>JAWHQI010000305.1:0-1302500 GCA_033032865.1 Dactylorhiza incarnata | reverse complement strand
ATCGAGAGAGCACACGTGGCACGGAGTGGAAGAGGGGAGATGTGCAAAACAAACAAAAAATTTGAAACTTCACGATCCTAGCATAACATTATTACATTATTATTAGCAGGTAGGATATGTCCAAATTAGCAGCGTCTATCCAAATTATTAATTAGTATCCAAACATCGATTAGCAGGTAGCATCTATCGAAATAAACAGGAAGGGGTGACTATAATCTCATGATGTGCCAGAGATGACTGATTAGGCTCTGCAAAAATTAAGAATATGAAAACAGTCACAATTTGCACATTCGAAGAATAGTTTTGGCATGAGACAACCTCTATTAATTCATCAGAGTTCACAGAAAAAACAGAATTACTGCATTTGTTACTCACCATATAGGGTGCTTAAAGCCGACCCATCAGAGTTAAAAAAAGACTGAATTACTGCATTTGTTCACAAAAATAAAAATAGATGAATTTTCATTTCATTGTCAATAGTTCTTAAAGCATCTGCCGAAGAACAACTTGAACTTGAACTCCATCAAGCTTCTCGCCACCTTTCATTTCAAAATCCTCAAGTAATGTTTTGTATTGCAAAAATACACGCATGCAGTCCATAGATTGTTGTAGGCTTGCAATTCATAGTAATGATTTATATTCTTAAGAAATTCAAACCTCAATTAAGCCTACAGTTCTTCTATGATATATATACACAACATTATACATCTAAAAAAAGGGAAAAAAATTAAATAGATAATGGCATTAATACTATTAGAAGATGTTTGGATAAAACAATAATACATGTGCTACAAAATGAATTGCAATGAGGATGATCAGTAAGGCAATAATCATTGCAAATACTCAAGCTAACAATAATAATGCCCTGCATATATTCACCAATGCAGAATGTGGATGAAATCTCAAATTTTGAGATTGAAAAAGTGGAGTTTACTTCAAAATAAATTTCATAGATCATTTTCAATTTCAGTTCTGCCCTTCAGATGCACAATCACACAACGAAATTGGAAGAATTGGAGATTCTAATTCCAAAGCCTCAATCCCATTCAATAGAGTGAAACCTAAGAAAGCCACTCATGATAAAGCCATACATCAGGTAATATATGTACTGAAAACATATACGACCATTGTCCGCCACAACACAACAACATATCTATAATTAATCAATGCAAGAAATAGATAACTTACATGATCTCATAGCTTCTTGCTGTGTTTGTGCTTCCCCTTCACTTTCTTCTTAAAAAGGTAAAATAGCAGAGTTTTAGGTATTACCAAATATATACCATATTGCAGGTTATAGTTAGTGTATCATTCATTAGTTAGCTTAAGAAACAACAAAATTTAATAAATAAAAGAAAAACATAGGAGAGAAATAAGAGGGAGGAGATTACGATGTTCTTGATTCGGTGGTTGCATGCGACCTAGCCAGAGGCAGTAAAAAATTGAAGATACAAAAAGATTTTAAACATAGAAACTTTGCCCTAATAAATAACAATAATTAGATAAATTGAAGGATAGTTGAATGAAGAGTTGCCAAATAGGCGATTGGGTCGGGGGTCTAGGAGAAGTTTATTGTAACAATATCACCAAAATTTATGGTAAGAAAAATAACTACAGGAAATAGAGAAAGAGAAAAAATTGATGCAGAGGTAGATGAGGCCACACATATGGAGCATCAAGCCTTGAACGATGCAGGGAAGATCAAACCTTGAACGATGTAGAGGAGATTGAACCTTGAACTATGCAGGGAGCGATGAAGATCCTCTTAAGACAACACTGAGGCGAACACAGCTGTGGGAGAAGGTAAGAACAAAGATTTGGAGTGAGAGAACCTGGACATTTACTCAAACACTTAGAGTGCAATAAATCTGCCGTTTGCGGCGGTGAGTTGGAGGGAGAGAAGTGCATCGATTTTTTTTGTTATTCATTCATAGCTATGTTGTAAATAAACCTCGAGATAAAATAAAATAAAAACATGTTTGCTGAAATACCTGCAATGAGAAAGGCAGTTTTTCACACCTAGCCTAGAGAAGCTGGCCATTTTTTTGGATGAAAACTGGGCTTATAGAGAGAGCATGGTTTGGATTCGCCCGATGAACATTTTTCCTTCTACATTTTTTTCCTGGATGAAGTGATATATACCCATTATATTTAATTGACAAATAATGTGATAAAGTCAGATGAAATACATTAAAAGCCAAAAATAACAAAAGATTGATTGACACGAAAATAGGTGCAGGAAAAAGATTAGATTTCAAATTATTCGTTGATGAATAATGGGATAAAGTCAGACAATAAACATTAAAAGTTGGATTTAAATGACTGATTGGCATGAAAGCATAAGAGGAAAAAAAGAGGAATTCAAAGTATTAGTTGATGAACCTAGCCCGCTCGAGTTAGTTTTTTGAATGAGCCATCAGAAACATGGTCCATTGAAAACTGATTGTAGCTTGAGTAAACTTGGAGTCTTTTTGGCATGGCTGTGGAAGCCATGGTCATGAACTGTAGTTCGTGGAGTGAAAACAGTAAAAAAATTATGATGCTCTATAAGAAATGCCTTGCATTAAATTAAAATAAATCTTGGAGTGAAAACAGTTAAAAACACATGCTCTATCAAAAATGTCTTGCATTAAATTAAAACAAATCTTGGAGTGAAAAGAGTAAAAACGATAGTGTTAGAAACACTAAATATAATAATAAGAATACGAAATAAAAATCATTTCAGATAAATATTAATGTTCTTCCAATGAATTAAATATTGAGGAACAACGTATATTTAAAACAAACCATTTCAGAAAAAATTTCAGGACAATTTAAATTCTATTTAACATGTATTAATTCTATTTGAGTGTTTAGCCATCGAAATTTAACTATAAATGAAAGCATGCCATACAAATAACAGAAATCAATGTCGACGTCCCAAGAGAGATGACAACACATTAAAAATAATTCACGACCACATCCCAATACCAATGAGATTGAGCGTTGAAAAATTGTTTAGCATAAACTGTGCTCGCACACAGGAATGAGCATTGACATACATAAATTTTGTTGTTCAAGCCGCATGTATTGAAAACATTGATTTTGCGAGCAATAGCGACGCTCCAAGACTGCAAGGAAATGATCAAAACAATATTGATATTATAAATGAAGAAAAGAGATGCCCCGACTGTGTGCTATTAATTGATTTCAGAAATACATAAGTTGTAATTAAACTTAGAATTAAAAGGTAATATGTTATGGAATAGATACATACTGAAAAATACCAATGAGTTAATGAGCACATAACAAATTAATGGAGAGCAATACACACATGGAAATAGCAAAAAATTTAAAACAAAGCTTGGAAATAAAATTAACAAAACATCATTATGCACATGAAAGCCCTCTGAACTTTTAAAACTACACGAAAATGAGGCAAAGACAATTGACTCCAACTTTATTTCCTTCTTGTTAATTGAGGAAAAATATAAGAATTCCTAAGAAATCCTAGATAAACTTGTAATAAAATCATACCTGCTAGTGAAACATTGGAACCATATTTGTAACGGTATTGGTGGATACTGAAGTGCTTAAAAAGGTACATGTGTAGAACATTGAGAAGAGAAAAGAAGGAATTGAACCCTCACAATACATTCCACTCTTGTAAGGCTTATTATTAACTAATAGAGAGAACAAACTTGTTGGGAGCCACATAAAGATATGTATCCACGAAATGAAAAAATCACCAATAATAATATATAACGAAGTCTCTAAACATTTAGAAACTCAAACTTCTTAAATGAGATGTCTGAATGTACTTCAGGAAGTCAAACGAAGTAAAAAAAATATTCTTGCAAAATATTTAAGACGAAGATCATGGTCATAACTCTAAATAATGCGTGAAGTAAGTATTCTCATAAGGCATACATGGTTGGAATCATAATCATCACCTTATTTCATTGTCTGTTAAAGTAGATCAAAACCAAGAACAAAGGACGATGATCATAGTCATAAACCAAAATTGCTTGCTGGAGTAGATCAAAACATCAAAAACATAGAAGTAACCTTGGGTTGAGGAGAGCACTGAGGTTTCAACTGTCTCCAAATTGAACTCTTTTATTTTAGGAGACTTATCTAAATATGATGTTTCTTCGTATCCGAAACATTTTATGATGAATAACTGATGGTTATTTGGATCAGTGATGCATGCTCACCATTTCAATACATAGATGCCCCGGAGGAATGCAAATTCATCAGCTCTAATATACATTCTGAAAAAAAGTAGAGTATAGTAAGAGTGTAATTTTGAAGTAAACTTGGATCAACAATGGTCCCGAACGTTTTTGAAGTTAAGTAAAGCTGCAAATTGAAACAGTGAGTGGAGAAGGACCGCAAATGCTTCACAATGAACCATGGAAGTTGAATCTTCAACCAATGGTATATATAAATAAATGAAAAGAAATCTTCCGCCAAAGAATCACCAATGACACAATACTAAGATTATAAGGTAAATCACATTATTTACCCTAATGCAAGCACAACAGAAGAGCCTTGAGCATAAGCTGATATTCATTCTTACAAACCGAGTTTCATTTTGGATGACCCTTGCCCAAAGCATTCCTCAGGGTGCAGTTAGACTACTTTGGGAAAGATAGTTAGATTGATTTGAGCCATTGCAGGGGAAATTGAAACCAAGTTTCTTAAATCCTTATTAATTCATTTACTTGTAAATATTCAAATGTGATAGATTTGCAGCCTGACAACTCAGTTGCTTGGATGTTGTACCACAAATGGTGGATGATCTATTGAGGAAGACATGCGAGGAAAGCTATTAAATTTTGATGAGGTTGTTTGTATGTTTTAGAGTTATTTTTTTGGGGTGCAAATTATTGGAGTTCAATTCCATAGTCGGAGTATAATTTTTTTACCTACCTGTAATAAAAATATTCTGCAAAATAAAAAACGTACTAAAAATCCTTTTAGCTTTCAGGGACAACTGCGACCAAGATCAACAACTTTTCTTAGTTAACAACATTGAGATATAACGATATTGTATTGATTAGACCATACTTGTGTAATAAAATAATTAGCAATTCATCTCAAGAAAGAAAACCAAAAAGACCGATGAAAGCATTAATAAATGGAGCTGCAAGAAGCACCCAAACCGAGAGTTCAGCACATAGATTTGGGAGTTTTGGGGATTTCAAATGCAGTGCCATATTTGAAAAAATTTGTTTGATGAAGACGATAAACCTCAACAAAGCTTCTAATAGTTCACACCAACTAAAAGAAGTACTTATCATAACAATACACGCCATAATTAGTGAAAATTGATCAGATGGGGATAAATTATTCAAAAATCAATGGCATATTGAAAATGTGTAATTGTAGGAGTAAATAAATTGTCATATTCAATGAGCAATGTCAAAATGTTATCCCCAAATTGGAAACAAAATTACCATGCCATGACCATGAAACTAAAAATGTCAACATGGAAGTTTGGAATATTTTCTTACCTCAAGGATGAAAATCTCTAAATTAAACCGTAACTAAAGTTAAGTGAAGGTGCATCCATTGAAAGAACCACATGCAGTAAGCAATTTGAAAGAAGTCTTGAAAGTAGTTAGCAGTCACAATACATCCAAAGACGGAAATTTTAACTCACGTATTTGATTAAGGCGCAGAAAATATGGTGTGCGAAAAGCAGAGATTTAGACATTATGATGAGGCTTAAAAATTACGGTGATGGGATACCAGCTTCCCAGCCCCGCAGACTCCATCCACTGCATTGCTATTGCCATTCTCGTCTCTGCGTCGTTGCTGTGCTGGACATCAGCCTCTTTCTTGTCCAACTTTTGAGCTGGTAAGATTATAAGACAATTCCCCATATTGGTAAAAACTTGAGGAAATTTGCTGATGAATTTCAACAAATGAGCACAATCAGAGTGGAAGCACATCCATGATCACCATTAATCTCCCTTCCTTTCAAAACAATAAAGATATCAAACACTTGTAATGCTCAGGGATTGAATAACCATAAGCTAAAAAGGAATGGTACCCTCACCGAGTTAATGTGATAAACCATCACTTGATGTAGGCCGTTTTGCTGCCTTCCCTGAGTGCGACGTCACCAGAAATAAATAAAAAAGGTATAGTAGGGATAAATCATGTGAAGCCACGTAGGTCACCTCAAAATTTTTGAAAGTAATCTTTTCATCCAACAGATAGAAGGTGGGCAGCGTGAGGTTGCGTGAAGGTGGATGATGACGAGGTTGTGAGAAGATAGCCGACAGAGAGGTTGCGAGAAGGTCTCGAGCCTAACATTCTGGGTAATAAGCGCGAAGGAGTACGCATTGCCTTATTGATTTGAATCCTACAATAATTAGCTATAGTAACTGATTATATATGTTGAAATGTCAGAACAAAATAAATTAGGATATTAAAAAGAAAAGTAGAAGTAAATCAAATGTCAGTGGTGAGAAATGCATGAGCAAATATTATCGCAAGGCTGAACTTACAAATGTACCCATGATTCTTTTGTAAAAGATTGTACTATAGAAGTTGATTAGTAATTGTACCTGCAAATCCAACAAAATAAATGAAAACAAATATTAGCATCTATATGAACTCAAATGAGGAGGATGACTCAAAGAGTTGGAGAGAACATTCATCGTTAGCCTTGAATCAAATGTGCAAAGTTATGCATTTTCTCATCCTACAACATAATGTATTAACAGCTCATTGTAAAGCTCGAAATGTGCAAAAGTATGCATTTTCTCATCCTGAAAGAGTTGGAGAGATGAACCCTAGTTGGAAATCTGAAGGCCCCAATGTAAAGCCCTAAATGCGAATAAACCTCCGTTTCAGAACTTTGAGAGGAAGAAGATTAATAGAGATTTGAAAATAGTGTACCTTGTTGAAGCAGAGCTTGAAGTCCGACACTTGAGAAGCTGCGATGGAGAGGCGGATGTGGGGCGGAGATCGATGGGGGGGGGGGGGGGGGGGGGAATAGAACCGAAATGAGAGGCGAGCAGGTGATGGAGGAGGTCTAAATGTCACAGCGGGATGAGCACGCGTGAGTGTCTGCCGCCAAAATATATTTTGCTAGAGTTGAGGGAGAATGAGTTTGGAATTCAAATTAATTTTTTTTCGATGGTCAAGATTAAATGGATGGCTTTTGTTGGATGGTCAAGATTGAATCTTGGGGCTCCTAGGAAGCCCAAAGGCAACTCAAAGTACTTCTTTATAATATAGTATATATATATAAAAGATATATAGATAGATAGATAGATAGATAGATAGATAGAGAGAGAGAGAGAGAGATTTCGGTCCCTAACTTTTGGCACCTTTATGAAATCAGTCCGAATTTTTTTTGCTTTAAGATTTAGTCCCTAAAATATATCTTCTTTATGATATTAGTCAAGTGAAATTAAACTAACATCTTTAATGGAAATACATATTTGTTTGCTTAGCTGGCAATCATAAGCTGATTATGAGAGAGAAAATAGCTTAGGTGACAATCAAAATTTTGATTTTCTTAATTCCTAGCCTTAAGCTATTATAATGCAACTACTTTATAAGTAGCTATTTATATATACTGTTTTTTATTCTAAACTTGTTTTATATTAATATTAATATTTATTCTATTTTATTTTGCTTGAGATGATTACTAAGATTATTTATGCTTGTTCAATTATTTTTTCTCTATCCTAATTCCTAGATTGCCACCTAAGCAAACAAATATGTATTTTCCACTAGAGATATTACTTTAATTTTATTTGAGGACTAATTTCATAAAAAGATAAACTTTAGGGACATAAATCTTTAAGTAAAAAGTTTTGGGACTGATTTCATAAAGTTGGCAAAAATTAGGGACCAAAATCCATATTTAGCCTATATATATTGTTGGATAATATGCAAGAGAATATATAAATCATTTTTCCATGCTTTGCGAATCAGACAATGAATACATAGAAATATTGATTTTCCATGAATTTTGCCTGTCAAAAACATTAAGCGGTATAAGAAAATTTACACATTAAGAATAAGATCACAATTATTTTCTCAATTAAAAGTTTTCTTATGCATCAATTGTGTTCAAATGATCTTAAAAAGTTCTTGAAATCGTGAATGTCACTAGTTTGATGGAATTAAAGAGAATGGATAGTCTTGTTCTATAAGGTCATACTTAGAAACTAAATGGGAGGAGAGTGATCATTCTTTTTCTAGGAGAATAAGTATATTGAGCAGAATATTACCTCATCCTATATTAAAGCTCATTTACTTAATGATAGAGCGAAACTTTTAACAAATTATCCAATCGAAATCTATTTTCAAATATAACCCTGATTGACAGCCTAATTATCTGTTGATCACTATAATGTTGTGAAATTAAATTCTATTTAGTTATATTTAGAATGAAATCTCTTCCCTTTTACTTCACAGAGTGGTGATACAGTTAAATTCGTCTAACATCTATTCTGCTTTTCCAGCCTCCTCCACCTGCTAATGATACAAACCCCTACAATGTATTTAGGCCAAGGGAGAAAGCTCATCGTCTTCACACAAGAAGGGTTGGTGCAAGATTATTATTTTTGCATTCAAAACATGTTTTGTCAATCAACATATGTCTACGGTATCTAATCAGTCATATCAATCAGCAACCACACACTACAGGAGAATTTTCATTTGTTCATTTCTGAATTCTATTTATATATATATTCAGATGCAAAGACGGGAGAACAATGTTCACTCCTTTGAGAAACTACGTCAGGTAAATCATGTGTTCTTTTGGTACATATGCCAGCTTCTTAAGATTGTTATGCTATTGAATTTTAACCATGAGCATAGTTTACCTGTTCGCTTGGTCTTGCATTAGTCCTTGTTTGATGCAAATATACTATCTTAACATTTTCTGTTAAATAATAATGCTTATGAATTATATTTTATCTTTCGATCCCATGATGCGATGTATTTCTTCCATGCATTTAGATTGTTATCGTCATCCTAATTTTCATTAAGAAAACTGTCACTAGACTTAAATATATGGGATAACATAAATAAGTATGCCCCATGTCATCAAATTTTCTACTCTATTTAAATTTCAGCGTTGGCGTTAGATAATGGGCTTTATCTCTCTAGTCCATTCGTTTATTCGTGTTGTGATAGTAGAATAGAGGAAAAAATTTCTGTTTAGTAGTGTTGCTCAGTGTAATAGATAGAATGATCTGTCTCCCTCTTAATAAATATTTTCTATGTAGTTACATTTTATTTTATGTGCACATAAATCAAAATGGATTCTTGAGTCTGCCCTCTCTGATGTCTTTGGCTTTGATTTGAGGGCATGATTCCGCAGCAAACGTGACGGTATAGGGGGCCACTATTTCAGTGGTAATCTGTGAGCAGCCACTTTGTGCATCTATTGTCAAAGGTTCGGTCTTTCTCCTCTGAGAGAAGCCACTTTGGGCATAGGGCCAAAGGTTAGGTCTGTTTCCAATCTTCCCCCGCCCATACCCCCAATGATTGGGGACTATATGGGTTCTGTTGTTGTTGTTGTTGTAGTTACATTTTATTTTTAATATCCATCTTTTTGGTTCCTTTTTTAATTCCGTTCGCTGATATGGACAAATTTCAGGTGAGGCGTAACTTAGGGCAGGCAAAAACAGTATTAGAGGCTTTGATTAAGGTCTGTCAAGGGTAAATATTAGGTTTCTATTTATATTTGAGTTACTAAACTGCTATTAAATTTTAGACAAGAATAATATTGTTCCATTTATATATATTCTTTCGCAGAGGGAAGAAACAAAGCGTGAACTTTTGGAGAACGAGGCCAGCCTTCAACGAATTCAAATGAAGTATAAGGTATTTGGTTCTAGTCTTACAATTTTCCTTTGAAAAACTACTGAGAACAATTTCAACTATGATTGTAAGACTTAACTTTTTTGGTGATGAATAGATATCCTCAGAAAAGATTAAAAGACTTAGTAGTCAGCTTTTATACAAATCTTCGGTGTGTATGATGTCTATGCCTGCGGCCCCTGGTGACATCACACTACAAATTTCTGGGAGACCAAAATACATACCTTATATTACAACTATCCCATATACGGCTTCCTGCATTTATACTTGCAAATATGTGAACTATTGGTGCCATATGTTTTTGAAGATGAACATGTAATTGGTATCCACATTAAGTCAGAAGCACAATCATGATATTCTGATACACGACGTGATACTAACACAAAATTCCATCAATGCCAAATATAGACAACCTATTAGGACATAAAAAATAAATATTAGACATAATAGTATTTTATGACGATGATGATGAATTGTCAAAATTTTTTGGAGTTAAAATGATAGTAGGTACTTGGAGAGCATTCAAAATGATTAATTCTCCTGAAAAGAGCATAGAGGTTAGGTATAATGTGTTGAGAGAATGCACCTTTAGGTTTTGACGTTCCTCTTTTCGTTCGCCTTGCCCGATTGATTCCACCACGGGTAAATACGCCCGACAAGGATATAGTCACTCCCTGGTGAGTCTAAGGTGTTAGAAGTGGAGAACGCACCTTTAGGTTCCTTTTGTTCTGATTGATTCATCCACAGGAAATCCTATTTGTTTTCCTTCAGCCACCGCATAAGATACAATCACCACCTGGTGAGCCAATGATAGTTTGCCTTTTAACACCCCCCTCAAGCTAACATCATAAGCATCCATCATTCCAAGCCTGAGAGAGTAAGTTTGAAGAGATTTACCAGAAACAACTTTGGTGAACATATCAGCAAGTTAATCTCCAAACGACACAAACACAGAATTAATGGTTTGATCCTGAATTTTATCCCGCACAAAGTGACAATCAATTTCAATGTGTTTTGTCCTCTCATGGAAGATGGGGTTGGTGGCAATGTGGATAGAAACTTGATTATCACAGTGTAAGTGCATGGCCTCTAGGATAGGAAAGCTCATTTCTCCCAAAATAGATTTAATCCAAATCAATTCACATGTAGTAACGACAATAACACGATATTCTGCTTCAGTAGAGGAACGAGCAACCACATTTGTTTCTTACTCACTCCTCCGGGAAACAAGATTCCTCCCAAAAGATAGAATATCCACTTGTAGATTTTCTGTCAAGGGAGGAACCAACCCAATCAGCATCACAGTACCCGTGAACCTTATGGTGGTCATAATCTTGATAGATGATGCCTTTTCTGGGGTACTTTTTTAAGTATTTAAGTATCTGAAGTACAACTTGATAGTGATGAACTTTAGGACAATGCATGAATTGGCTAACTAAGCCAACAGTAAAGGAGATATCAGGTCTGGTAATAGTCAGATAGATCAATTTTCCCACAATGCATTGGAATTCCAACTTTTTCTCAAGATTCGGAGAATTATCCTTATGAATATCATAATTAGGATCCACGGGGCTATCCACAAGTTTTACTCCCAATATCCAATGTCGCTGAGAAGATCTAAGACATGCGCTTGGAGATCATAATTTTTCCGGCTGATCGAGCAATCTCAATACTAAAAAAATATCGAAGAATACCCAAATCTTTAATTTCAAAGGCAGATGTCAATTCCTTCTTTACAAGTGTAATGTGATGATCATCAGTTCCTGTGATAATGATATCATCCACATATACAATAAGAATAGTGATAAGTTTCTACTTCATGTAGACAAAGACAGAGTGATCAGAAGTACAACGAGAAAAATCTAAACTCAGGAGTCTGTCACTTAGCTTTGCAAACCAGGCCCGGGGTGATTGTTTGAGGTCATACAAGGCCTTCTTGAGACGACACCCATGTCCTTTAGGAACATTCATGCCCGGTTGAGGATTCATGTAAATTTTTTCCTTCAATTCACCGTGGAGAAAGACATTTTTTACATCAAGCTGGTACAAGGGCCAAGACTTGTGGACTGCAATAGAGAGCTAAATTATGACTGAATTTAGTTTAGCAACGGGAGCAAACGTCTCTTGGAAGTCAATTCCATTAATCTGGGTAAAGCCTTTAGCAACCAATCTTACTTTATATCTATCGAGAGTGTCATCTTGAAAATATTTAGTACTATATATCCATTTGCACCCGACAGCATGACGCTCAGAATAGGGACAATTTCCCAAGTCTTTTGACGTTGAAGAGCTTCCATCTCCTCATTCATAGCCTTCATCCAGTGGGGATCCAAACTTTCTTAAAAAATTGTTAGAAATAGAGGAAATTGATGCAAGATAAGATTTCAGTGAATGAGAGATAGAATGATACTCAACATATTTATCAATTGGATATCTGGTACGACCACTATGAAGTTGGAGAGGAGATGTGGCCTCAGTGTTTGGATCTGGCAGAGTGGTGATGGGTGGTGGAGCATGTATAACATTCTTGCCCAATAGTCCTGTTTTATCTTCTATGGTAGACTTGAAGGTTCTTCCTTCTTTTATAGACACGAAAATCCTTGGTGGGAACTTCCTTTCCAACCGGAACATCCAAGCTACTAGGAGGAAGAACATCCACAAGAGCAGGAAGAGGCGGCATCATATCACTCTCCTCTTTAGATTTCTCTTGATAAGTAACAATTTTGCCTTCATCTGAGTAATAAGGGGTGTGCTCGAAGAATGTTAAATCTTTAGATATAAACCATCTACGTAGAGAGGGTGAGTAGCACTTATACCCCTTTGATTAACGACATATCCATCAAAAATATATTTGATGGCTTGAGGGCCTAATTTATCTTTATGAGGTTCCACAATATGAACAAAAGCACACATCCAAAAATCTTAAGAGGAAGGTTAAATAGAGGGAGATTTGGACAAAGGAATTTTAAGGGATACTTTCCTCCTAAAGTATCAGAGGTCATCTGATTAATTAGATAAACCGACGTGAGAACACCTTCATCCCGCAGTCCCTTTGGGACGTGCATCTCTTGTAATGAGCAATGGGTAGTTTCAATGATATGACGGTTCTTCCTTTCGGCCACACCATCCTGCTGTGGAGTCTCAGGACAGGAAGTTTGGAAAATTATGCCATGATCTCCCAAGAACCTCTGAAGTTCCCCACCTGTGTATTCGCCTCCATTATCACTCCTAAGTATTTTAATTTTAGCATCAAACTGAGTCTGCACATAGCGATAAAATAGCTGAAATATTTCATGAACTTCATTTTTCCTTTTCATAAGGTAAATCCAAGTAAAGTGTGAGTAATCATCCATGAAATAAACAAAATATTGAAATTCATTTACATAACATACAGGAGATTCAAACATCAGAATGTATCAAATCAAAACACCTCACACTCCGACTCCTGCTAGGAGCATAGTTAGTTCTATAGTGCTTTCCAAATTCACGCGATTGACAGTTAATGCTAGTTTTAGTAATATAAAAAAAACTCCGGAAAGCAGAATGCAAGGTCTTCAAGCTAGCATGCCCAAATATCTTGTGCCACAACATCAGACGGTCAACACTTGAAGATTTCTTAGCAGCAAAAGCAAGACCGGTGTCCATAACATAAGCACCACTTGACTCATGTCCACCACCAATCGTCTTCTCACTCGCCAGATCATGAAAAATACAATGAGAAGAGTAAAAGGTGATAACACAATTAAGTTGTTTGGTTAAACTGCTCACAGAAAACAGATTTGTAGGAAATGAAGTAACAACACCAACAGATTTGAGGGAAATAGAGGGAGAGAGTTGAATAATCCCTTTACCAGTCACCAAAGCAGAAGATCCATCAACAAGTTTAACAGTGCCAGATGCGGGAGTGATAAAAGTAATACCCTTAGAAGATCCTTCCATATGGTCGGAGGCTCCAGAGTCAATGATCCAAGGAGAGGATGTCTCCATAGTAGATAAAGAGGTAGTTTGAACATGAGCAACAGTACCAGACAAGTTTGCAGTAAGGGGTCTCCCAACACTAGCTTTCAGAGTCTTAAGTTCTCTAGTTAAACTTTCATTTTTCGCCAGAAGATAATCAATGTTCTCCAAATTGCTATACATAGCAGTTTGGGATCTCGCATACTTCCCATCAGTACCACGAATCCAAATTAGAGGAACCAAGTTGGGATGTAAGTCCCAACACTTCTCTTTCCCATGTCCTTTCTTCCTACAGTGATGACACTTCATCTTACTCTTATCTTCTTATCTTCTTATCTTATATTTCTGGAATGTCACTTCTTCTATTCAGCAACAAGACCAGATCTATCATGGTCAATATGAACATCAGTACGAAGAGAGTTTATATGACTCGCCTCGCCCCTAATATAGTGGGCAACAATCTTCAAATCAGGGACAAAATCTCTACCCAGCATCTGAACTCTCAGAAATTCAAGCTCTGAAGGAAGATTAGAAAGTAATTCAAACACCTTTCGTTGCATAAGTTTAGTCTTGTAGTCTTCAATGGTTTGGATAGCAGAGTATTGATTAATTTCTGCCCACTTATGAGTCAATTTTGCTATGATATTCCTCGAAGTCATTCATTCCTGTCATGTGTATCAGTTCAGTTTGGAGTTGATATATCCTAGTCAATTCTTTGTTTTAGGAGTAATTCTGTTCAATTAGCTTCCACATTTCTTTAGCAGTTTGACGCAAGAGAAATTGACTTGCAATCTTGGGTTTCATAGAGTTGACAAACCAATTAATCGCAGTAAGATTCTCACCTTCCCATTCCTCATACAAGGGGCCAGCCTTGCTTGGGGCCGGCTTGGATCCGGTGATAAACCCAAGTCTTTGACGGCTGCCAAAGAATATCTGCATAGCCTGAGCCCATAGGAGATAGTTTCTTCCATTCAGTTTGATGCGAGTACACCCTGATTGAAATCCATGTTAGAACTTCCTCCATTATATTATCTAGAGCGATCAGCAGCCCCTTCAGGGACATTCACACCCTTTAGTTTGTCTTCCATTAGGGCCCCAAGGAAAAAAGGACCAACAAGAGCTTTGCCAAAGCTTGAAGGCTGAGGGAAGATGACGCATCGAATTCCCACAGCAACAAGCAGCAGGAAGAGCGGAGACAACGGAAACTGCGGCAGGCAGTAACAACACTGAACAGATCGTCGTCTGGAAGAACAGGCGCAAACGGGAAAGCCGCAGATGGGAACAATTTTCGGCAAAATAATCGCCTACTGGAAGATCGTCGACGACGATTGACGAGGAAAAATCATCGATAGGAATCGACGACCGGAACGGACGAGAGGGATAACGTCGACGCGGGACGGTGAGCAACCGAGCCTTCGTCGGCAGGAATCGACGACCGGAACAGCTGAGAAGGATCACATCGACGCTGGACAGAGAGCAACCGAGCCTTTGGGTCGACGGCGCCGAGCAACCATCTCTGATACCCCCTATTTGTTTCCCTTCAGCCATATCATGAGATGCAGTCACCACTCGGTGAACCAATGATAGCTTGCCTTTTAACATAAGGTAGCTTGTCTTTTAACACCACCTCAAGCTAACACCAAAACCAACTTCGGTGAACAAATCAGCTAGTTGGTCCCCAGAAGGCACAAAGACTGTAGCAATGGTTTGGTTCTGAATCTTTTCCCGCACAAAATGGCTATTGATCTCTATATGTTTAGTCATTTCATGAAAGACCGGGTTGTTGGCAATGTGGATAGCAACTTGATTATCACAGTGCAAATTCATGGCTTCTAGAACAGGAAACCCTATATCGCCCAAAATAGATTTAACCCAAATCAACTCACATGTTGTAATGACAATGCCACGATATTCTGCTTCAACAGAAGAACGCACAACAAAATTCTACTTCTTACTCCAGGAAACAAGATTGCCACCCACGAAGATAGAATATCCACTTGTAGATTTTCTATCAGAGGAGGAACTAGCTCAATCAGCATCACAGTAGCCATGAACTTTAAGGTGACCATGATTTTGATAAATAATGTCTTTTCTAGGGTCCTTTACTAGATACTTAAGGATCCGAAGAGCAACATGATGGTGATGAACTTTAGGATTGTGCATAAATTGGCTAACTAACCCAACAACAAATGAGATGTCGGGTTTAGTGATAGTCAGGTAAATTAACCTCCCCACACTGCGTTGAAAGTCCTACTTTCTTTCAAGATCAAGAGAATCATCTTTGTGAATATCATAACTTGCATCCAAGGGGCTGTCAACAAGTTTCACTGCCATATCATAATCTTTCCGCCAGATCTAACAATCTCAGTTCCACGAAAATATCGGAGGAAACCCAAATCTTTAATTTCAAAAGAAGAGGTCAATACTCTTTTAACTGAGTAATGTATTTGTAGAAAAGAGAAATCAATTGTATATATTTCTTGTATTGTATACAAAGGAGAGTACATATTTATAGGAGAGAGATGAGAGAGAGAAATCCTATACACAATGTGGGACTAAAGAGATATAGAAGAGGAGTAAATGGGCCACCAAATGGGCCAAATACAAGGGCTATTTCAACACTCCCCCGCAAGCTGGAGCGTACAAATCGTATGTGCCAAGCTTGGATAAGCATTGATGGAAGAGGGTACTGGACAGTGCCTTTGTGAGGACATCCACAACTTGTTCAGTACCAGGGACATGTTTTAGCTCGATTTTCTTCATTTGTACTTTCTCCCGGATAAAGTGGCAGTCGACCTCGATATGCTTGGTTCTTTCGTGGAAGACCGGGTTCTTGGCAATATGTATCGCAGCCTGACTGTCGCAAAATAGAAGAGCAGGATCAAGAAGTTTTACCCCAAGATCCGTGAGAAGGCTTTCAAGCCATGTAAGTTCAGAGACCACAGATGCCATTGCCCTGTATTCTGCTTCTGCTGAGGAGCGCGCAACCACTGCTTGTTTCTTGCTACGCCAGGTAATTAAATGTCCTCCGAAGTACGTACAGAAGCCACTGGTTGACCGACGATCATCCAGAGAGCCGGCATAGTCAGCATCAGAGTATGCCACCAATGTTGGAGTTGAGGATGAGGTCTTGTATACCAAGCCTTGACCAGGAGCCGCTTTTAGATATCGGAGAATCCGTTCCACAGCCTGAAGATGAGAGGAACGAGGGGCGTGCATGTAACGGCTGACAATACCGACAGCGAAGGAGATATCTGGTCTTGTAACAGTCAGATAGATCAATTTTCCAACCAGACGGCGATAGTATTCCGGGTTCTGAAGCAAGAGATCAGAGTCAGAGGACTGAGCACAAATCTTGTGATTTGCGTCCATTGGAGTATTGATGGGTTTGCAGCCGGAGTAGCCTGCATCATGACGAAGGTCGAGGCAATACTTTCTCTGAGATAGAACAAGGCCATCAGGTCGCTTGGCTACCTCCAGGCCCAGGAAATAATGAAGGTTCCCCAGATCTTTTGTTTGGAACACGGAGCTGAGTTGTTGTTTGATCGCCTGGATACCTTTTGAGTCGCTGCCTGTGATAATGATATCATCCACATAGACAAGAAGGAGAACGGTGCCTGTTGCCTGGTGGCGAGTAAACAGGGAGAAGTCAGCCGAGCTCCGAGTAAACCCTGCTTCACGAAGGACCTTGCTGAGCTTGTCGAACCATGCTCGAGGAGACTGTTTGAGACCATAGAGAGACCGCAAAAGATGACAGACTTTCGTGGTCCTAGACTCCCCCGTGGTCTCAAACCCGGGCGGCTGCTGCATGTACACTGTTTCAGTGAGATCACCGTTTAAGAAGGCGTTCTTAATATCCAGTTGATGTAAGGTCCATTGGCGGTGCACAGCAACGGAGAGAAGAACCCGTACTGTGTTCAGTTTGGCGACGGGAGAGAAGGTTTCGTCGTAGTCCAAACCTTGTTGCTGGGTGTAGCCGCGAGCCACCAGGCGAGCTTTTAAGCGGTCAATGGTCTCATCCGCAGCATGCTTGATGACAAAGACCCATTTGCAACCAACAGTTTTCTGGCCAGGGGGAAGATCCACCAGTTGCCAGGTCTGGTTTGCCCACAACGCGGCCATTTCTTCTTCCATGGCGGCGCGCCAGCCAGGATGTTGAAGAGCCTCCTGCACAGAGTTAGGAACTGCAACCGACGATAAAGAAGTGGCCAGTGTATGAAGTGGAGGGGAGAGACGATGCAGTGATACGTAGCTCGCCATTGGATGAGCGGTGGACTCTGTTACTGGATCAGCAGGACTTGGATCACCAGAGGACGAGGACGACTGCGCAGGGGCAACGGGGCGGGAGTTGTGACGGGAATAGACCTGGACAAGAGGTGGCCGACAGGGAGGCGGAGTAGGGAGTGGTTGTGGTAGAGGTGTTGGAGGTGTGTTAACCGGGAGGATGGGCCGCATGACAGGTTGTGGGAGAGTAGGTGCTGGAGAATGTGTTGCTGGAGCTGGAAAGAATGGCAGGT
Organism: Dactylorhiza incarnata; assembly: GCA_033032865.1. NCBI lineage: Eukaryota > Viridiplantae > Streptophyta > Magnoliopsida > Asparagales > Orchidaceae > Dactylorhiza > Dactylorhiza incarnata. The sequence goes on along the minus strand of JAWHQI010000305.1, from coordinate 1,284,186 downwards.
CTTCCCGGAAGGTTACGTCAGCGGACACCGAAATTTTCCGAGTGAGAGGAGAATAACAGACGTAGCCTTTCTGTGTATGGGAGTAGCCAACAAACATTTGCTTAGTCGCTCTGGGATCTAGTTTGTCCGTAGATGGTCCCAAGGAGTGAACGTAACACGTACACCCGAAGATTCGAGGTGTGAGAGGGAAGGCAGGAGTAGAGGGAAAGAGAAGACTGAACGGACTGGCATTGTTGAGTACGGAGGAGGGAAGGCGGTTGATAATGAAGCAGGCGGTAGAGATCGCAAAGTTCCAATAGATCTTCGGAACGTTCATGTGAATCATGATCGAGCGGGCCATATTAAGGAGATGTCGGTTCTTTCGTTCGGCCACACCGTTTTGTTGAGGGGTGTAGGCACATGAGGTTTGATGAATAATCCCGAATTCTGAGCATAAGCTCGAAAACTCATTGCCGGTGTATTCGCGAGCATTATCGGTGCGTAGCGTTTTGACGGTGGTGAAGTGAGTGCGGGTTTCAAGGATAAATGCCTTAAACACACGAGGTAATTCAGAGCGTTCGCGAAGTAAGTATAGCCATGTTGTGCGGGAGTAATCATCAATAAAAGTAATGAAATAACGGAATCCAGAGTTACTACAAATTTTATAGGGACCCCAGATATCTGAATGAATAAGATCAAAAGGAGCGGAGCTCCGAGTACAATTTGCAGGAAAAGATGAACGCGGCTGTTTGCCGAAAATACATAGATTCACATTGAAATGCAGGAAAAGATACATCAGGTAGTGTCTTCTTGAGGATGGGGAGGGGAGCATGGCCGAGACGCTGATGCCAGTCAGCAGAAGTGACAGAGGCGAGGATGGTGGGAGAATGGTCAAGAAGGTAGAGCCCGTTGCGCAGCTGCCCTTTACCAATGGTAGTCCCCGTCCGTCGATCCTGTATCAGAAAAGAAGAACGTGAAAAAATGACCGAGCAATCCAAATCAGTAGTTAGACGGCTAACAGAGAGTAAGTTAAACGGAGAGCCCGGAACATGGAGTGCCGAGCGGAGAGAAATGGATGGGCTGAGAGACAGGTCAGCCGAGCCGGACACAGAGACAGTCGCTCCATTGGCCACAGTGATATACTTTGGATGAGGAGCACCTGAATATGTTGGTGGCGGAAGAGAGGTGATATGATGAGTGGCACCCGAATCCACTATCCAGCGAGGACTAGTGGAGAGACAAACGATACCTGGGCTGGATACGGAGGCGACTGAGGCAGGTGGAGACATCATCCCTTGGAGTTGCTGGAACTGTAGGCGGAGTGCCTCAAGATCGGCGCGAGAGACCGAGGAGCTATCTTCAACGACTGCTGCAGTCGGTCGTGGAGGAGGAGGATTGCCCGTCTTCCGAAAGCAGGTGGACTCATAATGGCCATCACAACCACAGAAGGAGCACTTCGGCCGTCCTCGTCCACCACGGCCCCTTCCACGGTAGGCAGACCGACCTCCTCGGCTAGAAGGAGGAGGAAACGAAGGAGCAGGGATATTTTGGAGAAGAGCCGGTGAGGGGGGAGCAAGAGCCTCCGGAGGTTGTGATACTTTGAGTAGCATGGAGCAGACAACCGATAAGGATGGAGTGGGAGTCGAGGCCAGGACTTGTGCCCGAATACTCAGAAGATGTGGAGGAACACGGGCCATTAGCAGAGCAATGCAGACGGCCTCTCTTTGCGCGTGCTGAGTGGCTAGATCAGAGATGGGCGGCTGGTGTTGAAGCCAAGCTTCGGAGAGTGACTTGACCCGAGCGACAACAGTGGTAATGTTTGGTCCACTGGTGTCCAGAGCCTGAAGATCAGAGATAATGTCGAAGAGACTTTGAAGACTGTCTTTGCCGGAGTATAAAGAGTGGAGCTCGTCCCACATCCCTTTGGCCGTGGGCAGGTACATGACCATTTCATATGGTTCGCCCTCCAAAGAGTTAAGGATCCAGGTCTGGACCCGACCATCAGTCTTGAGCCACTCGGGAGGAGTAGTCGCCGGGGGATCATCGGTAAGATGAGCGAGAAGACCCTTGGCCTGGAGGACCCGGCGGATTGAGTGCCCCCAAGGAATGAAGTTTTTCTTCCCGGAGAGGGAGATAGTAGTAATTCGCAGCTCATCACGGAGCTCAGTAGGAGTGTGATGTTGGGTGGTCTCAGTAGGAGTGTGCTGTTGGGTGGTCTCAGTAGGCAAAGACGAGGAGTTCGCAGATGAACCCATTATCTTAGAGAGAACGGCAGACTGAAGATTAGAGAGCAAGACGGCAGGAGGGAGAGCTAGACCGCACGGTTACGGTGAGCACACGTTTGCTGGAGAAGTTCGGAAGAGGGAGCTCGCTGGACAGGAGCTCGCTGGAGGCCGCTGGAGATCGCGTGAGAGCGTGCTGGAGATTGTGCGGCTAGCAGAGGAGACCGCTGGAGAATGCTGCGAGGAGGTAGTTGAAGATCGCTACGAGCAGGAGGGCGCTGGAGACCGCCGCGAGTAGAAAATTCCAGGGGGGGGGGGGGGGGGGGCTGCTGCAATGAGATCGGCGGAGTTGGAGATTGCTACGGAGGAGAACGGCAGAGGCGCGTGATATCGCTGGAGATCGCTTGAGAGATCGGCAGAGGCGCTGGAGGTCGCGGGACTGGAGATCGCAGAGGCGCTAGAGATCGCGGAAGAGGCGCTGGAGAGCTCGTTGCGAGCAGACCGTGCGAGAATACCGCCGGAGATCGCACAGGAGGGCGCTGGAGATCGCTATGACTGCGGAGATTGGCGGTCAGAGATCGCTGGAGGTTGCTGCTATGACTTGCTGCTGGAGACCGCTTGAGGGAGATCGCTGCTAGAGGCCGCGGGAGAGCTCGATGCTGGAGACCGCAGAGGAGATCGGCTGGCGAGCCCGCTGGACTGAGAGGATGATGGCGGGACCCACGCGGCAGAAGGAGGAGGCTATAAAAGCCCAGCAGAGGGAAACGTGGGAGGCGGGGAGCAAAACGGGAAGAAGCCGCAGGATGAGTGGTCTCAGGAAATGAGACCGCCAGAGGTCGGAAAAGGTAGGGGGCGGTCAGAAATGGGAGACCGGAAAAAATGGATCGCTAGCTTTGATACCATGTAGAAAAAAGCAATCAATTGTATATATTTCTTGTATTGTATACAAAGGAGAGTACATATTTATAGGAGAGAGATGAGAGAGAGAAATCCTATACACAATGTGGGACTAAAGAGATATAGAAGAGGAGTAAATGAGCCACCAAATGGGCCAAATACAAGGGCTATTTCAACAGTATTGATCATCAGTTCCGGTGATAATGATATCGTCCACATAGACAATAAGAATAGTGGTACATTGCTCCTTTCTGTAGATGAAGACTGAGTGATCATAAGAACAACGAGGAAAATTTAGACTCAAGAGTTTGACACTTAGTTTTTCAAACTAGCCCGAGGTGATTGCTTAAGGCCATACAAAGCCTTCTTAATGCGACACCCATGTCTTTTAGGAACTTCCATGCCAGGCGGGGGAGTCATCTGAATTTCTTCCTTTAATTCACCGTGGAGAAATGCATTTTTCACATCAAGTTGATATAAAGACCACGACTTGTGGGCATCAATAGATATCAGAATTCTAACGGAGTTGAGTTTAGCAATCAGGACAAACGTCTCCTGGAAGTCAATCTCATCAATTTGGGTAAAACCTTTAGCAAGGAGTCTTGCTTAATATCTACCAAGAGTATCATCCTGAAGATATTTGATAGTATATATCCGCTTACATCCGACAATATGTCGTCCATGAGGAATAGGAATAATTTCCCAAATATTTTGATGTTGGAGAGCATGCATCTCCACTTCCATAGCTTTCTTCCAGTGATGATTAAACATAACATTTGAAAAATTGTTAGGGATAGAAATAGAGGAAACTGATGCAAGATAAGATTTTAGTGAATTGGAGATAGAGTGATACCCAACATATTTAGCAATATGGTATCTGGTACGACTACTATGAATTTGTAGAGAAAAAGATATATCTCCATATGTGGTCTCAATGTTTGGATCTGGCAGAGTGGTGGTGGAACATGAGTATGACTCTCTTGTTCAGTTCTTCTTACACGTTTCCTTTGGTAGACTTGAAGATTCTGCCTTCTGTTGTAGACACGCAGATCATTTGTAGACACTTTCTTTTCAACGGGAATATTTGAGCTACTAGGAGATAGAACATTTACGAGAGCTAGGAGAGGCGGCATCATACAACTCTCACCTTCATACTTCTCTTGATATGTAACATTTTTCTATTTTCTCGAATAATAGGGAATGTGTTCAAAGAAGGTAACATCTTTAGATATAATCCTTCTATGCAGCAAAGATGAGTAACACTTATACCATTTTTGGTTAGCAACATATCCAACAAAAACACATTTAATAGCTTGAGTACCTAATTTATTCTTATGTTGTCCCATAATATGCACAAAGGCAACACATCCAAAAAATTTAGGAGGGAGACTGAATAACGGGAGATTTGGACATAGAAGTTTTAAAGGATACTTCCCCTCCAAAGTATCAGATGTCATCCGATTAATTAGGTAGACAAAGGTGATAACTCCTTCATCCACAATCCCTTAGGGGCATGCATCTCTTGTAATAAACAACGAGTAGTTTGAATAATGTGGTGATTTTTTCTTTCTGCTACTCCATTCTGTTGAGGAGTCTCAGGGCATTAAGTTTGAAAGATAATGTCATGGTCACCCAGGAACCTCTGAAGTACCCCACCTGTAAATTTATTTTCATTGTCACTCCTAAAATTTTAATTTCAGTACAAACTGGGACTGCACATAATGATAGAATGACTAAAATGTTTCATACACATCATTCTTTTTTTCATAAGAAAAACTTAAGTAAATCAAGAGTAATCATCAATGAAAGAAACAAAATAGCGAAATTCATTCACAGAACAAATAAGAGAGGTCCAAACATCAGAATGCATCAAATAAAAATATTTAACACTCTGACTACTGCTAGGAGCATAATTGGTTCTACATTATTTTCCAAATTCACAAGATTAACAGTTAATCCTAGTTTCAGTCACATCAAAAGAGCTAGGAAAAACAGACTTCAAGGTCTTAAAACTAGTGTGCCAAAATCTTTTATGCCTCACATCAATCTATCAGTATTTGAGGATTTCTGAGCACCAAAAGTAAAACTATGTGTCCATAACATAAACTCCACCTGACTCATGTCCACCACCAATCATCTTCCCACTCGCCAAATCCTGGAAAACACAATGAGAAGAAAAGAAGGTTATGACATAATTCAGTTGTTTAGTTAAACTGCTCACAGAAAGCAAGTTGGTAGAAAATGAAAGAACAATAACAACAGATTTAAGGGAGATATTAGATGAGATTTGGATAACCTCTTTACCAATAACCGATGCAGAAAATCCATCAGCAAGTCTAACACTGTCAAATGCAGGAGAGACTGAAGTAATCTCATTGAAGATCCTATCATATGGTTAAAAGCTCTTGAGTCAATGATCCAGGTAGTAGGCAGCTTCATAGCAGATGGGGAGGTAGTTTGAACATGAGCAACAGTACCAGACATGTCAGTAACAAGAGGTCTACCAATACTGGCCTTCAGGACATTTAGCTCCCTCATTAAACTTTCATTTTCTTCCATAAGGTGACCTATATTCTCCAATGTGCCATACATAGCCGTTTGTGATCTCACATACTTTCCATCAGTACCACGACTCCAACCCGGAGGAACCAAGTTGGGATGCAAGTCCCAACATTTATCTTTTCCATGCCCCTTCTTCCCACAGTGGGGACACTTCATCTTGCTCTTATCTTCATGATTTATGTTTCTATAGTTCCACTTCTTTTGTTCAACTACAAGGACTGATTTCTCATATCCCACATGCACATCAGTACAAAGAGAGTTTATACGACTAGCCTCTCCTCGAATGTAATGGGTAACAATCTCCAAATCAGGAACTAAATCTCTTCCTAACATCTGAACTCTTTGGAATTCAAGCTCCGAAGGAAGGTCAGAAAGCATTTCAAAAACCCTACGTTGCATAAGCTCAATTTTGTAATCTTCAATGGTCTGAATAACAGAGTATTGATCAATTTCTGCCCACTTATGGGTCAGTTTACTATAGTACTCCTCGAAGTCATTCATACATGTCATATGTATCTGTTCAGTTTGAAGTTGATAGATCCCTGTCAAATTCTTTTTTTGAATAATTTTGTTCAATCATTTCCCGCCTTTCCTTAGCAGTCTGGCCTAATAAGAATTGACTTGCAATTTTGGGTTCCATAGAGTTGACAAGCCAATTGATCACGGTAAGATCCTCACCTTCCCATTCCTCGTAAGAGGGGTCAGTCTTGGTTGGGGACAATTTGGATCTTGTAATAAAACCAAGTCGTCGACGACTCCCAATGAATATTTGCATATACTGTGCCCATAGGAGGTAGTTCCTCCCATTCAGTTTGATGTGAGTCGCGCTATGAGTGAAATCCACATTTGAATTGTCTCCACCATAATATCTAGGTTGATCAATAGTCCCTTCAGGGACATTAACGCTCTTCAGTTTACCCCCCCCCCCCCCCCCCCCCACCATTAGAGCACACAGTAGAAAAAACTTCCTTCAGGAAGCTCGGGACACAAGCAACAACAACAAGGATGAAAGGCAACTAGCGTTTTGAAGCTCTAGAAGCACCTAACGGAATGGAAAACACGGTATGAACAGCGAACGGGTGAGGAAAGAACAAGCGTCGACTGCGGCAGGAAGAGGAAGCGGCAACGGGCCTCACAGTAGCAGGAAAAAGGCTTCACAGACGACGATCAATCCAGCAACAGACGGCTGATTGAACTAGGTTGCCCGGAAGACGATCGTTCGAGGACGGCGAACGATGACGATCCAGGGTCGCTGCCGAACGAAACCGATCCAGGATCCGCAGCCCGACAGAGATCCCGATTGAGGGAAGGGAAAGACCAGCGAAAGACGATCGAACCTTCAGGTTGTTGTTGACGAGAGATTAACCCCCTCTGATATCATGTTGAGAGAACGTGTTACCGAATAGAAGGGAGATCGAGGAAGAGAAGAAGAACTCCGGCAGGGGAGGGCCGGCGGTGGCGAGCGAGACGAAGGGGAGAGGGAAAGAGATGAGCTTTAGGGAGCAACCCTAAGAACTTTCACACATATCAAGCATACTAAACCTCCCAACCCCCCCCCCCCCCCCCCCCCCCCTTATATAGATGAGGGAGGGAAAACCATAAAGGAAAACATTAAATAATATTTCCTAATTAATACTAATCAATATTAATTAATTAATATCAACTAATTAATTAATATCAATTATTACATGAAATAATTAAGGCGGTTTCCATATGCGATCTCCGGAGGTCCTGACGAAGATTAGCCGCTCCGGCGACCACGGCGGCTTCCATATGCACGCTCCATAAATGCTGACGAGTGTGGTCGCGTGACGTGCCCTTGCATTCCTAACAATATACCGCCCTTGAAAATCGACCTTGTCCCCAAGGTCGAGGTTCCCAGATTTAAAAATTGCGGTTGAATATTTATGTGTTATAGGAGTGCGGTTAGAAGAAAGGAGGACAACAAGAGTGGGTGAGCCTGTGGGGGTGAAAGTGGGTGCGAGATAGAAAAAGGTGGGTGGGCTTGTTGTTGGAAGAGGATGGAGAAGGAAAGGACAATGAAATTGATGTGATAAGATAAGGGAAGAGAGATACAAAAATTGAGGGTGTATGAGAGATATTTGATGGCAGCTAGGGGGCTGATTTGTGGTGGGCCCGGTGGCAATAAAGAAGGGGTGGGGAATAGGACAAGATGAAAACGTGCAGGCGTGGCTTTGTGTGGGGCATGTTGAGAGAATAGAAAATAAATAAAGTGATAAAGAGGGGTTTGGCGTGTAGTGGGGAACACAAGGATAGTATGGAGGCTGTGGTGTGTGGGGCCCGGTGGCATTAATGATGGTACGGGGATTTTTGCATGATGGGTGGCGGAAATTTGTTTCAAGGGCGCGTGGCTCTATGGCTGGGGAAAACGTGCCACTGCACGGATTGGACCGGGGAATCGGGTAAGCGATAGTGAGGGCGACAGCGGAAACGGAAAGGGCTTCCGTCGGCGGGATCGTGGGGGAGAAGAGGCCGTCTGCAGTATTGCGTGAGGTGGCGATGCACTGCTGGAGAAAACTGAGTGGCGAGGCCGGTCCTGGATCGGGGCCGCTGATCGGCGAGGCTGGGGCGAGCGCGGTCGGAGGTGGCGCGGACGTGGTGGTGCTGGGGGGTGCGGCGGCTGGTGCTGCTGGACGCAGGGGGTGCGGCGGCGGCGGTGGCAGCTGCTCAACGCTACAACGGGACTGTGGGGTCCTCTGCTCGACGGTGGGAGGGAAAAAAAGAGCCGGCTGCTGGACGCTGGGGGTTGGTTGCTCGACGCAGGGAGGGGAAGAGGGGGGGGGGCTGCTCGGCGATGGATGAGGACTGTGAGGCTGGTTGCTCGACGCTGGAAGGGAAGGGTGGGGCGGCCTGCTCGACGCCGGAAGGGAAGAACGAGGCCGACTGCTGGACGCTGGGGGTCGTCTGCTCGACGTCGGGAGGGAACGCTGGTGCGGGCTGCTCGCCGCTGGGGAATGGCTGCTTGACGCAGGGTGGGGGTGGCGGCGGTGGCTGCTGCTCCATGCTGGAAGGGGATTGTGGGGGTGGCTGCTCGACGCAGGAAGAGGACGATGGGGGGGGGGGGGCTGCTCGGCGCTGGCAGGGGAAGACTCGTCCTCCTGCGGTTTCCTGGCACGGGCCATGCGGTTGTCTTGCCGAGTGAGTTGCTCCCTTAGGCGCTTGCTGTCGGCGAGTTTCTGGAGGAGGAGGTCCCGCATAACGAGGAGCTCGCTGCGGTTTGACGAGGGTGCGCCTGTTGAGGACGCTGGTGCTGGCGGGGTCGTGAGGGCGTCGACACGTTCGAGTATGAGTACTTGGTTGGCGAGGATGGCTTCGAGGGAGGACTGGAGGGCGACGCGGCTGGCTGTCGTGCGGTCGAGCATGGCGAGGTGGTTGACGGGTCCACCGTGAGCCTCGGTGATGTAGGTGCGGGTGACGGGTGCAAGATCCGGCGGCACAAAGGCGGGCGGACCGGCAGGTCGGACCATTGTTACCGAATAGAAGGGAGATCGGGGAAGAGAAGAAGAACTCTGGCAGGGGAGGGCCGGCGGTGGCGAGCGAGACGAAGGGGAGAGGGAAAGAGATGAGCTTTAGGGAGCAACCCTAAGAACTTTCACACATATCAAGCATACTAAACCTCCCAACCCCTCCCCCTTATATAGATGAGGGAGGGAAAACCATAAAGGAAAACATTAAATAATATTTCCTAATTAATACTAATCAATATTAATTAGTTAATATCAACTAATTAATTAATATCAATTATTACATGAAATAATTAAGGCGGTTTCCATATGCGATCTCCGGAGGTCTTGACGAAGATTAGCCGCTCCGGCGACCACGGCGGCTTCCATATGCACGCTCCATAAATGCTGACGAGTGTGGTCCCGTGACGTGCCCTTGCATTCCTAACAGAACGCACCTTTAGGTTTTGGCATTCCTCTTTTCGTTCGCCTTGCCTGATTGATTCCACCACGGGTAAATACGCCCAGCAAGGATATAGTCCCCCCCCCCCCCCCCCCCCCCGTGAGTCTAAGGCAGCTTGCCTTTTAACATAACGAGTCTTGGCCTAATCTGACCTGAAGTTTGACCTTATTATTTTATAATCGGATGAACCATTCATGCATGTTATAAACACAATTTATTGGAGACCCTAATATACCTTATATTACAGCTTTCCCATTTACGGCTGCCTACATTTGTACTCATAAATACATGAAATTTTAGCGATGAATTGCCCATATCAAAATTATAGTGAGTGCATGTGGCTTAGGGTTATAGAGGTTAGTATTCAAAATGATTACTTCTGAAAGGATATAAAGGTTAGTATGTTGTGTCTTGGTCTCTGACCTGAAGTTTGGCCCAATTGATGATTTAATTAGATGAACTGTTAGAATCTATATTCACACAAAATTTGTTGTAGACTTCAATATTTTCTTATATTATAGCTACCCCACATACGACTACATGCATTTATACTTATGGAAATCCAGGACTTATGGAAATCCAGGGTATATTATTAACAGGTTGTTATGGTCTTATTTGCAATTCGCCTTTTTTCCTTTTATTATCAGTCTATTTGCGATCACTAAAAGAACGACTGAAGACTACGCCATGGAATCTGGGAAGATATCATGCACACAGAAGGGAGAAGGCCAAGTATATCATTTTACATGATCTAAAAAGTTATGTTAGATCGAGTTCCATCCCTTCTACGCCTTCTTATGGTCATCTTTATTCGCCTCCTTTGTTTTTTTTACTACCTTAATTACAATCATGATTTCTTCCGACGCCAGCGCCTAAGACTACCACATCTATCTTCTCCGTATCTGTTTTTTGGTCATATACTTCTGTAGAGACTCCTTTCATATCCATTAATGAAACAAATCGATTTTAGTATCTTTTACACAATATCAATTTTCGATTAATTAACCCAGTGATGTATGATGAGTAATAATAACTCTATTAAACTGCTAGGTTTCTCCCCAACTGTGATGAAACTCAAACCCGAAAATGGTGTTGCACTCCTCTTAAGAAAATGCACAAGATAAATCATTCAATCCACAAATTCAATAGAGTATGGTTTGGCAATGAATTCTAATAAATTGCTATGGTGATGGAAATTGCCAGCGAACTAGCTATTCGATCCAGTCAACGTTTTTGGTGAACTTAATTGAACTTAGCATACTGTGAAAATGTTAACTGGGCTATAGGAAGCATATAAAACGTTTAAATTCAGAAAATATCATAGCTACAAATGCGAAATGTCTTACATATATCCGCGAGTGTGAACTGCGGACAACATTATCAAATTTCTATATAAATAGGAAAGAATTTTGTTTATTTCAAAATGAAGTTCAATTCTTCTCCTCAAGCACACAACTGAACAACGGAGTTGGAATTGGAGACTAAAATCCCAATTCCAGGGCCCCAGTTCAGTCCACAACAAATGGACCCTTGAGATTTTCTTGGTCTTGGAGTCTTGCTTCTATAAGAGATTCGAGGTCTTTGAATGATAAGGAGGCTTCAACACATCAGTTCGATAATCAACTATGTGGAGTGAGCACAAGTCGAGGTCGAAGGGCATTAAACCTCAAGTGTGAGTCTACCACGTATGCCTTCTCCGCAGCTGTTTTTATGTCATTTGCTTTTGTAGAGACTCCTTTCATATATATTAATGAAACAACTCGGTTTTAATGTCTTTTACACACAAAATATCAATTCTCGATTAATTAACTCAGTGATGTATGATGAGTAATAATAACTTTCTATTAAACTGCTAGATTTCTCCCCAACTGTGTGATGAAACTCATATCCAAAATGGTGTTGCACTCCTCTCAAGAAAATGCACAAGATAAATCATTCGATCCACGGATACCATAGAGTATGGTTGGGCAATGAATTCTCATGAACTGCTATTCTGATGGCAATTGCAGGAGAACTAGCAATTCTATCGACAAGTTGTCAACATTAGCATTCTAGGGACGATGAGAAGAAGCTTCCCCCAAAATTTTATGACTGCAACTTTATTTTTTTTCTAGTGACGGCAGTCCCTCGGAGATCGTCAGATATCTAGTGATCAAATCGACAAATCGTCACCACCATAAGTCTAGGAATGATGAGAAGAAGCTTATCATAAATTTTGAGGATGATCTAACCATTTATTTTTCGACAACGGTGGTTTGACAGTCATCTCCAGAGATTAGATCGACGGTCTCAGGACTACGAGAAAAAAGTTCTTCGAAATTGTAAAGACGGTCGACTTCAGTTTTTTCAGCGACTCGGATGCCATCGCCCACTGCCTCCAGTCAACTTTTTGTGATGAACTTAATTGAACTTAACATACTGTGAAAATGTTAACGGGACTACACGAAGCATATACAACATTTAAATTCAAAATATATCATAGCTACAAATGCAAAGATGTCTTACATATATCCGCTAGTGCGAACTGCGGACAGAATTATCAAATTCCTATATAGATAGGAAAGAATTTTGTTTATTTCAAAATGAAGTCCAATTCTGCTCCTCAAGCACATAACTGATCAACAAAGTTGGAGTTGGAGACTAAAATCCCAATTCCAGGGCCCTGATTCCGTCCACAACAAATGGACTCTTGAGATTTTCTTGGTCTTGGAGTCTTGCTTCTTTAAGGGATTCAAGGTCTTTGAATGATGAGCTTCAACACATCAGTTCAATAGACAACTTTGTGGAGTGAGCACAAGTCGAGGTCAAAGGGCATTAAACCTCAAGTGTGAGGGAGCTTCTAGGATTTATGCATTGTAGATCATATGATATGCTTAGAAGGCTTCTATCAAGTTATCTTGTCATCCCCTTATTTTTGGAAAAAAATTTCTTGAGAAGCTTGATAAGTCTTAGACAATTTCTACAAACCATTTACTTTACACTGCATATTGTGGGATGGTGCCAGTCAATGCTATCTAATCTACCGCAACGGACTTGCAAATCTTAGTATTTTTGATGTTTCTGTTATTGTTGCTATGAACCAACGAGACACTTCAAATCAATATACAACGTGGCATCTTCAAGTGGGGCTACTTCAACCACTTTGAAGAGTAGTTTTGATCAATAAATAGGTGTATTAAACAAAGTCCAACTTGATGAAGGTTGATTTGGACAGAAAATGCTATTAAGTGTTGTTTCAGATGTTCCTTCTGCATTTTCCATGCTAGAGATCTCCTTGAATTTGCCTGCATTATGTTAAAGCTTATTCGGAAAATCACATAAATGGTTGGATTGCTCTATATTTTGGGAGAAATGAACAAAAATGTTACAGAATCTGTGTAATTCTTATCAATGGAATCTTTAAACTAAGGATATTCTCACATTATAGTCCTGAGTGTGTGTGTGTGTGTGTGTGTCTACACACACACATCTGCACCTGATTTCATGGTTGCTCATGCTTTTTCTTGTACTAATGCTCTCTTTTTTTTGTAAATCTCACGGTATATTTTTCCGGTTACTATACTACTTACATAGACTTGCTATATAATGGTATTTCATTTCATTTTAATTGTGCAAGTAGCTCGGTTAATATTGGTATTTCCATTTTATTACTTATGTGGACTCCTTCAAAATGTTTTCAGAATGAGGCACAACTTGTTGATGATGAAATAGCAATGGCTAGTTTACAATCAAACTTACAAAAACTTCGTTCGAGTGAGGATGACTTCATTGATGCTGATGATGCCAAAACACACCGTCTACATTCTAGGACGGCACAAAACTCACCTATTGTGGACTCCCGGCTGATAGTGGTTCCTAATAGTCGCATTAAACGAAGATGGTCTTACAGAAGGGTAGGCTATCGTTGCATTATCCCTTTATTTTTAACTGATTCTTTAAATGATCTCCAGCGTCATTCTAAACATTTGATTATACAAATTCTAGAGATGAATATCCCAGCCTGCATTTTTCTGTTACGATCTTTTGATCATAAACCGTAACTACTCGAAGAGATGAGATTGAGGGAGGAAGAGAAGAAGTTAATTCTAAGAGTGAATGAGAAGCTATAGACGAGAAAATATCTAATTTCTTGCTTACATTCCATAGCCCAAAGGGGGACTTTAAGTAGAAATTACAAGGACATATTGTACTTTAGTCCAGATGATCATACTAGTTACAAAAATACTCGTACATAGAAATTAAAAGACAGGACATGTACATTACCACTAATTAGCTACGCATAAGCATGACACTTAAGTAAACAATACGCATAATTACAAATCCCTACGCACTAAAGGCTCCATAATTGATACAGGCTAGTCTTATCAAGATCTAAAACAAAGAACATGAGCTTGCATTGCATGGAATAAATGATACAATCGAGAGACAAGCTCTCGCCAAGCACCCGGAGGCTGAGCTCTCAAAAGCACTCTCCTCTCCAAAGAGAGACCAAAGACTATCATTCCAAAGATAATCCCTCACAATCTAAGGGGGCTCCTTATATAGATGGAGACCACACTACATGACAAAATACATAAAGACGCATGCATATCAACACACCCGTCCTGAAAAGCGACTTTGTCCCTAAGGTCGAGCCGAAAGGGGTCCCATGGGTGCGTCGGCGATACTCGGGTGGCTCCTCCGGTGGGCGAATCAGGTGAAACATCAGAAGCTTAGATGCGTCGTGGCGGGCTGATTTCTGCAGAGCTTTGGTACAGGTGACCGAAGCGGGCGTATAACCCGACATGGGACTGCCCGAGAGGTAAAGCAATGACATGCCTGCAAAATATCTCATCCTCAAGCTCGAGCGAGGTGCACGCCAGTTGGGCCAGGGCCTCGGTCGAAGACCGGATGCTATGAAGAATGATGGCGGAAACCCATCCAGACCATGAACGAGGGTCGTGGGGCCGGGCATTAGGTCAATGAGGAGTAAGTAGTCATGACTTGGAAGGAAACCCGATGGGAAGTCTAATCGAAGTGGGAGAGTGACAAGAATGTATGAGTACGATAACAGTGGGCTCGAGAGATGATGGAAAAGATGCGTTGGGAGATAAGAGAGCTGACAGGAGGGCAGAGGTCGCCAAGAAACGGCGGGGAGCAAAAAAAGCATGTGACGCCGTGTGAAAGGCTGGCGAGCCGCCAGATGGAGCCTCTGTCACAGATTTGTCGGAAGGCGGGCGGATTGGAGGGCAGCCGCTGCAAATCAGAAGATGGGGGTATTATGGGGTGTGTGTGCCACAGTCGGCAGTGGGAGAACAAGGGGGTGTCGGGAAAGTAGGAAGTGACAACGGGTCCAATGGTCGAAACCCACCAAGGGGTGGCGGTGGGATGGAGGGGGAGGCTCGTCTGGAAGCAGAGAGGCGAGCATGGGTTATAAGGGGGCATGTGGAAGAAGTCGACGACGAAGCGCAAGCGTCATGGTAAGGAGGTTATCCATGACAACTTCAATTCGATCGCATCGAGCATGCACTGAGTCCGGAAAGAGGGTCATGACAGAAAGAGAGTTTGAGGGCAGACGGAATGCGGCAGAAGGCTCTGGAGGGCTGCCAGAATGTTGTAGGAGACGAATGAGAGCCACCAGAATGCTGCAGGAGTCGTGGGAGGGCCGTCAGAATGCGGAAGGGGTGTAGGAGGATCGTTGGGAGGCAAAGGGAAGTGCGGGCGACCGACTAGATGCTGACAGAGCTGTTGGAGGAGGTGGGAGGCCGCTGGGAGACTGCAAGAGCCGCTGGAGGGGCGGCCTGACACGACAGAAGCCGGTGTTGGGCGGTATAAGGGTAGCAAGGATGAGGAGCGGGCGTTGGAAGGCTCTGGAGAAGGTGGCTAGACCCGACAGAGGGGGCACAAGCCGCTGGAAGGTGCGGCAGAAGGCGTGGTCGAGCGCGACATTGGCAGAAGGCGTCATCAAGCTCAGAAGCGACCGAAGGCTTCGTTGAACGTGACATCAGCAGAAGGCGTAGTTAGCAGAGAGATCGTCGATCGGAATCGACGTCGTGTCATGCCAGAAGAGCAGCGTTGGAGCGGGTGTCGTCAAAGACCGGGATCGGCGGATCGAGTCATGTGGAATCGAGCTACGTTGGAGCGAACGATGGAATTGGGCGGTGCGGGATGGAACAGGGATTCAGATTTAATTAGGGTTTCGGCGGAAACCCTAAAGAAGCGGCAGGTTGGACCAATTGATGTGGGCTAGCTGTATCAAGATCTAAAACAAAAAACATGAACTAGCATTGCATGAAATAAATGATACATATATAAGGGTGCAACCTGTAGTTATGCTAACTCTCATGAGAGGTTTGAGTAACCAATAGTATGTGTGTATATATATATAGAAATAATTACTCGTACCTCCCCTGTAAGTTAGCATAATTACTGAGAGCACCCCTCTTATTTTTGAAATTACAAAAACCTTCCATGAACTTTTAATTTCATAACATCATGAACAAAAATTCTGGGTTTTTTTGTAATGAAATTGTATCACGTATGGGGTTTTTTGTAATGAAATTAAAACTTCAAGGGAAGTTTTTGTAATTATGCTAACTTATAGGGGAGTTTTTTGTAATTTCGAAAATAAGAGGGGTGCTCCCAGTAATTTAGCAAAGTTAGAGGGGAGGTCCCGGTAAATGGCTCTATATATATATACTATTGTGCACCCGTAGATTTATATGCACTTCCGGGGTGCGTTTAGAGGAGGCTCCACTAAGGAGATGTGGAGTTAGTGGGGTCAAAGTCCAACCCATGATCATGAGAGTGGGGAAATCCGCCGCGCACAATTCACGCCTTATCCGCGCCAGCCGAGGTCAAAACTGCACCCCACTATTGGGGTGCGGTTAGCCCGCACCCCACTAATGGGGTGCGGATAGCCTACACCCCGCCTTGGTGGGGTGCGGCCTAACCGCACCCCCCATAATGGGAGGTGCGGCTAAGCCGCACCCCAAAGGGTGCGACCAAACCGCACCCCCAAGGGGGTGAGGCCAAGCCGCACCCCGGGGAGGTGAGGCCAAGCCGCACCCCCCATGTCAGGGTGTGGCCAAGCCCCACCGCCTTGTGGGGGAGGCGGCCGAAACCGCACCCCCTCGTCGGGTGCGGCCGGAGCCCATTTTCCCCTTTGAGGGTGCGGCTTCTCGTCTCTCGAGTTCGTTGCGCGCTCCAAGCGCTCCCGTGTTCGTTGCGCGCTCAGAATGCTCCCGTGTTCATTGCGCGCTCAGAACGCTCCCGTGTTCGTTGCACGCTCAGAACACTTCCGCGCACGCTCAGAACGCTTCCGCGCACGCTCAGAACGCTTCCACGTTCCCGACACGCGCGCAGTTAACCTTTCTTAATTTATCATATTACAGGTCTCGTTCGTCGCCTTCATCACCATCAACGAAGCTGCCCGAAGGGAGAGACGATCATTTACGAAAAATGGCGATCCGTGTGCTCCAAATCGACCAGCGTGATTCACCCGTCAGGTGGTTACGGTGGTTACAACGGCAAAATTACCGGGCTACCCCTGCCCAAGGCTATAAAAGGAGTTCAGGGTCTTCATTTCAAGACACCTTGCCTTCTACGCCCGAGAGAGCTCTGTTGAAGACTTCCTCTGAGTTCTCCTTCGGCGCTTGAAGATCTCCTTCGGCCTTTGAAGTTCTCCTTCGAGGCTTCGAAGATCTTCTTCGAGTGCTTGAATATTTCTTCCGCTTCAGAAGACAATCTTCCTGAGCAATTGGGAATCCTTCGGATCCAGAGAGGCGACTCAGTCATCTCACTTTTGTTCTCAATAGAAGAAGCGTTCAGCTTTCCGAGAGGTGGCTTATCACCCTCATAGTTCTCTCTCTTTCCACCATTGTAACGAGCAGCGGTCTGTCGCTCTCGAGTTCTTAATTTCAAACTGTAGCCCCCAGAAGATAGTGGAGTTTGGTCGGCACAACTCCGACCGCGTACTTTTTCACCATTTCCGGGTTTTCCACGTTAAAAGTTCTCTTGTCATTTACTAACTTCTTTCATTGACTGTTTGCGCGTTCGGTTCGCTTCCAAGCTAAGGTGGTTCAATTGGACCGGTCTACCAGAGCATCCGAGTGACCCGCAACAATATATATATATAGGGTTAATTACCGTGACCTCCCCTGCGAGTTTGCATATTTACAGCACCCCTCTATCTTTCAAAATTACATTTACATCACCTCTAAGTTTCCCCGGTTTACAAAAATGCCCCCTTACATTAGAAATATGGATGGAAAATGATAAAGGCTTCGTTTGGCGTGGTGGTGGTTGTCGTGAACGCG
The DNA here is from genome assembly GCA_033032865.1 of Dactylorhiza incarnata. Lineage (NCBI taxonomy): Eukaryota > Viridiplantae > Streptophyta > Magnoliopsida > Asparagales > Orchidaceae > Dactylorhiza > Dactylorhiza incarnata. Next base: position 1,266,302 of record JAWHQI010000305.1, on the reverse strand, counting down.
GTGGTCATGAACCGTCGTTCGTGAACGCCCGACCTCACCTAAAAATATTCATGCATTTTATGCTCAAGACTAGTTTATTTTCTTGATAGCGGTCATAACCATTGTCTTGCCAAACATACAATCTATGATAATGACATTTTTGACCCAACTCACCGGAGCAAATAACCGTGCCAAACAAAGCCATAATCAGCCAAATTATTGATGGAAACTGATATATATATATGTTGCCATCACTACTACAAATGAATATCTGTGTTTTAAGCTTTTAAGGAGCCAGATTGGCGATGGTAGCTATGTTTGCTGGCTCGATGATCAATTTTCGATCTATGGTTCCTTGTTATTTGGTCGTCGTTTAATCGTATAATTACGCCTTGTCTGCTGAATGGCATCCTATGCTGCGAGAAACTTAGTTTTCTTTGCAATTCTAAGTTAGTTCATTTGGTACTCTGTGCTCTTATAAATCAACTGATGGATATGCCACAGTAGCTCTTGGTTCTAATTTCTATTGGTAGTGAGTTGTAAGAATACTTGTTTTCTTCTTCTCCGGGCATTCTTTCTTCAGCCCATTTTGTAGATTCTTGTAGTTTCTTGGGATGAAACTTCAAAAAAAAATCATTTTATAAGTTTATTTTCCATTTTTTTCTGTTTAATCTCTGTATACACCTGGTTCGGGTTTAGGGTCTTTGAAGCAGCTTCTTGCAAAAATGCAGGGTAAGGTTTGCCTACATTTCACCTGTGGTGGGACCCTTCCCCGGATCCTCGTGTTATGGGCAATGTGCCCACAAAGTTATCATATTATCAAGTCGTATGTTGTTCTCATTATTATATGTTATGATTAGTGTGTCGGGCTATTTACGGTAATGCCCATGTATGTTCTATTTAAGGGACCCTTGGGGTCTTGTATGGTTATGAATGAAATCAGTCTAGTTTCCTATTCTCTTGTGTGAGGTCTTGGTAGCTCTCTCCTCCAACGAGCACGCCCCGCTTAGGCAGCCGCAGTTAGGGCTCCACGGTATCTCCGCCATCTTCCCCGTCTCCGACCGCCACTCCGACTAGGCGCATAACAACTTGATGATAACTTTGTGGGCACATTGCCCATAACACCTCGCTGCGCGGGGATGCTTTTATGCACCGGCTGCCCCTTAATCTCTGTATACACCTTCCAAAATGTAATGTGTGTTCAAATTGTGTCTGTTAAAACCCAAGCATCTGCTCTGAAATCGACTGGTAATATTATATCAGCGCAGGTGTGGATATTATTTTATGTAGTTTATGTGTTCTCGAGCTTCTTCACATAATATTATTTTGATTTTAGAAGGCATGCTTGGGTTCTAATAGTTTTTTACTGCAACGATCAATTGCGCCTTCCTGATGCAGGATCCACACGAACCAGTTCTGCTGTTCACAAGATCTCCAGATCCAGAAAGATTGGCCGCCGCAGGCATTATACCCCCGCCATCTCTGCCCATTGAAAGCGGTTCCTCCACACCGCCGTACCGTTTCCATGCGAGGATGGGCCGGGGAGGGCGCATCATCTTCGACAGATGGAATCCGCTTCTTCAAGCTCCGCTCGGTATCGAAAACTTTCAGCGCCGCCTCCCGGCCGGCGACCAGCCTCCGTAGCCGAATGGTTTCTCCGTTGTTTCGCTGCATTCGTCGGACGGTTTCCTTGCATCAGCCGCCGCAGTTTTCTACGCTTCGGGAAGATCTGGAGCTGAAATAGCTATTGCGCTCGCCCAGAAGGAAACTCTTAAGCAGGGGCGCGGGGACAGGGATGCTTCAGTGGGAGTGAGAAAACTGTGTGTTGATCTTCTGTAGTTGGCTTTCCCATTGATTATCACTCCATTTCACAATTATTCAGATTGGCAGGTTGGCAGCCTTTAGGCACTGAGGATAGAAAGCTTTCTGGGGATTTTGTTCTCCCAGTGCAATTTAAAGTTTATGCCATCAATTCATTTATATATATATATATAAAAGACAGCAATATTACCTGTTTTAAGCATTTTTGATCTTATATCATATTTCAAAATTCATTTGCTTTATTGCATTTTTTTTCTTTGTTGAAATGTCAATATCATTCATTTCCTTGAATCTCAATTCCTGCATTCTTGTTCTTTTCTGAAGCAGCAGCCAACAACAGGTTCCTAGAGCAGCAGCAAAATCACAGATTCTAAATGTGAACATTGGTCCCCAACTTCTGTGTTATTTATGAAATCAGTCCCAAAATTTTGTACTTTACCTAAAGTTTTTATTTTTTTTATGAAATTAAATTAATATTCCTAGTCAAAAATGCATATTTGTTTGCTTAGGTGGCATTCTAGGAGATAAAATAGTTAGGTGGCAAACAATATTTTTATTTTTTTAATTACTGATCTTATGGTATCATAATGCAACAATTTATATGCTGATTATTTATTCTGAAATTATTTTATATTAAATTTTTTCAATTGAATAGGCATAAATAATTTTAACAATCAGCTCAAGTGAAATAAAATAAAATAAAAATATAAAATAAGTCTAGAATAAAAGAATAGTATGTATAAATAGCTATTTATATATAAATTAGTTGCATTATAATAGCTTAAGGCTACCAATTAAGAAAATAAAACTTTTGATTGCCTCCTAAATAAATAAATGTATTTTTCATTAAAGATGTTAGTTTAATTTGACTTAGGCCTACTAATATCATAAGAAAGATAAATTTTATGAATTTAAAATTTAAAAGTAAAAAATATTGGGACCCGATTTCATAAAAATGGCAAAATTTAGGGATTGAAATCCATATTTAACCTTTTTTTTCAATGTAGATAGTCATGACATCACATTTAATTATTTTTTGTAGCCAACCATGCTTCCCGGCTTTAAATGGGTGAAGGATGAGCTCATATAGAGAATGTAATTGCAATGCAAGAGGTGTTTTTGAATTTTATCTATCGTCTAGGAAAGCACGTGCTTTAGTGACAATAATATTTCCCTTTTTATCTCACCTTTTATATTGGGAGTTGTTAAAGTCACCGCAATTTTGGCTAGTCGCACCGCATTTTCTCCAAATTTTTCGCGTCTTTTGAAAATACGTCTTGTACATGCATTTTTAGAAAAAGTTTTCGACACGAAATCTACAAGTTGTAGATTTCGACGAGATCTACAACTTTCGTGTTGAACACTTTTCCTAAAAATGCATGTACAAGACGTACTTTGAAAATACGCTCAGGTTTCACACCTTTTGAAAATACGTCTTGTACATGCATTTTTAGGAAAAGTGTTCAACACGAAAGTTGTAGATCTCATCAAAATCTACAACTTTTGTGTTGAACACTTTTCCTAAAAATGCATGTACAAGGCGTATTTCCAAAAGACGCGAAAAATAAGGAGAAAATGCGGTACAACTAGCCAAAACTCCCTTTATCTTTTTTACACTCTCTCTCTCTCTAGCCTACGCTCTCTTCTTTATAGAGAATTAAGAGATAGTAGCTTGATATATGAAGAGAGAGGGGAGAGAGATGGAGAGAGAGAGATAGAGAGAGAACTAGAATATATGGGGATGTGAAGAGAGAGATGGAGAGTGACCTAAGAGTAGATGGAGATGTGAAGAGAGAGAGAGAGAGAGAGAGAGAGAGAGAGAGAGAGAGAGAGAGTGGAGAGGCTCCTGACTCTAGCTGAATTTTATGTACGCTCTTCGCACCATGAGCATGGTGCGTGAACTTTTTTTTCTACAAAATTACAATTGTAATGAACGGTATTTTTACACTTATTTTTGCAGAAATACAATTGTACATACGTTATAAAAAAAAGACGCATTACAATTTTTTTACAGCTGTAATTTTACAGGAAAAAAAGATTCACGCACCAAACTCATGGTGCGAAGAGCACACAGAATATTCTCCCCCTTGAATCCTCACTATTTGGGGCCAAATGAATATTATCCATTTCATGGTCAAGATCTATTCTTAAGGATCCAATGGGTTAAGTAATCTTATCTTTTCATATATACAGAAAAAATTACACTCATTGAATAACTAAGGATTAATCTTCATCGTGAAATGGATAGTATTCATTTGTTTCAAATGGAAAGGATCTCCATCCGATGGGAGCAATTTTTGCGTAGGTTGAGCGTATATTTGATCGGTGCGGGATGCGGCCGGAAATCTGAGGCTCTGTTAAAATCCGGCCAATTTTTTTATCTTTTCAGTTGGTCGTCCGATCAGCTGATCGAACGGCTCAGACTCACCCGCATTGATCAAATATACGCTCACCCTACCTAAAAATAAATCATCCGATAGAGAGAGGGAGAGTGAACTAAGAGAGAGTACATGAAGATGTAGAGAGAGAGTACATGAAGAGGTAGAGAGAGAGAGAGAATGAACTAAGAGAGAGTGGATGGAGACAAAATGTACAAGTACAAGTGAAAGAAATAGAAGCAGTGAAAATACTGCTCTCTTCCCATGTTCTTATGCTTCTGCATATCTCCCATTATGTCAAATTACCACTCTCTTCATATCTCCCATCAGTAAATTCCCAGAAATTTAAACCTTTCAATTCTTCACCGCGTGTAATTTTTTTGGGTATCATGGTAAAACTTTGATGCTCTGATTTAGATGTACAGCAGAACGAGTGTCTGGCAGGACCAGCTTGTCAAACCAGCAAGAATTGATTAATAACACACAAAATATAGATACCTACTGGAAAAGGATTAAAAGAAGTATACATATATAATCTAACTGCCATATTACCTCCACTAAGCGGCGACTTACCCCAAACCTTAAGTTTAATTGGGGGCAGAAGATTTCGTTCCCGGATTCAAAGCAGTCTTGGGAAGTCTCCGTGCCGTGAGGACGGCTTCGAAGACGAAGAAAGGCGAGCGATGGCGAGGTAAAGACGAACGGCAGCACAGGTTGAGGCGCGTGAATCACCTATCCGACGCGGAAATAACGCTAAGAGTCTTTCAGATACTTGGAAGGAGTGCCATAATGTTGACTATCCAAAATCCTTTCCTTGTAATCATTCCATCCCTTCACTCTTATTCTAATAGTTTTAGTTTTCTCCGCTTGATTGAAAATGGTTCCATCGGCGGCTGCAGGTGCAATGCCAGATACCATGGGTGGGTTTTTTTGGTTCCGACGGGTGTTAAGCTTAGTATGCGGTTTTTTTCGCTTGTATGTTATGGGAAATCTGGAGCCTTTTTCAACACCCTCTCCGTCCCGCTCATCCCTGCGCAGGTACTCTGAACGGTCGGGAGACATTGGAAGCGTCGGATAAGCAATTGTGGCGATAGAGTTTCTCACTACTGATTCTGGTACACCGACACGAAGTGGCATCAGCTTCCTTCGGTCATTATCTCGGGCTGATTGGTAAAATCTAGAAGAGGCTGGCCGGAGAACTCCCATTTTCCGGCCGCCAAGGCTATCTTCAAAACAACTGGAGTCGCCGAAGGACATTCTCATGCCTTTATCCATTTTCATCTTTCTTGAGAAGCTTTGTGCATTATCGGATGGTCTAGAACAAATACTCAGACTATTTCGCTTGGGCATTGGAGATCCTCTATAAATGCTGCCGTCTCCAACCGACTGCGGAGCAGAATGAGGAGAGAGTTTGGAACAAAATACACTATCTGAAGTTCGATCACGGAGAACTATTTTCGCCCTTAGGCTTTCTACAAGGGTAGCTGACTTAGGTTTAACCTTGAGGACACCTTTCGGTGGCCGCCGGTATGGTTCCCGGGTCTCGGAATGTAATGATGGAGCAATTTTCTTTAGTGCTGAGCTCGCCTCAGGGGGCTTTAGTTTTAAGACTCCCTTAGCCTTTCTCCGGCTATTCAAGTTGTTCAAATCCATGGGAAGGCCATGAGTGACTCTCTCTTCATCATTTATAAACGCTGTCTTCCTCGAAAGCCCAGTTACCATGGAAGGATGCTCCTCATCATGTGGAAATGCATTAAGATCGACCAAATAGACCGGGGTTTTGTTTCTTTTCTCCTTCAAAATTTGAACTCGTTCCTCGACAGTAGTGTTAGGCCGACTATTGCGCCAGACCCTTCTCATCTCAACAAATTTCTGACCCAAGCTCTCATGGTAAGATCTCAAAGAATGGTAGTGTCCTCGCTCGTGTAAGAATCGCAGTCCTTCTCTAAGGCGGGTCACTTGCAGAGAATAAAATCCGCCTTTAAGCCTGTGGAAGAGGATTTCCAGGGGACTTCCAAAATAAAGATTGACACCTCTGAGTAATTCTATGATTGTAAGCTCAAATGTTTCCTGGTCCATATCTGGAAGATAAGCAGCAAGATGGAACCTTTCTTCTTCAGTTAAACAAAAATTCCAAGTTTCTAGACACAGAATATCCTTCAAATTTGCAAGTTCATACAGCTCATAAGGAATTGTCGAGATCTGATCATTGACCAAAGCATACTCACAGCCCGGATCCGAAAAATTGGATTCATCAGGATCATTGTTATGATCTTCCCCTGATGAAAATCTATCCTCTTGAGCAAGTTCATCTTCGATATAGTTTAGAGGAAATTGATGCGCATAATTGTCTTTAACAGGCCCCTGGTGCCTAATCTTGATAACGCCCATTGGCGCGAGGGGCCCACGCGGGAAAAAGAACTGATCATGCAAAAATTGGGAAGTGAAAAATAATATATCAGAGGCCAATTAAATTGCCTGCAAAATAAGCAAAGAATATAAAGCGCAAGTTCAAACAAATAGTGCTTTGAAACACTCAATTATAAGAATGAGTTCAGAGGTAAAAAGAAATGACACAAGGGAATATAAATCCTGCATGTAAATAAGCAATTGACCTGTTTGCTAAAACAATTCAAAAGAGTGAAATGCAAGGACTTGAAAATTTGTTCCTATCCATAAAAACAAAGCATTTGAGGTGAAAAATTGAGAGATACTTTTGATATATGCTTACCTGAGAACATCTGCAATAACTAACTGTGTTTAGTAAATTGGTAACTTCTAAGCTATAAATTTTTATGGGATTTGGTTTCAAGACAGAAAGCCATGATTAGTTATGAATAATTCAAGATATGACGCATGAATGGGATCGGGTTTTAAGTTTGTGTGGTACATGGGTTGAAGCATAGGCACTCAAAACGGTGTAGGGTGGTGTACTTTGAATCTTTGATTGATTCCCCAAAATTTGAAATAAGGGGAGTCATTTTTAAGAATGGATGTAGGCATGTGGTTGATAAGAAAAGAAAAAGATAGTAGAATATGAAGCACAAATTCTCGAGTGTAAGGTGGAGAGGTGATACGCTGAATACCGCGTTTGGCAAGGTGGATAGAGCTTGATACTCTCCTCCACCGTCTATGCAAATGGTTTGAATGGAAGCTTGAAAGAAGTTTTCAATAATTATTTGTGTTAAAATATTAGAGAGAAAAATAAAAGGTGCAATTTATTCATCCCCCAAAGGGGGTATTTATAGAACAACAAGGACTTACAAACTTCAATACAATAATGTGTGACTAAACTCAAACACTGCTAAAAGACTAATAATGTGATAACTTTAACACTCCCCCTCAAGATGAAGAGGAAACCTTTAGCTTGGACATCATATAATGATAAAGAAAATGTAGGTAAGCGATGTGGGACAAATCATCAGACCGGTCACCAGGGAAAAATTCATCGAGGATAATCCGCACAAAGGATGGCCCCACACAATACAGTTCCACACGACATAACCCGTTGGAATACAGACGGGCCACCGGGGAAACACCCACACAACACAACCCGCTGGACACAAGTCATCAGGCGGGTCACCGAGGATAATCCCGCACGACACAACTCGCTGGAATGCAAATCAACAGACAAGACAGGGATACTCCCACACGACACAACCCGCTAGAATACAAGTCAACCAACAGACCATTCCACATACAAATCAACAAAGAAAATTGGGGAGATGCAAACAACACAAGACATAAGTCTGGAGGGCCGTGTGGGACTAAGGCGAAAATCAAGAAATACCAACTGAGTCGCCTTCGTCTCAAACACTCCCCCTCACGTGAAACACATGTGCATATAGGCAGAACAAGAAACACAAAAAATATTAGGACGACAAAGACACATAAAAAAACGACCAAGAACACTACAAGGCTACAACATCGGCGAGAGTTCAAAACCCCGGAAGGGGTCGCATCGGCTGGAATTGATAGGATCTGGAGTAGTCGATGGAAATGTGATGGTGATTCTGACCCTCGACTGCAAGCCATCGTCAACAAACGAGGGAGCAGCGTTTCTGGTCGTTGAACCCAAGACCCTGGAATATTAGAGCGAGAACCTTGTCGGGGATGTCTTTGGTATGATCCCCAATGGCAGTGGAAACATTAACGTTTGAATCGGAGTCTTTTGAATTCATCACGAACGAAGTGCAGCTCCGAGAGTGACGAGAGACGACTGACAACAGCGACAAATCGGAAGCAACAGACATCCTCGGCGACGGAAACATCAGCATCGTCGCGCGCGTACGGACGCTCCCGTCCCAACCGACAGCAGCGACAAGAAGGTATCGGCGGAAGGAGCAGCTGAGGGGGCGACGTCGGGATCAGAAGCAGCGGAGGAGCTCAACGACGGAAGCGTCTTACGGGAGAAAGAGACGGGAGCGAGAGCGGAAGCCGCCAACCCGAAATTTCAGGGCGCCAACATATTAGGGCGAGAAATTTCAAGAAGGAAATAAAACGTAGCTCTGATACCATGTTGAAATATTAGAGAGGAAATAAAAGGTGCAAATTTATTTATCCCTCAAATGGGATATACATAAAGATGCATTTACAACAACAACAACACTCAAGCCTTTATCCCACTATAGTGGGGTCGGCTATATGGATCCTTTGTCGCCATTGCGCCCTATCTTTAATCATAGCCTCACTAATGCCTAAGTACATCATATCTTTCCTTATAGTTTCATTCCAAGTCTTTTTTGGTCTACCCCTCCCCCGTTTAACATGTCTAGTGACTAAACTCTCACAACGCCTAACAGGTGCCTCTAATGGTCTCCTATGTACATGTCTGAACCATCTTAATCGAGCTTCTCGCATCTTCTCTACAATTGGTGTCACTCCTGTCTTATCCCTGATACATTCATTCCTAATTTTATCCAGTCACGTGTGACCACACATCCACCTAAGCATTCTCATCTCCGCAACTCCCAATTTTTGCTCATGTGCACCATTCACTGCCCAACACTCAGAACCGTAGAGCATTGTTGGCCTAAATGCAGTACAGTAAAACTTGCCTTTAAGTTTTAATGGTACTTTACGATCACATAAGATCCCGGACGCGCCTCTCCACTTCAACCAACCTGCTTGGATTCTATGTATCACATCTTTATCTACACCTCCATCTTTTTGAATTATCGATCCCAGATATTTAAAGCACTCACTGCGGGAAATATCTTGGTCACCCAATTTAATGACGGAGTCATCCGACCTTCTTGCACTACTAAATTTAAGCTCTATATACTCCGTCTTTGTCCTGCTCAACCTAAACCCTTCTTTTCTAATGATTACTGATGTCTGAAACAAAAAATTTAGGTGTTTATATTACATCCTCTCTCGCTATACACAGCCCTTTGATATGCGCAGCCACGAAATCATATTTTCACACCATTGATATTCGCAGCCCGAAAACCAAAATTTCTTCTCATATATTATAATGAGTTTTGAAACCTTTTGTCTATTGATCAATTGATACACGGCTCGCAAAATCATCTCAAAATGTATGTTAGCTAGTCTTCAAACAAAACATATATAAAAAAAATAAGTAAATTTATATATAATCCAGCATAGCAAAAGTAGTACAAAATTTCTTCTAGCACATAAATAAGGCCACACAAATGTTTTAGGAAATAAAACCTCCCTGCCATTCCACTCACATCTAGTTGAGAACTTGTCCCTGAAGAAAACATCTGCAATTTCTTTACCGAAATTAATCTCCAAAACTGACTGATTGCTGTAAATCTATCTCTACAACCAACGCTACCCTTCCTCTGTAAATATCAATTTCCTTGGGCTATCAAAAATCTCGGCATTCAACTCGAAAAACCATCCCTTTCCCCAGCCCTTCCCTTCACAGCAAAACCTCATGGAAGTGAAGAAACCAAGCATGCCGTCATAAAACCATAAACCCACCAAGAAAGTGCAACCGAGATGACCCGTGCAGAGGCCACTCACCTTTCACCCACTCGAAACTTGCAAATAAGAAATGCCCAAAAAGTATTGTGTATTTTAAACTCAAAATATCACTTCCTTGGCATAGTTTCCAAATTTCAATCCATCCAAAATTTAGAAACAATCAAACCAATATGAGACAAAATTTATAACCAATCCTTACCCACGAAAAATAATCCCTAATTTCATCTATGACGGGAGAATACAAATAATTCGCAATGCAAAATGGAAGTAAACCCAGAGTCCTAGACCACGGAGGCAAGTGCAGGCGCAAAGAAGGAATATCGCACTGAGATTTTCCTTGGACTGATGAGATTGGATCAGCACTGGAAGGATTGAAAATTGTGAAAATAAAAGGAAAATAGCGAAAAGTGGGGATGGTGAGGAGGAGATGGGAACACACGGGTATTTGGGCGTGCATCGTGAGGGGTCGGGGACGGGGACGACAAAGGGTGGCGGGAGATTCTGTTTCGGGGAGAAAGGGGATGCATTTAGGAATACCCTCGTGTGTGTTAAAATGTTTTCAGGTATTTTTTTGGGGGGTGTGCATAGCCAAATGGGGTGTGTTAATATAAACACCCAAATTTTTAAAGCATGATTTGTTGTTGAATAGATAAAGATGGATAGGCCAAGTCATTGATGTCATAGTTTGGATGAGGATGCCAAAAATGTGTAAGGAGACTAGAAAGATAGGCAGGTGGTGCAAGAGAATGGTTTAAGAAAGAGGTCTGTTGAGGTATTATTGACTTATAGAAATGGATTTTTCCTAGCGCACGTGCGCACAAAAGATTGTGAAAAGTAAATAAAAAAATAGCTGGAGTATGCGGCTTCACTTGTTGTTGGATTGTTTGGAGTATCCATCAATATAAGGAGCTTATTTTCAATTGAAGTGAGAGTACGGTGGTGCTCGAGAGCGAGGTGTTGTCGAATTGAATACATAAGCTTATGGAGGGTATGCGATATCATGTCCTTTTAACTAAATAATTAATTAGTAAATGCGGGAATAAAATGGGATTTTAGCAAGATTAACATCTAAATGGATTATTATTATTTTTACTAAATAAGAAAATTTTATTTTATTATTTTGCGGAAATATAGCAAAATATGGGAGTTGCGGAGATGAGAATGCTTAGGTGGATGTGTGGACACACGAGACTGGATAAAATTAGGAATGAATGTATCAAGGATAAGACGGGAGTGACACCAATTGTAGCGAAGATGTGAGAAGCTCGATTAAGATGGTTCGAACACGTGCAAAGGAGACCATTAGAGGCACCCGTTAGGTGTTGTGACAGTTTAGCCACTAGGCATGTTAAACGGGGGAGGGGTAGACCAAAAAAGATTTTGGAATGAAACTATAAGGAAAGACAAGATGTACTTAGCCATTAGTGAGATTATGACTAAAGATAGGGCGCAATGGAAACAAAGGATCCATATAGCCGACCCCACTATCGTGGGATAAAGGCTTGAGTGTTGTTGTATTTTGCGGAAATAAGATTAGCCTTAATTAAAATACTTTAAGAAAAAATCAAGGAATTAACTGAATGAATTCAAGAAGTAAGAAAGAATATTTTTATAATTTATTACCTATTTTTAATAATTAATTAGAATAGAAATGCTAATTTCTATAATTAAAGAAAAGAAAAGAACCTTCTATTAACTACCATCGAAATTAATTATTCATGTAGGTTAACTTCGAATATGAAGGCAGGTGAACTTGTTGGAGATCGCGACCCTTTGTCCCGACCATTGTAACACGTGTGTCGCCCAACGCATAGGGGGCAATGATGACAAGGCGTTACCCTCACTTTCCTCGGCTTATCACCAGCAATCTGTTCAGAAATTCAAACTAAATGGTGGCAACTAAACATGAGGGTTGCGCTCGTTGAGGGAATTAGCTCAACGCCTTATAGCACGAGACGACGACATCCATGCACCGCCTATGTCCGCGTTCCCGAAGGCTACCTAAAAAGCTTTAATCATACTCTAATACGAATAATTACCAAAACTTCCCCTGGAAGATAGCATAATTACAGATTGTACCCCTCTTATTATTGAAATTATAAAAACCTCCCCTGAATGTTATAAAACATAACATTTACCTCCCCTGAAGTTCATATTTCATAACAGCCATGCACAAAATACCCCTCCCCCCCTAAAAATGTACTCCGAAGGGGGTATTTTTGTGCATGAATGTTATGAAATGTGAACTTCAGGGGAGGTAAATGTTATGTTTTGTAACATTGAAGGGAGGTTTTTGTAATTTCAATAATAAGAGGGGTGCAATCTGTAATTTTGCAAACTTAGAGGGGAGGTCCAGGTAAATGCCCCTAATCTAATATGAAAACATTTAAGGAAAGAAAATTATGAATATCGAGCACCCTAAAATGAAGGGAAAACAATAGGCTTAATCTACTGGGGTTCGACCATTTAGCGAATAGATTAAAAATAGGTTACAATTATAAGGTTCAGCCAATATATGCATGGACCTAAAGAATAGGTTCGGCCAAAACCAAGCAAGATGAACGGTCCTAAAAATGAACGTATATCCACTCCCCAACTAAGAGTAAATAAATTAAAAATTGAGGAGAAGGGACTTGACCATGATGAGAGCGTGTGCTTTAAGTCCTAATTCTATAAGTGTACAACCCCGTGTTCGCCGAAGGGTAAAATGGAGAATCGGGCATAGGCGAAACGGGTAGAGGCTCGCCAACTCGCGGCGAGCGAGTCGCAAGGGCGAGGCGAGGCGAGCCAGACTTACCTCTTTGCGAGGAGCGTAGTGCGAGGGAGAGGCAGGTGTAGGCTCGTCGCTTCGGGGTGCATTTAGCAACGGCGAGGCGAGTGAGGGCTCGCCGCCTCGCATAAGCGACCCAGGCGAGTGAGGGCTAGCGAGTGGTGCCTTCACGGGCTGCACGCATAGGGAGACCTTGCGAGCCCCGCTCGCGGGAAGACTGGCGAGTGGCGCCTTCACGGGCCATTCGCCCAGTAAGGGTCTAGGGTTGAATTTACCCAAATACCCTTTGTGGGCAGCCAATAGCCTTTCAGAACAGCGGAGTTTGGTTGTTAGCAGGCCAGTTTGGGGTGTGAATAGTAAAACTAAAAGGCGGAGCTACGCTATTAGCAGACCAGAAGAGAAAAACTATATATAGACCCTGAAGGGCATCTTTGGAGAGGATTAGAGATCTTTGTCTTCTTCCTCCTTAGGACATCTTTGGTTAGCTCATCAGGCTCTCCAAGGTGCCCGACTTCAGCTTTGGCTTAGGAGGGGAAGCGCTCTAAGATCTTCCGGGTGTGTGGTGGGACCTCCACGCTGCAGTAAAGGGTCGGTATTTAGTTCTAAGTCTTCGGTCAGGTTCCTCTGCAGGATCAGTAAGTGCTAGTTGCCCCCTCTTAGGGGTCCGCTCCTCGTTGGGCCGAATCCCGGTTCCAACAATAAGGTTCGCCCACACAAAGCTTGTATCATCCTAAGTAAAGTCATGTTTCATCCTAATGAACAAAGTAAATAGAGACCAAGGGTGACCGGCCGCCCTAACCCCAAGCTAACCTAAAATAAATCTAAATGAGGGTGAGTCACCATATGCTTAGAAATGCACAAGAAGAATCCAGTTAACTTAACCAATCAGACCAAATTTAATGAAGGTTTTAGATCAATAAGAAGGTCCCTATGTACCTTAATATTTTATGAGAAGCACGCTACTAAATTTATGGCATAAGCCAAATATGAAAGCAATAAATTGGGGAAAATTAAAAGTGTATGAAAATAAAGAGAAAGAAAATAGAGGTTCACCTAAATACATAGTTTACTAACTCCATTGTAATAGGAGATAATTGTCTCCTCAGCTCCATTACAGATGGGGAATAATAATCCACTCAGTTCCTTTATAAATGGGGAATAATACTCTACTCAAATCCTGTGAAGAAGGGGAATAATAGTCTACTCAACTCCATTGTAGAAGGAGAATAATATTCTACTCAGCTCCATAGTTAGCGGGGAATAATAGTCTATTTAGCTCCTTCGAAAGCGAGAGGCAATAGATTACTTAAAAGGACTAAGAACATAAGGTGAGCTCTACTATGAATCATGTATGTAATGTAAAGAGAATAATAACTCCAAACCAAGAAGTTAAAGAACCATGACTAATACAAGATAATAAATGTGGTACAATACTTATAAAAGGTATTAGTCATTTATACCTTAAGAAACTTTACATCATAGATAAAGAACCTAGACATCATAGAGAATTAGAACAAAAATCAGTATAAAGTTACCACCCGCACGATGGTCACCACCCGCACGCAAGAAGAGATCACCCGTTTGGAAACATTGGAGAAGAACTACGGTGGATTGGTGGATTCGGTAGCCACAATCGAGCAAGAGATGCGCACATCTACGCAGCGGTTGGAGGAGCGTGTAGACGTGCGTATAGAGGAGCTCAAGGCTCTATTGAAAGGGAAAACAGCGAGCGCAGAAGAACCGATCGGAGGAAGACCCGATCGGTCCACTGAAGCGTCGGGATCGCCCGATCCGGCGCGTCTGGGCATTGGAGGGTCGGGAATGGGAGGAAATGGGGGCGTCGGCTTCTCCCGACCCTGGGGGACCACCGGCGAAGTACAGGGAGCAGCGGCGTGGTCAGCGGCTACAGCAGGCGTTCTCCCCGGTGTTGCTGGGTCGAGAATTGGAGGAAACGGGGGCGTTGGCTTCTCCCGACCCCAGGGGACCACCGGCGAAGTGCAGGGAGCAGCGGCATGGTCTATAGTGGGGCCTCCATCTAATAAGGAGCCCTTAGGGAGTTATGTAGTGGGGCCTCCATCTAATAAGGAGCCCATCTAATAAGGAGCCTCCATCTAATAAGGAGCCCTTAGGGAGTTATGTTTTATCTTTGGAGTATTAGTTGTTTGGCTTTCTTGGAGAGGAGAGTGTCTTGGAGGACCCAACCTCCAGGTGCTTGGCGGGATCCTATTCTCGTTCATGTTTGTTCTTGATACGACTACGGCGTATCAATTGGTCCGACCTGCCGCTCAATTAGACTTTTCGACGGAACACTAATTTGGGATACTTCTCCCTCTGTTGTCAGCCGTCCAACACGCACGCGGAGAAGGCTGCTCGGGCTCCCTTCTTACAGCAGCACCGAACGGAGCCTGTATCCCCGCGAACAGACGTCCGCCGCTCCTCCCGATTTATGCTCGACGCCAGCCTCTCGTCAACATCAACAGCAACGCCTTCACCGATTCTGCCTATTACAGCGATCGTCGCCCGCAGCTTCCGACGATTTCCGCCGTTCCTCTTCTTCGTCCGTCGATTCCAGCGGCCGCTTATTACGCCTTCACCGATTCCGCCTATTCCAGCGACAGTCGCCCGCAGATTCCGACGATTTCAGCCGTTCCTCTTCTTCTTCCGCTGATTCCAGCGTCTGCATCTAACATCTTCGCCTGATTCCGCCTATTCCAGAGACCGTCCACCCCTCCAAAGGCTCTTGCTGCCTTCCGACGACCTCCAGCTCTCTCACCCGCATTCCTGAGGCCCTCACGCAGCTTCTGCAACGTTCCAGCGACCGCTCGTCATCCTCTCTGCCCTTCTGTAGCTCCTGCAGCATTCCAACAGCCATCCTGCGGCTCCTGGAGCCCTCCTGCGGCTCCTACAACATTCCAGCAGCCCTCCTGCGGCTCCTGCAGCATTCCGGCATCCCTCCTGCGTCTCCTGCATTCCGGCGGCCCTCTAGAGCCTCCTGCTGCTTTCTGTCGGCCCTCGCGTCCCTTTTTCCACCATGGCACTCCTCCCGGACTCACTGCATGCTCGCTGCAATCGAATTGACGTTGACCTAGATAATATCCTTGCCATGTCTCTTGAGATTCTTCATCGACGTCTTCCACAGGCCCCCTAACAACCCCTGCCCGCCTCTCTGCTTCCCGACGAGACTCCTTCATCCCACTGCCACTCCTCAATAGGTCTTCGGCCATTGGAACCGATGTCGCTTCCTCCCTTCCCAACACCCCCCTCGTTCCCCCACTGCCAATCGTGGCATGCACCCCCCTAATACCCCACCACCACCACCACCAGACCCAGACCAATTGCCCTCCAGTACGCTTGCCTTCCAACAAGTCCGTGACAGAAGCTCCACCTGGCGGCTCACCAACCTTTCACACAGAGTCACATGCTTTTTCTGCTTCCCACCATTTCTTGGAGACCCCCTACCACATGTCAGCTTTCTTATCTCCCGACTCTTCGCTTCCAACATCACTCGATCCCACTGTTATCCTATCCTCACATCTGGTCACTCTCCCATTTCGACAAGACTTCCCATCGGGTTTCCTTCCCAATCATCACTATCTACTCCTCATCGACCTAATGTCCGACCCCACAGTCATCGTTCAGGATTTGGATGGGTTTCTGTCGTCAGCCTTCATAACATCCGGCCTCCAACCGAGGCCCTGGCCCAACTGGCTTGCACCTCGTTCGACCTTGAGGATGAGACATTTTGCTGGCACGACATTGCTTCACCTCTCAAGCAGTCCCATGCCGAGTTTTACGCCCGTTTTGGTCACCTGTCTCACAACTCTGCAGCAACCAGCCCGCCATGACGCCTCTACACTCCTGATGTGCCACCTGAGTCTCGCCGACGCGCCCATGGGACCCTTCCCGGCTCGACCTTGAAGACAATATCGCTTTTCAAGATGGGTGTATTGATACGCACGCGAGGTGTATTTAGTCAAGTAATCTTTGTCTTGTAGTGGGACCCCCATCTATATAAGGTGACCCTTTGGGAGTTATGTTTTATCTTTAAAGTATTAATTGTTTGGCTCTCTTGGAGAGGGGAGTGCCTTGAAGGACCCAGCCTCAAGGTGCTTGGAGGGAGTCTGTCTCCCGATTGTATCCGTGTTTCTTTTATTGCAATCTAAGTTCTCGTTCGTGTTTGTTCTTGATATGACTACGGCGTATCAGTATATGTGATGAGATTTAGATTTCCTTAAGAGTAGGTACTTGAGTTAAAGAGGAACGAGTAAGCCTTTCTACTTGACCCATTCTATTTCACGTTGGAGGGAAAAGCACGGCTTAGTAAGCCCCCAATTAATAAACAGTGAAATGAAAAAGAAGAAGATTATACTTTGGTTTGTGTTTATGGATCTTTATTGTATACCATAAAATGTTCTCACACGCCATGTCAGCAAGAGAAGCCAACTCAGCACACTAGAGAATGATGAATATCATTCTAAACCGAATAGGCAAGCAAAGTTCCCATCTGGTAAATAGGTGCCTTACTCAGAGAGTACAAACCGATGTGTCTTATTTGCAGGCCGACAACCCAGGAAGGCCTTCCCCACAAAGTCTATTTGCAAGGATCGGCCCGAGAAATGCTCATAAAGATGGGATAATTTTCGAGGAAGACTTCCTCTACTAGGGGACATTCAAGGTTGGCTCTTCCACTAACTAGTTAATTCACTATATTCAACGCAACATTGAGACTGAAGTGCTCTCGGAACCTTATAAATAGATTTAAAATTAGAGTAAGAAGGATTCATAACCCAACATTTTGATCATTCTCCCCCCAAACTAGATTGTGCACATTGGTTCAGGGAGAGGGAGCACGGTGATGGGTCCTTCGATCAACAATAAAACTACTATCTATTTTTTTCTATCTTCTTATTGTCTCTAATATCCAGATTGAATGCCAATAATACATGACTAGCGCTTCGCGGACAAATTGGGGTCCAACAATAACTATGAGTACTTACATGATCTATAGAGAAGGAATTGGAGACAAATTTCGAGTGACATTATAGTGCTCCTCGTTATCTTACTTTTTTACATGGTGTAAGTTGAGGCGAATCTATTTATGATGCATCTAATTTATGTATAAACGTGTCTGGACTCGTTTATTTGGTATTAAAATGCTTAGTGGCTCTTACTTATATGTTGAGATGAGGCTTAATGTTATATTGTATATACACTTGAATGGTAAAAAAAATCAAGTAGGCTCTCTAGGATTCTAATGATATTCACAAAATTTAAATAAAAACTTAACATCATAGATTTCTAGTAAAAAGATAAATAATAGTATCCAATTATCTATAGTTATATTTTCTAAAATATACATATTAAAGTAACGAGTTCATACAATTGTTGAGGTAGCTGAATGTGTTGATGAAATGGGTGTAGTCAGCGATTGATCTATCATCTTGGCAGTAGATTTAAAATACATTTGGAGGATATGGCTAAGAAGTAAAACATGAAGAGGAATGATACTTTTGAGTATTTGGTCTGAGAAAAAAGAACCAAGAAGAAAGAATTTCCGCAATGGAGAACAGAAGAAAATGTATGGGCTATGAAGTATAAAATGATGCTCGGCAGAGAAGAGGTAAGAATACAAAGAACAAGAGAAGAGCCACACGAAGAGCAAAAATTGCTGTCAAATTGGAGTAGGAAGACAGCATCGGGGAGGAGATTCTTTTGTTCTATGGACAGAAGTTGATTTGATGCCATAAACAATAAGCTTAAGGAGGAAGAATGTAGAGACTAATGCTTACTTTTGCATTATTAATGTATGAAACATTTATAGATAACCAATTAATTGAGGATTTAATGAAAGTCGACTTGAAACAAAGTCTAGAGTTTTCATGCAGTCTTGAGGAGAGAGATTAACGGGCTTCAGTGCATGGAATGGAAATTCCTTTTAGTCTTAAGAGATAAAACATAAGTCCAGTATAGATTGTTTTATTTGCAGCTGTGACTATCAACTATTATTTGAAGGGGAGCCATGACACACCGGTTGAGGTGTTTCCATGGGCCTTGAGCTCATGGGTTCGAGTCCTGGAAGCAGCCTCTTGCAAAAATGCAGGGTAAGGTTCGCCTACATTTCACCCTTGTGGTGGGACCCTTCCCCGGACCCTCGCTATGCAGGGATGCTTTGTGCATCGAGCTGCCATTTTTTGCTATCTATATAAATCCCCGATGAGAATTCTCTAATGATCATTCTTCGGTGATGACAGAGAAACAAGAGAAAATTGATAAGAAAAAACACGAGAACCAGGAAGAGAGAGGAGAATAAGACGGAATGAGGAGACTATAAGATTAGTTATTGATTGATTCCTAAATCGGTCTACTTATTCCAACTTAGCATGTGGCCCTCTTTCCACCAATCTTCTTATGTTCACTACTGGATCATGATAATTGAAGTTATTATGCGGTGTGATCATATTGATTGGTTCATCGGCGTGCTTCTTCTCAGAACTATGACTAGTATATATTTTATTACCGGGTCTATCTTACCCTTCGTACCAGGATAAGCGATTGTCTTTGCGGGCATAACAACACTCTTTTACTAACAACAACCTCACCGATCTTCTCACTCTAAAGATCCCTCCTTAGAGAACTGAGCGAAGAGTTGTGGAGGTCGATGTTAGCCGAGATATTGATTGAATTAGGGGGCGTATTGTAACGCCCTGTTTCGAATAAGTAAAGGTGGAAACCTAGGAGCTATCGCGCCGCGTTAACAGTTTTCCGCTGTGATTTTTTACTCTGCTTGAGGAATGTAATTGATGCGGAGCATTGGGCTAGGACGAGCATTGGGCCCACTTGGGGCTGATTTGGCGACTTACCATATTTGGCGTACCCGGATCGACGATCCGACTCCGTGGTTGCGTCCGGCTCATCGTTCTGATGGATTTTCATATATAGCATGTTGTATTTTGAATAATATTTAGTATTGTTTTGGCGCCGAGATTGACGGCCAATCATAGTCGTCCATCTTGGGTGCCCTAATTTTATTTCATTATAAATATGAACCTAGGGCTGCAGTCTCTAGTCATTGCTGAAGTTGGAGAGATCGTCTTCCTCACTTCCGGTGGTCATCCCGCGGTGCCGACGCCGTGGAGCCCTTGGTGCCGACTCCTTGGGTAAGGTCCTCATATTTTTCCTATTTCCTTTTCTATTCCCAACCCCCTCCTCTCCATTGTTGTCCGCCAGCCCCTCCCCCTATCTCTGCCGCAGTTTTTCCCTTCCAGTTTCCAGCCGCCGCCCCACATCCTCCCTCCCTGACCACCGCAAATCTCAGCCAGCCCCTCAGCCTCGATAACCCCACGCCACCTCCACCTCCTTGCCCTGAAACTGCCGCTCACAGCCCTCACCTCCTTGCCCTGAAACTGCCGCTCACAGCCCTCTTCCAGCAGCAGCCCGCAGCCCCATCCAGCCCCTCTTCTCCTCTACAAACCCCCACCCAGGCGGCTCCAGATCTGCCCAGATCTGGGAGGATCCGCCTGGATTCCATCCAGCTCCTCCCCTCCAGCCCTTCAACCCTCCACGTGGCTGCCCCCCTCTTCCCTACCCTCCGCCAGGACTGGATCTGTCCAGATCTGGACAGTTTCGTCCAGATCCAGCCCCGCGCCTTCAGATCCAGACCTCCCTCAACTATACCAACAGCCACCACCCTTTTCCCTTCCGTGGAACCACTCCCCCTCACCCGATCTAGCCTCCCACCATCCGGAAATCCCCATATCGCCTCCCAATCTCAGATCCGTGGTAGATTGTTGCAGCCCTATTTAATTTCCAGATTTTATATTACTTGTTATTTGTGGAGATTGGTTGTTGTTGGTTATTAGACATTGCACGCGTGTGGAACTCTTGCTTTAAAGGAATTACAGTTTATTATCATTTGCCTGTGAATCTCTAACTTGCAGGAAGGAGTTATTCACCGTGCGCTCTTGCTTTGGCCCTCCACGCGGAGGAAAGCCTATGCTTGCTTTGCTCTAATAAATTATTCTGTCTTGCACGTGAAAGTATTTTGTGTTGGATTTAATTATTTATTATCTAATTTGGACTCAATCGTCGGACTTTGCATAGCATGTAGGCTTAGGTCATCACTTACCCGCCGCCTATAGATTCATCCTGCGTCAATTGGTATCAGAGCTAGGTTCCGCGCTCTTTCGATACGCAGTCGTAGAGTCTATAGGTTGTTTTTCACTATGCATAGGTATCATAATTATTCCTCCCCTCACTCTGGAGGTCTCGAGTCCACTTGCACTCGCCCTCATAGGTACCCTTTAGGGAGATCACCACGACACTATGATGATTATTCGCTTTCACAGCACACCACTTCCAGAGATCGTGTTGACCCACCAACACGGCCCCACTACGCTAGGGACGATGAATATGATGATTGTCGTAGTGCTTACTCGTACACTCGAGCGGATCGTGTTGATTCTTCGACACGACTCGGTTACCTTAGGAATGATTATTATGAGGATCGTCGTTCCGAGAGAGATCTTGAGAGTCAGTTTCGTACTGCTGCCCCTTCCTTTGACGGCTCATCGAGTCCCGAGTCTTTCAGTTATTGGCTCGCGGATATGGAGTATTATCTTGACCATTTTGAGATATTCGGTGAGCGTCGCATCAAGTTTGCGAAACTTAAACCTTTAGGTCAGGCAAGAGCATATTGGGCTAGCATTGAGAGGACACGCGAGCGAGATCGTCTACATCGCGTCACTAGTTGGGTGGACATGAAACGTACATTGTGTCAGAGGTATCTGCCTTCGTCGTATCGGAGTCGCTTGCTCGACCAATTATCTTCCCTTCAGCAAGGATCCATGTCCGTCGCTGAGTACAGGGATCGCTTTGATGAGTTAGTTGTGAGGAGCGATATCCGAGAGGACCCAACCATGACCTCTTGTAGATTTCGGTCTGGCCTTCGCTCAGACATTCATACTAAGGTGATTTATCATAGCTCGAAGTCCCTCGAGCAGACATATCAGCTCGCCCTTCGTTATGAGCAGTTTTTGAAACCACAAGAGCTAGTCGATTGGATTCTCACATTGACCGCCACAGTACGAGCTCCTCCCACACCGAGGACACCACTCTGCCTACCATTGTTCCGTCAGACATGGCAGAAGGGATGCCTGATACAGACTACTCTCACCCCAGCGAGTTGCTTAGCCCAGTGAGTAGTCTATCTCTTGCTTCTGACCCGTCCCTCGTGACCCCGATTGAGAGTGAGCCAGAGCGACCTCGTGAGCCTATAGTGTCGTGCCCTTCACCCACCCCACCACCTCTGGCATGTCATGGGTTGTTTAGCACCCTTACCCTGGACTTACGTCCTGATACCGCACCCACAGACCCATTTTTGAGCACTGATCTATGTCGTTCTCCCATTATCATGGCCCTGAGTCACATCGCGACTGAGAGCCCAGCGCCTAGTATTGATCTCGTAGTGGGCATGTCATCCATTCAGGGGGACACTACCCCTTATGTTGGTACTCATCTTGAGGACCTTGAGCCTAGTGATGAGTTCCATGACGAACCCCCAGTTGAACCTCCTGACGATCCACCAATTCCTGGTGAAGATGAGATTCAGATGAGACGTTTGTCTACGAGTTTCGAGCTATTGGCATCTCTTCCCCTATCATCGCGGGCTTTACCCCAGAGGATGAGTCGTGAGTGGAGTAAAATGTATGTAGGGCCTACCATGAGCACACTTGAGCTTACTCATATTTTGAGGACCTACTTTTTGACACATATCACTCGTGATGAGTTTTGGGACGCACCACCTGCTGACCCACCAGACGAGCTCTTTCTTTTCAGGGAAACGCACCACACTCGTGAGCCATATCTTTTAGCCGATATACACGATTCTCCGTCAGGTGGACGTCGCATTCGTGATGACTTTTCTTACACACCTCCTGGCGAGCCCCCTGATGTGTTACGACCCCTGCACTACATGTTGCTCTTCATGAGTTCGCACCTGAGCGAAGCTGTTTCGCACGGTCACCTAAGCACGCGTCTCACACGAGATGAGTTTTTCTACACTCCCCCGAGAGAGCCTCCTGATAGACCACCTCCTTTGGTAGATTTTCAAGTGGTTATTAGCCTGTCCCATAGTGAGTATGTTGTGTCGATCATGTGTCATTTACATCATTTGTATGCGTCTGTTGAGTCGTTTTGTCATCATTTGCATGAGTCTGTCGCGTCGTTTTGTCATCATTGGCATAAGTTTGTTGTGTTGTCTATTCATCGTTTGCATGTGTGTCACGAGTCAGTCCGACGAAGAAACCATAATGATAATAAATTTTGTAAATCACATGCGGATGTTCATTGGCAAGTGCAGGTACTTCATGAAGGCGAGCAGGTGATGGTGAGAATCTGCGTTGTGAGGCTCCGTGCGAGGCTTGCTAAAAGCTTGAGCGTTAGGCGAATGGGTCCCTACTCAGTCCTGAGATGCATCGGAACAAATGCTTATGAGTTGGACATCCCCGCGAGCATGAGTACCCATACTGTGTTCAATGTCGAGGACCTGACGCCATACTTTGCACTTCGCGAGTATTCAGGCCCACATCTTGGCGGCCCCCCCGAGCCTTTACCACTGTTTTTACCACCCACCACTCAGTCTACCCCCGAGCCCTTGCCACCACATTCATTGCCCCGTTCTCAGCCCACCTCTGACCCTTATTTGCCCGGGATGTTGTCCCCAACGGTTTCACCATTGGCACCTCAGATTCCACCGGATCCTTCTACTTGTGTGTTGAGAGATGTGCTTGATCGATTCGCCCCGGACTTCGACTTCAGTACGACCATCTCCACTCGTCGGGGATGGACACCATTCAGTCCGGAGGAATTGATCGGCGAGGGCATTTTCAGCGACGACACTTGGACGACTTCTGGCGGGCCCCCTCGAGTTTACCTGGCATTCGGCGAGAGAATTCTGACCCTTATTCATCGAGAGATGAATTCTTTCGAGCCGGGGAGATTGATGCGGAGCATTGGGCTAGGACGAGCATTGGGCCCACTTGGGGCTGATTTGGCGACTTACCATATTTGGCGTACCCGGATCGACGATCCGACTCCGTGGTTGCGTCCGGCTCGTCGTTCTGATGGATTTTCATATATAGCATGTTGTATTTTAAATAATATTTAGTATTGTTTTGGCGCCGAGATTGACGGCCAATCATAGCCGTCCATCTTGGGTGCCCTAATTTTATTTCATTATAAATATGAACCTAGGGCTGCAGTCTCTAGTCATTGCTGAAGTTGGAGAGATCGTCTTCCTCACTTCCGGTGGTCATCCCGCGGTGCCGACGCCGTGGAGCCCTTGGTGCCGACTCCTTGGGTAAGGTCCTCATATTTTTCCTATTTCCTTTTCTATTCCCAACCCCCTCCTCTCCATTGTTGTCCGCCAGCCCCTCCCCCTATCTCTGCCGCAGTTTTTCCCTTCCAGTTTCCAGCCGCCACCCCACATCCTCCCTCCCTGACCACCGCAAATCTCAGCCAGCCCCTCAGCCTCGATAATCCCACGCCACCTCCACCTCCTTGCCCTGAAACTGCCGCTCACAGCCCTCACCTCCTTGTCCTGAAACTGCCGCTCACAGCCCTCTTCCAGCAGCAGCCCACAGCCCCATCCAGCCCCTCTTCTCCTCTACAAACCCCCACCCAGGCGGCTCCAGATCTGCCCAGATCTGGGCGGATCCGCCTGGATTCCATCCAGCTCCTCCCCTCCAGCCCTTCAACCCTCCACGTGGCTGCCCCCCTCTTCCCTACCCTCCGCCAGGACTGGATCTGTCCAGATCTGGACAGTTTCGTCCAGATCCAGCCCCGCGCCTTCAGATCCAGCCCTCCCTCAACTATACCAACAGCCACCACCCTTTTCCCTTCCGTGGAACCACTCCCCCTCACCCGATCTAGCCTCCACCATCCGGAAATCCCCATATCGCCTCCCAATCTCAGATCCGTGGTAGATTGTTGCAGCCCTATTTAATTTCCAGATTTTATACTACTTGTTATTTGTGGAGATTGGTTGTTGTTGGTTATTAGACATTGCACGCGTGTGGAACTCTTGCTTTAAAGGAATTACAGTTTATTATCATTTGCCTGTGAATCTCTAACTTGCAGGAAGGAGTTATTTGCCGTGCGCTCTTGCTTTGGCCCTCCACGCGGAGGAAATCCTATGCTTGCTTTGCTCTAATAAATTATTCTGTCTTGCACGTGAAAGTATTTTGTGTTGGATTTAATTATTTATTATCTAATTTGGACTCAATCGTCGGACTTTGCATAGCATGTAGGCTTAGGTCATCACTTACCCGCCGCCTATAGATTCATCCTGCGTCAGTAATGTTGTTGGTCTTTTACACCTGTTTATAATGCTCCATCTGTGACGACTGTATGTTGTGGGGTCTGACCAGACCTATACTATACGGTCATTGCAGGAGGGTGTTACAATTTGGTATCAGAGGTAGGTTTTGGGGTTCTAGACCGATAGAAAGCGGTTTAGTGTAACTAGACTGTTAAGAAGAGTTATCCACATAGGATTGTCTCGTTGGGACCGTGAGTGTTCAGGTGATTGGTGTTAGATTATTGAGAATAATCTGATATGGTGTATTCTCATGCATGATGATTGTTATGCGCTAGTAGTTGTATACTAGCGTAGGATCGTGTTCTGTTCATGGAGTTGAATCACTTGTGATCTTGTGACGAGCTTAGATGCTTCAAGAGATAAACCATTTGTGCTTAACGTAGAGATTGAGATTGATACTAGGCTCTTTACCTTTGGAAATCCGTTGGAAGGTTCCGAGGTTGTTTCGAATAAGTTGGTGTGAGGTGCATGATGTTGTTGGTAGTAAATCTCCAATGGTGAGCAAACATTATTTCTTAAATTGTAGACCTTTGAATGAGGTTTGGTTGTTGTTCTGTAAGTAGTTCATTGTTCACGTTAGTGGAATAACGTGGGTGGTATCATCCTTCGTGTGTAGCAGGATGGTACAAGGTTCAGGTTAGTTTGACTAGCTCTTCATGGAGGGCGGATTGATATGTTGACTTTGAGTATCCTACATGAGTGGTGGAAGAACTTTACTGGTCATTATTATTTCGGTTTGAGTAATGGAATATCTTAGACGAAAACTTTTAATCCCTTATTGTGGCAGGGTAAGATTTAATGTGTGTAGAAAACCATGAGAGGTTAAGAATCACGAATCTATTTCAGGGTCTGATGTATGCGGGACGTGAGCGTCTCTTGTTGTGTTGTTTGATTACATCTTGTTTCGTTAAACTTTATCTGAGGACTGACGTTTAGATGTCTTCCTTTGCTTTAGGGGATCGGTGATGACAGTGGAGCAACGACCCTTGTAATTGTTGATCTGTCACATGTGGTTTTCAATGAGATGTCATGTGAGGGGGTAATAACTACCGAGACAGCTTAGAGTGTTGACTTAACTGTTTGTGTGGCGTCAAATTCTATTGTTGTGGTGCAGCCTATAGTTGGGGCCAGTGCTGATGTTAGG
The DNA here is from genome assembly GCA_033032865.1 of Dactylorhiza incarnata. NCBI lineage: Eukaryota > Viridiplantae > Streptophyta > Magnoliopsida > Asparagales > Orchidaceae > Dactylorhiza > Dactylorhiza incarnata. The sequence continues at coordinate 1,239,879 of JAWHQI010000305.1, read as the reverse complement.
GAAGTTTTGTGTGATAATGATGTGTGGATGAAACGTTTCTTAGATTTCAACCCACCTCTCTTCAGGGGCATTGGTTCCCCTGTCGATGCTAGAGATTTCCTATCTTGGACCAAAGACCTTTTGGTTGCGTTGAAGGTTCCCGAGGAAGAGTTGGTTATAGTTGAATCCTTCGTGCTATTTGGAGATACGAAGTTGTGGTGGCTCAAAGAGTGCAAAGGACGTTTCGTTGGACGATCCCTAGCACCGATTAGTCTAGAAGAATTTTCAACTGCGTTTCGGGTACACTATTTTCCAATGTCTATTTGTCTCTTGCTACGAGAAGAAATTTCGATGCAGAGGCAATTGGATTTGTTTGTGGAGTCTTACCTCCAGGAGTTTACGAGATTGAGTCGTTATGTAGAAGATGTTGTGTATGCTGATGCAGAGAGAACTTTCTACTTCTCCCAAGGGTTACGTGATGAGCTGGAGCCCTCTTCGTGTGAGACCGAGTCCGTGGAATTTTATGTTTTGGCCGAGTTGGCCCGAACTTTGGAAGTAAATATTCGTAAGACACAAAGACGCCAGTTTGAAGTGGTCAAAGCTAAGGGGCTGAGTGTTCCGTCCTTGCAAGGGGACATAGATGATGTCGCTAAGGTTGGGAGGAAGAGATTCTGCACACAAAAGCCGGGTACAAGGAGCAGTGCAGAGACTAGTGGATGCCAGGGACCTACGTGTTTTGGTTGTGGCAAGAAAGGTCACATTGCTCGCAAGTGCCGCGAAGGAGCACCCAAAAAGTTGGATAGTCAGGCAGTGGAGTAATTTTTGGACATCGCTTTGTATTTTTGTCTCTTGTTGCGAACTCCATTTTGATAAAAAAACTAGAAAGCTTCAAGTTTGCAAAATTTTGTATGACATATTTTGTGGTTATGATATGATGGAAAAGTATGACCCATTTTCAGTTTAGTATTGTAATGAATGTGAGTTTAATATCCATGCAAGTTTGTTGCGCAACAACCTTAGGAAATCGCTTTGGTTTTGAGTTTACGGAAGATATTAAATATTTCTTCATGCTTGAATCTCGTATAAAAGTTGTGATACTCTTGGCAATCACTGGAATCTAATATTGTTAAGTCTATGTAAAGTCATTGAGATTTGACGTTATCAATATAAGAATTTTATGTGTATTATAAGATTCTTGTTGTGATTCAAATGTGGGGAAATTGTTTCAAGTTAAAGTCAATCGAAATAATGATTGAATGGTTTCCCTTAGTCAAACATATAGAAAATTATTACGTGATGAATATGTTCATACCTGTAGATTGGATTATGGCGAAACCCATGATTTTAGTTTGAAACGGCAAAAGATAATCTTGGAAATATATATTATCGAGGAATCAATAATACGGATGGGTATGAGGGAAAGGGTATTTTCCCCAAATATGAACCGTTGATTGATTAATATGAATTTAAGTGAATCAAATTTTATCACAGGATTATTTGTGAATGAATGTTTGTGCCGTTTGTTTAAATTGTCTAAAAGGTTTTGGAATGTTTGGACCAAAGTAAATATTGCTTTAAGGAAGACGTGTTACCTTGAACGAGTAGTCCGATCATTTGAGTGTTATCGATTGAACTAATCTCTTATTTGGTTGATGAATTCATGGTCTCCTTGATGCTCAGTGAAAAAGAGATCATGGTATACTTGTTATCGGATATGGTTTGAATCGTGTTTTTCTTTTGTAGCTTGAGTGATCAAGTGGGTTAGAGCGGGGTTTTAAGTGACGGAGCTATGGTCACTTGGGCATGTAACAATACCACCAGTTGATGTATAATGAAGTGGCACAATGGAATTGTGTATCCATATGATTTATAATATGGACTACGACAAAGGGATGCGTATTTAGGTGTGAATACTCGTGAGTTAGCAAGATGATCTGTGTTATCATGGTTTAAATGTCGGAATATTGTTGTCCTCTTGATTGATGAATCATGAAATCAAGGGCCAGCATATTGGTGGCTCTATTTAAGTTTGAGGGTAAATTTTGAGACGGAATTTCTTTAAGGGGGAGAGAGTTGTAACGCCCCATTTCGAACAAGTAAAGGTGGTAAACTGGGATTTTCCGCGTCGCAACAGTAGTTACTGTCGTTGAGAATTTAATTCTAAAACTAGTTCATTTTGATCACGTTCTTTGTTTAGTTACCGCGGGCAGTTTGTGGGTTACCGCTAGGCGGTAGCTCCAATCGCAGGCGGTAGCGTTTCGTTTCTAGTGCAACGTGTGTCATGGGAAATATTGTTGTACTATAGTGCTACCGCAACGCGGTAGCTCCCAGACGTGCTGAGTTCTTTTTATTCCGCGATATCAGCCGTAGGATCAATCTTTAGACCGATCGAACGGCTAAGATAGGTTCTCCCAATGGTTATATGTGGTGGTTGAACCTTAGTTCCACTCATTTCTTCATCCACTTCTTGGAAGCTAGGTCAAGAGAGGGAGAGGAAGGAGAGTGGCCATTCTTAAGGGAGAAGAAGGATTGTCGAAGCTCAGTTGCTCGGATCGACGAGTCGTCGCTGGAGAAGGACTCCTTGGGTCATTGTGGTTCTTCTCCACCCAACTTTCTTGAGTTTCCATGGCTCCGATGAACGCTCCAAAGGTAACAACCTTCTCCTCCCGGTAATTAGGACACGTATTTATCTTCCATGTGTTTTCATGTTTTCCCCTTGTTTGCGCTTGTGTGAAGCCGACAGTGTGGCTTGAGACCCGATTCAGTGATGTTGGTGCGTTGGTTGTTGAGGGAAAGTCTAATAGGGAAGATGGGGAGGCTTTAGGGCCGAATGGGTACGAGTATATGTGTTTTGTAGCCTTGTGAAGGCTGGGGATTCATGATCTTTCAGTTAAAGGAAGTTACCGCATGGCGGTGGTCTCTACCGCCGGCAATAGCTTTCAGGTAACTTTTGTTGAATGCTTTCAGGCACCGTGGTTGTTAGTAAGAACCTTGATAAAGCTCGTATACTATTCTAGGGGCATAGTGGATTGTTGGATTGGGGCATTGATCAATCTGATAATGATGGTTGGTGATAGCTGCGTGATATTGTAATACGTGTTCTGCATGAGTGTAAGATCAATGGGTGTAAATGTCTCGACGAGAGTCTCTATGTGAAAGGATGGTGATCCTGTGATTCGAGGAGATGTATAGTGATGCTACATGTGCTACGTCGGATAGGGCGTGATGATTTATAAGAGACCCCATTCTGAGATGTTGATACGTTTGTTGGAGTCTTAATGGGTCATAAGGGGCTTATACGTGATGCGTGGGTATGAACTCGGTGTGGAAAAGAGGTTTGTAGACATGACATACTGTGTGCTCGGTTTAGAAAGAGGGTCTGCCACCATGATCTGTCGTGTCTACCATGAACGTTGAATGTGATACTCTACCCTTCACTATGAATGTGATACTCTACCCTTCACTATGAATGTGATACTCTACCCTTCATTATGAATGTGATACTCTACCCTTCGTAAAGGGATGCATCCTACCTCTCCCGCAACTCGGTAGATCGGTCTGCTATGAGACCCACGAGGGGTAGCAGGATTTCCCATGTTTGGTTGATGAATCCTCATGGTGTGATATTCCATGTACAGGAAGTGAGGTCCCAATGGGATTAGAGATCTTATTACTTTGCGATAGGTTGTGGGATCGGGAAGGGCAACAAAGGAATTGTATGTCGTGACGTAATTGTATCGTCACAATGCGCGGAAGCATTCGATGCAGGGCCTGATGTGGTGACCGAGGATAATAGGTTCGTAGTGTCCATGCCTGAGCCGGCAGAAACGCTCACGTTTGTGATAGGGGGTGTGCGTACCCCATTGTATGTGAGTTGGTGTGTACCATAGGTGGCATTGAATTGTGCATAAGTATTGACTGTTTAGCTTGTTTGTATTTTATAAATACTGTAGACTAACTTGAGAACTCTAGTATAGCTTACTGAGATGTCTTGAGAAGTATTTGGGGTGCTATTGTTGAAGGTGTGCAGATGCTGGGAGGTAGCGTCGGGCGGTCATCCCTACCGTCGACTATAGCTCCCAGACAGCAGTTTAGCATTATTGCATGGTTGCATTTTTGTACAGCTCTATTGTCTGTCTTACTACTTTTCTTGCTTATATATTTTTATATATCGAAGTACTAACTTGTAGAGTGATGTAGTTCCCCGGGGTCCTCTAGGATGGCGGAGAGAAGGGGTGTTGTTACATAGCTTGTGGTCAGCTCATAGTTGACCCTTGTTTTAGCGCTTATGTGATTTAGTTGCAGGGTTTGGCTCGGAGGTGATTGCTCGCTAGTTTGCTAAAGAAAAATGTCACAGGATGTGTTTTACTCTTTCTAATTCTTGTACCCTGCTTATTGTACCGGCCTGAGAGTCGTGTTTACTTGTACTCTTTCTTTGGTGATGTAAGACATTAAGGCCAAGGACATTATTTGTACTTTATACTTGTGGACACTCTTGTTGTTAGTAGTTTTCCGTTGTGGTTTCTTACTCTGCTTGAGTAATGTAATGTTGTTGGTATTTTATACCTGTTTATAATGCTCCATCTGTGGTGACTGTATGTTGTGGGGTCTGGCCAGACCCATACAATACGGTCATTGCAGGCAGGGTGTTACACATGTAGTGAAGTCATTTCTATCACATGGTCCAGAAACTCTATTCGTGTGGTCCTGAACACACCTTTTTTTTTAATTCACCGAAAACTGATTGTTGAAGAGGGTTGGAGGACGGAGGACCAACTGCATATGTTGGTCATGGGACTCGAGGATGGTGTTTTAGATTAGAATGTCGTCAAAGATTCACCACAAACTTACATTGTGAAAGCCCAATCGACATCGCTAAAAACTCAAACTCTTGATGAGTTTGAAATGCCTTTTTTTGTTTATATCTTGAGAGTTCATGTGAATTTGATGACATCCTGACTTAAGATCTAATTTAGAGAATACCTTGGTGTCATGCAATTCGTCCAATAAATCATCGAAGGTGGGAGATGGAAAGCAATCTTGAATAGTTAAAAAACGTCAAGACGTCGACATTTTAAGCAAAAATATCGTTTTTGAAAATATTGCCCAAAATATTTGTTTTACCAGATATATCGGACGACATTTTGAGGTTGATATATCGGGGAGTGTTAATTTTTTTTTTTTCATTTCTTTTAGGCGACCGAGCGACAATATTTTGTTACGCGCTTCATTTCGGACATCTCTCTGCGCCTAATTTCGACAACTTTCTGATCTCACTCTCATTTAGTGTTATTTATGTCGTTTACTGCCATCGACGCCACTTTCTTGTAATTTATAAAGATGTATTATGTGCATATATGCTTATTGTGTAATTTATAGACATACACTATATGCACAATTGTACATATTTAAATGTGCATATATATGAATAAATTTATTTAAATATTAAAATCCGACATTGTAAAATATCTCTGATATATCCCCCGCAATCCGACATTCAAATGCAAATCAACATGAATCTAACATCCGTCATTTGCTACCTTGAGGAGAAATGAAATAAGATAAGCTAAGAAGAATGAATCTCACGATCAACATCTCATTGATCAATCGTTTCACTTCATTTTTTTGATAATGAAGATGATGGTAGAGGAAAACACACACTGACCCGGAGGAAGAAGAGAGAGATATCTGGTGATTGAGCTGGCATATGGGTGGAAGCGACTAGGGCTACTCGAACAAGTTTGTAAACTCCTTTAGAATGTTCAAAACTATAGAAGGTGGAACTGACATTGAGTTTTCAAATTAAAGTGAGAATAGACACATTAAACAAGACATGATAAAATCCTGGTAGAGCATCTTATCAAGCAGACTGAAGGACACTGCCCCCTCACATAGTGTAGTGACTCCGTGGATACAAATGTGCATGTTGTCCTTGTAGAAATTCATACTCACGTGTTTGTAACTGGTAGTAGTTCGGCCCGGTTGCTCTAATCATTGGACTCCAAGTACCACGTCAACTCCTTCAAGTTTGATCACAAACGGATCCACACAGTAACTCTCATTCTTTATTGTGAGAGGACTTTCAGAGTAGACACCATTACATTGTAAACTTCCTTTATTACCAACTTGGACCTAACACTCTTTGATAACTTAAGATGCCATTTGTTCTATTACAAAATTATGAATACTACCTCTATTAAATAGAATTTGGAGGTTGAAGTTCGAATATGCGCCCATACACGAAAATATTTAGAGGAACATTGTCGGAAGAGTGCATCGAGTCTAATTTTTGGGTTAACTTCAGTAAAGCCTTAGTCTTGTATAATCATTGCTCTGGGTCATCCTTTGGGTATCCTTCATTCCTTCTAGCAATAATAGAGAGAGCTCCTTCCTTTACAATTGTGATCTAAGAAGAACTTCTCATCACGGTTGAAGCATAATCATTTGTTCCTCAACAATTTAATTCATTTGGTGTGAGGCGTTTAATCGGTAAGCCATCAAGTGAGTTGGGAAAAGAAGTGGTTGGTCGTTGCAGAACAATGATAGAGGATGATAGTGGACATATGGGCCAAAGTGAGCCCTAAATAGACAAGTCAGATGGAAGGCATCTTGAAGATCGATCAGGTGCCGAGCAATGACTGAACGTTGAATTTTTTGCTTCAGACCCGAGATAAAACTGATACTGGGAACTTCATTAAAGAGACCTCAGATCTGACTCGAGAATTCCTAAGATGCTACTTGGTATTCCAACACCAATGCAGTTTGACTCAATTAGATTGCATGCGTGGTCATCATACTCCAATGGACCAAATCGCTTTATAATGTCTATCAATTGTGAAAGCCAATCATGCCCATAAACTTCTCTAGACAGACTCTGAAAGCATTGTGATGTCGGTCGATCAAGATGCACTGAGGGCAATGGGGACTTAATCTATATGTGGAATATTACAACAACAACAACAACAGTCAAGCCTTTATCCCACCATAGTGGGGTCGGCTACATGGATCCTTTGTCGCCATTGCGCCCTATCTTTAATCATAGCCTCACTAATGCCTAAGTACATCATATCCTTCCTTATAATTTCATTCCAAGTCTTTTTTGGTCTACCCCTCCCCCGTTTAACATGTCTAGTGACTAAACTCTCACAACGCCTAACAGGTGCCTCTAATGGTCTCCTATGTACATGTCTGAACCATCTTAAATGAGCTTCTCGCATCTTCTCTACAATTGGCGCCACTCCTGTCTTATCCCTGATGCATTCATTTCTAATTTTATCCAGTCTCGTGTGACCACACATCCACCTAAGCATTCTCATCTCCGCAACTCCCATTTTTTGCTCATGTACACCATTCACTGCCCAACACTCAGAACCGTTGAGCATTGCTGGCCTAATTGCAGTACGGTAAAACTTGTCTTTAAGTTTTAATGGTACTTTACGATCACATAAGACCCCAGACGCGCCTCTCCACTTCAACCAACCTGCTTGGATTCTTTGTATCACATCTTTATCTACACCTCCATCTTTTTGAATTATCGATCCCAAATATTTAAAGCACTCACTGCGGGAAATATCTTGGTCACCCAATTTAATGACGGAGTCATCCGACCTTCTTGCACTACTAAATTTAAGCTCTATATACTCCGTCTTTGTCCTGCTCAACCTAAAACCCTTCTTTTCTAAAGTGTCTCGCCAAGATTCAAGTTTCGCGTTTACACCCTCGTGCATCTCATCGAACAAAACAATATCATCTGCAAATAATAAACACCAAGGTATTAATTGTTGGATATGTCCGGTGAGCTCATCTAAGATAAGGGTAAAGAGATAAGGGCTTAAAGCTGCCCTTGATGTAAGCCAACAGCGATAGGGAATTCTTGTGTTAATCCTCCAAATGTCCTCACCCTGGTCACTGAATTTGTATACATATCTTTGATTACGTCAATGTATGATACATTTACACCTTTCTTTTCTAAGACTCTCCACAAGACCTCTCTTGGAACCTTATCATAAGCCTTCTCCAGATCGATAAACAACATATGCAAATCTTTTTGTCTTTCCTAATAGTTGTCAATGAGTCTCCTCAAGAGATGTATGGCTTCCATGGTTGACCTCCCTGGCATGAATTCAAATTGATTCTCTGAGATGCTAGTCTCTCGTCTAACTCTTCTCTCTATTACTCATTCTCATAGTTTCATAGTATGACTCATTAATTTAATTCCCCTGTAATTGACACAATTTTGTGTATCTCCTTTTTTTGTTATACAAAGGTACCAAAATACTCTCTCCATTGGTCTGACATCCTCTTTGTCTTCAGTATCTTATTGAAGAAACTTGTAAGTCATTATATGTGGAATATTGTGGTATTAAAAATACTTATGTGCTCCAACCCATTATAAAAAGTCTAGAAAATTTGAATTTCATCATACAAGGACCACCAATATCGGCAGCTTGAGGGGGAAATTGAGTACATGGTGCACCTAGGATGCACTATTAACTGCCATTCGGGCTTGGGCCCGAGAACGATGTCATTGGGAACCTGTGCATCATCCCTCCAGGCCTCCACTATTTGCTTCTGCAAACGATGTTTTAGAGCCGAAAATTCTTCATGCAATTTGTTCATGTATGAGTTGACCTTGTTGATCTAAGATGTCGAAAGGAGCTCAGATGAGCTTTCTCCAATGACCATTTTTTGGTGATGATTGGGAAACAAGTGGGACTTGATAAGAACATATATGAGAAGTAAATCTGAGGAGAGAAAGGAGAAGAGAAAGGAAGGAGTATACCTGAAGATTAGTGATTGCTTATTCCTACTTACACTGTTTACTGAAGCATTGATTACTGAATTAGAGGGTATGTAGTACCGCAGACACTATATATGTTAATCTTAATGCCATGCAAGGAGCAGCGCGGATCTCTTCCCACCAATTTCCTACTGCCTGCTACTAGAATCGTGATAATTGAATTTCACCACCTAGTTCTTCAGTGTGCTTCTTCTCAAACATAGATGGTTGCATTTGATTATCACCACAACTGAGGAAGAACATTTTCTCTTCTTTTCATGAGCTACATGAAATAAACATTGAAATGATTGGGGGAACCTGTAGCTGGAATGGAGGTGTCGATTAATATAAATCAGTAGAACTGCAACAGAAACTGTAATTTCGGATGAAACCTAAGAAACTTTGCCAGCTAACCAGCCCATAACATCAGATTAGGAAGCCGAGGAGATAGTTACAGCTACAGAGCAAATATGCGCAATCACTTGAGAAAGACCACAAATCGAATCAATGAACACGTTAAACTAAACCCGTGATTGCAATTCGGCTACAGAACAATCAGAAACCCCATTAACTCGCATCAATTCCAACGAATAAAGCAACACCTAGTTGGATCGCCGCAAGCCAAACGACAGATGCCGAAGAAGCAAATATGGAAATCCGCATCCAGATTAAAGAAGCATAAAGAAACATCCAGCATCATGATCGAGAATCCAACTACCAATCTAACAAAAAACAGAAGAGGAATGGAGGGTTTTCCACCAAATCCAACTCCCGAACTTACCTTGCAGCACGGAGCATCGGGTACTCAGGGCCAGGGGCGGAAATCGAAGAAAAGTTGAACACTGGCAGCCATCTCTGTTTCTCTGTGCTCTACCCATTTACCACGCGCGTACACAAACTCCGCACTTTCTCTTTCCCGATGCCTCCCTCTCTCTCTCTCTCTCTCTCTCTCTCTTCTCTGAAGTTGTATAAACAGCTGTGAAACTCTAATTGCTGTAAACGGGAAGATTACAAGCTTAACAGCGCCGCAAATATGTGATAAACTCTCTTCCTTTCCTTCCTTTCCATTTTAGCAAATTTTAAATTCTTTTTTATATATATTCATATTATTTTTTGAACTTATATTGATTTTTATTTTTATTAATTTAAAATGATAAATAGCAAAATACCCTAACTCGTAAAAATGATTTAGTTAATCTAACAATCTCCCCTAAAGTAGGCGCGCAAAGAAGAGGCGCGTGGGGGAGCGCGCAAGGAATAGAGGCGCGCGGGAGGGCGCGCAGAAGAGGTGCCCTTGGGAGCACGCAAGAAAGAGGTGTGCTTGGGAGCGCGCAAGGAAGAGGCGCGCGCGGGAGCGCTCAAGGAAGAAGCGCGCTTTGGGCGGCGGCCGGACGGCCGCCCGTCTAAGGCGACGGGGAGGCCGCCCCTGTTAGGGGCGGCGGCCGAAGACGGATGACCGCCCGTCTACGACGACGGGGAGGTCGCCCCTGTTAGGGGCGGCGGCCAAGGAAGGGCGGTCGAATGGCCGCTCGTCTACGGAGACGGGGAGGGCCGCCTGATTCTGGGGTGGCGGCGAGGTCGCGCGGTCATGGCTCCGCGCGGTGGTTTTGGGCACACCGGACGGGCTAAGCGGCGGAGATGACGACGGCGATGGCGGTGACGGTTATACCTCGGGTAGTTACGTCATTAGTGGTGGCTCTTTAGATAACCGTACCCCATGGATGGGTTGCGGTTAGCGCCTCTAAGGGGGTCCTCAACAATTTCTGTTAGGTACCTCTAAAAATTTGAAGTGGTCGAATCAGACCCAAGAGATCATGACTGTAACCGACTTGTCGAGACGATTCCAATGAGCCCAAAAAACCGTGCAATTCAGAGTCCGTTTAATCCCTCAAAGGGCTCGTCAAATGCAGCGTGTGAGATGAACTGAACCAGCGGGGCACAACTGCACCGGCCCAGCCTGATCTAGTCTAGCCCTCCTTCCCCTAACGTGACGGAGGAATAGGGGCGGTAACACTGCCGTCATCGCTCCCACCGCCAGCAGGAGAGGTAGGGGATGCCCATGGCTCCTATGGCCATGGGCAGCCCATCTCCCCCTTTCTCACACTGTTTGTTTCCTCCTAGAAGCTTGAAAACTTCGTTAATGAAGTTTTAGATCTAAAACTTTGGGAGGCATATCTCCTTACCGCTAGACAAGACTTCGATTTGAAAGCATCCGTGGATTGTTCATGAAAAGTCTTATAAGATAAGTTATTCAACTCAAAGGTTTTAATTGAATTTTAATTGTTTCACTATTCCACCCAAATGAATCTTTCGCGGACAATTACCAATGTTTTGAACCTCTGAAAAAAAACATCCAACGAGCGTCAACTCGCACCCATAGACCGGTAATTGGAGGAAAAATACAAATTTCTACACTTTGAGCTTAGGAACATTGAAAAATCATCCAACTAGTGTCATTTTGCACATAAATATGTGGAAATTGAAGGAAGAGTGTGAATTCCAATGCATTAAGCATAGGAACATCCAAAATATTCTAATAAGTGACATCTTTTGCTTAAATGATCGGTAATTGGAGAAAGAGTATGAATTTATGTGCTTTGAGCACAAGAAAATCAAAAAATATATATCTAATGAGCGCACACTCATGCACCGATTGCCCAAGCATGCTCTCACACGATGCTCCCTAAAACATGACCCAGTGCGTCGCTCGTTCGAGCATATTACCGTGCATAGCTCCCCAGAGCATGCTCTATGCGTCGCTCCCCAAATTATGCTCTACATGCCGCTTACAGAACACGTCCCTACGCCGCTCATCAAAGCACATCCTCACGCGCCACTCTCCAAAATGCGCCCCATTCTTCGCTCTCCAGAACACGCCCCACACACTACTCTTCATAACACACTCTCGCGTGTTGCTATCTAAATTGCGCGTCCGCGCATAGTTCCCCAAATTGTTTTCACAACATGCGTAACAACAAGAAGACGCCTTGTTATTATTACAAAATGGGTGATAGCATGTTACTCTCGTTAAAACAGTTGCGTTCAAAAACATTGATGGTTGATATTCCTGAACTAGGCCAGACCTCGTAGTTTTTTCTCTTCCCGAATTTTCCATGTAAAAGCTCTGATGCCTTACTTTAATTGTGTGCGCATTTGATTGATCTCGAGGTAAGACGAACATAATCTATCAATTTCAAAGAATGTTAAGTGATGTGCAACAATTTCTTTCCAAATAAAGCTGTTCCATCCAACAATGTATCTTACTTTAAAAAACATGGGGCTCATAGTCATACACCATTTGAGGTATATCGCATCTTAGCTAAAAATAATAATGTATTTTGTTATTATTTAGACTTCCTTTTTATTACACCATTCAACATATCTTTTATCTATCATAGCATAATAGAATGTTATGTATTTAGTGAATTGTTCCAATCACTAAGGCTTCGTTTGGCGCGGTGGTCGCGGTCATGAACATGGTGGACATGAACAGTCGTTCGTGAACGCCCGACCTCACCTAAAGAAAAATCATGCATTTTATGCTCAAAACTAGTTTATTTTCTTGGCAACGGTCATAACCTTTGTCTTGCCAAACATACAATCTAGGATAATAAAGTTTTTAACCCAACTCACCGGAGTAAATAAGCCGCGCCAAACGAAGCCTAAGTCAAATATAATTAGTCAGATTATTAATACAAAACACATGTTAGCTAACAAAATTTTCCATTTTTACTAGAATCTTTCGGCTTCATTGTAGATGTTTTCTTAGATATGTAATGTATTGTCAAATCATTGAGTAGTTTCAAGAAATAGTTGACAGTTGCAAGGGTATATAAATGGAGCAAATTTTAGATTCGATCAGTGTACAGAGAGGATCATATGAGACATTTTTTCCTTGCAAAATTACAATTGTATTTTCAGTTACAGTTGTAAATGGTCTGTAATTTTAGTTATAAATTATAGTTGTAATTTAGTTCAAAATTTTCACTTTTTTTATAAGTGTATATTCATCCCAAAATATATACATATGATTACTTAAAATGACCTTAAAAATTCATGAATCAATATTTCGTGACTTTCTTAAAAAAATAGAAAATGTAGCGTATAAATGAATTTCTCGCACCGTGCCCATATACAATCCTCGTACCTAAATTTTACACATAAATGTGCCCATTAAACATTTAGGTCTCACACAAATGAGAAATCATATTCTTTGCTCATTACCCATAGTCACATGTACACACCTAATATGAAACATTGTCTACAAAACTTTTCTTACTGCATGGAAGCACCAATCAGCCTTTCTAGGCTGCCTCCTCACTTTTGGTGCACCTCACCGCCGGATTGGATAAAAATTAACACGGATGGTGCAGTTTTTTTGAACAATTATGCGGGGTTGGGCATTGTGGTGCGCAATCATATTGGGGAGGTGTTGCTTGCTATTGGGTCAAGTATTCCACACTGGGATCCGGGCGTCGTTGAGTTGGAATCGTTGCTTTCCATTAAACGACTTCTTACTACTTCGATGTTTGCGGCCAAGGGCGCTATTTATTGAAGGTGATTGCAAGAATGTACTCGACTTCTGCTGCACTTCATTACATCGTGCGAAGTGGTTGGATAGATCGTTTGCTGAGTTGGAGTTACCCTTTCTGGCTGAGTTTAACCAGGTGATCTTCCGCCATATCCCTCGCGAGGCCGACCGTTTGGCAGATTACTGTGCTAAATATGGGACAACTTGTACTTTTAGTTGGCAGGGTTTATCTTGTGTGACTCTCGAGTTCTTAGAGATACTCCAAGATGACTTGGGTAGTATGCTACGGAGCCCGCAAAGGAGTTGTAGATACTGTTGTACGAACATCAGATGCTGGATACCTCACGCGTAGACTTGTTGAAGTAGTTCAACACATTCTTGTACGTAGAACAGATTGTGGTACTATCCGAGGTATTTCCGTGAGTCCTCGAAATGGGATGACGGAAAATTTTTTTGTCCAAACACTCATTGGTCGTGTATTAACAGACGATATATATATCATATGTAGTTTTCACGGAAGCATGTCATTTTCTAATACAATGCATTGTACAAATCTCGGTTCAAACATCTTCACACTTAACTTAAGTTTTCTTCTCGTTTGACCATCATCCGGCCAACAATCTTAAGAAGAAGAAGAATCGCACATGGCTACAAGACAAGTTCAATGAATAGCGGGTAATCCATTTTCGATTGCAAGATAGCAATACAATTTGGGTAACTTGGCAAGAGACATGTTGAATTGTTCTTCAACATCAATAACATTCATCATTAATGCACACTTCTCATTGTCAAAAGTGAATTTCTTGTATGACTGAGCAACTCTTAACATGTATGACATACATTTAAATTTGAAGACATTTTATACAGATGTGTTATAGATATATACAAAAATGGGCATCAAGCATCATTTCATAATCATTCATGTGTTCAAATACATCACATGGTGTACGAACCTAAGATAGCATGACCAATATCAGGGGTGGATCCAAGAATTTCAAAGCCTCCATTTTACAGGAGTCATTTATCCCTCATCCAGGCATCATTTTGTCATGTGAGTGGTCGAAATTCATTATCTCGCCGAGAGAAATCCAAATCCACCATCCATTATAGCAAAATTCTTAGGGGGTCGGGCCCCACACCCCCTAGATTCACTCATGCCCATATGGGCATCTATCAATTGACCGAGCGTCCTAAAGCTGACGAGTTTCGGCGGAGGTACCGTCGCTACTGGGATACTGTCGAAGCAGAGAGCATCGAGTACGGGCAATAGCCCGTGCGAAAATATGCTTGTGTGTGTGTATATATATTATATGTATATATATACACATATATGTATATAGACATATATATGTATATATATACATACGAGCAGCTCTGCATGGGCTACGCCCGTGCTCGCTGACTCTTAGCGGGTTGCGCCCGCGTTTGGGCGGGCTGTGCCCGCATCTGTCGTGGGAGTCATGGGCGGCGTCATTTGTCGTGAGCGATATTTATACTAATTAGTAAACATTAAGCCCGCCCCGGGCGGAACATATACATATGAGTACTCAAAATGACCGCACAAAAATTTTAATTAATATTTAATAACTGTTTTTTTCAAAAATATTTATATTTTAACAAAAAAATCATTTTAAAGTAGTCTAGAAGGCCTAATGATGACCTACCATAGTAAGTGTAGGAGGTCTACTAAAAACTTTTGAATTTATGAATTTCCATCATTATTTTTATTATAGCGATATAGTGTAATTACACAAATAGCCATTATATTTTATGAATTCTCATTTTTTCATAATATATGTTTAAGTCATTGGAGTAAAAAAATAAGATTATATTTGACAATTTTGAATGTTGCACCGAAGGCAACTTCTTGTATATAGTAGTTACAGATATGTGTGTGTGTCTATATATATTAGTTAGATGTCATCAATCGATAACAAGATTAACATAATTAAATAAGTAATTGAAAATCTAATGCAATAATTGGACCCAGATTTTTATTAATCAGATGCTGCTAGATAATGACCTAATTGACTGAAAAAGATGGATTAAATGAGAGCAAAACAACAAAACCTGGACTAAAATGGCAAAGAAAATTAAGAGTTTATATATATTTACAAAAGTTAGTCTAAAATAAATGAAAGTTAACTTAAAATTAGTATTATCCTTACAATATTAAAAAGGGAAAACTTATCTTTGATGAAACATTCAAAATTGTCAAATATAATCTTATTGTTTTAATCTAATGACTTAACGTATATTATAATATATTTAGAATAAAAATTAAAAAAAAATGTGCATTTAAGTAATTACATCATATCCACAAATCAAAAGTAATGATGGAAATCCATAAAATCGAAAAAGCTTCTAGTAGAGCTTATATACCTACTATAGTAGGCTGTCATCAGGCATGTCAATAGTATTTTCGAGAAAAGACTGTCATTAGACATGTCAACGATATTCTTGAGTAACTACCATTAAACTCATCAACTTTATTAAAATTGATTTTACATGCACAATGATATATGCATCAAGATGATGATTTTCTTAACAAAAATTGAAATGTGATGTGTATACTATCTTTCGCATTAATTAATTGATAGTGTGTTTATTTTAAACTGCATTAATTAATTGATAGGGGCGGAGCCCCTTGCCTGTCAAGGTACTATTGCGATTGGCCGTAGGTGCGGAGCCCCATATCTGTCGCTCGTGTGTGTGTGTGTGCGTGTATATATATATATGCACGACGAACTCCTATTTGACCAAAACAGTACACTTGAAAGCATGCATTACATGTAGACAATAATACTATTACTATTAATACTACATACATCGGATGCAATATCATTTGTACGTGCATTTTGAAATTTATTGCACTTTTTTCATAAAAGTTATTTAGTACATTTAGTAAATAGTGTTTGTGGATCACTTTAGCTTGATTTCAAGTTCAAACCTCACAATCTTTGTCAAATTATTAGTTTGATATTTTTATTAAAATATTGTATAAATAAGTATATGCAAAGTCAACATGCACATGAATAATGCTGTTTGTACACCATTATCATATATTAAGCCCTTAGTTAATCTTTTAATTGTAAGGTGGGCATTAATTGTTAGTCATCATAAAAATTATTAAATCATCCATGCTGACCTCCTCATAAATGTTAGAGGAAAATTTTTTTCATGGTAAATGATGAAACATTTAGTCTCACCGACCAGCCAAATTCCACCATTTTGAGTGAGTATATAAACTAATTCACCAATCCTTATTATGTTGAAAGAAACATAAGGAGAATCCATGAACCATACACGCGCTCGTGCTCCCACGAATTCAGATTCGGGATTAGGATTAAGATTTCGGATTCGGGATTCAGTATTCAGATTCGGGATCAAGATTCGGGGTTCGAGGTTCAGGATTCGAGGGAATAATTGGAATTGTATTTTTTGTATAAAATAGTTTTGTCATTTTGAAAAATCTCAAATACTATTTTTCAACGTGCATCAAATACATTTCGACGTCTGCTGATTTTAAACGTCGAGTTTTCCAAGCGCAGCAAATTCGACGTACGTCAAATTCCTTCTCGACGTACATAGACTTCCATGCGTCGATTTCATCCCGCCATTAGTATCGGCGTACGTCGATTACTATGCGTCGATATGAAATCAATAAATGTCGATTTCTCCTGCACAATTTCACATGTTTTGATTTCTTCCCTTTCACGCGTGATTTTTGTACGTTGTTTTTGCACGCGTTTTGTCTCATTAAATTTTACATTGAAAATATAATTATTTATATATGCAGGACAGATTTACTTAATATAACCATTGCCCGGGTATGAAAATTTCGGAATTTCTAGCGTCATTACTGCCCGCGTTTGACAAAAATTTTGAGTTCGCCACTGATCATAAGTATGTGATTGTAATTCTACTCAACAAAATGAGAGTTCTCTCTGTTGTGTTTTTCAAAAACGCAAACACTGTTTTTATCTATTTGAATAGCCTTCATTTGGAACCACTAGTCTCTCAAACATCATTTTAAACACCATCCAAGAATGTTGTTTTATCTACATCTTGTAGAGAATGAAGGTCGCAGCTAACGACGTCTCCCACCGATCAATAGAGCCTAAAACAATGAGAAAGAAAACTAACAAAAAACCAAACACAAGAGATTTACGTGGAAAACCTTCACCACTTAAAGGTCAAAAACCACGGGGCACAACACAACAAAATCCACTATAATAAATAAGGATTACAGAAAAAGATTATCTAGGTTTGCCCAAACCTAGAATGCCCACCGGATTTGACACACAAATCCACTCCTCTCTACCACAAAGATAAACAAACAACTTCTCTACAACAGGACAAAACTCTACTCTCTCTTCAAGCACAATAGCAAACGAAGATCAAAAAGAGAACACCTTAAACCGTAGAATAAGAAGCCTTTGAAAAGGTAGAGAAATCTCCAAGCAGCACTGCGGAATCACCTCCTCTTTCCGGCAACACAGCAGCGGCGACAACCCCTCTCCAAATCAGCGGCGGCGACAGCCCTCTCCAAGGCAGCGCCGGCGAAAGCCCTCTCCAAGGCAGCGCAGGCAGCCCCTCCTCCACGCACCGGCGGCGGCTCTCCAAAACGAGAGAAAGAAAATGGGGGGGCGGCGGTTCTGAATCGAGAGAGAGAGAGGGGAAAAAGAAGGACAAAGGATCAATCCCTAACCCTTCCTAACTAAGCCATAAAAATTGTTCACGCCAAAAAAATTAAAACAGTCCGGTTCAGCTTGAACCGGACAAAAAAAAAACAGCCTATTTTGCTCCACGCCAAGGACAACAAGAAAAGAGTTGCAACCTGCCTGTGAAGAGGTTGCAACCTTTCCACTTATTCGCAAAAAACATCACCTTTAGGGGCTGAACCCCAACAAACTCCCCCTTCAGACCATAAAGGGGAGTTTTCCACCTTGACCCTTTCAAGTGGACATCATGCCGATCAAATGCCGGCAAAGATCATGCTTTTCCCTTGGGATGGCCTTCGTCATCATATCCGAAGGGCTTTCATCTGTGTGGATCTTCTCCACCACCAACAGCTTCTCCTCAACTGCATCCTGAATCCAGTGATACTTAACGTCGATGTGCTTCGTCCTGGAGTGAAAGGCGGGATTCTTGGCCAAGAATATAGCACTCTGACTGTCACAAAATGTTGTGTACACGTCCTGTCGGAGATCATGCTCAAGCATGAACTTCTTCATCCAAATAAGCTCCTTTGACGCCTCAGTCAACGCAATATATTCAGCCTCCATTGTCGACAATGCCACGTACTTCTGAAGCCTTGACTGCCATGACACTGCTCCCCCTCCAAAAGTGACCACGAATCCAGAAGTGGATCTCCTCGTGTCAACATCTCCTGACATATCCGAGTTCGAGTACCCGATAAGTTCTGGTGGACCTCCACCAAACTTTAAACAAAGGTCTGAGGTACCTCGGAGATAGCGAAATATCCATTTCACAGCACTCCAGTGAACTTTCCCTGGGTTTGCCAAGTAACGGCTCACAGACCCCACAACATGAGCTATGTCTGGCCTAGTGCAGACCATAACATACATCAGGCTCCCCACTGCAGATGCATAAGGAATATGACTCATCTCTTCCACCTCCTTCTCAGATGAAGGGCTTTGAGAACTAGAAAGTCTGAAGTGCCCGACTAAAGGAGTAGCAACAGGTTTTACCTTGTCCATCATGAACCTCTTCAGCACTTTCTCCACATACTCAGACTGAGATAGCCATAGTTGACCGGCACTCCTGTCCCTGGTGATTTTCATTCCAAGAATCTTCCTTGCCGGTCCCAAATCCTTCATTTTAAAGGACTCACTGAGCTCCTTCTTCAACTCAGCTATGATTGTCTTGTCATCCCCAACAATCAGCATATCATCTACGTACAACAGCAGAATAGTGAAAGCATTCTCAGTCCTCTTCACATATACGCAGTGATCAGCCCTGGTCCGTTGAAATTTGCTCTTCATCATGAAAGCGTCAAATTTCTTATACCACTGCCTGGGTGCCTGTTTCAACCCATAAAGGCTCTTCTTGAGCCGGCAGACCAGATGATGCTTCCCCTTAGTCACAAAGCCTTCGGGCTGCTCCATGTATAGCTCTTCCTCCAAATCACCATGCAGAAATGCCATCTTGACGTCCATCTGCTCGACTTCAAGATCCATGGAGGCAGCCATACCCAACACCAGTCTGATAGAGGACATTTTCACCACTGGGGAAAATATCTCATCGAAATCGATACCTTGTTTCTGACTGAAACCTTTCACTACAAGTCTCGCCTTGTACCTCGACTGAGAGAGATTTTTATTCAACTTCAGCTTGAAGACCCACTTGTTCTTCAAAGCTCTCTTCCCTTTAGGCAATGGGACTAAATCATACGTCTCGTTCTTCTGAAGGGAGTACAACTCCTCTTCCATAGCAGCTGTCCAAGCCTCACGATCTTCAGCACTCTGAGCCTCCTCATAGGACTCAGGCTCTCCACTATCTGTAAGCAAAATATACTCATGAGGAGAATACCTGATATTGGGCCTTCTGACTCTCTCAGATCTGACAAGAGGAACCTCCACTACAAGTGGCACATCAACTGGCAGAGCTCCCCCTACATTCGGAATCATCTCCTCATCAGGAATAAGCTCACCAACTTCCTCCTCAGCATGCCCATCATCAGCAGCAGTCTCTACTGGCCCATCATCAACATAGAGTCTCTCCTCCGCAGGTGGAAACTGTGGAACCTGTGACTCCGCAGCATTCTGCTCACCAACCACTTGATCTTCAACAAAGATCACATCTCTGCTTCTGATCATTTTCTTGTTCACGGGATCCCAGAGTATATATCCAAACTCCTCTTGGGGAAATCCCAACAAGATGCACTCCCGAGACTTCTCATCAAGCATCGATCTCTCTTCCTTGGGGACATGAGCGTGAACTTTGCACCCAAACACCCGCACATGTCCGTACGACACTTCCTTCCCGGACCAAACACGCTCTGGAATATCACCATTCAGAGGTGCCGAAGGAGACAGATTTATCAGATGTACAGCAGTTTGCACAGCCTCATCCCAAAACTGCTTGCCAATGCCAGCTTGAGAAATCATGCATCTGATCTTCTCAATAATCGTCCTGTGCATCCTCTCTGCCAACCCATTCTGTTGCGGCGTCCTCGGGATTGTCCTTTCATGTACTATTTCATGCTCTCTGCCGTAAGCATCGAAGGCACCAGTGTACTATCCCCCGTTGTCAGATCGAACTCGCTTTATTTCTTTACCAGTCATCTTCTCCACCTTCGCTCTGAACTCTTCAAACTTTGCTAGAACATCACTCTTCTGCTTCACAGAATATGCCCAGACTTTCCTGGAATGATCGTCAATGAACGTGACAAAGTAAGCGGCTCCGCCCACAGACTTTGGCTCAATAGGGCCACACACATCAGTGTGTATCAAATATAGTAACTCCGCCTTCCTCTTTGGTTCAGAATCAGCAAAGGAAACATGTTTCTGCTTACCGGCCAAGCAGTGCACACACGTGTTGGGAATCCCTCCTGATAGCTCCGGAAGAACCTTGTTCTTCACCAAGATCTTCAAGCTCTTCTCACTGATATGCCCAAGCCTGCGATGTCATAACTCCATAGAGTCGCCCTCAGCAACATTCACAATTGGACCACAGATCTTGGCTTTAGTGCGATAAAGGCCACAACACTTCCTTCCTCTGGCTACCTCCAAAGAGTCCTTCAGCAACCTCCAGGTACCTCCACCTTCAATGCTTGTGAAATCACTGTCATCAAGTCTACCAACGGAAATCAGATTCATTCTCAAGTCAGGAATATGCCTGACGCCCTTGAGAACAATCTTCCCAAACTAAGTCTCCAAGTGGTCATCACCACTGCCAATAATCAACGATTCACCGGAATTTGCCATCCGGATCACACCAAGGTCTCCCGCAGAGTAGGTGTAGAAGTAATCCCTGTGAGGAGTGCAATGATAAGATGCACCTCTGTCCACGATCCAGTCTGTGTCAACGCATTCCTGGCAAGACGACTCACTGCACTGCAAGCATAATGGCTCAGCCTCCACAATCAAAGTCGTCGCATCACCACTGGATTCTCCTACCTCCTTGGTCTTTCCCTTCAGGTCTCTTTTCATTTGGAAACAATCCTTCTTGAAATGACCATTCTTCTTACAATAGTAGCACTCGATGTTCTTCTTGGACTTGCCCCTAGACTTGCTCCTGGAAGTGCCCCTGTCCTTCACATCCTTCTTCACAGACCTGCCTCTTCCTTCCATGAGGAAAACACCCGAATTGGAAGATCCAGAATCCTTCCTTCTCAACTCTTCGTTCAGGAGACAACTAGACACCATCTCCATGGTTACCACGCCATCAGGTGCTGAGTTGCTCAACGACACTACTAGAGTCTCCCAACTCTCTGGTAAGGAACTAAGGACCATCAGAGCTTGGAGTTCATCTCCCAAGGTAATCTTCATGGACTCCAACTGATTGATAATACTTTGGGCAAGGTTCAGGTGCTCAGTCATCTGCGAACCTTCCCGGTACTTCAAATTAACAAGCTTTCTAATCAGAAATGTCTTGTTACCTGCAGTCTTTCGCTCATACAAGGATTCAAGCTTTTTCCATAAGGCTTGAGCCGAGGACTCCGTGAAAACATGATGAAAAACAGAGTCATCAAGCCACTGCCTAATGAAGCCTACTGCCTTCCGATCCATCCTCTTCCACTCTTCATCATCCTTAACTGAAGCCGGTCTCCCCGTCAGCAGAGCATGGAGATCTTTGCAATATTAAACATCCTCCATCCGAGGCTTCCATATGCTCCAATTCTTGTCATTCATACTGACCATCCTTGTATTCTGTTCCATTGCTTTCTCAAACAAAAATAGCTTTAACACGATCCACAAGTCGATTTATTTCAAAGGATTAACAAGAGAGGATAGGGAGCGGACCAATGATCGTCACCTACCGCACCGAGTTAGAAACCGAGAAATAAAAACGACAAGCCAAAGAACCTAGCTCTGATACCACTTGTAGGGAATGAAGGTCGCAGCTAACGACGTCTCCCACCGATCAATAGAGCCTAAAACAATGAGAAAGAAAACTAACAAAAAACCAAACACAAGAGATTTACGTGGAAAACCTTCACCACTTAAAGGTCAAAAACCACGGGGCACAACACAACAAAATCCACTATAATAAATAAGGATTACAGAAAAAGATTATCTAGGTTTGCCCAAACCTAGAACGCCCACCGGATTTGACACACAAATCCACTCCTCTCTACCACAAAGATAAACAAACAATTTCTCTACAATAGGACAAAACTCTACTCTCTCTTCAAGCACAATAGCAAACGAAGACAAGAAAGAGAACACCTTGAACCGTAGAAGAAGAAGCCTTTGAAACGGTAGAGAAATCTCCAAGCAGCACTGCGGAATCACCTCCTCCTTCCGGCAACACAGCAGCGGCGACAACCCCTCTCCAAATCAGCGGCGGCGACAGCCCTCTCCAAGGCAGCGCCGACGAAAGCCCTCTCCAAGGCAGCACAGGCAGCCCCTCCTCCACGCACCGGCGGCGGCTCTCCAAAACGAGAGAAAGAAAAAGGGGGGCGGCGGTTCTGAATCGAGAGAGATAGGGGAAAAAGAAAGACAAAGGATCAATCTCTAACCTCTCCTAACTAAGCCATAAAAACTGTTCACGCCAAAAAAATTAAAACAGTCCGGTTCAGCTTGAACCGGACAAAAAAAAACAGCCTATTTTGCTCCACGTCAAGGACAGCAAGAAAAGAGTTGCAACCTGCCTGTAAAGAGGTTGCAACCTTTCCACTTATTCGCAAAAAACATCACCTTTAGGGGCTGAACCCCAACACATCTCTGGCCAATCGTTCTCTCTAAACGCCACCACCAACCAAAACAAGTAGTTTGGGATGGCTGTGGCGACATGAAAAACAATGGTGGAAAGCTCGTGGTGGGATTATAACTGTCAGAAAAAGTAATGGCAGGAAAAATAGTAGGAGGAAAATGAAGATGTAAAACTATGAGAAGAGAAGCATGAGAATACGAAAAACTCTTCTTAGTCTTTCTGGAAGTGAGATGGTTTAATGCTTTCAAAAAAGTCAAATATTGTTTGCTACCCAAGTACTTTTCTACCACTAAAAATTCAAACGTTTGCAAAACAACAACGGCGGTGAGAATAGATGTTTTTCCACCCCATCATCATTCTATATATAGTCTTAGATGGTGGTAAACAATGCTTGTTATGTATTTGTGTGTTCTCCTTTTTATTTCAAATTTTTTTGTATAATTCTTATTATTGCAATGAATCCACTAAGTTATTTGATCAACCTATTCATGAAAATCATATCAATGATTTGAATGTAATGACAACCTGTCCCTAAGCTTTTAAATTGTGTCAAACAAAAATCCTCCAACTTCTCATCTAAGGATTTTTTAGCCAAAAATACAAGTTTTTTTTATACTAGACTAAATTACCCATGTCATTACGATGGATGGAGCGCATTTTTCAATTGGATTATACTATTGACTCTCCTTTTCGTTGTCTCAGAACCGCCGTGGCAAATAAAATCCTTCTCTTTATTCTTACCTGCTTCATCATTCAAAGATCTACAAAGCTAAAGAATAAATAATTTTTAAAGCCTGCATTAGCATTAAAAAGAAAAAAGTACATCCTACAAAGAGGGGAAAATACTGTTCAGATCATTCTTGACCAGCTCAAGAAATTCTGAGTTATTACAAAGAATAAATCATTTGATCAATTCATATAAAAATTGATGAAGAATAATAACTCTTTTACTTTACATATTCTATCATTAGTACTAATTTAAGTTACAACTTACAAGGTAAGTTGTTTTTAGGAACAAGTAATTGCATGGTCTTTAATTATATAAGTGGGTCATTACAAGATTACTATATTAAGTATTAATATGATATTTGATTGATTACCCTTAAAGTTATGTGGATATTTTGTGTTAGACTCAATAATAACTCATAAAATTCAACACTCGACAAGAACAACGATAAAGCTTAGCGAAACAAAATAAGCAGTGACTTTTTGGACAAGCTCTAACAAACAAAAGCATTATGCAGCTTTTGCTTAACAAAAATTTCCAGCATCAACTATCACCAGCAAAAAATATGTGAGTACCAGCTGCCATTAAAAAAGGGTGGTGTTAAAGGCAAACCAGAATTGGCTATTGGCAAACAAATTTCTATGAGTTATTACGCGCATTTTGAAAATACGCTTTGTACATGCATTTTTAGGAAAAGTGTTCAACACGAAAATTGTAGATCTCGTCGGGATCTACAACTTTCGTGTTGAACACTTTTCCTAAAAATGCACGCACGAGGCGTATTGTCGCCCTGATCGTAACTATAGCGAATTTTTTGAAAATACGCCTTGTGCGTGCATTTAGGAAAAGTGTTCAACACGAAAGTTGTAGATCTCGACGAGATCTACAATTATTGTGTTGAACACTTTTCCTAAAAATGCATGTACAAAGCGTATTTTCAAAAGGTGCGTAATAACTCATAGAAATTGGTTTGCCAATAGCCAATTCTGGTTTGCCTTTAACACCACCCAAATATTTAGTTTAATTTAACATGTTCTTAGTAATCCCAAATCTAACAAATCTTTGCAAGCAAAAAACACGCACACTCCTACACTTGAAGACCATATCGTTCTATGATCGATTCTTGAGAGCCAACATCCTACAATATAAACAAGAGCGCGTGATCGAGGTGATTTGAATAAATTAACGTAAAGAAATAGAAGCTAAATGATACATGTGATTTTCTCCTTGTGCAAGTTCTTATATTGTGGCCAATTTGACGATATTTTACAAGTGACACGAAATGATCTTTTAAGTTTCATTTGTCTCCCTCCGATCCTTCTCTTAGACTCCGTTTGGCACGGAGGTAGAGGTCGTGAGCGCGGTGGTTATGAACCGCCGTTCGTGAACGCCCGACCTCACCTAAGGAACTTCATTCACTGTTATGTTCAAAATTACGTTTCTTTTCTTAACGGCGGTGATAACCGCTGTCATGCCAAACATATATTCTACTGTTGCGGAACGCTTAGGGCTCTTGGTAGACCGGTTCGATTGAACCACCTTAGCTCGCGAGCGAACTAAGCGCGCAAACAGTCAATTAGAGATTCGTTGATTGCACTGGGACTTTTTAGCGTGGAAAACCCAGAAAGGGTAAAAAACCACGTGGTCGGAGCTATGCCGACCAAATTCCACTATCTTCAGGGGGTTACAAAGTGAGACTTAGAACTCGAGTGCGACAGGCCGCAACTCGTTACAGTAGTAGAGAGATAGAGAGATCCGAAGGCGATAGGCCGCCTCTTGGAAAAAACTAAGTCTTTTTCTCCTTCTGAGAAAGGTGGAGAACAAAAGTGAGCTGCTCCAGGGAACAAAAGTGAGCTGCTCCTGGGAACAAAAGTGAGCTGCTCCGGGGAACAAAAGTGAGCTGCTGCGTCGCCTTTCGGGATGAAGGAAATCTTCAAGTCCGGAAAGGAAATCTTCAAGCTTCGAAGGAGAATTCCGCAAAAGTCTGCAAGGAGCTCTCCCAGGTCCAGAAGTCAAGGTCCCTTCAAATGAAGCCCCAGGGCCCTTTTTATAGCTTTGGCCGGGGGTAGTCTGGTAATCTTGTCGTTGACAGTTTCCATAAATGCTTGGTGGACGAATCATATTTTCCGGTTTGGGGCACACGGATCGCCATTTTTCGTAAATGACCACCTTGCCCTTCGGGCAGCTTGGGCGGCTCAGGCAGTTCGGGCAGCTCTGTTGGAGGCGAAAAAGGCGACTGGCCGTTCCTGAAAAGTGAGATACCTGAAAGACAAAATGTGAGAAGTCAGGAAGACAGAAAGTGAGAAGTGCGCGCTCAGAAGCGTTCTGAGCGCGCAACGAGCGAGGGAGCGCTCTGAGCGTGTAATGAGCACGTGGGCGTTCTGAGCGAACGAAGAGGCGTTCTGATCGCGTAATGAGCGCGGGAGTATTCTGAGCGAACCGAGAGGCGATTGGTCGCGATCCGAGAAGGAAAACGGGGTCCGTCGTTCCTGGCGAGGAGCTCGCCCGAAAAGGCGCCCCGTGAGTCCCCCTGTCAGAAAGGGGGGAAGGAGGGGGAGGAAACGGTCACCCTCCCCCGCAGAGAGGGAAGGCGAACGGGACGCACTCCCGGGAGACGCGGCCAGGCCGCACCCAAGGGGGGTGCGGCAAGCCACACCCACGGGGGGGGGGGGGGGGGGGGGGGGGGGGCGGCCAGGCCGCACCCCACCCGAGGGGGGTGCGGCCAGGCCGCACCCCACCCGAGGGGGGTGCGGCCAGGCGGCACCCCACCCGAGGGGGGTGCGGCCAGGCGGCACCCCACCCGAGGGGGGTACGGCCGGGCCGCACCCCTCCAAAGGGGGGGGTGCGGCAAGGCCGCACCCCACCCGAGGGGGGGGTGCGGCCGGGCCGCACCCCTCCCAAGGGGGGTGCGGCAAGGCCGCACCCCACCCCTAGGGGGGTGCGGCAAGGCCGCACCCCAAGGGGGGTGCGGCCAGGCCGCACCCCACCCGAGGGGGGTGTGGCCGGGCCGCACCCCATGGGGGTGCGGCGGCGAGGCCGCACCCCGGGTTCGGCCGCACCCCTTGCGGGCGTGCGGCTCGGCCGCGCCCCGTGAGGTGGCGCGGTTGCGCGGGACGGCTTCAAGATGGGAGGCGGTCTCGTTGCCATTCTCGGCGTGGCTCCGTATGGCAACTCTAGCTTTATTTCCCGGGATCCTCTGCCAAATTGGTGGGGGGAGCGCTTTTGGAAATATCTGCTGTCATTGCGGCTTATAAATAAAAGTCCGTTATACGAGCCCCCATCATCTACGATTGTGAAGTTTTTGCTCTAGAATTTGATGCGAAGAGCCACAATTATAGCTAGTAGAAGTCATTCTTGGTATAATTTTTAGTGTAGTTGTTAAAGAGCGACTAAGCCTAACAATTAAAATATAAATCATCACATTTTGAGTTATATTAATTTGAAATAATTTCTATGGTTTAGTGTCAAACATTAAATATATGATGTTTTAAATTAAGGGTTTTATTAAATTAATGATTTTTTTGCTTGAAAACATCCTTTCATGATACTTGGACCAAACTTAGGCTCTGTTTGGCGCGACGCGTGGCGGTCATGAACGCAGTGGTTATGAATTATCGTTCGTGAACGCCCGACCTCACTTAAGAAACTTCATTCATATTGGTGGCTGACCTAACCGCTGTCATGCCAAACATACATTCCATATTAATGGCATTTTTGTCCAAACTCACAGGAGCAAAAATACTGCGCCAAATAAAGCCTTAATAGACAATCTTGATTAAGCTATAGAAATTATCCTATATTAATTTCTTATCCTCAACTCTATGAAACTAAAACTGTAAAATAAATGATAAAATAGAAACCTATTATTAAAATATACATATGAAAAGACATTCATTTACCATTTAGTTATCACATCTTATATATATATTCTAAAATATAGTAAATTTATGTTTTTTTTTTACTTTTTTTAAATACGTGCCATTTTTTCAATTTCTTTTAAAATATACATTCAGCTTAAAAAATTCTAGCGGACGGCTTCACAAGATTTTATTGTGCCCCTACAACGACAAAACACCGGCCGTTACTTGTCATTCCGGTGAAGTTTTTTTTGATAATTACCAAAATTTTCCATGTAAGATAGCATAATTACAGATTGCACCCCTCTTATTATTGAAATTACAACAACCTTCCCTAAATGTTATAAAACATAACATTTATCTCCCATGAAGTTCATATTTCATAACATCCATGCACAAAATGCTCCCCTGAAAATGTACTCTGAAGGTGATATTTTTGTGCATGAATGTTATGAAATGTGAACTTCAGGAGACGTAAATGTTATGTTCTGTTACATTGATGAGAGATTTATGTAATTTCAATAATAAAAGGGATGCAATCCGTAATTTTGCAAACTTAGAGGGGAGGTCCTAGTAAAGCACACATTCTACTATCGACAGCTAAGTTATATTAACAGTCCAAAAAAATTTATTTACACACCACTTTGCTGTAGTGACACTCCAAAATAAAATATTATATATTTTTTGGGTGATGTGGTTATATATAAATTGCTTCTGGCTATATATAAATCCTTACTATATACAAATCAGTATAAATATTGTTGCGGCTTTCCAACGCCCTCGGTAGACCGGTTTCGATTCGGTCCGTCTTAGCCCGGGCGGTCGAGCGCGGTCAGAATGTTGCAGAAAGTAAATGCTGAAAATGGTACACACAGAATTTTAGCGTGGAAAACCCTCCAAAGGGTGAAAAACCACGTGGCCAGGGCGGGGCTGGCCGAAATCCACTATGTTATGTTGTTACAGTGCTTTCTTGGTGAATGCGAGGGCGACAGGCCGCGCCTCGTTACAATTATGGGAGAGAGAGAGAGAAAACTCCGTGGGTGACAGGCCACCCCTTAGGAGTTGAGCGCCCTGCTGCGCGTCTGGTGCGGCTGTGCACTGGCTGGGTGAGCACTTCGCGGAGCACCTTGGCTTTGCTGTTCGGGTTCGGGGTGCTCGCCTTGAATGGCGCAGCACTTCTTCTCAGGTGAGAGGCGTTCGCAGGAGGAACCTGTCAGTTAGTAAAAATGAAGTGGCGGAGTGTAGAGAGAGAAGCTCTGGGGAGAGGAGGAAATGAAGAGAGAGAGAGAGTCTGGAAGAGAAATGAGAGATGCAAATGAAGACCCTTGAGGATCTATTTATAGGCTTGTGGGTGGAAGTTACGGTGGTTATCGCGGATAACCACCAAACGGAGGGCCGAGATCGTACGAGATGATCGGAGGGCCGCGAGGGCCTGGAGGGATCCGACGGTGGAGAGCGAAGGGCGGCGACGCCCGCGCGTGGTCGCGCGCGGCAGGGTGCGCGCGCGAGCTCGCGCGGTAGGGTGCGCGCGCCCGCACGTGTTTGCGTGGCGGGGTGTGCGCGTGCTTGCGCGGCAGCGTGCTCGGGCGTGCTTGCGTGGGCTACCGTGGGGGCAGTCGTGCGGGCTGCCCTGCGGGGTCTGCTGCGCGTGTGCCTTCGGGGCTTACCTGTGTGTGAGGTTTGCGCGGTGGTTAGTCTCGCGGGTGGACTCCTCTTATATTTGTCTGAGATTTGTACTGACGCTCTTTCCTTTTCTTTCAGGCTTCTCGGCGTGGCGGGCAAAGTCGCCCCATGCGACTGGGCTCGAGTCTTACTCTTGATCATGTTGCCATATGGAGGAAGCGTTTCAACCTGCCCCCTGAATTGGAGATCCGGATCCCAGGTCCTGAGGAGCGAGTACAGAATCCGCCTCGGGGTTGGATGACCCTTTGCGAGTCGTCACTTTGGAGTGGCTTTCGCCTCCCGGCGTGCGAGGAGGTGATTCAGATCCTGACATTTTGCGGCGTCCCAGTGTCACAGTTTACTCCTCAGGGGATGGTGCGGATCATGGGGCTGATTGCCTTCTTCCGAGAGCATGGTGCGAAGTTCTCCCTGGGCCTTTTCAAGGAGTGGTGTGAGGTGCAGGTTGATATCGGAGGTCGTATTGAAGTTTTTAGCAACAAGAGATGACTGGAGTTCGAGACCCGGGTGGACCGCCGTCACGGGAATACTTTATTTGGCTATGTCAGGGACCCGGAGGGACTACCGGAGGTGTGGAACTCTTTACCTGATCGTTGTCGGCGCCTCAAAGGGCGTGAGCGGGAGTTTTCTCCTGTTCTCGGATTTTCAGATGCTCGAGAGCTGGGGAATATTCTGCACAGTATTTCCCTGTTCGTGGACGAGAAGCGCCTGCTTTTGTGCGGGCTGTCCGTTGATGTTGGTCGTGCCGCTGATGTTCCTCTTGTTCGAGACAGAAAGAGGAAGTTGGTGTTTAAAGGTCTGGAGGAGCCAGGTCCTGCTCCTCCACCGGTACAGGATGCTCCTCCGGAGGAGGCGGCTCCTTGTGTATCTGGAGCTGATGGCGAGCCGGCTGATGAGGAGATCGAGGTCCTGGGATCTACTGCCCCCCAGGCCTCTCCGGAGCGAGGCACAGCTCGAAAGGTGCCGGAAGGGAAGAGGGTCTCTTCCTCTCTGGAGGCCATGAGCCAAGCGGTAAGCAGGATTTCTACTTCCTCTTGTATAGCGTCATTCTGTGGTTGCGGCTCTGACTTATAACTTTTCTTTTGCAGATGGAGACCCAGGCATCGATCGCGCTTACGTGGAACGATCACTACGTGAGCTTGAAGGACGGGTTTATGTCCATCCAGGGTGAGCTTCGGGAGGCGAGGAGCGCACTCGCAGAGGCGGAGAGACGGCGAGACCGTGACATCTCGCGCTTCAGACGGATTGGCTCGGAGATGCAGGATGAGTTGGAGAGGACCAAGTCCGGGCTGGGTGCAGAGAAGGCGGCGTTGGAGGAGGCCTTGCGCTCTTTAGAGGCAGCTCGTGGTGACATAGTGTGTCGGGATGCAGAGCTGGAGCAGTGTCGGGCTGAGATAACGCGTCTTTCTTCCGTGGAACGGGAGACCGAGCTGAAGGCGGCTGGCTTGGCCGAATACTTGGAGTCGGTTGATTATCTGCGGGACCGCTGCTTGATTTCTGAGGAGGTCCGAGACGTGATCTGGACTCAGGAAGTGGAGCCTCATCTGGAAGACTCACGTGAGCTTGCCCTTCGACAAGGAGCGTCGAAGGCTCTTCGGATGGTATCCCGAAAGCGGGGCTATGATGTTAGCGGCCTTGGATTTGACGACCTGTCAGATGATGAGGACCATAGTCCTAATGAGGAGTGATTTCTTTAGCTGCTTGTAGCCGTGTTCGCCAGACGTGGCTGTATCTCTTTTATTGTATTCGTCATACTTGTTCATCTGCTCGATCTTGTCAATCTGGTTGTTGGCATCTGCATAGTTTGATTATTTTCAAAGTTACAGATAAGTTTGCGCGGACTTGAGCTCGCGGCTTTTATGTTAGTCAAAAAACTGGTTTGCACGAGTTTGGCTCACGGCTAAAATAGATGCATGAGTCTGGCTCGCGGCTTTTTATAAAATAGGTGCACGAGTCTGGCTCGCGGCTAAAATAGATGCACGAGTCTGGCTCGCGGCTTTTTATAAAATAAGAGCACGAGTCTGGCTCGCGGCTAAAATAGGTGCACGAGTCTGGCTTGCGGCTTTTTATAAAATAGGTGCACGAGTCTGGCTCGCGGCTAAAATAGGTGCACGAGTCTGGCTCGCGGCTTTTATAAAATAGGTGCACGGGTCTGACCCGCGGCTTTTTTGTACGAGTCTGGCTCGCGGCTTGGCCGGTGAATGTTTATATTCGAACCAGGGGTAAACGTAAGGGGGGCAGGCCCCTACGGTGCACGAGTTTGGCTCGCGGCTTTTTGCACGAGTCTGGCCCGCGGCTTGGCCGGTGAATGTTTATATTCGAACCGGGGGTAAACGTAAGGGGGGCAGGCCCCTACGGTGCACGAGTCTGGCTCGCGGCTTTTTGCACGAGTCTGGCTCGCGGCTTGGCCGGTGAATGTTTATATTCGAACCGGGGGTAAACGTAAGGGGGGCAGGCCCCTACGGTGCACGAGTTTGGCTCGCGGCTTTTAGGTGCCCAAGCAACGTTGAGGCAATGTGCCCAGGCAACGCTGAGGCAAGGTGCCCAAGCAACGCTGAGGCAAGGTGTCCAAGCAACGTTGAGGCAATGTGCCCAAGCAACGCCGAGGCAATGTGATCTTTTGGGCTGCAATGACTGATGAGAAGTTGTTTGCATGAATCAAGGTTCGCTGCTTGCACATAAAACTGTAGCTAAATAGTTTGTGTCAGTTTTGTACATAAGATGGCAGTAGGATAGTTCACGCGAGTCAAGGCACGCGACTATTACATGACAAGATGAAATAAAATCATTGATAGAAACGGCGCAGATTCTGCGCGTTCCAGGTGCGTGGGAGGGTCTTTCCTTCCGCCGTTCTGAGCTTGAAGGTTCCAGGTTTCACTGTCGCGGTGACCACATAAGGTCCTTCCCATGCTGGTGAGAGTTTGTCTTTCTGCGGACCTTTCCCGGCTGCTTCAATGCTGCGCAAGACGAGATCTCCGACGTTGATTGGTCTGGGCTTCACTCTTCTGTCGTAGAGCCGGGCCACACGCCTTTGGTAGATGGCAATGCGCTGGGCGGCGTGGTCTCGAGTTTCGGAGATTAAGTCGAGATTTTGGCGGAGCAGTTCGTCATTTTTGCTGGGATCGAAAGTCAGCACCCGGATGCTTGGTACTCCGATGTCGACGGGGATGATGGCTTCGGTCCCGTAGCAGAGATTGTACGAGGTCTCTCCTGTTGGAGTCCTCTCCGTCGTGCGGTATGCCCATAGTACATTTGGGAGCGCATCCACCCATTGCCCCCCGGCTTCTTCAAGACGCGTCTTTAGCCCTTTGAGGATGGTGCGGTTGGTGACTTCTACCTGCCCATTTGTCTGTGGGTGTGCTACGGCGGTGTGGCGGAGATTGATCTTTAGGTCATCGCACATTTTGGTGAAAGATTTCCCAGTAAACTGGGTGCCATTGTCAGCGATGATAGCTGCTGGGATTCCAAAGCGGTAGATGATATTCTTCCAGACGAACTGCTTAGCATTCTCCTCCGTGATCTTTGCCAGGGGTTCGGCTTCCACCCACTTGGTGAAGTAGTCAATTGCGAGGATGATGAATTTTCTCTGCCCTGATGCCAGTGGTAGGGGGCCGAGGAGATCAATCCCCCACTGTGCGAAGGGTCATGCACTCTGGAGCGCAGTGAGCGCAACTGGGGGCTGGTGAGGTACATTTGCATGAAGCTGACAGCTCTTGCACTTCTGAACGAGCTCTGCCGCATCTTTCTTCATCGTTGGCCAATAGAAACCTTGGCGCAAGATTTTCTGGGCCAGGGCCTTTCGTCCCAGGTGCTCT
Organism: Dactylorhiza incarnata; assembly: GCA_033032865.1. Classification (NCBI taxonomy): domain Eukaryota; kingdom Viridiplantae; phylum Streptophyta; class Magnoliopsida; order Asparagales; family Orchidaceae; genus Dactylorhiza; species Dactylorhiza incarnata. Next base: position 1,206,608 of record JAWHQI010000305.1, on the reverse strand, counting down.
CCGCAGACCCCTCCGTGTACTTCTCTTAAGGCGTAGTCCGCTTCGCTGGCCGGTAAGCACTTTAGGTAGGGCCCTGAGAATGCCCGCTTGTAGAGTTCCCCATCTATGACGGTGAACGATGCTGCTCGCATTCGTAATTTGCGCGCCTCCAGGCGATCCTCGGGGAGGTGCCCCTGCTCGAGGTAAGCTCGCAGAGGGGTTATCCAGGATGGCTCTTCTTCACTGATGGCTGCAATCTCCCATGGCCCTGGGATACTCGGGGCCATGACCTCCTCCACTCGGCGTCTTCGTGACTGATAGCTGGAGGGTGAAGTTGCCAATTTAGAGAGCGCGTCTGCTCTAGAATTCTGCTCCCGGGGCACGTGCAGGATTTGGTACGACGGGATCTTCTGAAGGAGCGACTTTACGCATGTGAGGTAATGCGCCATCTGGTCACTCTTGGCCTCATAATCTCCCTCAACCTGCGAGACTACGAGCTGGGAGTCGGCGTGAATTGTCAAGCTTTCTACCTTACAATCGATGGCGAGCCGGAGGCCGGCGATCAGAGCCTCGTATTCCGCGACGTTGTTGGTTGCTGGGAACTTCAGCCTGAGACCATATTCCAGAGTGATCTCGTCGGGGCTTATGAGGAGCAGTCCTGCTCCAGCTCCCCCATCTCCTGAAGCGTCGTCGACGTAGAGAGTCCAACGGGGTGGGGTAACATCTTTGACAGGAGTTGCTTCTGATGGGATGGTATTTTCTACAACAAAGTCAGCGAGCACCTGTGACTTGATGTCCGGTCGGGGCAAGAATTGGATGTCGAATTCGCCGAGTTCTACTGCCCACTTTACAAGTCTCCCCAAGACTTCCGGCTTTTGGAGGATTGCTCGCAGCGGGAGCTGAGTTAGTACTTTCACTGTGTGTGCCTGGAAATAGGGTCGAAGCTTTCGCGCCGAGAAGACGAGTGCTAAGGCCGTTTTCTCTGCTGCCGGATACCTGGTTTCGGTATCGGTGAGGACCTTGCTGAGGTAGTAGATCGGCCTTTGCACCCCTCCTTCATCCTTCACAAGAACTGAACTGAGGGCCGTATGCGAAACTGCGAGGTACAAGAACAGGGTCTCCCCGGGGATTGGCTTTGAGAGAAGCGGCGGCGAGGCCAGGTACCGTTTGAGGAGTTCGAAAGCCGTCTGGCACTCGTCCGTCCACTGGAACCCAGTGTGGCGCGCTCCCCAGAGAACTTTGAAGAAAGGGAGGTACTTGTCCCCCGTCCTTGACAGGAAGCGGGACATTGCGGCGATCCTCCCATTCAGGCGTTGCACTTCCTTGATTGAGCGAGGCGGCGACATGTCCTCCAATGCCTTAATCTTCTCAGGGTTGGCCTCGATTCCCCGATGGGTTACCATGAAACCCAAGAACTTCCCCGCCGTCACACCAAACGCGCATTTGTTGGGGTTGAGCCGCATCTGGAAGCGACGAAGAAGCTGAAAGCACTTTCCCAAGTCTTTCAAATGGTCGCGACGGTGGACGCTCTTCACTAGCATGTCATCCACATATACCTCCATCGTCTCCCCGATGAGGTCTTTGAAGATTTTATTCATCAGTCTTTGGTATGTTGCTCTGGCGTTTTTAAGGCCGAATGGCATCACCTTGTAGCAGTAGACTCCTTTATCGGTGCGGAAGGCGGTGTGCTCCTCGTCCGCGGGATTCATTCTTATTTGGTTGTAGCCTGAGTATGCATCCATGAAGCTGAGCAGCTCGTGGCTGGCCGTTGCGTCGACAAGCTGGTCAATCCTCGGAAGAGGAAAACTGTCTTTCGGGCACGCCTGGTTCAGGTTGCTGTAGTCGACGCACATCCGCCACTTTACGGATGCCTTTTTTACCATCACCACGTTTGCGAGCCACGTGGGATAATCCGCCTCGCAGATGAACCGCGCCTCCAGGAGCTTTGTTACTTCTTCTTCGATTGCCTTTACTCGCTCAGGGGCGAAGTTCCTCTTCTTTTGGATTACGGGCCTGCAGGCGGGGTTAATGTTTAATGAGTGAAAAATGATTTCAGGATCTACCCCAGGCATGTCCTCCGGGCTCCAAGCGAAAATGTCCTCGTTCTCTTGCAGGAAGGTTGTCATCCTTTCTCGTTCTTCTGGCGTCAAAAGGGACCCGACCTGGACGGTCCGGGTTTGATCCTGCTGGGAGAGCGGCACTTTCACTACTCCTTCAACGGGCGCTCCTCGCTGAAGAGTGGCTTCATCTCGTAGGTCGAAGTTGTCGATGTTGAGAGCCGTCGCCCTTGCCGGTTGAGCTTGCCTCAGGTAACAGGTCCTAGCTGCCTCCTAGTTTCCACGAACGACCCCGATCCCGGCGGCGGTCGGAAACTTCATGGCTAAATGCGGGATTGATGGGATGGCTCTGAAGATGGATTGGAGCGGTCTCCCAAAAATCGCGTTGTAGGCAGAACTTGACTCCACGACCATGAACTGGATGTTGTGGGTTACCTGTCTTGGGAACTCGCCAAGCGTTACCGGGAGGGTGATCATGCCCTGGACCGGGACGGGGCGACTGTCAAAACCGTAGACGGGCCCCGCTGTTGGGCTGAGGTGCTCCTTGGTGAGGTTCATGCTCTGCAGAGTGGAGAGGAACAGGACGTCAACTGAGCTTCCATTGTCGACCAGTACCCTTTTGACGTTGAAACAGGGATCCCCGATCCCGGCGCTGATCACGAGCGGGTCTTGGTGTGGCAGCCGTAACCCCTCAAGGTCTTCATCTCCGAAGACGATGGCGGCGTCCTGCTTTAACTTCTTATCTTCGTGGCCTCTCTTTGGCCTAGCGATGGAGAGAATTTGCGCGGCGAGATTAGGAGACCCAACTATAGTCTCGACTTGCCCTACCATCGGCATTCCAGCCGCTGCGCCGTGAGGTGCAGGAGGCTGATCTCTGGGCTGCATGGGTTGCTGTGGTTGGTTTGGCAGCTGGCCTTGCAGGAACCTTCCAAGGAGTCCCTGCCTGACGAGGCGCTCAATTTCCTCATTTAACCTGGCGCATTCTTCGGTCGTGTGTCCAGCTCCTCTATGGAATCCACAGTACTTTGAGTGGTCGGTTCTTTCATTCTGATTTAGCGGCCTCGGCCTACGGAATCCGGATTTTCTTGAATGGCGTAGAGCACGTTGGTTCGCGACGTGTTGAGGGGAGTGTAATTCAGCGGTGGCCGGGGACCCCGATCCCTTCGGAGATCCCGACCGCGATTATGGTTCCGGCGCTCTTCCGTACGCCGCTCTTCCTGCCTTCTGGGAGATTGCTCCGACCCTTTCTTCCTCTTCAGACTTCCTTCGAACTGCTGACGATGTGCTTCGATGGCGTCATCCGCTGCTATCTGTGCCTCCACTCGGTGCACGAGGTCCGGATAATTTAGAACTGTCTCCCTCATTAGAGCGAAATAGAAGCTGCTTGGGCGGAGTCCTCCTAGAAAGACACCGCGCAGAAGCTCGGGGTCGACCCCTGGGATTTGTCGCGCCTCAGTAGTGAAGCGACGGAAGAAGTCTTTAAGGGTCTCGCCCTCGTTCTGGCGGATCCCCGAAAGATGAGAGGGATCTCGGACGATTCTTCGGTTGGCGACGAACTGATCTGTGAACAGTCGGGCTAGCTCGGTGAAGTTGTTGATGGATCCTTCTCGCAGGGAGTGAAACCAGGTGCGAGCTTGCCCCCTGAGCGTTGCCGGGAACACTTGACAGAGGAGCTGATCGGCAGCGTTGTAGATCCTCATGATGGTGGTGAAATGATTGATGTGTTCCAGCGGATCCTCCGTTCCGTCAAACGATTCGATGCTAGGAAGCTTGAAACCGTGTGGAACCGGATGGACTAGGAGCTGCTGCGCCAAGGGGGAGCCGTGATGTAGAGGACGGCGGGCAAAGATGCCCCGGCGTCCGACTTGTCCATACTCCTCAGCAATTACATCGCGGATCTCCTCGCGAGTGGGCCCTCTTATGGCTTGGTTGATCCCTGCTCCTTGCTGATGGTGCAGGGGTTCTCTCCTAGCGCCCCTGCCAGGACGGGCTGGATGCGCAGAGCTGGCTGCGTCCGAGTAGTCTTCTTCGTATACTTCCTCTTCCTGAACGGCTTCTCCTAAAGGAGCGCGATTAGGGACCAAGGGAGGTGGGATGACCGGAGCGGCAGGTGGAGCAGGTGCTTCAAGGTTTCTGAGAAGAGCCAGCATTTCAGCTTGCTGTTCCTCTATCTGATGCATGCGTCCTTCTAGTGTGACGACAGGTGCCAAAGGGACCTCTTCGACGGGAGGTGCGTTGATGAGTGAATGAGATGGAGCGGGCTCAACGCGTCCTTCAGGAATGGAGCCATTAGTGGTGCGAGCACTTCTTCTCGCCATTGTTGTCGGTCACGAGTATTGCCGCGAGGCGAATACTGTCTTCAGAAAACTTTTGCAGAGCTTGGGGAACACGGTTCCCACAGACGGCGCCAAACTGTTGCGGCTTCCTAACGCCCTCGGTAGACCGGTTTCGATTCGGTCCGTCTTAGCCCGGGCGGTCGAGCGCGCACACAATCAGAATGTTGCAGAAAGTAAATGCTGAAAATGGTACACACAGAACTTTAGCGTGGAAAACCCTCCAAAGGGCGAAAAATCACGTGGCCAGGGCGGGGCTGGCCGAAATCCACTATGTTATGCTGTTACAGTGCTTTCTTGGTGAATGCGAGGGCGACAGGCCGCGTCTCGTTACAATTATGGGAGAGAGAGAGAAAACTCCGTGGGTGACAGGCCACCCCTTAGGAGTTGAGCGCCCTGCTGCGCGTCTGGTGCGGTTGTGCACTGGCTGGGTGAGCACTTCGCGGAGCACCTTGGCTTTGCTGTTCGGGTTCGGGGTGCTCGCCTTGAATGGCGCATCACTTCTTCTCAGGTGAGAGGCGTTCGCAGGAGGAACCTGTCAGTTAGTAAAAATGAAGTGGCGGAGTGTAGAGAGAGAAGCTCTGGGGAGAGGAGGAAATGAAGAGAGAGAGAGAGTCTGGGAGAGAAATGAGAGATGCAAATGAAGACCCTTGAGGATCTATTTATAGGTTTGTGGGTGGAAGTTACGGTGGTTATCGCGGATAACCACCAAACGGAGGGCCGAGATCGTACGAGATGATCGAAGGGCCGCGAGGGCCTGGAGGGATCCGACGGTGGAGAGCGAAGGGCGGCGACGCCGGGGGCCGGCCATGGGTGGCCGGCCGTGGCCGCCGGCCATGAAGGGGGTGACGGCGACGACCGGCCGGGGGTCGGTGGTGCCGGCCGGCGGTTGGCGGCGGGCGGCCGGCGGCGGGCGGACGGCGGCGGGCGGCCGGCGGCCGGCGGTGGCCGGCCGGTGGTTGGCGGCGGTCGGCCGACGGCGGTTGGTGGTGGTTGCGATCCCGTGCGGGGCGGTTGGGATCCCGCGCGAGGTGGTTTGGATCGGCGCGTGGTGGTTCGGATCCGATGCGCGGGAGTGGGATCCGGTGTGCGAAGGTGGGATTTGGTGTGCGGTGGTTTCGGGATCCGGCGCGCAGTAATGGGATTTGATGTGCGGGAATGGGATCCGGTGTGCGGTGGTTACGGTCCTTTCCATAAGTAGAGGGGGAACCCATCAAATATAATTTTGTTATACACAAACCTAATGACTATATACAAACCTAATGCTTATATACAAAAATAATTTTTTTTATTAGCTAAAAATTAAAAATTAAATGTGACTCAAAAATAATTTACTTCCATCAAAATAGAAAGTATGCAATATCAATTATATTCGGTGTTTCAAAACATTCCAATTACAACAAGTAGAGACTTGAAACCGCCTTCATGTTACAACTATAACATTCGGAATTGTGTTAGAAAAGTTAGCTATTACAAAACTTGAAAAATACCTGCACAAGGAAAATCAGAAATCATGCTTTTTTTCCACAACAAATGACCATTTATAAGTATTTTTTCATCATTCTCACCTTCAACAACATGTAGAATTTTCTAACATTTTTGTCAACTTGATGCTAGGGTAGATCTAGGGTTAATTTCCAAGAGAAAAAAAGGAAGAAAATAGATTTAGAGTTTTAGGAAAACCTTGCTTCCATGGCCAAAAGAGAAAACGCTGGAAGGGGAGAGGTCGACAACCATGTCTTCACCGTCGGCCATGGAGAGGATGTTAGAATTGAAGTGAGCTAGCGCCAGCGCTAGCGCCAGCGCTAGCTCATACTCGCCACCCCTCCTTGTTTTGTCTATAAATAGAGGGGTACCCCCCTCTAAAGAGCATCGATTCTAAAAGTGGCGAGTATCCTCAACTTTGAGCGAGTTAGAGATACCAGAGCGTCACCAGGCGAGCATCGAACTTGGAGTAAGTTCGCGAGGCGAGTTACCTACTCGGGAGATAGCGCCGGCGATAGCGGATAGCGCCTGCGTTAGCGAGTAGAGAAGGAAGGAGTGAGTACCTACTCGGGAGATAGCGCCCGGAGCTAGTGGCTAGCGCGTGCGGTAGCGAGTAGTGGAGGAAGCGAAGCGTGGCGAGCACGCGAGTAGCTTGGAGTGTGAGCAGCGAGCTTGCGAGTTGGAGAGCCAACGCCCGGCGCTAGCGATACCGCCGGCGGTAGCGAGGAGCGAGTATCATCTGCGCTGTGTGCTCCAGAGGAGAAGCGGACCTTGTCTGTGACCAAGTTCTTACCTACTATTGGCTGTTGTGATTCAAGTTGGATGCAACTTGTATTCAACCTTGTTCAGTTGTAACTAGCGACCATAGTTATTATTGTGAAAGATTGTGTTCATCTATTTGGTGTCCTTATTCTCCCGTTGGTTGACGTGTTCTTCCGACTACAAAATATTTCACATGGTATCAGAGGGATAGTGGGAATAAGGACGAAGCAACCAAGATGGACGGCGGAGGAGGGTGTGCTAGGGGACTTGGAATTGAGCTGCTCACCCAGACCAACTACAAGAAGTGGAAGTCTTGCTTGGAGAGCTACCTGCTTGGAAAGGACCTATGGGAGGTCGTTGGAGGAGAAGAGAAGGCAGAAGTCTTTCCAATCGAAGACAATGGTCAAGCTGTGAGAGCTTGGAGGAAGATCAATGTCAAGGCGGAGTTCACCTTGAAGAGAGCCATCTCACCTGACTTGTTCGACCACATCATAGGTTGCAAGTCAGCGTCGGAGATCTGGATAGCCCTCGATGGGTTATTCAACAAGAAGAATGTAGCGCGGCTACAATTCCTGGAGAATGAGTTGGCTAAGTCGACTCAAGGCGAGATGGCGATATCCACCTTCTTCCTGAAGGTGAAGAACCTCTGTGGGGAGATCTCGGCCTTGGATCCTGAAGAGCCAATCTCAGAGGCGAAGTTGAAGCGGCACATACTCCGAGGCTTGAGGAAGGAGTATGTCCCCTTCGTTACTTCCGTGCAAGGATGGGCTACTCAGCCCTCCCTTCTGGAGCTAGAGAACCTGCTGTCGTCACAGGAGAGCTTGGCGAAGCAGATGGCGGGAGTATCCATCTCAGGAGGAGATGGTGAAGCCTTGTTCTCAGGAAAGAGGAGATCCTGGGACAAGAGAAAGAAGAACTCCGGAGATGGACCATCAACGTCCTCTCAGGGAGATGGGGGGAAGTTCCTCCCTGTGCGCAATGAGAAGGGGAGATCCCTTTGCTTTGCCTGTAAGAAGTACGGACACATGACAAAGGACTGCCGGTGAAATCTGAAGGCCGGTCATGCTGCTAACAAGGAGGGAGATCACCAGAGAGGTGGAGGAAGAGGTGGAGGTCACCAGGGCGGTGAGAGGGGGGACAATTGTTTCCTAGCAGAGATGACGGCAACGTCAGTCGATGTATTAACCTCCATCATCCTCGAGAACGACTGGATAGTGGATTCGGGTTGCGGGCATCATCTCACAGGAGATATGTCCAAGTTCGACTCCTTGGAAGCGTATGAAGGAACGGATGTTATCATCACTGTGGATGATACAGTGCATCCCGTGGAGCGAGAAGGGAAGGTGTCCCTTGGGAGTAGAGAGAAGCCAGTGACACTGAAGAGTGTGTATCACGTGCCCGGCATGAAGAAGAACCTCTTCTCGGTGGCTAACGCTGTGGATGCTGGATACCACGTGCTGTTTGGACCGAAGGAGGTGAAGTTCCTGAAGAACCTATCGTCTGTCGATGCTGACGTCACGCTCACCGGGAGAAGGGTGAAGGATTTGTATGTCCTGTCTGCAAATGCCTACGTGGACAAGCTAAAGACAAACGACAACACTGTGATCTGGCATGAGAGGCTGGGTCATGTGGGGATGGACAAGCTGAAGATGATGGCGGCAAAGGGCCTAGTGAGTGGCCTGCCTCATCTCTCTTCCTACGTCGACGGCCATGTGTGCGACGGATGCCAATATGGAAAGTCACATCGACTTCCATTTGACAAGTCGGAGACCAGGTGTAAGGCACCTCTTGAGTGCATACATGCTGACGTTATGGGGTCGTGCGCCACCCTTACTTATGGAGGCAATAAGTATGCGCTGGTTCTGGTGGATGACTACACCCGCTATACGTGGGTATACTTTCTGAGAGAGAAGTCAGACGTTTTCAACAAGTTCCTCGAGTGGAAGGAGCTTGTGGAGGGGAGGCTGAACCGCAGAGTAAAGAAGCTGAGAAGCGACAATGGAGGGGAGTTTACCTCCAATGAGTTTGCTTCTTTCTGCAGGAGGTTCGGCATTCGGCGGGAGCTCTCCTGCGCTCACACCCCTCAGCAGAATGGGGTGACAGAGAGGAAGATCCGCCATCTGGTGGAGACTACCAGGAGTTGGCTACATGCCAAGAGCATTCCCAAGGCCTTATGGGTGGAGGGAATGACGTGTGCTACTCATGTGATCAACAGGCTACCTCTGAGTCCTAACAGGATTGTGTCTCCACACCAGCTCATGTTCGGGGAGAAGCCCAATGTGGGTCACATGAAGGTGTTTGGTGCTACCTGTTTCGTGCACGTCCCGGACGCTCAGAGAACCAAGTTGGAGCCGAAAGCGAGGAAGTGTATCTTCATCGGCTACGATGAGCGGAAGAAGGGGTGGAAGTGCATGGATCCGCATACCCACAAGTTCGTCGTCTCGCGCGACGTAGTGTTTGACGAACTGGTCTCATACCAGGGAGTCTCTTCAGTGGAGCTGCCGGAGAGTGGAGAAGCTAGCAGGGAAGAAGAGTGGGTCACTGAGGACCCTACTGTGGAGTTGGAGTTATCTCCAAGTGCTCCATCGCCATCTGGCTCGGGAGGAGCATCTGGCTCGGGAGGAGCTTCTGGCTCAGGGGGAGCTACGAACTCAAGAAGCAGGGAGAGCACCGCTTCAGGAGGAGTTCAGAGAGGAGCTCAGAGAGGAGCTCAAGCAGAGGAGTCTACCGGAGTGGTAGATAGTGGCCAAGCCTTGAGGAGGTCGAAGAGGACCATAGTCCCGTCTGCTCGCTATAAGGAGGGAAACTTCGTGAGTTTGGTTTCCTGCTTCTTCACAGGACCACTCGATGAGAGGGAACCTGCCTGCTTTGAGGATGCAGCTGACATCAAGGAGTGGGACGCGGCCATGATCGAGGAGATGGAGGCCCTAGAGAAGAATGAGACATGGGACCTGGTTCCCATGGTGGAGGGCATCAAAACCGTCACCTGCAAATGGGTGTACAAGGTTAAGAAGAGAGCGGATGGAGAAGTGGAGCGGTACAAGGCGAGGCTTGTCGCCCGGGGCTTCTCACAAACCTACGGAGAGGACTACGAAGAGACATTTAGTCCTGTCGCAAAGATGACGTCGGTGATGACGATCATCGCTCTGGCGGCGTGCCGAGGTTGGAAGGTGTGGCAGCTTGATGTGAAGAATGCATTCCTATACGGAGAGATAGACAAAGACATATTCATGGTGCAACCACCTGGATACGTGTCCAAGTCTCAGCCACGTCATGTCTGCAAGCTAAAGAAGACCCTCTACGGGTTGAAACAGGCGCCGAGAGCCTGGTATGGGAAGATAGTGGAGTACTTGCAGTTCTGCAGCTACGATGCCTCAGACTCAGACTCCATCATGTTCGTGAAGAAGAGTGGAGGTATTCACGTGCCGGTGCTGCTATACGTCGATGACATGATCGTGACAGGGAACAACTCTGAGGAGGTCGCGGCGCTGAGACAGCAGCTTTCCATACGTTTCGAGATGAAGGATCTTGGTGAGCTGCACCATTTCCTTGGCCTCCAAGTTGAGAAGAGAAGAGGCGGGCTGTATGTTTCCCAGAGGGCGTATGCCGAGAGGATCGTCGAAAGATTCGGCATGAAGGAGGGGAAGAGCAGTTCCGTTCCTCTGGAGGCTGGGCTGAAGCTTCGGAAGGAAGAGGGGAGGATTCTTCCTGATCCGAAGATCTTTCGGGCTCTGATGGGGAGTCTTATCTACTTAACTATCACGAGGCCGGACATCGCCTTTGCTGTCGGCCGAGTTAGTCGGTATATGCAGGAGCCGCGGAAGCCTCATCTGGAGGCAGCCAAAGGGATACTGAAGTACGTGAAGGACACCCTTGAGATGGGGTTGTCCTATGAAGAGAAGTCTGACTTCAAGCTGCATGGGTACACAGATGCAGACTACGGAGGTGACGCTGATGATCGCAAGTCGACATCAGGTTACGTGTTCTTGTGTGGAGCAGCTGCTATCTCGTGGTGTAGCAAGAAGCAAGACTCTATTTTTCTTTCTACCACGGAGGCCGAGTACAAGGCGTCGTCCTTAGCAACTTAGGAGTGTGTCTGGCTAAGGAGACTAGTGGAGGATGTTGACGAGGAGGTCAGCGGACCTACTGTGCTTCGCGGGGATAATGAGAGTGCATTGAAACTGGTAACCAATCCAGTGTGTCATGTAAGGACCAAACACATAGAGATCGAGCATCACTTCATCAGAGAGAAGGTGCTGGGTGGCTTGATCGCTGTGGAGCATGTGCAGAGTGAAGAGAACCATGCGGATGTATTCACAAAGCTCCTATCTGCGGGTCCGTTCCGGAGGCTTCGCTCATTGCTTGGAGTTGTTCCCGGAGCTCACTTCAAGGGGGAGTGTTAGAATTGAAGTGAGCTAGCGCCAGCGCTAGCTTATACTCGCCACCCCCTTGTTTTGCCTATAAATAGAGGGGTACCCCCCTCTAAAGAGCATCGATTCTGAAAGTGGCAAGTATCCTCAACTTTGAGCGAGTTAGAGATACCAGAGCGCCACCAGGCGAGCATCGAACTTGGAGTAAGTTCGCGAGGCGAGTTACCTACTCGGGAGATAGCGCTGGCGATAGCGGATAGCGCCTGCGTTAGCGAGTAGAGAAGGAAGGAGCGAGTACCTACTCGGGAGATAGCGCCCGGCGCTAGTGGCTAGCACGCGCGGTAGCGAGTAGTGGAGGAAGCGAAGCGTGGCGAGCACGCGAGTAGCTGGGAATGCGAGCAGCGAGCTTGCGAGTTGGAGAGCTAACGCCCGGCGCTAGCGATACCGCCGGCGGTAGCGAGGAGCGAGTATCAGAGTGAGTATCACCTGCGCGGTGTGCTCCGGAGGAGAAGCGGACCTTGTCTGTGACCAAGTTCTTACCTACTATTGGCTGTTGTGATTCAAGTTGGATGCAACTTGTATTCAGCCTTGTTCAGTTGTAACTAGCTACCAGAGTTATTATTGTGAAAGATTGTGTTCATCTATTTGGTGTCCCTATTCTCTCGTTGGTTGACGTGTTCTTCCGACTACAAAATATTTCACAGAGGAGAGGCGACAGTGACTTCGTATTTCCTCGGCAAGGAAGGTGGAGATCGCGATTGAGCACGCGAGAGGAGGTGCCATCGTCGACCATGGAGAGAGGTCGCCGGATGGGGAAGGAGGAGGGGCAGCGCCGACAAGGCGCAGATGGAGAAGACAAATCGCGATGGGGAAGACAAATCACGAAAACGGGAGAGGGGGGCGGCTGACGGCAGGGAATAAAAAATATGTTAAAATTTATGCTTTTATTAGATTTATGAATATTATTTTAAAACACCTAAAATAATGAAATATTTTGATTTGTATATAATCATATTTGATTTACATTTAACATCACCCTTTTTTTTAGGCCACCAAAAAATATTAAAGAAACACCACCAAACAAAGTACAGAGCACAGTAACTGTATTTTCCAGCTATTATCATAATAATATATAAAAATCCCAAATCAGACCGGGCATCATGGGCCGTGCACCAGAGCCGAATCATCACTCCGGTCCAAACCCTGAAACGCACCCTTTGGAGATCTGAGTAGTAATGCGCTACGAGAATAGTAATTATTATTTTTGTAATTAACTCAATTGCTGGGGGTGTTGAGATAAAGCGCCACCTACCGCCTACCGGGCACCGGCTGTACACCTGTGACCTGTAAAAGCCAAATCCTTTTTCTATTTTTTTTTCTGACATATTTAAAAAAAACTTCCACGTAATATATATAATATTTAATATATATTATAGAAAATAGCATTTTCGATTTTCGCGAAAGCGATATTTTCGATATAAAATGAAACAAATAATTTCCACGTCATAAAATGAAGATATTTTGACATATTTTCTTATTTCCAAGTTTCAACTTGAACTTTTAAAAGGTAAATCAACTGACCAAAACCCCCATTTGCCTCTTCACCCGCCTCGCGCTGCTTCGATGGGCTGCTGCGCGTCGTCCGACTCGTCGGCGGTGGCGGTAACCGCCGCCGGGGCTCCGATCTCCGTCGAAGAAAATGCATCCTTGTCTTCCGGAAAGATTGGTGGCTCGAAGAGGTGGATTGGATGGATGAAGCATGGCGCCGACGAGAAGAAGAAAAAAGGAGGGGGGTATTTTGATCGGAAGGAAGTTTCCGGCGGACGGGATGATGCCGCGGAGGAGCTCCTTCTCATACCTGGCCGGATGTTTATGAACGGAGCCAGCGAAGTGGCTTGCCTCTTCACGCAGCAGGGGAAGAAGGGGACCAATCAGGACGCTATGATCGTGTGGGAGGTGATCTTAGTTTGCGATTATTGTAACTTTGGTTTCCAATTCTTCGTGTACATATCTACTTTTTCACATGTTCTATTTTTGGGATGCCCTTTTTCACATGTTCTATTTATAGCTTTATAGAGTTCTGTTTATGCTCTTGATTTTGTTTTAGCATTGGAAAATACTATGAATTATGTGATTAATTATAGTGATTTTGGTTTCTTAAACTATCTTGGTTATGGTGGATCTAGCTAGGATTCGGTTTTACAGTCTCAAGTCATCCATACGACCTTTTTCTGAGAAATGCATGTTCTCCTGGAGTTTATGATTATTCTTTGTGTAAAGTAGGGCTTCCTTTCTTTCAAAGTTCAAATGCAGTATTGGCCCAATAGGGGTGTAATGGTTCGGTTTTGTTTTGAGCAAAACCTCAAACCGAACCACCCCTACTAGGTTCCAAAAATCTGGAACCGAACCGAACGCTCAAACCATTGGAACCAAACCGAACCATATTGAATGGTTCAGTTTGGTTTTGGTGGTTTAAAAAACTTAAACATAATCCCTAATGCAGAGTGGAGATGCGGGAGTCAGGATGCCAGAAGGTGGAAACTGGAACATTAAAAACATATAAAACATTTATATTATTTGAAATCATTTATATAAATAATTATATCATATTATTATAGAAATTTAAAAATTTACATTGTAATATATTTGTGGTTCGGTTCGATTCGGTTTAGCATTAAAAACCGTGAACCGAACCGTGCGGTTTTTCACCGAACCGTCACTTACGAAAACCGAACCAAACCGGACGGTTCAGTTTGACGGTTCGATGGTTTTTATTTTCACCCCAATGGCCCAGTAGATGGGGAATGAGATATAATCACACATTTTAGATCATGGAATGAGATTATGTTGATTTACTTAGCTAATTGAACTAGTTTGAAAGTATTTGGATCATGATTTGAGAAGCTCGGTGTCTAATTGAACAAGTTTGAACTTTATCTCACGTGTTAATTCATATTCGTTCCATTTGTTGTTTGAACAAACAATGTGGAATTATTCGTATTCTATATATTGAAAATCAATCTCAGTCGTCTATATGATCGTCATTGTGCGTCGAAGTCATGGTTGAGAACTATTAGACGCATAAAAGGAGGCAAATAAAGACTACGTGTTACTTATCGAGAAGATATACTAACATTTGCGGGACATGGTCTCCCCAAATTACAACTCAAGGGTTGGTTTCCTCTCTATACACAAAGCCAATACTCTTTTAGAAGATATGTGATAGATGGTGGATGATCCTAACCATTACCATAAACTCCTTTATATAGACTCTCTAGGCATGCAATAAGAAATATAATTAATTAGTTAGTACATAAAAGTAACCGATTTAATATTGTGTGGTCCCCGCTATGCCAAGGTGTTGGTTCCAGTTTTTTCTCTTATCGCGGAGTGCATCCATCTAGAGTGTATATGCAACATGACGTGATGCCACCACCTCTTTTCCGACCCTCCGACACTCCATGTGCTTCGTCACCTATCTCAATCACATGTCGAGATCATCTAATGATATCATATACCGAGATTCTCAGAGATCATCTGACAAACACCTTGTTGACTTTTCAGCCAACGTCTCCTCCGCTATCAATGATCCGCCGACGTATCCCTCGCCAACAATGACCTGCCAACGTCTCCCCCGCCATTAATGATCTGCTAACGTATCCTCCGCCAACAATGACCTGCCGACGTCTCTTCTATCAACAATGTCTTGCCGACGTGTCCGCCAACATTGACCTACCGGCGTTTCCTTCACCAACCATGGTTTGTTTTTCTCTCCTCTGTTGAATATCTTCCTCTGAGTACTCGCTAGGACATATCCTTTGCCGACTTAATGGTGTCGAGTACTCGCTGTGACATCTCCTTTACTGGCTTAATGTGTTGAGTACAAGTTGACTACATCCCCTATACTGAAATTCCAGTCGCCATCATTTGTCGAGTGTCCACATGCAAATTTTTCATTACCATTTTTGCCAGAAGTACTCTGTTGAGTATCTTTTTGTAGTTTATTATAGATGTAATATAAGCATAATCTTCTCAGACTTTAAGAAGTTAAATATTTTTTCCATTTTCTCCTCATCCTTTCTCTTTTTATTTTAGGAGCTGACCTCTTACTCGAAAAAGTTTACTTTCATTTGGTTAACCTAACATGCATCTCCAACAACCAATGAAAGGTGGTAAAGTATTCAAAAAGCTTGAAGATGTTTTCTTGCAACTCATCGTCGCCAACGCCTCCCACACTACGTTCATCACCTATATCACATATACCATCTCCTTCATGGTCACTACCAGGATATACTTGAAAAAAGCTCGAACAATTTAGCTTTAACTCCTCCCACCACCATCACCTCAAACCACACCACTGGCTCCCCTGACTCTAACCCCACCATTACATGAGCACACATCATCACCACACCTTCGCCACACCTTGCCATCACAGATTTCCCATTGTTCAATGAAACTGAACCGCTCGATCGGATCTTCAAAGCCAACCAAATTTTCTCTTTCCACAAAATAGTTAACAACATCTCACCATTGCGTCCTTCTACATGGATGACCCTATTTTGGTTTGGTTCCAATAAATTCCCAACCACAAGTAATTTCTTTTTTGATGCTTTCATTAAGAGACTACTTGGTTCATCCCCCTATGTTGACTGCCAGGATGGGCTTTCCAAGCTAACAAATTCTTCTACAATGTACATACACAGAAGTACCTTTAAGACATTAGCCAACCACACCATAGGCCTCCCTGACAGCTTTCTTCAAAGTTGTTGTCTTAAAAAATCGAGAACTCTAGGCCTTCCAGCCAACTACCCAGTCCCAAGATGTTGGCCTTGCCAAACTGCATGAAGATAACATTTTAGAGCCACGTTGCCATGTTTTCACCCAACCCAACCACTAATCTGCCTTTACCTTCCTCTCCCTTTTCTATCCCTAACACCACTAAACAACACTTGACGCCTTTTCAACTCTGCCTCTAACATATCAACACTGCCTCTAACATATCAACACTTCAAACGTCTAATCCAACTTCCATGACTATTTGTTGCCTTACACCCACTGAAATGCAAAATTTTCCAGAAAGGCCTCACTTCAACTGCGGCGTTCACCATAGGTACTGTTGCAAAACTCACCATTTCCTCCCACTACTCACCAACGACAGCGAAGGAGACAACTCATTTCTCCCCAACAACAATCATTTTTCCGACTTTACCATTGAGCAGTCTCCCGAATTACCACCTCCAAAATCTGTCTAACCAAAGATTTCAATACACACTCTGTAAGGTACTCATTATCCCACACTTTTCACATCACCAAATCCATTCATAATTGTTAGAAGTTGGTTTATCATTTTGGGTTATTTATGTCAAGTTGTATTTTGCCCTCTCCTATATATAAAGGAGAGGCCCCATATTCTAGGCATCAATTATTATTTTTCTTTCCAACATGGTATCAGAGCCAGTGGGCGTAACCTAGCGCGCTCGGTTCGTTCCGCCGTTTTTTTTTCGTTCGTCGTTCCTCGTTTCTCTTCGACAGCGCCGGCGAGCGAGACTTCAAGCGTCGGCGAGCAGAGACTTCAAGCGTTGGCGAGCAGCGTCGGCTAGCAGCGACTTCAAGCGTCGGCGAGCAGCGACTTCAAGCGTCGGCGAGCAGCGTCGTTCCTCTTCGGCAGCGTCGACGAGCAGAGACTTCAAGCGGCAGCCTCGGGCAGCCTCGGGCAGCCTCGGGCAGCGTCGACTTCGTTCCTCTTCCAGGGCAGCGTCGACTTCCAGCGGCAACCTCGGGCAGCGTCGACTTCGTTCCTCTTCCAGCGGCAGCCTCGGGCTGTTTTTTTCTCGTCCGTGACCTGGACGCCGGCTGTATGTCCCGGTGAGCTTGTTTTCGGCGTCCAGCCCTTTTTCTGATGATTTTCTTGGCTCGGCACTTCGTCGGGCTGGCGCGTCCTTGTCTCTTTCTATGAGCGGGGCTAGAAGATTCTCTTTGTGAGGTGTTATTTCTTCCTCCCGTGGTTTCTATCCTCGGATTCTAATGCCGGGAAGTGTTGACTCCACCCCGCTGTCCTCCGGTTCCTCTCCTACTCCTAATATGGGCTCCAACCGCCCTGTTCATGATCATGAGACTCCTCAGATCACGACCATGAAACTTGACGGCCTCAATTACTTGCCGTGGGCTCGTTCCATCACTCTTGCCCTCAAGAGTCGGCGTCTGTATGGCTATGTCACCGGGACTACTGCTGCTCCAGCGTCGACCGCTCCCGAGTGGCCTCAGTGGGAATCTGAAAACTCTCTCGTGATGTCATGGATGCTCAACTCCATGCAGGAGTCCATTGCCCGGAATTATCTCTTCCTTGACACTGCCGCCGACATCTGGAAACGTGCTGCTGCCACCTATTCCAGCTGTAACAATGCTGCCCAGATCTTTCAGCTTCGTCGTAGGATCTTTATGCTGCGCCAAGGCGATCGCTCCCCGTCCTCCTATTATTTGGAGTTCACCCAGTTATATCAAGAATATGATCACTTCGATGCGATCACCTTTGTCTCGCCTGAAGATGCTGCTCAGGTTCGGGCTCGTGACGATCGCAATCGGATCTTTGAGTTTCTCCATGGGTTGCATCGTGACTTTGACCAGATCAGTGTCCAAATTCTTGGGAGATCACCTCTCCCGTCCTTGCCAGAGGTTTATAGTCTTGTCCAACACGAATTTGATCGTCGTCAGACTCTTCATCCCGAGCCTTCTTCCGATGGCACCGCTCTTGCTGCTCACTTTCGTCCCAGTGGCCGACCTCCTCGGGACTACCCGCCTAAGTCTGGTGACAAGGATCATCTGATTTGTGACTATTGCGGAAAGGCTCGCCACACCAAGGACACTTGCTTCAAGCTTCACGGTTTCCCTCCACCTAGGGGTGGACCAGCTACCCGTGGTGGTCGCGGCCATGGTCGTTCTCAGGGGCGTGCTTCTCAAGGACCTTCAGCCCATCTATCTGATGCTACTGATGATCAGTCCTCTCTTGCAGCCCCTTCGGCTCTCTCCTCCGACGAGATTCTTGCGTTTCGTCGTCTGATGCATGGACAGTCCTCCGAAGTGCCTACTTCCTCCTCCTCATATGCCCATCAGGGGCCTCCAGGAGCTCACTCAGCTACCAGTCATTCCTCCACCCAGTGGATCATCGACAGCGGCGCCACCGATCATATGACCGGCACTGCTTCAGGTTTTGTCTCCTACTCCCCTCTGTCTGGACGTGACAAGGTGAGTATTGCTGATGGTTCTTTTTCCTCCATTGCTGGCAAAGGAACCATACCCTGCTCGTCTCTCACGCTCTCCTCCGTCCTTCATGTTCCTAAATTTACTCGAAACCTGCTTTCTATTAGTCAGTTGACTAACTCCATGCATTGCTCTGTGATTTTTTTCCCTTCTTCTTGTGTTTTTCAGGATCTGACGACGGGGAAGGTGATTGGAGCTGGTAGATTGCGTGATGGCTTGTACCTATTTGACCCCTCCAGTTCGGCATCTCCTCCACCGCGTGCTCTTCATGTCGCTTCTCTCTCCACCCTGGATTCCTGGCACTGTCGGCTTGGACATCCCTCTATCCCTGTTATGAAATTATTGTTACCTACTATGTCTATTTCTACTCTTAAAACTTTTACCTGTGATGTATGTGAACTGGGTAAGCACAAACGGGCTTCTCTTCCTCAAATGTCCCCCTTGTGTGCTACTCCTTTTAAGATTATTCACTCTGATGTTTGGGGCCCTAGCCCTATTGCTTCTATTTCTGGGTTCAAATGGTTCGTTACTTTTATAGACTGTTCTTCTCGCTGTACCTGGGTCTACCTTATGAAGAGTAAATCTGAGGTTTTTCCTCTATTCCAACGTTTTCATAAAATGATTACCACTCAATTCAACGCTACTGTAAAAATTTTGCGAAGTGACAATGGTCGGGAGTACGTTGACTCCCAATTTCAACGGTACCTGTGTGACTTGGGTATCCTCCACCAAACTTCCTGTGCCTACACCCCTGCCCCAAATGGGGTTGCTGAGCGGAAAAATCGACACCTCCTTGAGGTTGCTCGTTGCCTGTTACTTAAAATGCATCTTCCCAAATACTACTGGGGTGAGGCTGTCCTCACGGCTACGTATCTTATTAACCGTCTCCCCACTCGTATCCTTCACCATAAAACCCTGCTTGCTGCTCTCAGTATTACTCCTACTGAGCTTCCTCCTCGTATCTTTGGTTGTGTGTATTTTGTCCATGTGCACCGCACATCCAAACTTGATCCCCGTGCGCTTCGGTGTGTCTTTATTGGCTACTCAAGCACTCAAAAAGGGTATAAGTGTTTTCATCCGCAGACTCGCAAGACCTTCATCTCCATGGATGTTACCTTCCATGAGTTCGAAACCTATTACGGGAGCCCTCTTCAGGGGGAGAATGCAACCGTGGAAGAGGGCTTCCCTGCTACCCCTTTACCAATCTCTCCTCCTTATCAGCCATCCACTCCTTATCAGCCATCCATCCCTGCTGTTTTGCCGTCTATTACTCCTCCCTTACAGGTATATACTCGTCGTCGACGAGGGGGCACAAATGGTCAGCTTCTGCACAATATACCAGAATCCACGCCTGACCCGTTAACTGGTCCTCAATGTAACCGTGCTTCTACTCATCACCCCTTATCTATGTATGTGACTTATGACTCCTTGTCATCTCGACATAGAGCCTTTGTCACCTCTCTGTCTTCCATTTCCATCCCTTCCTTGTGGCAGGAAGCTCTGAGGCATCAGGAGTGGAGAACGGCTATGGTGGAAAAGATGGTTGCCCTTGAGAAGAATTGCACCTGGGACCTTGTCTCCCTTCCTCAAGGCAAGACAGTGGTTGGATGCAAGTGGATCTTTTCTGTTAAGCAAAACTCCCAAGGGTTGGTGGACCGCTACAAGGCCAGACTGGTGGCCAGGGGATACACCCAAACTGCTGGATTGATTATCAGGAGACCTTTGCTCCTGTTGCAAAGATGAATTCTATCCGTATTCTGCTCTCGTGTGCCGCCTGTAAAAAATGGACTCTGAGTCAGCTTGATGTGAAAAATGTCTTCCTCCATGGAGACCTGGAAGAGGAAGTATACATGTCTTGTCCCCCTGGCCTTACTGTTGAGGGATCGGAAGGGAAAGTCTGCAGGCTGAAGAAGGCCCTATATGGCCTTAAGCAATCCCCGAGGGCTTGGTTTGGAAGATTTCAACGGGCAATGGTGACCTTTGGATTCAAACAGAGTAACGCAGATCACACTCTATTTGTAAACCACAGACATGGAAAAGTGACGGCACTGATTGTGTATGTGGATGATATTGTAATAACTGGTGATGACATTGAGGAAATAAAACACTTGAAGGTTAGACTGGCTAGTGAATTTGAGGTTAAGGATCTGGGGAACCTCAAGTACTTCCTTGGCATTGAAGTTGCCAGATACAGACATGGTATCTTCATCTCCCAGAGAAAGTACATTCTTGACCTCCTGGAAAATACGGGGATTAGTGGGTGTCGCCCTGCTGACACACCCATAGAAACAAACCATAGATTGGGGAGAGACGAAGGAGAACCGGTGGCTGATATCAATGCCTTTCAGCGGCTAGTGGGGAGACTTATATACCTATCTCATACTCGCCCAGATATCTCGTACGCTGTCGGGGTCATTAGCCAGTTCATGCACTCTCCTAAAACTCATCACTTGGATGCTGCCAATCGAGTTCTCAGATATCTCAGACCTCCCCTGGACGTGGAATCCTATTCTCTCCAAACAAAGATCTAACTATTGAAGTCTTCACAGATGCAGATTGGGCGGGATCTGTCGATGACCGAAGATCCACTTCTGGGTATTGCACTTTAGTTGAGGGCAATCTAGTAACGTGGAGAAGCAAAAAACAACATGTCGTGGCTAGATCCAGTACCGAAGCGGAGTTTAGGGCCATGGCCCAAGGTATATGTGAAGGAATGTGGATCCGATCCCTTCTACTTGAACTTGGAATTCACGGCAAAGGACCCATCCGCCTATACTGTGATAACAAGGCGGCCATTAGCATCGCGCACAATCCCGTCCAGCATGATCGCACTAAACATGTTGAAGTCGACAGACATTTCATCAAGGAAAACATTGTAAGGGGAGTTGTTAGCACTCCTTTTGTTCCCTCCAATCAACAACTGGCAGATGTGCTGACAAAGGCTGTCTCATAGGGTGTTTTGGAACATTATGTCAAAGTTGAGCTTGACAGATATCACAAGCACAACTTGAGGGGGAGTGTTAGAAGTTGGTTTATCATTTTGGGTTATTTATGTCAAGTTGTATTTTGCCCTCTCCTATATATAAAGGAGAGGCCCCATATTCTAGGCATCAATTATTATTTTTCTTTCCAACAATAATAATGCAATCTTTGCCCTTATCTATGGAGGAAGCACACACAACTTAGTGCATGCCTATGCTCCTAAAGCTTTGCCTCAACATATCATCCTCTTCTTCATCTATCATGGTAGATAAAAACGAATAACTCATCCGCGCCAACCGTTACTCTGATGTTCCTCTCACCATCCTCGACGTGCTTGCTAAAATAATTCTGCTCTATCACCTTCGATTACTCCAACCTAACCAGCAATTTCCTTCCATAGTCACAATTAGTAACCCTACAATGCGCTGCCACAACTGCCCTCTGCTTAATCCAACTCGTCCGCGATCTAACAAATACTTCTGTGAACTCCTTATTCCTACTTGTCTATACCACCAAACTCAACCCTCCTAATAACCCGTTGACTCTACATTCAGAAGTCACCACCCTCATCTAATTTCAACCAGTCTTCACTAGACAGCATAACCTCCTGCCTCCTTGCCACTATGATCATTACACCCACCTCCAGGCTCCAACCCAATTAATACTCACCCTTATCACTGTAGTCGCATCAAAACAAAAGCTCGAGCAACAAGTCCCTTCCATGCTAAGAATAGACATCATCTAGCTGCATACTAGCCCTCTCTGACCCGACCCTAACTTTTGCGTCGATTATCGCTCCTTTAATTAAATTACCATCAAAGATCCCTTTTTTATTCCCACCATTGATGAATTGTTCGATGAATTCTACGACGTGAGCCCATTCTTAGAATACGACTTTTTCTCCAATTTCCATTAAATTCTCATTCATTGAGACGACATGCAAGCTGTAACACCCAAAAGTTATTTTATATATTATCCCGTAATTCAAAAATTGTTTTGATTTGACGAATCAAATTAGTACTTGAATCGATTCACTTCAAAGTTTAACATCACTAATTAAGTTTAACTTGCCAGATTTTATTTGGATAATTTGTGTAGAGAAGGCTTTAATTTATCCCTCTATTAACCTCCTTCATGAAAGGAGAGGGACATTGTTTGTAATTAAAGGATAAATGAAGCTTTATTGTCCTGGCATTGCTTACAAACAGATAAAATTTAGAAAACCCTCATCCCACTTGTTATGCTGCTGCCCCTAAGTTTCATCTGTCCGGAGATTCCTTTGCCTTCTTTCGAGTATCATGCCACATAGTTGAATGAATCCTTGCACATCTTCTTTTGCTTCACAGTTCATTCAGTCCATGCTAGTCGGTGGTTAAGCTTCAAATTCTAGAACTAATGTTGTAATTTCAGCTTTGCTTCCTTGTTGAGACTAAATATATTTAGCTTTGGTTCTGTCATGTAATTGCATATGTAAATATATTATATGCTGAAACTGAGTTTCCAAACTTAACGGTTTACTGAAATTAATCTGTCCAGGACAACGAGTGCTGAAACCAGCTTGTTCAGAACTCATTCATTTGCTGATTACTCTGTCCGCGTCTTATAATGCTGAAATCAGTTGTCCAAATTTACTGATTCGCTGCAATTAATTTGCCCAGGTCCACATCTGCTGAAATCCGTTTTTAGAACTCATTTGTCTGCTGAAATAATCTGTCCAGGTCCTACAATGCTAAAATCAATTTTCTAAATTTATTGGTTTGGTGAAATCATTCTGTTCAGGACCACTTGTACTGAATTCATTCTGTCCAGGACCACTTAGGCTGTAATCGGTTTTTAGTACTCATTTGTTTGCTG
This sequence comes from Dactylorhiza incarnata, assembly GCA_033032865.1. Classification (NCBI taxonomy): domain Eukaryota; kingdom Viridiplantae; phylum Streptophyta; class Magnoliopsida; order Asparagales; family Orchidaceae; genus Dactylorhiza; species Dactylorhiza incarnata. The sequence continues at coordinate 1,183,529 of JAWHQI010000305.1, read as the reverse complement.
AAATTACTCTGTCCAGGTCCTAATCCGCTGAATTTAGTTTACAGATCTTACTTACTGGAATTATATTGCACAGGTCCTTTGTATGCTGAAATCGATTTTCCAAGCCTGTTTTCTGAAATTGATACGGACCCACCTCTCGGTATCATTTTGCCCGGGAGGTACAATAGCACCTCTTGGTCGTTGCTTGACCCAATGGTTGCGGCGGTTGCTTCTTTATGGTGTCAAGGTACGTTTGGGAGGTTTTGGATGTTACTTAATGTGTAGATGCGATGTCCGTAGATTCACGCAGGCAATCCCATAAGTTTTTTTTTGGCTTCAGTAGTTGACGGTGCTTGAAGGGGAGCCTTGGCTCACCGGTTAAGGTGTCGCCGTGTGGCCTTGAGGTCACGGGTTCGAGTCCTGGAAGCAGCCTCTTGCAAAAATGCAAGGTAAGGTTTGCCTACATTTCACCCTTGTGGTGGGACCCTTCCCGGACCCTCGCTGCGCGGGGATGCTTTGTGCACCGGGCTGCCCTTTTTTGGTAGTTGACGGTGCTTAGTATGTCATTTATACTCATTTTTGGCTTCTACGCAATTAGGTCAAGGTTTGGTTTTATGTCCTTCGGAAGACCTGTTTTTCACGCGATGATTAGATTGATGCGTTGTGCTTGTGCATGTTGAGTAGCATTGTTGCGGGTCGCTTAGGGCTCTTGGTAGACCGATCGAATTGAACCACCTTAGCTCGGGAGCGAACCAAGCGCGCAAACAGTCACAGAGAAATTCGTTGAGTACACTGGGACGTTTTAACGTGGAAAAACCCGGAAAGGGTAAAAAAACCACGCGGCCGGGGCTGTGTCGACCAAACTTCACTATCTTCTGAGAGGTTACAATTCGGTGTTTAGAATTCGAGCGCGACAGGCCGCCACTCGTTACAATATTAGAGAGAGAGAGAGAACGTTCCGAGGGTGACATGCCACCTCTCGAAAAAACTAAGTCTTTTCCTTCTGAGAATGGTAGAGAACGAAAGTGAGAATGCCTTGTCCGCTTTCGTGAAGACGAAAGTGAGAGCGCTGTGTCCGCTTTCGTGAGAACGAAAGTGAGACTGCCGAGTCGCCTTTCGGGACGAAGGAAAACTTCAAGTCCATGAAGGAGATCTTCAAGCGCCGAGGGAGAAATCCGTGGAAATCTTCAAGGAGCTCTTCCGGGTCCAGAAGGCAAGGTCCCTTGAAATGAAGCCCTGGGGCTTCTTTTATAGCTTTGGCCGGGGGTAGCCCGGTAATTTTGCCGTTGTAACCACCATAACCACCTGAGAGGACGAATCATATTTTCCGGTTCAGAGCCCACGGATCACCATTTTTCGTAAATGACCATCCTGCCCTTCAGGGAAAGGCGACAAGCTGTTCCTGAAAAGTGAGAAACTGAAAGACAAAAAGTGAGCGAGCCGAGTTGGAAAAGTGAGCGAGTCGGAAATGTGAGAATGCTCCGAGCGCGCTCAGAAGCGTTCTGAGCGCGCGATGAACATGGAAGCGCTTTGAACGCGCTTAGAGGCTTTCTGAGCGCGCGTGAGCGTGGAGGCGTTCTAAGCGCGCTCAGGAGCGTTCTGACGAGGGCGCAAATATGGGAGGGTCCCTTGCAAGCCCCCCGGTGAGGAAAGCGGAAGGAGTTGGAGGCTCGGCCGTACCCCGTCTCGGGGAGGGGTGCGGCTTGGGCGCACCCCGCAAAGGGGGGTGCGGCTTGGCCGCACCCCGCAAAGGGGGGGGGGGGTGCGGTCCGGCCGGCCGCACCCCTTGCGGCGCGGCCGCACCCCATGTGTGGTGCGGCTTGGCCGCACCCCACTAGGGGTGTGGTTCGGCTGCACCCCATTTGGGGTGCGGTTCGGCCGCACCCCACGGGGAGTGCGGTTTGGCGCGGCCCGCTCACTGGCGGGAGGGGACGGCGTCGCCGTGCACGTTGCGGTTGGCGTGCTTAGCGCGTATTTTTGGATTGACGGTTGGTGGCGGGAATGGCGGTTCCGGCTTTGACCTCCCACTCTCTCCTACTAAAGTAGTGGGGGGAGTGGTTTATGGGAGTAACCGCCATCCGTTTTTTCTCATAAATGAGAGCCCATGATGAATCCTCATCACAAGCCCCCCAAACCTTCGGAGTCCGATCCTCCATGTGAAGGAGTACGAAGGTTTCATCTCTTGCATTGACTCCGGTCATCGTTATTGTCGGCGTGCGGCGCATTGAACCATGGCGGAGGTAAGTTCTCCCATTGTTTTTGTTTCTTTCGTGAAGAAGGAGGAGATGGAAGAGCGCGCTCGCGGGGGTGGTCCCGACCGAGGGGATGAAGCGCCGGGAGGGCGCACGCCCGTGCGTGGGCGGCGCCGGCCGCGGGAGCCGGCGTCCGGCGTGCGGACGCAACCCGCGCGCGGGTGCAGCCGACCGCGGGGGCGGTCCACCAGCGCCCTTCGCGGCCCGCGCGCGGCGCTTCCGGCCGCGGGATCGGGGCGCCGGCGGCCTCCGCGGCCCGTACGCGCCGCCGGTAAGCGGGGGGCGCGCACGCGCCCCCACGCGCGCGGCGGTTGGCCGCGCGCGCGCGCCCGCGAGTGCGTGCGCGGCGCTCTTCCATGTGCGTCTGCGTGGCGGTTTGCCGCGCGCGTCCTCCGCGTGCGGCGGTTAACCGAGCACGCGGAGTGCCGGGTGTGCGTGCCTCGCCGCTCGTGCGGTTTGTTGCGCACAGAAGCCTTTGCGTGAATGTTTTGCTGTGCGCGTGACTTGTTGCGCGCGTGCGATTAGTTGCGTGCGAATTGCGGAGTGCGCATGGCTCGTTGCTTTCATGCGGTTGGTTGGCATAATTGCGCGCTGGCGGGTTGAATTTACTTGACGCGCGCCTTTCAGGATCTTTATTCACATGCATTGATTTCGTTGGATATATGGGCTTATGTGCGCGAATTTTTCCTTGCAGGCTTCGAAACGAAGTGGCCAATCGAGGCCGATGCGCATGCGCTCTACTCTTGATGGGGCGCGGGTTGACTCATGGCGTAAGCGGTTCGGGTTGCCCCCTGATGTTGAGGTGAAGATCCCAGGGGAGGAAGAGCGCGCCCAAAATCCGCCGACCGGTTTCATGGCCCTTTCGGAGAGCTGTTTGAAGTCCGGGTTTCGCATTCCTCCGCCCGAGGAGGTCGTTGAGATATTCCGGTTCTGCGGTGTCCCGATTACCCAGTTCACACCGGCTGGGATGACGAACATTATGGGGATGGTGGTATTTTTTCGGGAACATAGCACACGCTTCTCGCTCGAGATTTTCAAAGATTGGTGCGAGGTTTCTACCGACCCGGGCGGTCGTATTGAAGTTCGGAGCAACAAAAGCTGGTTTCACTTTGGAGCGAAGGCTGATTACCGCCATGTGAATACTCTTTATGGGTATGTCCGGAATCGATGGGAGCTACCGGAGTTATGGAGATCGCTTCCTGGATGCTGTCGCCGGCAGACTGGTCGGGAAGATGAGTTCCTTCCTATCCCTGGTTTTCCTGGCCGAGAGGGGCTGTCGAAGGCCTTGCTTTCCATTTCTGGTTGCGTGGATGAACGTCGACTGCACTCGGTGGGGCTTTCCTGGGATCCTGAGCGGGAGGCTGCTGTTCCCTTAGATCGTGGAAAAAGAGGAAGATCGTTATTAAGAATGGCCCTTCCAGTCCGCGCCCTATTCCACTGGCGCCTATGAGTCAAGATTGCGAGGCCGGCCCGAGCCGTCCTAGGAGAGAGCCAGTTTCGCCTGATCCGGAGGTGGAGATTTTGGCGTCTCCTATTGCCGACCGGGTCCCGCCGGAGGATTTGCCGCCACCACCTCCCCTCATGTCGGCGAAGCGAGTTTCTTCCTCACTTCAGGCGATGGCTTGTGCGGTAAATGAAGTTCTTCTTTCTTGATCTTAGCCTTTACTCTCCGTCATTATTTATGCTTGCTAACCGTTCGACTTTTGTTCGCAGGCAGAGGCTTTGACTAGCGTTGCGCTCACATGGAACGATCATTATGTGAGCCTCATGGACAACTACTTCGCTCTTCAGGAGGAGTTACGCGTGGCGAGGTGTGACATGTCCGTTTTGCATAGGAAGAGGGACCGCGACGCAGCTCATATCAAGCAGTTAGAGGGTGAAGTCGAGAAGCTGCGAGCAGAGTACGGCGGTGATAAGGCGCTCGCCCAGGATGCCCTTCGTCAACTATCGGACGCGCAAGGGGAGATGTTTCGCCTGGAGGGGGAGTTGGGCTTTCTACGGGGCGAGGTGGACCGGCTGTCGTCGATCGAGCAGAGTCTGGAGGAGGCCAAGGCGACTGGGGTAGCCGAGTACAAGGTTTCCCTCACTTTTGCGGAAGAGCGTTTCCAGATGGTGGAAGAGATTCGCGCCGAGGTGATGACGAAGGAGGTAGAGCCCCTGATAGCGGACGAGTGCGAAGTCTCTTTTCAGAGAGGCATTCAGAAGACTCTCCGTATGATGGGGAGGAAGTTCGGGTGCGACACCGCCGGCCTCGGAGCCGGAGATCTTTCTGGGGATGACTACTCGGACGTGACTCGGACGTGGCCGAGGACTGATGTTGTTTGTCTTTCATTTTCTTGCTTTCAGCTTTGTTGTTTGTTTGTGTGTTTGTCGGATGTGGTTGTATCTCCTTTATTGCATGCGTCGTACTTGTTTCCCTGCATGATCTTGTCAATCTGGTTGTTGGCACTTGCATAGTTTGATTGTTTTCAAAATTACAGATGAGTTTGCGCGGATCTGAGCCCGGGGCTTTTATATTATATATAAAATTAGTTTGCACGAGTCTGTGGTCGCGGCTTTTACATAAAAAATTAGTTTGCGCAAGTCTGTGCTTGCGGCTTTCGCACGAGTCTGGCTCGCGGCTTGGCCGGTGAATAGCGGGTGTATTCAAACCGAGGGTGAACGTAAGGGGGGCAGGCCCCTACGACACCGGGACTCGACGACGGAGGAGAAGGGCGAACCTTCAATCGACGGCGGTGCAAAGTCCCCGGGGCAGGGCCCCGAAGTGGCCGGTGAATAGCTGGTGTATTCAAACCGAGGGTGAACGTAAGGGGGGCAGGCCCTACGACACCGGGACTTGACGGCGGAGGAGAAGGGCGAACCTTCAATCGACGGCGGTGCAAAGTCCCCGGGGCAGGGCCCCGAAGTGGCCGGTGAATAGCTGGTGTATTCAAACCGAGGGTGAACGTAAGGGGGACAGACCCCTACGACACCGGGACTCGACGGCGGAGGAGAAGGGCGAACCTTCAATCGACGGCGGTGCAAAGTCCCCGGGGCAGGGCCCCAAAGTGGGTTCCTGCAGTATAATAGTTTAGGACAGGTAAAACGTAATCAGAAAATGAACATTGGTACATGCGCAAGTGCAATCTTGCGACTTTTGAGCTAATAAGTTTCTTGATACAAGTTTGACGAGAGAGAGAAAAGGTAGCATTGCGCTCCTTTTGTGCTGTGCTGGCTCGAGCTCCTTTGGTCATTCAGCATGGTGGGAGGCGGTGACCCGGCGACTGATCTTTGGTGGCATCCTTCTGTGCCTCTTCACGGAAAGCCTCCAGGTGCCCTAATTGGACGAGGCGTTCAATTTCTTCTTTCAGTCTCGTACAGTGCTCCGTTCGGTGTCCTCGGCCTTTGTGAAAGTGGCAAAATTGGGCTTGATCTCCCCTGTGCAGGGAGAGCCGTTTGGGCCAGTTGATGATCTTGCTATTGCTGATTACAGACAATATGTGCTCGCGGGGGGTATTCAGTGGGGTGAAGCTCCGGGAGCCTTGATTTGCTAGCCCTTGGGAGCGGTCTGCTCGGTTCTGAGTGAGCAGTTCAGCCTTCTCGAACTGCTGCTGCTGCCCCTTTCTCTTGCGGCATGTATCAAACTGCAGCGGATTTGCTGATGCCTGAAATTTGGCCTTTTCAGCCAACGCGGGAGTTGCACGATCCTTCCGCGCGCCTTGCTTCTCAGACTTTGGTTTCGGCGATGGGTCGTTGTTGATCCAAGGGAGCTTGGAGGCGGGTGTGTCGAAACCGTGAATCGCGTTCCTAATGATACTCCCTTTGTTGGCCATGCGCCCGGACATGGAAACGTCGTGGTCCAGGGCGTCCAGTAAGAGGCTCCCAAATATTGCGTCGTAGGGAGAGTCTGCCTCGGCGACGACGAATTGAACGTCGTACTAGACTGGTTCTGCATGCATCCCTACTTGGACGGGGAGGGTGATGATTCCTACGGTGGGAACCGTAGTTCCGTCTGGGAGCTCCGCGTCGCTGGCCCTGAGTTTGAGGTTCCCGCTTAGGAGTTTGAGCCGTACTACGGCAGCCAGGAATAGGATGTTGAAGGAGATGCGGTGAGTTACCAACGCTCTCCTTAGCTCACAGGGTGGACTGCCTATGCTCGCGTCTAAGGCGAAGTCCATCCATGCGCAGGGACGCTTCTGTTGCTGCGTGCTCCATTCCGCCTCCCTTAGGCGGGGCGGTTTGCCCGTGCCGGGCTTTTCTCCCTCTTCTTGAGTCCTTAGCGAGCGTGTCTCGTGCCATTCAACGAACAGTTGGGACAACTCGGTGAAGTTGTGAATTGCTTCGTTTGGCAAGGATTGATACCAGCGGAGGGCGTCTCCGCGCAGCGTCTTGGTGAAGATCTTGCAGCTGATTTGGTCGGGAAGTCCGAGCGTCCGCACCGTCATCAAGAAGTGATTAACGTGCACGTACGGGTCTTCTGCTCCGTGGAACTCCTTGATGTGTGGGAGCTTTAGCCATGACGGGACTGGGTATGCCAAAATTGACTCTGACAGGGTGGATCGCCTTTGCTGGTGCGCGATATCGTTCGAATCCTGCCCCGCTGTGAGAGGGGCCGGCTTGCTAGTCGGTCCATCCCACTGGGGCTGGATTGGTGCAGCGATGAGCACTCTTTTCGTCGGGCCTTTAGGGATTGAGGAACTGCATGCGTCGGATAGTTCGGGGGAGGTGTCCACCCTTGCTGGTTCCGTGAACTCAGGCGAAGCGGGCACTGCGTTCGGAAATCGTTTGTTCGGTAGTTGGGAATCCATTCCCACAGACGGCGCCAAACTGTTGCGGGTCGCTTAGGGCTCTTGGTAGACCGGTCGAATTGAACCACCTTAGCTCGGGAGCGAACCAAGCGCGCAAACAGTCACAGAGAAATTCGTTGAGTACACTGGGACGTTTTAACGTGGAAAAACCCGGAAAGGGTAAAAAAACCACGCGGCCGGGGCTGTGCCGACCAAACTTCACTATCTTCTGAGAGGTTACAATCCGGTGTTTAGAATTCGAGCGCGACAGGCCGCCACTCGTTACAATATTAGAGAGAGAGAGAGAGAGAACGTTCCGAGGGTGACAGACCACCTCTCGAAAAAACTAAGTCTTTTCCTTCTGAGAATGGTAGAGAACGAAAGTGAGAATGCCTTGTCCGCTTTCGTGAAGACGAAAGTGAGAGCGCTGTGTCCGCTTTCGTGAGAACGAAAGTGAGACTGCCAAGTCGCCTTTCGGGACGAAGGAAAACTTCAAGTCCACGAAGGAGATCTTCAAGCGCCGATGGAGAAATCCGTGGAAATCTTCAAGGAGCTCTCCCGGGTCCAGAAGGCAAGGTCCCTTGAAATGAAGCTCTGAGCTTCTTTTATAGCTTTGGCCGGGGGTAGCCTGGTAATTTTGCCGTTGTAACCACCATAACCACCTGGGAGGACGAATCATATTTTCCGGTTCAGAGCCCACGGATCACCATTTTTCGTAAATGACCATCCTGCCCTTCGGGGAAAGGCGACAAGCTGTTCCTGAAAAGTGAGAAACTGAAAAGACAAAAAGTGAGCGAGCCGAGTCGGAAAAGTGAGCGAGTCGGAAATGTGAGAATGCTCCGAGCGCGCTCAGAAGCGTTCTGAGCGCGCGATGAACATGGAAACGCTTTGAACGCGCTTAGAGGCTCTCTGAGCGCGCGTGAGCGCGGAGGCGTTCTAAGCGCGCTCAGGAGCGTTCTGACGAGGGCGCGAATATGGGATGGTCCCTTGCAAGCTCCCCGGTGAGGAAAGCGGAAGGAGGATGAGGCTCGGCCGTACCCCGTCTCGGGGAGGGGTGCGGCTTGGGCGCACCCCGCAAAGGGGGGTGCGGCTTGGGCGCACCCCAAGGGGTGTGCGGCTCGGCCGTACCCCTTGCGGCGCGACCGCACCCCGTGGGTGCGGCTTGGCCGCACCCCACTAGGGGTGTGGTTCGGCCGCACCCCATTTGGGGTGCGGTTCGGCCGCTCCCCACGGGGAGTGCGGTTTGGCGCGGCCCGCTCACCGGCGGGAGGGGACGGCGCGCCGTGCACGTTGCGGTTGGCGTGCTTAGCGCGTATTTTTGGATTGACGGTTGGTGGCGGGAATGGCGGTTCCGGCTTTGACCTCCCACTCTCTCCTACTAAAGTAGTGGGGGGGAGTGGTTTATGGGAGTAACCGCCATCCGGTTTTTCTCATAAATGAGAGCCCATGATGAATCCTCATCAAGCATGTATACCACTTAGGCTCTGTTTGACGCGGCTGCAGCAATTGGAGAAGCAGTGGTGGGAAGCAGTGTTGGAATAATCAGCTGTTTTGCAGAGTGGTGACAGAATCTGTGAATCTGTTTGGAAGAGTAGCTGTTGCAGTGCTGTTTCAAACGGAGAAGTTGTTAAATTGTTTGGCAAAACAGCTGTGCGTTTTGAATTTCTATGTTTTCCTACATAAATGCACAAGCCATTTTAAACAAGCCATTTTACAGGAAAATAATGCAAATCTAAAATGCAAATCCATACAAACAGCTACACAAACGCAATTAACATATGCAAATCTACAGGAAAAAAAACCAGAGGAAGAACAAGAGGGGGTAGATTAGTTCATTTTTGGTTCCTTTATAAGGTACAAGGCTCTTGAAATAAAATTTGTGAAGATGAACCAATAGATCACTGTCACGGAAGCCATGTAAATGGATTGTGCTTCGTGCTCGCTGGAGGAGGGAAGCTGTTAAGCTTTTTGGAAATTTACTATCATTCGATCACAAAATGTTTGGAAGAGGTGCTGCAAAAGAACATACAAAATGGATTGTGCTTCGTGCTCGCTGGAGGAGGAGGGAAGAGATCGAAATAGAAGAAGGGAAGAGATCGAAATGATTGCACATCCCTAAAACCTGAAGAAAATAGAAATAGAAGAAGGGGAGGAGGAGGAAGAAGAAGGCTACCTGGAGGAGGTTCGTGCTCGCTGGAGGAGGGAAGAGATCGACGTGCTTGTGCTCGCAGCTAGGGCTCGCGGATGTGCAATCTCTCGCAGCTAGTAGGGCTTCGCGCAAGGCTATCTGGAGGAGGTTCGTGCTCGCTGGAGGAGGAGGGAAGAGATCGACGATCGTGCTCGCTAGGGCTTCGCGGATGGGCAATCTCTCGCTGGAGGGCTTCGCGGAATCGCGCCCGCGGCTGAAAATCGCGAGAAGTTTTCACGACTCCAAATCACAGAAAATGCGCGATATAGGGCGGCGGCGGATTGCACCGCGGGCTTCACGATTTCCGTTTGGCGGGGCTGTTTTAAAATCTGCGGCGGGCATCTGTCAAAACGCCCCGCCAAACAAAGCCTTATGCTACCATGTTTACATGCATGAGTTTAGGGTATAATTAGTGTTTTGTCTACAATGCACTGAAACTTATACAACATAACTTACGACGAGCATGGCTAGGGAACCGGGTGCCATCATCGTAGCAACCCTATAGTATAAGCATGGTTGACCACATTGTGTGAGAACTGTGTTCAGCTGACTCACAAATTTGAGCAGACATTGTGATGATGTTGTAAGAAACTCTTGCTAAGGTAGCGAATAGCGAACTAGATTGTTGTATGCCTTGACTGTGCGTACAGTCAAATGTTTAATAATAACACCATTTCGAGTTTAGTCTCTTTGTACTTAGTAGTGACCTAGGGCATATGAAGATCTTAATCTCAGTTGTAGTTAAATATTTTGGATCTTTGAAATTAGATTTATATTTACGTTGACGCTTATGTTGATCCTGAACTACATAATTAGATTTATATTTACTTTGCTGCTAATTATATGCATATATACTTTTTTGCTTAATACTAAACTACAGGTATAAATCATATTGATACCCACATATCCCCTCAGCATATAAGTTACTTGAAGAGAAGGAGGTATTAGAGTTGAATGAATCCTTGTGCATTTGTCCAATTCATGGTCCATGCTAGTCTGCTGTTTAGCTTCATATTCTAGAACTATGATGTGATTTCAGCTTTGATCGGTTATTGAGACTACATATATATAGCTTTGATATTGTGATGCAATTACACATTTAGATTTATTATATGCTGAAATCAGCCTTCCAAACTTAGCGGCTTGCTGAATGAATCTGTTCCAGACCACGTATGCTGAAATCAGTTTTTTTAGAACTCATTTGTTTGCTGAGATCACTCTTTCCATCTCTTTGTATGCTCAAATTAGTATCCAAACTTACTGGTTTGCCGCAATTAATCTGTCCAGGACCAAGAATGATGAAATCGGTTTTTAGAACTCATTTGTTTGCTTAAATTACTCTGTCCAGGCCCTACTACACTGAAATCAGTTTCCCAAACTTATTGGTTTACTGAATTTGATCAGCCCAGGACCACTTATGCTGAAATCGTTTTTTAGAACTCATTTGTTTGCTGAACTTACTCTGTCCAGGTCCTAATATGCTGAAATAGTTTTCAGACCTTACTTATTTGCTGACATTGTATTGTACGGTGCTGAAATTGGCTTTCCAAGCTTACGTGTTTGCCAAACTTGATTTGTCCAAACACACCCTGATAAGAACTTGCTAGGGGAGGGAGAGATCTAGAGAGAAACTATGGGGGAAGAAGAGAAACTAGGGTTTGGGAGAGGAAGAAGAGAATACCTGAGAATAACTCTTGATAGCCGCCTTGGAGAATCCCCGGGCCTATTAATACCCGGGGAAAGAGGGGGCCGGCCGGCCCCCCCACGTGGGGGCTGAACCGGGTTGGTTCAGCCCCCCTTCGGCCCTTTTAATGATTGGGGGCTGAACCGGATGGTTCAGTTCCGTTGCTTTGCGCGTGCTCCTTAGGTCGCCGAGAATATTTATGCCCCGTGAACCGTAACGCATGCGGGCATTCCCCTCCCCATCAAATACCAGCTTGTCCTCAAGGTGGAAATCTGGGAACCTCTCCCGGAACTCCAACAAGTCAACCCAAGAATTATGAGCCTCCGCCATATGCTGCCATTTGACGAGTACCTCTGGCCGGTACTCCGTGCCCCGTTTTTTCCACTTGGTCAAAAGGATGGCCTCGGGTGAAGGTCGCAATTCGCCGCTGCTGGTGGCCTCTGGGAGGGTAGAACTGGCCTGAACTGAATCCCCGATCTTCCTTTTTAGCACGGAGACATGAAATGTCGGATGAATGCGAGAGCCCTCTGATAGTGCCAGGGTGTAAGCTACTGGACCCACTCGTTGGAGAATGCGGAACGACCCGTAGAACCGTGGTGCCAACTTTTGATTAGCCCGCCGAGAGACTGATAGCTGTTGGTACGGTTAGAGCTTGAGGAAAACCTCATCGCCCACCGCAAATTCCCGCTCAGTGCGGTGTCTGTCTGCCTGGACCTTCATGCACTCCTGTGCGACCCGTAAGTTGTCCCGAAGTAACGATAAGGTCCGATCCCTATCCTGTAATGTCCGATCGACGGCCGGAGGAGTGGTGCTGTTTGGCTCATAAGAGCGTAACGTGAGGGGTGGTCTGTCGTACACCACCTCAAAAGGAGTGAGCTTGCTGGTTGTTGCAACCCAAGTTTGCATCTTTTATTTTATTATATTTTCAGTTCTTTTTATTATTGTAGCGCTCGTCTTCGCGCATTTTTAGTTTCACGCATGTTGTATTGCGTATGTTCCTCGCGCATTATCATCCGGCTTATTGGTATGACCGGCCAATGAGACCATGAATGTAAAGGTTCGTCAAATTAGGTGTAGTGTTGATTTATGCAAGCAAGTGAGATGCCATAAAAATTAAGCTATTATTATTTTATTATCAAAACACATAATTCTGAAATTATATTTGAAATTATATTTAATTTCAGAATTCTTTATTTGGGGAGTTACCTAAATTAGTCTAATTAAGGATTTGTGGGAGTTATCTTGGAAATCAAATGCCACCGTTAAATGTTTCATTTCCTTCATTAGAACTATTAAAAACTCTTTTATAACTGAATTATTATTCTTTCTCCAAAGGCCATCTCTCTGTTCACGCCAGGGTGGGAAAAATGAAAAGACAGAGCCTCTTCCTGTCTTTTCGTAACTCCCAGCCCCCGCCCCCTGTTCTCTCCCGTTTGCACGACGCCGCCTTCCCGACTTCCGCCAGCCAACGCCGCCAACGCCGGAGTCCTCCCAAGGCTCCGGCGGCCTGTTTTTAGTCGACTGCCACCTGGGAATTCGACTTTGGGTCCTTTCTTTCCTGTTGAGGACGACGACTCTGCTCCTTCTAAGCCGTTTTCTGCTCGCCTGACGCTGAAGCAGTTTCCCGAGGGCCCGACTACCTCTGGCGAGCCCTCCAGCAGCCTCCGACGGTGTCGAGTCACCAGCTACCGTGTGGCACTCCCGCAAGTTTCCTGTCCACTTCCCGTCAGCTTCCCGGAGCTTGATTCTACTCCCTGTTGCTGCCCGAAACTCCTCCAGGCCCTGCCATCCAAACCCTAGGGCTGTCTCTTGCAGAAACTGAAGGCATACCCGTACTATCCGTCTCGCTCATGATTGTTAGTTTAATATTATGCTTTAATGTTTTTGATCTTTAAAGTCAAAGCTTGCTTGCCTAGGTCGTCATTAATCCTGTTTGTCGTTAATTTCTACATCATTGTTTTTTTTTTCTCTCTTGAAGCACTTGTGGAAGAAATTATTTCAAAGCAAATTGCGTACAGTTGTTAGTCCACCAACGCGCGAGTACGAATCTTTGGTCGGTCAACATTTGAAAATTCTCGTGAAATTTTGCTTGCGCCACGATTCTTTAAACTCCGAACACGAATTTTAAATGTTAAATTAAAACAGGAATCTGGAATACATCACTGGCCGTATGAAATGACGTGTTGTAGCAGTACTCCGTCCAATGTAACCAACGGGTCCACGTGCTCGGTTCATCCATCACGAAGCATCATAAGTTCGTCTCAACCCCCCTGTTGAGAACCTCCATCTGCCCGTCGGACTGGTGGTGGTTGGCCGTGCTCATGCGTAGTGTGGTGCCCTGTAGCCGAAAAAGTTCCTTCCAGAATTTGCTCACAAACACTGGGTCTCTGTCCGATATGATAGAGCGTGGAATCCCGTGGAGTCGCACGATCTCCCGGGCAAACAACTCAGCAACTGTTTCCCCCGTGTATGGATGGCTCAAAGCTAGGAAATGCCCGTACTTGGAGAGCTTGTCCACCACCACGAGGATGACGGACTTGCCCTGAGACTTGGGCAGGCCGTCGATGAAATCCATGGAGACAGTCTCCCAGATCTGGTGTGGAATCTCTAGCGGGGTAAGCAGTCCCGCAGGTGATGTTGTCTCGTACTTCTGCCGCTGGCAAACCTCGCACTCCCGCACAAACTGTTGGACATCCCGTCGCATGCCCTTCCAAAACACATTGGCCCGGACCCGCTGTAGTGTACGGAGAATACCGGCATGGCCGCCGATTGGGGACGCGTGAAACTCCTGCATCATGATAGTACGCCATGCCGACGTGGCGGGAATGACTACCCGACCCTGGTAGTAGAGCCTCTCACCCTGTAAGTGGTAGCCGGCCTCCGTAGTATGCCCCTGCTGCATTGCCTCTACAATCGCTCGGAGCTCTGGGTCCAGGAGTACCTCTGCATGTATCTCATCCAATGACTTGATCACTAGTCCCGAAACGTGGGACAAGGAGCTCTCCGGTATGCGTGACAGTGCGTCGGCCACAACATTTTTCTTCCCTTATTTGTAGGCAATCTCGTAATCGTATCCCAACAACTTTGTCAACCAATTCTGCTGCAATGGGGATGCCAACCGCTGTTCGAGGAAATGTTTTAAGCTCTGATGGTCCGTGCGGATCTGGAAGTGACGCCCCAAAAGGTAAGACCGCCACATGGCGACCGCGTGGAGTATGACCAACATCTCCTTTTTGTACGTGGAGAGGCCCAACGTCCTTGGTGCCAAAGCCTTGCTGAAATAGTCCAATGGTCGACCCCCCTGCATCAGGACTGCTCCAATCCCAACCCCTGATGCATCTGTCTCCACTACGAACTCCTTGGAGAAATCGGGAAGTGCCAACACCGGAGTAGTGGTCATGGTCTTTTTCAAGGCCTGGAAAGCATCCTCCGCCTCAACATGCCACTGAAAAGCATCCTTCTGCAGCAACTGAGTGAGGGGCCGTGCGATCTTCCCGTAGTCCTTCACGAAACGGCGGTAGTACACCATCAGCCCGAGGAAGCCCCGTAAGGCCCGGATCGTCGTGGGTTGGGGCCACGTCACCATGCTAGCAATCTTCTTTGGTCGGCCTGGACCCCATGAGCAGACACCAGATGGCCCAAATACTCGACCTCTGCCTGCCCGAACGAGCATTTGGACCGCTTGGCATAAAGCTGGTGCTCCCTCAGTATAGTAAGTACGTGTCGGACATGCTCCAGATGGTCTCCCCAGCTCTTGCTGTAGATCAATATGTCATTAAAGAAAACCAACACATAACGGCGTAGAAGCGGTCGGAAAATCTCGTTCATCACCGCCTGAAAGGTAGATGGGGCGTTGGCCAGCCCGAACTGCATCACCAAGAACTCGTAGTGACCGTCATGGGTGCGGAACGTAGTCTTGTGAATATCCTCCTCCTTCATCCGAATCTAATGGTAAACGGATCGGAGATCCAGTTTGGTGAAGAGGCTCGCTCCATGTAGTTCGTATAATAATTCTTCAATCATCGGAATGGGAAACTTGTCCTTGATGGTTGAGCTGTTCAGCCCACGGTAGTCGACGTAGAATCTCCATGAGCCATCCTTCTTCTTCACCAGGATGATCGATGAAGAGAAAGCACTGGTGCTGGGCCGTATGACGCCGGTAGCTAGCATCTCGTGTACACTGCGTTCTATCTCCACTTTCTGAATATGAGGGTAGCGATAGGGCCGGATGTTGGTAGGATCAGCCCCCGCCTTTAGCTGAATCTGGTGGTCACGAAACCTCGAGGGAGGGAGAGTGTGCGGCTCCTGGAAAACATCCTCAAACTGTGTCAATAAAGCCTATATCTGCTCGGGCTCCTCAGGGGTGCCTGGACCGCTGGTCCGCCACTCCTAGTACCATGGCCATCATGCTGCCCTGCTCCCCCAATCTCTGTAAGCTCCGGAGAGAGATCTCTTTAAGTGGGGGTGATCGTATGCCGTGCAAGCAATGGTCCGTCCCCTGCTGAGAAAACTCGAGTGTCATCCAATCCCAATCCGTGGTCACCCGTCTCAACTGGCGGAGCCACGCACCCCAAGGACCATATCGGATCCTCTAATCGCCAGGAGATAGACGTCGGTGTGGCACACGTACCCCTGCATCTGCAACTCTACTCCCTTCAGCACCCCTTCACATCTCAACTTGCTGTCATCGGCCACCATAACCTGAAAAGCGGCCTCTCTTTCAATTGTATGCCCCGCCTTAAGCGCCACCTCGGTGTTGATGAAGTTGTGGGTGTTCCCACTATCGATCAGAATGGTCACCCGCTCCTGGCCAATCTTCCCAGTAATGCGCAAAGTAAGAGGCGCCGTGCACCCCTCCATGGCCTGTAGGGAGACACCGAACTCCGCTAAGTCCAATCCGTCCTCCTCCTCAAGGCTGACAGGATCCTCCTCGTCGTCCTCCTCTCTCATCATGAAAACCTGGACCTTCTGGCATCGATGTCCCGGGGTGTATTTCTCATCACAGTTGAAACACAGACCATTCTCCTTCCTTGTCTGCAGCTTAGGCCATGTAAGTCTCGTCACTGTCGGTCTAACTCCCGGTGGTGGCTCCCTTCGACCCGTCACTGGGGCTGTCTGGGCTCTTGCCGTGGCCTGGTTTCGTTGGCGGGTGAAGCGCTCCTCCTGTATCCGTGCCAAGCTGATGGCATGACTCAAACTGCGAGGCATGTAGGCATGGACCTCATCTCTCAAATAGTCCTTTAGCCCTGATATGAAGCAACTGCGGAGAGTCTTCTCCTCCCAATTGACCCGATTGGCCAGCTTCTCGTACTCAGTAAAATGCTCTGTCACCGTTCCCTTCTGTCGAAGGTTCTGCAGCGTTGCTTCAACGTCTTCATATTCCAGTGGTCCGAAACGCGCGGAGAAAGCTTCCACGAACTCCGTCCATGGGGCGTAAGCACGACCACGCTGGAACCATTCGGTCCACTGATAGGCGCCGTCTTCCAGATGGAAGGCCGCCAACTGGACCCACTGCCCCTCGGGAATCTCCTGGTAGTGGAAGAATAATTCGGCTTTTTGCACCCATTCTAACGCGTCCCCGTCTCCTCCGAACCTCGGGAAGTTCATTCGGTTCCTTTTTGGTTGCATATTTGCCTGCTGATTCCCACGTCCGTGTTCCACTGCTTCTTGTCCTGGTGCAAACGGTCGTCTCGGCTCCATCAGACCGATGTTGGCGCCCGGGAAGCCCTGAAATGGCTGGCCGCTCCAAGGACCGCCGATTCCGTAGCCTCCCGGGGGTCCGATACCATGCGGAGGAGGCAAAATCCCCCCCGTCCCTCCTATTTGCCCGCCTGGAGCCCTCTTGGCGTCACCCTGCTCGCCGCCGAACCGTGTCCAAGGCGGACGGCCCACGCCGTACTCCCCCTGCTCGCCGCTTGTCCGTCCCCACGGCGAGGGAGCCCCGCCTGCGTCCGCCGCCCAGATCGGGGCCGTTCCATCCCCGAGAGAAATCTCGCGTGTTCCCCCCGTCGCCACGCTGCTCGCGGCCACGCCAGCCCCCGATCCGCTGGATCCCGTTCCCGTACGCGCGGGATCGAACGATCCGTTCGTTCCGGTGTCCTGATTTTGCAATCCGCCGCCATCTTCGTGCATCGACGTCTTCCCTTTCAGATTCTGCGCTAATAACGCCTTGATTTCGTCCAGCCGGGTGTCGATCCGTTCTTCCAATCGCTACGTAGACGCCCTCATCTTTTCCTCGATGGCGGCAACCGAATCCGTCAATCCGGCGCAGTTTTCTTCCAGGTTTTCCAATTGAGTGGTTTCCTCTTGTGTGCGTGTGGTCACCATGGTGGAGAGACGAATCATCTGATACCAAATTATAAGAACTAGAGAGAAACTATGAGGGAAGAAGAGAAACTAGGGTTTGGGAGAGGACGAAGAGAATACCTGATGTTGGAAAAGCCCATGTAGAGGGCCCATATTTGGGCCCATTTATGTTTCTTTTGTTTAGTCCCACATCTTGTATAGGAATCCTTTTCTCTTTCTCCCTCCTATATATATGTACTCACTCTTTGTATTTACATAAGGAAGAAATACATATACGCTTTGGTATTGTCTACATGGTATCAGAGGGAACGGTCTGAACCTGCGGGTACTCTTTTTACCGCCTGCGATCTGCGGTCTGCCTCTCTCTTACCGCCTGCGACCTGTCTATCCGCAGAGACCGCGGTTTCTTTTCTTCAACCCGCTTCCAACACCCTCTCTCTCTCTCGCTCGTGGCTTCCAATTCTTCTCCTTCGTGGCCCTCTTATAGCCTTCTCTCCTCTGCTAGTCGCCGCGGACTCCCAGCGGTCTGCCCACTCTCTCGCTGCTCTCTCAGCCTTCGGCGGTCTGCCTTCAGCGGTCCTCCAGTGCGGTCTCTGCCCTTCCCGCATCTCCTCTGCGGCCTGCTCCAGTCTTCCCGTACTCAGCATCTCCCGAGCTCTCCCGCGTGGTCTTCCCGTGCGCGCTCTCCCGTGCGGCCTGCTTCTTCCCTGTTTCTTGCGGCCTCCTCAAGTGTGCGGCCTCCTCAAGTGGTCTGCCCCTAGCCGACAGATCGTGCGGCTCATCCCAACAAACTGCGACCTCTCCCAGCGGCCTCTCCCTGCCGGTCTCCTCCCGCTCGCTGCAGTCTCCCTACAGCAGACCGTGCGGTCTGCACTGGTCTTCTTGCCCTTCCCGTTTTTCTTCCTTCAATGGGATCTTCTGTGGACTCCACCACGGTGCATGCTCCTCCACAGCCAGACCGCCTGGATCAGCCCCCAGAACTTCGTGATGAGTTGCGGATCACCACAATCTCCCTCTCCGGAAAAGTAAACTTCATACAATGGGTACACTCGGTCCGGCGAGTGCTTCTGTCTATGGGACTTCTGAGTCATCTCACCCAAGTACCTCCAGTCCCTCCTACGGAGAACTGGCTCAGGAATGACGGCCGAGTTCAGACTTGACTTCTCTACTCTATGGATGGAGAGTCATACCAAATGGTGATGTATCACGAGACTGCTAAAGCTATGTGGGATGAGCTTCATTCTCTATACTCGGGCAAGGACAACCTTCAACATCTCTACGACATCATCACAGATCTCCAGGCGTTAGATACGGCCGGGGCTGAGAACATGATCTCCTTCGTTGCTCGCACCAAGACTCTGGCCGAAGCATGGATCCAACATCAACCTTCCACCAATGATCATGCTGCTCAACGAGCTCAGAAGGAGGTTGTCATCATTGCTATGATCATGGCTCGTGTTCCTCCACACCTACAAAGCATCCGAAATCAGGTTCTGGCCTCGGCCATTACTCCTTCCCTCTCAGATGTGTGTTCCATGCTCCTCAAAACCTCAGCACCTCTGGCGGTTCCGGCCCTTTCCTCACCAGCCCTTCTTCAGAATACTTCCTTTGCCTCCACCGGCTCGTGGTGGACGTTCGGCCTCTCGGGGAAGGGGGCGTGGTGGTCATTCTCGACCAAAATGTTCATTCTGTTGGCGAGATGACCACTTTGAGGCGACCTGCTATCGGAAGCCTGGTAATCCTCCTCGTCCGACTGCCGCTGTTGCTGATGACAGCCCCTCGACCTCCCGTGCCGATCTTTACGCACTCCGCCTACAGCTCCACCAGCTTCAAGGGATGATGTCCCCACCTGCCTCCGTCGCCTCCGTCTCCAATCCAGGTATAACTTATCTCTCAACGAGTCCACGCTGGATAGTGGTCTTTGGTGCTACTCATCATATCACCTCGCTACAACCACCAAAGTATTTGAATGCTCCTCATCCGAAGTGTATCACCGTGGCCAATGGGGAGACTGTTCCGGTCTCCGGCTCGACTGACCTCTCTCTTAGCCCCTCCATCTCTCTCCGCTCGGCTCTTCATGTTCCGGGATCCCCGTTCAACTTACTTTCTGTTAGCCATCTTACTACTGACCTGGATTGCTCCCTAACATTTACTTTCTCTTCTTTTCTGATATAGGATCGGCGGACGCGAACTACCATTGGTAAGGGGCAACTGCGTAACAACCTCTACCTTCTCGACGACTCTCCCATTATCCTCTCATCTGTCTCCTCTGCTGAGTGGCATCAACGTCTTGGACATGCTCCCCTCCCAGTCCTCCAGAAGGCACTTCCCGATGTATCTTTTCCCGCTTTCAAGTGTGATTCCTGTAGTTTGGGCAAACAACCGCGTTCTTCCTTTCCCGCACGTTGTACTCGGAGCTCTGCTCCTTTTGATCTCTTACATTCTGATGTATACCTTATAAAATTACTAGTATTTCTGGATTTCGATATTTTCTCATGTTTATTGATGACTATTCTCGGGTCACTTGGTTGTACTTACTTCGCGATCGCTCTGAGCTCCCTCGTGTCTTTCGGGCGTTTGTCCTTGAAACCCGCACACAATTCTCCACTACCATCAAAACTCTACGTACCGATAATGCTCGCGAATACACCAACAACGAGTTTGCAAATTTATGTTCTGAGTTCTGGATTATTCACCAGACTTCATGTCCCTACACCCCACAACAAAATGGTGTTGCTGAACGGAAGAACCGACACTTGCTTGATGTCGCCCACTCCCTCATGCTTCACATTAACGTCCCCAAAGTTTATTGGAACTTTGCGGTCTCCACGACCTGCTTTCTTATTAACCGTCTTCCATCCTCCGTCCTCAACAATGCCACTCCATTCAGCCTACTCTTTCCTTCTACTCCGGCCTTTCCCCTCACACCTCGAATCTTCGGGTGTACGTGCTACGTTCATATCCTGGGACCGTCTACGGACAAGCTGGATCCCAGGGCGGCCAAGCAAATTTTTGTTGGCTATTCACGTACACAGAAGGGCTACGTTTGTTATTCCCCTACTACCCGCAAGGTCTCTGTGTCACCTGATGTTACCTTCCGGGAGGATCAACCATTCTTCTCTGCTCCTATACCCACACTTACCCCAATACCTCTCCCACAGCCTGTCCTACGACCTATCATTTCCGTTCACACACCGGTTCTTCCTTCCCCAACTCCTGCTCCTGCCCCTACAAGCCACCTCTTATCTGTGTCTACTCTCGCTGCACTCCTACTCCCGTTGCCCCTACGCAGTCGGCCTCGACCTCGGGTACTCAGCGTCCGACTGATCCGGTAACAGAATCAACCGCTCATCCTATGACGAACTATGTTTCCCTACATCGCCTCTCTCCCCAACTTCAGACACTTGCTACCTCTTTGTCCACAATTACTATTTTTAACTCTGTGCAGGAGGCTCTGCA
The DNA here is from genome assembly GCA_033032865.1 of Dactylorhiza incarnata. Classification (NCBI taxonomy): domain Eukaryota; kingdom Viridiplantae; phylum Streptophyta; class Magnoliopsida; order Asparagales; family Orchidaceae; genus Dactylorhiza; species Dactylorhiza incarnata. Next base: position 1,162,895 of record JAWHQI010000305.1, on the reverse strand, counting down.
ACATCCTGGCTGGCGCGCCACCATGGAGGAAGAAATGACTGCTCTTTGAGCTAACAAGACACGGACTCTGGTACCGATAACAAGATCTGTTATATCCTTCGCCGTGGGTATGGTCAGCAGATACATGCACTCCCCTCGAAGATCTCACCTTCAGGCCGTCGAAAGGATTCTTAGATATCTCAAAACAGCTCCTGGTTAGGGACTGGTTTATAAAACATCATCTTCAACTCCAAAATTGGTGGCATACTCTGATGCTGATTATGCTGGGTCCCTGGACGATCGACGGTCAACCAGTGGTTTTTGCACATACTTTGGAGGACACTTGATTACCTGGCGGAGTAAGAAACAAGCTGTTGTTGCGCGATCCTCAGCTGAAGCAGAATACCGGGAAATGATATCTGTGGTCTCTGAACTCACATGGCTTGAGAGCCTCCTGACTGACCTTGGTGTAAAACTTCCTTCACCAGCTCTCCTCTTGTGTGATAGTCAAGCTGCTATACACATTGCCAAGAACCCGGTCTTCCACGAAAGAACAAAGCATATTGAAGTAGATTGTCATTTCGTCCGGGAGAAAGTTCAAATGAAGAAGCTAGAGTTAAAGCATGTTCCGGGTACCGAACAAGTGGCAGATGTCCTCACAAAGGCCCTATCCAGTACTCTCTTCTATCAATGACTGTCCAAGCTTGGCTCCTACGACTTGTACGCTCCAGCTTGCGGGGGAGTGTTGGAAAAGCCCATGTAGAGGGCCCATTTGTGTTTCTTTTGTTTAGTCCCACATCTTGTATAGGAATCCTTCTCTCTTTCTCCCTCCTACATATATGTACTCACTCTTTGTATTTACATAAGGAAGAAATACATATACGCTTTGGTATTGTCTACACCTGAGAATAACTCTTGATAGTCACCGAGAATATTTATGCCCCGCGAACCGTAACGCATGCGGGGGCATAACACACCCCTCCATATCAGTTTACCCAGGAGGTACAATTGCACCTCTTGGTCTTTTCGTGACCTTGTGGTGGTTGTATCTTTGTGGTATAAAGGTAATTGGGAGGTATTGGATGTCGTATCTTTACATTAATTAATGTAGTTGTGATTGGATCCTTAGATTCACGCATAGGTGATTTCCGTTTTTGGCTTCAGGCCGTTGCGGCGATGGTTAGTCATTGTTTATACTCAGTTTGGATTCTACACAATTAATTTAAGGTTTGGTTTTGTCTACTCAACAAGAATGTCTTTCATATGATGATCAAATCAATGAGTTGTGCTTATGCATGTAACTTGACATGGGTGTTACTGATGTTACTTTTAGTCTTTTACTTGGCAATGATAGCTGCTCAGTCTTCTTCCGAGTGGGTTGAGCCACTTATTTTTCTACTATGCAGTGGTGTTCACTCACTTTCTTCTGAGTGAGCCAATCACTGTCTTCTACTAAGCATTGATATCCAATTGCTGTGTGGTTGGGAGCCATGATCTCTTGTGATCCTCCATGAGCACATTAGCTAAGCGGAGATGAGAATGCTTAGGTGGATGTGTGTGGATGTGTGGTCACACGAGACTGGATAAAATTAGGAATGAATGTATCAGGGATAAGACAAGAGTGACGCCAATTGTAGAGAAGATGCGAGAAGCTTGTTTAAGATGGTTCGGACATGTACATAGGAGACCATTAGAGGCACCTGTTAGGCGTTGTGAGAGTTTAGTCCCTAGACATGTTAAACCGGGGAGGGGTAGACCAAAAAAGACTTTGAATGAAACTATAAGGAAAGACATGATATACTTAGGCATTAGTGAGACTATGGATAGTGCGCAATGGCGACAATGGATCCATATAGCTGAGCCCACTATGGTGGGATAGATGCTTGAGTGTTGTTGTTGTAGTCATATAGAATCTTCTCTCCAATACAATGCTGGGTTTATAACACAATTCTCATCCAGTGCTAAAGAAGCGAGATTTAAATACATGAAAATTATAGGATCAAGGAAAATCTTACCTGATCCCATCATCTTCCATTATGCTATTTTCCATGGTAATTAGTTAGTGTATGATTTTTTTCTTAATCCCTTAACTCTACATGATATGCTCTTCATTAATACTGTTCGATGATTCAATCACACTGTTTCTGTTCCCTTTCATCAGTTACATTTCTTATGGAGAAACCTAACTCTGTATACCATACTTGGTGATTTTGTTTTTTTGTGCATGTTTTTTTTTTCCAGTTTCATGTTAACCTTTTTCTATTGTAGAACTTCACATCCAGAACTGATACTATCTTTTGCGGAGTATTTGATGGCCATGGCCCATTTGGACATATGGTAGCAAGGAAGGTTCGGGATTCTCTTCCTCTCAAACTATGTAACCAATATAAGGCTATTGTCGAGGAGAAAGAGAGCCTGCGGAAAAGTAATGGCTCTTTCAGTAGTATGAATGCTGAAGAAACATTAGTTGTTAACATTGATGATGAGTGGTCCGAGTCTGTGAATTTTGCTGAAGAAGAAAAGCTACCAGAGATATATCTTCCGTTAAAGCAGTCTTTCCTGAGAGCTTTTAAGCTGATGGATAAGGAGTTAAAACTTCTTCCTACAATTGATTCTTTCTGCAGTGGTAGTACAGCTGTTACTTTGGTTAAGCAGGTAAGCCATCATCTCTTCCCTTAATTCCTGCATGAACTTGTAGCGGTCACATGACTTGCTTTTGGTAGCCTTTGCTAAATCTTCCACCTTACAGTTAGGGGTCTCCAACTCAAACTGTTTAAGTCCACCAAAATTTGTCATGAGTTTTGGATTGGTTATGGGACTTGTTATGCCCTTCTATATTTTTTAGTAAAAACTAAGATAAATTTACTTGATTTTTTAGTACAGTCCACATATATTTGAACGTGTGTAAGTGGTTCCATGAGCAATGGTATTAGGCTTGATAATCATTTATGAGTTGATTTTGGTTTGATAAACGTTGCTTAGTTTATTTCGAATTATCATAGCTCAATTAAAACTTGATTTAATTCCACTCAAAACTATAATATTATAATACATATGTTGAGAATATGTCCCACACCGGAAAACACTTGAATCTTTGTGCACTTGATATAGATCCTAATCCCCTGCACCTACAACCAATTGGTTATAAATTAGATGCATAGGATATTGCAGTAGTCTAAGCCCAACAATTCACTCTTAGTTAAAAATAATTCACATGTTAGAGGTTAAAGTTTATACATGTGAGAAGACTTTTTGAAAACATATTTCTTCATCGGGAAACTCTATAGCCTTGTGCCGCTCTTGCACCTAAAACAATTGGTTACCGATATTAAGTTCTATTTATATCATATCATTGGTTCAAAGCTACTTCTTCATATTATATTGATTTTGTTTTGAGTAATTCGACTATTGATTGCTGATTGTGATAGGTCAAATGATAAATGAGTTGATGGGCATAGCTTGAGCCTACTAGGATTGTGCCATTGAAGTCCTTGCTATTAGGACCAATCCGTTAGGACTTTTAAATGGCCGCACATGTGGGTTAAATGCTGGTGACCCATTTGACACTCATACTTGTGATTCAGAGTTAGCTAAATGTAATTAGAATTGATTGACCTATTTTTTGAAAAGTATTCCATGTTGCCTAATTTCCAAGACACTTTTAATATTATGGGCATTGATTTTGACTCCAACAAGTTATCTGCAAATTGAACTTTTTTAGGGACAGGATCTCATAATAGGAAACTTAGGGGATTCAAGAGCAGTACTGGGTACTCGAAATATAGACAACAACTTGGTTGCTCTACAGTTGACCGTGGACTTGAAGCCCAATCTTCCTAGTATGTATCTTCTCTGATCTTGATCATTTTGAACAGTATATTTTTGTTATTTGAATATTCCTGCATTATTTTGTGGATGTTTCGTGTGATAGTTTTATATATTTAAGAAATCAGGAAGCATCTATGAACAACTAAAGATTTTATTAAGCCAGGACAAAACTTACCTAGTTTAAAAGAAGCAAGCCTTGCACTTTTACACACAAATCGCATTTACGTACCGGAGTGAAAGAGATTAAAATTTGCACGAAGTAGACAAAGTTTCATTAATCCTTGAATATGATCCCGCAGAGATATAATTGATCACTTGTTCCCTCGCGCAACACTAAGCTGAATTCAAAGGATTAAAACATGAGATGTCAAACAAATACCTAAACCTTCCCTTATATAGATGGGCTAGGTAAACCTTACATGATAATCAATAATATATTAATATTAGAAGATAAAATAAAGAGAAGTGGCTAAGTTTTTTCTTGTCTTGAGGGGCATATGCAGGGCATATACATATATCAATATACTCCATTTGAGAAATGACCTTGCCTCCAAGGTCAAGCCGAGAAACTGTACCGGAAACAATAATTCAATGTTGTAACATAGGAGGGTGAGATAGATGTGCCAAGAGCAATTTGGATCCCAATGGTGGATTGAGTGCATTTATCTAGATTTTGATAATTTTGGTGGTGTGGATAAGCAAGATGATAGTAGTGATTGGCGATGCGGAGGAATGTTAGCTACGATAGTGAAGTGATGTTTTCTTGAGTGTCTTTGTCATGGATGACAATGGCTTGGAACGAGTAGGTTTAAATGTAGCATTTAATTTAAGTAGGGATGGGTGAAAATTGAGTTTAGTAGTATCAGTATATTTATATATGAGTGGGTTTAGTTCCACATCTTGTGTTAGAAATTGTGAGTCTATTGTAATGCTATAAATTCCCCCTATGTGGATGAATATAATTGCACCATTATATTTCCCTTTCATATTTCTACTTGGTATCAGAGCAAGAATTGACTCCTTCCTGAATTTTGGTCCGCACTAATTGTTTGGCGACCTAAGTTCTCGGTGGCTTCCGCCCTCTAGTTTCCGCCTCTCGTTGTGATCCTCGACCGACTGTGCTGCTAGGGACCCGGCTGGGTAGCCTTGCGCCCGCTCCCGTCGACGGAATCAACCCTTGATTCCAACGACGGGAGCGGTCCTTTCTCACCTTCTCACGGTCGATCGGTCCCATCGTCCCTCGTCGTTGATCCCTGCAGCACATCCGTCGACATCGACAGTCGATCTCTGCCCCATCGGCCACGATCACGTCGTCCGCTGCTATTGCCAATGGATGCTTCTCCCGTCGAACCATCTCCTCCAGCCCGCGCTCGATCTAGTCTACAAGGGGAGCGACCTCCCTCTCCCTCGTTCTCATTGACGAGATGCGGCTCTCGATCCTGTCGACATCGACGCTCGGGCTCTTGCTCCTATCGACATCGATGATTGTTGCTCTCGACGCTGGTTGCTCCTATTTTCCAGATCCCGTCGAGCTCCTTCTCGTCTGGCTGCTGCAAGAGGGAGCATATCTTCCCCTCCCCCGCTGGTCTTGTTGTTCCTGCTGCTCTAGATCTCGTCGTGCTTCTATGTTGCGCCTATTCCTCGGCTTCTCATCCCGTCGAGCCCGTCATTTCTCATCGACAAAGAAGGAGATTTTCCTTTCTGGCAGCCATTTCTTCTCCTCTGCCGACGTTGTTTCTCCTCCGCTGATCTGACCGTGCTTCTCTTGCTGTTGCCTCTGATGATCTTGTCGGTCGCCATGGATCCCATTGCTCGCTTCTCTTGTTGATAACGGTGATGGAGTGGTTGCTTTGCTTTTAGTGTTTTTTTATTTGTGTCTTAGTTTTATTGTGTTGTTATGCCTATATGCACGTGTGTACCACATGAGGGGGAGTGCTTGGGACGAAGGCGACTCGGATGATCTTACCCGACTTTTCGCTTTCGTTCCACACAGCCTCTAGGCTTATGTCATATATGTCTCCCCAAGTTTTTCCTTGATGATTGGTAGGGGTATGGTCTTTGGTGGTTGCCTTTTTCCTTTTCTCTCTTATCCCCGCGGTCTCGTAGATTCGTGAGTGTGGTGTTATCTCCGCAGTCTCGTAGATTCATGAGTGTGGTGTTATCCCCTCGGTCTCGGAGATTCGTGAGTGTGGTGTTATCCCCGCGGTCTCGTAGAATCATGAGTGTGGTGTTTTCCCCGCGGTTTCGTAGATTCGTGTGTGTGGTGTTATCCCCGTGGTCTCGTAGATTCATGTGTGGTTTCTTCTTTATCTATCTTGTCTGCTTTGCCTACCACTTTTTTGCCATTTCTTTTATGATATCCAAGCTGAAGGTTCCCCCTTCAGCTTGAGGGGGGAGTTGAGTTTAGTAGTATTAGTATATTTATATATGAGTGAGTTTAGTCCCACATCTTGTGTTAGAAATTGTGAGTCTATTGCAATGCTATAAATTCCCCCTATGTGGATGAATATAATTGCACCATTATATTTCCCTTTCATATTTCTACTTGAAATTGGGTGCGCAGTTGGGTCATTGTGGGGGGTTATTGGGTGGAGAGAATAATTGAGAAGGGAATTTTAGGCTGGTTGTGCGGGCCCCGCAAAGAGTGAATGCATGAAAAAAGTGATCTCGGGAAACAGGGACAATATTTTGGGAGCTGCAAAATTGAGTGCATCAGGCAACATATAAATATGAAAGGTGGTTTAGGAAATATTTTGTGGGGCCCAAAATAAGGAAACCTTAATGACGCGGCTTAGGGAGAAGAAAAAGTTAAGAGAGAGATCATAGGGTACGGTGTCGAAGGCTTTACGTTGTACAAACATCTTCGATAGGGACAAGTCCAAAATGAGCAATTGAAGACCTTGCCAGGTTAAGGGTAGACTTCCATGAGTGTCATGTGTGGGAGTCAAAAGCGATGCAGGGCTTGATGACGATGTTGATATTGTGGATCAAAATCGTGAAAGATAGCATGGGCTACATGTTGTGGTATCAACAAGGTCGATAGCCTCCATAGTGCGTGAAATAGCATGGTGAAAGGTCATGAAGGCTATTGTTTTATTGTAGATTATGTTGCCAGTATATATACTTAAATCACATTTATGCATTGTTATATGTGCTTAAATTGATTAACTTATTATTTCTCTCTTTTACAGATATCATTCTTACAATCAATTTTGTAGATCATTTCACAATATATCTTTCTTCGTTCATATGAAAAAATTTAAAACATTCAAAGTATTTATTAGTTAGTGATTTTTATTTTTAGCACAAATGTATTAAACTTAAAAAACTTATCATCAGTCACTATTATTTAGTTTTTAAAGCTTTTTTATTTAATATAAAACTTAGTGTATCTATTTGTACGTATTTTTTGATACATGTTAGCAGTAGTCGTAGTGGGTTACTGATAATTGATAAATATGTTCCATTTTGAGAGGTAATGTTCACACAAGATTATCATTTTAGGACAGTACTCTATCTTTTATCATGGTATATGTTTTTTGATTGTTCTTTTGAACAATGTATTTGTTCCTTTATTATCAATATTGGTGCTTTCTGGAAATCAATTCATAAACAATGTTAGTCTCGATATTTAGAATAAGGCTAAAGATGTTGCTGATAATAATATTAATCAATATTTAAAATTGTATGTGCAGACAGTTAACTTTTAAGGTTAAGCTTAGTGTATATTCGTGTTTTGCAGTTTGGCTCTCATAAAACATTTTGGGTGTATGTTGCAGGCTCGCCGTAGAACGTCGGTAGAGTTGTCAGAGGAGCGGTCGAATGCGAGGATGATGGAGGAGGATATTAAGGTGCTGGAACCACGGTTTGCCTAGGTGGGGTGTGCTCGCGAGAGAGAGCTATCAAGATCTCTTAACAAGAGAAGGGAGATAAAATGAACTTCTTTGATACTTTTTCATGACCCAAGGTGTCCTTTGAATAAGATTACATAAGAGCATATAAAAGTAAATAAGTCCTACACTTGGACTTATATAAAAGGACATACGTTAACGAACTATAAAAGAAGCAACATTAAATAAAAATATAGAACGGGATCGGGACCATAACATCCTATCTTTTCTTGAAATCGAGCTTGCTCTCAAGCTCGAGCTCTAGGTCGGCCGGCGTGATCCTTGAGTTTCTTAACTTCGCGCCAGAACAATTCTTTGTAGGGTGAGGTCGGAACAAATGCGTCATCGGGATGGGAACTCATGTCGTGCTCACAGATGTCACGACAAATGACACTGCTGTCAGAGGGGCTCAAAATAGTGGGGTGGCTTGGTAACCACATGATAATGACTGTCTGGCGGCTGTGGACGATCAAGGCGAACTGATGATCCTGTGGAACGAGATCACGGTAGTCGAATGTGGTGGAGCTAGTAGGGTGATACTCACAAATGGAGCGGAGTTCGAAGTCAACTGAATCGATAACTGGGGAGAAACCAGTGGAACGGGAGGAGCAGGGTTCAGAGTCGGCCTAGGCGATGGTTGGAGTGGAGGGTGTTGGATAGAGGTGACTGACAGAACGAATGAAACATGGCTCAAAGCCAATGAGATCCACGACGGGGAAGACGATCGGGGCGAACTGATGATCCTGTGGAACGGGGATCACAATAGTTAGACGTGGAGCCAGTAGGGTAACACTCACAAATGGAGCGGAGTTCAAAGTCAACTGAATTGATGGCTGGGGAGAAACCAGTGGAACGGGAGGAGCGGGGTTCATAGCTGGCCGAGGCGATGGTTGGAGTGGAGAGTTTTGGATAGAGGTGGCTGGCAGAATGAATGGAACATGTCTCAAAGCCAATGAGATCCACGACGAGGAAGACGAAAGTTGTGTATGGAGGAGGCTCACAGGAGTCGGCAGTGACATGGGGCGATACAATCTGTAACGCCCCGACCTATTGTGGATGCGCTACAGGTCTGCAGACCAGTGACCCCAACCCATCTCCACGGATCTGATTGGCCGCAGCCGCTAATTCCAAATGGCGGGTTGTTGAGGTTGGGTCTCTAACCGCAGATCTCCTTTGATGAGGGAAACTCCAGTTAAACGGGCAGCACATGGACTTCCCAAGAGGTCACCCATCCCAATACTACTCTCGCCCGAGCACACTTAACTATGTAGTTTTTCTACTTCTCATCATCAATTGAGCTGCAAACCAGTGACCCCAACCCATCTCCATGGATCTGATTGGCCGCAGCCGCTAATTCCAAATGGCGGGTTGTTGAGGTTGGGTCTCTAACCGCAGACCTCCTTTGATGAGGGAAACTCCAGTTAAATGGGCAGCACGGGGACTTCCCAGGAGGTCACCCATCCCAATACTACTCTCGCCCGAGCACGCTTAACTATGGAGTTTTTCTACTTCTCATCACCAATTGAGCGTGCTCGGGCGAGAGTAGTATTGGGATGGGTGACCTCCTGGGAAGTCCCCGTGCTGCCCATTTAACTGGAGTTTCCCTCATCAAAGGAGGTCTGCGGTTAGAGACCCAACCTCAACAACCCGCCATTTGGAATTAGCGGCTGCGGCCAATCAGATCCGTGGAAATGGGTTGGGGTCACTGGTCTGCAAACCTGTAGCGCACCCACAGTAAGTCGGGGCGTTACATAAGAGTGCACTTTTTATGTAACGACCCCGACCTACTGCGGGTGCGCTACAGGTCTGCAGACCAGTGACCCCAACCCATCTCCACGGATCTGATTAATTGATGATGAGAAGTAGAAAAACTCCGTAGTTAAGCGTGCTCGGGCGAGAGTAGTATTAAGATAGGTAGATCTCCTGGGAAGTCCCCGTGCTGCCCGTTTAACTGGAGTTTCCCTCATCAAAGGAGGTTTGCGGTTAGAGACCCAATCTCAACAACCCGCAATTTTGGAATTAGCGGCTGCGGCCAATCAGATCCGTGGACATGGGTTGGGGTCACTGGTCTGCAGACCTGTAGCGCACCCGCAGTAGGTCGGGGCGTTACACAATCATTGGGCTCGGTGGCTGCGCAGAGATCGGATTCATAAAAGTTGATGAGTTGGCGAGTGTGACAAGGGCGACCTAGTGTCGTGCTTGCGCTTCTTGGTGTCGGGTTGCAGCAGCTGCTTCAATTGCCATATACGTGTGCATCATGTCCTAAAACTTGCGCAGTTGGGACTTGAAATCTCTCATTTTTGGTTTTGAATTAATCAAATAATTAATTATTTTATATTGCGAAGACTTGATCAAATAATAAATTAACCAATCAATAAGTCACTGGGCTTGAAATAGGCAGCTGCATTTTCGTCATTTATTAAATTGATTACTTATCTCAAAGTAATTGATTAAGGCTCCGTTTGGGGGGGGGGGACTTATTTTCACCGGTCAAGCGGTCACGACCGCATGAACCGGACCCTCTAATTAGGGTCCGGTTCATGCGGTCGTGACCGACCGCTTGACCGGTGAAAATAAGTCCCCCAAACGGAGCCTAAATAAATTATGAAGGGTGTTAGCGTGATGGAAGGTGTGTGCGGTGTGCTGCTCGAGAACGGCGAAGTAGGAGGTATCGACTGCGACTGGACAGGACGCCTGCAGGGGCGTCAACTGTGAATGGACAGGAGCAAAGCATACGCACTCCACAGTTCGATCTCTGTCGATTCCGGATCGAATGGAGAGGATGCTTGCTGGAGGATGAAAGACCCCGACGATGAAGGTGAGGGCTCTAGTTCGTAAGGTCAGAACTGAGCGAGGCTCTGCGTCGCTGTATACGGGATGAAGAAGAGGTGTCGTCCAGGAGTTGCGTCGTGCAAGATGTGCGTCTTCGTCCAGGAGGGTAATTGTCGTTCAGCCCTGGCGTGAGGTCAGAACTGAGGTCAGAATTGAGGCCAACTTCGTCACTTTGTACAGAACGAAGAAGAGGTATCGAAGGCGGAGTGGGCCATCAAGGTAGACGTTGTTGAAGAGGACATCATTGACATAGAGGTAATGCTTTGACAGTGGTCTTTGCCGAAGTGGGGAGGAGGATTGTGGCGTCGGAGGATGGATGACTTTGATACCAAGTTGTTACGGGCTCGCCGTAGAATGTTGGTAGAGTTGTCGGAGCTGCCGGAGGCGGGTATGACGAATGAGGAGGATACTGCGGAGTCTGAATCACGTCTGCCTAGGCGGAGTGTGCTCGGGAGAGAGAGTTAGCAAGATTTCTTAACAAGACAAGGGAAATCAAATGAACTTCTTTGATACCTTCTCATGATTCAAAGGGGACCTCTAAATAAGATTACATAAGCGCTTGAAAGTAAATAAGTCCTACGCTTGGACTAAGGACATACGCTAACAAACTATAAAAGATGCGATATTAAATAAAAATATAGAATGGGATCAGAACTATAACACTTTATTAACAATAAAATAACTGGTTTATTTCTCTTTTAAGCTACAGAAACAGTTAAATATGGGTAATTAGTGTTAGACAAAATGTATGTATTGTATGAAACATTATTAATTCATTTAGAATTTGCATTTCATGACATATAAATACTCATACTAGCCAACAAGAGACTAGACCGGATCCGTCATCATGGCACATGGGGACTCGCATTAGTCATGAAATATGCAGAGATATCTCGAGAATATGTCATATCATAATTGTGGGTTATTCTTAATAGGTAATATTATCATGATTCCTACTTATTAGAGTGTTTATTAATAGTAGTTATGAGTCATTGTTAGGTGTGCCTATGAGGCTTATTTAAGGGCGCGTCTTGTATTTGTAAGGCATATTGGAGATCATTGTGCTTCTCTCATTTTGGAGAGGGATTTGGGGGAAGTAGCCTCTGAGGGTTTGGCGGGAGAATATTCTTTCGAGTTTGTATCATTCTTCATTATTTTAGTGCAATCATTGCCTTCATCCCTTGACTTTTTCACCACGCAACAAATTGTGAATCTGCTGCTCTCTGCTCGTCATCTTTACAGTCATTGGGTATCAACTCATCAATCGATGTGGTTCACGTCTTCCAACAAATCCCCGCTACCATTGGTAGTTTTAATATCTGGCTTTACTAGCTCAATGAGCTTGACAACCTCGCCTCCATCACCAAAGCACCATCGTTGTTATCGCCCCAACTTTCGATATCCAGCGGCCTAACTCCGCTTCTTCAACCAATGACACCGACCACCTCCAAGAACCCCACAACCATGTCTCCCCTTCCCAACTCCAGCTATCCTCAACTGAACCATACCAAACTGAACTACACCATTGGGCTCGGTAGCTGCGTAGAGATCGGATTCATAAAAGTTGATGAGTTGGCGAGTGTGACAAGGGCGACCTAGTGTCGTGCTTGCGCTTCTTGGTGTCGGGTTGCAGCAACTGCTTCAATTGCCATATAAGTGTGCATCATGTCCTAAAACTTGCGCAGTTGGGACTTGAACTCTCATTTTTGATTTTGAATTAATCAAATAATTAATTATTTTATATTGCGAAGACTTGATCAAATAATAAATTAACCAATCAATAAGTCACTGGGCTTGAAATAGGCAGCTGCATTTTCATCATTTATTAAATTGATTACTTATCTCAAAGTAATTGATTAAGGCTCCGTTTGGGGGGGACTTATTTTCACCGGTCAAGCGGTCACGACCGCATGAACCGGACCCTCTAATTAGGGTCCGGTTCATGCGGTCGTGACCGACCGCTTGACCGGTGAAAATAAGTCCCCCAAACGGAGCCTAAATAAATTATGAAGGGTGTTAGCGTGATGGAAGGTGTGTGCGGTGTGCTGCTCGAGAACGGCGAAGTAGGAGGTATCGACTGCGACTGGACAGGACGCCTGCAGGGGCGTCAACTGTGAATGGACAGGAGGAAAGCATACGCACTCCACAGTTCGATCTCTGTCGATTCCGGATCGACTGGAGAGGATGCGTGCTGGAGGATGAACGACCCCGACGATGAAGGTGAGGGCTCTAGTTCGTAAGGTCAGAACTGAGCGAGGCTCTGCGTCGCTGTATACGGGATGAAGAAGAGGTGTCGTCCAGGAGTTGCGTCGTGCAAAATGTGCGTCTTCGTCCAGGAGGGTAATTGTCGTTCAGCCCTGGCGTGAGGTCATAACTGAGGTCGGAATTGAGGCCGACTTCGTCACTTTGTACAGAACGAAGAAGAGGTATCGAAGGCGGAGTGGGCCATCAAGGTAGACGTTGCTGAAGAGGACATCATTGACATAGAGGTAATGCTTTGACAATGGTCTTTGCCGAAGTGGGGAGGAGGATTGTGGCGTTGGAGGATGGATGACTTTGATACCAAGTTGTTACGGGCTCGCCGTAGAATGTTGGTAGAGTTGTCGGAGCTGCCGGAGGCGGGTATGACGAATGAGGAGGATACTGCGGAGTTTGAATCTCGGCTGCCTAGGCGGAGTGTGCTCGGGAGAGAGAGTTAGCAAGATTTCTTAACAAGACAAGGGAAATCAAATGAACTTCTTTGATACCTTCTCATGATTCAAAGGGGACCTCTAAATAAGATTACATAAGCGCATGAAAGTAAATTAGTCCTACGCTTGGACTAAGGACATACGCTAACAAACTATAAAAGATGCGATATTAAATAAAAATATAGAATGGGATCAGAACTATAACACTTTATTAACAATAAAATAACTGGTTTATTTCTCTCTTTTTAGCTACAGAAACAGTTAAATATGGGTAATTAGTGTTAGACAAAATGTATGTATTATATGAAACATTATTAATTCATTTAGAATTTGCATTTCATGACATAAATACTCATACTAGCCAACAAGAGACTAGACCGGATCCGTCATCATGGCACATGGGGACTCGCATTAGTCATGAAGAAATATGCAGAGATATCTCGAGAATATGTCATATCATAATTGTGGGTTATTATTAATAGGTAATATTATCATGATTCCTACTTATTAGAGTGTTTATTAATAGTAGTTATGAGTCATTGTTAGGTGTGCCTATGAGGCTTATTTAAGGGCGCGTCTTGTATTTGTAAGGCATATTGGAGATCATTGTGCTTCTCTCATTTTGGAGAGGGATTTGGGGGAAGTAGCCTCTGAGGGTTTGGCGGGAGAATATTCTTTCGAGTTTGTATCATTCTTCATTATTTTAGTGCAATCATTGCCTTCATCCCTTGACTTTTTCACCACGCAACAAATTGTCCTATCTGCTGCTCTCTGCTCGTCATCTTTACAGTCATTGGGTATCAACTCATCAATCGATGTGGTTCACGTCTTCCAACAAATCCCCGCTACCATTGGTAGTTTTAATATCTGGCTTTACTAGCTCAATGAGCTTGACAACCTCGCCTCCATCACCAAAGCACCATCGTTGTTATCGCCCCAACTTTCGATATCCAGCGGCCTAACTCCGCTTCTTCAACCAATGACTCCGACCACCTCCAAGAACCCCACAACCATGTCTCCCCTTCCCAACTCCAGCTATCCTCAACTGAACCATACCAAACTGAACTACACCATTCGGCTTCCTCGATCAACACATGCACCACCACTCTCACCTCCAAGAGCAAGCCAGTCATCCATCCAAGCTGACTTCACCACACTACGCCAACACCCCTTAGGGACGCCACCCCATCTTCCTTTACCAATCCTACTATGTCGTGTCCAATAGCGGTGACACCTCAACCCATTCCTTTTGTTGACCAGCCTCCATCCCTGATCCAGAATCCAACATCAAAGAATGAGCCCCTTCAGTCCAACTTGACACTGGAGAATCCTAATGCAACCACCGCCAACTCTGATGTAGGGTAAGTTGTGAATGATGGATGCCCTAAAATGCGATTCTAAGTGAAATGTAGTGCACTTACTGCAATCCTAATGTGGGTGCAAGTGCAATAGACAAACCGATTAAGTTAGCATTAAGCAATTAATTAAAATAAAACTAGGTCAGGAGCACATTCATTCACAGATAATGGAATTGGAAAATAAACAATATTTCACAAGCAATTAATGCCCAAATATTTTAAGCATGTAACGATAAATCAGATGATTTCACGGAAACATAACATACGACATCACACCCAACAAGATATAGTCCAAGCACACAATAATAGAAAATAAGAACAGAAATTACGACTTACACATGCAAGCGTGGGTGAAATCTGGCGATGTAGGAGGAACGATGAAGGGCAGGAAGGACCTGGAGAAACCCCAGAAGTGTGCGGCTGGCAGTGGGGAGGACTGGGAGGTGGCAGTTTGCAGCGAGGCGGGATGGGAAGGTGGCGATTTGCGGCGGAGGAGGCGGAGAAGGTGTCGGGGTTAGCGGGAATCACTGATGGCGGAAGCGAGGGCAGATGAAGGATGACCTTGGAGTTGCACCAAGGATCACTTGGCAGCGCACCGGGGGAGGGGGGGGGGACCGACAGTTTCAAACTGGAAACTAAACCTCGACCCCCATCAAAACCATTGCCTGTGTGTATAAAAAGAGCATAATTGATAGGCCACCCAGATTGGACGACTTAGAATGTCCGAACCGATCGGGTGTCAAATACAACACGAAAAATAAAAATAAATGCATGAAAAGACTAGGAACAACCATCCGGACGCATCAGTGGACTCGGATCATCCAAACGAATAGCGGATCACCGCCTCCTGCAATAATATACGTATATTGACCGTCGATCTCCATCAAACTCTTTCTCCATTCTTGTGATCTCTATTACAATTTCCAAAATACCATAGGCTCTATTCACTCTTTCCGATAACGCTTGTCCCGAGAACTCTATTTCCAAAACAATGTCCATACCCAGCACTAGATTTTCTCCATTTCCTATGCATCACACCATATCTATGTCCCAATGCTTCATTTTTTTAATCCTCGGCAACATAAAAAATTTCCCCCTCCCCCTCCCAAGCACTGACAAAGTTTTTTATTTCGAAATTTCCATACAACACTAGAGGGCACCCCCAGTTTCACCCACAATTTTTGAACTGCAAACAACACTTTGTGCTCATCCACGCCACCCAATAATTTACCCACATCATCTGATTAAAAGTTCAAGCCCTTACAACACATTTACTTGATAAATTGTTCTATCTGTGAATTGCTATTAACTTCTTCCCATGACTTCACGACATCTACATACCGTGCCGCCACATTGACTATTGTGGCTAGCTTCTCAGCTTCTTTTCGCCGCAAACATTAGCAAAGATTCAGAAATGGCCCTACATCGCAATCAATATTTGTTCGTTTATTGCCAGCTTCTTTCGTCTCACAATACCTTGGTGGAAAGTCAAAATTTTAACTGGTCGACATAACTATGGAGATGTGCCTAAGACCCTGCTAAAGGGGATCTACTCAGAAATGCACAGAAACATGTGTGTCCTCACTCAAGATCAGAACTCCTAAAAATTTGGCGTTATCATCTTCTTTTTTCTATTTTGAGGACCATGAAAATTCTCAAGGGTAGGTATTGATACATATACAAGCCAATCAAGAGACGAGATTGGATCCACCATTATGATAGATGGGGACTGCCACATTAATCACAAAGGTATACCCGGAAACATCTCGAGAATACGATATGCCATAATTGTGGGTTATTATTAATATGTAATTAAGTGGAATCCAAGATTTTGAAAACCAGGTCGGATATTAAACCGGTGGAACGAAAGGTTCAAGGTTGAACCGGTCCAATCGGGGTCAAACCATTATATATATACATACATATATATATATATACATATATATATATCCATACATACATATATATATACATACATACATATATATATTTATACGAGTGGAATGGCACGGGCCCCCCGTGCGGGCGGCGACATTCTGCGGGGGCAGCGAAATTAGGTGGGGGTGGTTCATATTTATATACGTATATATAAAACATAGTTCAATGTTATTCAACAAAAACTGTATGGTGTGATGGTTGTTACCTTTGCTTGATATAGTGGAGACTTGGGTTCAATTCTCACCATTGACAATTTTTGTGAGATTAAAAATTGAGTCACTTGACTCATTTTTCAATAAATTTTGGGGTAAAATCGTAATTTCATGGTGTTGGGTACCCTACACCTTATTATAAATGTTAGATGTTATATATATATATGTATGCCTAAGCCCGAAGATATACAAGTCAATTATTTTCTCTCCCTAACATGGTATCAGAGCACTGATACGCTCCGCTAGGGTTCTCTCGCTTCAGCCGCCGCGTTCGTTCATTCATTCTCCCGCATCCGCCGCCGCGTTCGCTCGCCCGTATCACCCGCTTCAGCCGCCGCAATAGTCGCTCTCCACTGGTCCCTCCCGTGCCCTAGACGGAGGCGCATCGCGTGAAGATGCCGCCTGCCGTCGCTACTGCTGCCTGATGCCGACGCCTACCGCTGGTCGCCGATCCCTACTGGAAGCCGATCCCTGCTGCTATTATTGAAGCCGATCCCTGCTGCGATCCCTGCTGCGCTACTATTGAAGCCGATCCCTGCTGCTACTATTGACGACGATCCCTGCCGCCGATCCCTGCTGCGACTGTTGCTCTGATGTCGAGCGTCGAGTGCTGCCCTGCTGATGCCGATCTCCTCTCCTCTGCTCTGCTGCACTGAGGTCGCCCGCTGTTGTGAGGCTGTCTTCAGGTACTGTTTGTTGATGCTTCCTGCAGTCTATTGAAGGTTCCTGTCCAAGACCATGAGAGACTCGGCTACAAGCACCACTCAGACACCTGTTCCCTCCGGGGATTCTACCAACACTTTTCCTTCCAATGCAAGGTTGGCTACCACTATTCTTACCTCCTCCAACTTTCAGTTGTGGAAAAAGGGGGTTACTATGTCTCTAGCAGGCATCCGACGTACTCACCACCTTACTAGACTACCTGCTCATGCCGTGGGAAGTGCCGAATACGACGATTGGTACAGTGATGATTGTCGTATCTTTGCGCTCCTTCTGAGTTCCATGGATCCATCAGTTCAGCAAATGTGCAAGAATTGTGATAGCACTAAGGAGCTGTGGGACACCCTGCATATGATGTTTTCTCAAGCTAACAACCTCTCTCGTCTTGGTGAACTCTTTCCCAAGATGGCTGCACTATTGAATGGAAGGTTCTTGCCGATGAAATCCTGGATCTTTGGGAGATCCCCTCTACCCGTGAAGGACATCAAGCTCAACGTGAGCATCTGGTTCTCATCTGGCTTCTGAACGGACTTGATCCAAATTTTTCAACAACAAGAACGGAAATGCTTGCTAGTCCTTCTACTTTGCAGACTGCTAGTGTGTACCATCGTCTGACTAAAGCGGGCTCTGCCGCTTCTCCAGCTGCTCTACATGTTTCCTCCAGCGAGTCAATTGCGCTGGCCTCTCGAGGGGGAAGGGGCACTAGCAGAGGTGGTCGGTCTGGTTCTGGACGTGGTCGGGAGACTGATACGCGACATTGTACTCATTGTGGACGTCGTGGTCACACAAGGGATACGTGCTGGCTCGTGCATGGGAAGCCAGACTGGGCGGCCAAAACCTCGTCAGCTTCACCTCGATCTGCTCACGTTGCCGACTCGACTCCGGCTCCTCCGGGTCACCTCACGGTCCAACTCTCTGAGGAGGATTATCGTCGCCTGCAGGCTCTTCCAGTTTCCTCTCCACCTCATAGTGCTGCTGTAGCCCAGACTATTCAGCCTGCCTGCACTTCCCTGACCACCCAGCGCCCAGTTCAGTGGCTGGCAGATTCTGGAGCTTCTGACCACCTGACTAGCTCTTCAGGTATCTTGCATTCGTATCATACCCATTGTGGGTCTTCCATTACTGTTGCAGATGGATCCACTGTTCCTATTGTTGGCTTTGGAAGCTGCAATGTGACACCGGATATGCCTCTATCCTCGGTTGCTCATGTTCCTCAATCTGCTTACAACCTATTGTCCATCAGTAAGCTTACTCGTGATTTAAACTGTACTGCTATCTTCACATCTTCTGGTTGCATTTTTCAGGAACAGTCGACGAGCCGTATTATTGGTAGAGGAAAGCTGCGTGGTGGTGTTTATGTTTTGGATGAAGTTTCCCACATTGCCTGTTCTGCTGCTTCGGCCAAACTCTTGGACCTCCACTACCGTCATGGTCATCCTTCTATGCAGGTCATGCGTCGTTTGTATCCTGAGTTTGGGAAAGTTTCCCATCTCAGCTGTGAGTCGTGTTTGTTTGCTAAACTCCATAGAGTTAGCTATGTACCTCGTGTAGATGTTCGTGCTTCTGCACCTTTTGATTTACTTCATTCTGATGTCTGGGGACCGTGTCCTGTCCCTACGTTGTTAGGACACAGATATTATGTTACCTTTATTGATGATTTTTCTCGCATGACTTGGGTTTACTTAATGAAAAATCGCTCTGAATTACTATCTATTTTTCAACATTTGTGGAATGAAATTTTCACTCAATTTTCTGTTCGTCTGAAATGTCTTCGTACCGATAATGGGAGGGAATACATGTCCCAGGCCATGTCTAGCTTTCTTTCTGCCAAGGGTATCATACACCAAACCAGTTGCCCTGATACCCCCCAACAAAACGGGGTTGCCGAAAGAAAAAATCGCCACCTTCTTGAGGTAACCCGGGCTATCCTTCATCATACGCATGTTCCCAAACACTTTTGGGGAGATGCCGTTCTTACCGCTGCCCATCTCATTAATCATCTTCCTACTCATATACTTCAGGGGGAGACACCTTATCACATCCTTTATCCGGACCACTCGGGGCCTCCTCTACCCCTCAAGGTCTTTGGGTGTGTTTGCTATGTCCGGGATGCTCGTCCCTCCGTTTCCAAACTTGATCCTCGCTCTTTGAAGTGTATCTTCCTTGGATACTCTCGGACTACCAAGGGATATCGCTGTTATTCTCCAGAACTCCACAAATACATCATTTCTTCAGATGTTGTCTTCCTCGAATCTGTCTCTTATCGTACCACTGGCTCTCCCCTTCCCACTTCATCTTCTGATCTCTCTCTCGATGAGATGCTAGTTCCTCGTCCTGATCCTGCTCTCGTCTCTCCGACTGACATATTGTGCCCCCTTTGGGGACAGGTCTACTCTCGTCGCACTTCTGACAGAACTGAAATACCACCATCTCAGCCTACCTCAACCATTGATGGCACAACTACTGTTCCTCAGATTGCTCCTGCTAGTGAGGACCAGAACCAAACTGAAGTGCCTGCCGCTCCACCACTGGCTAGTACCGAGCTTCCTATTGCTCTCCGCAAGGGAAGTCGGACTTGCCAGAATAGACCTCTCTATGTGAGCTCTTATCAGGGGTTGTCCGCTTCTCATACCGCACTTCACTTGATGTTGGATCAGTACACCATTCCCTCAACGGTTGGGGAGGCCAAAACTCATCCTGGCTGGATGGCTGCTATGCAAGAGGAATTGACGGCACTTCAACTGAATAATACTTGGGAACTTGTGTCTTTGCCGCCTGGAAAGCGTGCTATTGGTTGCAAATGGATCTACTCTGTTAAAGCCAATGCTGATGGCTCTCTTGCTCGCTTGAAAGCCCGCCTTGTTGCCAAAGGCTATGCCCAAACTTATGGCGTGGATTATGAGGAAACGTTTGCACCTGTTGCCAAGATGTCCTCTATTCGGATCGTGATCTCTCTTGCAGCCACTCACCGGTGGCCTCTCCATCAGTTAGATATCAAGAATGCGTTCCTTCATGGGTCCTTGGAGGAAGAGGTGTATATGGAACAACCACCTGGGTTCGTTGCTGAGGGGGAGCGTAACAAGGTGTGTCGTCTCCTTGCCTCCTTATATGGGTTGAAACAATCCCCGCGCCAGTGGTTTGCTCGCTTTCGGTCTGTTGTCACCAAATTCGGACTTACCAAAAGTGTCAAAGACTCATCTCTCTTTTATCGGAACTCCTCTGCTGGTACTGTGCTCCTAATTGTGTATGTTGATGATATCGTCATCACTGGTAGTGATCCTAAAGGGATAGCCGATCTCAAAGCTTTCTTACACTCCAACTTCCAAACCAAAGATCTAGGGCTGTTGCGATACTTCCTTGGGATTGAAGTTACTGATCATGACGACTCTATCTTTGTTTCTCAACGTAAATATGCCCTTGATCTGTTATCTGATCTTGGAATGTCTGACTGCCGTCCTATGGATTCTCCCCTTGAACCAGGAGAAAAGGGTCTTCATGCCGAGAGCAAATCTTTTGATTCGCCAGAGAAATATCGTAGAGTAGTTGGAAGACTTAACTACCTTACTATGACTCGCCCAGATATTGCCTGTGCTGTGAGTAAGGTCAGTCAGTTCATGGCCACCCCAACTATCTCTCAATGGGACTCTGTTCTTCGCATTGTTAGGTACATAAAGAAGGATCCTGGTCTTGGAATATCATACAAGAATCGTGGTCATTCCAATATAGAGGCTTACTGTGACTCCGACTGGGCAGGTTGTTTAGCCACTCGGAAGTCCACCACAGGATTTACTATATTTATGGGAGGAAACCTTGTCTCCTGGAAGAGCAAGAAACAGACCACTGTCGCCAGATCTAGTGCCGAGGCAGAGTATCGGGCTATGTCGCACACTGTTGCTGAGATCATGTGGATCAGACAGACTCTTTGTGAAATCGGATACCCTGTTCATGACCCAACTCTGTTATGGTGTGATAATCAAGCTGCAATACAGATAGCAACCAATCCTGTGTTTCATGAACGCACAAAGCACATCGAGGTTGACTGTCACTTCGTACGAGAGATGTATGAAGAAGGTCTTATTTCCTTGAGCCATGTGAAGACTGGTGACCAAGTTGCTGATATTCTCACGAAAGGAGTTACTGGGGTCAGAATGAATTTCATATGTAACAAATTAGGTCTGGAAAGTTCCCACGACCCAACTTGAGGGGGAGTGTTAGATGTTATATATATATATGTATGCCTAAGCCCGAAGATATACAAGTCAATTATTTTCTCTCCCTAACAATAAACATAGAAGCATATCATAGTAGGTGTATCTGTGTATGAGCTCTAGTAAAAAAACTGTAAGTAATCAGACGGTCCGTATTAATCATGCCATCATTGACGGATTTGATTTTCTCAATGACTTTTAAATTTCATGTCATAGTATTTCTTTATAAGGTAGTATATATACATACATATATATACACATATATATATACATACATAGATATATATATACATAGATATATATACATACATATATATACATACATACAAAATGAAATATAAAAATTTAAATTTGAAGCAAAATTAAAATCCTAAATATAATACAGTATATCCTTTTATTTTATACAAATAAATATGGTATATATATTATATATATGTATATATATTTATATGCACACACACATGTCAATAAGTTAATTAAAATGAATAATGTTATTTACTAATAAATATGAATAAAATTATTATATATAAATTATATTTGGATAGTTTTTCACTAAGACAAGCTGGCCTAGTGGAGGCTGTCTTCGGAATTCACTATATTGGTGAGTGTTCAAATCTCACTATCTTCAATTTTAACAAGATTTTTAGGTCCAACGGGTACTTATTGGACCCGCCCTGGCGCCCTGTTACAGGGAACCCGCCATGGTTCCGGGTTTTCCGGTCAACCCACCCGGTTCCCTGGTTTTCAGGCGGTCCGTGGTTAAAGTGGGTCTTATACTTGGACCGGACCGGGTAGGTGTCCGGTCGGCGGTCGGACCGGCCGGTCCGGTTTTCAAAATCTTGGTGGAATCTATAATATCATTAATGTGAGACTATCAAGAGTCATACTTACTAGTCTTTATTATTAGTCATTATGATCCATTATCTTGTATATCTAAAGCATCTTGGAGATCATTTTGTTTCTCTCATTTTGTAGAAGAGATCTTTTGGGGAATAAGCCCCCGAGAGTTTGGCAGGAGAGTGTCTCTCAAGTTTATATCATTCTTCGCTATTTTAGCACAATCTTTGTCTTCCTCCACCCCTTAACGTTTTCACCACGCAACATATGGAAGAGTACATGCTGAGTTTAGTTGATCCTTTTAGCTAATATGAGCATTTTGAAAATCCAAAAGCCTTTCATCCTTATGCATATTGCAATTATTAAACGTTGTGGCCTGGAATGTGAAAGCATTGAGACAAACCAACGAGTTCCCTTATTCAGCATTTCAAATCAATGTTTGTAGATTAGTGTTCAGCCACAAATATTCATGGATGTTGTTAATTTTTCTCCAGTTTTCTTTTATCCAAACAGAGCCTTGCCATATATTAATTTGTCCATTCGATCATCTGATTTAATGTTCATTCAATTATCCCCATGGCATTGTTTAGGGGAAGCTGCTAGAATTCAACAATGCAAAGGAAGGGTTTTTTCCTTGCAAGATGAACCAGAAGTTGCACGTGTATGGTTGCCAAACAGTAATTCACCGGGCTTAGCCATGGCCAGAGCTTTTGGAGATTTCTGCCTGAAGGATTATGGTTTAATTTCTGTTCCTGATATCTCATACCGCCATCTCAGCGACAAAGATGAATTCGTTGTTCTTGCTACTGATGGCGTGGGTATCTTTTCATGCTCCATTCTTTTTTGTGGCATTCATCTCTTTGCAAACAAATTTATGATATAAAATAAGACATTTTTTCATATTGTTATTTATTCTATTTTAATTAGTATTTAGATAAGAAAGGAATATATTTTCATTCACTATTTATTGGCTCATTTACCGGGACGTCTCTTGTAAGTATGCTAAATTACAAATTGCACCCCTTTATCTTTTGAAATTACAAAAACCTTCCTTGTAAGTTTACGTTTCATAACATGCATGCACAAAAATATTCACCGGGGCTCCCCTCCATGGGGGTATATTTGTGCATGCATACTATGAAATATTCATTTACATGCGAGGTTTTTGTAATTTCAAAAGATAGAGGGGTGTGATCTATAATTATGATAACTCTTATGGGAGATTTGGGTAATTAATAGTGTTGGAAAGAAATTTTGGTGTTTCATTTGTTATTAAAGATGCATATGATGGAATATTAAGTAATATATTATAAATAGTTGTAGAGCTATGGAAGTTTTTTCAAGCATAATAGGATTACATAAAGCATCAATTTAGTTAATTTTCTTTTATGATATGGTTCTAAGGGAGGTCTTATGGAGAGTTTTAGAAAAGAAAGG
The DNA here is from genome assembly GCA_033032865.1 of Dactylorhiza incarnata. Lineage (NCBI taxonomy): Eukaryota > Viridiplantae > Streptophyta > Magnoliopsida > Asparagales > Orchidaceae > Dactylorhiza > Dactylorhiza incarnata. The sequence goes on along the minus strand of JAWHQI010000305.1, from coordinate 1,138,966 downwards.
TATAAATGTGATATGAACTTGCTAGGGTTTAAGAGAAGAGTAGAGAGATCTAGGGGAGAGCAAGAGGAAGAAAGACGGCTAGGGTTTGAGAAAGGAGAAAGAGAGGAGAATACCTGAAAGTAATATTGCATGCCATCAAAAGAGGGTCCCCGGGCCTATTAATACCCGGGGACAAGGGGGCGGCCCTTTATTTATTGCTGCGAGGGGGCTGAACCGGATGGTTCAGCCCCGTTGTCTTGTATCTCCTTGCGCCGTCTTGAATATTGTTGGCCTGCGAACTGTAACGGGTGCGGAGGCATAACATTCCCTCCCCCATCAAGAGTCACCTTGTCCTCAAGGTGGAAATCCGGAAAGTGCTCTCGAAACTCCAAAAGATCGACCCAAGAGTTGTGCGTATCAGAGAGGTGCTTCCACTTGACGAGGACTTCGAGGCGGTACTCCGTGCCCCGCTTCTTCCACTTGGTAAGCAAGATAGTTTCTGGTAACGGTCGCAGTTCCCCGCTGCTAGTGGCTTCCGGGAGGACGGGGTCGGCCTGGACCGAGTCCCCAATTTTCCTTTTCAGCACGGAGACGTGGAAAGTCGGGTGAATGCGCGACCCTTCAGGGAGTGCCAAGGTGTAAGCAACTGGACCTACTCGCCTGATGATTCTGAAGGGTCCATAGTATCGTGGAGCCAGTTTCTGATTGGCCCGCCGAGCGACCGAGAGCTGCCTGTAGGGTTGGAGACGGAGGAAAACTTCATCCCCCACTGCAAATTCCCGTTCCCTACGATGCTTATCCGCTTGGACCTTCATGCGATCCTGTGCTGTCCGAAGATTGTCCCGCAAGAGGGTGAGCGTCTGGTCCCGCTCCTGAAGTGTCCGGCCCACTGCCGGAAGAGAAGTACTGTCTGGCTCATAGGAACTCAGCGTGGGAGGTGGGCGGCCGTAGACCACCTCAAAAGGGGTGAGCTTGCTCGCGGTATGGAACGATGTGTTGTAGCAGTATTCTGCCCAGTGTAACCACTGGGTCCAAGTCCGCGGTTCATCCATCACGAAACATCTCAAGTAGGTTTCAACACCACGATTGAGCACCTCTGTCTGCCCGTCGGTCTGGGGATGATTGGCCGTGCTCATGCGCAAAGTGGTGCCTTGCAGGCGAAATAACTCCTTCCAGAACTTGCTGATGAACACCGGGTCTCTGTCTGATATGATGGCTCGAGGAACCCCGTGGAGACGCACTATCTCTCTGGCAAAAAGGTCCGCTACGGACTCGCCTGTGTAAGGGTGTCTCAAAGCCAAGAAATGGCCGTACTTGGAGAGCTTGTCGACCACTACGAGAATGACCGATTTGCCCTGAGACTTGGGTAAGCCGTCGATGAAGTCCAAAGAGATGGTATCCCAAATCTGGTGAGGAATCGCCAAGGGAGTGAGCAACCTAGCTGGGGACGTCGTCTCGTATTTCTGCCGTTGACAGATGTCACATTCCCTGACAAACTTCTGAACATCTTGCCGCATTCCTTTCCAGAACACATTCGCCCTTACCCGTTGTAGGGTCCGCAGGATACCGGCGTGGCCCCCGGTAGGAGAAGAATGGAACTCCTGTATCATGATGGTGCGCCAAGGTGACGTGGCGGGAATGACGAGCCGGCCCTGATAGTACAACCGCGCTCCCTGTAAGTGGTAGCCGGCCTCGGTGGGGCGACCGTGCTGTAGTGCCTCGACAATGTCCCGGAGGGCTGGATCCTGTTGTACTGCCACCTGAACCTCATCTAGGGAATCAATCAACGGTCCGGAAACATGGGCTAGGGAGCCCTCGGGTAACCGAGATAAGGCGTCTGCCACCACATTCTCCTTCCCCTGCTTGTAGACAATCTCGTAGTCGTAGCCTAGCAGCTTCGTCAACCACTTCTGCTGGAGGGGAGAGGCCAGGCGCTGCTCCAAAAAATGCTTCAAACTCTGGTGGTCCGTACGGACCTGAAAATGCCGCCCCAATAAATAAGGCCGCCACATAGCCACCGCATGAAGGATGGCTAACATCTCCTTCTCATAAGTAGATAGCCCCAAAGTCCGAGGCGCTAAAGCCTTGCTGAAATAAGTTATCGGCCGGCCCTTTTGCATCAATACCGCGCCGATTCCGACTCCTGAAGCGTCGGTCTCCACTACAAAACCTTTGGAAAAGTCCGGCAGCGCCAGCACCGGTGTGGTCGTCATGGCCCGTTTCAGGGCCTGGAATGCCGCCTCTGCTTCTGCCGTCCAGTCGAAGGCGTCCTTCTGCAACAGCTGGGTCAAGGGTCGGGAAATCTTCCCGTAGTCCTGCACGAACCGGCGGTAGTAGCCAGTCAACCCGAGAAAGCCCCGCAGGGCCCGTGTCGTCGTGGGCTGTGGCCAGGTCACCATGCTCTCGATCTTCTTTGGGTCCGCCTGAACCCCACGGGAGGACACCAGGTGGCCCAAGTACTCGACTTCCTCCTGCCCAAAAGAGCATTTGGAGCGCTTGGCGTACAGTTGGTGCTCCCTCAAAATGCTCAGGATATGGTGGACGTGCTCCAGATGATCTTCCCAATTCCTGCTATAGATCAGTATGTCATCAAAGAAAACTAGAACGTACCGACGGAGTAGTGGCCGGAAGATCTCGTTCATCACTGCCTGGAAGGTAGATGGGGCATTGGCCAGCCCAAACGGCATCACCAGGAACTCGTAGTGACCGTCGTGGGTGCGGAAGGCCGTCTTGTGGATGTCCTCCTCTTTCATCTGAATCTGATGGTACCCAGACCGTAGGTCCAGCTTGGTGAACAAGCTAGCTCCGTGCAGCTCGTCCAGCAGCTCCTCAATCATCGGAATAAGAAATTTATCTTTAATAGTCGAGCCGTTCAGGCCCCGGTAATCCACACAAAACCGCCACGAGCCATCCTTCTTTTTCACAAGGATGATCGGTGAGGAGAAAGCACTCGTGCTGGGACGGATGATGCCAGTGGATCGCATCTCTCGTACACTGCGCTCGATCTCGGCCTTCTGAATATGCGGGTAGCGATAAGGCCGGATATTAGTCGGATCTGATCCGGCCTTCAACTGGATCTGGTGGGCATGGAACCGAGAGGGTGGCAAAGAAGACGGCTCTTGAAAAACATCCTCGAACTGTGACAGCAACCCCTGTATCTGCTCTGGTTCGGCTGCTGTGCCCGGCCCCAGGGCCTCGACCCCAAAAATCATGGCTATAGTACTGCCCTCCTCCTCCATCCTCTGTAAGCTCCTAATGGAAATTTCCTTGAGCGGCGGTGATCTAATGCCACGGAGGCAATGCTCTGTTCCCAGATGCATAAATTTCAATGTCATCTTTTCCCAGTCCGTCGTGACCCTCTTGAGCTGGCGGAGCCACTGCACACCCAAAACCATATCAGACCCCTGAATCGGCAAAAGGTAAACATCCGTCTGGCACACATAATCCTGAATCCGCAGCTCCACCCCTTTTAGGACTCCCTCACACCGCAGCTTGCTGCCGTCCGCGACCATGACCTGGAAGGAAGCCCCCCTGTCAACTGCACACCCCGCCTTTAGTGCTGCTGCGGGGGTGATAAAATTGTGGGTGCTCCCACTATCGATCAAGATGGTCACCCGCTCGTGTCCCAGCCTCCCAGAAACGCGTAACGTGAGCGGTGCAGGGCATCCCTCCATGGCTTGCAGGCAGATTCCAAACTCTGCCAGGTCTAGTTCCTCCACCTCCTCACAACTGATGGGCTCGTCCTCGTCATCCTCCTCTCGTAACATAAAGACCTGGACCTTCTGGCATCGATTTCCGGGGGTGAACTTTTCGTCGCAATTGAAGCATAACCCCTTGTCTCTCCTGGCCTGTAGCTCTGGCCAAGTCAACCGAGTCACAGTCGGTTGTCCTGCAGGTGGCGGGTCTCGCCGTCCGGCTCCTGGTGCTGCAGGTACTGCTGGAATTGCCCGTGCTGTCCCCCGATTTCGCTGGCGGTTGAACCGCTCCTCCTGTATCCGGGCCAGACTAATGGCATGGCTCAGACTGGAAGGCATGTATGCGTGGACTTCGTCCCTCAGATGGTCCTTTAGTCCCGAAATGAAACAACTGAGAAGGGTCTTTTCACCCCAGTTGACCCGATTTGCTAACCGCTCGAACTCAGTGCGGTATTCCATGATGGTTCCCTTCTGCCTGAGCTTCTGCAAGGTCGCCTCCATATCCTCATACTCCAGGGGGCCGAAACGGGCCGTGAACCCTTCCACAAAATAATCCCATGGGGCGTAGCCCTGGTTACGGACAAACCACTGCGCCCACTGGTATGCGTCGTCCTCCAAGTGAAACGAGGCCAGCTGCACCCATTGGTCCTTGGGGATCTCCTGGTAGGTAAAGAACAGCTCGGCCTTCTGCATTCACTCCAAGGCGTCGCCGCCCCGGAATTTTGGAAAATTCATCCGAGTCCTCTTCGGTTGCATGTACGCCCGCTGATTAGCCCCTCCATTCCTTCCGAATTCCGGTTCGTGTCCTCCATGCCGGAATGGTTCCGCCATAAGATTTGGTCGCCCATAGTAATCATGTTGATGCTCCATTGGAGGGCCCTCCTCTTCGTATACGTGTCTTGGAGGATTTTCCCGCCATGGTTCTCCTTGCCCCATCCGCATCGGGATCCCAAGGGGTGGAGGCATGGGTAAAATTCCGTTTCCAACTCCAATCGGACCTCCCATAGGTGCCGGCGGCTGGAAATTCTGCTCCGGGACTCCAAATTGACAGCCACTCCGGCGATCCCACCACCGGCGGCCACCCCTCCAGGGCCGGACCACCTCCCGGCGACCTGCTGGTGGGGGTTGGGGGCCGGTCCGGCCGGCGGCCTGGCGGCAGCAGCGCCCGCCCATGCGCTGGGCGGGAACAGGGCTGTCGGCCCTAGCGCGCCTGGGACGACTGCGGGCGATCCCTGGCCGCCCGTCCGACCTGGTTCCGGGCCCGTGTACGCGTAGGGCATCACGCCAGTCCCTCCCGTGCCTCCTCCGTTGATTGGCGGCTCTGGATTTGAGGTTTCTCCCGTATAATCACTGTTTACGTTCGATTTTCCTCGGAGGGATTGCGTTAACAACGCCTTGAGTTCATCCAAGCGTCCTTCCATCCGTTCTTCCAGATTTTTGGTGGTAGTTTTGACTTGTTCCTCGATGCCGGCCACCGAATCCGCCAAGGTGACGTAGTTCTCCTCGATGGCGGCGAGGCGAGCGATTTCGGCTTCGGTGCGTGTGGTAACCATGGTCGTAGGAGCGATGCTCTGATACCAATTGATATGAACTTGCTAGGGTTTGAGAGAAGAGTAGAGAGATCTAGGGGAGAGCAAGAGGAAGAAAGACGGCTAGGGTTTGAGAGAGGAGAAAGAGAGGAGAATACCTGAAAGTAATATTGCATGCCATCAAAAGAGGGTCCCCGGGCCTATTAATACCCGGGGACAAGGGGGCTGTCCGCCCCCCCCCCCCAGTAGGGGCTGAACCGGTGTGGTTCAGCCCCTATTCTTTATTTATTGCTGCGAGGGGGCTGAACCGGATGGTTCAGCCCCGTTGTCTTGTATCTCCTTGCGCCGTCTTGAATATTGTTGGCCTGCGAACTGTAACGGGTGCGGAGGCATAACAAAATGTATCATACATTGACATAATCAAAGACATGTATACAAATTCTGTGACGAGGGTGAGGACATCTGGAGGATTAACACTGGAATTTCGTATCATTGTTGGCTTACATCAAGGGCCAACTTTAAGCTCTTATCTCTTTGCCCTTGTTTTAGATGAGCTCACCGGACATCCAACAAGCAATACCTAGGTATTTATTGCTTGCAAATGATATTGTTTTGGTCGATGAGATGCGAGGGTGTAAACATAAAACTTGAATCTTGACGGGACACTTTAAAAAAGAAGGGTTTTAGGTTGAGCAGGACAAAGACGGAGTATATAGAGCTTACATTTAATAGTGCAAGAAGGACGGATGACTCCAACATTAATTTGGGTGACCAAGATATTTCTCGCAGTGAGTGCTTTAAATACCTGAGATCGATAGTTTAAAAAGATGGAGGTGTAGATAAAGTTGTGATACATAGAATCCAAGCAGGTTGGTTGAAGTGGAGAGGCGCGCTAGTGATCTTATGTGATCATAAAGTACCATTAAAACTTAAAGGCAGGTTTTATCGTACTGTAATTAGACCAGCGATGCTCTATGGTTCTGAGTGTTCGACTGTGAATTGTGTACATGAGAAAAAATGGGAGTTGCGGAGATGAGATTGCTTAGGTGGATGTGTGGACACACGAGACTGGATAAAATTAGGAATGAATGTATCAGGGATAAGACAGGAGTGGCACCAATTGTAGAGAAGATGCGAGAAGCTCGATTAAGATGGTTCAGACATGTACATAGGAGACCATTAGAGGCACCTGTTAGGCGTTGTGAGAGTTTAGTCACTAGACATGTTAAACGTGGGAGGGGTAGACCAAAAAAGACTTGGAATGAAACTAAAAGGAAATACATGATGTACTTGGGCATTAGTGAGATTATAATACAAACTAGGAGAAGAACCGGGCAAGGGAGGGGGGCCGGTGGAGGTGAGAAGAGGAAGAAGGGGAAGGGGAATGAGAAGAACTTAGGGAGCAATTCTAAAACACATTCATCCAAACATGAAAATCCTAATGAGACATACAACACCCTTTATAACAGTAGGGTTCTAATAGCCAGAGTTTTGGTGTGCGCATAGCAAAAACAGAAATAACATTCAAACGGAAATATTTAAATTAAGATGGTTCCCGCGGTCTCCTCCAATCCCGGTGGGCTAGGGGCCGTCACCTTCCTCCGAGTGTAGACTCTCCCCGGCGTGTCGTCGGCATGCGCAACCGTAATAATGCCCCCTTGTGGAAAATGTGCCCTGCCCTCAAGGTAGTAGTCGGCGTACTGGAGGCAGAAATCATCCCGGAGCAGCCACGTGGCTTCGGACTTCGGATCAAGGTTTTCAAAAACGCGATTTTACACGTAAGATCGCACGATCTTACGTTTTTTAGAGGGCAACGTTTCGGGTTGAAGTTAAAATCGCCGACTGGTAAGGATCGGTAAGATCGCCGTTCAGGATCGTAAAATCGCACGATCTTACGATCCTGAGCGATCTTACCTCACGCGTATGAATAAAGTGGAAAGTGCTGCCGACGCTGGACCTAATTTACGATTGCAGGACGACCTAATTTACGCAGAGCCGCGCGACGCTGGACTTTCCTCTTCCTCTGCAGAGCAAGATTGCAGGCTGCTCGACGTTGGACTTTCCTCTTCCTCTTCCTCTGCATCACAGCTGCTCACATAGGGGGAGGAGAACAAGATCTTGGGATATTTGAAGGCGACGAAGATGCTTCATTAGGCAATTCAGAGGACTTTAGCTTAGATGACTTATTTTTATTTTGAATGAGGTAAATTACTATGCAGTTGAACTTTTTACTAATTATTATTTACTAATTACTCTGCAGTTGAACTTTTTATATATATATTGCTTTATGATTGTTGATCTACTAGATATTTTTATATATAAATTAGATTTTTTTTAATTTTGTATAATAAGTAAGATCTTACCGTTTCGTGTCGATCCCACGTTTTACGATTGTACCACTGCCGACCGATCTGACGTAAGATCTCGATCCTGGCAAGCTTACTTCGGATGGTTAAGCCAAGCAACAAGGACCTCCTCCGACCTAGGGTGCCCTGGAAGGTGTTAGCGGCGATCAAGTATCTTGGCTGGGTAGTACGGCGCCAACTGTCGTCCTTCCGGACCAAAAGGATCGGGCTAGAGACTGGTCTCGCACTAGGACGGATGAGGACCCCCATTAACATCTCCTGCACCAGACGCTAGATCTTATCCAGCTGCACATGAACATAACGGTACGGCCGCGCCGAGACTGCTGCGGTCCTAGGATGGAGGGGAATAGCGTGGTCGGTCGGCCGGTCTGATGGCAGCCCTGTCGGAGTCTGGAATACGTTGGCGAACACGGTGAGAAGCACCGGAAGGTCCGTCGGGTGAGAGGGAGGCACAACGGACGGCCCCTAGAGGGGCCAAAGTCCCGTGGGGAAGTCGAGGTTAGTTGTCCGCTGGATCGTGCAGAGGGAGACTGGAGAGTGAAGGAGAGCGGAGTCACCGTCGAGGCGACACGGCCGGCCCCCATGGAGGAACTGCATGGTCATAGTCGCCTAATTAACGCGCACATCGCCAAGTGTGTGGAGCCAAGCCACCCCCAAAATGGCGTCGATACTGCCGAGGCCAAACGCGTAGAAGTTTGCAGTCACGGAACAAGCCCCCACTGAGAGAGTCACGACAGGGTAACGACCCTGAGTCGGTCAGCGTCGCCCATCTCCAAGGCGGTCCGAAAAATCCGGGGATGGAATTGAGGGAAGTCGGAGCTGCTGCACCAGTCGCTCGGAGATGAGGTTATGGCTCGCGCCACTGTCAACCATGACGATGATCAAGTGATCACGAAGCATGCCCGGGAGCTTCATGGTCCGCGGCCCGGAGATCCCGTCCACCGAGACACGGGATAACTCCAAGCGGCAAGCGGTGGAACGTAGTCATGGCGGGGTCGAAGGAGGTACCCTCCGCTGAAAGATCTAGGGCCTCAAATTCAGCCAGGGTAACCTCAAGATCGACGTCGTCGATGATGGCATGGAACTCCTTCACGGAGCACTTATGGTTGGGGGAGTAGGGTTGGCGGCACCAAAAACACAGACCCTTGCTGCGGAGCTCATTGTAATCACTGTTTGGGATGCGCCGAGGGGCGCCCTAAGCGGGGTCCCCCAAGCGGAGGGCGTGGCGGAGGAGCCGGGGCGGGCGGTCGCCAAGGTGGCTGTGGAGGGGGGTGGTCGGCCAGAGAAGCATGGAGTTTAGAGGAGAGGTCAGCATCCACCAAACGCGCCATGTCAAGGGCGTCGGAGACCGTCTGAGGGTGGTGCATGCAGAGAGCGGATATGCGGAAGCAGGCTTTGCATGAAGAAGCCAAGGTAGTGGTAGGGCAGATGGTCGGGGACTTGGGTGAGCAGGGCAACGAACTCATCGATGCACTCATCTAGGCCGGTTGTTTGGCGACACTGCAGAAGCGCTCGATGGCGGAGCCGGAGTAGCAGATATCATACCGCCGTATCATCTCCTGTTTTAGGTCGGCCCAAGAGAGGCAAGAGTTGGACTGACGAAGCCACCGAGCCCAATGGAGCGTGGAACCTTCAAGGCTGATAATGGCAGTCGACACCTTGTCCATATCGGGAGTGCCATGGATGTCAAAGTACTGTTCCGCCTTCGCGATCCAGCCCATCGGGTCGATGCCGGCGAAGGACGGAATGTCGAGATGAAGGGTCGGGCGTGCCGACAGTGGCGGGAGGAGTGGCTCCGGGAAAAGTCGGGTCGGGACAACCCCGAGGATGGATCCCCCATCCGCGGGTGAGCCGGAGGCTGCGAAAGCGGCGGCTGAGACTTGGATGTTGTCTATCTTGGAGTTGATGGCAAGGAGCGTTGCTTGCATGGAGGCGAGGAGATGTTCGAGGGCATCCACACGACGGCTTAGGGCGCCGCCATCACTAGCCGTGGACATCCAACAAGCAATACCTAGGTGTAAATGTATCATACATTGACATAAATGTATCATACATTGACATAAATGTATCATACATTGACATAAATGTATCATACATTGACATAATCAAAGACATGTATACAAATTCTGTGACGAGGGTGAGGACATCTGGAGGATTAACACTGGAATTTCGTATCACTGTCGGCTTACATCAAGTGCCAACTTTAAGCTCTTATCTCTTTGCCCTTGTTTTAGATGCAAGGTTGTCAGGATCGAGATCCTAGGTAAGATCGTTTCGAGGTTGGATCAGATCGGATCGTAGGATCGGATCGAGGATCGCAAGATCCTACAACATTCACAGATTAATCTCAAAATATAAAATTGAATTTTGTATCATCCAATTACATGCTCAATTAGCAAAAAATCAATAAATTGAGCAGTATGTAAATAATTATATTAATTTTATTTTGAAAAACTAAAATAAAAAAAGATAATATCATACTAATTTCACTTTCAGTTTCAGGTAGGACACCAAATGTCTACTAACAATAAAATCAAATCTGGACTGCTGGATTGGTGGAAGCCTAAAAGCAGGAAGACGAACCCAGACTGTTGGATTGCTCGTATGCTGGAAGCAGGAAGCTTGAATTGCTCATATACTGGATTTCTAACCGTTAGATTGCTCGTACGCTAGAAAGGAAGATTAGACGTCGGCCTGAAAGTAGGAAGCGGAAGCCACTGGATTACCAACCACTGGATTGTTCATACGCAGAAATATAAGATAAGACACTGATACCACTTGAAATGGAACCTGGTAAGGAAGGAAAAGGAAGGCATTGTCTGGACTGGAAGCGACCGAAGACGTAGGTTTTGGCCTCCGTTTGCAGCCAACAATCGACATTTGGGATATGGTAAAACAACACGATATGATTCTGTGATGGGGTATGTGGGTGGGATTGGGATAAGGTTAAGCAATGGGTTATGGGTGTTGGACCGGTTGAATGGGGTCGGGATAGGGTTGGACATGTTTCTAGTTCCCTTTGGCCGGACCGGTAGAATCGGGTCGGGATCGCGATCCTAGAGATCCTAAGATCCGGATCGTGATCCCAGTCGTAGATGTGCCTATTTAGATCCTAGGTAAGATCCGGATCGATTTACAAAATCTGGATCGTAGAATCGTAATATCCTAAGATCCGGATCGCGATCCTGATAACCATGTTTAGATGAGCTCACCGGACATCCAACAAGCAATACCTAGGTGTTTATTGCTTGCAAATGATATTGTTTTGGTCGATGAGATGCGAGGGTGTAAACGCAAAACTTGAATCTTGACGGGACACTTTTAAAAAGAAGGGTTTTAGGTTGAGCAGGACATACGGAGTATATAGAGCTTAAATTTAGTAGTGCAAGAAGGACGAATGACTCCAACATTAAGTTGGGTGACCAAGATATTTCTCGCAGTGAGTGCTTTAAATACCTGAGATCGATAGTTTAAAAAGATGGAGGTGTAGATAAAGTTGTGATACATAGAATCCAAGCAGGTTGGTTGAAGTGGAGAGGCGCGCTAGTGATCTTATGTGATCATAAAGTACCATTAAATTTTAAAGGCAGGTTTTATCGTACTGTAATTAGACCAGCGATGCTCTATGGTTTTGAGTGTTGGGCTGTGAATTGTGTACATGAGAAAATATGGGAGTTGCGGAGATGAGATTGCTTAGGTGGATGTGTGGACACACGAGACTGGATAAAATTAGGAATGAATATATCAGGGATAAGACGGGAATGACACCAATTGTAGAGAAGATTCGAGAAGCTCGATTAAGATGGTTCAAACATGGACAAAAGAGACCATTAGAGGCATCTGTTAGGCGTTGTGAGAGTTTAGCCACTAGGCATGTTAGGCGTTGTGAGAGTTTAGCCACTAGGCATGTTTAACGAGGAGGGGTAGACCAAAAAAGACTTGGAATGAAACTAAAAGGAAATACATGATGTACTTGGGCATTAATGAGATTATAATACGAACTAGGAGAAGAACCGGGCAAGGGAGGGGGGCCGGTGGAGGTGAGAAGAGGAAGAAGGGGAAGGGGAATGAGAAGAACTTAGGGAGCAATTCTAAAACACATTCATCCAAACATGAAAACCCTATTGAGACATACAACACCCTTTATAACAGTAGGGTGCTAATAGCCAGAGTTTTGGTGTGCGCATAGCAAAAACAAAAATAACATTCAAACGGAAATATTTAAATGAAGACGGTCTCCTCCAATCCCGATGGGCTAGGGGCCGTCGCCTTCCTCCGAGTGTAGACTCTCCCCGGTGTGTTGTCGACATGCGCAACCGTAACAATGCCCCCTTGTGGAAAATGTGCCCTGTCCTCAAGGCAGTAGTTGGCGTACTGGAGGCAGAAATCATCCCGGAGCAGCCACGTGGCTTCGAACTTCGGATGGTTAAGCCAAGCAACATGGACCTCCTCCGACCTAGGGTGCCCCGGAAGGTGTTAGCGGCGATCAAGTATCTTGGCTGGGTAGTACGGCGCCAACTGTCGTCCTTCTTCCGGACCAGAAGGATCGGGCTAGAGACTGGTCTCGCACTAGGACGGATGAGGACCCCCATTAACATCTCCTGCACCAGACGCTCGATCTTATCCAGCTGCACATGAACATAACGGTACGGCCGCGCCGAGACTGCTGCGGTCCTAGGCTAGAGGGGAATGGCGTGGTCAGTCGGCTGGTCTGATGGCAGCCCTGTCGGAGTCTGGAATACGTCGGCGAACACGGTGAGAAGCTCCGAAAGGTCCGTCGGGTGAGAGGGAGGCACAACGGACGGGCCCGAGAGGGGCCAAAGCCCCGCGGGGAAGTCGAGATTAGTGGTCCGCTGGATCGTGCAGAGGGAGACAGGAGAGTGAAGGAGAGCGGAGTCACCGTCGAGGCGACACGGCCGGCCCCCATGGAGGAACTGCATGGTCATAGTCGCTCAATTAACGTGCACATCGCCAAGTGTGTGGAGCCAAGCCACCCCCAAAATGGCGTCGATACTGCTGAGGTCAAACGCGTAGAAGTTTGCAGTCACGGAACAAGACTCCACTGAGAGAGTCACGACAGGGTAACGACCCTGAGTCGGTCAGCGTCGTCCATCTCCAAGGCGGTCCGAAAAATCCGGGGATGGAACTGTGGGAAGTCGGAGCTGCTGCACCAGTCGCTCAGAGATGAGGTTATGGCTCGCGTCGTTGTCAACCATGACGATGATCAAGTGGTCACGAAGCGTGCCCGAGAGCTTCCTGGTCCGCGGCCGGAGATCGTCCACCGAGACACGGGATAACTCCAAGCGGTGGAACATAGTCATGGCGGGGTCGAAGGAGGTACCCTCCGCTGAAAGATCCAGGGCCTCAAAGTCAGCCAGGGTAACCTCAAAATCGACGTCGCCGATGATGGCATGGAACTCCTTCACAGAGCACTTATGGTTGGGGGATTAGGGTTGGCGGCACCAAAAACATAGACCCTTGTTGCGGAGCTCATTGTAATCACTGTTTGGGATGCGCTGAGGGGCCGAGGGGCGCCCCAAGCGGGGTCCCCCAAGCGGGGTGCCCCAAGCGGGGTCCCCCAAGCGGAGGGCGTGGCGGAGCAGCCGGGGCGGGCGGTCGCCAAGGTGGCTGTGGAGCGGGGTGGTCGGCCAGAGAAGCATGAAGTTTAAAGGAGAGGTCGGCATCCACCAAACGCGCCATGTCAAGGGCGTCGGAGACCGTCCGAGGGTGGTGCATGCAGAGAGCGGATATGCGGAAGCAGGCGTTGCATGAAGAAGCCAAGGTAGTGGTAGGGCAGATGGCCGGGGACTTGGGTGAGCAGGGTAACAAACTCATCGATGCACTCGTCTAGGCCAGCTGTTTGGCGACACTGCAGAAGCGCTCGATGGCGGAGTCGGAGTAGCAGATATCATACCGCCGTATCATCTTCTGTTTTAGGTCGGCCCAAGAGGGGCAAGAGTTGGACTGACGAAGCCACCGAGCCCAATGGAGCGCGGAACCTTCAAGGCTGATAATGGCGGTCGACACCTTGTCCATATCGGGAGTGCTATGGATGTCAAATTACTGTTCCGCCTTCGCGATCCAGCCCTTCGGGTCGATGTCGGCGAAGGAATGAATGTCGAGATGGAGGGTCGGGCGTGCCGACAGTGGCGGGAGGAGTGGCTCCGGGGAAAGTCGGGTCGGGAGAACCCCGAGGATGGATCCCCCATCCGCGGGTGAGCCGGAGGCTGCGAAAGCGGCGGCTGAGACTTGGATGTTGTCTATCTTGGAGTTGATGGCAAGGAGCGTTGCTTGCATGGAGGCGAGGAGTTGTTCGAGGGCATCCACACGACGGCTTAGGGCGCCGCCATCACTAGCCGCGGTGTGATCGGTATTGTGGCGTGTGTTGGGAGCCATGGAGCAGCTACAGGTAGCAGAGCAGGGGCGTTGGCGATCGGGATCAGAGGGGTGGCTGTTAGAGGAAACGAGATCGGAAGGTTGTGGTCGATCGGGAGCAGAGAAGGGCCTCAGACGGGCGTAGCACGGAGCCGTTGAAGACGGAAGCGGGATCAGGGAGAGAATGGCCATCAAGCGCAGGGAATGGCGGCAGACGTGCGGAATCACAGAGCTTTTGACGACGGAAGCGGGATCTGGGAGGGAACGTTGATCAGGTGCAATGACGACAATGAACGAGAGACTTTCTTAGCGGCAGAACGCAGGGCCTGGGCGTTCAACGCATCGTGGAGCAATATTAGGTCAATCACCGACGGCTTCAGCGGCGGCAGGTCAGACCAAATTAATACGAAGTAGGAGTAGAACCCAGCAAAGGAGGGGGGTCGGTGGAGGTGAGAAGAGGAAGAAGGGGAAGGAGAAGAATTTAGGGAGCAGCGCTAAAACACATTCATCCAAAGCATGAAAACCCTAATGAGACATTCAACACCCTTTATAACAACGGGGTGTGAATAGCCAGAGTGCCGATGTGCGCATAGCAAAAACAGAAATAACATTCAAACAAAAATATTTAAATGAAGATGGTTCCCGCGGTCTCCTCCATTCCCGGTGGGCTAGGGGCCGTCACCTTCCTCCGAGTGTAGACTCTTCCCGGTGTGTCGTCGGCATGTGGGACCGTAACAGATTATGACTAAATAGAGGGCACAATGGCGACAAAGGATCCATATAGCAGACCCCACTATGGTGGGATAAAGACTTGAGTGTTGTTGTTGAATAGCTACGAAGATTGTTACAGAATATTGTCAAAGTGATGTGGGTTGATATGTGCTCTTTTTGGATGATATTAGTTGATGAGACATCCACTGAGTTAAGAGAAAAATTAGAAAAAATGTTTAAATATAGAAGACTTCAAATTAATAGACCAAAGATAAGGACATTATATTCAATTTTAGTAGAGGCGATTTTAGTAAATATCTACTATTTATAAGAATGTGGATATCGATGGGGTTAGAAGCTCTGGAGTTAAGACATAAATAAGAATGTTAAGATGGATTTGTCGAAAAAATAGAAAAGATAAATTGAGGAATTTTGTTATATCAGAGGAATAATGCGGGTAACATCTATGAGAGATAAATTATAGAAAATAGACTCTTGTTGGTGTTTCACGCGCACAACAAAAGTTATAAAATGAACCAACCAGACGAGTTGATAGAGTTAGTGTCGAGGATTGGGTAGGAGAAAGGATAGACCCAAGCTGGTTTGGATGAAATTTGTTCAAGATGATGTGTATTTTAGGTTTAATACCTCGGTCAAAACTGGACAAGAACAAATAGAAAGCGAGGATTCATAAAGTTGACCCCAAATAGTTGGAATAAGACTGGGTGTGATGACGATATTTTTAAATAACTGTGTTTCATGTTCTATGTTTAAGTTTTGTTATTTTATGCTAAGTTATTGTAATATCCTATTGGTGCTTCAAAGTTTAGAATTTGCAGTCTATACATATAGCTTATGTTGTTTTACATTAATATGTGGGGTTAATTACCGGGACCTCCCCTGGGAGTTTGCGTAATTACAGGTTACACCCCTCTATCTTTCAAAATCACATTTACCTCCCCTCCAAGTTCCCCAGTTTACAAAAAACACCCCTTCCGTTAGAAATATGGATGGAAAATGACAAATAATGCCCCTTCATGTTTGAGTTTTGATATTTCAATTTTATCTTTTTATAATGATTCTAGATTCATTACAAAGGGTAAAATGTAAAGCACCCTTTTCAATGTAGTGTTATTAAATGGGTAAAATTGGAATTTCATAAAATAATTTGGCATATTGGATGACTTTCCATCTATATTTCTAAAGGAAAAGGTTACACCTTTCAACGTACAGTCATTACAAAGGGTAAAATTGAATATCGTAAAATAATTTGGCTGATTTTATCATTTTCCATCCACATTTCTAGCGGAAAGGGGGCATTTTTGTAAACTGGGAAAACTTATAGGGGAGGTAAATGTAATTTCAAAAGATAGAGGGGTGCAACCTGTAATTATGCAAACTCTCAGGGGATCTCCCAGGAATTAACCCTTAATATGTGTGAGTAATACTTATAATTATAAAGAACACATTATAAGTAAACAAAATTTCAATGTATTTTAATGTACAAATTCCTACACAGTGGCAGGTATTACATCTAACAACTACAGAAATGGAAGTGAATTCTAACTTGGTTTAACATATTTCCTATCACAGATCTGGGACGTTCTTTCGAATAAAGAAGTCGTGGACATCGTGGCTTCTGCGCCAACGCGGGCCACCGCATCGAGAGCGCTCGTTGATTCTGCGGTCCGAGCCTGGCGGTTAAAGTTCCCGACCTCGAAAATCGACGATTGCGCCGCAATTTGTCTGTTCTTAACCCCTCCGCCCTCGTCTGACCAACCCAAAGAAGCAGCAGAGAATGAAGAAAGACAAGGATTCCGCAACGATCAGTCCACCGCTGCGGCCGAAAACTTATGTTCGCTCCATAGTTCGAACGAGATCGTCGCGGTATCCGACGAACCGAAAGCCGGCCGGACGCCTGATCGTTACCAGTCGGCGCGAAGCCTTGCTGACTGCATATCGAATACAGAGGAGGAGGAATGGTCTGCTCTAGAAGGCGTAACTCGGGCCAACTCCCTGCTAAACATTCCGAGATTTTTGTCCGGCGAAAAGCAATCTAACACCGCGAGAAAATTGTTGTAAAAAGTTTAATGCGAATTTGCTGTGAGCTGGGCTAATTTTTCTGAACTCCAAAGTGGTCTTTGTTTGGTTCAGCTTAGACTACAACTTCTATTGGCATCAGTAAGTAGTACACCAGTATGTTGGTCTTGCATTTTTTTATATGTTCTAATGAGAAGTTTCTCATGTTTCTCATTTTTTTTATGTGTATTAAGTTCTTTTTATTTTGTTGTGTTTTATTTTTTACAAAATATTGACAATAATTTTAAAATTATCAAATGAAGATATCTTCGGATTTTGTGCTCGCGCAATCATTCGAAGTATCCTACTTCGTGCTACTCTTCTAGGGTTTCTCGTCATTTGTTGATGCGATACATAATTACGAGAGATTGTGGAGAAATTCTAGGGCTACAAACATGGAGAAAAGATCGAAGTATGAGAGATTGTGTTTTATACTATTTTGTAGGCGAGGACAGTCGCCCGTAACATATGTTTGTGAGCATATGCTACGGAGTGAGAATAAAAGAGAGATCGAAATTAGGTCAGATGCACCAGCGGTGAAATCGATATTGAATATATAGTTAGAGAAGAAGAAGAAGCATATATAAGAAGAAAAAGAAGGGTGCTGTTATAAGCAAACCTCTTTTGGTTGCTAGCAAACTAATTTCTATGAGTTATTACGCGTCTTTTGAAAAAAACGCTTCGTACATGCTTTTTTAGGAAAAGTGTTCAACACGAAAATTGTAGATCTCGTCGAAATCTACAACTTTCATGTTGAACACTTTTCCTAAAAATGCACGCACAAGACCCTAAAATCGCCCTGATCGTAACTATAGTGAATTTTTGAAAATAACAAGAAAATATGTCTTGTACATGCATTTTTAGGAAAAGTGTTCAACACGAAAGTTGTAGATCTCGACGAGATCTACAATTTTCGTGTTGAACACTTTTCCTAAAAATGCATGTACAGGGCGTATTTTCAAAAGGCGCGTAAAAACTCATAGAAATTGGTTTGCTAGCAACCAAAAAGGATTTGCTTATAACAACACCCAAAAAGAAGAAGCCTATGCTCGTAAGAGAAGATCAACAACATGGAATTTTTGCAGCAACATATTTTACACCCCAAGACTTCATAAGTCAGTATAAATTTCGTCATCACGATAAAATCTTCGGTTAAGAAGTCGTGTTTCTTGTTGAGTTTCAGCATTTGTGTCCGCGTGCCAGCATTTGTGTCTAGAGCTCTAACCCAAAAATTTCACATCTAAACAGAAAAACGCATCCTCAACTTGGAGAAATTTGTTGGTGTGTAACGCACCAAAGATCACCATGCAGGATGCGCTATCACACCATTATTTTTCGCGAGCACGATTTTTTCAGCGTGATTAATCACAAACAATCTTCAAGGTTAACCGTGCGTTACAGTTAACTAAACAATCTTCTCGAGAAAATTGTTTTTCGCGAGCACGACTTTTAATTTACCAGCAGTGGTCCCACCATTCGCCATCCCCGTTGTGCGGTATGCGGGGTGATCAGACCCAGAGCCTTGCTCGATACTTCATTTTCCTTGCGATAGAGCAACAAGCAAGGTAGGCGGTGCGTTCAGCACCGCACAGTACTCACCGAGGTCGCATAGTCGCTGCGGGGCCGGGGTTTCTCTCAAATGACTCTCCACTTTATGCCCATATGCATACAATACTCACAAGAACCAATAATATTCTTAATTTAGCAATGAAGACTCCTTTTCATTTCTAGTGGGTTGGGTAATCTTCTTATTCAAATGTAAGGCTAGGTTATTAATTCCTTTCCTCTTTTATCTTATTTTATTTTATATTAATTATTATTATTATTATTATTATTATTATATTATTAGGTCCCAAACTCCTTTGTAGGAAGAGAAATCTTCAAAGGATCTCAAGATGTTTGAGAATATAAATATGGAATAAAGTGAAAAGCTATCTGAGAAAATGTGGACTAATTTTATATAAAATATCCTTTGATTTTTATTTTTATGTATTTATTTATTATGCATAAAATATAAATATATTTTTTAGCAGAATCAAAGCCAATAATAATTCAACATCTCTGCCAAAGAGTTCATTGGAAAATATGTTGCATGCCTCCAACCTGAGAAAAATTTAGGCACGGGTGAGAATTTTAGGTACGGGTGAGAAATTTAGATCACAGTGCGGGAGCAAATACATGCGCATGATTCGTGATTTCAACGGTGGGGATTGTTTGTGAAAATATACGGCCGTATTATTGTAACACGGTCGTATTGAAAAGTGATCGTAGTCTAGATCAATCATGCGCGAAAATTCGTGTTGAGGGAAATATATGGTGGGATCGGGAGTCGCGCACGGTGATCTTAGGGCGTTACACGCATCAACATTTTTTCCCTCCAATCTTGGGTTGTGAAGGAAATAATATTGTTGTGTGAGTCTTGCATTTGTGAAAGGGTCTCAGTGATTGTTTAGAACCCTTGGGTTAACTTTTCAATTTTATGAGCTTTTTTACTTTCAAAATTTCTAGTAATCTTCAATTTCTCAGATAAAACAATCTCAATATTTAAGATTCCATTTTTATTTCGAGGGGGTTTCTTTATGCATGAAAGTTATGAAATGTAAATTTCAAGGGAGATTTTTGTAATTTCAGAAGTAAGAAGAGTGAAACCAGTAATTATGTTAACTTCCAGGAGTTAGCATAATTATAGGTTGCACCCTCTATCTTCTGAAATTGCATAAACTTCTCCTCTGAGTTTACATTTCATGACAAATATGTACAAAAATACCCCATGGAACTATTCTCAGGCCAGTATTCTTTTGACATACATATTATGAAATGCAAACTTACATGACGAAAAATCAATGTTCAAACGAGCTTTTCATTTTTTTGTTAGTATTTGTTATTTGGTCGTGCTAAGTAATTAATTTTTGCCAAGATCTTTATATCGAGTTCAAATTTTTGTTAAGACGGGCAAAAGGGGAGGCGCCATAGCAATTAAACAATTAGCGTATATACAAAATTTATGATATGTAATTTTGGGCGCTCGCAGAAAAAGAAAATAAGCGACGACGCAATACATTTTTTGTAGTCATCTCGAGTGCGAGGAATTATGCATATATCTCTGTTGAAAAATAGTCACCCCTTAGCTTGAGAGAAGATTATATTGTTGGATTGTTTAGGCCTCCTCGCGTTTCTCTCTCAACTCTTATCTCTCGCACATTTGGTTTAGAATGCGCTTGTTAATGCGGCGTCCATATCATGAGGTGCTTATAAAGTGTTAGAAATAATATTTGATGGTAGAGAAAAGACAAGAAGGATGCTGCATGCATATATATTAAAATAGAAAGACGAAAAAGAAGAAGAAGAAGAAGAAAAGGAAGAGCATTGAAAAAGAAAAAAGAATGGAGACAGTGGGAAAGAGTAATTATTAGTGCCATAACGACCCATAATTTAATAAAAGAAAGCTGCATATTCATCTTGACTCAATGTATTAACAAGTTATGTGAGAAGAATTAAGGGTTTGTGGTTTGTAATTCATACCAAATTAATATGTATAAAGATTCATAACTTTTTTGTAATTTACATCAAATTAAAGGCTTAGGATTGTAATTTAAAGGGTTTATAATATATTTTTTTGAATATTTTGGTAATTATGGGAGAATATTGTGTGGATAAATATAATATCTTGTAATTTTTGAGTTAAGAAAAGTAGGAGCATTTAGTCTCCAAGTAGTCTGATCATGGTTGCATTAATGTAGGCCTATATATAGATTCTTAGAAATTGATCTCCTAAGAGAAGTTTTTACTTTGTTTTGTTTTTTTTAAGAGAGAAAGGGTTTAAACATTGATGTATCATGCTCAAAACCCTCTAGAGGTGTCCCTCTCAAATTCTTAAAAAAAATGTGAACGCTATTTTTTCAAGTTTGAATAGCCTACGTTTGGAATAACCGATACCCAAAAACACAGTTTTATGCATGATTAATTTCAACAGCGGGGAATGAGCTTCATTCATGAACATTACTTTATCTTCATCTCCAACCGCCACCACCCACCACCACCCACCCAAGATTAGGCTCTGTTTGGCACAGCGGTGTCGGTTGTAAACGCAGTGGTTATGACCCACAACTAAGAAACTTCATCCACTTTTATGTTCAAAACTAGTTTTCTTTTCTTTGTGGCGGTTATAACCGTTGTCATGCCAAAACATATGTTCTATGATAGTGTTTTTTTTCCAAACTCAACACAGCAAAAACTTAGCAGAGCCTTGGGCTTTGTTTGGCGCGGTGGTAGCGGCCGTGAACGCCTGATCTCACCTAAGAAAATTCATGCAAAGATTAAAAACTAAAATATAAAAAACTATTCGACACAACAAAATGAACCACTCAACGAAACTCAATTTGAAATTTGGTTCGATGTCTTTTTGGGCTAAAGATTCGTGAAGTCATTTCAATTCATCGGACAGAAATTTCGACGACACCTTCGAATCATGTTAGATGGTGAAAGCGCCTATAAATTTTATTAACCCGCGAATGTTGATAACTCTCTGTTTTTCTATATATTAAAGTGAGAAATAGGTTTTCATGTGCAAATAGGTAACATTAAAGGGTTGTCTTGGGTTGACTTTAGGAGCAAATCCTCTTTTTACCATTCATAAATCAAAATTTCATATTTGATCTATGATTTTATGTGTATCTATAAGGAGCATATATGGTAGTAGATATTCAAGGGCTCTAGAAAATTTGCTCTTGACCACAACTTCTTATTCATTGATGGCCATGGAATTTTGGTGGAACAATAGAAGGTCAAAGTATAATGACCCAATAGAAAGTCAACTCTACTCATTTACAAAGAAGAACAACAAATTAAGCTCACTCTCCTAACAAATTTGTGCTTGACCGCGGGGATATCAACATGGTATGAAGATTTACAAGATCTCCTACATTAATTTTAACCTTAAAAATTATATTGAGGCTATTAAGGTTTACCCTTGTGAATATTGGTAAAAAGAGAGTAAAATTGAGATATTCATCTAAGAAATAGTGAAATCTAGGATATATAAATCGTCATAGTATCTTCGATATATGATTTTCACCTGACTATAAATCTTTATATGCTCAAGTAGTGCCTCCTATATATAGGCTCTGTTTGGGGAGGCGGGGGCAGTAAAAAAGCAGTGGTGAGGAACTAGTGGTGGCATTAGAGTTGTCCAGAAAGAAGTTTTGAAAAAATTATAGACTATTTGGAAAATCTCCATTGAAGTGTTTTTCAAAAAGTTGTTTACATTTTTCTTTTTGGAAGAACAAATTTTTTTAAATAATTGTTGTTTAGCTTTTTAATAATACAAATATGTTTTATGCTAATCGTTTATCACATAAAATGATATATATAAAAAATAAGCATGTTACAAAAGATCAGCGGTGAGAAGCAAAGATCACGAATGGGTGAAGAATTGCGAATGAGATAAGAAAACCTTCGAATAAAAGAGGAAAAACTGGAAACAGAGAAAACGGGTTTTATAAAGCCCTGGTTGACCGTCTGCTCAAAAAGCCACCAAAACACCTTTCTTGTAAAAGCTCTTTTAAAAATGCTCCTCATCCAAACAACCTAAAAAGGCGGTGAGAAGCAAAGTTCGTGAATGGGTGAAGAATCGCGAATGGAAGAAGAAAACCTTCTTATAAAAGAGGGTTGAAAGTAGAAAAAGCGATTTTAGAAATCCCTGGTTGACCATCTGCTCAAAGAGCCACAAAACACCTTTCTTGTAAAAGCTTTTTTGAAAAAACTCATGATCATCCAAACAACCTAGCTAAAAAGGACGATGCGGGTGAGAATATAGCTTTTCCCACCGCCCAAAACGGAGCACTAGCTTTCTGTTTCTCGCTATAAATGAATAACTTTATAGCTTTACACACACACACACACACACACACACACACACACACACACACACACACACACACACACACACACACACACACACACACACACACACACACACACACACTGGGAAATAAAAAAACACAAGCTCTGGGAAGGTAGACGGCACTACCGGATTTCATTGCACACAAAAAAGAGTTACAGCCAATTCAAGTTCACTAACATACATTCACCACCCTCTCTTAACATTAACACCTTAGACCGCAGGGAGGAACATATATATAGAGGAGAGGAGCAAAAAACAAAAAAGAGAACCGGGTTCAGCAACATAAAAGGAAAAGGCAAGGGGCAGGACAGCAGGCTTCATTTGGCAAGCGGCTCTTGCGGCTCTTGCGGCTCCAGGTTTGCATTTCCTTGGATTTTGTTGATCGTCAGATCTTTGTCCTTGGTAGTAGAAGCACATGGGCTGCAGGAGGGGTCTTCAATGCTGACGGGATTATTTTCTCCATACCCTCCCGTAATCCCGGAGGTAGGGTTTATGATTGAGTGTCACAGATGATCAAAGACGGAGCCGGCAAGAGGTTTTGTTAGAATGTCTGCAATTTGTGCTTCTGATTTACAATGTTTGATACTAATTGTTCCTTTACTAACATGATCCCTCAAGAAATGGACTTTTAGGTCTAGATGCTTGGATCTCTTGTGAAATACGGGATTATATGCGAGGGCAATTGCTGAAGAGTTGTCCACGCGTATTTCTGTGGGCAAGCTAGCATTTTCAAATATCTCTGCTAATAAATTCCTTAACCACAAGACTTCTTTGACAGCTTCACTTAGAGCCATGTATTCGGCTTCTGTTGAGGAAAGGGCCACAATTCTCTGCTTCCTGGTACACTATGAAATTAATTTAGTTCCCATAAAAACTAGATAGCCGGATGTGCTCTTGCGGTCCTCCTCACACCCGCCCCAATCACTATCTGAATAGCAGACTAAGTCATTTTCATTCTCTTGGGAGTAACTGAGGCCATATGTTCTGGTACCATTCATGTACCTGAGTATTCTTTTTACAGCTGCCATGTGTTTGACAGTTGGCTCCTGCATAAATCTGGATACAATGCTCATGGAGTGTTCTAAGTCTGGCCGAGTGTTGGTGAGGTATATGAGAGACCCCACTATGCTTCTATATTCTTCTGGATTGGTCTTCTCTGAGCCGTCTTCTTTCTTCAATCTTTCACCTGTCACAATGGGAGTAGAGCATGGGATGGAATTCAACATTCCTGTGCGAGTGAGGATGTCTATGGCATATTTGCTTTGGGAGAGATGAGTGCATCCTTCTTCTTGAGAAATTTGTAGTCCCAGGAAGTATTTGGTAACTCCTAGGTCTGTCATTTCAAAAGTGATGTTTAGGTGAGCTCTGAATTCAACAATGGCCTCATGAGAGTTTCCTGTTATGAGAAGGTCGTCGACATATAGGCAGAGAATGATGAATTTACCTCCCTCTTCCTTCTTTAAGTACATTGCAGGTTCACTAATGGTTCTAGTAAAGCCTGTTTCAATTAGGTGGGAATCAATTTTTTGGTTCCAAGCCCGTGGGGCCTGTTTGAGTCCATACAGGGCCTTTCTCAACTTGTAGACTTTATCAGTGTTGTTGGGGATGACATAACCCTCTGGTTGTGATACATAAATTTCTTCCTTAATTTCACCATTCAAAAACGCAGATTTCACATCCATTTGGTAGATGTTAAGTTTGTTTTGGGTGGCTATGGCAATGAGAAGTCTAATGGACTCAAACCTGGCTACCGGGGCAAAGGTGTCAAAGTAATCCACACCAGCTTGTTGAGAATAGCCCTTGGCCACTAACCTGGCCTTGTGTTTGGTAATATCCCCATGTTCATTGTATTTAATTTTATAGAGCCACTTAACTCCAATAGCTTTCTTGTGGGCTGGCAGGTCTGTTAGCTCCCAAGTGTCATTCTTGATGATCATCTGCATTTCTGTGTCCATGGCAGTCTTCCAGCATGGACTTTCTGATGCTTCTTTGAAGGTTTGGGGTTCTGTTGCCAAAAAAGCCATCTGACAATTTTGATATAAGTCTGTAAGGAGACGAAACCGCTGAGGTGATGAAGGAGGTGATGAGCTTTGAGGGCTGCAGGGAATTGCAGGAGGGTTCTGGGGAAGAACCTCATCCGGAAGGGATGGCAGAGGATCCTCATCAACATTTGGATTCTCTGTAACCGCCGGCCTCACATTCTGATCTTGAGCCTCTTCCCAGTTCCAGCTGCTACTTTCATCAATTATAACGTCCCTTGTGATGAGCATTTTATTGGTAAGTGGGTTGTAAACTCTGTAGGCTTTTGAAGAGTCACTGTAACCCAGTAATATCCCCTTTTCACCTTTCTCTGCAAGTTTGTCTCTCCCTTTTTCCATTTTCAAACTGTAGGCTATGCTTCCAAATGTCCTTAGGTGATCAACTGAGGGCTTGGATCCTGACCAAGCTTCCAGTGGGGTTGAGAGGTGCAGGGCACGGCAGGGGGTCCTGTTTAGGAGGTACACAGTTGTGTTTACAGCTTCTGCCCAGTAGGATTTGGGCAATTTTTTGAGATGGAGCATGCTCCTGGCCATTTCAATGATGGTCCTGTTTCACCTTTCAGCAATGGCATTTTGTTGGGGTGTACTTCTTACCGTCAATTCCCTTTTTATTCCATACTCCTGACAGTAATTGGTGAATTCCTGACTCAGAAATTCTCCACCTCTATCTGTCCGTAGAGCTTTTATCTTTAACCCCGTTTCTCAGTTTGGCTTTTAAAAGCTTTGAATTTTTGGAAAGCATCTGATTTGTAATTTATAAGATAGATCCACATCATTCTACTATAATCATCAACAAGAAGGAGAAAGTAGGACTTACCTGAGAGGGACTTGGTTCTAGCTGGCCCCCAGATGTCAGCATAAACAAGTTCTAAAGGAGATGTTGTCCTTACTCTGGTAGATGGAGGATGGGGCAGCTTGTGTATCTTGCAAAGGGCACAGTCTTCACATATTTCTTCTAACTTTCTCAGCTTGGGTAGACCTTTGACAAGCTGCTTGCTTTGTAGTTCATGTAGATCTTGATAGTTAAGGTGGTCATATCTCATGTGCCATGTTTTGGTTTCAGAGATCTAAACTGCCTTCAAGCAGGTATCTTCTAGGGGCAAGGTTAGGGGGAATACTTTGTTGCTTGTCATTTTGATTTTGGTGATGATGTTGGAAGAGTCTTTATCAAAGATAGTGCAGGAAAGATTATCAAATACCACTTTATAGCCTTTTTTGACCAATTGGCCTACACTCAGCAAATTTTGAGCCAGTTCTGGGACATATTGCACCTCAGTTATGTGTTTATATTGCCCCTTTTGAGTTTTCACCGCTATGGTTCCCTTCCCTTTTATGGCTTTGGTAGACCCATCACCAAACACAACCTGTGAGTTGAGTTCTTCATTCAGATAAATAAAGGCTTCTTTGTTGTTGGTCATGTGATTTGAACAGGCGCTGTCGAGGTACCATACGTGGCTCTCAGTTTCCCCACAATTGTTGCTAGAAAAGAACACAGAGTCTTCTTCCTCTTGTTCACTATAGTGAGCTTCTTCCTTGGGCCTGCCTTCTTGCTTCTGCTTAGACCAGCAATCTTTGTTAAGATGTGTTGGGTTCTTACACCTTTTGCACCTATAAAAGCAGTCCTGTGCTTCATGGTTATTTCTTTTACACAGCTTGCAATACAGGATTCTGGGATCACTGTCCCTAGGAATATTTTGGTGATCCACCCCCTCGGCTTTGGGTGGTTTGATATGTGTTTTACTTTGAAAAGCTTGCTCTAGAGACTGAAGTTCATATCTCCTCATCCTTTCTTCATGAGACTGGAGTGACCCTAACAGATCAGGAAGGGTTATTGTGTTGATATCTTTACCCTCTTCAATTGCTACCACAAAGGCATACCCTTGATTTAATATTTTTAGGATTTTAAGAACTATCTTCTTCTCTTCTAAGACATCTCCATAGCTCTTGATTTGGTTTGTCAGGGAGGAAATTCTGGAGAAATAAGCATGGGCATTCTCATCTTCCTTCATGCTTAGAGTATCAAATTCTTGCCATAGGTTTTGTAATTTGATTGCCATGATTTTTGTTGACCCTTGGAATTCATTTTTAAGAGAGTCCCACACATCTTTGGCTGTGGCTGCTCCCATGATCCTTGGGAAAATGCTCCTAGCAACACCCTGTTGAATGTATAATAGAGCTTTGACATCCCTTTTGTAGTTGTCTGCATACTCTTTGGCTTTGACTGGCTCCCAAGCTGTGAGAGGATTCTCTGCAGTAGGTTTATCATACCCCTCTTGTAGCAGATCCCATAGCCCTTGGGAGATAAAAAGAGTCCTCATTTGGACATGCCAGAAGTCATAAGAATCACCTTCAAAAATCGGAACACCACTTGGAGAATATTGAAAATTTTGAGGGGGATTACTAGAGGATGCCATATGATGTAAAAAATAAGAAGCTAAGAACAGATACTATACTTTACTGATGGCGGAAGAAACCTCCCTCTGATACCATATGGGAAATAAAAAAAACACAAGCTCTGGGAAGGTAGACGGCACTACCGGATTTCATTGCACACAAAAAAGAGTTACAGCCAATTCAAGTTCACTAACATACATTCACCACCCTCTCTTAACATTAACACCTTAGACTGCAGGGAGGAACATATATATAGAGGAGAGGAGCAAAAAACAAAAAAGAGAACCGGGTTCAGCAACATAAAAGGAAACGGCAAGGGGCAGGACAGCAGGCTTCATTTGGCAAGCGGCTCTTGCGGCTCCAGGTTTGCATTTCCTTGGATTTTGTTGATCGGCCGATCTTTGTCCTTGGTAGTAGAAGCACATGGGCTGCAGGAGGGGTCTTCAATGCTGACGAGATTATTTTCTCCATACACACACACAAACAAATCATTTTTCAAAACTAGATATTCATGAAAGCTATATCACCAAATCAAAATACATGAAGTTGGTATTCATACAACCGCACTTAGGACTCACCCATGACATTATGATCTTCTAATGATGTACGTCTTTTGGTTAACAAAATATCGCACTCTACCTTCCAAAAACAACAAACATACATTTTTCTCCATACCTAAAGAAATTTATGGCTATTGTTCGATGATATATTACAATAAGTGTCAAGGAAACAACACTTGCAATATCTACTATATAATACCCTCTACAAGCACAACACTAACTCTCCTCAAAATAAAGCAAATGATTCTTTTCTACAATTACAAATGAATTTTCTCCTCAAATTCTTGTGAGACTAATTGATTTCCCTTCTTTTTGTAGGTATGAAAGAGAAGACAACAAAATAGAGGGAGCAAAAAAGGAGTTTCGATTCAAGTGGCTTCAAAAGAAATTACATGCGGCTTAAGCTGCGGGACTCCTCATATAGGCGGAAATTTTCAAACGGAGTCCGATCCGAAAAATTTCACCTCATATAGAGAGTTAATTTGTGGATAAGCGGTGCTACTGCAGTTGACTTCCCATAATCCTCTTCTCTAGCTGCTTCTGATCTTAAGTAGCTCAAAATAGATATCACTAGCTTGTGGGCTCTATGGTGATTGTATTTCAACCATTTTCCCTCAACTTCTCCTTTGAATCTCTTCACGATCTCCGTCTTAATCTCTCTCACTTTAGTACGTAGTAATCCAACTCTATTTGAGGACATAATGATTGATTTTCATCGATTAACATGTGTATTTACTGATATTTAATCTGTCATGGACTTGTCTCTTTATAAACTCCCGTGCGGCCTTACTTTTTTTGCCACTCCACGTAGCTTAGCTAAATCAGCCTCCTGCAAGCATTTAGTGATGGAGATTAGTTTTGTCACTAAAAATATACATTTAATGACAAAAATTAAGTTGGCGCTAAATACATTTAGTGACGGGGCTTTTGCAATCACTTTAATTGTGACGAACTATAAATTTGATCACTAAATGACTTTTCTTGTAATAAAGATCTTGTTGGTGATGAAGAGAAGAACGAAGAAATAACTCAAAAGAATGCTAAAAGATGAAGAGAACTAAAAAAAAACTCTTTCAGTTATCCAATTTATATCATCTAATCAATCTCATGACAAATCAATCAATATGAGAAATAAATAAAAAATTCAGGGAGACATTACTTTCAAACTCAGGCCAAAGTTGGGATCCCTGATTTATATATTTTATTTATAATATATGAAATATTGTCGATAACTTTAGGCCCCCGATGGCCTTATTAATTGGGTGTTGTTATGGGCAGACCGATTTCGGCTATCCGGTAAATGGCTGGTCTGTACATAGCTGTTTTGGCCATTTTTTTGAAAATACGGGCTGCACTTAAAATTTTTCTATGATGTTATTCGCTGTCCTGGGACGGCTAATCGCAGACCTTAAAACAACTATTCGCGGTCCTAAAAATACTTATGCTCCATTCGTTTGGTAGGTTTTGTAGGAAGAAATTGGTTTTGGAGGGAATTAGTTTTCCTCCAAAACCTACCGGGTTGGATTCATTAAGAAAATATCCTATAGTGAAAACAGTCTCATTTTGGTCTGTTTTGAGAGAAAATCCTGTTCTTTTCTCTCTTAAAGTAATGCTTATTATTTTATAAGCATTATTTGATAATGATTATTATTTTAGCCAATTTAAATATTTTTCCCGATTTAAAGACATTAATTATTCATGATTAAAAATCTCGCAAAAACCTGTGCCTGAAAACCATCCTACAGCCGAACAGAAAAATTGACACTTTTCAATTCCTGTGCCTGAAAACCATCCTGCAAACGAACACAAGAATTGAGTTTGGCTCAAAACCAAAACCCTTGAGTTTTTTTGTTTTGGACCCAAAACCAATTCTTTTCAATCAAAATCTACGAAACGAACGAAGCCTTAAATTCATCGGACAACAGTGGCAGATCCAGAGAATTATAAATGTTGGTGCACAAAAAATTTCTAAACACAAATGCTAGCAGGTTGAGTAGGAGGGTCGTGGGTCACATGTTGGAAATTAATTTTGGGGGTGCACATAGCTGAACTTGATCTGCGAATAACCAAATTTGATCTGCGAATAGCCAACTTTGGTCCGCGAATAGCCAATATTTGTCCCTAAACAAACTAGTTACGTGACGTGGGAACGCTTCCATCTTATCGGAGCTGTTTCTCACTCATCTGACCACCTTTTTTGACATATAAGTAGTCAAAATTCATTGCCTCGACGAGAGGAATCCAAATCCACTAACAATTTTGAAAAATTATGGGGGTGCCAGTGTCTCTCGGGCCCCCCCTCTGAATCCGTCCCTGTCGGACAGGGAATATCAGTGGACTGCGTTTAACCGTGATAGGTCTGCTCGTAACATTGGCCTTAATTTATTATTCATGAGTGTCTTTCCTTTGTTTTTTTTTGTTTATGCCTTCCACTGCACTCAATGCTGTTCCCTCGAAGCTTCTCCTTCGTGTACTTAACTATCATTCTTTCTGCACACTCCCCCATATTCTTAAACCCTTTCTTTTTTTGTTTTCCTTCCTCTTTTCTTCTTCTTCTTCTTTCTTCTTCTTCTCCACCCACCAACTCTGCTCCAGGCTGTTGAATTAGAGGTCGAAGATCAGAGGTGAAGAATATATCTGAGCATGTTATCTTCTTCCCTCCTTAATCATTATATATTATCATGCATGGTGTTTATATAGGCTTCGTGTGGCGCGGCGATCACAAACGCGGTGGTTATGAACCGTCTTTAGTGAACGCCCGACCTCGCCTGAATATCTTCATCCACTTTTATGTTCAGAACAAGTTATCTTTTCTTGGTAGCGGTCATAACCATCGTCTTGCCAAACATGTATGATGATGATTTTTTTGTCCAAACTCACCGGAGCGAAAAAAAAGTCGCGTCAAACGGAGCCATATGCTTAATTAGATCATACTTTTTTGTGTTGATATGCTGTGGCTCCAAGCAGTCATTAAGGCTTCGTTTAATTTGGTGCTGCGGCGGCGATCATGAACGCAATGGAAGAGTTTTCTTTTATATTCTATTAAAATTAGTAGGTATTATTTCATTTTAGTAAGATTTCTTCGTTGAATCAAGTGGTTGGTGGATGAAATTAAGAGGTGAAAGTGGGGTTTTTTACTTTTTTTTTACACACAGAGAGAGAGAGAGAGAGAGAGATCCTTTTCTCTCTCTAAAGAAATTATAAGTTCAATATCTTATGCGGTCTAAGAAGAAAGGTAGAGATATGGTATTAAATGGCTAGCTAGAGAACTACTAATATAAAAGAAATCTGCACAAGTTATCTATGCTTGTTTTTTGCTTATATTAGAAACAATATTCCTCTTATTTGCTAAGAAAATGCATGATGATTCTTCACCTGCAGGATCAAATATTTACTCAGTAGTATTGATAGCGAGAGCATGTGAAAGCTTTTAATATGGTAGTAAAGCTATAATATATATATATATATATATCTTATTTTTCTCACCATTTTTGGTTCCTCTCATAATGAACAGACAGATTTTGTTGGAAAAGAAAGCAAATATTTCCTGCCTCCTACATTTTCCTCGTGTTTAAGATGTAGGAACTTGAAAATCAGTACTTAAAGCAGAAGAAAAATGATCATACCTTAATCCCTAATTGATTTTGGATGTTTTAGAGATGAAAAATCTTGATCTTTTTGTCCCTCCAGATTCCGCCAAGAGCCTTTTTGCCGCACACATTAATCCGAAAATCAGTTTTTGCTCGTAATATTTGTTGTTAGACAAGACACCAATAACCTCCGTTAATAATAGCTACAAGATAACTACGTATCATTCACTACAAGTCTACAAGTGATAGTTATTTCCATAACTTCTCTTTAACCACACCCACTTAATTAAAATTGTATATTAAGTTAATTCTAATTTACTTTTGAATTTAATTACTAACATATAAGATTCTAAGATTATAAAAGTCATAAACATTTCTTGCTCAATTCATGAAGTACAAATTCTCATGAATTGTAACTGCCTCTATACCTATTCCCCAGCTTTCTCACAGCTTCCTCCCTCATAAGGAGACATAATTCTATAAAAATTCATTGGATTTTTTCTCAATTAAATGAAGTATATATAAATTCTCTTCTAAAAGTTAGCATAGTTATAGCTTGCACCCCTCTTACTTTAAAATTACAAAAAAAATCCATATGTAAGTTAACATTCATACGCAAAAGGATTCCTCTTTTGTGTATGAATGTTATGAAATATACTCTTATATGAGAAGTTTTTTGTAATTTATGAAGTAAGAGGAGCGCAACCTGTAATTTAGCAAACTTAGAGTGGAGATCGAAGTACGTAAATGTCCCTATATATATATATATAAGAAAATTATCCTATATATAAAACCCTAATAGTCAAGTATAAATTAGTTTTCCTACTAAAAATACAAATTAATTAAGCCTCTCAATTAAACTATCTTATACTCTTCCTCCCAATCCTCCTCCTTCACAATGCAATTAAAGACAACAAAAAAGAAAACAAGACACCAAGAAAAAGACAAGAACAAACATAAATTTTACTCATCCTCTTACTCATATCCACTTTTTCTTCTAGGGGGATCCTTTCCATTTGGAGTGAAATAAATAGTATCTATTTCACGATCCAGATCTATTTCTTGCTGATCCGACGGGTTCGCTAATTTCATCCTTTTTTATTTTCTTTTTAATCAAAAAATTCTCAACCGTTAGATCAAGTGAGAATGCATCCACACCACGAAATAAATGTTATCAATTTCACTCAAATGGAGAGAATCCGAATCCCTTTTCTTCCACCTACTTACTACATTTACATATACACTCATGACTACTCTCTAGTTTTGCAGATGATGAAGCTTTCCTCTCAAGGAAACTACTGCATGCAAGTATTTACATTTTCCTCCTCAAGACTAAAGAAATCATGTGAAGATTGTCATTTCCGCCTCTCAACTGTTTGATCAAATGCTCAGCTCAATATTCAACTCTCATGAAGAAGAACACCACCACCACCACCACCACCACCTCCTCCTCCACCCCCTACCGATATCCCGACAAGCCCGAGCCTACTCCCTGCTGATCCACTGCGCCGAGCTCATTCACCGCTCCGACTTCCCCGCAGCCCGCGAAGCCGTTTCCGCCCTGATCGCGGCGTCTTCCGCCTCCGGCGACGCCACCGACCGCCTCTCCCACCACTTCGCCCGCTCTCTCTCGCTCCGCCTCCACGGCCGCGGCCTCTCCTCCCCGTACCCAGTACCGTGTGATCACGCCGACCCCATCCTCTCCTTCAACCAGCTCACCCCCTTCCTCCGCTTCTGCCACCTCACCGCCAACCAAGCCATCCTCGAAGCCGCCGACCGCCGCCGCCGCCGCCCCATCCACATCCTCGACTTCGACACCGGGCACGGACTCCAATGGCCCCCCCTCCTCCAGGCCATCGCCGACCGCCCCGACGCGCCGCCCGTCCACATCACCGGAACGGGAGCCGACCTCCGCCTCCTACTCCAAACCGGCCGCCGCCTCCAATCCTTCGCCAACTCTCTCGGCCTCCGCTTCCACTTCCACCCCCTCCGCCGCCTCTCCCCGACCGCCCCCCTCTCCTTCCGAACCAACCACCCCGACGAGCTCCTCGCGGTGAACTGCACCATGTTTCTCCACAAGCTGGTCAACGACGAAGGAACGGCGGCGGTCAACCACTTCCTGCTTGCGGTGAAAGCGATGAATCCGGCCGTGGTGACGGTGGGGGAGAGGGAGGCGAGCCACGGATCTCCTTCGTTCATGCATAGGTTCAGGGAGGCTCTCGGCTACTACGCGGCAGTGTTCGAGTCGCTGGAGGCGACGCTGCCGCCGGCGAGCGGGGGGAGGATGGCGGTGGAGGGGATGTGCGTGGGGAGGGAGATTGACGACATTGTCGCCGGAGAAGGGGAGGCGAGGAAGGAGAGGCATGAGAGGTATGAGAGGTGGGAGGGGTTGATGAAGAGCTCTGGTTTTGTGATGGAGCCGTTGAGCTCATTCGCATGGGCGCAGGCAAGGCTACTCCTACGGCTACACTATCCGTCGGAAGGCTACAGGGTGGACATGATGAAGGGCTCCATCTTCTTGGGATGGAAGAGTAAGCCCCTCTTCTCCGTCTCTTCTTGGCGCTGATCCATTTATGACGCCATTAATTAATTATATAAGTTTCCCCTGCTCATCTATTTTGCTGCTCTTTCTCTCCGAATTATATATATATATAATTATGGCTTTGTTGTTCAGTTTCTGAGCTTGGGTAAGAAAAAATGTAAGTTTGCTGATATTTGACTGTGTTGGTCAACGCAAGACCTAAATATTTTTATGTTTGTATGTGGAGAGAAAATGCAAGCTTCTCTTAGGAACGAAGATCGAAAGCAGATACGAAAATGCAAGAAAACAACGCAGAAAACACAGATTTATGCAGTTCGGCAATCTTGTATACGTCTACGGCTACACTAGAGTTTCTCCACTATATTTTTTAGTTACATAAGCCAGATGCAAAGAAGTCCTTTTAATCTTGAAGTCTAGGGCTTCCCTATGCGGCGGCGTGACGACATTCCAGTCACTCGCAGTCCTTCGAGCGAACGATTATAATCCCAAGGGCATCGTGAGGAGGCGAGGAGGGAAGGTTTTTTATTTAATGAGGTATAAAAAAAAAAGAGGGGGTGATTGAATGGAGGGCTAAGATTGCTTTGATGGTCTACACAATTACACCATAAGTAAATATCTTTATATAATATATAGTACGAGTGGTATATACGTGGTCCCCCGTACGACAAACGACATCATCTCGGCCGCGATAGTGCCCCGACGCGATGACACTCCCGCCACTCGCAGTCTCCCGAGAGCACGATTGCAGTCCCAAGGGCATTGTGAGATAGAGATTTTATTTAATTAAATAAAAAATAAAGAGAAAAGGAAGAGATTTTTACTCGCAGTCTCCCGAGCGTACGAGTGCCGAGTACGATACATATCCGGTATGACGGCATGACAAAATTTTAAAAACAAGAATATGAGTATGGCAAGATGTGTTGTATTAAATATAATAAATATGTATATGTATATCTCACAAATGTAATTAAAATTCCTCAAAATAATAAAAGAACAAACATAGTCGCATAAATCATCAATTTCTAAACATAATGCATATACAAAATCAGCAAAAATACAGAAAATCAACAATAAATACAGAAAAATTACAAAATTTTTGTATATTACAGAAATCTCGTTAAAAGATTTCTCGGTAATATACAGAACTTTTGAACTTGTTATAGATTTTTGTGAATAGCAATTTTGTTTGTGAATAACAATTTTATTTTGCGGATATCCTTTTTTTGAAAATAATGATTTGCGGTTATCAAATAGTTGCGGATAGCCAAAAGTGCGTTGCTAATAACAATAACCGCCTATTTTAATTTGATCATTTATCCATCATTCCCAAACAAAATAATGCCAAGGGATGCATGTGAAGCATGCATGCATTGTAGTCTTAATTCCTCTCCTATGTCGAGAGCTTGCACTACAAGAAAATAAGTATGAATATAACAAGAAGAAAACAAACTTTGAATAAATAATTACACAAAGATAGGTACTAGTGAGCCTACCCTTTATTTTTTTGTCAAAAATCAATTATAAATTCTTTCTTGAAACAATTCTGAACTCTATGCTTGACCTCCGAAAATGCTGAGCCGCTGGGAAATTGGTGAACGTGTATCGGATTACGACACGCTTAGTGATGAGAAGAGAATTCCGAAGTGCTCTATGTAGGGACCTTAGAAGCTAGCAACCAATCTTTCTGGCTTGATAGGTCCCTAGTTGATCTCACTCGATAATCGGGCACTCGCTTTCGAGCTTGTAAAGAACTCTAACTGGGACTGATTCTTGCAACCAACCCCTTCGTATCCTCTATTGAGAGGCCATTAATTTACTCCACCCTTCGAACTTGCGTTGTTCTCGACTCTTAAACAATAGTCAATCGACGCCGAGTCACATTTCCTTTTCAGGAGAACTGTTGAGATTTGTTGTTCTACAATCATCATCAAGTTTGCAGTTGTATCTCGCGGCTTCGTTAATGTAATTAGTACCGTTGTTGTTACTTATTTTGCTATGTATTCAACTATAGACTCAATTGAGGTTGAACACATGGTAGTTGTAATTAGTACTGTGGTTTGTTCTACCGTGGTTAATTGTTTCTATGACAAATGGTTGACTCTGGTTATGTGTAGGAGTTCTCTAGCTCTATTCGCTACCATACTCTCGATCAATAATATTTTGCATGTTAAATTATCTACTTATTTATTATTCGTAATTCGTGCTTTAACTAATGTCATGCATCATTGACGGAGCTAGGAAATAATGTCAGGGTGGGCAGCTCAGTGACCACAGCTTCTTAAAAAACACATTATATTTTCAATAATACACAATATATTTCAAAAATAATACATAAATATTTAACAATATTTCAACAATAATATATGAAATGATGGCAAAATGGGCAGGGACGCAGGGTAGCAGATCAATGGCAGTGAAAATCCTAGCAAAAAAAATTTCTCAGCAATACCAAATTACTAAATTTGTATGGAAAAGCGACGGAGCCGGCCACGAAGAAAGGACCGAAGGAGGAGTCCTGGAAAACATCTTATTAATGTTAATGTCTCTTGTGAAAAATAACTTGAACACTATAGGGACAAGAGGAAGAGTCCTGGAAAACATGCTCTACCGGAGTTGTCATCCTGCACGGTTGCACCCGTGCACGGAGTTGTCGTCGCCTCGTCAGAGTTGTCGTCTTGCACCGCTGCACGCCTGCACGGGCTGCGCGCCTGCGCCGGAGCGCCGGAGCCACGGAGCGTCAGACTCGTCGGAGACCAACGAAGAGTAGAAATCGCAAAAGCGGGTTAAGCGACAGTCGGCAAAAACGGGACCGGGAATTTGAAAACCTAAAAATCGCGATAAACAGATACAATACAACCTCCTGCGGAGTGCGGACTGCCCTTAGATTAATTTGATCCAAGGGTTAAAAAAAATTAAAGCAAAATTTGGGAGCCTAGGATTCGAACTTGAATCATCACCAAAGCCACCTAAAAATTTTACCATTGCACCGACTTAAAACTTATGAACATTTTTATATTTATATATATATAATAATTAAATATATATTAAAAAATTTAAAATTTTAGTCATAAACTCACAACCAACCTCTTATTTCGCAAAATCCAGGGTGGGCTGCTGCCCACCCTGGACCCTACGTAGATCCGCCCCTGGATGCATGAAGTGCAATATCACCCTTGAGGAAGCACCGGTACGCGGGTACGATACGCATCCAGTACGACGGTACGATAAAATTTTACAAACAAGGATATGAGTACTGCATGATATGTTGTATTAAATATAATATATATGTGTATGTATATCTCACAAATGTAATTAAAAGTCTTCAAAATAATAAAAGATCAAACATAATTGTATAAATCATCAATTTCTAAACATGAATACATACAAAAATACACGAGCACAATGTTTTTTTTAAGGGCATTGTTAAAGGCAAACCAGAATTGGCTATTGCCAAACCAATTTCTATGAGTTATTACGCGGCTTTTGATAATACGCTTTGTACATGCATTTTTAGGAAAAGTGTTCAACACAAAAATTGTAGATCTCGTCGAGATCTACAACTTTCGCGTTGAACACTTTTCCTGAAAATGCACGTACAAGACCCTAAAATCGCCCTGATCGTTACTATAATGAATTTTTGAAAATAACAAGAAAATACGCCTTGTAAATGCATTTTTAGGAAAAGTGTTCAACACGAAAGTTGTAGATCTCGACGAGATCTACAATTTTCGTGTTGAACACTTTTCCTAAAAATGCATGTACAAAGCGTATTTTCAAAAGCCGCGTAATAACTCATAGAAATTGGTTTGCCAATAGCCAATTCTGGTTTGCCTTTAACAACTCCCTTTTTTTAAACACAATGAATTCGGCGATGTTCGGTTTTCTCGGTTTCAGTTTATGAAAAATCGAATTGAACCGGGCCGAGCGTTGTAAATGTCGGTTCAATCCGAGGAATTATTTTGGTCAGTTTCTATTTTGGTTTCAATGGTGTTAATGTTGCATGTGATTCAAACACTAATTACAATCTAAATAATGTTTATACTCACTAAGAAGTTAGTGGTTATTTTATTGGGGCTTTTGGTATTAGTCCATGTCGTGATTTCTTTGTTAACTTCCACCGTTGATCTCTTTGTTTTCTGCTCCCCGGTTTATCGATCTCTTTGCCTGTGACCCGCTCGGCCGCCCAAATGTCGTTCATTGTGGTCGGGTATGGCGTTTTTCCACCGCCCAGTTGCTGTCAATGACTCGTTTTCGGTCGATATTGCGTCTCTGGTTAGGCCGAGGACTCTGCATTTTGATCATCTCTAGTAATGTTTATAACTATTTAACCTGAAAACATTCCAAATTATTATATATATAATCATAAGAAGATTTATGGACAAACTTTTCATGCTACTACAACAATGCATCATAGCATACACCTACAATGCATCATAGCTTATGGTGCGTTACACGCCCAAATGTCGTTCATTGTGGTCTCGGACTGAGGACGTCCCCCAAAATTTTGCCCTAATTAATCTAGAGAGATTATGGGGGATTTTTTGTGCGTGTTATGCACCATAAGCACCACGCGGTAATAAGCAAGCTTCTTTTGCAGGACCTACCTCCTTTTCAAACGCAGCACTTTCGAAAGAGCGGCTTATTGTTTTCAAAATTTCTTCTTCATCCACATCGAAATTGACGCCCTAGCTGCTTCGTCGGAACGACGATGACGACTTATTTTGAGAGGGATTTTTTCCTCCCTTGACGTCCTTCAAGGTGTAGTTAGACCAGCGATCGATAAAGACGAAGAAGAGGCGCGAAATGTTCGCCTGAAATATCACCAAAAAATACCCGCTCAACCAAAGTGATCACCGAGAGAGCAAAAATGCTCGTCTCGGAGGTACCACGTCCCCAGCAATTTTACCCTAATTAATCTACAGATAGAGAGTAGAGGCCAGAGGGTGGGGGGGGGGCGCCGGGTTCCACTCTGGTATGAGGGGGAAAAAGGGGGGAGGGGGGGGAGAAAAAAGAAAAAGAGGGGGAGGAGAGGGGGAGGAGAGGGAAAGGGGGGAGAGAGGAAGAGAAAAGAGGGAAAGGAAGAAAAAAATGGAGGGAGGGAGGGAGAACGCGGCCACAATTTGCGAAAGATAGACATTTGGATCTCCGCGGAGATCTAAATGACTCTCCGCAGAGATCCAAATGGTCTCCGCGGAGAACATTTTGCTCTCCGCGGAGAACTTTGTGCTCTCCGCGGAGAACCATGTAGATCTCTGCGGAGAGCCTTTTGGATCTCCGCGGAGAGCCTTTTGGATCTCCGCGGAGAGCCTTTGGATCTCCGCGGAGAGCCTTTTGGATCTCCGCGGAGAGCCATTTGGATCTCCACTGATTTCATTTAAAGCTATAATTAGCATCTTTCGACCCATTTGTAAACAATTGCTATTATAGACAAATATTTCCAATGTACACGAAGAATGTTTCTTAATTTACATCAATCAACCACAAAATATTTAAAGATTTCTGCACAGATCTGGGCTCTAAACATAGGCATTTTTTTCTGCCAGTCCGCGCAACTCTCCCAGCTTCCCACCCCTTCCTTCGCTATGTGCTCCATATACTTCATAACGAAGACACCGCAGTCCACGGAGTTCTCCTGCTGTGGTATACCAACAGTCAAGTCGAGACTCCAATTGGTAAATCCTGCGTGGACTTTTTGAACGGTCGCCTTCTGGAGCGCAGAAATCTGCATTAACACAAATATTTTCGTACATTAGTAACTACGTAATGTACACTACTACATTGCATGTCAACGAACTGTACTTACAGCTATTTTAGCGGGAACTTTCCGTTTGGGGTTACGCAGAGAGTCATGTATTAGCCACTTCTTATCTTTAACAATACCCACCAATAAAAACCAGTGTTCACTAAAACATACTGGCATTAGAATCATTTTGACATTGGCGAGATTCTCCTTAGTAATGCGCTCGAGGAATCCAGCTATAAGCGTAGTATCTGCTTTATTGGTCCGTTGGAAGTGCAACTACATAATTTGTAACATTTTTTAGCAATGCAATCAGAATTATTAATGTACAGAGCACAGATAGGGAGATCATACCAAAAAGTTAGGAGTGATATACATAAACGGATGATACGCTTCTTTTTCCCGCTCTCTACGCAGAGTCAAGATCTTTGCGTATGCATCAATATGACAATCTTCAACGTATTTATCAGTCAGCAGAGCATCCATGCCATCTCGAAATCCCATTATATTCCATTTATTGAATGCTTGATCGTTCCTGAAACATTAGAAAACCATCGTCAATTTCAATGCGCATAGATAATTTTTTTGAAAATATAAAAGTGTATAATGTCAAAAGGGCACCTCGATGGAATGGCGCTCATATGTTGATGGATGATATCTCTATCTTCTTCACTTATTAGCGGTCTCCCCGGATAGTCAACGGGGTACACATCAAGTTCATCCGCCTTTGTAGTTTTAAGGTTTTTTCCTCCTAATGGGGAGTCTGGAATTTGAGTAATGGAAGTATCGTGAGGGGTAGTGAGGGTGGTAGCGTGGTGGGTGGGGGATCTAGAGGTACTAGGGCTAGGTGATGGCGTGGCGGGATGAAGGAGCGTGTCTATATCGGCACTCATAGACTCAAGACTGATACCTACACTGTGACTAAAACTAACTAAATCACTATGTACTCTATCTATTTTATTGTCTACTCTATCTAGCCTATTATTGAAATTATTCATCTTACTATCTAATAATGCAAATTGCTCTAACATCCTATTTTGTAAATCAATCCAAAACTGTATAGGAGGAAGAGATGGTGTGCTAGGTGTTGGGGGAGGTGATGATGTGCTAGGTGGTGGGGGAGGTGATGACGAGGGAGATGGCGACGATGGGTTAGGTGGTGATGCAAACTTCACTTTTTTTGTTGCCCTAGAAGCCGGGCTTATTGATTTTCTCTTAGATTGGGGAGGTGGCGGTGTCTTCTGTGATGTCAGCTCTGAACATAACAGCTTCTCCTCTGGTGTTATGTCCTCGAGTACTTCCAACACCTATAAAGAAGAAATACAACCATTGTATTGGATAGTTCAACATTAATAGTTAATCGAATAAAGTAAACTATTTACCTGCTCATCCAAGATAGATGGAACAGTGACCCCCAGCTCTTTCAATGTAAATGAGACCTTCTCCGACCATCTTAATAGTCGAGGCCTCAATGTCGGATAATGCGGAGGGATGCTGGTGGTGTGCTCGAGGAACCAAATCTATATGAATCATTGCAATAGTTTAGAACATATGAAACAAAATTCATTTTCAGAATTAAAAATATAGATACTTACAACTAGAACATGGGTGCATCCGTAGATGTATCCCAATGAGGATTCTGGCCTCTGTTGCACTTGGCCTTCTTCTGAAATTGGTGGCAGCTTCTCCACCATCACCCGGAACGACCTCATTAGGAAGGTATGAATTGCTTCCGGCCAATTGAACTTTTGGAAGTTCTCCAAGTTGGAGACCTCGTCAAAGAACCTTGGGAACCTCTCCGCGCTCGAGGGGAAGAAGAAATTGCACAGAAGGTGCAAAACCAATACGTTGGTCGTCACAGGGGATGACCCCTTCTCCATCGCTTGAAGCTCCGTCTTCAATTCTGTCTTCGTGAGCGCTCCAGAAGGCTTGGAAGTCAGGATGACTTCCTCCCCATGGTTGGGCAAACCCAATATCAATGCCACGTCATTGGGGGAGAAGGTAAGCTCCCTCGATCCAATGACGAATACATCCTTCTCGATGTCGTACCAGCTGAGGAGACTGTATAGGAGTGGAGTGTTCTGCGGCACCTTCGGTGCATGGAAAATATGCCAGATGTTGGCATCCATCAACATCTTCTTCTGACTCTCCTCCATTCGTTCAAGAATGGCTGATGCTTGGCCCACAAATTTCGACAAATAGCACCTCGAGCTAAGAACATGAATTTTCTTCTGCCCCATAGATCTGTCAAAATTATAAACGATTGTTACAATAAATCATTGATATGCATGTATAATAAGATAAGAAAATCCAATATAAAGGTCTCTGGGGAAAGCCAAAAGGTTCTCCGCGGAGAGCCAAAAGGCTCTCCGCGGAGAGCCAAAAGGGTCTCCGCGGAGAGCCAAAAGGGTCTCCGCGGAGAGCCAAAAGGCTCTCCGCGGAGATCCAAAAGGCTCTCCGCGGAGATCCTTATGGCTCTCCGCGGAGAGCCATTTGGATCTCCGCGGAGATCCAAAAGGCTCTCCGGATCTCCGCGGAGATCCTTTTGGCTCTCCGCGGAAAGCAGGTTGTCTGAGGAGATCCTGCACAAACTCAAGGAAGAGGACAAAATTACAATAAAAAACATGCCTTGCTGGGGTTCACAGACTATTGCAAGCTCTTTTTTTGTTATTATCCTTCACCTTTTGCTTGAGCTGCACATCAGATCGAACTCGAAACTGGTTCATCCCCAACACCCGTGCGACTCGCGCCCAGTACAAGAAACGCTTGGCCAGGCTCTTCCAAGACATTTGATCACCAGTCGTCGATTTCACATGGGAGCGCTCTGCTGAACTAGTTAGCAAGTAATTGAGCAGCTCCTTCTCCGATTGAGAAAACGGCTCCCCTATAGATGGGGTGGGGACGATGGCCTCCATTATTTGATTGAAAGTAGGCAATTGTTGATTGACCATGAATGGAGGACGGGAACCAATCTCGCTGACAGCGGACGAGCTGCCCCCAGCAGGTTCCTCCGTCGTCGTGATGATCGCAGAAGATGCTGGTTGAGTTGAATTCTGTGTGGTCGGAGTTTCGGCTGGCAATGGTTGTGTAACAAGTAAAGACGGTGGAATGTGGATGTAGTCTTGATCACTGAGGTCCTTTTTGGCTTCGGTATGCGACTGCAAACTGTGCTGACGACCTGGTGTTATCGATGAGGTTGATGCCCCCTTTCCTTTTTAGACGTCCAAGATACTCCCAACGATTTTGAATGTCCTTGTGGTTCATTTGAACTAGATCCTCACGACGCGCAGCAATGCGGGCGTAAGCTGGTGCGACCACTTTGATCCAGTGAATATTGCCCGCATGCCCAGCATCAATCTCTTTTTGAACAAGTCGATCAATGATATCATCCGTTGATCCTTCAATTACTTGTTCGGGCACGGATTGCATATCTGTTGCACGAGGTTGACTTGAACAGTGATCGGCGCCGGTTGTCAAGGTGACGGTTCTAGTTATTGTTGTGGTGACAATCTCTTCCAACTGCATGAAACTATCGTCACGACGCGCCTGCATTGGAGCAATCAATGACGCAGCCTGATTCAAGGCAGTAATGATGCTGCGTTTGGGCGCTGCTCGTTGAATGGGCAATCTGAATCGAGCCTGGGCAACCATATCCTCCAAGTGTTGTTTAAGAACCTGTTCTGATTTCGGCCGAATGAACCGTTTGAAAGCGAAATTGGTGCTATGTAAAGCCGAGACAAGAAGAGACCATATTCGATGCAATTGTGGAATATGCAAGGATTCAATAGGAAAATCTTTCAGATCCAGCAGTTCATCGGGCTAAAGAAATTTGAGAGCAACCATTCAGAGTAAGCGTCGTTCGAGGGGGTTGATCATTGGTGAAGTGCTCATCACAGCTTCCCAGAGATTAAGACCTTGTAATGTCGATTGACGTTCATTGCCCAATGCGTTGAGGCTGCGAGATTTCTTATGGTGATTTGATGAAGAGCTTTTCCCATGCGATGTTGGTCCGGGTTTTCGGCGCTTGCGACTGGACTGAATCGAATGTGGCGTGTTGCTTATATCGACATCTTCGGTATAGTGCGGCTGTGCAGCTTTGTCTTCTGCAACTATGTGATTATCATCGTGAGCCCTCTCCACAGCAGTTGCGGCAACATCAAGTGCATCTTTCACAATCGCATCGAACGTGTGGCTCGACCAAATTGCATTATCTGCTATTGATTCGACGATCATTCCAACGGATTCCAGTTGCCCGACAGGAATTTTTGGCAGTTGAGGAAGGGATTGTCCAAACGCTGCCGTCAATCCAAACTCGCCGTCGCAATCATCAATCGAGAGAGGCAGCATATGAAACATTGTCGACAGAGATGTAGGTGAGGGAGTAATGCCATCGGTCGAAAGCAGTGCGAGATACTGAGTGAGAATGATATGCATACCCGAGATTGGCAAATACGCCCAACGAGGATCAAATTGGAGTTCGCCGCGAAAGTTGATTTGAGCAACCACGGCATGGAGCAGCAGGATCCCTCCATCCAGGGACATAGTCTCCGGGCAAATGGCTCGCCCTTGACGCCATAAGTTTTCGTTCTTCCCTGATCCACGCCGTAGAGTTGAACGAAAGAAGCGATCCACGACGGTGTTCGACGTGCCTGCTGGCGGCGTTAAGCAATTTCTGATGTGCTTTTTTTGCGTCTCGTGGCAAGCTAGAAGTTTGGTAGTCACAATGCGCTTCGAAGGTTGCACATCATTCTCCATTTCCCAATTTTTAATTCGATCCAACAATGCATCCAATTCAGTCTCAATGATGGAGCCTTCCCGCATTGAAGCATGTCCATTGACAACAATGATTTCGGCCACGACAGCCATAAATTGTTCCTGGCGGGCACGATCTGTGCCGTTCGAATTGTCCATGTACCTCGTGATGAGGTGATGATTATCTAGGAGAACAAAGATGTTGTCGAAGTCTTGTAGCCATTCCCGATCATCGCAGCACTTGTCAAGGTACATGATGAGCAGCGAAGTATCAATACCGTAAGCGTTGTACCGGTTCTGCAAACTCCGACCAACAAATCGACGCTCTGCATTGCCCGTTGTCGTTGTGAATTGATGGGAAAGAATTTGTTGGCGCTCGTTCATGACTGAGTGTAATCCATCAACGGGGGAAAATTTCCTGCCATTGAACTCATCCGTCAATTTCATGCGTCCCGGCACATTGTGATGATGGTCAGCCGAGAGATGAGTCCCGGTTATGGCGCCTTCCATTCGGTTGAAGAACGAAAGTTGGCGAGCAATGCAGTCTTGGACTAGGCGTGTCAGCGTTGATTCCAC
This sequence comes from Dactylorhiza incarnata, assembly GCA_033032865.1. NCBI lineage: Eukaryota > Viridiplantae > Streptophyta > Magnoliopsida > Asparagales > Orchidaceae > Dactylorhiza > Dactylorhiza incarnata. The sequence continues at coordinate 1,094,137 of JAWHQI010000305.1, read as the reverse complement.
TGGACCGAGAGTGCCGTTGTACCCGTTGCAATGCTGAAAAATGAGGGAAAATCAGGGAACACTGCCGGATCCTGCTGCGATGACGTTTGCCCGAGTGCTGCATCCCATAAGCGCATATCCAAATACCACGACACGTGACCACGATATAGTGCGGCTTGACGCATGTATCGAGTCGTTCGGGCACAACGAATCACCTTGGCGGCATCAGCAATGCCGAAACGGGATGTGTACAAGTCGTAAGCCATTTGAACAAGACCGATGTCGTGCGCGCTCTGTTCGAACAGTTGCACAGGATAGTTAAGGACGATGGGCGTCGGGATCAACTTCTCGGTTTTGGCCTCGTCCATGACATGGAAGGTGGCACCACAGCCGCCGGAGGTGTTCGACTTCTTGCACACATATCGAGCACTGATAGAAAATGCAGTGGTGTCGATGCAATCTACAACTCGCGGGGCGCTGAATTGCTTGCGGGAAAGAAAGCCGACTTTGTTGCAAGATGGACATGCACCTGCTGCCACATTGACGCCGTACTGCCGTTCCGGATCGATCACGAGCAATGGTTTCAACAGATACGCATTCATGTCAGGACGCTTGTTCCACAGTGGCACTGGCGGATCGATTCGGATAGGAGGGTGCATGTCATCATCCATCATTTTCAGTTGTATTTTGATCCAATCCTCCTGAATTTTGTTCAACGTGCCAGATTGCTTGCCACAAATGCACGACTCACTAGTCGGGCGGTCAAATGCTGACGAATAGAATGGAGGTGTTTGCGTCGGAATCGATTCGGTTGGAATTTCAGGGCAGCGATGAATGAGGGTCTCTACTGATCGTTGTGTTTTCGCAATGTCCCGCAGCAGAAGGTCAATACCATTCATTGCAATTAATGACGAACAGACAGACAATCTAGCAATTAATGACGAACAGACAGACAACTGATTTACCAGGTTTTGCAATGAAGAATGATCACTTGAAAAAGAATGAAGATGTAGTTCTTTATACTATGTTTAGGGCATGGAGAATATTTTCAGGAGACAAGCCAAAGCAACTCATAAACCTGTGGTTCTCCACGGAGAACCACTGGATCTCCGCGGAGAACCACTGGATCTCCGCGGAAAACCACTGGATCTCCGCGGAGAACCTTTGGTTCTCCGCGGAAATCTAATGGGTTATCCGCGGAGAACCCTTGGATCTTCGCGGAGATCTTTTGGGTTCTCCGCGGAGAGCTGGCTGCGCTCCTTGGAAATCCCATGGTATCCGCGGAGAACCCAAGAGATCTCCGTGGAGATCCAAAGGATCTCCGCAGAGAAGGATTCGGGGTTCTCCGCGGAGATCCAAGGGTTCCCCGCAAAGGAGGTATACGCTCTCCTTCCTTGGACAACAATGGCGGAGAATATGAAACCCTAAAAAAGAAAAATGGCGTAGAAGATGTACCAAGCGGAGATGAATCTCAAGCCTAGGATCTCTTGTGCCGTGAGTCGGAGAACGCGCGCCGGAGAGTCGTTAGCACTTGGCCGGAGTCGATGGGGGAGGCGGCGCCGGAGAGCAATCGGGGGGAGCGCTACGAGAGAGAGGGAGATAGAGCGTGAGTGCGAAAGAGAAGGAAGGGGAGAAGCTGGACGGGCGCGGGATTGATGAGAGAGGGAGAGATTGCGTTTTATTATTTTAATGTTTATTATGATTATTTTATTAATATTAAGTCAAATTCAGTGAACCAGAGTGAGGCCCAACCGGGGGGGGGGGGGGGGGGGGGGGATCAAAGAACATGCATGGAATATTCTGAGAAAAAGTCAAATCAAGAGAAAAAGTCAAATCAGAGGGAATAATTTGAGGCCACATCTCGAGAAATACTTTTATGTGTAGGGTTCCATACTCTAAGCGCACGACTGTATTTTCCCAATTAACTACAGTTGTATTAAAAAATACAGTTCCAAAAAACTCTATTTTCAGACCTTTTTTGCAGGAGAAAATACAGTTGTATTTAAAACTAACAAAAACATCTTTTCTACCGTAATATTTTTACATTTATCTAAAACAAATGAGATCTTAAAATGATCGTAAGAAAAATATGAATCGATATTACGATTTTTATTTTGTAAAAAAATTAAATCTTAGCATACAAATTCAATTTCGCATCTTCTTGCAGAAACACTACAAGTATAAAAAAAATTTCCCACCCTTGTCAAAATCCCAGAAAACTCCCCTTCTTTCTGAGGAATTTTTCTAGGTGGCGTTGGAGACCAATTGAAATGCACACTTTGGTAGGAATGTGTGGGTCCCGTAATGCACGATGCACAATGGGGCCCATGCATCTCTGCATTTCTATTGGCCCCACATTTTGGCCGGGACCGTATATAAAAATTTCTGCTTCTTCTAGCAATCTCAAATGGAATAATCATTTGGGGCAAGAGAGATGAGGACTGACCGGAGGGGGCAGGCTGACCAAAAAACCCCACCCCTTCCCTTCTCTTGTTGAGAAACCCAATGATTTTGCCTCCTGAACCGAATTATTTTTAATTCCGGATTAATTAATTAATTGATTAATTTACAGACAACCAGCCGGCATATAAACACATGGCCGCCGCATCGAGGAACCGCCCTCACGCCTTTATATATAATATAATATATAAGTTCACTAAGCTTAATTATTAATTAATCAATTACTGGCCGCTAAAAGAATATTAATTATAAAAACACAATTTAATTATACAAAGCTGGATGATGCTTAATTAGTGCCCACCACGCCAACTTAATTGCATGATTAGAGAGAATATATATTAATCATTTTTAATTTAATTTAATTAATTTATTTTTATTTTAAAAAGTATCTTCTTATCCTTTAGTTTTTATTAAGTTTTGTTTTTAATATATATACATCAGAGGAGATTGATATGTTAATCTACATTCTTAATGGAAATTAATTAATAATTGACATTAATAATTTACAACTCCAAGAATCCGCTCTATTTATGCTTCGGTGCGGTTTGGTGGTGTTCCATAATGTCACATTTTTCTTATAATGAATAAAATCATTATATTCTTTCATAAAATAAGAGTGTTCCACAGACTTGGGCTTTATTTGGGGGACTAATTTTCATGCAGTCATAACCGCTTGATCGGTGAAAATAAGTCTCCTCAAACGGAGCCTTAATCAATATATATGTTCATAAAGTCCTTATATTTTAAGCTCGTCATTCATACATCCTAAAACTTCTTTGTTGTGGATATCCTCTGACATGGCCGACATGTCGTCCGACATAAAGATTTCATGGACAAAACAACACGTTTCCGATATTTTTTGTGCAAAATATCCTTTTGGAATATATCCTCCGATATATCTTCTATTGACCGATATATTTGCCGATATATCAGCTGAAATATCCTGACATTTTATCGATTAGTTTTTTTTTTTCAATTTATTTTAATTATTGTCTATGGTCTAATAGACAATAAACTGAAATTGTTTCATTGTTTAAGTTTTTTTCCTTCCTCTGACTTTCTTCCTTGCTCAAGTCCGTCGTTGACTTCAATTATGCATGGTCTTTGAATTATAGACTAAAGATTCCTTATCTTCCATTGTCATTGACAACTTCCTGGCTTTATGCTTCCTTACTTTATTTCACGCATTATACCGTTATTACTTATGGAGCACCAAATGTTTATATTAGTTTGATAAATTTAGGAGTTCAATAAATATCAAATTATTAATATATTAATATATATAAATTATAAAAGAATTAAATTTATATATAATTACATATATAAATAATTAAATATTAAAACCCGATATATAAAATATCCACGATATATCCCCCAACATATTAAAACCGACATGAACAACCTAAACCGACATATCCCCGATATCCAACATCTACAACCTTGATATATATATACATACAATAACCCGGATGACTGCTAATTGTATGATATTTCTATGTAAATATATTTCCACCCATCAAATATGTGATTATACATAATGTAATTTCACCCATCAAATTAAATATGTGATTATACATAGCTACCACTCCTCTCTCTCTCTCTCTAATATATATATATATATATATATATATATATATATTCGTCCACAAGACACATACATAGAGAGGATATATCAAATAGAAGAGGCATAAACAAGGCCTAACATAAAGTTCTTCTACAAGAATTCAGAGAATTTATTGAGCCGAACCGCCGAAACAAAGCTTGAGCGGAATTTACAATCACTGCTTTACAAGAGTCACCCACAGAGAAGTTGAGCATGAGGCTTGATCGATGCCGCGGGATAGCTATAGACTCATAGATCGATTTGGTTTGGTTCGGTTCACTTGGTGGATCATGTCATGAACCCTAAATTAAACATGTCTCTAATTTCTATTTATATAAAATACAGAGTACACTTATAACAACAACATAATAATAATAATACATTTGGCTGATACATTACCTGAATTCAACAGAATTTCTTTCCTGATTCATGCTCCTGTGAAGTCACGCAGCTCCACATTCAATGTTAGAAACATTGGGAATTACCGTGGAATTCACGACTGGGGCGCCAATTTATCGCTTTTTCGTATAGTGTACATGAAGCGTTGCGACCAAAGGTTGGTCGAGAGTATTATACTACACAAAATTATATGGGGGAGCATCGCTATGATGGATCCTCGACAGCTGGACTGCTCGGCCGAACTCGGTGAGCAATAGCCGATGACGGTTTACCGACCGCCTCCAATAGCCTACTGAAAACAACTTTCACAGGGACGCATGCCACGAGAGGGGCCGAACCCTCGGGTTTTATCAAACCTTCCAATATATTGTTGCTCCCGCCATCAAGCTTGTAATTGGTTGCTAGAGAAGATAGCGTCCGTGTTTTCTGACTCGATAGACTCAATCTTCTCGAACTCTTCTTATGGAACTTCCTTGACCGTGCGCGGGAACCGCACTTCTTAGATAGACTCGGGTGTCGGAGCTCGCCGGGATCCTCATCCTCTGCGGCCGCAGTCGACGGGTTGAGACGAGGAACCCTCTGCATTGCCGTCCTTCTTGCTGTCCTCCATACTGGAGGACGCCCAGAGGTGTCGCCCGCGACAAAATCGTGTTTAGAAACGAGATGACCGGTGGAGCCGCTTTCCAGTAGCTCCACTTGAATGGGGTGGCCTATAATGGCCTTTCCATTCAGTCTGCTCATTAGAGAAACAAGAGGCACATGCTCGCCTTGATAGGTGGCTTCGACCTTTAGATCAATGTCAACCAACAAGGGCTCGAGCTCATAAGCAGGGTCAAAATGTCCGGCCGGCTCCTCCCAGAACGAACTGTTAGGCATAGAAGGGGTCAGCGCAGTTGAATTGTTGTCAGAATCATTGTTGGTTTTCTGCTCATCTTTGATTTGACGGGGAGGAGCGGAATTTCTCCAATCAACGAATGCATTCAACTGTTCACGAGCCAAATCATTATCAAACAAATCACCCTCGTCGTAGGTATGCGAGGACTCCTTATTAGGGGGCATGCCCCACCTTAGGGCCCTCTGGTTGGGCAATTCTGCTCTTTCAGTGTTCACGGAGCCATTGCAGTTTTCTGAAGAATAGATCTTTCCATCGACAGCATCCGTGGGCCTCTTTCCGATGTTTCGAGTATTCCGTTTCCCCTTCATATGCCACTTGGAAACCCCGACTTCTGCAGCATCCGGAAGGCGCTCCTGTGACTGGGAAATAGTTCCGGAATTAGGTACTTCATCATCATTTAACCCTCTGAACTGGTTTGGAACTTGAAACTCTGGAAGTTCCCAATCATTTGATCCTGGTAGCAGCACATCTGCTGCATCTGCAGATCAAGCAAGTGAAAACATAATAAAGGCACGTAACAGTAATTGCATGTAAAAAAGGATAGAAAAGGGCAATTTGTTTCCATAGATGACGTGGGGCACAAAAACGGAGTATATGAAGCTTAAATTTAGTAGTGCAAAAAGGACAGATGACTCCATCATTAAGTTGGGTGACCAAGATATTTCTCGCAGTGAGTGCTTTAAATATTTGAGATCGATAGTTCAAAAAGATGGAGGTGTAGATAAAGATGTGATACATAGAATCCAAGCAGGTTGGTTGAAGTGGAGAGACGCGTTTGAGATCTTATGTGATCGTAAAGTACCATTAAAACTTAAAGACAAGTTTTACCGTATTGCAATTAGACCAGCGATGCTCTACAGTTCTGAGTGTTGGACAGTGAATTATGTACATTAGCAAAAAATGGGAGTTGTGGAGATGAGAATGCTTAGGTGGATGTGTGGACACACGAGACTAGATAAAATTAGGAATGAATGTATCAGGGATAAGACAGGGGTGACAACAATTGTAGAGAATATGTGAGAAGCTCGATTAAGGTGGTTCAGACACGTACAAAGGAGACCTTTAGAGGCACTTGTTAGGCATTGTGAGAGTTTAGCCACTAGGCATGTTAAACAGGGAAGGGGTAGACCAAAAAAGACTTGGAATGAAACTATGAGGAAAGAAATGATGTACTTAGGCATTAGTGAGATTATGACTAAAGATAGGGCGCAATGGTAAAAAAGGATCCATATAGCATACCCCACTACGGTGGGATAAAAGCTTGAGTGATGTTGTTTGTTGTATATGATGCGGGGCACAACAAATAGCATGGGGATGGTTATGTAATATATTCTAGATGGGATATATTAGTGTATGGTGTTGATAGATGACAGAAGATTTGATTAAGGCTCTGTTTGGCGACAAAAACGCCAACATCATAGAATGTGTTATGACCGCCACCAAGAAAAGAAAACTAGTTTTGAACATAAAAGTGGATGAAGTTCCTTAGGTGAGGTCGGGCGTTCATAAACGACGGTTCATAACCACAATCACGGCCGCTTTCGCCACGCCAAACGGAGCCCAAGTAAGATCCCCTCTAAACTAAGACGAAAATTTGAACAATGATAAAATTTTGAAAAAAAGGAGAAAGCTTAGGATTATTATTATTATTATTAGTAGTAGTAGTAGTAGTAGTAGTAGTAGTAGTAGATCAAAACCATGCAATACTAGTGGGGTTGAAGTTAGTTAAATCAATATTGTTAAAGGCGATGTTATATAATGGTTTTGCACCCTAGATTCTTTAAATCACTTGGAAAACAATTATGATAGAAATAAAAACTCTAAAATCAAATTAGCAAGGCAAGTTATCACAAAAGATATGAAATTGAATTAGTTCAGTTTTGTAGAGAAATGAAACTCAATAGCAATACTGCCATACCCTTTCTCACACTAGGAATCAAATGACTCTTAGACTTTCATAGTGCTGAGGATTAGTCGCGTCACTCGAAGCATGCATCAGGACCCACTCTAGGTCATTTCTTGTTAACAATTATAGGATCGTCATATGTACAATCAGAGCCCGCACATGCGACCGGCTCTATTTTTCAGAGCTATATATTAAGAAATAGGTTGAATATGAAGATAATTTTGCCAACCCCTAAAATAGAAACAGAATAATGGCAACCATTTTCCAAAAGGACTAAAATCAATAGCTCCATACACCTAAGCCACCATCCTTAAAAAATGTAAAGAAAGGAAACAACAACCCTCTAAAACTGAAAGGATATTGCCAAACATAAAATTGCTGCCATTTTTAAGATATCTCAGTAAAACCTGCCAAACAAAGATGGGGAAGAATTTTCAAGCCCCTACTTTATCCATCCCAATAAAAATTAACCATAAAAAATATAACTAAAAGTTCAAACATAATTAAATTAAAAAAAAAAGAGCAAAGTGATGATATATGCATGCTTCACAAGGTGAGAGTTTTAACTACCTAGAACCGATTACAAAAATAACATTTAGAGTGAAACTAGGTTGCTAACATTAAATAAAGCCTCAAAAATATCATGCAATAACAATATGCTTAGGTATAAAGGTAGTTTTTCTATTATAAGTAAATCGGTTATTCTATAGCCTATATGAAACAAATGCAAAGAAAAAAGAAATCCTGACAAACAACTTGTAAGTAGAATGAGAATGCTAGATTGGATGTGTAGTAAAACAAGGAAAAATATATAATAGAAAAAAAAGACATTAGAGTAGCAAGTTGAAAAAGAAATGGTGAAAGATAGACATGCTCGGTTTGGCACGGCGATGGCGGTCGTGAACGCGGTGGTTATGAACCGTTGTTTGTGAACACCCAACCTCACCTATGGAACTCCATCCATTTTTATGTTCAAAATTAATGTTTTTCCCAGTGGCGGTCATAACCGTTTTCCTATCAAACATATATTTTATGGCGGTGGCACTTTTGTCTGAACTCACCGGAGCAAAAACTACGTGCCAAATGGACTCTTAGTTTAGGCATTTACAATGGAGATGTAAGATCTGCTAAAAAGAAAATGTGTAGAGTTAAATATAATTAAAGCCGCATGTAGCACGCAATAGAATGGAGAGGAACCAAAAAGATGTCCCAAAATAATTGAGGTGATTGTTGATCCAATTGATTAAACCATTAGTGAGTCCATCGATTAATGTGCAGGTAAAATGTTTTAACTGGAGGACCTCCGGTTACCCTAAGAGTATGAAGCACTCCACCTCTAAAAGACCAAGAGCTATTACAACAGATGGTTGGATAATTATGGGACCTTAAGAACTGAATTTGGTCTCCCTTTCTCATTGAAATGGAATGCATTTATAGGCAGAACCCATAGCTGCTGGGCAACTCGGGCAGCTTCAGGAAAATCAGGCAGCTTCGAGCAAGTGTGAATTTAGATTAAAAAGATAACCAGTTTGAGTCTTAAAACAACACACACAGAGCGATCATAGGGTTCGACAGCAAACAGAATGCAGAACATATTCAAACAACATTTACACCTCTCCCTCTGCAGGAAGATGATGAAAGTAATGACCATTGTGAGAGAAACAGGCTCCATTTGTGCAGGAACCAATCCATAGTGATTACAGATTTCAAAGAGCTTGCACAGCAGCAGGAAATTGAAGCCAAAGAGAAGGTGAGCAGCAAAAATGTGAGGCATCCAGAACTTCAAAAGTTGGAGTATTCTGAAGCAATAGGGAACACAAAGTGAAAGTTCAAAGGAAGATCACATTGGCACCGCATTGGTACAAATATGTCACCATTATGGTCGAGTGTTTGCCAAAAACCACATCCTTGAAAGTATCACAATACTTATGGACGCCAATCATGGTCTAAGGGAAAAAGAAGAATCTGACAAAAAGGAAAACATGAAACCATGACAAGGTATAATACAAAGGGGGTAGAAACAAAAAGACCAAGTGAGACTAGGAGGTTGTTATGGGCGTGCATGTAATGTGTTGGAGGTGGCCATATGTGGCGAGGGAGGCGGAAATGCAAGCCGAGCTGAACCTAAGAGGGGAAGAAGAAGAGAATCTTGCTCAACCCTAATCCTAACTTGAGGAAAAGGAGGAGAGGAAGAAAAACTAAATAAGATAACCAATTGCATGATTTCTTCATGACCATAGGGGTCCTTACATAGAAATATAAAGTGACATAAGTGTAATAAAACACAACACTTGAACTTATAATTAAAAATACTAAAAATTACTAAAGACCGAAAGAGTCTTAATGACTGAAATCATAATATAGACGCTAAATAACGACACTACATGATATTAATTAAATATATGAAATAACAAATAACAAATAATTAATTGTGTGGGACCATAATATCCCACATGTCCTTAAATTCGAGCTTGTCCTCAAGCTCAGAGGGAAACTCGGACTTTTGAATTTTGCTTAGTTCTTTTATTTCCCGCCAGAATAGCTCCTTATAGCATGTGCCGGAGTTGAGACTACATCAAGAGGTGAGCCTTCATAGAGCGCACTGATGACGTCAACAATGGTGATGATGTCGGGGTGTTTTTGCTTGCGTAGAAACAAAATAAACAAACCCTGAAGGTTGTAATGGCTTGGTGATACTGCCCGTGGAACCGTAGAGATTTGAAGTGGAAGTGCATGCTGAGGAGAGAGCATCAGGAATAATGGTTGGCGACTGGGCGGGCGGAATGGGTGGCGCAACCATAAGGCATGCAAAAGCAGCTGAGGTATCCGAGTCGGCCGGTGCAGGAGCCTCGGGTGGCATTGGTTGTTGTTCATCTGCTAGGTTGCGTGTCTTAGTGGATTCAAGCTGCTCCCCGTATTTCTTAGTGATAACAATTGCTCACAATTTGAGGTAAAGTTGCTCGTTGGAGCAAAGAGCCACAAGTTCATTGGGAGCGGAGGGAGGATAGTTGGTGTATGCTTGTAGATCGGAGGCTGTGAATGCGCAACAATACTTGGAAAGAGGGCAAATCTTTGAAGCCATTATGTCAATGACGTGGATTCCTCGAGCCCCAAAGAGGCAGTGTCGTCTCAGAATTCATTACGGGGACTTCACCTTTATTTGTTTAACTAAATTGATTGATTAGTCAAGTAATTATAAGAATTAATCAAGTAATTACGTGTTGGGCTAGAGACAACATGCGGGTGTGGGAGGAGAAAAGGTCATCTAATTGCTGATGGCTCAAAAAAGGAAGTGGGCACGGGCTTGCTCCAGTCGAAGGCGAGTGCTTCCCGCGTTGCGCATGCATGCGAAAGGCTTACCTCTTGAATAAACATTTTTTTGATGTGCGTCGATGCTTGGCTGGACGAAGCTCGAAGCTTGATGTTGGGGATTCGACGACTGGAATGCAGGAGAAGTTGATGAGGCTTGAAGGAAGGTTTTTTCGTCCAAGGCTCGTTTGTCAGTTGGAACTGTGGGTGCAAAATTGTTTGTCGATGAATCGATCTGTCAGGATGGAATCAATAGGTGAGGAAACCTGGCAGGGGGATAGGGCTTCACGGAGGAAAAAATGGCATGAGAAAACGCATGTGGTTGCAAACGCAGGAGGCCGCGGGATCGTATCACTCTGTACCAAGTTGTTATGGGCTTGCGAGTAATGCATCAGAGGTGGCCGGAGATGGCGAGGGAGACGGAGATACACGAGAACCGAGCTCACTTAATGGTGGAAAGAAGAAGAGGGGAGTTGTTACGTAGTCGGTAAGGATAAGTTGATTGCCCTAGCGGGCTGCCGGGATTAGAGAGAGGAAGAGAAAAAGTGGAAGGAAAATATATAACCCAGAGGGTTCCCAAATCCAAGATACAACCATGATAGCCAAATTACAAGGCGTGGAGGGTTTATATAACACCCACGACTAACAAGAAAGATACACTGGGTTTCCAAAAGATACGCACCCCTTAATTACCTTCATCCACCAACCTATCATTGGCGTGCCTTTCGTGGCGCTAGTATACTCGCCACACTGGTGGACGTTCCTCTCCCTCCACATCTGTAACAATGTCATCCTCTGGAAAATTTATCTTGTCCACATGGCAGAAGTCTGAAAACTGAGCGTGGAAACAAGACCGGTCAACCCATGTGGCCTCCGACGAGGGCCTGTCAAGCCGCGAGCGTGAGTGGGTTCGCGGGGTCACCAAAATCTGACAGTGTGGCCGAAGTTTGACGAACACGATATCCCCTTCAGTAAATTGTACATATCGGCAGTGGCGGTTGGCAAAGGCAACTATTTGGTCCTACGAGCAATGAAGACGATGGCGCATCTGGAGAAGTATGGAGTCACGATCACGGAGTAGATCAGATAAGGATGCCACGGGGCATTCATCTGGGAGATTGCATGTGAGGGATAACGATGGTCTATCATAGACTGCCTCAAATGGAGTGGTGTAGAAACTAGTGTGGAAGGAGGTGCGGTAAGAGTATTCGGCCCAGGATAGTCGATGCACCCACGCCCGTGGGCGGTCGCACACAAAACAGCGGAGATAGGTCTCCAAGCAACGATTCATCACCTCACACTACTCGTCCGTCTGGGGCTGGTAAGTTCGGTGTCTTGCATCTTGAACAACGACTGTCAAAAAGAGCTAGGAATAAAGGGTCGTGAACGTTCACAATAGAGCGAGGGAACCCCTGCAAATGGACCACCCCATCAATGAAGGTTGCAGAGACCACCGGTGCAGTAAACAGGCGTTTGAGGGGAAGGAAGTTGATGGGGAACGACGGTGTGAACCTGTGATGGAGCACGAGTTTTGGGCCTGTTCGGGGCCAATTGACCATCTGTCATATTTAGCTTCTCCGGATCGACGATTTGACTTTGCAGATGCATTCAGATTTTTGTTTACATGTTTTTCCATATATAGCTTTTGTATTTTCATTCATTATTTAGTGTAATCGGGTGCTTGACACTCTCGGTCAATCATAGTCGTTGATGTCAGGGTGCCCTAATGTTGTTTTATTATAAATATGAGTAAGGGGGCAGTCATCTTTTCAGTGCAGATTTTGGAGAAAGAAAGCTTCCTGGAATCCGGCGATCTCTCGTGGTGCGACGCCATGAATCCCTAAGGTGACGACTCCTTAGGTTTGAATCTTGTATTCCCTTGTATCCTCCCTCCACCACCACCCAATCTCCCTCCCCCACACATTGAAAAACCCTCGATTTTCCTCCCAAGAAACCTGCGTCATAGTCCCATTAAATACCTTCAGAATTCCAAACGCCCCCCCCCCCCCCCCCCCCCAACATGGCCTTCAAACCCCCCTTCCCAAACTCCCGTGACTTTCAAGAAATTAAATACAGCCCATACCCCCCTCCATCTGTCATGGACAACCCAAACTACTCTCTTTTTCCTTCAGAAATCCCACCCAATAACCATCCAAGTCCCCCCCCCCCCTCTCCACGGCCTTTTCCCCACCCGAGCCCCTGTTTTCTCCCAGCAAACCCACACACAAAACTCTCAATCCATCCACTGGAATCCACCCCCCCCCCCCTCCATATTACCAGCTAGCAGATTGCTGGTGCCGAGAAAGAGAGTCAGATGCGTGGTTGGAGGAGCCGGAGCAGAATTCGATGGAGAAATCGTAGTCCAGTAGTTTGGCAATCCAAACCTGCTGTGCTGGAGTGGCAATCTTCTGATTCAGGAGATACTATAGGCTATGAGGATCTGTCCAAACCGTGAAGCGTCGGTGTACAACCCATATTCGGCGAGTAGGTAGACGCCCCCCTGCGAGTCGGCGAGCGGCTTCGGGCGAGTAGACCCAAGAACGGTCCTACTCGCCCAGAGTAGAGCGCGACGAGTAACCTTCACCCAACCAGGATCTCATATCGGCGTGGTCTCGTCCCGACGATAAAATTCCTTCTCGGCCGGGGAGAGGCGAGTGGACCAGACCCCGGGGCGAGTTCGCTCCAAGAGAACTTACTACTGGCGAGTAGGACGGAACCTAGTCGCCCTACTCGCCGTCTCAAGTCAGGGGCGAGGCGAGTAGGATCAGCCCGATCCCTCGGTCCTCCCCCACTACCCGCAGACCAGCATGGGGTGCGGCTAGTAATGTGAAAAGGCGCGAGGAGCTGTTCGCAGACCATTTTGGTCTGCGTATGGTAATTTGGTTAAGGCGGAGGAAGCTATTCGCAGGCCTTTTGGACCATTTTACCCCTTGAAGAATTTGCCTATAAATAGGACCCATTAAGTCTCAGATTGGCAGTGATCCACCCCCCTAGAGAAAGCATGTGTTTTCTTCCTTGTGCCATCTGAGACAGGCTCAGCCTCTGGTTTTTGGGAGGGGAAGTCTAGTTAGATTTCCGGGTTAGTGGCGGGACCTCCTCGCTGCAGCCTTGGGTCCTTATCAAAGCGTCTACCACCCTTCAGTGAGGGCCGATTCTTAGCTCGAAAATACTTAGACCTATGGATCCGACGAAGAGAGAAGTAACTCAAGCTACTCCCCAAGTCTCGAACATAGTTGGACCGGTATCCGGGTTCCAACAGTTTTGGTGCGGTGAGCGTGGACTGTAGCGAGAGAAGAAAATCTCATCTGACGATCCCATGGCTGAACATAGCGAGCCGGGGGCGGGTCAGGGAAACTCGCTGCCTTTGGGCGAGTTCATCACCAAGAGCGATTTTGAGCAATTCAGGAGGTCGATGGAGGACACCGTCAGGGGGCTGTTCGCGTCCCACATCGGGGCTGGAACTCCTCCCCCGGTGGTGGTCGCCTCGCCCACCGCGGCCAGACCGAGCCAGCGCCCTGGCAAGGAAGGGTTCGCTGAGGATGGGGACCAGCCGCTCCGCGCGCGGGTACTCTTCGCGAGTCCAGCCGAGACCCCCCATCCCGAGGGCGAGTACAACCTAACTCGCCCAGCCCGCCTACTCGCGCCCGGCAGCCCTTTCTGCGAGTTGGTGCTGACCGCTCCCGTTCCCGTAGGGTTCACCGAACCTGCCATGAGTTTCTATGCCGGGAGCGACGACCCCATCAAGCATCTACAGTGGTTCGAGGATATGGTCTCCATCAAGCAGATGACGGACGCATTCAAGTGTCGGCTGTTCGCCATAACCTTCCAGGAGAAGGCCCGCGACTGGTTCCACCAGATGCCGGCAGGAAGCATCTATTGCTTCGAGGACTTGCGCAGAAGTTTTCTGCTTCGTTTCTCTACGTCGAAGAAGAGAAAGAAGGGTTCGGAGGACCTTTTTCTCATCAAGCAAAGACCCCAGGAGTTGCTGAGCTCGTACCTCAATTGCTTCCAAGAGGAGGTCCTCCTAGTCCAGGAAGTCCAGGGCACACCCTGATTTTGGCTTTCAAACTGGGGCTGCAGCCAGGTTTCTTCAAGATGGAGATCACTCGCGATCCCCCGCTGCCATTTGAAGAGCTTATCAATCGGGCCGTGAGGCAGATCGAAGGAGAGGCTACTAGCCTAGAGTTCGTGGCCAAGCTGGCCCGACTGGAAGGAGGAGGAGAGGAAGAAGCCGGGGGCAGCAGGAGGGAGGTCAAGAGGAGAGAAGAGCCGAGGAAGCGAGAAGGAAGGGAGTTCCGGGAGAACAGGGGTCAACGAGACCAGGAGAGGAGGTTCCAGGTCCCGCCAAATCGGCCGGCCTGGAGACCTGCAGGAGGAGGATATCAGGAGAGGCATGGAAGAAGATTCTCCCCCGAGCGTCGAGATCGTTGTCATTCCCCCGACCGAAGGCAAGGACAATGGAGGCAGAACCAGGCACCGCCCCGGGAGGCGTATGCCATCAGGCGAGGGCGAGAAAGAGGACGGGGAGGAAGACACCGACAACCTCGAGGTGAGGAAGAGCGTCGGGCGATGCCTTACTGCGATTTCCATCGGGTGGAGGGCCACGCCACGGCTACGTGTCCGGAGTTCCAGGAGCTAAGAAGAGGAGCGGAGGCCCAGGAGGGGCGGCAAGAGAGAGGAGTGCGGAGGATCGAAGGAGGAGGAGCCCCCGCCCCAAGGAGGTGCGAGGACCGGGGAGATCTGGGAGCTCACAGAGGAATAGGCGTCATCCACGGGGGAGCAGGGTTGGAGTCAACCCGGAAGGGGAGTCTCAACGCCGTGTACCGGAGGAGCGTGGCGTCAACCACCCAGGTTTCACCACCGATGGGAGAGATCACGTTTTCGGAGGAGGATATGCTGGGCAACGAAAACCCTTTCCACGACGTTGTAGTGATCAAAGCCGCGGTAGAGAACTATACGGTCTCTCGCATCCTGGTGGATAATGGGAGCTCTGTCAATGTCGTGTTCAAGAAAGTGTTTGATGCCATGAAGGTGGAAGAGAAGAGGGTTATCTCGACGGAAGGGCCGCTCTTTGGATTTGCGGGAGAAAGAAAGGAAGTAGAGGGAGGTGTGGAGTTGGTGGTGACGTTGGGAGGGACCACCAAGTGCTGCAGGTTTGTCATTGTGGATGCCCCTAGCAGTTACAATGCCATCTTTGGCAGGCCACTCATCAGTGCCTACAAGTGTGTGCCCTCCTCCTACCACCAGTGCTTGAAGTATAACCAGGGAGGTGCGCAGATCCGGATCCGGAGCGATCCCAAGGTGGCGAGGCAGTGTTATCTTAATGCTGCCAACGTGATCAGCTGGAAGGAGGAGGCAGAGGCGGTAGACCTGGTGATGGAAGAAGTGGCAAGGCTAGAGGCTGCCGAGGGAGTAGAGGAGAAGGAGATCCTATCTGAAGGCGGGAGGCCAGGAAAAGTGAAGATCAGCGGGGAGCTAGAAGAAGAAGATAAGGAGAAGATTATGTCCTGCATCCAGAAGAATGCAGACATCTTCGCGTGGAGCGCAGCCGATATGCCAGGCGTCGACGCGGACGTCGCATGCCATCATCTCAACTTGGATAAGGGAGTCCACCCCGCCCAACAGAAGAAGAGGGCAACCGCCACCACCCTGGCCGAGCCCATCAGAGAGGAGGTCGGGAAGCTGCTGGAGGCGGGGTTTGTGTCGGAGATCCAGTACCCAGGCTGGGTCTCCAATGTTATAATGGTGAAGAAGGGGGAGGGGAAATGACGCATGTGTATCGACTTTTCTATCTTTAATAAAGCTTGCCCCAAGGATTGTTCTCATTTGCCTAGAATCGACGAGCTAGTAGATTCGGCCGTCGGATTCCCTGTCATGAATTTTTTAGATGCTTTTTCTGGTTACCTTCAAATCCGCATGCATCCACCCGACATAAAACACGTATCCTTCATTACCAACGACGGATGCTATTGTTATAAAATGATGTCATTCGGACTTAAAAACGCAGGAGCGACCTACCAGCGCATGATGGACAGGGTGTTCAAAGAGCAGAAGGGGCGAAACTTGGAAGTCTACGTCGACGATCTTATGGTGAAGAGCAAGAGCGTCGAGGAGCACCTCCGTGACTTGGAGGAGACCTTCGTCACGCTGCGAAAGTATAAGATGAGACTGAATCCGGTCAAGTGCGTGTTCGGGGCTGGAAAAGGAAAGTTCTTGGGGCACCTCTTGACTCCGGCCGGAGTAGAACCGAACCCGGACAAGGTAAATGCGATCATGGAGATGGAAGCACCCAGGAATGTCAAGGAAGTTCAGCGCCTGACAGGTCGCCTAGCAGGGCTGAGTAGGTTCCTCTCTAGGGCAGGAGAGAAGTGTTCACCTTTCTTCAAAACACTCCGAGACAATAAGAAGTTCGAATGGTCGGCAGAGTGTCAGGGGGCCTTCGAAAGCCTGAAACTCCAGTTGGCCCAGGTACCCCTGTTGCAAGGGCCTAGAGAGGGGGAAGACCTCTTCCTATACGTAGGGGTGGGGTCGGAAGCGGTAAGCTCGGTCTTGGTCCGCGAGGAGGGGAAGCGCCAACTACCCATTTACTACGTAAGTCGGGTCCTGCGGAAGGCAGAACTACAGTACCCCATCCTGGGAAAATTGGCGTTTGCCTTGATTGTCTCGGCGCGGAGACTCCGACCCTACTTTCAGGCCCACCCGATCAAGGTAGTGACCGACCACCCACTCCGCAGTGTCCTAGAAGGAGTAGAGCATTCTGGAAGGTTGGCGAAATGGTCAGTAGAACTTAGCGAGTTCGACGTCGCCTACGTGCCCCGACTAGCCATGAAGGCCCAAGCGGTGGCAGATTTTCTAGCCGACTACACCGTGGAGGTAGGCGAGGAGGAGACACCCCAGCAGGTGGCTTGGGAAGTGTTCGTGGATGGAGCGTCGGGAAAGAATTCATGTGGAGGAGGCATCATCCTGATCAGCCCTCAGGGCACCAGAATTGAGCAGGCCGTCAGCATTCACTTCTCCGTTACCAACAATCAGGCAGAATATGAGGCCGTAATCGCAGGACTACGCCTAGCCCGGGAGTTGGGAATCCATGACATCAGAGTCCACTCCGACTCACTGGTGGTCACCTCCCAGATCCGAGGAGAGTTTGAAGCAAGAGAGCCGGTACTGCACCGCTACCTGGTAAAAGTCAAAGATTTGGTGGGCGCTTCAAGCCTTTCTCCATACAACACGTGCCAAGGGAGGAGAACGCCCGAGCAGACCGACTGGCCAAGTATGGCCCCCTGGTCGGGGGAACAACCACCGAGTTGTTTCGGCCCTCGATCGAGGAGGGAGAGGTGATGGACATCGACCAACCCGCTTCGTGGATGGATCCCCTGGTCACCTTCTTGACCACAGGGTGCTTGCCCTCGGAGGTCCAGGACAAACGTCGGTTCAGGTACAAGCCAGCTTACTATTTATTAAATGACGGGGTACTCTACAGGAAAACTCTATCGGGCCCCCTCGCAAGGTGTCTGTCCGAGGAGGCCTCCCAAGTCCTGGAAGACATTCACGCGGGAGAATGCGGAAGCCATTCGGGGAGCCAAACCTTGGAGAAAAGGGTGCTGAGGGCGGGATACTTTTGGCCCACCATAAGAAAGGATGCGGACGAGTTCGCGAAGAGATGCTCGAAATGCCAACTCTATGCTCCGCTCCAGCTGCAACCAGCCCAGCGCCTCCGATCAATCACTGCCCCCTGGCCCTTCGCCATTTGGGGAATGGACCTAGTAGGACCATTCCCTCCAGCAAGTGGACAAAGGAAATACCTCCTGGTAATGATCAACTACTTCTCAAAGTGGATGGAAGTTAAGGCCCTGGCCAAGACGACCTCCCTAATAGTAAAGAACTTCATTTGGGGAGAGATCATATGTAGACACGGTCTACCCCTCGCCATCGTCACCGACAACGGACCGCAGTTCGCCAGCCTCGAGCTCACAAGCTTCTGCAGCCAGCTTGGCATCGACCTCCGCTTCGCCTCGATCCATCATCCAAGGAGCAACGGCCAAGTGGAGGCGGCTAACAGAATCATCGTCAACCTGCTCAAAAAGAAGGTAGAAAACATGAAGGGGAACTGGGTAGAACAACTTCCCTCAGTCCTCTGGGCTTTGAGGACTACTCCCACCGTGGCGACCGGCGAAACTCCCTTCAAGCTATCTCATGGCTCGGAGGCCCTCATCCCGGTGGAGTTCGAGGTCCAAAGTCCCAGGGTGGTGGCAGCGGAAGACGAAGATGAAGGGTGGAGGCTCGAGAACGAGGAGGGGCAACTACTCGCCCTAGATTTCGTGGAGGAACTCCGCAACCAGGCCACGATCCGTCAGGAGGAGATCAAGCGGAGGATGGCGAGACACTTTGATAACATGTTCGGATCAAGCAGTTTAACAAGGGAGACCTGGTCCTCAAGAAAGTAGATGCAGCAGGAAGGTCCGCCGCTGTAGGAAAGCTTCACCCCAATTGGGAAGGTCCCTACATAGTTTTCGAGGTGTTGAAAATAGGCGGATACCGCCTGCAAAACGCCGGGGGGGAACTCCTAGGAAACACCTGGAGCGGGGACGACTTGAAGCGTTTCTATTCATAGGAACGATATGATACCTTGTATGTTTCTCTTTACTAGTATATCGAAATAAAGATAATGCTTTTTGTTGCAAATGTGTAGCGCTCCGCCATCCGGGCAATGAATACCAAGTCATGAAACCCCACTAAGTCCTCGAGCAGAGTGTTGCCGTAGACCAGGCCGTAGCACTGGGCTCCTCCCCTGCAGGCTGGCTACTTGCCCCCTCGAGTGAGTTCTAAGTCCTCGAGCAGAGTGTTGCCGTAGACCAGGCCGTAGCACTGGGCTCCTCCCCTGCAGGCTGGCTACTTGCCCCCTCGAGTGAGTTAGAAGTCCTCGAGCAGAGTGTTGCCGTAGACCAGGCCGTAGCACTGGGCTCCTCCCCTGCAGGCTGGCTACTTGCCCCCTCGAGTGAGTTATAAGTCCTCGAGCAGAATGTTGTCGTAGACCAGGCCGTAGCACTGGGCTCCTCCCCTGCAGGCTGGCTACTTGCCCCCTCGAGTGAGTTCTAAGTCCTCGAGCAGAGTGTTGTCGTAGACCAGGCCGTAGCACTGGGCTCCTCCCCTGCAGGCTGACTACTCGCCCCCTCGAGTGAGTTCTGTGCCCTATAGTGTACTAAAATCCTGTTACGACCTCAGGAGAGGATGAAAAGGTGGGTGAGGCGAATGCCATCAGCATTCCTCCAAAGCGAGCTCGACACAGTCGCTATCTCATCGCCTCGCAAAGAGTCCCAGTGCGAGTACGTGAGCACCCAGCACAGTGAGTCTTCCGCCAACCCCTTCGCGTCAGTGGCAAGAGAGGGAGGCCAGGGTGCTAGACCTACAAAAGAACCCTCCTGTGCGAGTCACAGTAAGGGGCGAGTACACTCTAAGGGTGAGTATAGAAAATGCGTGTGCATGAAAACTAATCCAAGATATGAGCAGCATAACCGCGGAATAAAATAAGGCGAAATATATCTATGCAAATACAAGGAGGAGGGCGAGTACACCCAAAATAAGCAGGCAGAGAAATGTTTATGATTGAAAATCAAAAAGCCTTAAACATCCGGACCCTCTTCTTCTGACCCGCTGGAAGAGTCCTCATCTTGGGTCTCGGTGGGAGCAGGGTTCGCCACCTCGCGGTATAGCTCTGGAAGAAGGGTGGCGAGATCGACCTGAGCCCCATCGGCAGTGAGCATGAAGCGGCGCCGGAGACGCTCCCACACGAACACCGCGGTCGCGATCGCCAGCTTCCGGCGCGTCTCGGCAACTTGAGCGGGGGTGAATTGGAGGAGGGTTGGTGCGTTCGACGACTCCCCCCGGCTTTGGTGGCGAAATTCCTCTATTTCTGACTCGGCTTCGACGAGGCGATTACCGAGATAATCGACCTGACGTTGCGAGGCGACGAGCTGCTCCTCCAGTTCGGATATCCGCGTCACTAGCGCCACCGCGGCCTCCTGGGAAAAGAGACATTAGCTAACTCCAAGTTAGGCAAGAGGGACGGAGGCGAGCCGGGCTAAATACCTCGGGAGGGGGAGCCTCCTTGGCCTGGAGCTCGGCTATCTCCCTATCTTTCTCAATCATCTTCTCCCCCAACTCCGCGTGGGCGGCGCCCAGGTCGCGGAGCCGCCTGTTCGACTGAATCCCCCGCCGCGCTGTCTGGTGAATCAGCACGGCTGTCCGGAGGGCGGAGCGGCAACTAAGGTTGGCCAACTCGCGGATAGGAACCTCCGCGAGTACCTCGGCGTCATCTCGCTCGTACAACCCAAAGATCAGGTTAAACGCATGATCGCCGACCTCCTCGAAATCCTCCCAGGAGGGGAGGAGCGAACTCACTGAAACCCGGTTCGTCTCGTGATCCCATATCATGAGGGGGCCGCCCCGGGAGTCCTTACTCCGCATCCCCAGCCCATAATGCGGGTAGGTAGAAGGGTCGGGAGACGGACTCGCCGGAAGGCGAGAGGTAGAACCCCCTGTCCTCCGCTTTTTTGGCCTCGGCTCGCTTGCCGAGGCGACTTCGGGATCTGCCCGCCCCTCGCCCTTATTCACCGGCGAGGCCGGCTCGCTGTCCACTGTGACCACCGCCCCTACAAGGGACCCCTCCCTGGAAGGCTCACTTGACCGTTGCCGAGAAGCATCATGAGGGGGTAGGAGGGGGACGACGCGCTCTCCTGCATTTAAACATGAGGCAGTTAGTAACCACCCCCACCAGGAACAGATAACCAACACCGCGAGGCGAGTAAGATTTACCCGCTCCCGGATTAACGAAGGCGAGTTGATCCACGCCCTGCCGCAAGAAAACGACGTCCAAGACCTTGTCCTTCAGAGAGCGGTAAAGTTTGAGCGCGTCCCCCTTTAGGCGAGGCGGTCGATACTCCGCCTCCGTCTTCTGGATAGGAGCAAAGGGAATGTTACCGTAGTCGCCTCGCACCAGGACGAATTTGTCAGTCCAATGGTGGACCTTGTTGAAGGTCTCGACGACCTTGACGCACACGCTGATGAAAAATAAGGTGCCGTCGTTGGTCGCCTTCAGGGTCATCACTTTGCGGAAGGTGGGGAGGTTGAACTCTATTTTCTCCCCGCGGAGGTAGCAGGCATAAGCGACCAGAACGCTGATTGTGTTAGGGTTGACCTGTGCGGGGATCATCCCGAAGTACCGAAAGACTTGACGAACTTCAGGCCACAGGGGCAGCCTCAACCCCACCTGGAAGTGGGCCAAGGGTATGGCGAGCTCTCCACTGTAGAGCGAGTTGAGAAGCTCACCCGGCCCTGGTCGCCTCGCGGTATAGCCCGGAGGCAAGTATCGCTTCTCAGCATCCACTAACTCCTCGCCGAGGGTCTGCGAGCTGGGGAAGTTGTGCGCCCGGAAATTGCGGACGCAGAAGGCGCGCCCCTCCTCGGATGGTTCATTCACCATAGCGGGCTGCGAGTAGAAGTAGGAGAATTCGGCGGGGAAGGTTCGGAGAACAGGTGCCTGGGAGGGGTAGGGGAGCGTATCCTCCAGCGCAAGAGGACCCTCTATTTATAGACTCTGCCCCCCTGGTCTAGCCGCGCGCGAGCAGATCACTTAGTGAGGCGAGTAGGCCCTAAACAGCGAATGGATAAAAACAGAATGCATGTCCACACGAAAAAGGAGAAACAACGAACAAAGAAAGCGCACAATGCGAGTACAAAAAGAACATATATAAATATGTCAGAAATTCTCGGGGCGCCAAGTGCGAGTACAAGCAAAGAAACATAAAATGATGCCTGAGGATTACGAAGACCCGTAGGTCGCGAGTTAGACTGCTAAACAGGCTCTCAAAAAATAAAAAATAGGGACTATCCCCGAGGATCTCAACCACGATGCACCGGGCCACGGCCTCGGCGGCGAGGACTTGAGGGTGGCGAGCTCTCCAGGCGATGCCTTGAGCCGCACGCAAGTCTTCGCGAGCCCTCTCCAGGATCCCTTCGCTTTGGCGGTTGTGGTCCTCGCCTCGCCTAATGTGCTCCTGCAAAAGGGAGGCCTCCCCCACGGTGCCCGCCACCTGAGCAAAGCGGTGTAGGTCATCCTCGGCGGCCTTTTGGCGAATCTCCACCTCGTATAATCTCGCCTCCGCATCAGTCATCCGGCCAAGTAGGCCCTCTTCACCCTACAGGTTGTCATGAAACCCCTCCACCTCGGCGAGGCGGTCACCAAGATTGACCAATTGGGCATTCAACTCGGCTGGCGGCATAGCCATCAAGAAGGAGTCATGGGCCTGAAGGACAGCCATCAGGCGAACCCACGACTCCTCGTTGAAGGCAGGGGGTCCGCGAGAAACTCCCTCAAGGGAGTGGACGCCGCGGGCGGTGGCGACCCCGGTATCGAATTAGAAGACGGTGAACGGCTAGATGGAGCGGACCCGTGGCTACCTGGAAGCAAGAAGTCAGGCAAGAATGGTGAAAGACAGAAAGAGAAACAGAGATGGGGTAAGCGAGGCGAGTACCCTCCGGCGCGTTGTCCTCCCCTTGAAGCCGAGGCGGATCTGTCCGCAACCCCCGGTAGAGGCGGATAGGCGAAGAATCACACCAGTCCCCCCCCCCCCCCCGACAAGGAGCCCATCCTCAGCGATTTCCCTCCAGAGGTTGGGCGGGCAGGCTGACCTACCCCAGACTGAGGCAGGGGGTGTTGCAAGGGAGGAGCCGTAGTCGAACCAGCTCGCCCCAAAACTGAAGACGACGCGGTCGCTAAACCCATTGGGAACACCGCGACGGATTGCCCTTGCGAGGAGGGGCGAGTAGAGAGCGCTGCGCATAGCAGGGAGTCAAGGCCTGTTCAACATAATCAGAAGGGAACAGTAGCCTTACCCAATGTCAGGACGGTAGGAGCAGGCGGGAGCAGCGGGCCACCCGTATGGGTCGGAGGCATTCTCGCGTCCTCAATCCCACCAGTTGTAATTTCGACACCACCCTCGTTCTCTCGGAGAGGAAGGTCAGCGTGGGGCTCTTCAGGGATCGGCGAAGTGGTGGACCTCCTAAGCGAGAGGTCGCATCGAGCCGTAGATTCGGGATCGGTAGAGGACTTCTCGCGTAGCTCAGGTTCCGCCCTTTTCCTCTTATGCTTTCTCTTTCTCGCAGAGCCCGGAGGGGAAGGCGTCGAAAACTCACCCAGGAGGTCTAGGACCGCGGCCGCCTCAGGTTCGTCGTCCGTGAGAACCCGGTTGTCAGCCCGAGAAGAACCCGCTCCAGAAGGCATCTCGGAATGAGGAGATCATGGTACACCCTCACCCCATTTATAGAAGAGGGCCCAGTCAGCGCGCAGGCCCGCCGAATAGGAGTTGAACTTTTCTTTCCGACCTCTCGCGAGCTCGCAAAGAGCGGGGATTGTGTACAACCAATATTCGGCGAGTAGGTAGACGCCCCCTGCGAGTCAGCGAGCGGCTTCGGGCGAGTAGACCCAAGAACGGTCCTACTCGCCCAGAGTAGAGCGCGGCGAGTAACCTTCACCCAACCAGGATCTCGTATCGGCGTGGTCTCGTCCCGACGATAAAATTCCTTCTCGGTCGGGGAGAGGCGAGTGGACCAGACCCCGGGGCGAGTTCGCTCCAAGAGAACTTACTACTGGCGAGTAGGACGGAACCTAGTCGCCCTACTCGCCGTCTCAAGTCAGGGGCGAGGCGAGTAGGATCAGCCTGATCCCTCGGTCCTCCCCCACTACCCGCAGACCAGCATGGGGTGCGGCTAGTAATGTGAAAAGGCGCGAGGAGCTGTTCGCAGACCATTTTGGTCTGCGTATGGTAATTTGGTTAAGGCGGAGGAAGCTATTCGCAGGCCTTTTGGACCATTTTACCCCTTGAAGAATTTGCCTATAAATAGGACTCATTAAGTCTCAGATTGGCAGTGATCCACCCCCTAGAGAGAATCTGTGCTTTCTTCCTTGTGTCATCTGAGACAGGCTCAGCCTTTGGTTTTTGGGAGGGGAAGTCTAGTTAGATTTTCGGGTTAGTGGCGGGACCTCCTCGCTGCAGCCTTGGGTCCTTTCTCAAAGCGTCTACCACCCTTCAGTGAGGGCCGATTCTCAGCTCGAAAATACTTAGACCTAGGGATCCGACGAAGAGAGAAGTAACTCAAGCTACTCCCCAAGTCTCGAACATAGTTGGACCGGTATCCGGGTTCCAACAGTCGGCCCACTAGGTAGGGATGCCAATGCTACATGGCAAGTGCTAACGCCATAAGCTCATACTCATAAGCGGAGCAGGGTTTGTCCTGCTTGCATCAACACAACACTGATGTCAGTGTCTGATGCGTCACACTCCACAACGAACAACTGGGAGAAATTCGGTAGAGTCAAGATTGGGGCGGTGCTAAGGACTCGTTGAACTGCCTCGACGGCTATGGACGCCTCAGGTGTCCACTGAAATGAGCTGGTGTCTGATTTCTTCAGCATGCTAGAGAGGGGCCTGTCAATTTCCATAATCCCGAATGAACCGTCGGTAGTACCCAGTAAGACCCAGAAAGCCTCGAACATCGTAGAGAGAGCGGGATGTGGGTCGCTAAAGGATAGGCAGTACCTTGTTCGGGTCCATAACTACTCCCCATGCAAAAATCGTGCCCCCCCCCCCCAAGTAGCTGATTTTGGTCTGGTCGGAAGTGTACTTTTGGGGGTTCACCGGAAAATCATGCTCCTGAAGGGTGACTAGTGTCGTTGGCACATGATGGAGGTGATCTTGACAGGAGAAACTGTAAACTACGATGTCATCAAAGAAAATCAAGATGTACCTGCGCAGGGCCGACCAGAATCAATCGTTCATGGTCTCCTGAAAGGCGGCGGACAGATTCATTAACCCCAAAGGCATGACGATGAACTCATAATGTTCGTCGTGCGTGCGGAACGCCGTCTTCGGGATATCCTCCTTCTGTACCCGAATCTGGAGATAGCCGTAACGGAGGTATAACTTAGAAGAGGCCATCGTAGCTCATCTAATAGCACCTATATGGCCGGAATGAGAAATTTGTCTGGAATAATGACCTTATTGAGCTCCCGACAGTCCAAGTAGAAGTACCAACTTTCGTCTTTTTTGTGAACCAGAGAACTGGGCTTGAAAACAGGTTGGCACTGGGGTGGATTATACCCTCGGCTAACATGCCACCCATCCTTCAGCGAGTGGTCGTATCGATAAGGTCAAACAGATACGGACGCCACACCTGCTTATAAAGGTGATGGGTGATCAGTTGGGCGAGGCAGTGTCGGCGAAAACGCCCTGAAACATATCCAAAATAGCTTGCAGGGCAGGAGGTGTTGGCAGCGTGGGGCCACCAGCTCAACCACGTGCCATAAGTATGCAACAAAATCGACGTCGGTCATTTTTTGAATAAAATGGAATGAGAGGGCCGACGCAAGAAAGTAGATTCGTTCGTCAAAAGTAGTGATGTCCCATCCTGGATGAACCACAATGCCATGAGATCCCAATTGACGTTGACATCCCCAGGGTGCGAAGCTATGTCCCCCTAGAATAATATCCACCCCACCTAGTGCAAACGCATAGAAGGCGGCCTGAGGTGGCATGGGCCCACTGTGAGGGCAAGCCCTGATCAAAGGCCGCCAGTCGTATGACAACAACCATCCCCCAAACAGACAGAGAAACTTGGGGCGAGGGTCACCTACAACGACAAACGATCCACTAGGTGTTGCGATATGAAATTTTGGCTTGCACCACTATCAATCATGACGACCACTGGGGTCCCTTAGAGTTTCCTAGAAAGCTTCATCGTCTGGGTGCCAGAAATCTTTCCGATGGTAAAGAGTGGAAGGTCGAGGAGGTGTAATGTTGCAGGTGGAGGATCTTCTACATCAACACCAGCCTCCAACACCTCAAAGTCGACGAGCTCCTCCCGCCAATGAGGACACGAAGGTCCTTCAGTGGGCAATCATGGGTCAATGAATAAGGTTGCTTGCAGCGGAAGCACAGACCCTTCGTGCAGAGATCATGGTACTCTTGATTGGACAATCGGGCATGCTGGGAGTCTGGGAGGGAGCGACAATGGTCCTGGGCGAACCTAGAGACCACAAGCCTCCATCGGTGGTGGGCGATACATTGTTGTGGGTCAGGTGGTTAGACAATGTTGGGCTACCGTGGGTGGGCGGCCGATGTTTGTTGGCCTGATTTGGAAGTCAGCTTCAACCAAATGTGTGAGGTCCATGACCACGAAAATAGAAGGTGAGTGGTGTGTCCACAGGCGCGTATATATCAGGTCATGCATGAAAAAGCTGAGGTCGTGGTAAATCCATCGATGTAGTCATCGAGCGAATCCGTTTGGCGGAGGCCACAGAGACGCTCCACTATGGATTCTAAGTAACGTACATCGTAGAGACGAATAAGTTCTTGTTGAAGGTCCGGCCTGCATGGAAGTCCGAGAACCAAGGGGGACTTCGCGTTGAAGTCCGGGGATGTACTGGGCGGTGCGAGGAGGGCTTCAACTTTGCATACGTATGTTGCATTAGGGCTTGGAGGGAAGCAATAAATGCCTCGTGAGCATCGATGCATCGGAAGATGGTCGTATACAAGGGGTGGAGGCGCTGAAGCGTCCAAATGCATCGTAGAATGGAGTCGAGGTGGCATACACAGAAGAAAGCAGCCATCAAGGTAGCAGCATACCCGGTCGACGGTTGCAGGGGGCAACGAGAACACACAAGAAGGAATCGCGTGATGTGCGATTGGTAAAATCGGACGGCAGTGGCCCGGAAGAATGAGTTGCTACTGTAGCGGGATCGAGGGTTTACAGTTGTTGGAGGTAGCGTGTCGAGCGGAAGACACAAGCGCGTTGGGACGAAGATGCGGCCGCGTCAAGCAGAAAACACAGTACTTGTGGGATCACAGGTACGCCGGGAGGGCGAGAAGCGAATGCGCTAGATTGTGTTCGGGTGGCGAAAACACTGGCCTGAAGATCTGACAGGTCAGACCAAATGTTATGTAATCGGGAAGGAGAAGTTGATTGCCCTACCGGGCTGCCGGGATTAGAGAGAGGAAAAGAGAAAGAGGAAGGAAAATAGGTAACCTCAAGGGTTCCCAAATTCAAGATACAACCAAGATAGCCAAATTACAAGGCATGTAGGGTTTATATAACACCCTCGGTGTTGGGAACAGTGCCCAACAATGTTTCTGATTTGAAGAAGTGCTCAGGTCAATGATAAAAGATCTGTGTATTTGATGGTGAATCTTATTTATGAGTGCAGAGTATAGAATGTATGTCCAGTACTTCTCTAATCTCTCTAAGTCCAAAATCGTTGAGAAGGATTGGACATATCGTTGAAATGATATACATATCGTTGTATAAACATTAGATTCTCTGTGGAGAAAGATTAATCTTATCGTTGAAATAGTCAAGGCTTATCGTCGAGAATGTAAGGCTGTCGTTGGAAAGAACGCCTTACTGAAGTTCTTCAGGAATCTTGAGTTAACTATCCTGCTAAGTCCACGACATCGTCGTAAAGGAGCTTTATCGTCGAGAAGACCAAGTCAGTATTCGTGGAGAAAGGTTGCAGCTGAAGTGTTCAGTATCATCTAGATGATCTCGACAATATCGACGAGAAGTCAGGATGATCTCGACGAGAAGACCTCATGTCAGCAAGTTGATCTCGAAGATATCGACGAGAAGTCAAGCTGTTCACGACGATATCGACGTAATGACTTCATGTCGCCGTGACTGCAAGTGTAGCTGAGTTAGTCCTTATCGTTGATATGTCCCTCTCAGCCGAAGACTTAAGAAAACGTGAAGATTTGTCTAAGTCCTAGATGGATCGCCGAGATGGCAAGCGTTGTCGTCGAGATGTTGCTTATATCGTCGAGACGAGCCGAGATTTTTCGAAATGCGATGTCGACATTTAATGTCGCCGCCTGGTGGTCCAATCAATTCGTGTTGTTAAGGAATGAGCCTCTGACACTTAAAGGACAACTGAGTAGACCGTTAGACGGCCCCTCAATCATATAAAAGGGATTAGTGTCTGCCCTAATTAAAAGACAGAGAACCATCGGCTGAATCGAATAGAAAAAGCGGTTGTGTGAAGAAGGAATAATCCCCCAAGAACAACATTCTTGATTGATAAGCTGTGTTCCAGATTGAAGGAAAGATTGAAGAGAAGCATGTGCTGTGAAGAAAAGATCTCTATTGCATTCTCTTCAAGTCCAGAAGCTGTCTTCATTAGGCTTCAGAAGAACTTTACAATATTCTCTTTATTGTGTATAGAGCTCTTCAATCTTGTATTTCATTCACTCTCTGTAGGGCTTTTACAAGTCTGATTTATAAGATTTTGTGAAAACCTGAGGTAGGATCTGAGTCAAATCTGAGTTGTAGGGCCTGAAGTGCATGAGTTGTAGGGTTCCTAGAACCTGAGGTAGGATCCTAAAAGGATCTGAGTTGTAGGGCCAACAGTGCCCGAGCTGTAAGATCTGAGAAGTAGATCTGAAATTTGGTGGAGATTGCTGACTCTAGCACACTGCTAGATAGGAGCAGAGGGACAGTGGACTACTCAAGACACATTGTCTTGAGGAACCACTATAAATCTGGTGTCCTTGTGTGTTGTGATTTGTGGTTGTTGCTGTGTTGTGATTTGGTTTACTTGTATTTGTGCATATAATTTAAAACCGACATATCACCTATCCCCCCCCCCTCTAGGTGATAGTTCCATATATAACACTAGGCTAAAGAGATAGATACATTGCATTTCCAAAAGATATATGCGACTTAATGAGCTTCATCTGCCGACGTGTCACTGGCGTGCCTTTCACCGCGCTGGTATACTCGTCACACTAGTGGACGTCCCTCTCCCTTCTCTGCGTCTGTAACAGGAGGCTTGCTCAATCCTAACCCTAAGTCTAATCCTAACTTGAGGAGGAGTACGAAAGGAGAGGAAGAGAAACTAACAAGATAAATCATCGCCTGATTTCTTTGACTCTAGGGATCTTAAATAGAAATACTAAGTAGCATAAGAATAATAAGACTCAACACTAGTACTTATAACAAAAATACTAGAAATTGCTAAGAGACCTAAAGAGTCTTAACAACTCAACTCATAGCATAAACGCTAAATAACAACATAAAATTAATTAAACATACAAAATAACGGATAACTGATCGTGCGGACCGATAACAAAAGAGTGTGGGGAACTTGCAAGAAATTGTATGTTGGGGTATTTAAACAATTCCAAGGTGCTGAGTTCAAATCAAGCCTAGAATAAGCTGGGTTATTGAGGCGATGGAGAGAATCTCCATGAATTTGACACCGGCAACATTTTCTACTACAATGGAAGTCTCTTGCCATGTTGGTCGTATCCAATGCATTTCACACTGATTTTCATGTTTCACACTGACTGTTATGTGCCACAACCTTCATGAATCTCAGACATGGTTGTCATGGCTTTATCTGGGGCATCATAACGCCATTTTATTTGTTGAAAGGCTGGTGATATAATTGTACGAATGTTTCACGGAGGGGTCATAGGTTGTGTGAGGCCACGTGTTGTTTAGATTATCCCTAATGTGGTCCATGAATATTGGTGATCTGCGTGACGAAGTGTTGTTTTAGTCTCATAGCGTGTTTCCTGGGTAACCTCCTTCATAAGTCTTGGGGAGCCTCTCCACTCTAACCTCCTAACCGGTTGTTTTGAGTTGGAGGCTCCCTATTTTTCAACAGGGTATCTGGGCCAATTTCTCGGGGTCCAAACCTCTAATGTCCATGTGGTTATCCAAGTGAAGGGGCGTGTTAGAGTGTTTCATGGAGAGACAATGCGTTGTGGGTTCCATGTGTTGATTGGATTATCCCCATGACCCAAGTCTATTGGTGCTCTGCACAATGGAGATGCTTTAATTAAACATTGTGTATCATAGGATGCTTCCTATACTTTTTATAGGCCCTTGAGAGCCTCTTCACTCTAACTAGCTAGTTTTGAGTTGGACACACCCGGATTTTCTACAATAATAATATCACAAAATCATATTGCAATAACCTTCATTTACAAAAAAAAATTGAGGACACAAAAATCACTTGACTATTTTAAATTTATAGAAGTGTGAACTCGTCATATATCATGATTTGTGTGATCCACGACTACTACTACCTACTTCCCCTGGTCCACCTATTCGGATGTACGATCATTGTGACAAACAAGGCCATATTCAGGACTCTTGCTTACGCCAATACTGACAAGCTCCCCTCCGAAGGTTTTTCCACTGAAAAACTTGATGTCTTGCGACGTCTAGTAGCTCTTGGGGAAACTCTTCCATCGCTGCCTTCGCAGCCTCAAGTACTCCAAGCGCACAATCTACTTTTGCAATTCAAACTGAGTGCGACTGATCATCGATTTTGGTGCGACTGATCACATGGCAAGGTCATCGTCCGATTTTACCGTATACACCCACTCTCGGGCGTGATAAAATTATCACCGCCTATGACTCTTTTTCTTCCATTGCTGGCAAAAAGATCTTATGTTCCTCTGTCATGCCCCTTACATCAGTTTGACATGTTCCTATATTTCCTCGAAATTTGCTATCTATTAGTCGCTTGGCCACATCCTTGAACTACTTCATAACATTCCTCCCTGATGGTTGTGCTTTTTAAGATTTGGCAACAAAACAGTATATTGAGAGTGGTAGAAACTATGGGGGCATGTACATATTAGGCTAACAAGCTCACTAAGCTCTCTCCAGTAATCCTACTCCCTCTTCTGTAAATGTGCAATGGTGGCAACGTCTCGGACACCCCTCAACAAGTTATCTTTTCAATATGTTTCCTATCTTTTCTAGCTCTAAGAGCAATTTGTTTGTGATGCTTGTGAACACTCGAAACAAGTACACTGTTTCCTTTTGATGTTATTCAACAAAAGATTGGGGTACTTCTTTTGTAATCTTTTTATCTGGTCACCGTTGATTTATGACATTTATTGATTATTTTTCTCGCACTACTTGAGTTAACTTATTGTAAAAAACTTGATTTAGCCCAAGTAAATGCCCGTTGTTAGCATGTATTTTAGTCTCACACCTTGGTTTGGGGTTGAGTCTTCACTCCTCCTTCCTATATATTTACGTACAAATCCTTGTATTGATGTAAGTAATAGAAAATAAATAAATCTTTTTCTTGTATTATGGATTTCTAAATGGTATCAGAGCCACACGATCCAAATAAGAGGAATTTCGACAATTGACCATTTCTCTGTTTGGGTCCTCGCCCATCCTATCTAGGTTACTCGAAAGTCCTTGTTGATTCTCGGCAACTCCCTTACAGCATGCCACCCCGCCTCTTTTATAGGCAGTCCAGACCCCTACGATCTCGTCACTCGACTGCCTAAGTTCTCGCAGCTCCTCTGCCGAAGACAATTCTGCTCGATCTCGTAGCTTCTCTGCTTTAGAACTGGAGCGACCTCACATCCACCTTTGCTTGAGCACGGTCTCGCAACTCCTCTGCAGCCGATCTTGCTGGTCGCGATCACGCAACTCCTCTGCTTGAGATCTGGAGCGATCTCGTAGCTCCTTTGCTCCTCAGTCCCTCGAAGACGATCTCACCACACGTTATCGCCGCACAGACTCTCGACGAGATCTGGAGTGATCTCGGAGCTCCTCTACTCCTAAGTCCCTTGAGAACGGTCTCGCCACATGATATCGCTGCACGGTCTCCCGCTCGCCGGACGCTCGTCTGTCGGTCTCGCAGCACGCTCGTCTGTCGGTCTCGCCGCCAGTGGTATTGTCGCCTTGCCTTCAGTCTCGCAGCTCCTCTGCTTGAGAACTGGAGCGTCCTTGTGCGCTCCTCTGTTCCTTAGTTCCTCTTGGCCGACCCCTTCCTCCTCTGTGGGACCTCGTGCGTTCCCTCCAAGGGCTCGCTACAACTCTCTCTCGACATTTAACTTTTGAGCTCACTAGACCTCCCTATATTTTGCTTGAGCTCGCCGCACTCCTGTGTTCTCCTGAGCTCGCTGCAGCTCTTTCTCGCCAATTTCCTCCAGCGCTTGCGGGACCACTATTTCCTCTCCTCTCCCGACAATGTCTCATCACGCAGGCACGAATGTTTCGTCCGCTACCACCACCCTCCCTGCATTTGCTCCAGCCTCATCCCTGACATCTGGGATGAACTCCGCATTACTACTATCTCCCTCACCGGGAAGAAAAACTTTGCTGAGTAGGTACACTCTATGCGCAGCGTCCTCCAAACCAAAGGTCTCCTTCATCATGTCACTCGTGATACCCCTTCTGAGCCTACCGAGCAATGGCTCCGGGATGATGGACGTGTATAGTCCTGGATCCTTAACTCTATGGACAGTGAGTCATATCGCATAGATATGCACCACGAGACCGCTAAAGCTATGTGAGACGAACTGAAGACCATGTACACTGGGCAGGACAACCTTTATCATTTGTTTGATATCTATCGGAATCTCCAGGCCGTTGAACCTAGGTATGACGGTGATCTGACATCCTTTGTGGCTCAATACAAGACACTCATCGAGGCCTGGGTTTAGCACCAGCCTCCGACATTGGATCTTGCTACCCAAAATGCTCAGAAGGAAGTTGTCGGCATCACTCATGATGACGCGACTATTACCACATCTACACAGTGTCTGTGCGAACATCTTATCCTCTTCCACAATTTCGTCCCTCTCATATGTGTGCTCCATGATCTTGAAGGTAACTCCACCCATTGATATCCTCATGCCTCCCTCTCTTTCCCTCCTCCAACACTCTCCTGACTCTTTTCCTCCACCTCCTGGGCACCGTGAGGTTGTCATGGATCTCAGGGCGGTGGGCGTGATGGTCGCAATCACTCCAAGGGGCAGAACACTAGCCTTGTACTTATTGTGGGCGGGTAAATCATACTGAGGCCACCTGCTATCGCAAACATTACGATGCAGGTTACTCATGATGTGCACATGCAGACACACCAATGGATGCCAACTACAAGCTCTGCGCTCATACGTCCGACTCAGATTTGCTTCTTTCTAATCCGGAGTACTATCGTCGTCTGGTTGACAAGCTTATTAATTTAACTGTCACATGACCTGATATATCATTTGATGTTGGGGTGGTCAAACGGTCCATGCATACTCTTCGGATGTCCCACGTCCAGTATGTCAAGCGAATTATTTGGTATATAAAGACTGCCCCAGGACAAGGGCGTGTGTATAAGCCTTCATCTTCTCTATCTTTAGTCGCCTACTCTGACGCAGACTATGTCGGTTCTCTTGATGATCGAAGGTCTACAAGCGGCCACTGCACATACTTTGGAAACTTAGTCACTTGGCGAAGCAAGAAGCAAACGGTGGTAGCACGCTCATCTACAGAAGCTAAGTATCGTTCAATGACATCTGCAGTTTTTGAACTCACGTGGCTGGAAAGTCTTTTTATTGATCATGGTGTGAAACTCCCATTTCCGGTAGTTCTTTGTTGTGATAGCAGGTTGCTATCCATATTGCCGAGAATCCTATTTTTCATAAATGTACCAAAGATATCGAAGTTGATTGTCATTTCATCCCGGGAAAAGGTTTAACTACGCAAACTTGATTTACGACATGTGCCAGTTGTCGAGTAGATTTCTGATATTCTCATCAAGGCCTTACTACGCCTACTATACTGGCAGTTCGTTTCCAAGCTTGGTACCTACAATCTGCTCCAAGCTTGCAGGAGAGTGTAGAAAACTTGACTTAGCCCATGTAAAAGCCCATATAAAGGTCCTTGTTGGCATGTATTTTATTCGACACCTTAGTTTGGGGTTGAATCTTCACTCCTCCTTCCTATATATTTATGTACAAAACCTTGTATTGATGTAACTAATAGAAAAGAAATAAATTCTATTTCTTTTGTATTCTAGATTTCTACACTTATTAAAACGAAAGGGTGAGGTTCTTGACTGCTTTAAACTCTTTCACAAAATGAAGGTCATGCAGTTTGGCGATACTATCCGTGAACGTCGAGGGGAGGCGGACGACGACCATGGTATGATTGTGATATATCTTGTTGATCATGGTATACTCCAACAAACTACATGCGTGCATATCTCCACCCAAAATGGTGTTACTGAATGCAAAAACAAATGCCTCCTCGAGGATACACAGTGCCTGCTTATCACCATGAATCTTCTCAAATCCTATTGGGGTGAAATTGTCCTTACCTCATTAACTGTATGTTGTCTAGTATTCTGCAATGTCTCTCGCATCTCTCATTTGTCCTCCAAATATGTTGTCCACATCTCATCTCCCTCCTCGTGTGTTTGGGTGTGACTATTTTGTCCATGTTCACCAACACAATTGCGATAAATTGGATGCACATTTCACAAACTATGCAGGATATTGTTACTACCACCCATCCTCTTGACGTTTTTTGTACCATGGACGTAATTTTTTGTGAAGGGGGACAATTATTTGGCTCTCTTCAAGAGGATAGGGACACTGATGCTGACGCTCCCAATATTACCCTTACAATTGTGGCCTCATATATTCCTTCCAACCACCATGTCTACTCCTATCATCACCTCGACTCATGTTGTTGGGAGACTCATTCCTCCTCTTTCTCGGGTATCTCAACGACAGAATGTTGATATTGAGATTGTACAAACCCTTGGATTTCCACCACAGCGGATACAAACATCAGAACCAGGTCCTGACAAAGACCTCATCAACCTCTCATACATTATAGAGTAAGTCAACCTCCGTAAAATACTTCCTTATCAATTATTTCTCATATCAAAATCTAACCCAGGCACATAAAGCTTTCATATCCGCTATATTTTATGTTCTTAGTCCTAAAACTTAGCATGTTGCTAAGGTAGCTCAGCTATCACAATCGATTGGGGAAGATGCAGGGAGGGGGTTGCAGTGACCGACGAAGGCGGACAAGGGGCAGTGAAAGGTAAATGGAGCCTCGACTTCAACATCGAGGAGCGAGTGCCAATCGGCTATCACACTGAACGACTCACGTACAACCGAACGACCACTTTTCGATCACATGTGCTCTAGTATCGGTGGGTATTAATAAAGAGGATTATGTTAAATGTATTTGATGTTCAGATCCTCCAATCATATCATTTAGCAAAAATCACAAAATATTCTAAAAATAATAGTAATAAATAAATAAACCTATGAATAATTGCATTGAATGTGATGGTGGACTTTGATCATCGAGTTGAAGATCATATAATAGATGATTACGAGAATATAACCTAAATGACCCCTGAAGCTTGTGCACTGCTCATGGGGCTAATTCCAATCAATTCTTCATGGCTTGGAATCATTAATTGCCGACGAATGTAGATTGTCATGGACCAGGTGTAACCAGGTGAGTATCGATGTAGTTCCTCAGACGTCACCTAAGTATCAACAGTGAAATGGTGTCCTCTCCAATTTAGCAGATGGTGTAATGTACTAGGGCGTGTTTGGTGGGGCAGATCTGGCATGGTCGCGACCCACTTGTCTGGGCCGCGACCGGCGGTGGGATCGGTCCCGCGAACGTATTTCAGTGGATTTCCATGGAAATTTGTCGCGGGGAGGCCTCAGCGCGGATGGGCTCTGCGGGATATCCACTGGGCAAAACATAGCTTAGAACTCGTGGTCTAGAAGAGGAGTTACATCCTTTGAAAATCATTGTGTTGTTGTTGATGATGAAGGCCTTGCCAAAGATGTAAGATGTTGATATGGTAGAAGAAGAAGCTAAGGGTAATGATGAGGTGGATGGAAGACATCGGGTTGAGGTGGGTGGTGGGCATCAAGTTGAGGACCAAAATGAGTAGGCGGCTCATAGTATATAGTCAAATTCTTTACACTAAATAAGGGTTGATGCTCATATCCTAGAAATGTTGGGCTCATCTGTGCTTGAGCCAATATTTCTTAGAATTATGTAAGGACTTATTCATTTAGCACTCAAATTTATAGTTGTTCTTTAAGGAAATTGTTATGGGCCTAGCCCGTAACGTCGACGAAGGTGGCGGTGGAGGCAGCGATGCAACGGGAGCCGAGCTCAACCCACGGAGAATGCGGGAAGGATAAAAGGGGAGCCTGGTTCAACCCTAACCATAGAAATGGGATGAGCAGAAAAGAACTAGAGAGAGGAACAGAACATTCATAATTTCATTTTATCATTCAAACATGACCCAAGGGTCCATATATATAGGACTGCATCGACATGAGTACTAAAACATTAAAAAAAGAACACTAAAATATTAAGACTATAAAGACTCGACTCGACTTGATATGAAGACTCATACAACTTGAACTCAAATACATGAAGACTCATACAACTTGAACTCAAATACATGAAGACTCATACAACTTGAACTCAAATACATGAAGACTCATAATAATATAACTGATAGATAACTGACGACGTGGGACCTTTAACAAAAACCTTTCAGATCGAGTGCAAATCATCACACAATCACCTTCTTTGATCCTCCACTCTCTCCTATGATTATCCACATAAGTTTTAAGTGTACCATTATTTAATGTAATATCACGTCGAGATATCATGCAAATTATGTCAATGATGAACAACATATTCAATGGAGTAACATTTATCATGCATTGAATGTCTCTCAAAAGTGGTACCTCAGCGGGAGAATCAGCAGGTGGGTTATTATAAAAGAATTTATCCAATGTGCAATGAACAATCGGTTTTATTGTCAAAACGATATAATTTCAATATTTTTTTGCAAAATGTTCATTTATAATATATCGGCGGGGAGTTGTGCCCTAGTTAGGTCCTGCAAATAGAAGATGAGGGAGGAAGAGAGAACAAACGAGAGGAAAAAATTTGTTTGGTTAATAATTGTTTGCCCTCTTTATTTCATTCTCGCCCCCCTAAGTGGGATGAAGCCCTCCATGCTAAAATATCCAAAATGCCCCCCACAAGACTTACAAAATTTTAGTAATAACCAAGTGTTCTTAATGCACATGAAATACATAAAATGTGAAACGATAAGAGGACTTGCTCAATGCTTGCGCTTCTCTCATACATTGCTCCCCATCATGGACTCATAAGAAAACTCCACTTGTAGTTTGGCTTCTATTCCATATTGGAAGAAAATTATAGGATGTAAATTTGTTTTTGCAGGTAAGTAAATTTCCGATGTGATTAGTGAGCGGCACAAAGCGCATCTAATGAAAAGAATATACTCAAACTCTAGAAACTGATTACACAAAAACCTTTCCTCATGCTACCAAAATGAACACAGTTAGAGTTCTTCTATCTTTAGTGGTTAATAAAGGGAGGGAATTGCACCATGGAGATTCTGAGAGAAGAGTTACATGAATATTCCCATAGT
Organism: Dactylorhiza incarnata; assembly: GCA_033032865.1. Lineage (NCBI taxonomy): Eukaryota > Viridiplantae > Streptophyta > Magnoliopsida > Asparagales > Orchidaceae > Dactylorhiza > Dactylorhiza incarnata. Next base: position 1,056,267 of record JAWHQI010000305.1, on the reverse strand, counting down.
TTTTTCTCTTAAAACATCTTCAAGAGAAGTGCACAAACTTTGAAAAGCAATAAATGGTTTGAAGTATTTCTCAAGGGTGTGATTTGGTAGTTTTCGTAAAGCTGTGAACCTCATTCGATGTAAATAGAGTAAAATGTTCACTCTTTCCATTAAGAAAATTGGGAAGACGCTTACATCATTGATTGTTAATATAAATACCATTATTGTGATGGGAGATGATCGTGAGGAAAAAAATGGGTCAAAGTCTTATTTAGTCAAAAAAAATTGTAGAACATCTGAGCATTTTTCAGCACTTCTTGGGTTCAAGTCTTTAGGTTCAATCAGGGAATCGTTATCTAACAATGAACATATATTTTAAACTTGCTTGAGGAGACAGATGCGCGGGCAAAAACCAATTGAATTACTCAATTGATCAATTGAAATAAAGGATCTTGGAATTCTTTAGTACTTCTTGAGAATTGAAGTCTCTAGGATCCGATCAAGTAATCTTCATTTCTCAATGAATACATATTATTGACTTGAGGAGAAATGGATGCACTAGTCAACAACAATTGAGGCTAATCATGGAATTGGAAAATATGATGGGCATTTGATAGATGGTATTCCAAGTTACTAATGTTTAATTGGTCAACTTATATATTTTTCACATATTGATCCAAATATATAGTATATGTTGTATGTGTTACTAGTCAGTTTACATTCTCCAAGGGAGTGTCATCGGGATCTAACATATCAGATCCTTAGGTATTTTAAAACTACATTGAAAAAGGTTCTTATCCAAAACTAACGAGCTGTCAATTAAAATCTTCACTGATAATCTGATACAACTATAAATAATCTACCAGGGGGCCAAAGTTCTATTGATGTTGGTTGAGTTGACTCCACCATCGATATAAAATCCACTTCGAGCTTTGTATTTTTATGGGAGAAAATTTGGTGACTTGGAGAAGTGAAAAGCAGTAAATTGTTATTAGGTTGAGCATTGAAGCCAAATAAAGAGCCAGGGCCCAGGGTGTTTGCGAAGGTACATGATTCTGTATTGATAGAAACGCTGTTTGAATAATTGTCCTAAAACATTAAATGTGAGGGATACAATCCCGAGGTATGACAATGCTTACTCTTAAGTCCCCCCCCCCCCCCCCCGAGTTCCTATCCATGAGAGTCGTAAGACTCTCAAGATGATCATAACACTCTCACCCATTCCCTCATATAGGCGAGAGGCCTCCTCCTATCTAATATTATAAAATGTTCACTCGGGTTTCAGAAGCAAATAAAAATAAAAGTGTGATATAAATTAAGAGCACTCGGTGAGACAACTATGAGTGCGGGACCTCGTAATCATATCAATACTCCTCTCTTGAAAAATCAACATTGTCCTTAACGTTGAATCTTAGGGAGGGTACCTTGAGCTCAAGAACCCCAAAGTTAGTGTGGATGACATGTAGTGGATGAAATTTTTTGTTTGAACATTTGTGTATTGGAGAGTCCAGGTTCTTGCAGCGAAAGCAAAAGTCATGTCGGCGAAGGTCGAGGTACTCCTACTAGGATAAGCGCTTTGGTGGTTGTGTCGTCGGTAGGGGAACTGGTGCAGGTGGGGGTAGGCCGAACAACGACGGCACAACTAGAGATAGGGGATTTGTTTGATGGAGTAGTAGTGGGGGTTCACAGTGGATGTGGGGATGGTTTTGTAGCAGAGGTGGTTTGGGAGGAAGCATACGTTGTGTGGGTGGATGATGAGACAGGGATGGTGGGGTAGAGTAGAGTTCCTCACCGAGACAATGAGTTTGCTACGTAGATCGGGAGAGAGTAAAGGGGTTGTGGATGCGAAGGCGCGCACGGATTTGTGACTACAGTACGACAAGGAAGAACCCCAGATAATAATCTGAGGAGAGGCTTGACAGGTGCGTGGAAACCTGAATGAAGTGAAAAGTGTAAGTTGCGATAGATTTATACTGATAAACATAGCATAGGGACTCATACACATTACTAGCTTTGTGAGTGTCGTAGTGGCCAAGAGTTCCACCATAAGAATAGGTCAGGAGAGATCAGAAATATTTCGGCCCATACAACACACCCAGTGGAGCACAGGGTCTTCCATGTATATTGTCGTCTGGTTTGCATGAGTGTCCTGGAGATCAAAGAATTGTTCTTCACGAGTTATCCATCCTAGAGGGTCGAAGTAGTCGAGCACCGGTATTTTGATACGATGAAGGTGGGATGGGTGAATGTCCAAGGCGATATGTACGAATCCCATATAGTCGTCAGTGGAGTCATAGAGGTGTTGTGGGGGAAGTGAGGGCAGTGGAGCCAATTGGTAATGTGCAGAGGTGGTAGAGAACACGCGAAGGAGGAGCATGAGATCTTCCATCTGAGCTTCCACAATCCAAACGATTGGAATCGGTGGATGCCAAAGAGGGCGTGTCCTTGTTAGTACGAATGGACATGGAACAGGTTGTTGGCATGAAGTGGAGGAGCTGAAGAACGGAATGGACAGACGGGGTTTTGCTGTAACTGAGGCATTGTGATTGTTCCCTGTGAATTGATGTTCAAATCGGCCTCTGCACTGGGATTGTTCGTTGCGAATAGACGTTGGAGTTTACGAGCTATATGGGATGTGACGAGAGTGCCCGGAAGGGTCATATGATGATCATTGATGAAGGTTCCCGAGAAAGTGGATTTTTGTGCAAAGCGGATTGCAGAAGGTCGAAGAGCATAGTGCAAGGGCGTTGCAGTCTGTAAAAGAGGCGTTGTGATTGTTCCCTTGATGCTTAAATCAGCCTCTGCGTTGGGATTGTTCGTTGTGAATCGACGTTGGAGTTTATGATCTATATGGGATGCGACGAGAGGACGCAGAAGGGTCGTAGGACGATCATTGTCGAAGGCTTGCGAAAAAGTTGATTTTTGTGCAAAGAAGGAGATTGCAGAAGGTCGAAGAGCATAGTGCAAGGGCGCCGCAGTCGAGTTGCACGCATGTGTTGGATTGCAGGCAATTGCTGGAGAATCAATGGTATTGAAACCCTAACGTGGAACTCAGTCCTGGATTGTAGAGGAGTGTCTCTCGGTGGAGAGCAGAGACGGGCAGGTTGGGCCAAGTTGATAGAAGTACAATTTTAATAATTGCACTAAAACATAAACTGTGAAGGATACAATCGTACGGTATGCTCGCGCCTACTCTTGGGGGTTGATTCCCCTAAAGAGCTCCTCTCCAAGAGAGTGATCATCTAAGAATCCCAAGATGATCATAAGACTCTCCTCCACCCCCTTAAAAGGTATCTCGTCGGAACATAACCTTACATTTATGCATCTTCTTAAAAGCTAATTCCATTTCACTTTTTTTAATCAATTTACAATATGAACTATTACTTCTTCGCAGTGTTGTAGGTGTTGGTCGACATATTTTTTGTGAGAAAAACACAACGTCATCGATATTTTTAAGTCAAATGAGGTTTTTGAAAATATTAGTAGGTATATCAGATAAACTATATATATTGAGCCCGATAAATCGGGCCTGATATTATTGTTTTTTTTTAATTTAACCATATAATATGAGTATAATGTATCCCTCGCATTCGACATTTTCCCTCACATTTGACTTATGCCAAGCATTCGACGGCTGACCTATTCTCTCACATGTGGATTCTAGTTTCTCTGCCACTCCACCACCATCTACAATCTCAGTCATCAACAATCTTGTTGTTTGTGTTGGCGATCTTCCTCTCAGCCTCTATCTCTGTGCTTTCTTCTCCCGGCCTTTATGTTGAGCAACTCTGACTATCAATAACAAACTCTTCTCATCTATTCATCTCTATGATATGGGCCCACAATAATTCTCGTTATTAGTTAATTTTATAAATGTATTATTAATTGTCATGTTAGTGTTGTCATTATTATTGTCACTCTTTAAAGATAATAATGTTCATGTTAGGCGACTTTTATCAATCGAGTCGATGTAGGAGTTCGTATTGTTTTATTGTTTCATGTTTTTCTTTTTATTTTGGGCTTATTTGCACCTATGCATCTTGCAGTGTTATATATAGACCCCCTTAGGTCATGAGAAAGGTATCAATAAAGGAATTAAACCAAGTTTCTCTATCTCTCTCTAAGCTTTTCTCCTTCTCTTCGTTGTTCTTCTTTCTTTCTCTAATTCTCTCCTCTTCATCCGCATTCTAAGGTTAGGGTTGAGTAATGCTCTCCTTCCTCCCAAAACAAAAAAAACTGTTAGTTGAGCCCGACTCCCTTATATCTCTGCCTCCATCGAAAACTTCGAAGAGATCCCGTAATAGGTCCATAATTACTTGATATCAGAGTTATATTGGCTCCTCCTCGAGCCCTCAGACCCCCTCCATTCGCTGACCCCTTCCCTCCGTTCCAATCTGCGTGAATCCAGTACAAGAGCATGTCTGCCCACAACCCAACACACAAGCCAAGATTCTCTTCTTCCCGCATGAGGAGTTCTCACAGGGTACGTTTTAAAGCCGACTATTACAACGTCGAGCCGTTGGTGCCTTCATGCTGGTGCCCTCGCCTTTGATCGCAATTTTAACGCTCTTATCATCCAACTGATCAAGAGCATCCTGCGGCACGGGCGACTTGCGCCCTTCCTAATCCCTTCGTCTTATCCATCCAGCAACCACTTTTCGACGGTCACAGTAGGCGCCCACTACAATCCCGCCGGCGAAGCAGCTTGTCTGCTTCTTCTTCCTAGCTCCAATCGCAACAGTCGACAGGTTCATCGTCGTCCTCTCCCATCGAGCCGACATGCTTCTATATTGAGTCGTCTTCCATCTCCTTCGAGCCCCACAACAGGAGTCCGCCTCACTCGAGCAACACGTCTATGTTCTGGGATTTCATTCCAAAGGTCGCGGCTCCCCCTCACTTATTAATTACTTGATTAATTATTAATCCAAGTAATTGATTAAGTAATTATTTCAGTATGAAGATAAGTGTCGCAGAAGCAACCACCCTTCGTTCAAAGTTATTGGACATATCGACATCCTTTGACGTCGCGCGTGCACGTCTCACCGCCAGCATTGACCGACACTTCTGGGGTTCGATACCACCGGAGCATCCATTGGTTCCATTATAGTTGTCATCGACCCCCCACCCCACCCCAGCACCTGGAGAAGCTCCATCAATCTCTACAGATCTGGTCGCTCCATCATCGCCTCCAATTGATCCCTACCTGCAGTTAACACAACCGACATCATCGTCTCCAAGACTTGCGGTGGAGCCTCCAAGACTTGCGGTGGTGCCGCCACAATTTGTGTCCCTGCCATCAGTCCCTGCGGTCTCCATCCCACAGCCTCTGCTCTGGACACCTACTCCATCGTCCCCCTCTAGAGGCATTCCTTCTGACGATTGTTCCACCGCCGCGCTCGAGCACCGCAGCTCACAGACAGCCTGGTATTTCGTCGCCCTCAACCGTCCACCGAGCACACACGCCCCAACTCCAGATATGTCCGACAATCTCTTCTCAACAAGTGTCGCAGCCACACCAGCTCCTTGTAGTCTTTTATGACATCGGTGAGCATGATGACGACTCGCCGCTCAATGCAGCCTCCGCTATAGCGACGCGCTGCCGGTGGAGATCCGTGAGGCCGATCAACGATCCATCTCCATCAATGGTTAGGGCTTGCATCCAAGGTCTCATTGCTCCAAGATTTGCAAGGTTTTCATGGCGGGGAGAAGAGCGAGGAAGGTAATGACTCCCACTTCCCGTTCTTAGGATTTCACTTGATTTCTTGCATTTCCTTTATGCATATGTGGTGATGGTGACATTCGGTGTCTCTAATTCGAGAGTTTGGAGTGTCACGGTTCATTATGAACCATTGGGGCGTGGGATTGCGATTCCGACATGCTTGCATTAGATGCTCGAGCTCAATTTCGGGATAGGCATTGCGTGTGAATCCCAATCGTGGTCGGTGGCCCGATTTGGTGATGTTTATTTGACATTGTATTAGGGTTACTTCCGCGAGTGTTAAAGAGGCCATAGCGTTGTTGTAATGCCGAAATTTTGTGGGGATTAAATAGCTTGAGGTTAGGGCAAGTAGATAGTGCGAGAAAACTTAATGCGAGAATGGGTGAAATTGTCCCGTTTTAATGTATGGATTATGCTTTACTAAACCCTAGCTATGGGGCGTGGCGATGCTTAACATTAAAGTTTATGACACTTGCATTAAGGAGGTGATGTGATGACCATGCTTGTGCACCTGATTAAGAATGTCGATCAGGAGTCTCTCTCTCTCTCTCTCTCTCTCTCTATCTATCTATATATATATATATATATATATATATGTTGCCGCCGCACTCGATTACGATGTTGAAAAGGAAGTACTGGCCAAGAGTAGGTATACATATACTACCTCCAAGCTGGTCATGGGTCTGTATATGTATATTGACGTCGTACTGAACTAAGATTGTTGAATACAATTTGTTATGGCGGGAAATCAAAGAGTCAGATGATCATGTTGTTGTAAGCCTCGTTCGAACTAGAGGGCAAACTCGATTTGAAGGACGGGTGGGATGATATGGGGCCACAATAGTCATCATTATCAGTTAATTTTATAAATGTATTATTAATTGTCATGTTAGTGTCATTATTATTAGTGTCGCTCTTTAGATTTATTAGTGTTTAATTAGGCGAAATTTATTAATTGAGTTGATATACGAGTTTGTAGTGTGTTATTGTTTCGTGTTTTTCTTTTTATTTGGGATTATTTACACTCATGTCATCTTGAAGTGTTATATATAGACCCCGTTGGGGCATGAGAAAGGAATCAATGAAGGAATTAAGGGTCTGTTTGTGAGAGCGGTAGCGGTAGGGAAATGGGTGATGGTAAATGGAGAGTTGTTGTAGGAATCTGACTGTTACAAATGGAGATATATTTAAAAGATCAATGTTTGCAGAGTTATTCAGAACAGGGAATTTTCTTGAACTGTTTGGCAAAACAGGGGTGTAATGTTTATGTTAAAATAAATTGCTTTAAAATTTTGTTGAGTTCGAAGACGTTTTTTTTAAAATTGTCATTGCTTTAATGCTCGGAAAACATATATACATCAGCTCGAACAATTTGAAAACATGCATACTACATATAAGTCATGTATATTTGTTCGACAATGGCTATATATATAGCCTACAAGAGAAAAGAAATATTACATAAACACCCTCAACTCTTAATATAACAACACTCCTCCACAAGATTGACGAAAGATATTCACTAAGCCCATCTTATCACACTTCCTGATCATATCCTCTGAACTGAGTCCCTTGGTCAAGCAATCTGTTGTCTGACCCTTGGTCGAGACGTGAGTTAACTCCAGTAGCCCACTATCGAGCTTTTCCTTTACGAAGAATCTATCAATCTCGATACGCTTGGTTCTATCGTGTTGGACTGGATTATTTGCAATATTGATGGCTGACTGACTGTCACACCACAGCTTCATCTTAATCTCCTCGATCCAGCTTCAACTCCACCAGCATCCCTTTCAGCCACAGGAGCTCTGCGGCCCCTAATGTCATGACTCTATACTCAGCCACTGTTGTCGATCTAGCCACCACTGACTGTTTTTGCCCTCCAGGAGACCATATTGCTTCCCACAAATATGCAATAGCCCGAAGTGGACCTCCTGTCATCTGCACAGCTCGCCCAATTAGAGTCGTAGTAACCTTCAATCTTCATGTGTCCGTTCCTTCTGAACATCAACCCCTTTCTAGGGGCATTCTTCAAGTATCGAAGAATCCGGTACACTGCATTCATATGTCCCTTCCTTGGGTCAGGCATGTAGCGGCTCAACACGCTCACTGCAAAGGAGATGTACGGGAATGTGTGGCTCAAGTAAATCAGCTTCTCAACTAGAATTTGATACATCTCAAGATCTACTAGTTCTCCGGCCTCAGCACCCAATTTGCATTTCTGATCAATTGGTGTTGCAGCAGGTTTGCACCCCCAACATCCTCGTTTCTGTGAGGAGATCCAAGGGATATGAAGTATAACCCACTTCTTTTTCCAAGCACCAAATGCTCGTTCTATGACGTTACGCAAATACACATATGAACAAAAACGTACACATACACACATAACACACACATATAACCACATACCAAGACACAAACATAAACACACACATATAACCACATACCAAGACACAAACATAAACACACACAAACACAAATAATACACACATAAAAGAATACACATATACACACACAAACACATGCATACGCACACACACACACAAAGAAAACACAAACATAAATCTTCACATAAACAAAACACAAACATAAACGTAACACACAGATACACATAACATACACATAAACACAAAAATACAAACATACACACACACACACACACACACACACACAAGCACAAACATACATACACACACACAAAAAAACACAAACATACACACACACACATAATTAAAACACAAACATAAATCATCACATAAATAAAACTCAAAACATATAAACATAACACACACATACACATAACATGCATACACACATATAAACACAAACATACACACATAAAAGAACACAAATATACAAACACAAACACAGCATACACACACAAACACATATACACAGACACCCACATACACATAACATACATACACACATATAAACACACATAAAAATCACAAACACACACACATAAATGAACACAAATATACACACTCATACATGCACAAACACATGCATACACACACAAACACATACATAGACACAAACAAAACATAAACACACACGTGAACATAACACACACATATAAACACATAAAAATCACAAACATACACACAAAAGAAAATTCCTCCAACAAATGGAAATAAAGGCTAACAAGGTGTACAAATCTAAGGAGGAATGCAATAACTATTGATACAATTCAGACACTTGATAAGGCTACTGAAGAAAACAAGCAGCGGCGCATATGACAGAGAGTAGCCAGACTAATTACAGTTATGGATATATGCTAATATCATAGGCATTGAAGAATCATAACAGCAAAAAATGCATTGGGATAGCAGAAAATAACAGAGATCTACAATGAAACTCATATCTACATATTGAAATAACCAGAATCCTGAGAAAGAGGGATGCGTGGAAACCTGAGGAAGAGGACTGCGAGTAACAGGGGGCTTTTGCCAAAGAGAGAAGTAACCGTTGGGCGTCGGCATAGATCGGGGGAGAGGAGCCTTTCTTCGAGCTACGCTGCTACGCTGGACCTGAGAAGATCATCAAGTTGTGCGGAAAGGGGCGTAATAGCCGGCGTAAATAGGCAGAGAAGAGCCTTTTTCATCAACCTGCGTTGTTGCGGTTGCATCGAGCTGGGTGGGAGAAGAAGAACAGTATCGGGCGAGCGCTGCAGCTAGGGCTGAACACGGACGGAGCTCGTGAACTGGAGGGAGAGAGTTAGGTTCGCTAATGGTGAAATAGATGCAGAGTTTTTAGGCGGCGTTCCGGACGGAGGCGGAAAAACAAACACTCAAGTATCAGTGTTGCATTTTCAATAAAATTCACCGGAACCCAAAAGCTGATTCAAATGAAACCTAAAACAAGTTTCTCTCTCTCTCTCTAAGCACTACTCCTCTCTCAAGTTCATCTTTCTCTCTCGCTCTAGTTCTCTGATCTTCATCCTCATTCTACGGTTAGGGTTGAGCAAGGCTCCCCTTCTTCCTCCCCCCTAACATTCTACATGGGTTGAGTTCGGCTCCCTTATATCTCCGCTTTTTGGCTCTCTTTTATCTCCGCTTTTCGGCTCCCTTTTATCTCCGCTTCCACCACCACCTCTGACAAGATCCTGGAATAGATCCATAACACTACTTATTTGTTGCCAATGAATTGTGAGTATTATTTACTTCATTTCTTTATTTCACTGGTTGAGGCTCATCCCCACCTCTCTATCCTAGGTTGTTGTCATCTACCTGTGAGGTTTTGGGCTAAAACCTAGCCTCTAAGAGTTTGTTTTCCTCTGGACTTCTATTTATTGAAAATTGGATGAGTGTTTAGTTGTTTGGTTATGTGTTACCACTCGGAATTGCAACCCTAAATCTGAGAGAGGAGGGGAAGAGAGGAAGGGGGAAGAACGAAGATAACAACTAGGGTTCTCACTTTTCAGAATACTATCCAAGATACCGATTACATTGCTCCCAGGGTTTTTATAACACCCCCTGGTCCGAATACAAAAGAAAAATGCACGCGTCTTAATTATTTCCCGGGGTTGTGATTATATAGTTCGTTTTGTGCATAAATGCCGATACAACAACAACATCGGAACCCATATAGTCCCCAATCATTGGGGGTATGGGCGGGGGAAGATTGGAAACAGACCTAACCTTTGGCACTATGCACAAAGTGGCTTCTCTCAGAGGAGAAAAACCTAACCTTTGACAATAAATGCACAAAGTGGTTGCTCACAGAGTACCACTGAAATAGTAGCCCCCTATACTGTCGCGTTTGCTACGGAATCATGCCCTCAAATCAAAGCCAAAGACATCAGAGAGGGCAGACCCAAGAATTCATTTTGTGCATAAATGCCAATAAACTTAACTAAATTGTATGTCTAGTTTTGTGTCGTGTTCCAGCTTCCTATTATGCCTTTGCATTTGTTTTGCAACATATGAAGTTACGCAAGTACACAAATAATCAAAGTATCAAACACAATTGTGCAACACATGATGTCTACGACGTTTCTTTGTGCGGGATTGATGGGTGATGAATGATGACATTGAGGTGTTCTCAACATATCATCTCCTTAACTGGAATCATGAATTGATGGTCTAATGCTTGCTCTATCTTTGTTTTTTTCTCATATTAAGCGAGTCTGAAGAGTAATGAATGATAGTTTTGAGATGCTCTCGGCATATCATTTTCTTACATGGAATTATGAACTGATGATAGTATGATTGGTGTTCTAACTAGATTATTTTATCGGATTGAGCGAACCTCATGAGTGACAACTGATAAATGATGTTATTGGTTTGCTCTCAGTATATCATCTCCTTGAGTGGAATAATAATTGATGGTAGCTTAATGAGTGCTCTATTTTATTCATTTTCTTACTTGATGAAGTTAAATATTATTAATCACTAATGTTGCAAAATTGATCTTGGGACTTGGATGATGACTGATGACTTTTACAATGTTACAAAAACAGTAAAATATTACTAACGAGGAATACTTCTTCAGCTTGTTTGAAGGTTAATTAATTTTAACTTTTAAGAATTGAGAATGTTAGAATCAGAATTAAGTATATAATATTAACATATAAATAAATATGTGTGTATACATATAATATAAATTATATTAAAATAATGAAAAAAAAATTAAATGTCCCCAACATATCCCACAATCTAACATCCGATATTTAAAAACTCAAACCGACAGCAACCTATATGTTTTTTTGGGTAAGAAGACCTATATGCTTGTTTATTATGCTCTTGCCAAATGTTTTTTTCCTTAAATCTAAAAACCTAAGTTTCATTAGATAATAGAAAATTAGAAACCCTTATATTTCACGATTAAATGGGCCAAAAAGTTGGAATCAATTAAATATTCTGTTTCCTAGCAGGAGCACAAAGTATCCAGTTCGCCGAAGAACAAAAGGTTTGTAATACGTCAATCTTTTACATAAAAAATATTGCATTTTGGATTTTGAAAAATACATATGATGAATTATATTGAGCGCATGTTAGAATATTAATATTTCTTTTTTAATGTTGTATTTACCATTTCCCTTGTATTAGCACCAATGTTATTATTATAAATAAGGTTGCAAGGAATTTTTCTCTCCTCAATTAGGTTTCTACATGGTATCTGAGACCCCACGGGAGAAAGAAACACGTAGCCGACGAGGGCACTGTCTCGTGCCAAGGTTAGTCGGCACTCCTCACGAGTTGTCACGAGCTTGTTTTCTACAATCGACGAGGCAACCACAATGCTCATCTGTCATTAAGGGCCCATCGTCATAACTTTCGTTGAGCACCTCACCGTCTGTCAACGCATCTGTTGCGAGCTTGTCGATCGATGAATTCGCTAAGCCCATCTATCGACGGTCCTTCTTCGGTTGTTTGTTGCACTCCTTTTGACCTACCAGATTGTTGAAGGTCCTCGTTGGGCAGGTCTTGCTCTTTTGCAGTCTGACTTTACACCCTATCAGGGCCCTAGCCCTCGTGTGTCATCCCTTCTCATGTCATAAATAGTTACGGAGTTACCATGATCTAAACTACAAATCCTACCTTCTATTGTATTTCTTTTAGCATATTCAATCACCGTATCCCCTTTCTTATGATTTTCCTCCATTGATAGGCTACCCTAACCTTCTACTTGTGCTTCAATTGTTCTTGCAAAGGTCGATAGGCACCAATACTGCTTCTGATATGTCTTATGTCGATTATAATGTATTTCCTCCTAATGCCTGTCACTACTATCTTGGCCTCTCTCAATTTTCAACCATGGAAGAAGGGTATGAATGTATGATCATGTTATTGTTCTCGGATGCACCATCTTACACATCTTATGTTCATAAACTGTATAGTCATGAGTATAAAGATTAGCACAGTGATGAAGTGATGATTGTCATATATTTGCCTCAATGCTCAATTCAATGGATTACCTCGGTTAAGTGGATGTGCAAGAACTGAACCGGAACGAAGGAACTATTGGATACCCTTCATATGATGTTCTCATAAGTGAACAACCTTACTCGCCTTGGTGAATTGTTCCCGAAGATGGCAAAACTGAAGTATGATACTAGTACTGTCATTGAGTATTTTGCAGAGTGGAAGATTGTTGATGAGATTCTTGATCTATGAGAAATCCCTTCCACCAGAGATGAGCACCAGGCACAACAAGAACATTTTGTCATGCTTTGGTTGTTGAATGATCTTGCCCCAAATTTCTCCACAACCAAGACAGAGATGTTGGACAGCACATCTACTTTACAAACATGTATTGTGTAGCATCGTCAGACCAAGGAAGGGCCAGTTACTGTAGATATACCCCCATTTGCAGTAAATATATCCTTGAGTACATCTTATTCCATCACCCATGCTTCACATGGCGGTCTTGGAGATGGGCATACCAGTCGTGGAGGTGGGCATGGAGGTCATAATGGTTGTAGCAGAGACACTAATACCAGACACTGCAATTATTATGGGTGTCAGTGTCACACTAAAGATACTTGTTGGACACTTCATGGGAAACAAGAGTGAACTTCCAAGTCTATTTCTCAACTTACCTCTTCTCACTCAGTTTATGTTGTCGATGCAGGATCCTAGAAGACTATTGAGATTTCTGAGGATGAATATCAACGACTGTAGTCTCTTCAGCTAAAGACATCTCATTATAGTGTTGTTGTGGACCAGACCATCCAACCAACATGTACTACTCAACGTCCAGTCCGTCGGTTGGCTTGTATTGGATCATCTCACTGGTAATGCAGTCCGTAGGTTATCTTACATTTGCATCGTTCTCATTGTGGTACATCTATTACAGTTGTTGACGAATTGATTGTCCCAATCGTCAGATTTGGTGATTATGGTGTTACTTCTAACATTACTTTGACCATTATAGCTCATGTGCCTCAATAAGCTTACTGTTTGATATCTATTAGCTTACTCGTGATATGAATTGCAATGCTATCTTCACCTCAACTAGTTGTATTTTTCAGAAAGAGTCGAAAAACTATATGTCTGTGTGTGTTATTGATGAGGCATTTGTTGTTGTGTGCTATTGTCTCCACCTGTATCATGGATCTTCATTACCTCCATGGTCCCCCCTGCTTCTATTTTCCAGTGCATGCGTCCTGAGTTGTGGTGTGTACCCTAATTTGACTGAGTCATGTCATTTTGTTTTAGAGTCAGTTATGTACCGTGTGATAATAAATGAGCTTTAGCAACTTTTTATTTAATTCATTCTGATGTCTGGGGACCTTGTCTAGTTTCAATCATATTAGATCATCGTTATTATGTCACTTTTATCGACGATTTTTGTCTCATAACATGAGTGTATCTCCTATCTAAAGAAAAATCGTTTCGTGTCATTTTCTATTTTCAGAATTTGTGGGATAAAATTTATACTTAGTTCTCTATTTGCATGAAACGCCTCCATACAAACAATGATCGGGAGTATTTATCTCATTCTATCTACTTTTATGTGTAATAAAGACATTATCCATTAGACAACTTGCCCCAACACATCACAAGAAAATGTTGTCGAACGCAGAATCATCATCTGCTTGAAATCACATGTGCTTTATTACATCATATAAAAGTGCATAAATACACCTAGAGCGATGCAGTCCTTACAACTGCATAACTCCTCAATCGTCTTCATACTCACATCCTTCAGGGGGATAAAACCAACATACGTGGTTCCCTAACACAACTGACACATCATTTACCTATCCATGTATTTTGTTGTATTTGATATGTTCGGGATGCTCGCGCCTCTCTCCAAACTTGATACACACTCTCTAAAATCCATCTCCTTGCGACACCCTCGCACGACCTGGGAATATCAATGTTGCCTTTGTCGAGTCTGCTCCCTTCTCACTTGAGGTGTCTGAGTCGACGGACTCAGTTGTGTCTCTTGATTTTATTCTTACTCTTCATCCGAGTCACCAACATCTCAGTTTGAGGACATGATAAATCTTTTATCGGGTCGTACTTGCTCTTGTTTCCTAGGTGATAATGCATCCTTGCCTCCGCTAGGGCCTACTTCTACTCAAAGTAATGATGAGACTATTTCTTAAGACATTATACCACTGGATGTAACTGATAGCGATACTGACATTGTACCTGCTTCGAGTCCTACTAAGCTTCCTATTACAATTCGCAAAGGCGCATGTACTTGTAGATATATGTATCTTTATGTTACGTATTATCAAGGCTTATCTGCTTTTATGGTTGTTTGGTTGTCAAGGGTTATGCGCATACGTACGGTATTCGCTACGTGACACTTTTGCTCCAAGAAGTATATATGGAGTAGTCTCCTGTGTCTATTGTTGATGGGGTGGGTGATCAACCACATAACATCTTCGGAAGTCCTTGTATGGACTAAAACAGACACCACATGCTTGGTTTGGCCTCTTTTGTGTTGTAGTTAGTTGGTCCTCCAAAAAAGCCAGAAAGACTCTTCAGTTTTCTATCAACACAGTTCATCAGGTACTGTTTACTAGTGTTTTATGTGGATGATATTGTTATTACTGGACTGCTTGGATGATTCATCTCAAGGCCTTCCTACTTGACCCATTAAGATACTTTCTCGCCATTGAAGTTGCAGATAACAAGAAAGGTATATTTATGTCATAGAAAGTATATTCTAGAACTCCTTAAAGAGGTGGGCATGTCTCAGTGTGGTATAATTAATTCTTTTCTTGAACCAGGTGAGAAGAATCTCCATGCAGAGTATGCTTTATTTGGTTGTTCAGATAGGAAGCATGGGCTGGTTGGAAAATTGAACTACCTTACCATGACTCGTCTTGATATTTCCTGTGCAATTAGTAAAGTCAGTTAATTTATGGCAGCATTGACCAATGTCTAGTGAGATGAAGTTCTCCGTATTATTATATATTTGAAGAAGGATATATGTCTTGGTCTTGTTTACATTGATCACGGACATACTAAAATTGAAGCTTTTGTAATTTTGACTGGGCATGATGCTTAGGCTCTGTTTGTTTAAGTGGTGGGAATGAGAGTTGCGATGGGAATGGAATCTCCCATCTTGCGGTGGGAATGAGAGCTAAAAAATGAATGTCTTGGCCTTTCCCACCACTGCTATGATCATAAAGGAGGTTTGTTAAATACATGGCTATCTCTAGTGGTGTTTTCCCCCACTAGAGATGGAGAAAAAACACTCAAACAAATGGAGTCTTAGTTACATGAAAATCCACTAATGGATTCATTATTTTTATGGGCGGTAACCTATATCTTGGTATAGTAAGAACTAAGAAGCAGACCATCATTGCTCGATCTAGTGCAGAGACTGAGTATCGAACTATGTCTCACACGACTGTAGAGATCATATGGCCCGACAAATCCTTCATATGATCGGCTGCCCAGTTCAAGGACCTGCCCAGTTATAAAGTGACAATCAGGCGGCTTTCCAGATTGCTACTAATCCGGTCTTCCATGAGCGACGCACATTGGGGTGGATTCTCACTTTGTTAGAGGAAAGTATGAATGGCTTATCTCTCTTGGGCACGCCAAAACTGGGGATCAACTTGCTGATACATATCCTCACCAAAGGGTCTCAAGACCAAGAGTGAAATATCTTTGCAAAAAGTTGGGATAATCATGCCCAACTTGAGGGAGGGTGTTAGAATATTAGTATCTCTATTTTAATGTTGTATTTTTCATTTCTCTTGTATTAGCACATATGTTATTATTATAGATAAGGACCTAATCTCGCATTAAGGTTAAGGTGTTTTTTTCTCTCCTCACTTATTTTTCTATAATTAATTTTTCCTAAGGTGTGTAAAGGAAATTTATGAATAGAACATCTCAATTCCAAATTCAGAAAAAATAAAAATGCAAGCATGTTGTGGGTATACCGATGTAGCCATGCAGATGCCAACTTGTCAACCACTGGAAAAGAGATTGGCATGTCCATACTGGTGCACCTATGCAGCCGCATGACTGATCGGAATGCCGATTGGCTGCCTAATACAAAGGGTTTTGGGCCATCGTTTTTGAATGTCTAAAAGTCTGATTATTCGTGTCAGGGAGAAGGCAAAGAAATTTTCATTCTCTTCCACCTGCATTCAATCTGGCTGAACCTATTATCTATTATGTATCATTACTAGTAGCTTGTTTCCTAGCAAAATTTGTGTATCAACATTTCATCTCACTAAACATCATAACGACAAATCTAGATCTGCATTTCAAATTCATAACTCTACAACATTCTATATAAGAAGCAAAAAATGTGGGATTTGCGAAATTTAAAAGGGGCCCAAATGAGCAGACAAGCATAGATATTTCAGTTGAAATGGATAATTAAACATAAAAGTTAAGAGTAGCTTGTTATTCAAGAAGACCAAAAATACATAAAGCCCAGAGGATTAGCTCATACCAGTTAACATAGTTGCGATGACTCCCATGTCATGTTCCAAATAGTCTGCTTCCGAAGAGTCTGAGTCATTTGCTTCAACTAAACCTGAAGAGACATATTCTTCGACCAAATCAATGGGACTACCAACACATTTGCTTGCTCCAAATTGATTGTCTAGCACTGGCCGACGCTCAGAATCATGCTCATCAAGGTCAGGATGGTCCTCCGAATTGTGGGGAAAATAAACACATCTGCTTCGTTTTGCTTTACAGGCAGCATTCATGTGCTCTTTTTCCCCTGGCACTGAAATGCTAACATCATTGCACTGAAGCAAATCAGGAGCTAGCTTTGCACTACTTTGCAAAACTTGAATCAAAGGTCTACGACGATCTCGTTTTTTGACTAGAGATTCTTCAATCATCTTGCTTTGTGATCTCTTCCTTTTAACTGCCATGGAGTTTTGGCTACTACTAGCATGAACTACATCGTCCAACGTACACCCAGAACCAGAAAGCATCTCCACATGATTAACTAAGGGTTTAAAAGAATTCTGCCAATTGACAATTTGAGAGGACTTTCTCTTTGATTGGACAGTCCGAAGTCCAAAATCTTGCAGACCTCTCATCCGAGGTATAGCTTCAGAATTATCATCTTGCCATCTGAATTGTTTGTTAATTTTCCTCCTGTTTGCAGAGGAGTCAATTAAATTCTCCTCATGTGAATAATCTATTTTTGTAAAAATATTCCGAGGTTTTTGAGTTGACAAGCTCCTATGACAACCATTTTCATCATGTCTCACGTAGGGTTCTGGAGAATAGAAGTTTGCTGGCTCACTTTTATGACTTCCACCAGTTTTGTTGCTTGTGAAATATGTAGTAGTACACAACTTCTGCTGCGGCGGCTCGAGTTGCATCTTCTCAAGTTCAAGAGCATGAAGAATTGCATCTTCTCGGCGGGCATATTTTTCTCTTTTTTTAATTGGAGCACCCTGAGAAGCTTCAGCCCTCTCAATACAAGCATCAAACTCTCCGCATCGAAATGCCTTCACACGTTTGGATTTTTCTAAATTGTACCAGTCCCTGAAATAAGAACAAAATTACAATCAAAGAAAGACTAAATATAATTTGGCCCCTAAATCATCTCAGTAACAAAAAAAACCAAGTTTATGTGCAAGAGGACATTTATAAAATACGACCATACAACATAAGTTCATCCACTATCTTTTAAAGGCATATTTGCAATCTTAGCATACAACTGGAACATCCCCAATTTATAACCTTCAGGAAAAGTAGCAGACCACTAGAATGAATTTTATGCTTGAAAATATAATGCATATGATGAGCCCTATCGGAGCCTATGGACAGCCTTAGGAGCCTTAATGGAGCCTTTCGGAGCTTTTGGGCCTTTGTCGCCTTTGGATCGCGTTAGCGATACTTTGGGTCGCATAGCGATTCAGCAGGCTCAAGTATAAATGTAATAACACAATAACGAGCTTAAATATTACCTTTGATATATGCAAATTTTCAGTGGGGGTAATATTGACGTGAAAGCAAAATATGAAACATTGAGTTAGGAGAGAAATGGAAAAAAAAAATGTAGGCAGCCAAGGAAGCAAAGATTTATGTAACTAGCCGATAAATACCAACAAGATAATCAGCAGGCTTTTAGATCACATGCAAATTCATAATGAGCATTGAAATGATATGTACAACATACCCACAGAAAAATAGCTGACATGTAAAAATAAGCGCCCATTGAGGTTGTGAAAAATTGAGAAGTTTAAATACCAATTGCTAATGCTAATGAGAATAAATTTTCCACATCAAACAATTATTACATCTAATGAAAGACCAAAATTATAATTATAGGGGACAATAATTTAATTCAAATATTAATGGATTCAAGAAATCAAGACATCATAAAAGCTTATCATATATTAGGCTCCGTTTGGGGCGTTTTTGCTCCGGTGAGTTTGGATAGAAACGATATTGTCATAGAATTTATGTTTGGCATGACAACGGTTACAACCGTCACCAAGAAAAGAAAACTAGTTTTGAACATAAAAGTGGATGAAGTTCCATAGGTGAGGTCATGCGTTCACGAACGACTGTTCATAACCACTGCGTTCACGACCGCCGCCGCCGTGCGAAACGGAGCCTTAGTCATTTGTGGACTCAATTGGTAGGATAACACATTATTTGATAATTTAAAACTACAAAGGATAACTATTGTCAAACCAAGTCCTTCCAAAAGGGAATAATCTGCAATTCTGCATAATTATGATGAAAATTATTCACAAGTTATGATTCTCATAGGCTTTACTAAAAATCAAATACAATCAATTTCAGTTTTTATTTTGTCAAACATGCATGACATACCAATTTCCGAACTTTTATCGAATGAACTAAAAACTATCAAACAAAAAAGTATGAATATTTGCATATAATATGAGACCAATCCATACTGCTAAATTTCTTTATGTTACTCATAAGAGGCCTTACTCTATCCACACAAATCCTACTCTCACTAATTTGCTTACCATCACTTATCCTTTATATGAAATATGGCAAAAGATAAAGAAGAATCAACATGCAGCTAACGTGATTATGATTTCAGGTCTCAACATCATCATTCATACGCATGATTCCTATAAAAATAGAAAAAAAAATATCCAACAGCTTAAGGAATTGTATATGGAGGGCCTTTTCTAATGGAATTTCTGTCCTGTTAATTAAAAGTAATAGACATGTTATCACTCTGTCCTCTTACACAACTGAATTATTACTACTAGCAATATGTTCACTGAATTCTTATAAAGTTACATGGACTCCGTAACAATCTGAGTTTCGTATGGGAGATGGAATCAAAAACAGTCTCAACCAGCTATAATTCAACATTTTCTTTATACTCGAGTTTTCATGAGAGAAGAGTCATGACAGCTACATGTGTTACACATGAAAGTCGGAATTCTCTCAATTCACAGTCTAGCTAAGTTCAAGCTCTGTGAAGTTCAATTTCTCAGAAAACGGAAAATCCGACAAAGCTTGGAAAATCATCAAACAACTGAAACGAAACACTGAAACTTCATTCCCGAGTGGCAACGATGCAATGAAGATGAAAACCAATCTGCGTATCAAAATACGTTTCAACAGGTTCTAACGACATAAGATCCAAAGGTAAGAGCAAGCTCACACGCTGGCGTCCTCCCTCCCGAGGAGCTTCACCGGCGTCCCCGATCTCGGGGACATCAGATGAGACGCCGACAGCTCATCCGAACCGAGAATGCGCCCAGGCCACCAAGAACCATTCCTCCGACGCACCCACACGATCGTACCCACGCCACAGTCGACGCCGATCCCAACACCATCCCCTCCGGTGGACTCCTCCATACGCCGGCAACCGGTCCTCGCCGGTGGATATCAACCACCGGAGAAGGAGATCCGTTCGCCGGAGAAGCCCTTCTCCAATCGGATCTGCTCGGGAGCCGTCTCCCTTCGATTTAGGGTTTCCATTCACCTCGGATATGACTTCATCGCTGTCCAGCTCCCTAACAAGTGTGCCCACAATGACGCCGAGGTCGCCGTCTTCTTCTCCGAGGGTCTCAGATTTGGGGTCCTCTGTGCCGATCAAAACGGTCTCCGCTGTCTGAATCGGAAAACATCACCCATAGATTCCGGTATTTTTCTTAATGTTCTCGTTTATTTTCCGTTTCTTCTTTGTTTTTTTTTTTTTGGTGAATTAAAAAAAGGTGAATGAGTAAGATATTAATCCTTAAATAGGAGAGGGCGGAAGGCGGTGACGAGATCCAGTTGATCTCCAGTTGAGTCTCGTCGACAAGACTCAAGAGGTAAACTCCAGTCCACAGAAAGTTCTAGTCTTTTTGTCCGAGCCATGCGTCAAATTGGCTGAAAAATAAGGAGTTAGCACCGATTCGTGTAACGCATTTAAGATCATCGGCACGAATTTTTGCGCATGATTGATCTAAACTATGATCACTTTCAATATGATCGTGTTTCACAAATACGATCATATATTTTCGCAAGCAATCTACAAAGTTGAATGATGGATGATACGGATGTATCCCGCACGGTGCGTTGCCCGTACCTAAATATCTCTGAGACCTCGAACATCTTCCATACCTCCAGAAACATATACAGAGCTCGATTTTCTCTTCCAAATGTCCATCTGCTCTTTCCGGGTGCCGCTAGTCATTCAATCTTCAGATATACGATCTCCCAAACTCCATGATTTGTGTTGTCATATCGATTCCAGAGCCTGAGTTGTTCTTCGATTGGTATGTCTCTAGATTTCTCTTCCAGCTTTTCATTTTTCAAACGTAAATCCTTCTACCAGTTTCGTCCCCTTGCATAGTATCCAGTTTCAGCTGCTTCCAGTTTCGGCCGCTTCCAGTTTCGGCCGCTTCCACTTTCGGACCCTTTCAGTTTCGAACCCTTCCAGTTTCGCATCCAGGATCGGTCCTTGCAGAGTATCCAGGATCAGTCGATTCCCTCCGGTATATTTCCATTTATGTAATGTACTTCAAATGCTTTGCGTTTTTCTCTATGTTTGAACGTGTGTTTATCATCTATTTATCAGCTTCTGAGAATGTGTATCCCACCTGCAGAGAGCACCCACAATGTGTATGTGTGTTTTTCTCTATGTTTGTAATTTTGTTTTTCTTATTGTGTGAATGCTTATGAGTATGAACATGGTTATGTGCATTAGATGATTGTGATCATTAGACGATTGAAACGGGTACTACATGAAATCGGTCTACGAGACTCAGTCCTGAACTCCAGAAGCAAGAATGGACGGATGCCCGAGGCGCGCGATAGCGAAGTTGACGACAGCAGGTGTACTTGTATTCATGTGTATATATTTATGCATATGTGTGTGTAACTATTTGTTTGTATGTATGTGTATTTGTATATATTGTTGAATATTTATTAATATGTTCACGTGTGTCGGAACCGACTCGGTAGTCTTAACCGGTTTCGTGCCAACTTAGGGCACGGCTCTACGCTGGAGATACTATATAATCTCATTCTAAACTAAATGGGTAGTGTAGAATATCTTGAGCGGAGCCGCGCCCCCAACATTCTCAAATTAATTTTCTGCGCTCCTAGGGTTTCGCTTTCATTTTTTGCTCTCGCGATTCTTCTTCCGCTCGCGAATTTTTCGTGATTTGCTCTCGTTTTTTCCGTCGCAGCCATCCCAAGGATAAAAAGCCTGTCGATCTCTAGTTCTGGTCTCTGCGAGGAGGAGATTTCGATCTCGTCCGCCTTCTGCTCTGCGACGCCTGTTGATCGCCCATCGATCTCTGGTTCTCGTCTTTGCAAGAAGTCGCCGCCTACGGAAGGTTTTGTCCGCTCGCGATCTAGGGCAACCGTCTGTTTTCTGTCGCCGATCGAAAGTAGGGGTGTAAACGAGTCGAGCTCGAGTCGAGCTTGGCAAAAATCCCAAGCTCGAGCTAAATATTCCGAGCTCAAGCTCGTCAAGCTCATCCTGCTTGGCTCGAGTTCAAGCTCGAGACCACTATATTGAGCTTGGCTCAACTTTTTGCTCATGAGCCTTTTTGCTCATGAGAGGCACGGGGCTCCGCCCCTATTTCCAAGCGCGACAGTACCTGGCCGGCGACGGCGAGCTTCGCCCGCCCCCGGCGGGCTTCGCATGGGAGGGTTTCGCCCGCCCCGGGCGGAACATATACATATGAGCACTCAAAATGATCGTACAAAAATTTTAATTAATATTTTTTAAAAAATTTTGAAAAATATTTATATTTAACAAAAAATCATTTTAAGGTAGTCTAGGAGGTCTAATGATAACCTACCATAGTAGGTGTAGGAGGTCTAATAAAAACTTTTGAATTTTATGAATTTTCATCATTATTTTTATTATAGGGATATAGTGTAATTACACAAATAGCCATTATATTTTATGAATTTCCATTTTTTTCATAGTATATATTTAAATCATTGGAGTAAAAGAATGATGTTATATTTGGCAATTTTGAATGTTGCACCAAAGGCAACTTCTTGCATATAGTAGTTAAAGATATATAAATACCCCCAAAAAAGCTCGCGAGCTCATGAACAAGAGCAATCGAGCTCGAGCCCACTGGCTCGAGCTCGAGTCGAGCTTTTTTCGAACCGGCTCATCGAGCTCACGAGCCGGCTCCACTCAACTTGCACCCCTAATCGGAAGAGTAAGAACGTTCTCCTGTGCACCATTTGGTAATCGAGATGGAAAGGCTTCATCGTCATTTTCTCCCATCGCCATTAGTTCGCGAAGGAGATTCATGTCTTTTCTCGGTGCAACATATTGGCGAAATCTTCCTGTCGGATAAGATCCAGCCGTTGGTGGATCGCCAGTTCTCTTGCGAATCCCGCTCGTGTTCTCTCCAGCAGTCCTCCGCTCCAGATCGAAAGAGAAGAAGAGACTTCCTTTGTCTCTTAGTTCATGTAGCCGCCTCACTTCTGTTGTGCGGATAGGAGCGCCGCTGGGACATCACCTACTCTCAACTGCAGATCTACTCCACTGTAGATCTCGGTCTAGGCACCTGCAGATTCAGATCGTCGGAGATCTCTGTGATGCCTGGTGGAGGAAGCTCGTTGGTTGTTGATTTAGTCCCTGCCTCGTGTGAATTACATCTCTAGAATTTTTAGATCCACCTCAAAATCATGTTTTTGCCATCTGTAGATCCAGATCTACTGATGGGGTTTTTCACCCTTGATCGGATCGCCAGATATGCCTATGAGGGGGATTCTTTCTGTTGTTGATTTCCGGTCTCTATTCGTTGGATCTCTGTTTGTCATCAAGATCGATGCCGCAGTTCTTTGAATATTTGTTGATTGTTTGATATCTTGTTCATCGGATCTAGTCTTTGGCGACTATGCTCAGTCGAAGAGGAGGTGCAAACAAATTATTGGATCTGAAGTGTCTCGATCATCCTCGCACGGATCAAGTGACATTTTATTGGTTTACATTTTCTGTTTGAGATGTCGAAGCGGAGCACCCACGACATCGTCAAATTACAGTCGTTTGACGTCATAGACTTCCTTGTGTGGAAGATCCATGTCCAATTGGGCATGAAAGAGCATGAAATTTTTTACACAGTTCTTAACGATTTCGCCACTATCTGTGAGGATGTAGACGAATACCAGTGGAGCAAAGACGATGATTTTTGCAGGGACTAACTCCTGAACTCCCTAAACCCTCATCTTGCCATGACCTACGGAGCGTACAAGACCGCCAAAGAGATCTGAGACCGCCTGAATGCACACTTCCAAAAGAAAGAGGAACTGTCGAAAACCCAGCTCATTGGAGAGAAAGTTTTCAATTTCAAATTCAATACAATTTCGTCAGTCACCTCTCAACTGATAAAGCTGGAAAACCTGTGTCTAAAGCTGGAGGAACAATCTGAAATATCCGACAACCTCTTTGTGTGCCTAATTCTAAGCAAGCTGCCTCTTGAGTGGAACTCCTTCAAGATTGACATGCACAGACTAAATGTGAGGATCACTTTGGATGAACTCAAAAGGTTCATTCACATTGAAGATCAGAACGTTGCTGGTAAAATCTTGGAGCAAGCTGGTCAATCCTCACAGGATATCAACTTCGTTTCACGATCCAGCAAGACTAATCGGAAGACTCCGACACATAAAGGTGAAGCCTCTCATGCACATTTACCGGCCAAAAAACCTTCTTTCAAAAGGAAAAAGGGCAAGTATCATAACTGCGACAAGTGGGTTCACTGAGCCTCTGAATGCAAGGGTCTGAAGAAGAAGAAGGAGGAAGCTCCACAGAATGCAATAAATATGTTGGTCGACATCTCCGATCCAAAGTCTTTTATGACTCTTATTGGGAGTAGTCACCGCATCGCGTCTTCAGAGTGGTGGCTGGACAGTGGTGCTACCTATACTCATGTGATAAATGATAAAGCTCTGCTTATTGAGGTCAGAGACAAAGTGAAGAACTGCAATGGAGGAGAGACCGAAGTTACGCATGCTGGGACACCACAGCTGGTCCCCTCTTTAGGTAAAACTTTAACTGTACAATATGTTAGAGTAGTTTCAAGTTTAATTAAGAATTTAATTTCTATGAGTTTGTTAGATAAAACTGGAATGTCTTTCACAATCTTTAACGGTAAATAACCCTAACAATTAATTCTCATTATTTTGGTTGTGCGTACTTGATCAACGGAATGTATAGACCGAGCCTTAACAATGATAGCATAAATCAAGTTAGTTCAACTCTAATAGATCCTAAGTTGTTACATAACAGACTAGGGCATGTGAACTACAGGAAAATACAAGATCTAGCTAAGAGTCGTAACATCCTTTAGATCCATCTATTCGATTTGATAAGTGTGAGGTGTGTGCACGAACCAAGATCACTAGAAAATCTTTTAACTCGGTTTCTAGAAGCACACAACTTCTTGAATTGATACATTCTGACCCCTGTGATTTTAGGAGTCATGTTATTAGAGGGGGAATGAAGTATCTCATTACTTCCATCGACGATTGTTCCAGATATTGTCATGTATACTTATTGAAATCGAAAGATGAGGCGTTCGAGGCTTCCAAGATCTTCAAATCTCGGGTAGAAAACCAATTAAACTTAAATATTAAGAGATTTAGAAGTGACCGAGGAGGAGAATATACTGTTGCAGGGTTTTAGGAATTTTGTGTCTCTGCGGGTATAATCCTTGAAACCATTGCTCCTTACTCACCCTAGTTAAATGGTATTGTTGTGCGAAAGAGTATGACTTTAACAGAAATGTTGAACTATATGTTACTCATAGCTGATATGCCTAATTCATTTTGGGGAGAAGCAATCCTAACTACAAATCATATTCTGAATAGATTGCCTCATGCTAAGCTCACTTCCACTTCATATGAGTTGTGGCATGGTCATCCTTGTAGATTTGACACTCTTAAGACCTGTGACTATATTGCTTATGTTAGGATACAAGACCTTAAAAGACCTAAGGTGGGACCTAGAACAACAACTTGTGTCTATCTAGGAAGTGTAGAAGATAGTGTGACAGACAGGTTTCTAGATCTATCTACTAATACAGTGATAGAGTCTAGAGATGTCATTTTCTTTGAAAACAAATTCATCAAAGATCATGGTTTAACCGTCTTTGGGTCTACTGAGATGATTTTCGAATCTCCTGTAGCGCCTGAAGCTGGCCCCTCTAGCACTTCTTCACAACATGTAGAGGATGAACCTATCCCAATTAGAGCATCTACAAAAGATAGAATCCCTAAGAATTTTAGTGAGAACTTCATCACCTATCACTTAGAGGATGATTCATTCTTCTACCAGGAAGCAATGTGATCTAGAGACTCAGTGATGTGGGTAGAAGTCATTGATGATGAAGTGGAATCGCTGCTACGAAATAATACCTGACATCTAGTGGACCTCTATAAAGGAGAAAGTCCTGAGATGCAGGTGAATGTTGAAGAAGAAATTACACAGTGATAAGTCTATAGCTAGATACCAAGCACGACTAGTAGCTAAAAGCTATAAGAAATATGGGGAATTGATTACTTTGACGTCTATTCACGTGTGTGTCACATATCCATTATTAGGATTTTTCTTGCCTTGACCTCTATCGAGAACTTTATAGTTCATCAGATAGACATAAAAACAATATTCTTGAATGAAGAGCTTAATGAAGAGATTTACATGACAAAACCTGAAGGTTATATATGTACATCCAAATCTAAAAGATAAAGTGTGCAGATTAGATTAATCAATCTATGAGCTTAAACAAGCGTCTAAGATGTGACACACGAAATTTGATCAAGTGGTAAAGAGCTTTGGTTTCCAGTCCAGTCTTTTTCGACAAATTCCTTTATCACCGCTCTATGTCAAATAAAATAGTCATCATATGTTTATATGTGGATGACATATTGATTCTGGGGTCGAATCTTATTGTAGTGGAGGATACTAAATCCACTCTCGCAAAATCACTTGACATGAAGGACCTTGGTCCTGTTGACACCCTTCTAGGTATGAATGTTAGAGTTTGATAAGGGTAGAGTTACTCTTAGCCAGACTCATTATATTGAGCAACTTCTTTCTACCTGGGGATACAAAGAATGTAGGCTTGTAAAGATACATTTTGATCGATGTCAAATTGAGTCCAAATGTTGGGACTAACATTGATCAAGTAAAATATTCTAGAATTATTGGTAGTCTCATGTACGTCACAAGTTGTACACGGCCGGATATTGTCATCTCTATTGGCATGCTGAGCCGCTTTACCAGTAGTCCAAACAAAGAGCATTGTGATGCCCTTGACAGGTTGATGAGATACCTGAGAGGTACTACAGGTCACGCTCTATACTACACTGGATACCCACATATTGTGAATGAATACTATAATGCCTCACGGTGCTCAGAAGTTGGTAACAACAAGTCTACCAGTGGATATATATTCACTTTGGGTGGAGCTGACATCACTTGGAAATCCAAAAGACAGACTTGTATAGCTTTATCGTTTATGAAAGCTGAATTATTTGTCTTAGCTTCGTCTGATGAAGAGACAGACTGAATCAAGAATCTAATACTAGATATTCCCTTGTATAGTTTACAAGTCAACTCATTGAGCTTGTATTGCGATAATCAAGCAGCGGCTCAAGTCGTTAAAAATGCTCTCTATAATACTAAGAGTAGACATGTACGACTGAGACACACTCTGCTGAATTATCTGAAGGAACAATGAATTATCTCTTTGATCGATGTGCGATCGAAAGATAATCTAGCCGATCCATTGATGAAAGGAATTTCCAAAGACCGACTAATCAAAACAGTGGAGAAAATGAGACTAAAGGCGATTTATATTAGCTTATTCCAAAATCAATGTTTTGATTTTTTTTATTTCCTTTGTCAATGCAAGTTGTTGTGCTCCGTTGATGCTCTTGTTGCTGAGCACGGATCTGATGAGTTGTTTCATTCCAAATCAGATGTTAATAACTTCACCTGGATTTGTCATTTCTTACCCTGAAGGAGAGTGTTATTCCAAATCTGATAACACAATTTGACTCGGTTTGACTCTTCTTCTGTTAATGGTTTTCATTCCAAACTTGATGATCTCCATTTAACTTTAGAAGAACAGTAACCATGACATTCCATATTGGAACACAGGAATAACTGCAGTGTCCAGAAGTCCGTAAATCGTTTCTTTGGAAACCGATAATGAATTCTGAGGTTGAACGTATAATACTCTGAGTAGGTCTCCTTCTAGCTTATTATAAAGTACTACGTTCTTATCGTAGAATTAGATACATGTACATTTTCAAAATATGAATTCATTTCTAATGAAATTCTCTGTTGAAAATTACATGAGTTGTTATTTTTGTTGGAGGAGCACTTGTAGGATGGGATATATCCTGATCAAGATGATCTGCTGGACGTCTGAGGATGTTTACAGATAGAGTGTTATTTGTTTTCTTCATTTTACTTTATCTCTGCTTAGGGCATTGTTTAGCTTTTCTTGATACACTTGTTTGTTTGGACCTTTTTGCTCTATTGTTGGTCCTAGCTGCCACTAAGTATGCTGGACTTGTGCTATGATCGTACTTTTTACTATTTTGTGGTGCTGCTGAGATTTATTTTTATTCTTATGCGTGCATACAATCTTCATTGAGTCTAATGTGTTTTTTGCAGGTGTAAGACACGATTGTGAATAATTCATGGTTGGTTGAATATTACATAAACCACCATAACCGACGTCAGATTTACCGCGAATATAGGAGGAGATTGTTGAATATTTAATATATGTCTGTGTGTGTCGGAACCGACTCGGTAGCCTTAACGGGTTTCGTGTCAACCTAGGGCACGGTTCTATGTTGGAGATACTATATAATATCATTCCAAACTAGATGGGTAGTGTAGAATATCTTGAGTGGAGCCGCCCCAACATATATCCTTATAAATAGAAATACTCAAATTCTTTCACGTATCAATCGGTAATTGTATTAATCATAGATTATGTTAGATTCGTCAAAGTCGCTTATATATTTATCATTTTGAATAGCAATTGTCATATTCGTACTCGTTACCAGATTCATCAGAATCACTTAGGGTCCGTTCAGATCGCAAGTTTTGGTTTTACAGAATTGGAATTCAGTAAAAACAAAAACCAATAGGTTTTGGTTTTGCCTGAATTCCAAATAAGTTGTTCGGCTGCAGGAAGATTTTGAGTTGCAAGAATTGGAATTGAGCAATTTTGTTGTTCGGATGCAGGATGGAATTCATTCACAGGAATTGCATAAAATTAGAATTTCTGTTTAAAACAAAAATTTAAAAACAAAAATTAACATAAAAATAACACGAACTAAAGATTCATTAACCACAAATTGTTCTAGTAAACTGCATGAAATAAAACCAAGAATCTAAAAGTAGATAAAATGTGACACTCCGCTAAACATAAAAAGTAGAAATACAACAACAAACTGCGAACAAACATAAACACGTCATCCTCATGCACTCATAAGTCATAGAATTGCAAGTGAAGCCAAGTCAGCCTCATGCGCTCTGGCAGAGCCATGAACGTGTCAAACTTCAGTTGGCTGGCACCTAGAAGATCCATGGCTTTCACTAACTCCACCTCCTGCAGATCCGGTAGTCGAGCAAGTGCTTCATAGATTTGAGCAGAAGGTGCTATCAGAGCTTCGCTGCTTTTTAAGATTGCGGTCGCTGCGTGCTCCATACTGTCTGCCATTTTATTTATGGCATTTGCTATTGCCTCGCCAGGGGTTGCCTTCCTCTTCATCTGCCTATTGTTCCCCCCTGATGAAGGCTTTGCTGCGAAGTTGCTTTCTTCACCCACTAACTCTCCATCCAACTCAACGACTATCTCGTTTGTTGTCGCCGCCGCAAAAGCACTTGTTGCCTTGTCATTACCGCATAATATGCCTAAATCTGCCCAATTAATGATTACCTTATCTCTGCATTGCTTCACAGTAGGATGAGCCTGCACAAAAATATTGAATGCAATAAAAATATTACAACAAAAATATTGAATTACATTAGCACGATCCATTTCAGCTGTCCAATAAACAAATGATTTCTCTTTCCCCGTTCATCTTTTCATTTGGTGTTCTCTGAAGATATATGTATCACATTAGCTTCAAATATTAAACAAATATATGTATCACATTAGCATCAAGCATATGTACAGAAAGAGCCAAAACACTATCTTAATTCATACAGAAAGAGCCAAAAAACTGTTGGTTTTTAATTGGTTGACCGGGTCAACCTTTCAAGTTTTTTACATATATTTTATTTTGAAAAGGAGGTGAGAGAAGAGCATTAATTATGGAGAGAGAGTGTGAAGTTTTTTGTTGCCTATAAATAGGATTGTATGTGTAAAGTTTGAAGTTGAATAGAATTGTTTTTTTCCTCCTTGCGTAGAGAGAGGGGGGGAGTTTGGAGTGAGAGAGAGAGGGTGAGTGTAGAGAGTTGTTGTGTTTCGGCAGAAACGAGAGTGGCGAGAGAGAGAGGGAATAGAAAAGTTTCGGGCAGATTTAATAGAGAGAGAGAGTGAGTGTAGAGAGAGATAGGAAAAAGTTATTCCCGCAGGAATAAAATAAAGGCTCTCGCATCCTCTCTCGCCAGCCCCTCTCTCGCCTGCCACCTCCCATGGAAGCTCTCGCCTGAAGGAGTACAGCCAGCTCGCCTGTAGGAGATCTCGCCTGGTCGTGGAGGTGAGGAGCTGCCCGCTCGCGTGGACGTGGAGTAGAAGGAGGAGCAGCCCGCACTCGCGGTCTAGCTCGCGAAGAAGGTGATGTTCGCAGCTGGGTGTTGCTCGCCGTGGAGTGTGGTAGTACAACAGGGTGTTGCTCGCACAGTAGCAGCCCGCACTCGCACAACTCGCGCTCGGTAGTGGAGTGTGGTGGTGCTCGAGTGGGTTTGCACTCGCCGTGAAGAGGAGGTTGAAGTGTTCGTCGGCTGTTTTGCGAGTAGAGTGCTCGCCGAAGTAGGAGTGCTTGCTTGGAGAGTGCTAGGTTGGTGTGAGCTCGCCAAGTGGAGAGTTGAGCGGAAGAGTGGTCGCAACATATCCGCAACGCTTCCAACAAGTGGTATCAAAGGCAGGTTGCAAACCTTTGCGGTGACTCGGAAGGTTTGAGGAGTAGAAGCAATGGAGACAGGTGGAGCTATGCCGGGGCAAGTCCCCAAGCTGACGAAGACCAATTATGGGAATTGGAGTATACAGATGTGAGTGCTACTTGCCTCCAAGGAGTTGTGGGATGTAGTGGAGAATGGATATGAGGAGCGCACTGCTGCAGTAGAGGCGACGTTGACTAACGCCCAGAAGACAACACTTAGAGAGGCAAGGAAGGCAGATAAGAAGGCTTTGTTCTTGTTATACCAAGGGGTTGACGAAGCAACCTTCGAGAAGATCTCAGACGCGAGAACCTCCAAGGAGGCATGAGAGGTGTTGCAACGCTCCATGCAGGGGGTTGAGAAGGCAAAGAAGGTGAAGCTACAGTCCCTCCGTGCAGAGTATGAAGTAACAAAGATGCAAAGCACCGAGAAGGTCGGTGACTATGTGACTCGTCTGCGGACGCTCACAAACGAGATGAAGAGAAATGGGGAGACGATCGAAGATGTGAGCTTCATGGAGAAGTTGTTGAGATCTATGTCGAAGAAGTTCCGCCATATAGTGGTGGCGATTGAAGAGTCGAAGGACCTCACCGAGATGGCCGTGGATGAGCTTGTAGGCTCTTTGCAAGCTCATGAGTACAGGATGTTGCAGGATGACGAAGAAGCGAGTGGCTTGGGAAAAGCACTCCAGACCCAGTTGAACTTTGGGGAAAGTTCAGGAAGAGGAGGCGGCCAGCGTGGCCGAGGTCATCAAGGCAGATGCAGAGGTAGAAGAGGAGGTAGAAACCAAAGTTTCCAGAAAGAGGCGGAGCGACCTCAAGGAGGTTGGCAAGATGGAAGAGGAAGAGGAAGATGCTGAGGAAGAGGCCGAGGAGATATGTCCCAAGTACAATGTTACAACTGTAACAAGTATGGGCATATGAGCTACGACTGCTGGAGTCCGAGGAAGAGAGAAGAAGCTAACCACTATGCGGAGGCTAGGAGCAATGGGAACAATGCTGGAGGTGGAAACCCGATGATGTTCCTAACCTACCGAGGTGCAGAAGAAGGGAGAAGTGAAGTGTGGTACCTTGACACAGGGGCGAGCAACCACATGTGTGGAGATAGAGAGATGTTCACAAACCTTGAACCCATTGGGGGTGAGGTTAGCTTCGGGGATGCGTCAAAGATCTCCTTGGAAGGAAAGGGTTTGGTGGAGACGAAGCTGAACGGGGAGAGAGTACACCTGAACGATGTGTACTATGTGCCAGGGTTGAAGACCAACATCTTGAGCATTGGGCAGTTAGTGGAGAGAGGCTATTGCGTCCAGATGAAGGATGGGTCTCTGGCAATGAAGAATGGTCAAGGGAAGGAAGTAGTGAAGGTGGAGATGACGGCGAACCGTCTCTTCACGCTAAAGATGGATGCTCAAGAGACAACTTGTCTCACGAGAACGGAGGAAGAGGAAGAAGCATGGCTATGGCACCATAGGATGGGCCATTTGGGCTTCACGGGGTTGAAGCTGCTATCTCACTCAAGGATGGTGACAGATGTGCCAATGATCTCACCACCTCAGAAGGTGTGTGAAGCTTGCACGAAGGGGAAGCAGAAGAGGCAGAGTTTTGAAGGAGGGAAGTCCTGGAGAGCAAGGAGGCAGCTTGAACTGGTTCACTCGGACATTGCGGGTCCGTTTGAGACCACCTCAATAGGCGGAAGCAGATACTACATAACCTTCACGGATGACTTTAGTCGGAAGTGTTGGGTATATTTCCTAAGGGAGAAATCTGAGACCCTTGACAAGTTCAAGGAGTTCAAGGCTATGGCGGAGAAGGAGAGCGGTCAGGCTCTGAAGGTGCTAAGGACAGATCGAGGCGGGGAGTACACCTCGAGGCTGTTTAATGTCTACTGCAAGGAGAAGGGAATCTTACACCAGCTGACGGCGACGTACTCACCGCAACAGAACAGAGTGGTAGAAAGGAAGAACCTCACCATCATGAACATGCCAAGGAGCATGGTGAAGGAGAAGGGGCTACCAAAGAGTTTCTGGGCGGAAGGAGTGCAGTGTGCGGTGTATCTACTGAACAGATGCCCCACAAAGAGCGTGAAGTTCATGACGCCGCTTGAAGCATGGAGTGGCTGGAAGCCAAGCGTGAAGCACCTAAGGGTCTTCGGGTGTGTAGCTCATGCTCACATCCCGGAACAGAGAAGGAAGAAGCTCGATGATAGGAGCGAGAAGTGTATCTTTGTTGGCTACGCTCCGGAGAGCAAGGCATACAAGTTCTACAACCCGGTGACGGGGAAGACCATCGTCTCGAGAGACGTGGTGTTCGAAGAAGGCAGCAGCTGGAGCTGGGATGAGAAGACGAGGAGCATGAAGGGCATGTTCTTCGAGGATGAAGATGAAGGAGGTCATGAGGCTGGAGCCGAGGATGGTGGAGTGGAGCCACCATCACCACCGAGCAGGAATTCAGGGGGAGCTTCCACCTCCCACTCAAGAGGGGAAAGCTCAAGTGGAGAAAATTCTGCAGGAGGCAGCGGGAGCCGGAGTGACTCCGAGAGTCCACCACCCAGGATGAAGAGGGTGGGGGAGCTCTATGAGGAGACGGCCCCAATCCATACTAACTATTCATTGTATTGCCTCTTAGCAGATTGTGAGCCAAGGTCCTATGAAGAAGCTGCCCAGGAGAAATCTTGGAGGACGGCGATGGATGCCGAGATGGCTTCTATCAAGAAGAACGATACCTGGAGGCTAGTGGATCCACCGACAGGCCACAAACCCCTCGGGGTGAAGTGGGTCTATAAGGTGAAGAAGAACAAAGATGGAGCTGTGGAGAAGCACAGGGCTAGGCTCGTCGTGAAGGGCTACATGCAAGTCCAAGGAGTGGACTATGACGAGGTCTACGCCCCAGTGGCGAGGATTGACACCATTCGGTTGATCATCGCACTGACAGCTCATTATGGGTGGACAATCTTGCGAATGGATGCTGTGGCGGCGTACTTGAATGGGTACCTGGAAGAGGATGTGTACATCGAGCAGCCTCCAGGGTATGTGGTAAAGGGCCAGGAGAGAAAAGTCTGCAAGCTAAACAGAGCCTTGTACGGGCTGAAGCAAGGAGCAAGGGCATGGAACGGAAGGATAGATGCCTTCCTCCAGAAGCATGGATATGTGAAGTGCCCGTACGAGTATGCCCTGTATGTGAAGATAGAGGAGAACGGGGATATCATGGTCTTGTGGCTATACGTGGACGACATGATATTCACCGGGAACAACTCAACCATGCTTGAGGAGTTCAAGAGGCTTATGAAGAAGGAGTTCGAAATGATGGACTTGGGAGAGCTGAGTTATTTCCTGGGGGTTGAGGTGAAGCAGGAGGAAGACGGGATCTTCATATCCCAGAAGAAGTATGCAGAAGAAATTCTGAAGAAGTTCAGGATGGAGGGTAGCAAGGCTATCTCCACTCCAGCGGACCCAGGGACAAAGTTGAGGAAGGACTCTGAGGAGGAAGGTGTGGACCCGACAATGTTCAAGAGCCTAGTCGGGAGTCTAAGGTACTTGACCTTCACTAGGCCGGACATCATGTATGCGGTCGGGGTAGTAAGCAGGTACATGGAGGAGCCCAAGCAGGATCACTTCACCGCAGCGAAGCGAATCCTAAGATATGTGAACGGAACAAGGGACCATGGCCTGAAGTACTCATCAGGAGGAGAGTTGAAGCTAGTCGGCTACTCGGATAGCGACTATGGTGGAGATGTCAATGATCGGAAGAGCACTTCCGGATACTGTTTTCACATGGGGACGGCGGCGTTCTCATGGAGCTCGAAGAAGCAAGCTACTATAGCCTTATCATCATGCGAAGCAGAGTATATAGCGGCGGCGGCATGCGCATGCCAAGCCATCTGGCTCAGGAAGCTATTAGAGGAGCTACATCATGTGCAGGACTGGCCAACGACAGTGTTAATAGATAACATGTCGGCCATCCAGCTAGCGAAGAACCCAGTGCTGCATGGGAGGAGCAAGCATATCGAGACTCGATATCATTTTCTTCGGGAGCAAGTGGAGCTGAAGACGGTCGAAGTAAAGTATTGCCCCACCGGAGAGCAGGTCGCGGACATATTCACCAAGGCGCTGAAGGCATAGACGTTCGTGAAGCTCAAAGGCAAACTCGGCATGTGCTGCCAAGTTTGAGGGGGAGTTTGTTGGTTTTTAATTGGTTGACCGGGTCAACCTTTCAAGTTTTTATATGTATTTTATTTTGAAAAGGAGGTGAGAGAAGAGCATTAATTATGGAGAGAGAGTGTGAAGTTTTTTGTTGCCTATAAATAGGCTTGTATGTGTAAAGTTTGAAGTTGAATAGAATTGTTTTTTTCCTCCTTGCGAAGAGAGAGAGAGGGAGAGTTTGGAGTGAGAGAGAGAGGGTGAGTGTAGAGAGTTGTTGTGTTTCGGCAGAAACAAGAGTGGCGAGAGAGAGAGAGGGAATAGAAAAGTTTCGGACAGATTTAATAGAGAGAGAGAGAGAGTGTAGAGAGAGATAGGAAAAAGTTATTCCCGCAGGAATAAAATAAAGGCTCTCGCATCCTCTCTCGCCAGCCCCTCTCTCGCCTGGTCCTGGAGGTGAGGAGCTGCCCGCTCGCGTCGACGTGGAGTAGAAGGAGGAGCAGCCCGCACTCGCGGTCTAGCTCGCGAAGAAGGTGCTGTTCGCAGCTGGGTGGTGCTCGCCGTGGAGTGTGGTAGTACAACAGGGTGTTGCTCGCACAGTAGCAGCCCGCACTCGCACAACTCACGCTCAGCAGTGGAGTGTGGTGGTGCTCGAGTGGGTTTGCACTCGCCGTGAAGAGGAGGTTGAAGTGTTCGCCGGCTGTTTTGCGAGTAGAGTGCTCGCCGAAGTAGGAGTGCTTGTGTGGAGAGTGCTAGGTTGGTGTGAGCTCGCCAAGTGGAGAGTTGAGCGGAAGAGTGGTCGCAACATATTCGCAACGCTTCCAACAAAAACTACTTCAATTCATACAGAAAGCGCCAAAAAACTACATTAGCATCAAGCATATCTACTAAATCCCAATATCGGTTTGATATTCAGTAAACATTTTCATTGCTAAGTTATCTCTAAATTGAGTCCATGCATGCATTTGACGATTGAATTGGATTAATATTATCATCGTATTCATAGATTTCTTCTTTTTCAGGTACTTCACCAGCTAATATGTCAGCATCAACCTCAATAAGTAGTTGTGAATCAGTAGACAACCTCTTATCGACAAGAAAATTATGTAAGATGCAACATGCATTTATTATTTGCACCTGCATTTAAATTTGATATTAGAATCTCGAACCTTATTTGCAATGTAAAATCTAGAGTAACATAATTCGCACCGATGCAATTCTCGAACCGCCTCCATCTACGTTCTGATCTCGATTCCGGTAACTTGATATAGTCTCTAGCTAACTTCAGCAGTGCTCTGAGCACGATATTGAAGTGTCTACTTATAGTATCCATGAATCGGATATACGTAACTCCAACATCACGAAACCTTTTATTATGTGCTATAATGTATAAGAATAGGGCAACAAATTCTTTCACCGAAACATACTTGCTTTCGTGCACCAGACCTCTAACAGATAATATGTGGCATAGCAATCTGGATGGTTGTTTACTCATATGTAATAGGCTGAAACAGTTGACTTCTGGACCCTCATATATGCGTCTAAGTAATGTGGATCGTAGTGCAGAGTTCATTTCATGGTCTACGGGTTCCAGTGAAATATATTCTAATGCTGCCCAAGCAGCACCGAGTGCTGTGAGATACCCACATTTCATAATATATTCTTTTATTATTTTCTCTCGCAACTCTGCTGAATCCATCTAAAATGGACAAAAAAATTAAAAAAAATTAATAACATCATAATCTAATGACAACATCCAACATCTTAGCTATAACATATAAGAATTAAAATTAATAACATCATATTCTGAGACAACAATTATTAGCAATATCCAACATCTTAGAATAAAGAATATTAACAACATCCAACATCTTAGCACAATTTTAACTAACACAACTAACGACATCACAGCTAACACCATTTTAACTTGGACATCACAAATGACATTATGAGTTATACCCCTCCTGATCATCTCATCTTGTACTTCCAACACCGCAGCCTCATCAAACAATAAACTGCATTGGTATCCCTTAAAACAATTGTAAACAGAAAATGTTAACAATTGTAAGCGGAAAGAAATCTGAGGACCTAAAATTGTAAACAACCTCATCAGGGCTAACTCCATGGTGAAAGTAAGTTCCTAACCTTTATCATCACATTTTCACAAAAATATAAGCCCCAGATCGAAGAAGTGTAAGCAGAAAATAAATAGAAAATAAATTGCGTGAAACAGACTCCATTTTGCTGTTTATTATTTCGGCATTGGGCCAATTGGCACATGCTTCCTCCAAGAACTTGGCATGAAATAACAAAATAAACAGCAAAATAACAGCAAAATGTTATACCTTAGGATGAAGATGAGGAAGATCTACTAGAATGAACGCGTTCCTACCAATAATTTTGCCTGAAACAGAAAATAAAACAAAAGACTGAGAATGGAGGAGATGAAATAGGAGGATCTGGAAAAATGAAGAGGCTTGATATTACGAGGAAGATGAAGAAGAAATATGTGCTCACATGTTGCACGCCGGCCAGAAAAGGGAGTGAAGGCGGCGCCGGGCGGAGAAGATGATCTCCGGAAAATCGCCTGGGAGCGGGATTTCTAGTTTGCGGCGGAAAACTTGGAATAACTGGGGCTCGGGCTAGTTTTTGAGGATAGGAGGAAACTAAAACCTAGGTTTTATGCAATTCCAAAACCCAGGGGCAAAACCATTGAACCGAACGCCTGGAACGGTTTACGTATTCCGAAAACCAAAACTGTGGGTTCAAAACCGCTGAACCGAACGGACCCTTAAAGATATTAGGGTCCACTCGACGCGTAGGAATTGGCTTTCTGGAATTGATTTTGAGTTCCATAAAGCCAACTCCGTTGTTCAGCGCGTGAGAATTGAGATGGTATTGGCTTTCAAACCAAAAGCCACGGTTTTTGGTTTTAACCTAAAATCTAAGCATCGAATGCTTACCTCTCGACAAAAGGTTTTCCGCCGTTTTGCTCCAAATATCATGTGACACCCCTGATCCTGCGACGGAAACCCTCCATCTCCAGGCACATCATTGATTCCTCTTCCTCCTCCACCTCTTCTTCTTCCTCTTCTTCCTCGTCCTCTTCCTCCCCCTCTCCCTTCTTATTTTTCTTTTTATGTGCTTCCTCATTTGTCATACACCGGCGACGTAGTGCCCCGATCTCCTCTTCGTCCTTCATCGGTGACGTAGTACCCGAATTCCACTTCCTTTTACCGGTAACCTTCTTCTCGGCCATTTTGTTTCCATTTGACAAGATTTCATTTTACTTCCATTCGATTTCTTCCTGGATCTCGATCTTGGTTTGATTTCCAGAATTTTTTCATTGCATCATCTTTTTTTGGATATTGTTCTTTTTCTTGCAAAATACTGATTCTTCAACAGTTCATAGCTTGTAAAAGAAAAATTATTGTAGATCTCAGGTATTTCATCCAATTGTAAATTGTAGCTTGTTAATATTGTAGATCTACTACCAAGTGTGGAAAATTTCTGATTTCATGTTGTAGTTAATTGTTGCGATTGCAAGGATGTATGTGTATTTTGTCTATTTTGAATGTTCGATTCAGCTCATTAATTGTAGTTCATTTTTCTGATTTCAGATTGTAGTTCAGTGTTGTGATTGCATTGATGTAGGTGTAAATTGTTCATTGTGTCGCGATGTGTCCTGTTTTCGACAGGTCGAGGCTGGGTTGCGGGCGGAGCTGGAGGAGTCCCGCACTGAAGTTCAGATGGAGAAGTCCCTTGTGGAGAGTTCGACTTGTTTGTTGGAGGATTCACGGGCTACAACGGCTCGTCTGGAGGCCGAGTTGGTGTCTTTGAAGACGGAGTTGGAGTGCCTCTCTTCGCAGGAGCGGGCTGCTGAGCTGAAGGCTGCTGGTCTTGCTGAGTACAAGGCCTACATAGATTATATGAGAGACTGTTCCTTGATCTAGGAAGAGGTTCGCGAGGAGATCTGGAGCAAGGAGGTAGAGCCCCGGCTTGAGGATGAGCGCGAGGTGGCTTTCATGCGCGGGGTGGGGAAGGCCTTCCGCTTGGTTGCGCGGTCTCGAGGTTGTGATGCGGCCGGACTGGGTGCCGAAGTTCTTTCTGAAGACGAGCATTCTTCTTCTGATGCCGAGGAGTAGCTTCCCTTTTATTTTGTATGCCTTTCTGTTTCAGTTGTATTTTGTATCTGAGATAGTATATCTGTATCTCTGTGTTTGTGGAACGTCATTTGCTAACTGTATGATTGTTGGTGGATTGTGATGCCTGTATGACTGTTGTAGCTTCGAACTCTTGTAGTGGTCGAGTTTCTGTGGTGTTTGAACCGATGTTTTGTGTGGCAAACAATGTCCTTCTTGTATGACGTTGGCATTTAGAGGAAGAGACCCAGGTGGTGTTGGAACCTACTACGTGAGCGAATGGCGAGCGATTCGAGCCGGGTAGTGGGAGGTTCACTTAACCGACTTGGGGGATGTCGTTGATAATAACAGTGAAGGGCAAACGTTTCAAACCGTTTGCGAGCGCGAGGGGGCAGGCCCTGGCGGCGCGATTTAAAGGACGAAACCTGGATGGTGTTGGAACCTACTACGTGGGCGAATGGCGAGCGATTCGAGCAGAGTAGTGAGAGGTTCGCGTTACCGACCCGGGGATGTCGTTGATAGTAGCGGTGAAGGGCAAACGCTTCGAACTGTTTGCGAGCGCGAGGGGGACAGACCATGGCGACGCGATTTAGAGGACGAGACCCCGATGGTGTTGGAACCTACTATGTGGGAAAATAGCGATCGATTCGAGTCGAGTAGTGAGAGGTTCGAGTTATCGACCCGGGGGATGTCGTTGATAGTAGCGGTGAAGGGCAAACACTTCAAACCTTTTGCGAGCGCGAGGCGGGCAGGCCCTGGCGACACGATTTAGAGGACGAGACCCAGATGGTGTTGGAACCTACTACATTGGCGAATGGCGAGCGATTCGAGCCGAGTAGTGAGAGGTTCGCGTTACCGACCCGGGGGATGTCGTTGATTGTAGCGGTGAAGGGCAAACACTTCGAACCGTTTGCGAGCGCGAGGGGGGGCAGGCCCTGGCGACGCGATTTAGAGGATGAGACCTGGATGGTGTTGGAATGTACAACGTGGGCGAATGGTGAGCGATTCGAGCCGAGTAGTGAAAGGTTCGCGTTACCGACCCGCGGGATGTCGTTGATAGTAGCGGTGAAGGGCAAACGCTTCGAACAATTTGCGAGCGCGAGGGGGGCAAGCCCTGGCGACGCGATTTAGAGGACGAGATCCGGATGGTATTGGAACCTACTATGTGGGTGAATGGTAAGTGATTCGAGCTGAGTAGTGAGAGGTTCGTGTTACCGAGACGGGGGATGTCATTGATAGTAGCGGTGAAGGGAAAACGCTTCGA
Organism: Dactylorhiza incarnata; assembly: GCA_033032865.1. Taxonomy (NCBI): domain Eukaryota; kingdom Viridiplantae; phylum Streptophyta; class Magnoliopsida; order Asparagales; family Orchidaceae; genus Dactylorhiza; species Dactylorhiza incarnata. Next base: position 1,015,552 of record JAWHQI010000305.1, on the reverse strand, counting down.
ACCATTTGCGAGCGCGAGGGGACAGGCCCTGGCGACGCGATTTAGAGGACGAGACCCGTATGGTGTTGGAACCTACTACGTGGGCGAATGGTGAGCGATTCGAGCCGAGTAGTGAGAGGTTCACGTTACCGACCCGGAAGATATCGTTGATAGTAGTGGTGAAGGGCAAATGCTTCGAACTGTTTGCGAGTGTGAGGGGGTAGACCCCGACGACGCAATTTAGAGGACGAGACCCGGATGGTGTTGGAACCTACTACATGGGCGAATGACGAGCGATTCAAGCCGAGTGGTGAGAGGTTCGTGTTGCCAACCCCGGGGATGTTGTTGATAGTAGCGGTGAAGGGCAAACACTTCGAACCGTTTCCGAGCGCGAGGGGCAGGCCCAACGCTATTTAGAGGACGAGACCCGGATGGTGTTGGAACCATTACGTGGGCGAATGGAGAGCGATTCGAGCCGAGTAGTGAGAGGTTCGTGTTACCGACCCGGGGGATGTCGTTGATAGTAGTGGTGAAGGGCAAACGCTTCGAACTGTTTGCGAGCACGAGGGGGGCAGACCCTGGCGAAGCGATTTAGAGGACGAGACCCGGATGGTGTTGGAACCTACTACGTGTAAAATCCCTCTCCTCCTTATCGGAGAGTTCCCAGATCTTATGCCCAGAATCGCCGTCTTACGACGACCCCAACTTACGGGTTAGCTGTCACCGTTCAATGCCGATCCTGCCAGCTAAATCGATCATATTGTTGAAATTGTTGAAGTGAGGAGTGAAGTGGAGGTCGGGCGGTCTGGGCATCAGACCGGGCGGTTTGGTAACCGTGGAGGTCGGGTGGTATGATCAGGAGACCGCGCGGGTTGTCTTCCCGCATTGGACTGGCGGACTGCCAATTGCTGGTGGCCTTGCTCTGTTGGCCATCTGGGGTCAGTTCTGGTTGTAACTGGGCGGTTAGGTCTGCGGTTACTTCTTCTATGGCCAGTTATTTGCTCGCGGGCGGGCAGGTGTCTGCTGGTATTGCTGGAGTTTTGCGAGTAGTCCACGCAGCTTGTTCTTAAGTCGGTGAACTTTTCTGCAGGGTTATCTCAGCAAGCCGCGCGAGTTTGTTCTACCCGTTGTTGTTGTGGGTGGTTATCCTATCGTATGGGGGGGTGACCACACTCCTCCTCGCGCTTATAAATAGGACCCCCACCGAAGGAGATATATAACGTGAACAGTAAGTGAGAGCTCGCAAGATTGGTGCGGATAGAATTTCTGTTCGCGCGGTTTGAGTTTGCCTTTGCTGTGTTCGTAGGTTGTGCGGCTTGCTTGTGGTTCTGATCTGATCAGAGGAGACCGCAACTGATAAGTCGGTAGCAGTCAGCGGAGGGTAGCGGCAAGAAGTCGCGGTTAGCGACAAGGCAGGTTTCTCTTTGGCGGCTTTCAATAAAGATTAGTTCGGGCGGTTAGGCGGTTTGCCTTTGCCAGACTATTTTTTGTTCAGTTCTTCAGCAGTTTGTTCGCAGTTAGGAGCGGCCAAGTGACAGCGGTCAGGCGGCCTTGCTTGGTCGAACAGAGTGAGCATTGGAATAACGGGCAGACCGCGTGTTGAGTTGCGGGTTGGCGACTTGGCGGTTTGCGCGATCAACTTTGTTAGCTGAGCGGTTTGACGGCTTTCAATAAGGATTGGGCATGTCGGAATGGATAAGCTGAAGGCTATGATGACGAGAGGTCTGATGAGAGGCCTGCCTAGTCTTTCATCCATGGGAGATGGTCATGTTTGTGTTGGATGTCAATATGAAAAATCTCATCGTCTTCCATTTGACAAGTCACAAAGCAGATGTAGGGTGTCATTGGAGTGCATCCATGGAAATCTGTGTGGACCTACCGAAAATGTCAGTCTTGGAGGCAGCGGGTATATGCTGATCTTGGTTGATGATTTCACTAGGTATACATGGGTATACTTTCTGAAGGAGAAGTCGGAAGCGTTCGGAAAATTTGTGGAGTTCAAGGAGCTAGTGGAGGGTCGACTTAATCTGCGGATCAAGAGGTTCAGAACTGACAATGGAGGGGAGTTTACTTCCAATGCGTTCTTCAACTTCTGCAGAAAGCATGGCATCCGGAGAGAGCTTTATTGTGCTCACACTCCACAACAGAATGGAGTTGCTGAGCGAAAGATCCGTCACTTGACGGAGACCGTGAAGTGTTGGCTTCATGCCAAGAATATTCCTAAGTCCTTTTGGGCGGAGGGTGTGTCTTGTGCAGCTTCTGTCATCAACAAGATGCATCTTAGTCCGATCAACATGAAGACTCCACATGAGCTGATGTTTAAGGAGAAGCCTTATGTTGAACACTTTCGAGTGTTCAGATCTACCTGCTACATGCATGTTCCTGATGCCCTTCGAACGAAGCTAGATGTGAAAGCAAGGAAGCTAGTCTTCGTCGGTTATGATGACCGAAAGAAAGGGTGGAGATGCATGGATCCAGAGACATGGAGAGCTGTGGTCTTAAGGGATGTGGTATTTGACGAGCTGACGTCATACCAGGGTAGCTCTTCTGTTGAGTTACAAGGAAGCAAGGTAGATGGTGGGCAAGAAGAAGCTGCAAGGGAAGTTCTGGTGGAATTACCTATTTCTCCAAGTGCTCCAGTTGCTTCTAGCTCTGGGTAAGGTGCTTCAGGTTCTGGAAGCAGGGGGAGCGATGCTCCAAGTGTGCCCGAGAGAAGAGCTAGTCCAGAAGTTGCAGTGGAAGAGGTGGATCAGGGTAAAGCCATGAGGAGGTCCAAGAGGACTATTATTCCACCAGCTCAATATACAAGGGGAAACCAGGTGAGCTTCGTCTCATGTTTCTTTGTTGGTCCCTTGGATGAGTGAGAGCCGTCATGCTTTGAATATGCTACTGGGGTCAAGGAGTGGGAAGATGCCATGGATGAGGAGATGAATGCCCTCAAGAAGAATGAGACTTGGGACCTTGTGCCCAAGGCTGATGGCATTACTCCTGTGACGTGCAAGTGGGTCTACAAGTTGAAGAAGAAAGCTGACGGGAGTATCGAGCGATACAAGGCTCGCCTTGTAGCTCGAGGGTTCTCTCAACAGTACGGAGAAGACTATGAAGAGACGTTCAGTCTGATAGCCAAGATGACTTCGGTACGGGTGGTGATTACATTGGCAGCTAGCCAAGGATGGAAAATTTGGCAACTCGACGTAAAGAATGCTTTCTTGTACGATGAGATTGACAAGGATATCTTCATGTTTTAGCCACCAGGATATATATCAGAAGTTCATCCAGGACACGTTTGAAAGCTCAAGAAGTCTCTTTACGGGTTGAAGCAAGTGCCTCGCGCGTGGTATGGGTAGATCACAGAATACCTCCAGCTCTGCAGATACTTTGCTTCAGATTCAAACTCGACTCTATTTGTAAAGAAGATCGGGGAGCTGTAAGTCTTGGTACTGTTGTATGTTGATGATATGATCATCACGGGGAACCCAGAGGCTGAGGTAGCTAAGCTTCAGGCTGAATTAGCTATCATATTTGAGATGAAGGATTTGTGGGAGCTTCACCATTTCCTTGGACTCGAGGTGGAGAAGAAAGAGAGCGGTATGCTTGTTTCCCAGAAAGGTTATGCGGAGCGGATCGTTAAGCGATTTGGCATGCAGGATGTGAAGAGCAGCTCTACTCCACTGGAGGTTGGTCTAAAACTTCGGCGGGATGAGAGGAGGATTTTTCCTGATTCGTTGGTGTTCCGGGCTCTTGTTGGGAGTCTGATATATCTGACGATTACCAGACCGGATATTGCATATGCAATTGGCAGGGTAAGTCGGTATATGGTGGAACCCCGGAAACCTCATTTAGTAGCGGCAAGAAGTATTCTGAAGTACGTGAAGTCGACCTCAAACATGGGTCTCCTTTATGGGAGAGATACGAGCTTTTGTCTGCATGGATATATGGATGCCGATTATGGGGGAGATTCAGACGATCGGAAGTCGACGGTTGGTTATGTTTTCTTATGCAAACCGGCGATTATTTCATGGTGCAACAAGAAGCAGGATTCTGTGTCCGTCTCTACCACTGAAGTGGAGTACAAGGCTTCTGCCTTGGCAGCTCAGGAAGCCATCTAGCTTAGAAGATTGGTGGAGGATGTCCATAAGTAGGTTCTGTTAAGGTATATTTAATTATCGGGTTAACGGATGCTTAGCAGTCGGTTAGGATCCGTTAGGTATCCGCGCACCCGCCGGGGAATTAGGGTTTGCCTATAAATATCCTGCTAGGGGCAACGAGTAGAGTGTTCCAAACTAGACACTCACCCGGATGGTTCGAGCACTATTCTAACATTCTCGAAGTCCCTCTCGTGAGCCCTAGCGTTCTCCTGTGCATTTCCCCGTAACCGCCCTTCCTCTTTCCTTCTCGTCGAACGCACGAAAATCCCGTAACCGCTCTCCCGCCGTCTCTCACGATCGTTGTTACCGTCGATAGAAGATAGGAGGCCGCCGGTTAATCGCTGCAAGGAGGAAGGTACCGTCTATCGCTCCCTCTCGTGAATTGCTGCCGACGTCCCTCTCCCGTCGCAGATTTCTTTGCGTGGAAGACGTCTGCCGCCAGTTCTGTGCAAGAAGGATCTCGTCGCTCTCCCTCTCGCACGATATAGATCGATGTCGTTCCGTCGATTAGCCCATGCCAGTACCTGCTCCTATCATTTCTTGCGTCGATCGAAGGAGGAAGAATCGATTTGCGATTCTTCATCGTTGCCGACGCCGACTGGAGTCTCCAGTAACCGTCGATCCCTGTTTCGCGAGTCGAAGGGCACAGCCGCCGGTCCTGTGTTTTTCTGTGATCGGAGCCAGTCCAAGTTTCTCTCCATCTCAGCAGTTTGATCGCTCGTCTCAGCGGTTGGATCGCTCGTCTCAGCGGTTGGATCGCCCATCTCAGCAGTTTGGTTGCTCGTCTCAGCGGTTGGATCGCTCGTCTCAGCGGTTGGATCCTAGTCTCAGCGGTTGGACCATCTCAGCGGTTGGGTCATCTCGGTGGTTGGGTCGTCTCAGTGGCTGCCGTCTCGCCGTCTCAGTGGCTGCCGTCTTGCCGTCTCAGCGGTTGGATCGTCTCAGCGGTTGGGTCGTCTCAGCGGCTGCCATCTCGCCGTCTCAGCGGCTGCCGTCTCGCCGTCTCAGCGGTTGGCTCATCGTCTCAGCGTCTGCCGACTCTCCGTCTCAGTGGTTTTCCCTACCGCTGCTGACGCTGATCTTCCCTACCATAGAGGAGCAGTCTGTTCTGGATTGGATCCGAAGATTTTCTCGACTCTACGTGTCTCAGGTGCTCTCTTTCTAGTTTTCTGCTCGTAATTCATTTGCTAGTGGAATTCACGTATTTGGCAAGAGACACACGATGTCGAAAGGGACTACTCCCGTTCCGATGATCAAGTTGGAGAAATTCTCCAACTCTAAGTTCTGTGCTTGGAAGCGGAACACTTAGTTTGGCATGAAGTACCTAAACATGTTCTACACCTTTCAGTCTGTACGTGCTGACGTTCTTGGGACATATGGCGAGGCCCAGTGGATTGAAGATGAAGATTTCTGCCTCGACTACCTGTTGAATTGCCTCTCCAATAGGCTTGCTGAGACGTACAACAAACTGAAGACCGCCAAAGAAATCTGGGATACTCTGGAGGAGCAGTTCAAGGAAGAGGAGAACATGTCCAAGACGCACCTCGTGGACAAGTTTATGGCTTTCACCTTCACTGAGGAAAGGGAAATCCTACCACAGGTCGCCGATTTTGAGAATCTGGTGGACAAGCTAAACAGTGAGAACATCCCGCTGCCCGATGGATTTGTTGCAGGAGCTATATCTTCAAGCTCCCGTCGGCGTGGTACTCGATCCTTTAAAACGGAGATGTATCGGAAGAAAACGTAGGTCAGTCTTAAAGACCTCAAGCACTTCATCTGCATTGAGGATGAGAATAAGACTAGACACGCTAGGGAGACCATTAGCAAGCAGTACTCTACTGCCAACATGGTCATGCATCCTAAGCGGAAGTTTAAGCCTGGCAAGACTAGACCGTTATCCAGTGCACCCGCAATTGTGGACACGAGCAAGAAGGCGAAGAAATTCAAAGGCAAGTGCTACAATTGTAACAAGTGGGGTCACTATGCTTCCGAATGCAAGCAGCCCAAGAGAGGAGATCCTAGCACACCGAAGCCTGATAATAGGGCCAATATGGTCCATTAGACTGCACCCACCGACTTTGTTGTCATGGTCAGTAACGGACAGGCCAGTACCGAGTGGTGGCTAGACTCAGGTGCTACACGTCACGTCTGCAACAACACTGCGCTTCTGGAGGATGTCACTGCAGTCCGAGAGACTGTTACTGTTGCTGATGGAGGAGTTGTTGACGTGCTGAAGGTCGGCAATGCTACCTTGACGCTCTTCTCAGGTAAAACTCTTACTTTGAAATTTTTTATATTTATACCATAATTTGCTGCTAATTTAATTTCAATTAGTTTGTTATGCGATGCGGGTATATCATTTAACATTAGTGGTGGTCGAGTAACGCTGATGGTTCACTCGCACTACTTTGGTTGTGCGTATGTCGTCAGCGGAATGTATGGGTTGAGTCTAGCAAACGAGGTAGTAAATCAAGTTAGTACTACTTTGATCGATCCTAAGACTTTACATGCAAGACTAGGGCACGTCAATTATAGAAAACTACTCCTGCTAGCTAGAACTCACAACATCCCCTTAGACACAAAAACCAGATTTGACAAATGTGAAATCTGTGCTCAAACTAAGATAACTAGAACACCTTTTAGTCAGGTTTCTAGGAGCACACAATTGCTAGAGTTAATACACTCTGACATATGTGACTACAAAAGTTTTGTCACACATGGAGGTTGGAAGTATCTGATATCCTTTATCGACGACTACTCTAGATTCAGTCACATTTATCTACTGAAATCCAAAGACGAAGCTTTTGAAAAATTTCATATATTCAAAACTAGGGTTGAAAATCAACTTGAGATGAAAATCAAACGGCTAAGGAGTGATAGAGGAGGAGAATACGTCTCCGGGGAGTTCAGAGATTTCCTTGCCAGCAATGGCATCATCCCTGAAACGACTGCTCCTTATTGCCCCCAATCCAACGGTACTGTTGAGCAGAAAAATATGACTTTAACAAAAATGTTGAATTCTATGTTGTTGACTGCTGGCATGCATACGGCCTACTGGGGTGAAGTTGCCCTCACGTCTAATCACATTCTTAATAAAGTTCCCCATGCCATGTTGACTAAGACACCATATGAGCTTTGGTTTAAGAGACCTCATAGATTTGATAATCTTAAGACCTAAGACTGTATCGCTTATGTTAGGATACCTGAACTTAGAAGAGCGAAGATTGGACCTAGGACAAATACGTGTGTCTATTTAGGATGTGCAGAGGATAGTGCTGCAGACAGATTTCTAGATTTTTCAACAAACTCTGTAATAGAATCTAGAGACGCTGTCTTCTTTGAGGATAAGTTCCTTAAGGATAAGAACCTGACGCTTCCAGGTCTGCCATCCACTAGTCTTGCGCCTCCAGCTGAGCCAAGCCAACGTAACTCTGACACTAAGCTTGTAGACACGAGTGGTTTAGATACCAGAAGATTATCTAGTAGAGAGAAAATGCCTAAAAGCTTCGGTACAGACTTCGTAACTTACCAAGTTGAAGCTGATCCATCCACCTATAAGGATGCGATGCGATCTCGAGACTCTCTATTATGGAAAGAATCCATCGATGAAGAGTTAAACTCTCTCATGCAGAACAACACGTGGACATTGGTTGACTTGCCTCTTCCTTTTTACCATTCCTTTGTACTGCCGGCGGTGAGCTTCGATCTCTTCGTCCGCTGCGATTTGTGCCTCAACTCTATGCACGAGATCAGGATAGCTAGGGACTGCTTCCCTCATCAGGGCAGAGTAGAATCCGCTCGGCCGAAGTCCCCCAAGGAACACTCCCTGAAGGAGCTCAGGATCAACCCCAGGAATCTGACGGCCTCGGTGGTGAACCGGCGAAAGAATTCCTTAAGGGTTTCCCCTTCATTTTGCCTGATTCCCGAGAGGTGGGAAGGGTCCTTTACTATCCGACGGTTGACGATAAATTGATCCAGGAACTGCTGCGTCAGTTCGGCGAAATTCTGGATGGTCCCACTTTGGATGGAATGGAACCAAGTTCTTGTCTGGCCCTTCAGAGTGGCCGGGAATACCTGGCAGAGCAGTTGGTCGGGGACGTTATAAATTTGAAGGATGGTGGAGAAGTGATTTATATGCTCCATGGGGTCCTCGGTCCCGTCGTAAGATTCCATGCTCGGAAGTTTGAATCCTCATGGGATAGGATGTGCCAGAACTTCTGGAGCCAACGGGGACCCGTTGTGAGTGGGGCGATATATGCGGGCTGCTTGGCGGCCGACCTGGCCGTAGTCTTCCGCTATCAGCTCTCTAACTGCTTCTCGGGTTAACCTCCTGGGGAGATTTTCAGGAACCTCTGCCCTTTGGAGGTGATGCTCCGGGGTGCAGTGGCCTCGGCGGGCCTGACCTGACGGGCAGGGTGTGCTGTGCTTGGTACTGAGAACTCAGAATTCTCCTCTTGGTTGTCTTCTGGGGCTTGACGCAGAGGGGGAGGAGGCGCATTGACCGATGCGGGGGGCTCTACGGGACCCCTGGCTGCTCCTATGTTCCTCAGGAGGTTTTAGCATTTCAGCTTGTTATTCCTCTATCTGGACCATTCGTCCAGTCAATGCATTAGTCGGCGCAACCACTGTCTCCTCCAAGCGTTGGGCATTGATGAGGGAATGTGATGAGCCGGGATTGGCTTGCCCCTTGCGGACCGAGCCTTGGGTGGTGCGAGTGCTTTTTCTTGCCATGTATCTAGTCACGAGTATCATTATGCATAGGATATTGTCTTCTGAGTCTTTTGAGCTTTATGGAACACGTTCCCACAGACGGCGCCAAACTGTTGCAGTCTACTCGGCGGCCCCTTGAAACGGTCAAAAAACGGACCATCTTAGCCTGAGAGCGGTCAGTGCGCACACAGTAACAGAAAATTAATGAGGCAATAGACAAGAAGGTTTTTTGACGTAGAAAGCCCAGGAAAGGGATGAAAAACCACGTGGCCGAGACGACGCCGACCAAACTTCACTATTTGTGATTGTTATTGTACAAGACTTAGTGGATATGGCGAGGGCGACAGACCGCTCCTCGTTACAACTTGTGGAGAGAGAGAGAGAGTCGTTCGGAGGGTGACAGACCACCTCTCGCGAATCTTAAATATTTTCGGCGCTTTGAAGTTGACTTGATCTTGCCTTTGGCCGCTTTGTTTGCGGTGAACTTGCTGAGTATGTACGGAATGCGTTGGTGAGGCGCGCGGAGCGCACTCATCTTCTTACGGTGAAGGCGTTCGGAGAGTCTTCAAAGTGCTCGAAGATCTTTGAAGGCGTCTTTGAAGGAGATGGGGGCGTTCGAAGAATCTTTAAGGTGCTCGAAGATCTTCGAAGGCGTCTTTGAAGGAGGTGGGGATCTCCAAGGGGATTCCGGAGAGCACTGAGGTGTAGGAAGAAATCCTGAGGAGAGAAGATGATCAATATGAGATCCCCTGAGCCCTATTTATAGGTTTCAGGGGAAGTTATGGTGGTTACGTGGTTATTTGCAGCCCGTAACCACCAGATAATATCTAATTAATTTCTATATTAAATATTAAGAGGTTTTATAAGACAACCGCACCCCCACCTCGAGGGGTTACGCGGGTGATAATCCGCACCTTGAACGGTGGAGATTGCGCGGAAGGAAACAGACGGTTAGGATCTAACCGCCGCGTAATCAACCGACGAGAGATCTACCGGGCGACCGGCGGGGGAGGCCGGTCGGCCCTTCCTCGCCGGCGTGGGGATGGGCGGTCGGGCGCCGCCCCTCAATGAGAGGGGCGGCCGACCGCCGCCCCTCAAGGAGAGGGGCGGCCGACCGTCGCCCCTCAAAGAGAAGGGTGGGCGGCCGGTCGCCGCCCCTCAAGGGGAGGGGCGGCCGACCGCCCCCCCTCAAGGGGAGGGGCGGCCGACCGCCACCCCTCAAAGAGAAGGGCAGCCGGTCGCTGCCCCTCACGGGGAGGACTGACCGGTTGCCTCCCCTCACGGGGGGACCGGCCGGCCGCCGCCCCTCGAGGAGGGGGGCGGCCGCCCTCCGCCCCTCACGGAGAGGGCCGGCCGGCCGCCGCCCCTCTAAGGGAGGGAGGGACGGAGGCCTCCCCTCACGGGGAGGGCCGTCGCCGCTCACGGGGTAAGCCGGCCGGTGACGGCGCTAGCGGGGCGGTTCGGCGATGATCGTGCGCGGGGATCGTTCGCGGCGATCGGGTGTGCGTGGTGGTTTTCTCCTAACTCCCCACTAAGGGAGTGGTGGTTACGGGATTCCGGCTATTCGCAGCCCGGAATTCCTATAAAATGGACGAGTCCCATCAAGACTGATATCCCATTTTGCCTAATATAAATGTATTAATTATAAAATTTATTTCATTTAATATATTTAATTTATATGTTAATTAACAATTATAACTAAGAGATGAAGAAACAATTATAACTAGTTATTAAAAAATTACAATTAAAAAGGATAAACAAGCTCTTGATCTTGAAATTAAGAGGTGAAGAAAATAGTTATAACTAATTATTATTGTAAATAAATAAAAAACGTGAGAGTGTCGTAATGTTAAGATTCAGAAGGCTTAAGATGAATTAAATCAGCTGCTCTCAGACATCTTGCCTTCCTCCGGCATAAAAATTCCCTTTTTTTTCTAACCCAAGATCGAATTATCAACAAGTCATGCACGCATCTTGCGCGGTCGCAACTCGTTTCACAGTCGTCTATGTCGCCAATGCACACCTTATGTTTATTCTGATCCAATTACGCGTGATGCGCGCCTGAGACCCTTTATCAATCCCGCGCCGTGCGAATCACGGGTGGACATTTTGGTGCGTGCATTGTCTGGCCATGGCTTCGAGGAGCTTGTTGGCTACTGCTCCAGCATACACCGACGAGCCTTCGCATATCTGCGCGCGCACAAACAAAATGTTATAGCCAACAATAATTAGATGTATCATACATATGATAACAACGCACTGCACGTATATAGCATACTGCTCAGAATACATGCATTTGTTATAGGTAGAGGATCGGAGCTCATGATCTATATTAAAGCTGTTTGGGCGGCGGTGCGGGTGGAAAAAGCAGTGGCGGGAAATCACTGATGGCGTTAGTGCAGTCCAGAAAGTTGTTTTGAAAGAACTGTAGACTGTTTGAAAAATCTTCATTTAAAGAGTTTAAAAAAAGTGTTAGGTTTCTCTGTTTGGAAGGACAATTTTTTTTATAATAGCTGTTTAGGTTTTTAATAATAAAAAAATATTTTATGCTAATTATTTATCACATAGATAAGTAAATATTATATAAATCTTAAATAAGTTGGTTATAAAAGGTAGTGAATGAGAGAAGGAAGAAAGGCAGATAGTGAATGGTCGGTGTGTGACTTTTGTAAACCCTCGAATAAAAAAGAGAAAACTGAAAGAAGAGCAAATTTTAGAAAGCCATGTACCCGACTGCTCAAAAAGCATCCCCCCATCTTTCTTGAAAAGACTCTTTTAAAAAATTTCTTCATCAAAACAACATAAAACAGTAAGGGGAGTGGGAGTAGATCGAGCTTTTCCCACCGCCGCCACCGTTCCAAACAGGGCCTAAGTGCACGATCAATGTTGCATATGTTTCTCAACATGCATGGTTATATTCCCATTAGGGCCTTTGACCTCTTACATATGAGTTCCACAAGGATTAGTATATCAGGGGTATAATTGTAATTAGATGGTAACTGGGTCTTTTACTATGTATGAAGGCGATAAATATAGTCTAATTATGAGTTGTAATGGGGATCATGGAATGATTGTAGTAAAATTTTGTTCTCTTATTCTTCCACTTGATTCCTCTCTCTCTCTCCTCTCTTATGAGTCCTTTTCTAGTATCCTATCTTCATTTCTAGCCCCGGTGATCACTCCGGCAAAACACGTAACGACTTAGGATCAATCTTATAAGTTTTAGGGTTCTTATACCTCTAATTTTAATTTAAGGGCTCCCAATTTTGTTCAAACTAGCTAAGGCTCCGTTTAACGTGGCCTTTTTGCTCCGGTGAGTTTGGATAAAAACTCCACCATTGTAGAATGTATGTTTGAATAAAACTACTTTTGAACGTAAAAGTGAATGAAAATTCTTAGGAGCGGTCGATCGGGTGCTCACAAACGGCGGTTCATAACCACCGCGTTCACGACCGCCACAGCCATGCCAAACGGAGCCTGAATCTTGTAAGTTCAAAGAAACCGGAAGCGGCGAACCTTGGCATTGAACATGAAGATGTGGTAATCCCCGATGTTGCCTCCGGCGACGTGGTTGAGATCGAGGCGCAGCTCGTCCAGAGCCGTCGCCGCGAAGAGCAGCGCGCTGGCCTTCTTCTTCTGCGTGAGCTTGATATTCACCTCGTCCTCGATGATTCGGACGTCGACGAACGTCTCCTTGGACCGCCGCTGCAGCCACGAGCTCCGAAGCGGCCCGCTGATGGTGTTTTCGTGATCGTCCTTGGATGATACAGCTGTTGTCGAGCTCTCCCTATTGCCCGCCGCCGCCTCCGAAGCCTCGTGATCCTCCGACTTCAGCTTCATGCTTCTCTCCCACCCGCGCCGCTTCTTGCCAACCAGCAGTTTGAGCTCGTCCACCGTTCGGAGAAGCTCTTTGATGTAGTCGATGGCGTCGCTTATGATGGAGGCTCGATCGGGCTGATCGGGATTTGTCATGCATGCAAACGAGAATTAGAAAGAAAAAAAAAAGGAAAGAGGAAGTTATTTAAGGTAATTGAAGAGAGAGAGAGAGACAGGGGAAGAGAGAGAAAGAGAGATTCAGGGGAGAGACAGACTGATAGAGATAGAGGGGGAGGGAGAGAGAGACTGATAGAGAGAAGAAGGAGAGAGAGAGTGAGGAGAGAGAGGAAGAGAGAGTGATCGGAGAGAGAGGAAAAGGAGAGAGAGAGGGTGATAGAGAGAGAGAGAGAGAGGAAGGAAGAGAGAGACTGATAGAGATAGAGAGAGGCCAGGTGAAGAGAGAGTGAGGGGAGAGAGAGGAAGGGAGAGAGAGAGGGGGGGGGGAGAGAAACTGATAGAGAGAGAGAGGGAGGGAGAGAGAGAGAGAGGAAGGGAGAGAGAGAGAGACTGCTAGAGAGGGAGGGAGAAGAGAGAGGGGGGGGGGGGGGTGGGGGGGGGGGGCAGAAGGGATAAGAGAGAATGAGGGGAGAGAGAGGAAGGGATAGAGAGAGAGAGAGAGAGAGGGAGGGAGAGAGAGACTGATAGATAGAGAGGGAGGGAGAGAGAGAGGGAGGGAGAAGAGAGAGTGAGGGGAGAGAAAGGAAGAGAGAGTGAGGGGAGAGAAAGGAAGAGAGAGTGAGGGGAGAGATAGGAAAGGAGAGAGAGAGGGTGTGTGTGTGAGAGAGAGAGAGGGAGAGAAATCATAGAGAGAGAAACTGATAGAGAGAGAGAGAGAGGAATGGAGAGTACCTTAGTAGGAACAGGAACAAGTGACCTAAGCGCATTAAACTTTCCATTCATCTGCACCCTCCTCTGCCTCTCCGTCGCAAAGTTTCCCTTCATCATCATCACCTCCCCCTTATTCCCCATTTCCCTTCCATAATCCACCACCCCCTCAAACCGCCCCTCCCCTTCTCTCTCCTCCCCGCCACAAAACAGCCCGTAGCTCTGCGGCAGGGCCCCGAACAGATCCCTCAGAACCCCCGCCTCCTGCCCCGCCGGAATATTCCCCATCCCCTGCTCGTACAGCATCGACATCCCCTGATCAAACGATATCGAGTTCTCAAACAACGGCTGATTCGCCGCGCACCGCGGCAGCTCCAGCAGGTTCAGCAGGTCCGGCACCGCCGGGTACATGTGCTGTGCCGTCTGCGCCCCCGGCAGATGACTGTTATAGCAGATGTCCCAGCTGGCGTTCTGCATCGGCGGCAGGGTCGGCCCCGCCTCCATATCGTTCATCATGTCGAAGCCCAGCTGGTGGTGCAGGCGGCCGAATCCCATGTCCGCCGCCGCTGCGTACGGATCCAAACAGTCGTTGCTGCTGCTGCTGTCGACGAGCGACGACGGCATGGTGTTCTCAACACTGGGATGATGAGGGGCGCCGTCGAAGTAGCCTAAATCGTCGTACATCGCCGGAATCTTCTTCGTTCTCCGCCTGCAACAGAGGAGGAAGATGAACAGGGGTGTTGGCCGTTGGGGTTTCTCTTCTGTCTTTTGGTTGGTGAAGTTAGTTTAAGGTGAAATAATATGTTTTATAATCTCCCTCTCTCGTATTTTTTTATAATTTTTAATTTATAATTCTTATAATTAATATAGTTAAATTACTCTTTTACCCTCTCTACTGGTTTATTGCTTTATGTTGTAAAATAATATCAGCACAATGTTATTGTCTTATTGAGACGAATACGTATGTGTAACCGATTAATATTATTTTTAGAAGTATTTAACTTAATACTTTTAATATATGACATATATATATTATTTATATATTTTTAGATATTATTTAGAAAAATGAAATTTGACCGAATACGGTGGAATGATGGAGAGGACGTTGAAATCACTGATTGCCGAAGGCAATAAAAACCTTATATATGATATATAATACATGGGTAAAAATGGGAAAATGTGAGGGGTATTAAGGGAAATTTGTTAGGCACGCAATTGTCCCTGGGTTGATCAAATTAGATGGTTAGTTGGTTGAGGGTGTGGAAGGCAAGATATTAAACCGTCCTATCATTAATTATAAGAAAATTATATATATATATATATATGAGTGACAGTGCACGGGGGGCCCCCCGTGTCCCGCATGTCAGTACCTGTCCGCGGCGGCGTGCTTCGCCCGTTCCCAATCGGCGGGCTTATTTTAAATTTTTGGTTTAATTTATTTTTTAAGATTATATCATTTTTTGCCTTTTTTTAATAAATATTTTTCAATTTTTAAATTATTTATACGATATTTTATTATAATTTTTCGAAAAAAACTCTACGCAGGTGGTATGCGAATAGCCAACCGGCGCAAAATAGTGGTCTGCGAATAGCCAACCAGCGCAAAACTGAAAAGTTATTCGCAGACCACCTGCGAATGGATAGGATCATTTGAATCTTCATCCGACGGCTTATATTCGCTGGTGGACCGGGTTACACCATAACTTAATATATTTATATATTAGTATAGATATAAATATATATAATTTTCTTATATATATATAATAAATATATATAATTTTCTTATATATATAATATATAAATATATATAATTTTCTTATATATATATAATAAATATATATAATTTTCTTATATATATATATAATAAATATATATAATTTTCTTATATATATACAATATTAAAAGGGAAGGTTGTTTTTTTTGGTTAAACATTCAAAAATAACAATTATGCCCTCATTGTTATCTTTACAATATTAAAAGGGAAAAATTGTCTTTGGTTAAACATTCAAAAATGTCAATTATGTCTTTATTTTTATATTTTAATGATTTGACATATATTTTAATCTTTTTCAAAAAAAAAAAATTTAAAATACAATATCCATTCAAGTAATTACACTCTCTCCTAAAATTAAAAGTAATTATGAAAATCCATTCAAATCCAAAAAAAAGTTAGTGTAGCTTCTATACCTACTATGGTAGACTCTCATTAGGCATGTCAACGATATTTTGGAGGAGCTACTATTAAACCAATCAACTTTATTAAAGTTGATTAATTAATATTATATGTATTTTAAGTTGCATCAAATAATTGATAGGGGCGGAGCCCCGAATCTATCACAGTCAAGGTACTGTCGCGATTGATCGTAGGTACGAAGCCCCGTTTCTGTCACTCGGTGTAATTCGGACGGGTACCACTCAAAATCAAAAAACTAATTATGTATGTAAGATTCCGACTTATAAATGACACATGTGTCTAAGGTATAGAATCGGATGTGAACAAAAAATCTCGATTCTACTCATGCATTAAAAAAAAATCACATATATTTTTATATCAGTATGCATATAGACAACCCCACTATGATGTGATGAAGCCTTGAGTGTTGTTGTTTGATTGTTATATAAGTAAATTTTCCTAACTAATGAATAGAAAAAGACTTGTAGACTCGTATTTTTCATATAAAAAAAATCAATGTTATATATTTGCTTCAATTAATACTTATAGGAGTACTCTCATACTGTGCATTTTAATTTCTTCCTTATACAAAGTTAAAATAACAACTAAGAATTAATATCATTTGTGTATTATTTTTGAGATTTAATGTGTTTTTTTATGTAGTAAGTTGCTACTTGTAACAATAAATTATAAGGAATAAAATTAGATTAATAAAAATTTACTTAAATAAATTCACAAGGTATAATGAGCAAATTATTAAATAGTTTGAAGCAGATAATATATATATATATATATTTGAAAATTTGATAGTGAGGAAAGTAATTGCTAGGTGGATAGTAGGTAAAGAAAATTAAAAAAACAATATAATATTTCAATTTAGTATAAATTATTTATTTTTCCCGACTAGGTACTTGTATCTTAATATGAGATTTTTAATGTGCTTATATAAATTTTAATCATGAAGACTTATATCGGCAGGTTTAGGGTTATTTGTGTCGGTCTCAAACATAAAATGATGTTTTGAGGGATCGATGATTTCAAATAGATAAAAAATAGAGTCTGCATTTTTTTTATAAAAAATAGAATTGATTTTTAAGGAAATTTCATCATTTTTCAAGTACTGTAACTAAATATCAATTGTATCCGTTGTTCAATTTTTTTTTTATTTTCTAAGAGTCAGTTTGGGAGGACTTTTCAGAAAGGAAAAAGAATGGTGGCAAAAGGATGGTAGAAAAAGTTGCTTTTCGAAATATCTATTGCAAAAAAATATATGTTTGAGTGAACTTTTTTTGGAGAGATTTTCAAACATTAGAATCACTTTATTATTGAACTGTTTGCCAAATCATCGCTGCGTTAACTTTTTTTTTATTAAAAATGCGCGTCGGGGAAGAAAAATGCGCGCCGAGGGGAAAATGAGCGCCCGAGCGCGAATTTTTTACTCGGACGTGTTATTTTTCGCTCGGGCGAGCATATTACGCCCGAGCGCGCATATTTCGCCCGGGTGCGCGTATTTCGCCCGGGCGAGCATTTTTCGCCTGGGCGCGCGTATTTCGCCCGAACACACATTTTTCTCTGGGGTACTCATTTTTTGCCCCGGGAGCGCCTTTTTTTGCCACGGGCGCGCATTTTTGGCCCGTGCTCTCATTTTACGTTGGTGCACACATTTTTCGTCCGGGCACGTATTTTTCGCCCGGACGCGCATTTTTCGCCCGAACGCAGTTTTTTGGCCCGGGCTCGCATTTTCTCGCCCGGGAGAAAAAAGAGCGTCTGGGCGAAAAATGCGCGCTCGGGCGAAGACTTCTCACCCGGACGAAAAATGCGCGCACGTGCGAAAAATGCGCTTCGGGGAAAAAAATGCGCGCCCGGACAAAAAAATGCGCGCCCGAACGAAAAATGAGCGTTCGGGCAAAAAATGTGCGTCCGGGCGAAAAATGCGCTCGTGCGAAAAATGTGCACCCGGGCGAAAAAAATGTGAGTCAGGGCGAAAAATGAGTGTTCGGGAGAAAACTGCGTGCCCGGGCGAAAAATGGGCGTACGAGAGACAAATGTGCGCCCGGGCGAAAAATACTTGTTCGGGCGAAAAATGAGCAACCTGGCGAAAAAATGGGTCGTCGGCGAAAATGCGCGTCCAGGTGAAAAATGCGCGCTCGGATGAAAAATGCGCCCCTGGACGAAAAATGTGCGCTCGACGAAAAATGCGCGCACCAGCGAAAAATGACAGCGCGGGCAAAAAATGCGCAGCTGGGGCGAAAAATGCCCGCCTGGGGCGAAAATTGCGCGTCGGGCGAAAAACGCGCCCGCTCGAAATAATGTGCGCCCGCACGAAAAATGCACGCTCCGACGAAAAATGCTCACCCCAGCGAAAAAATGCGAGTCCGGGCGAAAAATGCGCGTCGAGGCGAAAATGTGCGCCAGGGTGAAAAATGTGTGCCCCCGCGAAAAATGTGCGCTCGTGCAAAAAATGCTCGCCCGGGCGAAAAATGCGCGCCCTTGCGAAAAATGTGCCCGGGCGAAAAATGCGTGCCCGGGCGAAAAAAGCGTCCGGGTGAAAAATGTGCGCCCGGGCGAAACTATGCGAGACCGGGCGAATAATTTGCAACCGGGAAAAAATTATGCGACCGAGCGATAAATTCGCGTCCGGGCCCAAAATGCGTCCATGGGCGAAGAAATGCTCGCCCGGGCAGAAAAATGCTCGCACGAGGGAAAATTTTGCGCTCGGGAGGAAAATGCGCTAACCTTGTATCGGGATGAGAAAATGCTGTTCGAAAAGGATGAAAAATAGGGGACAAGTGACTTTTCAAAAAGAGGAGATAAAGAAGTTTTCCACGGTAGTTTTTCCCACCGGTAGACAATCCAAACGATTTGTTATTTACGGTGACGTTTTTCAGAAAATAAAAATGAGCTAAAAAAGCCCTCCCAAACAGACCATAAAACCATCAATAATAATATATTTGGATTATATTTTCTTAAAGATTTAACCTCAATATTACATTACAAAATTATGAGGTTTGATGGGGCTCCGGTCCCTAAATCTATCCGATTCAGATCGGAATTTCAAAGGCCTGACTCTTGACTCTGCTCAAATCGCAGGAACGGTTCGCCTCGACAGTGCAGGGTCTCGCCAATGCACCGAGGGTGAGAACAACCGAAGATCGAATCGAGAACCGACCCGAACCTAGCAGTTAGGGTCGCTTCTCGCGGGTCTCGGTTCAGTTCCCGTTCCAATTATTTCAAAACCGACTATTCTGTTCGGTTCTTAATTCTTATAGTTGGATACCCGGAACCGAACCGAGAACCTGATTAAGCCTTTGCAAAATGTTTTATTTATATAATTATACATGATCTAACAATATTAAGGTAGGTTAATTATAATTAATTATTCAATTAAATATGGCCAGATGGTTATTAATTAATCAATATGGAGCATCATATGCCATTAATTACTGACCCCATAATTGAATTGAATTGTATTGAATTGAATTGAATTGAATTGAATTGAATTGTATTGAATTGAATTGAATTGAATTGAATTGAATTGAATTGAATTGAATTGAATTGAATTGAATTGAAGGGCTCCAAAGTCACACCCTTTTTACTTGGCATATTTGCTGTTATTCCTCACAAGGGAAGTTGGGAAATGCAAGCCATGCCTATCACCGGCCCCTCAGATTCTATACAAGCAGTACAAAAAAAATCCCCAAACCTCGCTAAACTTCATTGAACAGAGATAAACCCGAGCAAGTATTATACGTATAATAATACGAACAATCATGCATGAGAGTCCACTTCTACATCGGTACCTCCGGGCAACGGCCGTGCCCTCCGTATAGCCGCAACAATACTTTCGTCCATGCTCATATAAGTCTTAGGAACGAAAATCGGAAACAACGAAGAAAGAACAATAAATCAACGCAGAAAAAACACACAGATTTACGTGGTTTGACAACGTTGCCTACGTTCAGGGCCACATGCACTAGGGTTTTTACTATTTCTTTTCAGTTACAGAAGCGAGATGCAAAGAAGTCCTTTTATACTTGAAGTCTAGGGCAACCGTAATAATGAAATTACATAAATATCTATGCCCAAAAAATTGCTTCGGGGGAGCTGCCCCCAACCCCCGCGAAAAGTAGTGGTTGAATCGCCAGTACGATCAGTCTCCATATCTCCAACAATAAGGTGTGCTTTCGTGCGGCGCTTGGACCCCCGCCAACAATCATGTTCTCAACAAATAATGATGCGCTCGGAACAACCCAACAACAATCAAGTTCTTGAATAGAAAAATAGATGTTGACTAAACTGATGTCCCTAGCATCTATGCCAAATTATGTGTGAATCTGATTGCTCCACCTTCAAGGCTAAATGTGTCTTGATATGCGCAAAACAATAGACTCACCCGCTCAAGTACGACCATTTATCACACAAAGCTCATCAATAAACGCGATTTGACAAATTGGTGCAGCAATCAAGTTGCCGCGGTCAAAGAACCCATTAGGCGTGTAAACAAGTAATGGGCTTGTTACTTTGAGTTTGTTGAAGGGGGAGTGTGATGCAGGCCAGGCGTCACACCCAGCCCGCTCCCCTGGCGCCTGGAGTCACACCAGGCGGGGAGTCACACCCGCTCCAGGGGTCCACCCGGGCATCGCACCCGTATGGCTTTAATCAAGTCCGCGGACCGGACACCCCAACCCGTCTCCGGGGCCCACCACAGGCGCCAGCGGGTTGTTGAGGCCGGGATTCGATCCCTGCACCTCCTTGATAAGAAGTCCTCAGGCGGACTCTCATCACCAACTGAGCCGGACTTGATTAAAGCCATACGGGTGCGATGCCCGGGTGGACCCCTGGAGCGGGTGTGACTCCCCGCCTGGCGTGACTCCAGGCGCCAGGGGAGCGGGCTGGGTGTGACGCCTGGTCTGCATCATAAAAGTGCACTTTTTTGATGCAGGACGCTGGGGCCCCGCCGCACCCCGTGGCTTCACACCAGCTAGCGGACCACGGCCAAGCACGCCTGCCAGAAGGACTGCAGTCCAGGCACCCCAACCCATCTCCGCGCCTGTTCTCAGCGCGGCGGGTTGTTGAGGCTGGGGCTCAATACCCAGACCTCCTTGATAAGAACCTCTCCTAACAGGCCTTATCACCAACTGACCTGCAGGCTGGTCAGTTGGTGATAAGGCCTGTTAGGAGAGGTTCTTATCAAGGAGGTCTGGGGATCGAGCCCCAGCCTCAACAACCCGCCGCGCTAAGAACAGGCGCGGAGACGGGTTGGGGTGCCTGGACTGCAGTCCTTCTGGCAGGAGTGCTTGGCCGTGGTCCGCTAGCTGGTGTGAAGCCACGGGGTGCGGCGGGGCCCCGACGTCCTGCATCAGAGTGCGGGACTTATCACCCGCTCTAGGTGCCCGTGCTAGCGCTGGCGCTAGCTCACTTCAATTCTAACACTCCCCCTTGAAGTGAGCTCTGGGAACAACTCCAAGCAACGAGCGAAGCCTCCGGAACGGCCCCGCAGATAGGGGCTTCGTGAATATATCCGCAAGGTTGTCTTCACTCCGCACATGCTCCACAACGATCAAGCCACCCAGCACCTTCTCTCTGATGAAGTGATGCTCGATCTCAATGTGCTTGGTCCTTGCATGACATACTGGATTGGTTACCAGTTTCAATGCACTCTCATTGTCCCCGCGTAGCACAGTAGGTTCGTTGACCTCCTCGTCCACATCCTCCACTAGTCTCCTTAGCCAGACACACTCCTGAGCTGCTAAGGACGACGCCTTGTACTCGGTCTCCGTGGTAGAAAGGGAAATTAAGTCCTGCTTCTTGCTACACCACGAGATAGCAGATGCTCCACACAAGAACACGTAACCTGATGTTGACTTGCGATCATCAGCGTCACCTCCGTAGTCTGCATCTGTGTGCCCATGCAGCTTGAAGTCAGACTTCTCTTCATAGGACAACCCTATCTCAAGGGTTCCCTTCACGTACTAGAGCAGATAGGGCCGTGTTGGGCTGCAGCCCTTTGGGGGGAGCAGAGGCGGGCACCTAGAGCGGGTGATAAGTCCCGCACTCCCCCTTCAACAAAAACCGGTTTTTGTTGAAGGGGGAGTGCGGGACTTATCACCCGCTCTAGGTGCCCGTGCTAGCGCTGACGCTAGCTCACTTCAATTCTAACTGAGTTCTCGTAACAAATCTCTCCAAGCTGTCATGTGATTCGAGATCCCGCCGTCAAGAATTATTCAAGTTGGGGATGTCAAAGGCAATATTACTAGAGAGCTTATCCGGCGCCCTTCAATGGTATGGTCTGAGAAGACAGCGTAGTTTCTAAACGTGTTCATGCGACAAATTAGGTAGGCTTGAATTCATGTCGGTCTCAGGATGATGATACATGGACACGGCTCTGGCAACATTACTCTGGCCTTGTTTGGTGGGTTCACTGTGTTGCGAGTCCCATCAAATTGAGAGCTCGATACCCTTTCCCTTGTACCAAGTGAGATAACCATGGAGTTCAAAGCACCCTTTGTCCTCGTCACCGTGCATTTTAGGACAACCTGAATATGGTTGCAACCCTCAGGACGCGACATGCATGACTTTGGCCTCAGCACTTTGAATTTTCCTGCCACAGTTGGACTTGGTAAGTTTTGTGAGAGCCTCGTCTAGTCGATCTCACGAAGACAACATGCGCTAGAATAAAAAGGACAGGTAGAGGATGAGAAAGGGGTCAGGTCTCTACCCAGTCTAGCGAGGAGCTCGTTCTAGATAAGGCCAAAGTGAGTCTGTGTGTGTGTGTGGGGGGGGGGGGGGGGGGGGGGGGGGGGGCACTAACTAGCAAAGCATGTCGCTTCTGTTGCGAGACCTGCACCGCTTGAGGACAAACCCTTGGTAGTTCCTCTTTGTCATGTCAACGAGGTATATCTCTCTCTCTAGCTTGTGGGTTCTCATGAACGACTCAAAATTTCATAACTAGCCATATTATGTTTTGCAGATCGACCTTGCGACGAGCAGGATTCATAGTCGTCACTGACTTGATGGTCTAGGACTACCTTCTCTATGAGGTCCTTTTCGACAGCTTCCTCGTTGTCCCGAGGGGCGAGACTGGGATGCGAGTTTTTTACTTTGTGTGGGAGACTTATCATCTAAAATTGGTAATCCCGTTCCCTAGATAACCAACAAATTAATGATCATAACCCCTTTTATGTTGTCATACTTAGCTTCGACCACTGAGGTCGTCGTGGTGACCGGGATTGGATCCGAGCTTCCGTCAGAGCCTGCTACGAAGATGAAGCAGCTCGCTGGAGAGGAGCCACGACCTCCCTTTTTCGAACTCGAGGCTCAGTGATAGGGGTTATAGAGAACCTTCAAACGAACTCAATCATCATATAAAATGCATATTAGGCTTCTTTTTGTTTACTGCTCAACCTAGAAAGTGTTTGATGTATGAGTTTTTGCATATGTAGAGTAGCTTTAATTTGTGTTTTATTATGTTGGCATACATATTGCATGTTCTACGTGATGTGTACTTACAGGCGTGCGATGACTCGCCACGGAGTCCGCTAGGATGGCCGGGAGACGAGGTCATTACGCGGTTAATTTGTGGTCAGCTCATAGCTAACTCTCATTTATTTTTTATATGTATTTGATTGCGGTTAGCATAGCTCATGATAGTGCATATAGCAGGCCAAGCCCAAAGCCAAATGAAAAGGAAAAAAATGTGTTGCCTAGTGTGTTTAATATTCCATCATTTCATGTATAGGGTTTGTGTGCCTTGGTTTTATATTTTGATGTATGGACAATCATGTGATGTTATATAACGGCCACACGACAAAAAAACAATGTTTCTACTTGGAGTTGGTTGTGAACGTTCTCTTTCGAGTAAACAAATTTTAGTTGCTTCTGCTAGTTTATTATAGTCTAAGTTAGAATGTTAAGTTTACTTTTTGCGTACCAGGCTTAATATTCTTCTGGTGAACTTTGTATGTTGTGGGGGTTCTGGTCAGAGTCATATTATTCGGCATTTACATGTGAAATGTTACCATTTGTACATGAGTTATCCACTGGGATCATAAATACATAGAAATCACATTGTCACGGTGAGTTTGTGTGGGAAAAAATCCTTGTCAGCGGTGTCTGGTTTGAGGTCGCGCGGTGAGTTGTCCATTGATGTCGAGTCAACATAGTTTTGGAGAACATGTGTCAAAAAGGAGGGCAGGGGTCGCCTTTCTGATGAGAATTCTCTCAATGCAGGCTCTCAGTTGTTCTCATGGTTGTACAACCCTGTATTCGCCGAGTGGATCCCCGGGGCCCAAGATGTCATTAGGCCTAATATCTTTTAAGAGGCACTGCCCCAGGTAAGAGGGGCGGGTGAGCCTTCGGACATACTCAAGTCCGAGGGGCGCAACCCCAGATTATCCCGAAGAGGGGGGCGAGCAGGGAGGGCGGTCAGCCCCCTGTCTCGCCCCAGCTCCTTTGGGGGCGAGCAGGGAGGGCTGCCTGCCCCCTGTCTCACCCCAGCTCCTTTGAGGGGCGAGCAGGGAGGGCGGCCTGCCCCCTGTCTCGCCCCAGCCCCTTTGGGGGGCGAGCAGGGAGGGCGGACTGCCCCCTGTCTCGCCCCAGCTCCTTTGGGGGGCGAGCAGGTAGGGCGGCCTGCCCCCTGTCTCGTCCCACCTCCTTTGGGGGGCGAGCAGGGAGGGCGGCCTACCCCCTGTCTCGCCCCAACCCCTTTGGGAGGGTGAGCAGGGAGGGCGGCCTGCTCCCTTTCTCGCCCCAGCTCCTTTGGGGGGCGAGCAGGGAGGGTTGCCTGCCCCCTGTTTCGCCCCAGCTCCTTTGGGGGGAGAGCAGGGAGGGAGGCCTGCCTCCTGTCTCGTCCCAGCCCCTTTGGGGGCGAGTAGGGAGGGCGGCCTGCCCCCTGTCTCGCCCCAACTCCTTTGGGGGGAGAGCAGGGAGGGCGGCCTGCCCCCTGTCTCTCCCCAGCTCCTTTTGGGAGCTAGCAGGGAGGGCGGCCTGCCCCCTGTCTCGCCCCAGCTCCTTCGGGGGGCGAGAAGGGAGCTTGGCCTGCCCCTGTCTCGCACCATCCCCCTTGGGGTGCGAGCAGGGAGGGCGGCCTGCCCCCTATCTCGCTCCAGCTCCTTTGGGGGGGGGGGGAGCAGGGAGAGCGGCTTGCCCCCTGTCTCGCCCCAGCCCCTTTGGGGGGCAAGCAGGGAGGGCGGCTTTCCCCCTGTCTCGCCCCAGCTCCTTTGGGGGGCAAGCAGGGAGGGCGGCCTCCCCCCTGTCTCGCCCAGCCCCAAGAGGAGGGGGCGGTCTACGTTTAGCGCCTCAGAATGACGAGATTTGGATGTTGGCAGGCCAATCCCGGGGGTATTTTCGTAATCTCTTAGGCCAGAATATGGCTATTGGCAGACCAAGTCCATAAATCTTTAAATAGGACCAAGGGGGCACCATTTGGAGGGACTTCTCTTTTGGCTACTCTCTCCCCAAGCTTCTCTGGTGGGTGAAGAGAGCCTCCAAAGGTGCTCAAGCTTAGCATTGGCTTGGGAGGCGAAACGCTCTAAGATCTTCCGGGTGTGTGGTGGGACCTCCTCGCTGAGCGCTCACTGCACCAAGATGCATGTTGGCGTCGAGAATTCGGCATCAATGTTTGGGCTTGTGTATGAGTTTAGGTTACTAACTCGCCAAAATAAAATCATCAGGTCCAAGAGCGAGAGCGAGAAGGATTGGGGTCTGGTAGCTCGAACGACTCTCAATGTCGACTAGCCACATCGAGGAGGTCTCACCGCACACTCGTGAGTATATAGGAACTCCCCCTCCCAAATCAAGTCTTGAGCAATGTTGGGGGGAGAGGCAGCTTCGAGCGTGCTATGGAGAGTTCACGAGTTCCGAGCGAGGTCTCATGTGGGCTCGTCAGCGGCTGTCACCCTTCCTCTTTTTTTGACGGGGTCATATTTATAGGCAACGAAAATTGGGGTTGGCCACCCCCATGGGAGTTTAAATGAGTCATGATGCATGGCCTGCGTGGACGAGGTGTTGTCTGCTCTCGACGAATACAAGTTGCACAACAAAATTTCCCGCGAAGCTTGGACGACGAGATCCTCCGTCGATAACAAATCCAACAGCCTTATCGGAGAGATCCTTCGATCGCTAGTTCGACAAAGCTAGGGATCAAGGAAAAGAAAAACATTCGCCGGATAAGTATACGACCTGCTCTGATACCATAAAGGGATGAAAAAAAACATTTTTTACCCTATCTTGTTTAGATATGAAAATATATACACACCTTACAAGCAAAAGACAAAAGCCATTACCTATTATAAAATACAAATGACAAAAGATCATCTAAAACCATTAAAAATTTAACCAAAGTTAGTCTAACGTCCCATTTCTAACTTTGTCCAAAGTTTTTGAACTAATACGAGAAAAATAAAAGATCAGACCTTGTTGCGGGTCGCTTAGGGCTCTTGGTAGACCTGTTTACTTGAACCATCTTAGCTCGAGAGCGAACCAAGCGCGCAAAGAGTCAATTTGAGATTCGTTGATTACACTGAGACTTTTTAGCGTGGAAAACCCGGAAAGGGTAAAAAACCACGTGGTCGGAGCTGTGCCGACCAAACTTCCACTATCTTCTGGGCGGTTACAATTAGAGATTTAGAAGTCGAGCGCGACAGGCTGCTGCTCGTTACAATATCAGAGAGAGAGAGAGAGAGAGAAAGAACGTTCCGAGGGCGACAGGCCACCTCTCGGAAAAAACTAAGTCCTTTCCTTCTGAGGACGATTTAGAACGAAAGTGAGACAGCCTTGTCCGCTTTCATGGAGACGAAAGTGAGACAGCCTTGTCCGCTTTTGTGGAGACGAAAGTGAGAAAGCCTTGTCCGCTTTCGTGGAGACGAAAGTGAGAAAGCCTTATCCGCTTTCGTGGAGACGAGAGTGAGAAAGCCTTGTCCGCTTTCGTGGAGACGAAAGTGAGAAAGCCTTGTCCGCCTTCGTGAAGACGGAAAACTACAAGTCCGCGAAGGAGATCTTCAAGCGCCGAAGGAGAAATCCGTGGAAATCTTCCAGGAGCTCTCTCTGGGCATTCAGGTCGGGATCCTCTCAAATGAAGCCTAGGGGGTCCTTTTATAGCTTTGGCCGGGGGTTAGCCCGGTAATTTTGCCGTTGTAACCACCATAACAACCTGGGAGGACGAATCATATTTTTCGGTTCGGAGCCCACGGATCACCATTTTTCGTAAATGACCATCTTGCCCTTCGAGGAAAGGCGACAAGCTGTTCCTGAAAAGTGAGAAACTGAAAAGACAAAAAGTGTGCGAGCCGAGTCAGAAAAGTGAGCGAGTCGGAAATGTGAGAATGCTAGAAAGACAAAAAGTGAGCGTGCTAGAAAGACAAAAAGTGAGCGGGGCGTTCTGAGCGAACGGTGGAACGGAGAGTCGCGCCCCTCAAGGAGAAAACGAACTCCGACCACACCCGGCGAGGGGATGCGGTTTCGGACGCATCCCCCGCGGAAAGAGGCTCGGCCGCATTCCCCCATGGGGGGGGGGGTGCAATTTGGCCGCACCCCCCATGGGGGGGGTGCGGTTCGGCCCACCCCCCATGGGGGGGGGTGCGGTTTGGCCGCACCCCCCATGGGGGGGGGGGGGGGTGCGGTTTGGCCGCACCCCCCATGGGGGGGTGCGGTTTGGCCGACCTGGCCACACCCCACGTGAGTGGGGGGCGGGCTATCCGCACCCCACTTGGTGGGGTGCGGACGTACCATGGTAGCGGGGCGCGGCTCCGTGCCCTTCCGGCGCTGTTTACGGTGCGACACATTTGCACGACGGAGCCTCCACTTCCGCGATCATGGGCTTGACTGCTGGCCCCACCTCTCTTTAGCGGGGTTTTTTCTATACGCACCCCAAGGCCTTTATGGATGTGTAACATAAGCCCCCCAAACCTTCAGAGTCCGAATCTCTGTGCGAGGAGTTCGTAGGTTTTGATTTTTTCGTGGCGGCTTTATCCACTGCTCTATTTACGGCGCCTTGGGTAGGAATTTCTGTCGAAGGGTGAGTGTGTGGTTGAATTTGTTTCTTTGCTCTGGTTAGGCGTTTCTCGCTCTGCGATGAGTTGTGATAGCCCCCTGATGGTCCTGCTTCCCTGGTGGCTGACAAAGTGTTGATTGAGGGAGGACGCTTTAAGTTTGCCGGCGAAGGGCGTTGGTTCTCTGAGATTGTTGCTGGCTTGCTGCCTAGCATTGATATCCGAATATGTTGAGTGCTTTCTGCAAAATAACAAATGAACTTGCGCGGTTCTGAGCCCGCGGCTTTTATAGAAAATTAGCTTGCGCAAGTCTGTGCTTGCGGCTTTTTTGCACGAGTCTGTGTGTAAGACCCTCTTTTTTTTTGCATTAAACCGGGTCTTACCGCCCAGAATCGTCGTCTTGCGGCGAGACCATTACACCCAATGGTCGCCGCCACAATACGCCGATCCTGCCGCCTAAACAACATCATCCAGGCCAACCGCAATTCACAGTAATAGAAGCAATAGAAGAACAACCAGTCCACAAATCACATAAAGTATATAAATTACATGATTACAAAGTCCACGATGAGAGTTAAAGTAAAAGAGAACTAAACGAAAAGGGCTTATGCCCAGTACATGTTTAAGTAAAGTGCTACAACACTCTCTCTCTACATCTATGCGGAAGCCATCAATTCTGCCTTCAAACATCTGTAGCTGCTGCTGCGACGACGTGTAGGGGTTGACGTGCTCCATCCCATCTCCTTATCCTGTCTCCTAAACGGGGTCCTGCTGCTCCGGTACATCATCCCTAAAATGATAAGGTCCACTGACCGTCAGTCTAAAAGACTCAGCATATTCCTCACCGCCTCCACCCACGACTCCTAGGCACCGTGCGGGAGGAGGAAGCGGAGGTCATCAAGGGGTAAATCAAGAAGCAGGTGACAAGTGGTAAAACTAGCATTGTATATAAAATAAAGGACATTGCATTATAAGAAGCAAGTATAATAGATTAAGAGCAGCTACGAAAGTAACCTTAACTTATATGCATACACAAAGGCATATAAGCTAAGGGATCTGGCAAGCAATAAACTCATCGTATAAAAGAGCCCACACTAATTTATACGACGAGGTCTCTGTTTATGCAATACGTAAAGACAATGCAATATAAGAAGCAAGTATAACAGATTAAGAGCAGCTAGGAAAAATTAACCTTAACTTATATGCGTACACGCAAGACACATAAGTCAAGGGATCTGGCAAGAAGTAAACTCATCGTATAAAAGAGCCCACACTGATTTATACGATGAGGTCTCGGTTTGTGCAGAAATGTTATGCTATGATATGCAATGCAATGATGCCATGTTTGTATTATTATATCATACACATGCAACTCACCCACACGACTCTGTACGTACAGACCTTTAGTTCCCACTTTTCGGAGGTAGCTAACCTCTCGGGCACCTCCCGTCGTAGTCAAACGGTGGCAGAGGAGCGGACGTCTCCTCACCTAGGTGGGTATGTCACACTACCAGACCTAGGCCCTAATGTACGCTGTGATACCGGTACCCGGTACTCACGAGCTCTTGCGTTTTAAACTGAATTGGCCAGGCAGGGTTTAGGGAATCCGTCCCGTCGGACGCGCAGTAAGACAACCTGGCCCCCTTAAAACCACTAGCACTGCCGAGTCAACGAACTGCTGTCGGTGTGACGACTAAGGCAGAACCGGAGACCCACCACATCTTATACACAAACAACATATGTTAGCCTTTTACAACCGAGCCTCCAGCTCGCAAATCTACATCAACATTTAAAAGTAGAGCCTACAGCTCGCCAGACTATTACAGTCTTATCTTATGAACTACGAGCTCACTGCTCGCTAGACTACACTAGTCTTATGTTATGAACTACGAGCTCACTGCTCGCTAGACTACACTAGTCTTATATATAAACTACGAGCACACTGCTCGCTAGACTACATCAGTCCTTCCTTATAACCCGAGCCTACCGCTCGCCGGACTCTCCCAGTCCGTCCTTATAACCCGAGCCTACCGCTCGCCGGACTATCCCAGTCCTTCTTTATAACCCGAGCCTACCGCTCGCCGGACTATCCCAGTCCTTCCTTATAACCCGAGCCTACAACTCGCCGGACTCTCCCAGTCCTTCCTTATAACCCGAGCCTACTGCTCGCCGGACTCTCCCTGTCCGTCCTTATAACCCGAGCCTACCGCTCGCCGGACTATCCCAGTCCTTCCTTATAACCCGAGCCTACCGCTCGCCGGACTATCCCAGTCCTTCCTTATAACCCGAGCCTACCGCTCGCCGGACTCTCCCAGTCCGTCCTTATAACCCGAGCCTACCGCTCGCCGGACTATCCCAGTCCTTCCTTATAACCCGAGCCTACCGCTCGCCGAACTATCCCAGTCCTTCCTTATAACCCGAGCCTACCGCTCGTCGGACTATCCCAGTCCTTCCTTATAACCCGAGCCTACCGCTCGCCGGACTATCCCAGTCCATCCTTATAACCGTTCCGGTTTGGGACGGATGTTAACTTGTCAAGTTCTCCTACTTAACTAGTCTTGTCTATAATTTAGTTGATCTTAGAAGCTTTAGGGTTAGCCTTGGACTTCCGGAGGGTTACCCGGTGAGGGGCTCGCAGTGGTACTAGGAAGTGTGGCGGGCTGACACCCCGAACTTCCTATTCCCAAGGCACTTAATTTTGTTGGTATCTACCGTTATTTACTTGATCCCCAATTTCCTCTCCAATTACTCAAATTCCTAAGATGAGTTAAGCTTGGCACCTAGGGTGGGGGAGTTCCTCTGAACTCCAACAACACCAGCTGTGACCGGGTGCTGACTCTCCCGTCATCACATTCTAGCTCGAGTTCCCTTCTTCACCGAGGAACTGCACACATATACTTGGCATTCTTAACCTTACTCGGGCCCACACTCCTATTCTTCGACATCCTTAACTCGGGGTTTGCCTTAGAGGTTTCCCGACTTCACCCTTGAGTCTTACCCTAGGTGGCTCACCCAGCTAAGGTCAATTCTGCTTTCATACAATCACTTACTACCGACGAGTTGTGTGTGTGACCCTTGACAAGGTCTAACTTCCTTTTCTTATCGTCGAAGTGCCTGCACTTATAGCTTGTTAAACGCACCCCCTCCTTACTTCCCAAGTTGCCTTTAAAGATGCTCTTCCAAATAATCTGAGCCTTCATAATCAATAAAGAGTTAACAGTTCTATGTGTGAAGGTCAGTGGTGGTCTAATTCATGTAAATCAGTTTCACTATTCGCAGACCGAAATAAGGTTGATCTAGATTTAACTCCTATGGTGCGATCTTGATCACATCATATCCAAACGAGTTCCAATTATTACCATAGGTTTGTAATGAGTGGTGATCTAACAACCTTAAATCCTAATTTCATAAATTCTCTAGGGAATCTTAAATCATAGTTTCTATTAAAATAGGAGGTGTGCAAATAGAGATTTCTACATATCAAGTATTAGATTATGATCTCAATAAACTCTGGGAAAATTACCATGACATAACACTGGTCTAAAAACACCAAAACCTGAATTTCACATTTTTAGCAGAAATATTTGACCATAATTATCATTTACTACCTTTGGTGTGCGTATAAGGGTTTACACTACAAGTGCTATGTAAAGACTTCAATAAATTCTGGGAAAATTATTATAGGCTTATATTAGCATTATGACCTAATGTGATTTATCTCTAATCTATCAGACATATAAAAACTCAATATTTGCACAAAATTCATAAAGGGTATATTTGTAAATTCATCTATTTGTATCATGAAATATTTCCCAAAAATTCTCAGAAAACTCCTGCTGCCAAAATAATGAAATCAAAGACTAAATACTAAGTTTCACATCATCCCAAGTTCAGATGACCCCCCTTTTCATTTTATAACCTAAATTAGGGGTAATTTAGTAAATTCCACATCTTGGGATTTTTGTACCCAAAAATCCCCAAATAACTTTTGGGAAGGCATATTGCTGCCAAGGACCCATGACCAACATTTCAAGCCATTGGGTTAACCCCCAAGGCTTGGGGCTCACTCCACCCAAAAATTGCTAAGGGCACACATTTAAGGTCCTTAGCCTAGCACTTGCATGGCTCATAACTCCACATGCACAAGGGCAAATGGTCTCAAATTTTTACCAGTGATATAGATATATATAAAGAACTTACCACCCAAATTTGGGGGTGTTTGGAGTTATACAACTCCATAAATACCAAATATTTACTTTTCCTAATAAATGGAATACCTCAATGGATATACATCCAAAAATTCTCAAATTAAAACCCTAGGTGTGTCTTCATACCCTGCATGCATGGTAGAAAAATCTAGGGATTTGGTTAAGCCAATTGAAAGATATAGCCTTTTTAATTTCTGCCCTACACAAGGAGCAGTCCTAGGAAAGAGGGTGCCCTGATGTCCACAGTGCACCAAATCAGATTATTAAGATGGCAAATGAAAGTAGACCCATAGGGATACAAATGTTGTCTCTGCCCCTTTTTGCAAATATGGCCTATAAGGCCTTCAACAATTGCTTGCAAACTACTTAAAAATCCTAGGCAGAATTATTGTGGTTTGCTAATAGGCATAAAGAGCAGTCCTAGAAAAATGGCTCTACAAGGAGCTGTAGTGCTCCAAATCACTTGATCTCAAATCCTACATGTACAACCCTCATTCTCCGAGTATGGGCGAGTATCTCGTGAGTATGGGCAAGTAGCCCTTGTAACTCGCGAGCAGAGGCAGTATACTCGCCTGTACCCCCCCCCTAGGATTTCTCTATAAATAGACCCCCAGGGGTACTAGAAATGGCACTTTTGGAAGTGGTCGAGGTCCCCCCAAGTTGGATACTCGCCAAATCCATGCCCGTCTAGTACCTCGCCCAGCTTTTGGTTGCGGAGGGGAAGTTTCTCCCAAACTTCCGGGTATGTGGTGGGACCTCCCTGCTGGAGCACCTGGGGTGTGCTTAGTCATTTTCTCTCTCCTATTTTAGCTATCAGAGCCGTGGAGTTGGACCGCAGGATCAGTAACCTCGGGCTGCATTGATCCGAATCTTGAGGTCAGGATTTTCCTGGCGTCAACACTACAGAAAGTAGACATCAAGAGCTACAAAAGGTGTCTCAGCCAACTTTTCAAGATATGGCCTCTAAGGCCTTCAAAAATTGCATGCGAACTACTTAAAAATCCTAGACAGAATTATTGTGGTTTGCTATTAGACATAAGAGCAGTCCTAGAAAAATGGCTCTACAAGAAGCTGTAGTGCTCCAAATCACTTGATCTTAAATCCTACAGAAAGTAGACATCAAGAGCAACAAAAGTTGTCTCAGCCAACTTTTCAATATATGGCCTCTAAGGCCTTCAAAAATTGCATGCAAACTACTTAAAAATCCTAGACAGAATTATTGTGGTTTGCTAATAGACATAAGAGCAGTCCTAGAAAAATGGCTCTAAAGGAGCTGTAGTGCTCCAAAGCACTTGATCTCTAATCCTACAGAAAGTAGACATCAGGAGCTACAAAAGTTGTCTCAGCCAACTTTTCAAGATATGGCCTCTAAGGCCTTCAAAAATTGCATGCAAACTACTTAAAAATCCTAGACAGAATTATTGTGGTTTGCTAATAGACATAAAGAGCAGTCCTAGAAAAATGGCTCTACAAGGAGATCTAGTGCTCCAAATCACTTGATCTCAAATCCTACAGAAAGTAGACATCAAGAGCTACAAAAGTTGTCTCAGCCAACTTTTCAATATATGGCCTCTAAGGGCCTCAATTTCAGCTCACAAAATCGGGTATATACATGTGACAGAATTTTGATTCATAATAATATTACATTTATATGGTCTGCGGTTAAGGATCCGGCTCAGATCCGACGGCTACGGGATTGTCTTCCCCGATGAGCCGACGATCCCGATTTCACGCGCCTGGGCCGCCTTCTCCGACCATTTCCCGGCAATCTGCAGCACCCCACCGCCGACCACCGCCTCCACCACCTCCGTTGAGGTGGTGGCTAACGCCAGGCGGCGACACGGCCACCGGAGATGGCCTCTCCGGCGATCCCGAGCAAGAAGAAAAGCTCGAGAAATCTCCCACTATCTCACATGGAATCGTGCTCCTTTGAGCCCGATATCTCTCCTAGATGGGTCTAGAATCTAGCACAGATGGAGGGGGGGAGGAACTTGCCTTGATTGCAGCTTGAGGTTGAGGGGAGGTCGGGTTTGCCATGGTTGAACCTTGCTCCGGCGACCCTTGGCGTTTCCTCCTTTCTCCATCAATTCTGCTGATTCAGGGGTCGATTCCCACTCCTTGACCTCTTCTGAAGATGATGGCGTCGTCCATTTGGGCTGAGGGTGGCTATATTGTTAGCAGCCATTTTTTAGGTTGGCGATTTCAACTAGGTGCACCTCTCAGCTAGCCAATGACAGGCCTCCAACTCATCCAGATTACACTCCTCAGCTCGAAACCATGCTGAGGGGAAGAAGATTGGGCCCAATGGCAGCTCACCCCATGGGTTGCCATTAATGTGGCCGGCCAACACCTCTCCCCACCTAAAATTCTCCCTCTACCCAGCTGCCACCTCACTCAAACTTGCAGGAAATTTCATGGGGGAGCTGAGAGGATGCTTTGGAGAGAGGGGAGGCATGCCATGTGGCATCCACTTCATTAATTCCTCCTTTGTCTTTCCCCCCCTTTTCTTACACTTGGACAAGGCATTCATTTCCCCCAAATTTTGAATTTCAGCATGCCTAGGGTCTGGTCACCATGTGGGCTGACCAATTGAGTCATGGGATTGGGCTAAGTCTACTTGATTTGAGCTCTGGGCTCATTTGACCCAAATATGCCAATTTGGGGATTTTGTGTTTGGGTTTGACTCAAGCTCACACCACTTAATATGATTGACCCACATTACTATCTTGGACCCTATGGACCCATCCCAAGAGGAATTGAGCCATGGTGGGGTTATATGGGGCTTGATTGCACTTATTTGCCTATAGGGGCAATTTGGGTATTTTGTTGATTTTGCCCTAATTCTCCATGGTTGAATGCACACTATGGTCCACTTAGGTCTCATATACTCCCCTTAGGGTTTAGGGGTGATCAATTTGGTCATACTAAGTCAATTGGAGATTAATTTAGGTTTTAGCACATTTAGGTCAATTTGGGGCTTTTTAGGAATTGGTCTAATTTCCCCAAATTGATGGCCTTAAGATGGGGCTTTTGGGTCCATTAGGTCCCCTAGGGAGGTTTCCATATGAGGGTGGGTCCAATTTGATCATTTGGAGTTCAATTGCCCTTATTCATGGAGGTTTGACCTAGGATAGCTCAAAGTTGACTTTAGGTCAATTTGACCAATTTGGTTGACCCCAAGGGTCCCTAGTGGCCTACTCACCTCTTTGGATGGTCATAGGGGTCATGATGAGGTTATGTTGACTTGTTGGAGGTATATTGGTCATCCCTAAGCTAAGCCATCAAAATTTGCTAATTGCACCCCAATGTGCATTTCTTCTTAATTTATGGAAATCATGGGGCCTCCTTGGCCCATTTTGTCTTCTTGGAGCAATGTCATGACCTTGTCATGACAAAATGCATCTTAGGGGTCTAGTTATTTTGGGGATGTTACACTGTGCTCACGGCTTGGCCGGTGAATAGCGGGTGTATTCAAACCGAGGGTGAACGCAAGGGGGGCCGGCCCCTACGACACCGGGACTCGACGGCGGAGGAGAAGGGCGAACCTTCAATCGACGGCGGTGCAAAGTCCCCGGGGCAAGGCCCCGAAGTGGCCGGTGAATAGCGGGTGTATTCAAACCGGGGGTGAACGCAAGGGGGGCAGACCCCTACGACACCGGGACTCGACGGCGGAGGAGAAGGGCGAACCTTCAATCGACGGCGGTGCAAAGTCCCTGGGGCAAGGCCCCGAAGTGGCTGGTGAATAGCGGGTGTATTCAAACCGGGGGCGAACGTAAGGGGGGCAGACCCCTACGACGCCGGGACTCGACGGCGGAGGAGAAGGGCGAACCTTCAATCGACGGCGGTGCAAAGTCCCCGGGGCAGGCCCCGAAGTAAAAATTTTCTTTATTTAATATAGGTGGCAAAGTATATGCATATTTTCATAGTAAGAAGTTGTTTTACACATAGTTTTTTCAATACTGGATGGGTTCGCACGAGACTGAGCTCGCGACTTAGTACATAACATGAGATAAGATAGATTTGCACGAGTCTGAGCTCGCGGCTTTGCATACATAATATTGGATAGATTTGCACGAGTCTGAGCTCGTGGCTTTGCATACATAATATAACATAGATTTGCACGAGTCTGAGCTCGCGGCTTTCTTCTTAATAGAAGACTTGATGTTACTGATAGAAGCGGCGCAGGTTCTGGGCGTTCCAGGTGCGTGGTAGAGTCTTTCCTTCCGCTGTTCTGAGCCTGTATGTTCCGGGTTTTACGATCGCAGTGACAACGTACGGAACTTCCCAGGTGGGTGAGAGTTTATCTCCTTGGGGGCCCTTTCCAGCCGCCTCGATGCTGCGCAGGACGAGATCTCCTATGTTGATTGGTCTGGGCTTCACCCTTCTGTCATAGAATCGGGCTACGCGCCTTTGGTAAGAGGCGGTACGCTGGGTGGCGTCGTCCCGGACTTCGGGGATTAGGTCAAGGTTTTCCCGAAGTAGTCCGTCATTCTTGCTGGGATCGAAGGTTAGCACTCGAGTGCTCGGAATGCCGATGTCGATGGAGATGACCGCTTCAGTACCGTAACAGAGGTTATATGGAGTCTCTCCTGTGGGAGTCCTCTCTGTTGTTCGATATGCCCATAGTACGTTTGGGAGTGCGTCTACCCATTGCCCCCCGGCTTCTTCCAGGCGCGTCTTCAATCCTTTGAGGATGGTGCGGTTCGTAACTTCTACTTGTCCATTGGTTTGCGGATGTGCTACGACGGTATGACGGAGGTTGATCTTCAGGTCCCCGCACATCTTAGTGAAGGACTTCCCGGTGAACTGAGTGTCGTTGTCGGCAATGATTGTTGCTGAGATACTGAAGCGGCAGACGATGTTTTTCCAGACAAATTGTTTAGCGTTCTCTTCTGTGATTTTGGCTAGGGGTTCCGCTTCTATCCATTTGGTGAAGTAGTCGATGGCTAGAATGATGAACTTCCTCTGTCCGGAAGCCAGAGGTAAGGGGCCGAGGAGGTCGATTCCCCATTGCGCGAACGGCCACGCGCTTTGGAGTGTGGAGAGCGCGACCGGGGGCTGATGAGGCACGTTGGCATGCAGCTGACAGCTCCTGCATTTTTGGACCAGCTCGGCCGCGTCCTTCTTCATTGTCGGCCAATAGAAGCCTTGGCACATAATCGTTTGTGCCAACGCCTTTCCGCCTAGATGTTCTTCGCAGAATCCCCCATGCACTTCTCTGAGGGCGTAGTCCGACTCACCCGCCGGTAGGCACTTTAGATATGGTCCTGAGAATGCCCGCTTGTAGAGCTCCCCGTCCACGATAGTAAACGATGCCGCCTGCATCCGTAATCTGCGTGCTTCTAGGCGGTCTTCAGGGAGGTGTCCGTGCTCGAGGTAAGCTCGTAAGGGGGTCATCCAGGATGACTCTTCCTGGTGGATGGTCGCGGCCTCCCATGGTCCTTGAATACTCGGAATCACGATCTCTTCTATTCGGCGTCTTCGAGACTGGTAGCTGGAGGGTGAAGTGGTGAGCTTGGAAAGAGCATCAGCCCTGGAATTCTGCTCCCGGGGAATGTGCAGAATTTGATATGACGGGATCTTCCAGAGGAGTAATTTTGCGAATGCGAGGTATTTCGCCATCTGGTCGCTCTTGGACTCGTAGTCTCCTTCGACTTGTGAGACTACGAGTTGAGAGTCTGCGTAGATAGGTTCTCTACTTTGCAACTGATGGCGAGTCGGAGACCGGCGATCAGCGCCTCGTACTCTGTAATGTTGTTTGTCGCGGGGAATTTTAACCGGAGTCTGTAATCCAATGTGACCCCATCGGGACTTATGAGGAGCAGTCCCGCTCTGGCCCCTTCAGCCCCAGAGACACCGTCGACATAGAGAGTCCAACGGGGGCCAGTGGTGCCTTCGACAGGTGCTGCTTCTGGTGGGATGGTGTATTCCGCGACAAAGTCGGCGAGTACTTGCGATTTGATGTCTGGTCGGGGCAGGAATTGAATGTCAAACTCGCCGAGTTCCACGGCCCACTTCACTAGTCTTCCTGAGACTTCTGGTTTCTGGAGGATTACTCGTAGTGGGAGCTGTGTCAACACTTTTACTGTATGAGCCTGGAAGTAGGGCCGAAGCTTCCTCGCCGAAAAGACAAGGGCCAAGGCTGTCTTGTCCGCTGCTGGATATCTGGTTTCGGTGTCAGAGAGGACTTTGCTGAGGTAGTAGATTGGTCGTTGCACCCCTCCCTCATCTTTTACGAGCACCGAGCCAAGTGTCGTAGGCGACACAGCCAGGTATAAGAATAGAGTTTCTCCGGGGGTGGGCTTTGACAGAAGCGGTGGTGAAGCCAGGTATTGTTTGAGTAGTTTGAACGCCATCTGGCATTCGTCGGTCCACTGGAAGCCGGAGTGGCGCGCTCCCCGGAGGATTTTGAAGAAGGGGAGGTACTTGTCTCCCATTCGTGACAAGAAATGGGATAGCGCAGCGATCCTCCCGTTCAGGCGTTGCACTTCCTTAATTGAGCGAGGTGGCGATATATCCTCCAACGCCTTGATCTTCTCGGGGTTGGCCTCGATCCCCCGATGGGTTACCATGAAACCCAAGAAATTGCCCACCGTCACACCAAATGCACATTTGCTGGGGTTGAGCCGCATTTGGAAGCGACGGAGAAGCTGAAAGCACTTTCCCAAGTCTCTCAAGTGGTCGCAACGGTGGACGCTTTTGACCAACATGTCGTCCACGTACACCTCCATTGTTTCTCCAATGAGGCTCTTGAAGGTCTTGTTCATCAGTCTTTGGTAGGTGGCTCCGGCGTTCTTAAGGCCGAACGACATCACTTTGTAGCAGTAGACTCCTCTGTCGGTGCGGAAGGCGGTATGTTCCTCGTCCGCGGGATTCATTCTTATTTGGTTGTAGCCGGAATAAGCATCCACGAAGCTAAGTAGCTCGTGTCCGACAGTCGCGTCGACGAGCTGGTCGATCCTCGGGAGGGGGAAGCTGTCCTTTGGACATGTCTGGTTCAGATTGTTGTAGTCGACGCACATTCGCCATTTCCCGGAGGCCTTTTTCACCATGACCACGTTGGCGAGCCACGTGGGGTATTCCACTTCGCGTATGAATCGTGCTTCTAGGAGTTTGTCTACTTCCTCTTCGATTGCCTTCAACCGCTCGGGGGCAAAGTTCCTCTTCTTTTGGATTACAGGCCGGCATGCGGGGTTGATATTTAGAGAGTGATAAATGACTTCGGGATTTACCCCGAGCATGTCTTCTGGGCTCCAAGCGAAAATGTCTTCGTTCTCCTGCAGGAAGGTCGTGAACTCTTCCCGCTCTTCTTGTGACAAGAGCGACCCGACCTGAACAGTCTGAGTCGGGTCTCGTTGGGAGAGCGGTACTTCTACTAGCCCTTCGACGGGCGCTCCTCGTTGCAGAGTAGCTTCGTCTCGCAGATCGAAGTTATTGATGTTGAGAGCGGTTGCCTTTGCTGGCTGAGCTTGCTTCAGATAACAGATTCTGGCTGCCTCCTGGTTCCCTCTCACGACCCCTATGTCGGCGGCGGTCGGGAACTTCAAGGCTAGATGCGGAATTGATGGGACTGCTCCAAAGATAGACTGGAGTGGTCTCCCGAAGATGGCGTTGTAGGAGGAAGTGGATTCCACCACCACGAACTGGATGTTATATGTTGACTGTTTCGGAAACTCACCCAATGTGACTGGGAGAGTGATCATGCCTTGAACAGGGACAGGTCGATTGTCGAAGCCGTAGACAGGCCCGGCTGCAGGGCTGAGCTGGTCCTTTGTGAGCTTCATACTTTGCAAGGTAGAAAGGAACAGAACATCGACTGAGCTTCCGTTATCGACCAATATCCTCCTTACGTTAAAGCAGGGGTCCCCGATCCCTGCACTGATTACGAGGGGATCCTGGTGCGGTAGTCGTAATCCTTGCAGGCCTTCTTCTCCGAAGGCGATCGTAGTGTCCTGCTTGAGCTTCTTGTCTTCGTGGTCTCTCGGGGGTTTGGCAATCGAGAGGATTTGCGCCGCTAGGACGGGAGGTCCAGTGATCGTTTTGATTTCCCCCACCACCGATCATCCTGCTTCCGCGCCCCGGGGAGCGGGAGGCTGCTCCTTCGCATCCCTAGGCTGTTGATGTTGATTGGGGACCTGGCCTTGTAGGAATCTCCCTAGGAGTCCCTGACGGACGAGACGTTCGATTTCGTCTTTAAGCCTGGTACATTCTTCGGTGGTATGCCCTGTCCCTCGATGGAACTCGCAATACCTGGACTGATCGCCCCTTGGGTTTGGGGCTAACGCCCGAGGTGCGCGGAGCTCTGGGTTGTTCTGAATGGCATAGAGTATGTTTGTTCTGGTAGTATTCAACGGAGTGTAGACCCTGGGAGACTGCGGACCCAGGTCTCTTCGGGGGTCGCGGCGACGTTCGTCGTTACGGCGTCCCTCATCACGCCGCTCTTCTCGTCCGCGAGGGGCTTGATCTGACCCCCTCTTTCTTCCTTGGCTACCTTCGAACTGCCGACGGTGCGCCTCGATGGCCTCGTCAGCAGCTATCTTAGCTTCAACCCGATGAACGAGGTCAGCGTAACTTGGCACGGTTTCTCTCATTAGGGCCGAGTAGAAACCACTCGGGCGGAGGCCTCCGAGGAAAACTCATCGCAGGAGTTCGGGGTCGACTCCCGAAATTTGTCGAGCCTCAGAGGTGAAGCGTCGGAAAAATTCCTTCAAAGTTTCTCCGTCGTTCTGGCGGATTCCCGAGAGATGAGAAGGATCTCGGACAATCCTACGATTGGCTATGAACTGGTCCACGAACTGCTGCGCCATTTCTGCGAAGTTGTTGATGACCCCATCTCGCAGGGAATGGAACCAAGTGCGTGCTTGTCCTTTCAGGGTTGCTGGGAACACTTGACAAAGGAGTTGATCAGGGGCACTGTAAATCCTCATAACGGTGGTGAAGTGATTGACGTGTTCCAGGGGGTCGTCCGTCCCATCGAACGTTTCGATGTTGGGAAGCTTGAAGTCGTTCAGAATTGGATGAGCCAAGACTTGAGGCGATAGGGGGGAGCCGCGGTGTGCGGGACGGCGGGCGAGAGTCGTGCGTCGTCTTGCTTGGGCATACTCTTCTTCTATCATGCCGCGTATTTCCTCTCGCGTGGTTCTTTCCACTGCTCGGACGGGAGCAGCTCTTCCTTGACGGGGGTGATGAGGGTCAGCCTCCGGCCCTCTGACCGGCGGAGCAGGTTGTGCGGAGCTTGCACCTTATGGGGGGTGCGGCCTGGCCGACCTGGCCGCACCCCGCGTGAGTGGGGGGGGCGGGCTATCCGCACCCCACTTGGTGGGGTGCGGACGTACCTTGGTAGCGGGGCGCGGCTCCGTGCCCTTCCGACGCTGTTTACGGTGCGACGCGTTTGCGCGACGGAGCCTCCACTTCCGCGATCATGGGCTTGACTGCTGACCCTACCTCTCTTTAGCGGGGTTTTTTCTATACGCACTCCAAGGCCTTTATGGATGTGTAACAGACCTATTTCAAACTTAGGCTCCGTTTGACACGACGTGGCGGTCGTGAACGCGATGGTAATTAAACCATCATTTGTGAACGGGCGCCTAAGGAACTTCATCAACTTTTATGTTCAAGTGGATGAAGTTCCTTGGGTGGGCGTTCATTATTGACGTTTTCCATCACGTTCATGACTGTCACCACTGTACCAAACGCAGCGGTGGCGGTCGTAAACATGGTGGTTTTGAACCGCCGTTCGTGAACGCCCGACCTCACCTAAGGAACTTGATCCACTTTTATGTTCAAAACTAGTTTTCTTTTTGTGGTGGTGGTCATAACCGTTGTGATGCCAAAACATACATTTCTATGATGTTGGCGATTTTGTCAAAACTCATCGGAGCAAAAACGCCGTGCCAAACTCAGGCTTAGGCTAACGTTGAGTGACTTGTTTAGTTAATTTGCTTTTTTTTTCTAATCTCTTTTTAAAGTGTAAAAAAGGGAAAAACAGACAATTTAAATATTAGATAGAAATGAACAAAGTTGCGTGTTAGTTATTAATACAACAACGTTTCTTAAGTATAGGATTTATGTTTCTTATGAAACTTTAGAAGATCCAGTTCTATGTATATATATTACATATATCTATATAATATATATTGGGCATTGGTAGCGACAAATAAAAAATGGCTATCCGCACACTAACAACTTAAAATTCCAATTTAAATTTAGTTTCTATTTTTTTACAGGCAAATCAAAAAATAGTTATCCGCGCACCAACATAACTTAAAATTCTCATCAAAAATTAGTCTTGGATCAGGTCTTTGTTATTCAAAAAGCTAAACTAGGTGAACAATCTTTTATGTCTTTATAGAAGCAAAAACTCACAATTTAGGCTCTGTTTGGTTGGGCTGTTGCTGATGGAAAGCTGCTGATGGGCTGTTGCTGATAGGAAAAGTGCTGATTCTGGAAAACGGAGTTTTGTTAAAAAACTGTTTGGGTGAAATGGAGTTTGTAAAATGGAGTTTTGAAAAAGTTGTTTGGAAACAAAACGGAGTTTTGAGCGAAATTTTTTTTTTTACCGAATATTAAAAAAATATATATATTTTCCATCATATATTACCAAACACACAAAAATAATGTCCACATTAACCATATATCATGATATCTCCTATGATCTAGATTCATACAACTGATCTGCTATACTATCACGTAGCGCGATCATCTCCTCCACACCACCTGCAGTGTCAGGGCATGTATCTTGTCGCTCTTGTGTGACCAGTCCATCATCTCTACCCCTCTGCTCGGACACAAACATTCACACAAAAACATTCATGCAATAAAAAAACACACACATACACACAAAAACACGCATCGCGATCATCTCGTCACAAACATTCACACAAAAACAGAAATTATTCATAATAACACCTACTACACACATACACACAACACATACAGTGTGACACACACACAATAACAAGAAAATAAACACACACATACATACAATAAAAAAATGACACAAACAGTACATACACACATACACTTCAAATTTTTGGATACAGGAAATTTCGATTATAGAAAAAAAATCAGGAAATGCTTCCCCATAAATGAAATTTGATACAGGAAATGCGTGTAAGATGCATAATCAGTTTGACCTTGGATACAGGAAATCCCTAATAGAACAGATCTAGGAGAACTCTAGGAGAACTCATCTACCTTGCAGTGCAGGGAGATCTATCGGGAGGTCCTAGCTCCGACAGCGTAGGAGGAAGG
Source organism: Dactylorhiza incarnata (assembly GCA_033032865.1). NCBI lineage: Eukaryota > Viridiplantae > Streptophyta > Magnoliopsida > Asparagales > Orchidaceae > Dactylorhiza > Dactylorhiza incarnata. Next base: position 972,393 of record JAWHQI010000305.1, on the reverse strand, counting down.
CATCAGAATTGAAGGCGTTGGAGGAAGAAGCCGTCGGAATCGGGCACCAGCGGCGGAGGGGGAGGCAGGCGTTGCAAGAAGTAGCCGGAGAGGAAGAGGGTGAAGGCTAATAGCAAGCTCCCGTAAACCAGCAACGCCTTCAGGCCTCCGTAAATCAGCAACGCCATTTTCGCGAAGAAGAACCTGCGGGGCGGAAGAGGTCGCCGGAGAGGTTTGACGAGGGCCGGTTGTGGTCGCCGGAGGTTCGTGCGGTTGAGGATGCTCTCTTCGAGCCCGCCGGCGAGAAAATCTATGATCGGGAGAGGGGTTCCAGATGGGATCGGGGACGGGATGGACGAGATCGGAAATTTACTGCCTGGCTTTTGCGGCTGGACGCAGGAAAAAGTCGCGGATGAGATTACATAAGTAACAACGGAAATAAATAACCGCCGTTTTCGAAATAAGTCGCGCCAAACACAACTTCTTCTCAAAACTCCTGTGCGTTTCAGCCGCACCGCACCCTAAAAGTCTAACCAAACGCCACCTTACTCTCTTTTTTCCCCTTTGGATCACTTTGATTAACAACTATCCTTAAAACCCTCTCAATGGTTGAAAAAAATGACAACTTTTCTAATTTTAGATTTGATTTGCTATTAACAATATCGGTTTGTTGTTAACAAATTTGTTTGAACCGTGAAATTTCCAAAAAGTATGATTTGTTGTTAATAATGGTATGCGGGTATCTATTTTTTATTTGCCTTTAACACTGCTCTATATTATATACATATATATATATGCACATATATACATACATATATACATGTATATATATTAATATATGTATATCTATATATATTACATATTTATATATGTATTATATACGCATATAGTTAGAGAAGATTAATCACGTTTGTTGGATGAATGGCGCATGTTGGGCTGCAAAGAAGCCGGATATTAAAATAGGAGAGAGTTTTGTACTCGACATGCAAAATGAGTGGCATATTGGGGGCATGGTGGTTGCCTGTCTCCTCTCTCTCTCTCTCTCTCTCTCTCTCTCTCTCTCTCTCTCTCTCTCTCTCTCTCTCTCTCTCTCTCTCTCTTCTGTATTCTAATTGAGTCTAGGATTTGTATTGCAACTTAGAGTATTCTAGATGATATACGAGCATGCACCGTGTTTTCTCGTGCCCCAGCTCGACAATACGCCCGCTCCCAGCCAAAGAGCCCGCCCTCCGCAAGTTGTGCCCGTTGTCGGACAGTCTGCAAATAGCGTCCAACACAAAATTTTTTGCTCCGCCCCAATCAATTATTTAATAAACACAATATACATTACTTAATGTCTAATGACACCCTACAATAGTAGTTGTTATTTTATAAACAAAATATACATTATTTAATGTCTAATGATAGTGTACAATCCCGTATTCGCCGAAGGGGGGGTAAATTGACTCGGATATAGGCGAAGCTAGCAGGGGCTCACCGCCTTGCTACGAGCTGGTCGCGAGGGCGTGGCGAGCAGGGGTCACCACATCGCGGTGAGCGGATCGCGAGGGTTGAGCTAGTGGGGCTCGCCGCCTTGCGACGAGCGGGTCGCGAGGGAGAGGTGTGCGGGGGCTCGCACCTTGCGATGAGCGGATCAGGAGTAGGCTTGCGCTCGCCTAGGTAGGTCGCAAGGGAGGAGGCGAGCACCTGTTTCGCCAGCCCCCAGGATTTTGGTGCAATATGTTATTTATTTTTATTTCAGGCCTGTCTGCCAATAACCACCCCAAACAACAGAGTTTGACTGTTGGCAGACCATTTTGGGGCGCGCTTAGCAAAACCAAAAGGCGGAATTACGTTAATTGGTAGACTCTGTTGAGAAAACTTTATAGACCCTGAATGGCACCTTTGGAGGGCATCCATTTTTTGGGGCTTCCTCCTCCTCTGGACAACTCTGGATAGTGTCCAAGATTCTCCTATGTGCTCAACTTCATCTTTGGCTTGGTTGAGGAAGCGCTCTTAGATCTTCCGGATGCGTGGTGGGACCTCCACGCTGCAGCCAAGAGTCAGTGCTTAGTTCTGAGTTTTCAGTCAAGTTCTTCCGCGGGCCAAGTAAGTACCAACTGCCCCATTTTTGGGGTCCGAACTCCTCGTTGGTGGTCTGATTCCCAGTTCCAACATTTTTGATACAGTGAGCGTGGAACGCGGCTTGTACAAGAAAATCCCAGGGAAGTAACATGGGTGGAGAGGATGAGCGAGGTGTCGGCTATGGAGGCACGCCACCACCTGACTCGCCGACAACGGTTGGGATGCTGACAGACTTCAAAAGGGAAGTGATAGAGACAATCAACCTCGCCTTCGCCGCGGCGCGAGGCAAATTCTTGACCCCTGCGGCCCAGTTCGTCCCGCCGCTGAGGGTAGGAGAGAATGCCCCGGGATAGAGATCCGGCAAGGAAAAGGCTGGCGAGGCATCGGGGTGAGACCTCGTCGGGCGAGAGCTTTTCCCCAGCCCAGCGAGTGTGGGCCCAGTCAGCGAGCTCATGGGGCGAGTGAAGCAGGCGAGAGCGGCGAGCGGAGGAAGCCCATTCTGCGAGCTAGTGATTTCCGCACCACTCCCGGAAGGGTTCAGGGGGCCGGATATGATTTACTACACCAGCAAAGATGACCCAGTCCAATACCTACAATGGTTTGAGGACATGGTCTCCATCCGACCCATGTCGGATGCTTTCAAATGTCGTTTCTTCGCCATCACCTTGAAGGAGAAGGCGCGGGATTGGTTTCACCAGCTCCCCGCAGGTTCGATCTATGGATTTAAGGACTTGCGCTAAAGTTTCCAACTGCGCTTCTCGACATAAAAAAAGGGGAAGAAGAGTGTCGAGGCGCTCTTCAAGATCAAGCAAGAGTCGGGGGAGTCGCTGGCCCACTACGTGGACAAATTTCAGGAGGAGGTCCTGCTCATCCAAGAGGTATTCGGGTTCACCCTCCAGCTTTCCTTCACGGTGGGGCTGCGAGAGGGATTCATCAAGATGAATCTAAAGTGGAAGGCCCCCCTGTCCTTTAAAGAACTGATGGAAAGGGCGGCGGAGGAGATCAAAGGAGAGGCGGCCTGTTGAAACCAGCAACTGGTCTCTTGAGTTCGGACCCACTGGGGGTGTAGCCGATGCTTATTTCTCCCTCACTAGACTCTCTTGACGGTGGATGCTGGAAACGGAAAAGACCCAAGGTTGAAGCGAGGAGGTCCCGCCACTTACCCGGAAGATCTTAGAGAGCTTCCCCTCCCAAACCAAAGCTCAACCGGGCACCTTGGAGGGCACTGGCTGCCAACCAAAACTAGCCTAGAGGAGAGGATGCTCAAAAATCGGATCTCCTCCAAGGTGCCCTTAAGGGTCTATTTATAGTTTTTCTTAGGCTGGTCTGCAAATAGCATGAATCCGCCTTTTAATTTTACTAAACACACCCCAAATTGGTCTACGAATAGCCTAACTCCGCTGTTCTGAAGGGCTATATGCAGACCACAAGGGATACTATGGTCATTTCCTCCTCACTGCCTTCTGGGCGAGTGGTCCGTGAGGGAACCACTCGCCGAGTTCCCGCTTGACTGGGCGAATGCTCAAGCCCGAGCGAATGGTCCGTGGAGGCACCACTCGTCAGGTTCCCGCTTGACTGGGCGAATGCTCAAGCCCCTGAGCGAATGGTCCGTGGAGGCACCACTCGTCAGGCTCCCTCTCGCCGGCAGCCTACCCCCACTAATCTGGAGATCCTTTTTCCTATCTTGGTACGGGCGAATGGTCTGGATGACCCCTGTCCCATCAACTGACTCGAGGGACCCACTCGCCAAATACGGGTTGTACACAATCCCCGCTCTTTGCGAGTGGCTCGCCCACTTGGAAAGAACAGTCCAATCCCTTATTTGGTGAGTGCTTGTTGAGTGGGCCCCGCAAGATTCCGTGGGTCCCACCGTTATCCTATATATATATACATCCCGTGTCCGGCTCTTTCTGGACCACTTACCCATTTCGGCTCAGGATTTCTTCTCTCTCTTGACCTTTCGCCACATCCAATGTCTTCTCATAAGCCTTCCGCGAAACCCCTTTCGCAAGAGATGATCGAGCGCCTGGCCGCGGCCCAGGTTGCAACCGCCCCGAAAACTGCGAGATTCGCTCCCTGGCTGACATCCAAGCGAGACCCAAGCGTCCCGTACGTCTCGCGGCGAGCCAAGACGATTCGTTTGAATCGTCAAAAAGGCGAGGCCGTGTCCGAATCTCCGGCGCGTACTCCTGTTGACCTCGGGATCCAGGTATGGGAATTCCTCCCACCTTACCTTTTAGTTCGGACCCTTACTCCAAAGTTGTTTTGACCACTCGCAGGGGACCTCGGTGCCAGAGGACGACCACGCGGTCGTCTTGAATAGAGTCGCGGCGCCACCCCCCGAGTCTGAGGGACCTCCTCCAGATCTGGCCCTGGCTCTTCTCCCTCCTCCGGGCGAGACCGTACTTCAGTCCAGTGAGTCTTGGAACCCTTCCGATTTACCTTTGAGACGGCTTGTTTCTGACCCTCAACTTTTTGCAGCCCTCAATCCAGACGTCTCGCTACGGGACACTATTCTTCCACCTTCCCCATCCCAGCGGAACCCTTCGGTTACAGCGAATGAACGGAGGGTCTACCCCGAGCGGGAGCCGGGTCAGCACCTCCGTGCTGAAGATAACGCGAATCCTCCGGCGGATGATCAGGCTCCTCCTCCCCCGCCTTTCCGCCCCGGAAAAGGGAAGGTTTTCCCCCCTTTCGCCGGTTTGCCCGAAGTACACCCCCATACTTCTCGCCCCTCAGGCCACAGGGTACCTGCCCCAGGTGAGGCTTCTATCTTGTCCTCGCCGCATTATCTAACTTCATCGTATTGATCCTTTTATAATCTCGTAGGGTATCGGGAGGTCTCCCCCCCTGAGTCCTACTATGAGGGGGAAGACGGGGTGCTCTCGCCCCTTCCCTCCCCAGGTGATCTCGCCGACTTCTTGGGTGACTCATCTGACCACGTGACCCTGAAGGAGCGAATCACGGAGATCTTTGGGAAACTTATATATCTTCAGCGAAATGCTGCCGGCCAGGTGGATGAGGAGAAGCTGGAGATCAAGCGCGAGCTGAAGGAACTCCGGAGGGACTACTCGCGGCTTCTCGCGACAGTGGAGCGACTGGGGGGCGAAGGTGCGGAGCTGTCGCCTGAAAGGCACGCGGCGAGAGCCCGGGACCAGCTCCAACTGGCTTCCCACGAGATCACCAACATGATGACATACTACCGTCAGCGAATGCCCCCAGAAGCAGGGTCGCGAAAGCGAGGTCGATGGGTTTGGGTGGAGTACTGACCCAGACGCCATAGTCTCTTTCTTTTCCTACCCGCCTCGCCGCGAGTGTCGAACATTAATATTTGTCTGTAATAACTTTGTATATTATGATTCTGAGAGTGCTCTATTTATCGCTATTTACTTTCCTCCGCCTGTCTGATTGTCGCCGAATGATATGCTTTGCGAATGCTTACCTAACCATTTTTGCTTCTTTCATAACCTGCCTTGGTACTGCCGAATGAAATGCTTTGCGAATGCTTACCTAACCCTTTTCGCAAAGCCGTTGAGCGAATAGTTATAGGTCACTCGTCATTAATGGGCGAGAGAGACTTGGACCGGGTTTCGAGGCGCCGGACTGCCGCAGATTGCTATCCGCACCCCCCGTTGCCTCGAAAGCCCAAACGCCGTTTAACGCCTCTATAAATAGGCCCCTCAACTACCGTAATAAATACATCACCATTCGCTCCCTCTCTTTCCTTGCTCCTAGCATTCGCACCTCTCCCTTCTTTGCTGCTCCTTTCCTTTTCCTCATTCGCGAGATGGGTGCCGATGCCGAAGGAAGGGGCAAGTGTGCGAGCGCATTCGTCAATCATGTGTTCGATTCCTGCGACCTTTCCGAAGAAGCCTACTTGACGGCGGTTGCTGACTACGTCCCCGGGGGGTTCGAGGGGCGAAAGCCCAGGCCTGAGGAGCGCCTGAACTCTATCTCGCCTTGTGCTCTCGCGATCCCGCTAGAGCACTTCGAGGTGGGCTTTCGCCTCCCCATCTGGCCGGAGTTGCGCCAGACCTTCAGGTACTATGGGGTCGTGCCCGCCCAGCTCAACCCCAACTCCATAGCCATGCTGGTCGGGTACGCGAGCTACTTGCGAGAAGAAGGGATCGAGTTCTCGCTGCCTGTCTTCCGCAAGCTCTACACCTTCCGCTGCTCCGGCGGCATCTCCTTCTTCTCGGGTTTAAGCCCTCTCAAACACTACGGGCTCCCGAACAAGAACCACGAATGGGTTCGCCGCTTCATCTTCGTCAGCGGGAGCCTGGGTAACACCCTTCTCGCCCCGGTGCAGGAGGAGGAGTCGACCTTCCGCCCCCCGACCCTAGGGGGGCATGAGGCGAAACTCCATCAATACATTCTTCAGTACGGGATGGACCTCGTCTATCTCCGGCGAAACGTCAACACGCTCCCGTTCATTCCGCAGGGCGAGGGTAAGATTCCAAGACTTTTGAATTCATTTTGGTTGTGATTCTTACTCCATTCGCCTAAACCACTCGCAACATCACGCAGGTGTGCGTAATCTTCCCGTTCATCCGCCTCGCCCTCCTGGGTTTTGCCTACCTCTCGCGCAAGCCGCCGCGGATGCTTGCCGGGAGGAGCCGTCCTCCTCCAAACCTAGTAGCCGGAAGCGAAAGTCGGCGAAGGCTTCTTCCCCTCCTCCCTCGAAGTTGCCCTGTCCTCCCGCGGCGAAGGGCAAGGGGGTTCTGGACGAATCCTCTGGGGCGGGTGCTCCACCCTCAACCCTGGGGGCCGACGCGCCTGGCGCGAACGCTCCTCCGGACAAACTGGCGCTGCCGCCACCTCCGTTGCCCCGGGACCATCGTAACTTTGCGAACGGCGAGAGGTACGTGGATCCTTCCGGGGCTCCTTTGCTGAAGTGGGACAGGAACGCGAACCGGGTTTCGCTGTCCACTCTCCATCCCTCTTGGGTGGAGACCCACATTGCCAGCGGCGAGGCCTATGCCCTGGCGTACGCTCTTTATGGCCGGGAGGACGCCGAGGTCTTCGATCTGGAGAAGACTCAGGTTCTCGCCCACGAAGCCGCCCGGGCTATGCTGCGCGCTCTCGAGCTCTCGCATATGTCCTCTCGCCGAAGCCTTGAGGTTTCGCGGAACCTGGCCAAGGTCGAGGAGACCAGGGCTCTTCTGTCCCAGGAGGCGAGCGATCTCAGGGAAAAACTAAAGGCCGCGGAAGCTCTTCTCGCCAGCCGCCCGGTTGTAGAGGTACATTTACTTTTACTCCCGCGAATGGTTATCACTGACCGTCCCATAGTCCTCTCATTATGATCACTTTATTTTTTCAGGATGCTACAAGTGCTGGGATGCTCCGAGCGCGGGTGGCCGACCTCGAGGAGAAAGTCCGTCTCGCCCAGGCCGAGACCCAGCTACTGCGAGAAGCTGGAATGACAGCACTCGCCCCGGGTGATGGGGGGCACTTTTACCCCCATCACGAGCTGGAGCAACTGCTTCAGGAGAATGCGCAACGCGCCGTCAAGCATTCGTTGCAGGTGCTGCGGCGGGCTGGGTATTTGAAGCCCGAGGCCGAATGCCTCACCACTCGCCAAGTGGTCCCGGAGCTTTACATTCCGATTCCTTTCCCGGAGGACGATGGCGCCGCGCCGCGAGAAGACGCTCCCGACCAGGATGAGAGCGAAGATTCTTCGGAGGAGTCTGGTGACCCTTGAGGGGGGCCCTCTGTATTCCCTCTTTTTGCGTTTATACTCTTGATTGTAATCTTGAACCGGCGAGTGCTTGTAAAAGATGTACTTCATTGATTACAATTTGTATTATTCTCAGCTCTCTTTTTTTTTTTTTTTTTCTCAATCGCCGCCATACCTCGTTAGGCTCATTAGGACGTCGATTCTTTTTATTCGCTGCCACATCTCGCTAGGCTCATTAGGACGTCGATTCTTTTTATTCGCTGCCACATCTCGCTAGGCTCATTAGGACGTCGATCCTTTTTATTCGCCGCCACCTCTCGCTAGGCTCATTAGGACGTCGATTCTTTTTATTCGCTGCCACATCTCGCTAGGCTCATTAGGACGTCGATTCTTTTTATTCGCTGCCACATCTCGCTAGGCTCATTAGGACGTCGATTCTTTTTATTCGCTGCCACATCTCGCTAGGCTCATTAGGACGTCGATTCTTTTTATTCGCTGCCACATCTCGCTAGGCTCATTGGGACGCCGGGTCGTGACGCGACTGCCTTGGCCACCCCGCGAATGTTCGAAGATGACTTAGGTCGGTTGCCCCTCTTCGACTTCCCGCTACCCGAAACACTCGCGTACCCTCACCATCCGCTCGGACTGGGATTTCGCCGGGGCAGTCAGGAAGAGAGGTAGGATTATCATTCGCTTGGGTGATTCCTGCGAATGCTCCTGGATCTACCTTAGAGAATTTGGATCCTGCCACCAAGTGGACCCTCCAACCTGCCAGCTGGATGAGAGCCCGGACAGCGGGTCTGCTCGGGGCCATTACCTTGGACCCTGCCACCGAGTGAGCCTTCGGACCTGCCAGCTAGATGAGAGCCTGGACAGCGGGTCCGCTCGGGGCCAACCCCTGGAACATAGAACCTGCCACCGAGTGAGCCTTCGGACCTGCCAGCTAGATGAGAGCCTGGACAGCGGGTCTGCTCGGGGCCAACCTCTGGGACATAGAACCTGCCACCGAGTGAGCCTTCGGACCTGCCAGCTAGATGAGAGCCTGGACAGCGGGTCTGCTCGGGGCCAACCTCGGGAACATAGAACCTGCCACCGAGTGAGCCTTCGGACCTGCCAGCTAGATGAGAGCCTGGACAGCGGGTCTGCTCGGGGCCAACCTCTGGAACATAGAACCTGCCACCGAGTGAGCCTTCGGACCTGCCAGCTAGATGAGAGCCTGGACAGCGGGTCTGCTCGGGGCCAACCTCTGGAACATAGAACCTGCCACCGAGTGAGCCTTCGGACCTGCCAGCTAGATGAGAGCCTGGACAGCGGGTCTGCTCGGGGCCAACCTCTGGAACATAGAACCTGCCACCGAGTGAGCCTTCGGACCTGCCAGCTAGATGAGAGCCTGGACAGCGGGTCTGCTCGGGGCCAACCTCTGGAACATAGAACCTGCCACCGAGTGAGCCTTCGGACCTGCCAGCTAGATGAGAGCCTGGACAGCGGGTCTGCTCGGGGCCAACCTCTGGAACATAGAACCTGCCACCGAGTGAGCCTTCGGACCTGCCAGCTAGATGAGAGCCTGGACAGCGGGTCTGCTCGGGGCCAACCTCTGGAACATAGAACCTGCCACCGAGTGAGCCTTCGGACCTGCCAGCTAGATGAGAGCCTGGACAGCGGGTCTGCTCGGGGCCAACCTCTGGAACATAGAACCTGCCACCGAGTGAGCCTTCGGACCTGCCAGCTAGATGAGAGCCTGGACAGCGGGTCTGCTCGGGGCCAACCTCTGGAACATAGAACCTGCCACCGAGTGAGCCTTCGGACCTGCCAGCTAGATGAGAGCCTGGACAGCGGGTCTGCTCGGGGCCAACCTCTGGGACATAGAACCTGCCACCGAGTGAGCCTTCGGACCTGCCAGCTAGATGAGAGCCTGGACAGCGGGTCTGCTCGGGGCCAACCTCTGGGACATCCAGGGTCTCTCCTGCGAGCTGTAGCATTATTTTCATACACATAGTTTAGACAAAATGCTTTCATTCGAAAAGAGTATCATTATTACATGGTACTAAGGATAAAAGCGTTTAAGGTCGTCGCCACTCCATGTGTGGCTGAGGGGTTGGCCCTCCACATTCTGAAGGCGATACCCCCCAGATTTCAGTGCTTCTTCCACAACATAGGGGCCTTCCCAGTTAGGATTAAGCTTTCCCACCGCGGCGGACCTCCCGGCTGCGTCGACCTTCTTGAGTACCAGATCTCCCTTCTCGAACTGCTTGATCCTGACGTGTTTATCGAAATACTTGGCCATTCGCCGCTTGACCTCTTCTTGATGGATGGCTGCTCGGTCCCGGGCTTCTTCGATGAGGTCGAGGGAGAGCCGTAACTCTTCCTCGTTCTCGGCTCTCCAATCTTCCTCTCCCTTTGCGGCGACCTTTACCCGTGGTGTTGTAATCTCGAACTCTATGGGGATGACCGCCTCGCAGCCGTGAGAGAGCTTGAAAGGGGTCTCCCCCGTGGCGGTGTTGGGGGTGGTTCTTAAAGCCCATAGGACCGAGGGGAGCTGTTCCACCCAATTGCCTTTGAGATTTTCCACCTTTTTCTTGAGCAAGTTCACGATGACTTTGTTCGCCGCCTCTACCTGCCCGTTGCTCCTGGGATGGTGGACGGACGCAAACCTAAGGTCTATCCCCAGCTGGCCACAGAAGCTGATGAATTCCTCGCTTGCGAACTGCGGTCCATTATCCGTGACTATGGCCTGCGGAAGCCCATGTCGACAAATGATCTCCCCCCATACGAAGTTGCGGATTACCTGGGAGGTGACCTTAGCCAACGCCTTGACCTCCAGCCACTTCGTGAAGTAGTCAATCATGACTAGGAGAAATCTCCTCTGCCCGCTAGCCTGGGGGAAGGGTCCTACCAGATCCATCCCCCATATGGCGAATGGCCAGGGCGCCGTGATACTCTTCAGCCTCTGGGCTGGCACGAGCTGAAGCGGGGCGAACATTTGACACTTCTGGCATTTCTTTGCAAAGGCTGCCGCGTCTTTGCTTAGGGTTGGCCAGAAGTACCCCTGCCTTACGACTCTTGCCTCCAACATCCTGCTCCCCGAGTGGCTGCCGCATTCGCCGGAGTGGACTTCCTCCAAGATCCTTGGGACCTCTTCCTCCGAGATGCATCGGGCCAGGAGGCCCGAGAGGGTCTTCCGATACAAGTCACCCTCATGGAGCACATAGTAGGCAGACTTATACCGGAAGCGCCTCTGGTCCGGAACTTCTTTTGGAAATTTTCCAGTTGCAAGGAAGGTGACGAAGGGATCCTTCCAGGAGGGCCGTTGTTCTACTTCCATGAGCTCTCCTTCTTCAATCGAAGGACGGAATAGGTCCGTCAGGGTTCCCCCGGCTCGAGGACCAGATTTTGCCAACCGATCTGCCGGAGTGCTCTCTTCTCGTGGGACATGCTGGATGGAGAAAGTTTTGAACGTCCCCACGAGACCTTTGACTTTTGCCAAATACTTCATGAGCACAGGCTCCCTTGTTTCGAACTCTCCCCTTATCTGAGAAGCTATTATCATAGAATCCGTGAGTACCTCCACGTCATGGACCCCGAGCTCCCGGGCCAACCGCAGGCCGGCGATCACAGCCTCATACTCCGCCTGGTTGTTGGTGATTGGGAAGTGTATCACTAGCGTCTGTTCTATCTTCACTCCGTGGGGACTCTCCAGCACCACCCCTCCTCCGAGGGAGTTCTTGCCCGAAGCCCCGTCCACCAGTAGCTTCCACGGGATGTGACGAGGGGCTCCGTCTTCTTTCATCTCGGCCACGAAATCTGTCATGAAATCAGCCACCACCTGCGCCTTCATAGATAATCGAGGGACAAAGGTGATGTTGAATTCACTTAGCTCGATTGACCATTTTGCGAGTCTTCCTGAGTGCTCCACTCCTTCGAAGATCTGGCGGAGTGGATGGTCCGTCACTACTTGGATCGAATGGGCCTGGAAGTATGGCCTGAGCTTCCTGGCTGCGATGACCAGGGCAAAAGCCAACTTTTCTAAAATTGGGTACCTGAGCTCCGCTTCCCTCAGGACCCTGCTTACGTAGTAGACTGGTAGCTGCTTCTTTCCTTCCTCTCGAACCAGGACGGAGCTTACGGCCTCCGCCCCGACCCCGAGATATAAATGTAGGACCTCCCCTTCTTTGGGACTTTGTAGTAGCGGAGCCTTGGTGAGTTGGCTCTTCAAGGCCTGAAAGGCTTCCTCGCATTCTCTCGTCCATTCAAACTTCTGATTGCCTCTTAGCGCCTTAAAGAAGGGAGAGCATTTTTCCCCTGCCCGGGATAGAAACCTGTTCAGCCCGGCGAGTCTTCCGGTCAAGCGCTGAACCTCTTTGGCGCTCCGAGGCGACCCCAGCTCCATTATAGCCCTAACCTTGTCCGGGTTAGGCTCTACCCCCCAGGGGGTGAGAAGGTGCCCGAGGAACTTCCCTTTGCTGGCCCCGAACACACACTTCAGGGGGTTCAGGCGCATCTTGTACTTGCGTAGGGTGGCGAAGGTCTCCTCGAGGTCCTGGATGTGGGAGCTCACGCACTTGCTTTTTATCATAAGGTCATCTACGTAGACCTCCAGGTTCCTTCCCCTTTGCTTTTTGAATACCCGATCCATCATCTTCTGGTAGGTTGCTCCTGCATTTTTCAGCCCGAAGGGCATCATTTTATAGCAGTAGCATCCCTCCCTGGTGATGAACGAGACATCTTTGACGTCTGGTGGGTGCATTCTTATTTGGTGATAACCTGAAAAAGCATCCAAAAAACTCATCACAGAAAAACCGACGGCTGAGTCAACCAGCGCGTCGATCCGAGGCAAGGGATAACAATCCTTAGGACAGGCCTTATTTAACAATGAAAAGTCCACACACATACGCCAGCGGCCATCGGCCTTTTTTACCATTACGACATTGGAGACCCAGCCTGGATACTGGATCTCTGTTACAAAACCTGCCTCGAGGAGTTTCGTCACCTCCTCGCGGATTGGACCTTCGAGCTTGTCAGCTATAGCCCTTCTCTTCTGCCGGATGGGGCGGGCTTCTGGATCGAGGTTGAGACGATGGCAAGCCACGTCCGCCTCGATGCCCGGCATGTCTGCTGCGCTCCACGCGAAGATGTCCATGTTCTTTTGGATGCATTCCAACATCCTTTTCTGGTCCCCCGGGCCGAGGCCCCCGCTGATCCGCACCTTCTCCACCCTTCCTGCCTGGGTGGTAACCTCCATCTCTACTACCTCTTCTGCTGGCTCGAGCCGGGCTGGCTCGTCCCACTGGCCCTTCGCTTCTCGCCCCTCCTCCCGGGCCTTCTCCCCTGCAGCTCTTTCCGCCTTCATCGGCTCGACCTCCTGCTCCTTGCGAGCGACCTCCAACACTTCAACCTCCTGCTCCTCACGAGCGACCTCCAACACCTCAACCTCCTGCTCCTCACGAGCGACCTCCAACACTTCCTTTCGGGCAGCGCCCTCTCCCCCTTCTCCTTCCTTCTCCCCTTCCTCTCCTGGCCCCTCCGGCCTCTCCATCTCTTCATCCATCTTTTCGGCATCCGCCATCCATGAGATGGTGTTGACGGCAGTTACGTAGCATTGCCTCGCCACCTTAGCATCTCCTCGGACGCGGATCTGGACTCCTCCACTATGAAGTTTTAGGCACTGATGGTACGATGAGGGCACGCACCGAAAGGCACTGATGAGGGGTCTTCCAAAGATGGCGTTATAGCTGCTCGGAGCGTCCACGATGACGAACCGGCAGTTTCTCGGGACTCCTCCTAGCGTTACCTGGAGACCTACGCCTCCCTCGACCTCCTTCCTCTCTCCCGAGAAACCAAACAGTGGCCCGTCGGAGGCCTGCACCCTCTTCTTCTCTACCTCCATCGCGTCGAAAGCCTTTTTGAAGATCACATTCACCGAGCTCCCGTTGTCCACCAGGATCCGAGAGACCGTGAAGTTTTCTATCGCCGTCTGGATCACCAGGGCGTCGCAGAATGGGTCTTCGTAGTCTGGCATATCCTCTGAGGAGAAGGTGAGCTTCTCGGAGGGGGGTGGGGTCTGGGAAGTTGACGCGACATCCCTTCGGAACATGGCCTGGAAGCTCCTCTTGCGAGAGGCCTCTATCCCAACCCCACCGTGAATCACCCCGATTCCCCCCCTGGTTCCTGTATCCGCCCTATCCTCACACCGGTCCTCTTCTGCCTCTGGAAGTACTTCCTCAATTCTGGCATGCGGCCGCCGTGGTCGTCCTCTTTCCCTCATTTCCAAGAACTCTGGGCAGGTGGCGGTCGCGTGACCTTCCTCCTGATGAAAATCACAGTAAGGCAACGCCACCCTGTCCTCTCTTCCAGCTCTTCCTCTTCCTCCTCTTGCTCCTCTACCTCTTCTTCCTCGGCCTACCGCCATGGCTTGCTCCCTCGGGGGGTTAGGGGGTCTGGGACCCTGCCTCCACCCCTGATTCACTCCTCCTGCCTCCCTTCCTGGGTACCTTTCATCCTGACCTCGCGCCGGTCCTTCTTGATTCCTCCAGCCCAACCTGTTGTTGGGTTCCTGGTTCCTCCAAACCCGAGGTGGTCTTTCGAACCCCTGGCCCCTGGGCTCCTCTCGCCTTCTTCCTTCCGGCTGCCTTGCCTCGGGCTCGCTCATCTTTGCCAACCTTTTATAGAATTCGGGGTTGGCCGCCTCCCCTTCGATCTCCTCCGCGGCTCTTTCCATCAACTCCTCGAAGGATACGGGAGGTCTTCTCTTCAGGTCCATCTTGAAGAACCCTTCTCGCAGCCCTACTATGAATGCCATCTGGAGGGCGAATCCCGGCACCTCCTGCACTAGGTGTATCTCCTCCTGGAACCTGTCCACGTACTTAGCCAGGGATTCTCCCTCCCTCTGCCGGATCTTGAAGAGAGCCTCCGCATCCTTCTTCCTCTTCTTTGACGTCGAGAAACGTAGTCGGAAGCTTCGGCGCAGATCATCGAACGCATAGATGGAACCTGTGGGAAGTTGGTGGAACCAGTCCCTTGCTTTTTCCTTCAGGGTGGTTGCGAAGAGTCGGCATTGGAAAGAATCTGACATGGGAAGGATTGAAGTCATGTCCTCGAACCACTGCAGGTGCACAACTGGGTCCTCCTTGCCGGTGTAGTAGGACATCTCCGGCCCACGAAACCCTTCTGGCACTGGGGCTGAGAGGATCATCTCGCAAAAGGGGCTCCCTTCCCCTGCTCGGCGAGTGGTCCTCTCGCGCGGGACCAACTCACACACCTCGGCACTCGCCGGACTGTTGAACAACTGCCGTCCGGGGAGGTCTCGCGCACTGCCTTCTGCTGGCACCTCCTTTCCCGGTCGCTGCCCCGGGGCGTTCTCGCCAATCTGCAAAGGCGGGACCACTGGAACCACCGGGGTCTCGCACTCGGTCCTCGACGCGAGAACCGTCTGCAGGACCTCTCGCTTAAACTTCTCAAACATCTCCAGCCACTCGCCCGCCGCGGGTGGCTGCGAGTGACCCGAGTCAGAACCATTTCCTCCATCTCCTGTCATCGAAACCAGCTTGGGATTTTCTTTCACTGGCTACGGTCCACGCTCACCGCACCAAAAATGTTGAAACCAGCAACTGGTCTCTTGAGTTCGGACCCACTGGGGGTGTAGCCGATGCTTATTTCTCCCTCACTAGACTCTCTTGACGGTGGATGCTGGAAACGGAAAAGACCCAAGGTTGAAGCGAGGAGGTCCCGCCACTTACCCGGAAGATCTTAGAGAGCTTCCCCTCCCAAACCAAAGCTCAACCGGGCACCTTGGAGGGCACTGGCTGCCAACCAAAACTAGCCTAGAGGAGAGGATGCTCAAAAATCGGATCTCCTCCAAGGTGCCCTTAAGGGTCTATTTATAGTTTTTCTTAGGCTGGTCTGCAAATAGCATGAATCCCCTTTTAATTTTACTAAACACACCCCAAATTGGTCTACGAATAGCCTAACTCCGCTGTTCTGAAGGGCTATATGCAGACCACAAGGGATACTATGGTCATTTCCTCCTCACTGCCTTCTGGGCGAGTGGTCCGTGAGGGAACCACTCGCCGAGTTCCCGCTTGACTGGGCGAATGCTCAAGCCCGAGCGAATGGTCCGTGGAGGCACCACTCGTCAGGTTCCCGCTTGACTGGGCGAATGCTCAAGCCCCTGAGCGAATGGTCCGTGGAGGCACCACTCGTCAGGCTCCCTCTCGCCGGCAGCCTACCCCCACTAATCTGGAGATCCTTTTTCCTATCTTGGTACGGGCGAATGGTCTGGATGACCCCTGTCCCATCAACTGACTCGAGGGACCCACTCGCCAAATACGGGTTGTACACGGCCAATCCGGAGTTCACAAGGAGGTTGGCAAAGCTGAGTGAGCCAGAGGCGAGACAACAGGAAGTCAGGAGGAGAGACGAGCCGAGGGATCCAGAGCTCGGATGGAGGCAGCAGGGAGGGGGCATGCACGGCCCAGGAAGAGGGTTTGTCCAAGGAGGGGGCAACTTCCAAGGAGGTCAAGGAAGACCCAACCTGCCAAGGTGGAGGCAGGGCCCGAGGGCACTCCCTGCCCCGCCTAAATTAGCCACGGCAATCGGTCGAGGAAGAGGGAGAAGAACAGGAGGAGCGAGAGGAGTTGGGGGGGGCAAGAGATAGGAGAAGAAACCGAGCGGCAGAGGCCGAGAGGGGGGGGGGGGGGGGGGGGTTGCATTGTCATATTGTGACTTCCATCAGGAGGAAGGTCACGCAACAGCCACCTGCCCCGAGTTCTTGAAATCAGGAGGGCGAGAGGCCCAGGAGAATAACATCAGCCGGTGAGGATAGAAGAGGAGGACAGGTGCGCAGACAGAACCGACGTGGGAAGTCGAGGAGGGATCAGAGTGATCCATGGGGGAGTGTTGATCGAGGCAACCCGAAAGGCGAGCCTCCACACCATGTATCGTCGGAGCATGGCTTTGACTTCTCAAACCCCACCCCGGAGGAGAAGATTATCTTCTCTCAGAAGGATATACCGGACCACGAGGATCCGTTCTACGATGCGCTGGTTATCCAGGTGGCCATCGAGAACTTCACCGTTTCTCGGATCCTCGCAGACAACGGGAGCTCGATCAACGTCATTTTCAAGAAGGTGTTCGACGAGATGGAGGTGGAGGCGAGGAAGGTGCTGGCCTCAGACAGACTGATGTTTAGGTTCTCAGGAGAGAGAAAAGAGGTGGAAGGAGGAATGGGGCTCCATGTGACCTTGAGGAGACAGTCCCGCAACTGTCGGTTGTTCATCATTGACGCTCCGAGCAGCTACAACACCATCTTCGCGCGGCCCCTCATCAACGCATTCCGATGTCTTTCCTCCTCATTCTTCCAATGCCTCAAGTACAACGTGGGAGGAGTCCAGGTCCGTTTGAGGGGAGATCCGAAGGTGGCAAGACAGTGCTACATTACCGCGTTCAACACCATCACCTGGCAGGCAGAGGCGGAAGAAATGGGCAAGGAGATGGAGAAGCATAAGGTGCTGGAAGGAGCCGTGTAAGAGCCCGTAGAGGAGGAGATGGAGAAAAAGGGAGAAGAGGTTCGAGCCCAGGGGAAGGGGCAAACGAGGTGCTGGAAGCTCGAGAGGAGGGGATGATGGACGAAGAAGAAGTCGGAGCACCCGCTTGTGGAGGAAGGAGGGAAGGTGACTGGGGTGAACAATCTCGGTTGGAGGCCGTGGAAGTGGTGGTGGAGCTGGAGGTCGTTTCCCGTGTCGGGGTGATAGAGAAGGTAAAGGTCAGTGGGGAGCTCAGTCCCGAGGGCCGTTGAAGGATCCTAGCCTGCGTCTAGGAGAATGTGGATATCTTCGCCTGGAGTGCGGCAGAGAAGCCAGAGATTGATGTGGATGGGGCTTGCCACCGCCTCAACCTCGACCCCGTCACTTGCCCGATCCGACAAAAGAAGAGGTGCATCGTCGACAAGCTAGAGGAGCCCATCCGGAAGGAGGTGGGCAAGCTTCTCAAAGTCGGGTTTGTATCAGAGATCCAGTATCTAGGCTGGGTATCCAATGAGGTAATGGTGAAAAAGGGCGACGGGCGATGATGGATGTGTGTAGACTTTTCTTTATTGAATAAATCATGTCCTAAGGATTGCTATCTCTTACCTCGAATCAACGCGCTGGTTGACTCAACCGTCGGTTTTTCTCTAAAGACTTTTCTAGATGCCTTTTCAAGTTACCATCAGATCCGCATGCACCCTTCCGACGTCAAAGATATCTCCTTCATCACAGGGGTCAGATGCTACTGCTACAAGATGATGCCCTTTGGGCTAAAATATGCAGGAGCAACATACCAGCGGATGATGGACAGGGTCTTCCGTAAGCAAAATGGGAGAAACCTGGAGGTTTACGTGGATAACCTCATGATCATCAAGAGCCGAAACCTCGAGTCCTACCTCCGGGACCTGGAGGAAAGCTTCGGTACCTTGAGGAAATGCAAGATGAGGCTCAACCCCCAGAAATGTGTTTTCGGAGCCAGCAGGGGAAAGTTATTGGGCCACTTGCTCCCCTGCCGGGGTGGAACCTAACCCCGACAAGGTGAAAATAATCTTGGAGTTGGGATCGCCGAAGAACGAAAAGGTGGTCCAACGCCTCACAGAGAAATTGGCCGGGTTAAGCAGATTTCTCTCAAGGGCGTGGGAGAAGTGCTCACCTTTCTTCAAGGTGCTGCAGGAAAATAAAATTTCGAGTGGACCCCCAAGTGCGAAGAGGCGTTCCAGGCACTAAAGAAGCAACTAACACAGACCCCGCTGCTCCAGGGACCAAGGCAGGGGAGGACATATCCCTATACCTGGGGGTGGGGGCCGAGTCGGTGAGTTCGGTTCTGGTCCGAGATGAGGGAAAAGGCAACTCTCAATCTACTACGTCAGCAGAGTGCTGAGAAAGGCGGAATTCAGATATCCCATCTTAGAGAAGCTGACCTTCGTCCGACCTTACTTACAGGCACACTCCATTAAGGTGGTGACTGATCATCCCCTTCACAACATTATGGAGGGGGTGGAGCACTCAGGAAGGTTGGCCAAATGGTCTGTGGAGTTAAGCGAGTTCGACATCTCGTTTGTTCCCAGACTATCAATAAAGGTGCATGCAATGCCAGACTTCTTGGCTGATTACGTAACCGAAGTGGAAGAGCTCGAACCATCCCACTCAGTGCCATAGAATATGTTGGTTGATAGAGCATCGGGAAAACATTCCTTTGGGGGGGAGTGATCCTGGTGAGCCCACATGAGTTAACTATGTTCGAGAGAGAAGAAAAAATTGCTGCTAATATTGATGATCTATGTGATAATATTTAAATAAATATATTACTCATCATCTATAATTATACAATATTTTTAGTTCCTCTCTCACTTGCATTTCTAATGCCTCCATAAGGTATTTATACATATAAAACTTGAGATTCTATTGACATTTTATCATTATAAAAGGAGGGGCCACAGTCACACACATAATTTAAAAAAAAAAACATTTCACGAACAAAAATTAAAGTAAAAATAATTTTTGTCCTTATATATTATATATTGTATTTCTTCATAAAATTTTCAATAAAGTAGGATTCTAATTGTGGTCTTGGCTTCAATTTTTCATGTCAACAAAATAGAAAAGAAAATAGAGTGTTCATAATTTTACTGAAATTACTTTTATACTAAAAAGTTCATTAACAAAATGTATAAGTTTTACTATATTTAGACATAATGTACAAAAAATTCCATGTAATGTAAAAATATATGCCATTAATATAATATATACACATTTTTTCGAATAAATTAGTATTTCGCCCACACAAAATAAAAAAATTTCCTCCTTTCACTAACTGCAAAAACACTAAGAAGAACTGAAATAAAGAAACACTAAACCAGCAAAGAAACATCATTCAAATACATTAAATCACAAGAGTATATATTCACCAATCTACACAAGAAAAAAAAAGATGTGAATCTACTCACGCGTGATGCTCAACACCCGATCCGAGGAGCACCACTCGAACACGAGCTCCATATACTCAAATCGCCTCAACTGATCATGTGTGGCCCCAACGTCTATTCTGTCGTAGTTGAAGGAGGCGCACCGCCAAGTAATTTAAGGTGACAGCGCAGGTTATCATTGTTCTAATTCATCGGTGTTACGAATATTAATTGTGCATCTGAGAATGAAAATGAAATAAAACAAAAACCATTGCAAGGGAGAAATGTGAAATAAAAACTCTACTAAATTTCAAGGGAAATGAATTTCAAAATAGAAATTGAGGAATAAAAAACAATAATAATAATAATAATTTAAAAGCACACAATTAAGGATCATTCAAATATTTGGAATCTTGTATAACACTAATTTTAATGTTGTAAGGGATATGACAATCTTGAATTTGTATTCAAATGGATGAAAAAAAAATCAACAAAAAGATAATTTGTACAAAGATCGTAATCATCGGGCAAGACGAAATCTTCCAAATTATTAACATTTTGAAAAATAACTAGAGAAAATGGTAGAGAGAGAATGGTGAACAAAAAAATCGGGCCTGACGGGCTGGCCCGAGCCCGACCTGGTCAAGGCCCGGTCAAGCCCGACCCGGTTCAGGCCCGAACTGGGCCGAGCCCTTACCCGGGGCCCTGAAAGAGCCCCGGTTTGGAGCTGTTACCCGGCCCGGTCCGGGCCGGGTAAAGCCCGAATATCGGGCTAGCCCGAGACCGGGCCGGCCATAGCCCGATCCGGTCTCGGGCTAGGCCCGATTGAGCCTAACGGCTCTTTTTAAGAGCCGTTAGGCTCATGGCAGCATGGCTGCCACGTGGCAGCCATGCTGCCATGAGAGCAGCCAACGGCTCTCAAGAGAGCCGTTGGCTGCTGCCTTTTTTTTTTTAAATTAAAAAATAATTATTTTAATTATTTTTTAATAATAATAATAATAATAAACCAAAAAAATTTCTATAAATACCCCCCTCCCCTCTCTCTTTTCTCACACCCCACCCATCTCTCTCTCTCTCTGTTAGCTCTCCCAATGGCGTCGTTCTCCACAACTCCAGCGTCGTCTTCCCAAAGTACGACTTTGGTGGTGGAGCACAACCGTAGAGCGAGTATTTGGGAGCATTTCGAGATGGTCTTAGTCGAGACCGAAAGAAAAGCGCGCTGCAAGATGTGCTCGAAGTTGCTATCCATCAGCGGCAACTCGACGCTCGTTAGACACCAGAAGTCTTGCGAGTCGAAACAAGCTCCTCCCGAGTCACGTCAAGCCCAAATTTCTGGAGTCGGACAGATTTGGACGTACGATCAAATGCGACAGCGAGAGCTGTAGGCGAAGTTCGTCATCAAACGTGGGCTGTCATTCAGCGTCTTCGACAATGACGACGACACAGAGTACATACATGGGGGGCTTCAACCCAAATACCAAAATGTTAGTAGAATTACTTTAAGGCGCGACACGATTATGTTATATTTAGAAGCAAAACAAGAATTAATTAGGTATTTTGAAAATTTCGAAGGACGTGTGAGTCTAACGAGCGACGTTTGGACGAGTAATTTAAATTTAGGATTAGCTTATCTTTGCATCACTTGTCATTGGATTGATCTCATTTCGTGGGAGCAAAATAAACGCGTAATATGTTTTACAGGTTT
The DNA here is from genome assembly GCA_033032865.1 of Dactylorhiza incarnata. Lineage (NCBI taxonomy): Eukaryota > Viridiplantae > Streptophyta > Magnoliopsida > Asparagales > Orchidaceae > Dactylorhiza > Dactylorhiza incarnata. Next base: position 951,045 of record JAWHQI010000305.1, on the reverse strand, counting down.
TGAATTCCCGCACATGGATATAGCTTTATATAAAGTTATTATGAAATGTGCGCGAGAATTTAAAATTAATGATAAAATACTTAGTTTTTCTCTTGATAACGCCTCCAATAATGGCGCCGCAATTGAATTGTTAAAACGAGATTTAAAACTATTTCTCAACGGCGCGTTTTTTCATACTAGATGTATTTGTCACGTCCTAAATTTAGTGGTACAGGATAGTTTAAAGGCAATGACACAATATATTAATAAAATTCACGACATGTTAAAAACAATTTATTGTACTAAACTACGACCTCAAGATTTTGGAAAATTTGTAAAGCACAAAATCAGAAATATTTGAAACCACAATTAGATATGCCTATTAAATGGAACTCAACCTATAAAATTGTTGGAACCTGGATACCGGTCCAACTTGTTCGAGACTTGGGGAGTAGCTTGAGTTACTTCTCTCCTCGTCAGATCCTAGAACTAAGTGTCCCGAACTATGAACCAACCCTCACTGGTTGTTAGGTAGCTCCCTAAGAATGACCCACTGGCTGCAGCGGGGAGGTCCCGCCACTAACCCGGAAATCTAACTTGATTTCCCCTCCCGAAAACCAGAAGCTGAGCCTGTCTCAGACAGCACGAGGAAGAAAGCACAGGCTTTCTCAAGGGGGTGAATCTCTGCTGATCTGAGACATAATGGGTCCTATTTATAGGGAAAGACTTCCCAGGGGTAGAATGGTTCGGATGACCTGCGGATAGCGTAACTCTGTCTTACTGTTTTGCTAAACGCACTCCAAATTGGTCTGCAGATAGCCAGACTCCGCTGTCCCGAAGGGCTATAGGCAGACCACCGGGGGTGCCCGGATGATTCTATTTCCCAGAATCTGACTCTACTCGCCGAGGGAGGCACCGGTCTACTCGCTAGGCCTCCTGACTCTACTCGCCGAGAGAGGCATCGGCCTACTCGCCAGGTGCCTTAGGCTCTACTCGCCGAGAGAGGCATCGGCCTACTCGTCAGGTGCCTTAGGCTCTACTCGCCGAGAGAGGCATCGGTCTACTCGCCAGGTGCCCTCGGCTCTACTCGCCGAATACGGGTTGTACACAATCCCCGCTCTTTGCGAGCTCGCTAGAGGTCGGAAAGAAGAGTCCAATCCCTTATTCGGCGGAACGGCGAGCCCACAGGCTTTTCCTCTATAAATAGAGTGGGGGTATGACTTTCATCCCATGTGCCAGAATGTCTTCCAAGGGGGGGCCTTCCACAGCCGCCGACCGGGGGCTCGCTGATGACGAGCCTGAGGCTGCGGCCGTCATGGACATAATTGGAGAGTTCCTGACGCCTCGCCCTCCCGGCTCCGTGAGGAAGAGGAAGTCCAAGCGGAAGAGAACTGACCTGGAGCCGCCGTTCCCGTTGTAACTACACCGCCTACGGATCACGCCAACAGCAGCCAGGCGCCACCACCGCAACTTATCCGCCACGATCCGCCGGCTTTCATCCGCCCGAAAGCGGCTATTATACCACGCTATACCAGGTTGAAATTCCCAACCTACGACGGGAAAGTTGATCCATTGGGCTGGCTCACTAGATGCGAGAAATTTTTCAGCCACAAACAAACTCCGCCAGCAGAACGCCTTCACCTAGCTTCCTTCCACATGCTTGACTCAGCTCTATTGTGGGCTTCTCGTCTCCTCACAGACCAGCCGAACCTGATGTGGGAGGACTTCAAACGGTACTGCAACTTGCGTTTCGGTCCTCCTATCCGCAGCAACCCCTTCGGCGAACTCACATCTTTACGACAAACGGGGTCCGTGGACGAGTACCTGGAACAATTTCAGCTTCTTTTGGCGCATGTTACCCTTACCCCGGAAATGCAAATCGTCATTTTCACCGCGGGACTCCGCGACCGCCTACGACTGGATGCCGAATTTGAGGCCCCTCCAGAGTTAGTGACTGCTATGATTTTGGCCAGGCTCTGCGACCGTCGCCTCCAGCTGACACAAGAGGCATACCTGCTCCCCAACAACAACATTCAGCAGGGCCGTCTCGAGGGTCCTCCAGCCCCACCGGTCCGCCGATTATCTCGGGTCGAGATGTTTGAACGACGCACCCATGGATTATGTTTTAACTGCGATGAGCAGTACACTCGCGAACACAGGTGCAAAAAGCTTTTTTACCTGCACGTCGAGGACTCCGACGAGGAGGGTGTCGGATGACGCTCGCACCATTGTGCTTCCCCTTGAGCTTGAGGTCAAGCTCATTTTCAACGACGGGTGAGATGTTATGGCTTGCGTACCCGTTTATCTAGTTAATTAGGATTATCTCCATTATGTAGGTGTCATCATTATATGGATGTTATCATTATGTCGGTGTCCTCGAGCATAAATAGCAGGCCTCCTAGAGTGGATGGGTATGCCCCCACACCCCCCTCTCCTCCAAGCGTTTTTCTCCGAACCCCGCCTGTTAGACCTTCCCCTCTACTCGCCACCCGCCATGTGGAAAGAGCCATCCGAAGACGGGCGTGCCTTCTGTGTTCGCAATTTTCGAGCGCACAACTTCCCCAGCTCGCAGACCTTGGGCGAGGAGCTGACGGACGTCGAGAAACGTTACCTGCCACCGGGCTACACAGCGAGGCGGCCAACCCCTGGTGAGTTCCTTAACTCCTTCTTCGACGGTGAACTCACCATCCCCCTAGCCCATTTCCAGGTGGGGTTGAGGCTGCCTCTATGGCCTGAGGTGTGCCAGGTCCTTCGATACTTCGGGATGATCCCCGCGCAGGTCAACCCTAACGCGATCAGCGTTTTGGTCGCATACGCCTGTTACCTGCGCGAGGAGAAGATCGAATTCGACCTCTCCGTCTTCCGCAAGGTCCTGACCCTGAAGGCGACTGGAGACAACACCTCGTTCTTTACCAGTGTGTGCGTTAAGGTAGCTGAGACACTCAACAAGGTCCATCATTGGACCGATAAATTTGTCGTGGTGCGAGGCGACTTCGGGAACATTCCCTTCGCCCCCATTCAGAAGGTAGAGACGGAGTACAGACCGCCTCGCTTGAAAGGGGACGCTCTGGCCCTCTATACTTACATGAAGAGTAGGGTTATGGACGTGGTTTTCCTGCGGCGAGGCGTGGATCAGCTCGCCTTCGTGCCTCCTGGAGCGGGTAAGTCTTGGGTAATACTCGCCGCGCTTCCTCCCCTTTCTCCCGACCCTCTGCTCTTGGCAGAGATCTGAATTAATTTTCACCTTCTTGCAGGTGAGCGCGTCATCCCCTCCCGTCCTCCTTGCGACGCCTCGCAGCGTCAGTCTAGCGAGCCTCATCCCGATGGGGCCCTTGGAGCGGCGGTAGTTTCGGTGGATAGCGGGACGCCTCCGTCAACGGACAAGGGAAAAGGTCTGGTTGATCCTGAGGCCGCCTCGGCTAGTGAGCCGAGGCGAAAGAAGCAGAAGACTGGGAGATCTTCTCGTCCTCCAACGAGCCCGCCTCCTGAACCCTCATCCCACACAAATTTTGGATTGGGGATGAGGAGCGAGGACTCCAAAGGTAATCCGTTGTTGATATGGGACCATGATGCGAACATGGTCCTGGTGAGTTCGCTCCTCCCCTCCTGGGAGGATTTCGAGGAGGTAGGCGAGCAGGCGTATAACCTGCTCTTTGGGTTATATGGTCGAGAACCCGGATACCGGTCCAACTTGTTCGAGACTTGGGGAGTAGCTTGAGTTACTTCTCTCCTCGTCAGATCCTAGAACTAAGTGTCCCGAACTATGAACCAACCCTCACTGGTTGTTAGGTAGCTCCCTAAGAATGACCCACTGGCTGCAGCGGGGAGGTCCCGCCACTAACCCGGAAATCTAACTTGATTTCCCCTCCCGAAAACCAGAAGTTGAGCCTGTCTCAGACAGCACGAGGAAGAAAGCACGGGCTTTCTCAAGGGGGTGGATCTCTGCTGATCTGAGACATAATGGGTCCTATTTATAGGGAAAGACTTCCCAGGGGTAGAATGGTCCGGATGACCTGCGGATAGCGTAACTCCGCCTTACTGTTTTGCTAAACGCACTCCAAATTGGTCTGCAGATAGCCAGACTCCGCTGTCCCGAAGGGCTATAGGCAGACCACCGGGGGTGCCCGGATGATTCTATTCCCCAGAATCTGACTCTACTCGCCGAGGGAGGCACCGGTCTACTCGCTAGGCCTCCTGACTCTACTCGCCGAGAGAGGCATCGGCCTACTCGCCAGGTGCCTTAGGCTCTACTCGCCGAGAGAGGCATCGGCCTACTCGCCAGGTGCCTTAGGCTCTACTCGCCGAGAGAGGCATCGGCCTACTCGCCAGGTGCCCTCGGCTCTACTCGCCGAATACGGGTTGTACACAATCCCCGCTCTTTGCGAGCTCGCTAGAGGTCGGAAAGAAGAGTCCAATCCCTTATTCGGCGGAACGGCGAGCCCACGGGCTTTTCCTCTATAAATAGAGTGGGGGTATGCCTTTCATCCCATGTGCCAGAATGTCTTCCAAGGGGGGGCCTTCCGCAGCCGCCGACCGGGGGCTCGCTGATGACGAGCCTGAGGCTGCGGCCGTCATGGACATCATTGGAGAGTTCCTGACGCCTCGCCCTCCCGGCTCCGTGAGGAAGAGGAAGTCCAAGCGGAAGAGAACTGACCTGGAGCTACGCAAGAGATCTTCCACGGATCCGGAATCCACGGCGAGGTGCGGACCCTTGCTTGGGAAGGTGACGACCTCGCCTATTCGTGAAGAGCTCGCTGCTGACTCATTTCGCCAGCAAGGAGGGGGCGAGGTCGGCATTACAACAGGTGGGCTCGAGGATGCGAGATTGCCTCCAGCGGATCAGGGCGCCCCGCTATTTCCTCCCGTTCGTCCCACTGCGACCTCTAGTAAGGGCGCTATCTTCTCGCCCCACTAGGCTGAATTTGTACTGACCTTTTGTTACCCGCAGCGCTTCCTGGTCACCTGGATCAGTCTGGTCAATTCGGCGCGGCGCTGTCGACGGGTCTTGGGACCGCGTCCTCCTCGGCCCCAAGGCAGATTTTGGCCCTCCCTCCTCCTCCCTTGCAGTCACCTCCTCGGCAGTCTGGGGTAGGTCAGCCGACCCGCCCCACTGCCGGAGGGAAATCTTCGACGATAGGGCCTTTATCCGGGGGGACCGGTGTGGTTCTCCGCTTGTCTGCCTCTACTGGGAGGTTGCAGGCAGATCCGCCTCACTACCAGGAAGGGGACACTACTCACGGGGGTACTCGCCTTGCTTATCTTCGCCGCCTTCTTCGTTTCTGTGGCTTACCCTTGTCCTTTATCTCCTTTCAGATAACCGGGGATCTCCCTCTTCCAGTCGTCCTCCATCGACGAATTCGCTGCTGGGGTCGTCACCGCCCGAGGCGTCTACTCCTTTGAGGGAGCTACTCGCGGGCCCCCCGGGCTTTAATGAGGGGTCGTGGGCTCGCCTGATTGCCGTCTTTCGAGCCCATGATTCCTTTCTGATGTCTACGCCCCCCGCCGAGGTGAACGCGCGGTTGGCTGACCTCGGGGACCGCCTCTCTGAAGTGGAGGAGTTTCAACAGCAGGTGCAGGGCGAGGACGGCCTCTTTGACAGGGTGACTGACCTAGAGGCGAGATTATACGAGGTGGAGACTCGCCAGCAAGCTACCGAGGACGATCTTCACCGCTTCTCGCAGGTGGCTGGCACCGTGGGCGAGGCCTCTTTACTGGAAGAACATATCCGCCGAGGCGAGGATCACATCCGGCAAAGTGAGGAGAGTCTGGGGCAGGCCCGCGAAGACCTGCGAGCAGCTCGCGGCATCACTTGGAGAGCTCGTCACCCTCAGCGCACGCGTCGCCTGGGTCGCGGTCCGCGGCGCCGCGGTGGAGCTTCTTAGGCTGTATTCTCCCTTTTGATGCGTTTCGCCATTTTTTTCTTTGACGCGTGATATGTAAAGGCACTCGCGACCTCTCGGGTACCTGTAATGTGCGGGCGATGTTTTTGTCTTTTGTGTACTCGCGCCATGCGCTTAGAGCATTTTTGTTAAAGGTTTTTTGTACCCGCGCTGTATTTTATGTGTGCTAGGGTTGCTGCCTCTTACCTGCGCGTTGTTGAACTAGCTACTCGTTTAGGCGTACTCGCATAGGTGGTTATCCACTTCGCGTGCGATCAGGCCGGATGAGGCGGAGTCTATAAATAGCAGGCCTCCTAGAGTGGATGGGTATGCCCCCACACCCCCTCTCCTCCAAGCGTTTTTCTCCGAACCCCGCCTGTTAGACCTTCCCCTCTACTCGCCACCCGCCATGGGGAAAGAGCCATCCGAAGACGGGCGTGCCTTCTGTGTTCGCAATTTTCGAGCGCACAACTTCCCCAGCTCGCAGACCTTGGGCGAGGAGCTGACGGACGTCGAGAAACGTTACCTGCCACCGGGCTACACAGCGAGGCGGCCAACCCCTGGTGAGTTCCTTAACTCCTTCTTCGACGGTGAACTCACCATCCCCCTAGCCCATTTCCAGGTGGTGTTGAGGCTACCTCTATGGCCTGAGGTGCGCCAGGTCCTTCGATACTTCGGGATGATCCCCGCGCAGGTCAACCCTAACGCGATCAGCGTTTTGGTCGCATACGCCTGTTACCTGCGCGAGGAGAAGATCGAATTCGACCTCTCCGTCTTCCGCAAGGTCCTGACCCTGAAGGCGACTGGAGACGGCACCTTGTTCGTTACCAGTGTGTGCGTTAAGGTAGCTGAGACACTCAACAAGGTCCATCATTGGACCGATAAATTTGTCGTGGTGCGAGGCGACTTCGGGAACATTCCCTTCGCCCCCATTCAGAAGGTAGAGACGGAGTACAGACCGCCTCGCTTGAAAGGGGACGCTCTGGCCCTCTATACTTACATGAAGAGTAGGGTTATGGACGTGGTTTTCCTGCGGCGAGGCGTGGATCAGCTCGCCTTCGTGCCTCCTGGAGCGGGTAAGTCTTGGGTAATACTCGCCGCGCTTCCTCCCCTTTCTCCCGACCCTCTGCTCTTGGCAGGGATCTGAATTAATTTTCACCTTCTTGCAGGTGAGCGTGTCATCCCCTCCCGTCCTCCTTGCGACGCCTCATGGCGTCAGTCTAGCGAGCCTCATCCCGAGGGGGCCCTTGGAGCGGCGGTAGTTTCGGTGGATAGCGGGACGCCCCCGTCAACGGACAAGGGAAAAGGTCTGGTTGATCCTGAGGCCGCCTCGGCTAGTGAGCCAAGGCGAAAGAAGCAGAAGACTGGGAGATCTTCTCGTCCTCCAACGAGCCCGCCTCCTGAACCCTCATCCCACACAAATTTTGGATTGGGGATGAGGAGCGAGGACTCCAAAGGTAATCCGTTGTTGATATGGGACCATGATGCGAACAGGGTCCTGGTGAGTTCTCTCCTCCCCTCCTGGGAGGATTTCGAGGAGGTAGGCGAGCAGGCGTATAACCTGCTCTTTGGGTTATATGGTCGAGAAGACGCCGAAGTTCTCGCAGAGGCTCCCATTCGCGATCTAGCCAACCTCACCAGCCGTTCCGCTCTCCGCACCGCCGAGCTGGCTCACCAGACGGCGCGGCGGGGGCTTCAATCGAATAGGCGACTCCGCGAGCTGGGCGCCACCTATAAAGAGCTGGAGAGGAAGCTGGCGGCAATGGCGGAGGAGCTTGCCGGGTCCAAGGCTAAGGAGGTCGTTCTCCTTGAGGTGAGCGTCCTTGTCCATTTACCTCCCACTTGCTGGCCGACGCTATTGTTTGACCTTTGCTAATGCAGGAGTCCACCGTTGTGCTGGTGACGCGGGTCTCCGAGCTGGAGGCGCAGCTGGCCGCTTCGCAGCGGGAAGTCAACTACCTAGGGACCCGCCTTGCCGAGGCGGAATCGGAGATAGCTGAGCTCCGACATCCTAGCAGAGGGGAGTTGTCCACAGCTCCGCAGCTCCTTCACTTCACCCCGGCCCAGGTTGCCGAGATGCGCAGGCAGCTGGCCATCAAGACGGCGGTGTTCACGCGGGAGCGACTCCGGCGGCGATTTCTTCTTACTGCGGAGGGGGCCACAGTTGATCTCGCGGACCTTCTCCCAGAACTATATCGCGAGGCGGTGAGCCCCACCCAGGCGAGAACTCCAAGTGACGGCTCATCTGGCGAATCGGAAGAGGATGACCAGGGCGAATAGCTCGTTTTTTTTTTATATTTTGTAAGCCCTGTAATGATATTTTCTCTTGGGAATATTTTCGGCGTACTCACCCTTTCTGTTTGACCGAGTGGGCATGCTCGCCATATTTTAACCCGCTCGATCTTTCCTCTTCCCTTGTCTTAAATCTCGTCTGACGCGCTCATCATTATTGTTTATTACTTTTATTATATATATTTTTTTGCGACGCGCTTGCCTATGTACCGTACTCGCGCCTAAGGGGTACTCGCTCGTGGCGAGAGCTCGCGCGAGAGCTTTCTTCGCCTTAGTCAGGTGCCCGTTTGCTTATGGCTTCGCAGAGTGTGAGGCGGTTGGAGCGTGCTTCTCCCCCTTGTTAGCGCTTTTCGCGAGATGGTTGACGAATAGACGAGTAATTTCCATATTCACGAGTCTGGGAGGTTTTAAGGAACTCGCCTCACCTCCTCTTCCCTTATGAGATTGCTTTTTGGGGTTAGCACTTAGTAGGGTTTGGGGCTCACTCGAGGGGGCAAGTAGTCAGCCTGCAGGGGAGGAGCCCGATGCTACGGCCTGGTCTACGGCAACTCTCTGCTCGAGGACATAGAACTCACTCGAGGGGGCAAGTAGCTAGCCTGCAGGGGAGGAACCCAGTGCTACGGCCTGGTCTACGACAACTCTCGGCTCGAGGACATAGAACTCACTCGAGGGGGCAAGTAGCCAGCCTGCAGGGGAGGAGCCCAGTGCTACGGCCTGGTCTACAGCAACTCTCTGCTCGAGGACATAGAACTCACTCGAGGGGGCAAGTAGCCAGCCTGCAGGGGAGGAACCCAGTGCTACGGCCTGGTCTACGGCAACTCTCGGCTCGAGGACATAGAACTCACTCGAGGGGGCAAGTAGCCAGCCTGCAGGGGAGGAACCCAGTGCTACGGCCTGGTCTACGACAACTCTCTGCTCGAGGACATAGAACTCACTCGAGGGGGCAAGTAGCCAGCCTGCAGGGGAGGAGCCCAGTGCTACGGCCTGGTCTACGGCAACTCTCTGCTCGAGGACATAGAACTCACTCGAGGGGGCAAGTAGCCAGCCTGCAGGGGAGGAACCCAGTGCTACGGCCTGGTCTACGACAACTCTCGGCTCGAGGACATAGAACTCACTCGAGGGGGCAAGTAGCCAGCCTGCAGGGGAGGAGCTCAGTGCTACGGCCTGGTCTATGGCAACTCTCTGCTCGAGGACATAGAACTCACTCGAGGGGGCAAGTAGCCAGCCTGCAGGGGAGGAGCCCAGTGCTACGGCCTGGTCTACGGCAACTCTTTGCTCGAGGACATAGAACTCACTCGAGGGGGCAAGTAGCCAGCCTGCAGGGGAGGAACCCAGTGCTACGGCCTGGTCTACGGCAACTCTCGGCTCGAGGACATAGAACTCACTCGAGGGGGCAAGTAGCCAGCCTGCAGGGGAGGAGCCCAGTGCTACGGCCTGGTCTACGACAACTCTCTGCTCGAGGACATAGAACTCACTCGAGGGGGCAAGTAGCCAGCCTGCAGGGGAGGAACCCAGTGCTACGGCCTGGTCTACGGCAACTCTCTGCTCGAGGACATAGAAGGGGCCCATCGTTCGGTACCTACCGTCCAAGTGGTGAAGCGCTACCAGTTTATGACGGAAAATGTTATCGTTTTGTTTTATCATAACAAAAATGAACCAGGCATTACATTGATATTAGGAGTAGAAACGTTTCAAATCGTCTCCACTCCAAGTGTTTCCTAGGAGTTCCCCCTCGACGTTCTGTAGGCGGTACCCACCTGTTTTTAGTGCTTCAGAAACTATGTAGGGGCCCTCCCAATTAGGATGAAGTTTACCCACCGTGGCGGATCTTCCTGCGGCATCCACCTTCTTGAGAACCAGGTCTCCCTTGATGAACTGCTTGACTCGGACCTGTTTGTCAAAGTGCTTCGCCATCCTTCGCTTGATCTCTTCCTATCGGATCGTGGCCTGGTCGCGAAGCTCCTCCACGAAATCCAAGGCGAGTCGTTGCGCCTCTTCGTTCTCGAGTCTCCACCCTTCATCCCCATCCTCTGCCGCCACCACCCTGGGACTCCGGACCTCGAACTCTATCGGGATGAGAGCCTCCGAGCCGTGTGATAGCTTGAACGGCGTTTCGCCGGTTGCCGTGGTGGGGGTAGTCCTCAGGGCCCAGAGGACCGAGGGGAGCTGTTCCACCCAATTACCCTTCAGGTTCTCCACCTTCTTCTTGAGCAGGTTGAGGATGACTTTGTTGGCCGCTTCGACCTGGCCGTTGCTTCGTGGGTGATGAGCTGAGGCGAAGCGGAGATCGATGCCAAGTTGGCTACAGAAATCGGCGAGCTCAAGGCTTGCGAATTGTGGACCGTTGTCGGTGACGATGGCGAGGGGTAGACCATGTCTGCACACGATCTCCCCCCAAATGAAGTTCTTCACCACCAGGGAGGTCATTTTTGCCAGGGCCTTCACCTCCATCCACTTGGAGAAATAATCGATCATCACCATGAGATATCTCCTTTGCCCACTTGCCGGGGGGAATGGTCCCACCAGATCCATTCCCCAAATGGCGAAGGGCCAAGGGGTGGTGATTGACCGAAGACGCTGGGCTGGCTGTAACTAGAGCGGAGCATAGAGTTGGCACTTTCAGCATCTCCTCGCGAACTCCTCTGCGTCTTTCCGAATTGTGGGCCAAAAGTATCCTGCTCGGAGTACCCTCTTCTCCAGGGTTCTGCTTCCCGAATGACTGCCGCACTCGCCTGTGTGAATCTCCTCCAAGACCCGGGAGGCATCCTCCTCGGACAGGCACCTGGCCAAGGGACCGGATAGAGTCTTCCTGTAGAGCACCCCGTCAGTTAGTAAATAATAAGCGGACTTGTACCTGAACCGCCTCTTGTCCTGAACCTCCGCAGGCAAGCATTTTGTGGTTAAGAAAGTGATCAGGGGGTCCATCCACGAAGCGGGTTGGTCGATGTCCATCACTTCTCCTTCCTCGATCGAAGGCCTAAACAACTCGGTGACCGTTCCCACGACCAGGGGGCCATATTTGGCCAGTCGATCTGCTCGGGCGTTCTCCTCCCTTGGCACATGTTGTATGGAGAAGGACTTAAAGGCGCCCACCAAGTCTTTGACCTTTACCAGATAGCGCTGCAGTACCGGCTCTCTTGCTTCATACTCTCCTCGGATCTGGGAGGTGACCACCAGTGAGTCGGAGTGGACTCTGATGTCGTGGATCCCCAGCTCCTGGGATAGGCGTAGTCCCGCAATTACAGCTTCATATTCTGCCTGATTGTTGGTAACGGGGAAGTGAATGCTGACGGCTTGCTCAATTCTAGTGCCCTGAGGGCTGATCAGGATGATGCCTCCTCCACATGAGTTCCTCCCCGACGCTCCATCCACGAACACTTCCCACGCCACCTGCTGGGGTATCTCCTCCTTGCCTATTCTGCGGTATAGTCGACTAGGAAGTCTGCCACCGCTTGGGCCTTCATGGCCAGCCGGGGCACGTAGGCGACGTCAAACTCGCTGAGTTCTACTGACCACTTTGCCATCCTGCCAGAATGCTCTACCCCTTCTAGGACATTGCGGAGAGGGTGGTCGGTCACTACCTTAATCGGGTGGGCCTGGAAGTAAAGTCGCAGTCTCCGCGCCGATACAATCAAGGCGAACGCCAATTTTTCCAGGATGGGGTATCGTAATTCTGCCTTCCGCAGGACCCGACTTACGTAGTAAATGGGGAGTTGGCGCTTCCCCTCCTCGCGTACCAGGACCGAGCTTACCGCTTCCGACCCCACCCCTATGTATAGGAAGAGATCTTCTCCCTCTCTAGGCCCTTGTAACAGAGGTACCTGGGCCAACTGGAGTTTTAGGCTTTCAAAGGCTCCCTGGAACTCTGCCGACCACTCGAACTTTTTATTGTCTCGGAGGGTTTTGAAGAAAGGTGAGCATTTCTCCCCTGCTCTGGAGAGGAACCTGCTCAGCCCGGCTAGGCGACCTGTCAGGCGCTGAACTTCCTTGACGTTCCTGGGTGCTTCCATCTCCATGATCGCCTTCACCTTGTCCCGGTTCGGTTCTACTCCAGCCGGAGTCAAGAGGTGTCCCAAGAACTTCCCCTTTCCAGCCCCAAACACGCACTTGGCCGGATTTAGTCTCATCTTATACTTTCGCAGCGTGACGAAGGTCTCTTCCAAGTCATGGAGGTGCTCCCCGACGCTCTTGCTTTTTACCATGAGATCATCGACGTATACTTCCAAGTTTCGCCCCTTCTGCTCTTTGAACACCCTGTCCATCATGCGATGATAGGTTGCTCCTGCGTTTTTAAGCCCGAAAGGCATCATTTTATAACAATAGCATCCGTCGTTGGTAATGAAGGATACGTGTTTCACGTCAGGTGGATGCATGCGGATTTGGTGGTAACCAGAAAATGCATCTAAAAAACTCATGACAGGGAATCCGACGGCCGAATCTACTAGCTCGTCGATTCTAGGCAAAGGGTAACAATCCTTGGGGCAAGCTTTATTAAGGATAGAAAAATCGATACACATGCGCCACTTCCCCTCTCCCTTCCTCACCATTACAATGTTGGAGACCCAGCCTGGGTACTGGATCTCCGACACAAACCCTGCTTCCAGCAGCTTCCTGACCTCCTCCCTGATGGGCTCGGCTAGGGTGGTGCGGTTGCCCTCTTCTTCTGTTGGATGGGGTGGACTCCCTTATCCAAGTTGAGATGATGGCAGGCGACGTCTGCGTCGACACCTGGCATATCGGCTGCGCTCCACGCAAAGATGTCCGCGTTCTTCTGGATGCAGGACATGATCTTCTCCTTGTCTTCCTCTTCCAGCTCCCTGCTGACCTTCACCCTTCCCGGCCTTCCGCCTTCTGCTAGGATCTCCTTCTCCTCTACTTCCTCAGCTGCTTCCAGCCTTGCCGTCTCCTCTGCTTCTTCGGCCGCTTCCTGCCTCGCCATCTCCTCCATCACCAGGTCCACCGCCTCTGCCTCCTCCTTCCAGCTGATCATGTTGACAGCGTTAAGATAACACTGCCTCGCCACCTTGGGATCGCTCCGGATCCGGATCTGCACGCCTCCCTGGTTGTACTTCAGGCATTGATGGTAGGAGGAGGGCACACACTTGTAGGCACTGATGAGTGGTCTGCCGAAGATGGCATTGTAACTGCTGGGGGCGTCTACAATGACAAACCTACAACACTTGGTGGTCCCTCCCAACGTCACCACCAACTCCACACCTCCCTCTACTTCTTTTCTTTCTCCCGCGAACCCAAAGAGCGGTCCTTCCGTCGAGGTAACCCTCTTCTCTTCCACCTTCATGACATCAAACGCTTTCTTGAACACGACATTGACGGAGCTCCCGTTATCCACCAGGATGCGAGAGACCGTATAGTTCTCCACCGCGGCCTTGATCACCACCGCGTCACAGAAAGGGTTTTCGTTCCCCAACATGTCTTCCTCCGAGAAAGTGATCTCTCCTGACGGTGGCGGAACCTGGGAGGTAGAGGCCACGCTCTTCCGATACACGACGTTGAGGCTCCCCTTCCGGGTCGCCTCCAACCCTGCTCCTCCGTGGATGACCCCTATCCCCCCATGGGCTCCCAGATCCCCCCTATCCTCACACCTCCTTGGGGCGGGGGCTCCTCCCCCTTCGATCCTTAACATGTCTCCTTCTCGCCTCTCATGCCCTTCCTGGGCTCCTCCAGCTCCTCTCCTCAACTCCAAGAACTCAGGGCACGTGGCCATTGCGTGGCCCTCTACCTGATGGAAGTCGCAGTAGGGCATCGCCCGGCGCTCTTCTTCACCCCGGGGCTGTCGCGGCCTTCCCCCTCTTCCTCGTCCTCGTCCCCTCCTGATCACATTAGCTTCTCTGGGCGGCGCTTGGTTTTGCCTCCACTGTCCTTGCCTCCGCTCGGGTGAGCGACAGCGGTCTCGTCGTTCCGGAGAGTACCTCCCTCCTGGTCTCCCTTGGTAGCCTCCTCCAGCAGGCCTCCAGGCCGGCCGGCGAGGCGGAGCCTGGAACCTTCTCTCCTGATCTCGCTGATCCCTGTTCTCCCGGGACCCTCCCTCTTCTCGCCTTCTCGGCTCACCTCTCTTCTCGGACTCGCGTCGGCCGCTCCCCTCTCCTTCTTTCTCCCCTCCCTCCAATCTGGCTAACTTGGCCACGAACTCTAGGCTGGTTGCCTCCCCCGCGATCTGCCTCCCGGCCCGATCGACTAACTCCTCGAACGATAGGGGGGATTGCGAGTGATCTCCATCTTGAAAAACCCTGGCTGCAACCCCAGCTTGAACGCCAAGATCAGGGTATGTCCAGGGACCTCTTGGACCAGGAGGATCTCCTCCTGAAAGCGATCCAAATACGACCCGAGCATCTCCTTGGGTCTCTGCTTGATAAGGATAAGATCTTCTGAACCCTTCCTCCTCTTCTTGGACGTGGAGAAGCGGAGCAAGTAACTTCTGCGCAGGTCATCGAACCCGTAGACGCTTCCCGCCGGTAACTGGTGGAACCAATCTCTGGCTTTTTCCTGGAAGGTTATGGCGAACAACCGACATTTGAAGGGATCCGTCATCGGCTTGATGGAGACCATATCTTCAAACCATTGCAGATGCTTGATGGGATCTTCTTTCCCGGAGTAGAAACTCATGGCGGGCTCTGTGAATCCTGCAGGAATGGGAGCAGACAGCACCAACTCGCAGAAAGGACTGCGCGGGGCGAGTTGGCGGATGGGACGAACTTGGTCGTACTCGCCCTCTGACTGGCGAGTCTCCGTCGGGCTGGCAAAGAGCACTCGCGCGCGGAGCGGCTGGTCTTCCTCCCCTAGGAGCGCTTCCTTGCCGAGGCGCTGACTAGGACCTGCTTCCGTGGGCGAGGCGACTGCGATAGGGGGGATACTCCCACCTCGGCACGAGGTGTGAGTAACCTCCGGATGGTATCCTCCATCACCTTCATCCCCTGCTCGAAGACACTCTTGGTCACGAACTCGCCCAAAGGCGGCGAGTTCCCCTGGTCGGTTCCCAGCTCGTCACGTTCAGTCATGGGATCGTCAGATGAGATTTTCTTCTCTTGCTACAGTCCACGCTCACCGCACCAAAAATGTTGGAACCCGGATACCGGTCCAACTTGTTCGAGACTTGGGGAGTAGCTTGAGTTACTTCTCTCCTCGTCAGATCCTAGAACTAAGTGTCCCGAACTATGAACCAACCCTCACTGGTTGTTAGGTAGCTCCCTAAGAATGACCCACTGGCTGCAGCGGGGAGGTCCCGCCACTAACCCGAAAATCTAACTTGATTTCCCCTCCCGAAAACCAGAAGCTGAGCCTGTCTCAGACAGCACGAGGAAGAAAGCACAGGCTTTCTCAAGGGGGTGGATCTCTGCTGATCTGAGACATAATGGGTCCTATTTATAGGGAAAGACTTCCCAGGGGTAGAATGGTCCGGATGACCTGCGGATAGCGTAACTCCGCCTTACTGTTTTGCTAAACGCACTCCAAATTGGTCTGCAGATAGCCAGACTCCGCTGTCCCGAAGGGCTATAGGCAGACCACCGGGGGTGCCCGGATGATTCTATTCCCCAGAATCTGACTCTACTCGCCGAGGGAGGCACCGGTCTACTCGCTAGGCCTCCTGACTCTACTCGCCGAGAGAGGCATCGACCTACTCGCCAGGTGCCTTAGGCTCTACTCGCCGAGAGAGACATCGGCCTACTCGCCAGGTGCCTTAGGCTCTACTCGCCGAGAGAGGCATCGGCCTACTCGCCAGGTGCCCTCGGCTCTACTCGCCGAATACGGGTTGTACACATTTTGTTAAAAAGAGCCGTTCTACAAAAAGATCTTCTAATGGAATATTATAGTTTGCTTAATATTGAACACGATTTAGGTGAAAATGATTGAGATATTATAGAACATTATATATATTTACTAAAGTGTTTTGATAGGGCCACCGTTTCTTTATCTGGAGTGTATTATCCAACGAGCGCATTAGTAATTGAACATTTCGTACATATCACAGAAAGATTTAGTTATTATAGGCAACACCAAGGTTGGACTCCTTTAATTAAAATAATGGAAGAAATTTTTTTAAAATATTATAGAGAAATACCGCCTATGTTTTCGTGCGCCGCCGCTTTAAATCCGCTACTTAACGTAGAAGGCGTAGAAAATTTGATCGACGAAATCAATACTAATCTAACCTTAAATATAAATTATGATGAGGATGACCCCGTTAGTACTACAAGTTTTACTACTTTTTTTACGCAAAGTTATAATTATTACAATAACTTATACGGGTCATGACCCCGCGAAGAAATAACGCAACCCAAAACGAAGGATAGTCTTAAAAATAAAATTTTAGATTTAGCTTCTAGGAAAAAAGCGCGTACATCTGGTAGTTTAGATGAATTAGGATTATATACATAAACTCAATTTAACGATTTTATGAGTTCGGACGAGATCGAAAACTTCGATCTCTTAAATTGATGGAAAGGTAAAGTTAATACCTATCTTGTTTTGGCCTATATGGCCCGTGATTTATTAACTGTCCAAGCTAGTACAGTAGCTTCAGAGTCCGCTTTTTCTCTTAGTGGCAGGGTTTTGAACGAGCGGAGGAGCCGGCTTAACGAAGATTCGCTGGAGATTTGCATATGCTAGAAGGACTACTTGGACAGTTTAAAGAGGAAGCAACACATAACATCATTGGAGGATAGCTCGGAGGAGATAGAAGACGAAATGGACGCGTTGAATCTACAAGATGATTAAATCGAGCACTCTAAATGTACTTTTTTTTATATATGTAAATTTTTTTAATTAAATTTTATAAGAATCATAGCCTTCATAGGCTTGTACTTTCAATTTTGTATTTTGTACAATTGTACGACTTAAATTTTGTAATTTTTTAAATTTTTTGTTCCAAATTTTCAATATTAATAAAAATTTTTGTTCCAAATTTTTCGTTCAAATTGTTCAATATTAATACAATCTAATTCTAACATTAAATTTTTTCAATCTTTTTAATTTTTTTGTTCAAATTTTCAATATTTAATTATTTATAAAAATAAAAATTATAATTTATAAATAAAAAAATAAAAAAACCGGGCCGGCCCGGATCGGGCCCGAGACCGGCCCGGCCTGAAGGGCCGGAGCAAGCAGCACATAAGTGCTGCCTGCCCGGCCCGGACCGGCCCGATTCCAGGGGAGGACCGGCCCGGCCCGATATAGGAAAAAGCCCGATCGGGCCCGGTCCAGGCCGGACCGATCGGGCTTTTTGTTCACGAGAGGAGTGCCAGAGAGAAATAGAATGATATTTTAAGGTTAAGGCAAAGATTATTGGCCCGCCGAAGTAGAAATCACAGAGAAAGAAATGTGAACACTGAGATTTTATTGTTGATCATGAGAGTAGTCACAGCTTTGAGGTCTTGCCCCCCACATTAATGAGTGTATAGGAACTCCCCTCCCAAACCAGATGATGTAATAGGTTGGGGGGGGAGAGCAAGCTCGAGGAACACATTAGAGAGTTCGCGGATTTCAATCGGCTGATAACACTGTCGGCTGAAGAAACCGTCTCTTCCCCTTGACATTGGGAATAGCCGTTTTAATGACTAAACGCAGTCCATTCATATTTGCAGTCCAATGAATTTTAGTGCTTTTAGGACCACGAATAGCCGTTTTAGGTGTTTTTAGTACTGCGAATAGTTGTTGTAGATCTACTAATACCATAGCCCTTTTTTTATCGGTGGCGGTCATATCAATTGTCATGCCAAACATACATTAATTCTATAATGCCGCCGTTTTTGTCCAAATTCACCGGAGCAAAAACGCCGCGCCAAACTGAGGATAGATGAACGGTTCAAGCATATATGGATATGCAATTAGCATCTTACATGCAATTAGCATATATGGATATGTTAATTGCATCTTAATATATATGATGTGCTTATTCGTAAAATGATTGCATTAGAGTTTCGCTATAAATATGTTATGACTCAAAAACATCATTTTCGTTCTCCTTTGGTTCTGGCAACCTGCCGCCCGTGGGAGTGGGAGCCTTAAAAACATCACAACCGCCGCCACCGCGCCACACGAAGCCTTAAACTCTACACCTGCGTTATATACTTCAGAATCTATGGAGATGACGTCAGCTAATTATGTGGATTAGGGAGATAATCGCGCGCTAATAATACAAATTAAGCACAAATCACAATTGTTGGATGAAAGGAGCATGTTGGGCTGCAAAGATGCCGGATGTTAAAATTGTAGAGTTTTTGTTTCCTAGCCTCAGGCTGCTCTCGAGACAGCCGCACTCTCTTCGGAGCGCTATGGAAATGGCTGATCAAGCCGCCAACGACCGTCGAGCAGCATAGGCGGCCGCTTGGCGACCGTGGATTGCGATAAACGCCCGCTAAGATATCGTCGAGCTACCGGGTGTCTGATTATTGAGCGGTCATTTGACCATCAAGCTTGGACATATAGAATTTAAGTGTGTTGTTTCATTGTTAATTGGACGGCTCTCATCTCATCTATTTCATGGTGTTAAATACATTTACCTTTTCTAATAACATATGTATGTGTGTGCACTCGCGCGCGTGTATGTATATAATTTATATTAGCAGCAGTGTGCTAGGTTCTATGTGCAGTGTCGACAATTCAACTCTTAATAACTTTTAGGGCCCGTTCGTTTGAACGGAATTGGCTTTTCGACGAAAACCAATATTTACATGAATTAACTTTGTACATATTGTTCTACTGTAAGATTGAATTCATTCAACAGAATTGGAATTAAGACACAAAAGTTGTTTGGTTGAATGATGAAATTGGTATTGGAATTGACATTATACAATAATTTTATAAAATTCAAAATAGACGTCAGCGCCGAACGCATTAAATTTCATAATATGTTTTAAGACGCACGTTTTTCGCCCAAGCGTAAATTTTTCGCCAAGGTGCGCGTTTTTTGCCCGGGCGCGTATTTTTTTCTTCAGGACGTGTATTTTTCGCCAAGGAGTGTGTTTTTTGGCCCATGACCGCATTTTTCGCCCGATCGCGAGTTCTTCGGTTGGGAGTGCATTTTTTGGCACGGAAGCACACTTTTTGTCTGCACGCTCATTTTTTGCCCGTGCGCGAATTTTTTTCACTGGCGCGCGTTTTTGCCCAAGCGGGTGTTTTTCAGCCCAGGTGTGCTAAACGCGCTCCCGGGCAAAAAATGGGCGGTTGGGAGAAAAATGTGCGCCCGAGAAAAAACGAGCGTCTGGGCCGAAATAAACGCGGTTTGGCGAAAAATGTGCGCCCGGGCTGTTGAAACCGATTTCTCGGCCTCTTGTGAAGCTCGGGGCCCTCACCGAAATGAGGGGCAGCTAGCCCTTACTGATCCCTCGGAGAAGGTAGACTGAAGACTAGGAAAATGACTAAGACCTTAGTCACAGCGAGGAGGTCCCTCCACTAACCCGGAAGATCGTTGAGCGCTTCCCCTCCCAAGCCAAAGCTGAGACTCGGGCACCTTGGAGAGCTCTGGAAATGCTAGCCAAGGAGAGCCTGAGGAGAGAGAAGCTGAAGTGAAGTCATCTCCAAAGGTGCCCATTAGGTCTTATTTATAGGTTTTCTGATGTGACCTGCAAATAGCAGGATCCCGCCTTTTGATTTTACTATCCGCACCCCAAATGGGTCTACTAACAGCCAAACTCCGCTGTTTGGAGAGGCTAAAGGCAGACCACAAAGGGTAAAAGGGTAATTTGGCCCTATCAACCTATGGGCAAGGAATTGCGAGAACATTACTGCCGAAGCTCTCGCAGTCCTGCTCACGATGCCTCTCCTACGCGATCGCCCTGCGAGGACCTCGCTGGCCCATTCTGGCGGTATCTGCCGAGGTCCGGTCTCGCGAGCCTTCCTGCGAGACCGCCTCTTGACTTCGTCTAGCTCAACACACATTTCGTCGAACGCAGGACACTTTGCCGATCACAGACGAGCTCGACGAATGCAGAACGTTAAACGGTTCGCTGTCCGCTGAGACGGGCGGTTCGTCGACCGCTAAGATGCTGAGATTGAAGCAAGCCGTTCGTCGAACGCAGGAAACAATTCGTCGAACATAGAATTGATCTCGTCGGACGCTGAGGCCCGGTCTCATGAGCTTTCCTGCGAGACCGCCTCTTGACTTTGTCGCGCACTGAGCACATTTCGCTGAACACCTCTTTACCGAACATAAGTCTCTTCTGCCAGCGGCTTGCGAGGTATTGGTTTGCCAGCCCTCGCTTGGCCCAGTCTTTTGAAGATATCTGCCGAGATCAGGATCTCGCGACTCCTCTTGCGAGACCATCCATTTAGCTTTAATGAGCTTAGAACTCTTCGTCGACTTCTGATGATTTCGCCGAACAGGGGTGAGCTCGACGACCACAGGTGAGCTCGACGACCGCAGGTGAGCTCGACGAACACGGGAGAGTTCGTCGACCGCGGGACTCCTTTCGTCGAGCTCGGAAAGCTTTCTCAAACTGCCTGCGAACGTTTATCTCGCCGGCCCTTCTCGCTCGCCTCTCAGCGAGCCTTCCGGGAGAGACTTCTCCAAGGCCCCTCTCGCGAGGTCTTTGGCCCTATGGCCTTCCTCTCTTATTACTTCCTTCATCCTGTTGCCTTCTTAAGCAGCGCCTCCTCGCCTGGCGAATATCGGGGTTGTACACAATCTCCGCTCTTCGCGAGGCTATTTAGGCTCGCGAAGAAACATCCAACCCCTGGTATTCGCCAGCCCCTTGATGATCTGTCAGGAATCTTTGGTAGGGCCCACCCTGAGGGCTATAAATATCATCCCGAGCCTCAGTGATGTGCGTCGTCACTTCTTTTTCTTTCTTTTTGTCCCGTACTGTAGCTGCCAGGAGATGCCGCTTTCCGAAGAAGCTGAGGCTCGCCTGAGGGCTGTAAGAGTTGGCGGGCTACCTTCCACGACCAGGGTCCCCGCCTGGATGAATCGACCGCCTCCCGCTCAGCCGCCGAAGACTAAAAAGGCGAAGGCGGCTTGCCGAATCGGGAACGATTCCGTGCTGCTGGACTCTTCCCCGGATAACCGTCCCCCTGAGAAGGTATGAGCTATTCCTCCAGCTAAGTCAATAAATTTTTCTGTGATTCATGCTTACTCGCAGGAGATTTTGCCGAACAAGGAAATTGGCGAGCTTGGTGGTGGGTCTCGCCGAAGTCCGCCAGCAGACACACATCTCGCTGGCAAAAACGCCGAGGGTACGCCCTTAATATCGCTCACTGACTCCCCTTTCGTTGACTATCAACCTCTTACTCCCTCTTTTTCACAGTCTTGCCCCGGAAGACCCCGGCTCGCGAATATTCACGGCTTCCGTCTCTGTCCCTTCCCGAAAAAACTGTGGGCATGCCGAGGCTCGATCTCCTCGGGAGCGAGGGCGCTGGCGGCTCCCGACCCTCAAATATTCTCCCAACCAACAACGCGGCCTATACTCCTGGTTTGGACGAATCCCTCTACCCCCACTATGGCAACGTCTTCCAGGACCGCCCTGAGAGTTCTCGACCCCTTCCGGGTAAGCATTCCGACGTCCCCTGCCATGCGCGAGCTTGAACGTGCCATCTAACCTTTTCGTAATATTCTTGCAGAGAATTTCGAAAATCCGCCTACCGATTCCGAGTTTGGCGACGACGAGGTGTCCCCCCTCCCAGACCAAGTGGAAGAATTCTTAGGGGACCCGCGAGATCCTGAGACGATGAAGCGGCGAACCGCAGAGTTGCTTCAGAAACATGGTAGGATGCTGATGGACCTCAATCTTCAAGCGAGACGGGACAGGGAGGTCGCTGAGGATAGGCAAGCTGTTATGATGGAGGAGTGCGCGAGACTCCGAGCCGCGGTGCCTCGCGCTCAAGACGAGATGGCCACGTCGCCGGAGGTGCACATCGCGAGGATGAGGGATTACGCCTACCTCATGGACCGGGAGGGCCGTGCGGCCCAGGATTACTATAATTCCAGGGTACCACCGCGGTCTGGGTCGCGTGGTGGCGGTAGATAGAAATGGATGCCCCACGATTCTTGCTAACTTCTATGTTCCTGCGAACTCTTATTATTTGTTAATGCTTGCCGCTGCGTTGGACAATCTCGTAATTACTTGCAACTTATATTTGTGAGTTCTCGCATAGTAGTAATTGTTGATAGCCATCTATTAGTTCTCGCTCGCGATTTACATATCCGCGTCCTTCCCTTGTTATGCTATTCTCGCAATGGGCCGATCTGCTCTCGCTAAAAATTTTCTCGGCCTGACATATTTTTGCTATTCCGTTTGCTCATGCTGCCCTTGCAAAGAATTTGCTTATGCTAACCTCGCAGGGAGTTCTCGCCTACGATCATGATGTGATATTTTGGCTAACCGCACTCAGCGGCGCTTGGGCTTCATCCCGCTCTTTTACTTTTGCTATAAATAGGTTGTCATAACTGTGTCAACCACCGCATTTACCGTCAACCCTCCTCTCTCACTACTCCGGAGCTCTCGCATTTCCCTCTCTTTCTTGCACTATTCTCTTCCTCGCAGGTCTTCAAGATGGTTGGTGACCAGGGCGAGGCTGAGGGTAGGTTGAAGTGTGCACGGGCCTTTGCCGACCACTCCTTCTTCCTGGCGAACTTGACGGAGGAGGAATATCTCACCGCCGTCGCCGACTTTATCCCGCCGGAGTTTACCGCTCGCCAACCTACCAAGGATGACACGATAAATGCACCCCTGCCCGATGAACTCGCGATCCCCATAGCCCATTTCGCGGTGGGTCTGAGGCTACCTCTGTGGCCAGAAGTTCGCCAGGTAACTACTAATCTCGCCTTCCTTTCCTCAGACGAGAATGGATTCTTCCTCGCTTAACTGACGGTCTCGCCATTTCGCTCACTACGGCGTGATACCGGGTCAGCTGACCACCAACACGATGGCGGTCATCGTCGCCTTCGCCTGCTATAAGCGCGAGGAGCGCATCGAGTTCAGCCTTCCGGTGTTCCTAAAGCTGTTCTCTTTCCGTGCGTATAAAGATGGGACCGCCTACTTTGTGGGCTCGGGTCCTAAGGTCGACGAGACCGTCAACAAAGCTCACTACTGGGCTCAGAAGTTCCTCTTCGTCAAGGGGAACTTTGGCAACATCCCTTTCTCGCCTGTTCAGTATAGCGAGACTACTTACCGTCCACCTACTCTCGGCGGCCACGACACCGTCTTATACTATTTCTTCTGCAAGAAGAACTTCGAGGTTGTGTATCTTCGCCGCAACCTCGACTCGCTACCCCCAGTGCTCGCCGGGGAGGGTAATGATCTCGCCCGCTAACTTCCATGATTTCAACGTTTTTCGCGCTAGATGTCTAACCCTCACTTTTTCAAGTGAGCGAGATCTACCACTCAACCCCCCCCCCCCCCCCCCCCTATATGCAGGCAAACGGAAGTCTACCTCCACCCACGCTCTCGCGACCATGGGAGCGGAGGCCTGCCGTGATACCACCACCCCGGCTGAGCTCTCTTCTCGCAAGAGATCAGAGGCCTCCAATAGCCGGGGCCCAGCCTGTAATGGCCAAAAACGTGAAGTGACCCAACTTGATAATAAAATGAAATAAACAGTTCGTCCCCTATGATGAAAATATAAATCAGTGTCGACTTGGAGTCGCTAAGAATGTGTTCGATCTCTTCTTCATCTTGTGGGAAGGTGTATGTTGCTATGTTTATATTGGTATAAATATTGTATATAGATGTTTTTAAATATGAACATATTTATTAGCATGTACATGGTTGAGAAGTGGCTAAATCAAAAGAGTGGGCAGGCTGTCAGATATTTAATTGCTGAGTTGGGGTGCTAATAGAGGCATCAAGTGGGCTTAATGTGGACTGCTAATAGTACTTGGCTGATATTTCTTTAATGTTGGGCGGTAAAGAGAGGCGGTGGGGGAGAATTATTTAGGGAAGGATTTGATTTTCTTTTTTTTTATTCGTGGCCGCTGCCGACCTTCTCTCGCACTCTCTGATCTAAGTCGCGGCTGGGGCTTTCGAAGCCGATCTTCTCTTCTTCCCTATTCTCCTCATCTCCCTCTCTTAAAGCTCCTTATCGCAAGGGATACATGACCCGCTGTTGGGATCAGAGAAGGGCAAGGTTTCGCTTGGCCTGGATCTAGTCGGGCTCGTTTTGCGTGTGCTGAATTGGTTCCCAGCACGTCTTATCTGCACTGTGAGCCCTTCTTTCTCCTTCTCTTATACTGATTTCTAAGATGGTTATAACTTTATCGGATTTCCTGGTTTTGGGGGAATTTCATGACTTGTGACCTAATAAAACTCTACCTCTCTTGCTTTAATCGCTTTGGCCTTGGCCGGCTAAAGTTCTGGTAAAGGAATTAGATTATTTTGTTCTTTAATGGTCCAACTGCTGCTCTTTTTCATGAACATGATTTGATTTGGATTTTGGGCTTCCCTGTACATGCTTAAGTTGGGGATTTTCTGGTTCATGCTCCTATTGGTCGGCTGCTAGTTGTTTCCAGAGTCTTTTGAATATTGTTGCTTGAGTGAGAAGATGGGCCATCTGGGGGAGCCTTTGGAATGTGGGCTGCTATCATTTAGGTGATTGTCCAGTTGTGGCTTGATCGGTTTATGTATGGCTAAATCGTTTATGCTGGGGGGATCGCTGTTAATTGGATTTGTTTTCCCAGTTAGCTGCTATGAGTTTTGTTATGGATTTTATATTGCTGATTCGGCTTGCCTAAGCTTGACCGACTGTTTTTGAGAAAAGCTATATTGTTATTATGTTGGTCGGCTGTCTGTTCTTTTGGGTCTTACTGTGCCTTTTGGCTAACTATTGCTTTAACTGATATTTTATTTTATCATGAGGGGAACTTCTTACAGTAACTGTTGTTATGGGCTTTGCTTTATAACTGGAGGACATATTAAAACAGTGAGTTGAATTGCATTTTATCATTGATTTGAACTTGGCTCCTTTATGGTTAAGCAAAATAGAGGCCGGTTAAATAGCTTCCAAATGATGTAAACATATTAGTTGAAATTGTATATAGATATAGCGAGGTGCAACCCCGATAGAAATGACCCTAAATGATACGATTCTAATACAGATACCGTGGCGGATGACACCTCAAAATAGACATGACAATGCTATGAACACTGATACTGATGGTGAGAGCTACCTGTTTCATTTAAGCTTTATTGCTTTATGTTCTTATTACTCACACTTATTATACTGAATGTTAAATGCATAGTTGCTATCACTGATACTTATTGTCGCTATATTGTATGGCCTTGATAAAGGCAAACAGACAAATCACTTCTGAGGGGATTATAAACTGAATAATAAAATGAAGAACTCACTATAATGAAAACGTGTCGACACGTGGTTATATTACTGGTGACTTGAACTGCATGCGCATGAATGATATGAATATGATGAATTGCCAAACCAGTCGAGCCGAAAGGCATAAACGCGGGTTGTCCGTACTGGTTTTGGAACATGATGACCCTTCGGGGTAAAGGACCCTTCGGGTTAAAGGACCCTTCGGGGTAAAGGAAAAAGGAAAAAGGATTCGAATCGCCCCTAATATATCCTAAGAAACTAAACA
The DNA here is from genome assembly GCA_033032865.1 of Dactylorhiza incarnata. Taxonomy (NCBI): domain Eukaryota; kingdom Viridiplantae; phylum Streptophyta; class Magnoliopsida; order Asparagales; family Orchidaceae; genus Dactylorhiza; species Dactylorhiza incarnata. Next base: position 925,350 of record JAWHQI010000305.1, on the reverse strand, counting down.
TTCATGGAAGTACTGATTTAAAGGGTTATAAAGGTACATTGATAAATGCTTATAGACATGAAAACTCACATGAAATTATGTATTTGCACTGCTTCCATGATATAGATACAGTTATGATACTTGCATGACATGTTCCATAGTTCATATGAATGCTACAACCTCTTATACTATTTATGATTACTAACATGTTTTCCCCCAGTTATTATGTTTTTTCATAAATACTGCTACATGGACACACTGCTTTAATGTTACATAATATGGTTATGATTCTCCATCGCTCATACTGTTTTATTGGTGCTAACATGTTCATATAGTTATATGCTTCATAAGTTCACTACTGAGACAGAAAACGGTTACTATGGAAAATATATTTCTAACTGCATAAGTTTTTCTAATTGTATATAGCAATGAAAGAGGTATACCCTCACTTAGTCATATTTTTATGACTAAGCCCGTCGTCAAATTTTGTAGGTAACGGACATGATTTTGGATGCGCACAACCAAAAGAACTGAATATAGTAGGACAGAAAAGATACGGCAACGATTAATGCAAGGTACAGAAGTAAAATATTTATTATGTGTTTTTATTTTGTATTCACTAGCCTAACTTCAACCTGGGACACATGTTTATAAACATATCTTAGATATAGATTTATGTGGGGTCGAAATGAGGGCCTCACAATTTGGTATCAGAGCTAGGTTTGATGAAGTTCGGTTGTAGTGAGTACTGAATAAGTACACATGATATGTAGGTGAGAAGATCGCTTCTAGTAAATTATTCAAAATCTGTTTGAATCGAGTTACGTTGAAGGGTTTTAGAAGGAGAGGTTAGAAATCGCATAAAGCGAAAGGAATATAAGTAGATATTGATAATGTTGTGATTGCTCGAGTCAATCCAAAAAGATGTCTTAGGATTGCTTGCGATAGGTAAATGATTATGCTAAGCATAAATGAGATATGTAAATTAGTTGAACGCAAAACGAAGGGTGTACAAATGTTGGGCTCTAATTTTCTACCAAGAGACAAATGTTTCTTTTCCATGGAGACACTGCTAAACACCCGTAGAAAAGAAAAATAACGATGTTCACTGTTTAAAGTTGTGAGATTTTTACAGTGGTAAGCCTAAACAGTAGTTCATGAAAGGAATATGCATTGTCAGTTTACCTTTAGTTGATATGACATACATAGTTTTGAAACAACGTGTTACACAAACATATACAAAGAAAATGAAATACGGTTACAATTGCAAAAAAAATTTTAGTAATTGAAAGTTCTTTATGACAAGGAAATAGGATAATCAAGGCGTGTAAAGTAGACAAGATAACGTAGTAACGACACGTTTCTCTTAAAAGTAAATGATGTCTTGTCCAATAAGAACCCTAGCCTTACGCCAACACAAGAATATGCGAAGAACTTGCTAAATTGTTGAATTAAAATAATAGATATATGATTATGCTCCTGACTGTACCCTTAGAGTATATATGAAATTGTATTCCAGTAAAGATGAAGTGCAAAATGAGTGTATATATCAAGTGTATTTTCTTGACATAATGTAATGAATATTGATTGGGTAAATCTAGCAATTTCAGTTTATGGTGCTATTGTAGGAATCAAAATAAGTTGAATAGATGACATATGAAACATTGTCGAGAATTATTGTGTTTATCATTATGGTGTCTGCATGGGCAAAAAAGGGTGAAATAAAAGTCCAATATGAACGATTGCGCCATTTAGACCATTTGTAATAATGGCGAAGGATATGATTTCCAAGAAATATTTCGTAGATATGACAAAGGATATGGTTTCCAAGAATGTGCAACTTAAATTTATTAAACAACCTTACCCAAAAGGAAGGAGTTCCTCAAGCTAAAATTAATATTGAATTAGATTCCTTTTTAAATGAAGTCATACAAGTAAGGATAAAAACGATGTGTAATCTTAGAAAGCATGAACTGAATATGATATCTCAAATGAGAGGATAAAAAGAAAATATTGATATGTGAAGAGAGAAGAGTATCGTTAAATTCAGAAAGATTTGATGGTGAACAAAACAAGAAATTGTTGGGGTAATTGAATTCCAGATCGAAAAGATAATATGTTTAGATGGGATGGCAAATGTCAACATATATTTACGAACTAATTGGAAATGTTATAGAAGGAAAAGCTACAATTAGTTCCTGTTGTTGTGATCTCATCTAAAATAAGATGACCAACTGTGGCACATTATTTGATTAAAACAATATTCATAAGGATTGCGATTTGAAGAAAAACTAAGAATGAAGAATGTTGTTCTTATGAAGCATAAAATCAAGGGGTAAGTATTGTTATGCAAGTTCGAATGGTCGAAAGACCATATGAAATAACTTTATATTTATGTCTTATCATAGTAAAGAAAGAATAAAATATGAAGGTTGAACAAGTAACGAAGAGTGCACAAATAAAAAGGTTTCTAACATCCTAATATATAGGACTGTATTCAATGCAAGCACTGCAAAATATCCGTAGTAAGTCTAACGAATTTCACAGTTGTAAAGACTATATGAAGTTGAACTAAGGTTCAAGAAATACTTACTGCTAAAATAAAAGAAGAATATTGTGAGGAGTATGTAACATTTAAAGGAAATGAGTATGAAAAGTAAAGGCTGTAATGAATTGTAATTCCACGTTCACTCTATATAATATATCTTGGATTTCGGTCGAATCTTTGATACGTTATATGGTTTTGAAAGAGGTGTTACAAAACTAATGGAAGCTACGTAAAGATAACGGAAAAAGAAGCAAGGGAAAGAATTACAAGTAAGTAATATTATGTTATGATTTCAATGAATGTGAACATACGTAATATGTTACAAGCTATAAATGAAACCGAAATGAAGGTAAAGAATAAACGATAAAAGGAATGTGTAAACAGAACAACGTGAATATAGGAACAAGAAATGTCACTGACACTCGATCTATTGTAAGTCGTTCTGACATAAATGATAAAGAGGGAATGATAGGGTAATCAACGATTTAAAAATTCAATGCAGGATATTGCTATGAATATTAATGGTGCTTCGAGTGATGAGTTAAAAAGATATAGGAAGTAATTAACATAAGCAATGATTGATAGAGAAAGAAATTGACATATCAAGTAAATGTATTGCGAAAGAGAATGAAAATATGATAAATAAAGTATGTAAAGAAAGTGAAATGAAAGTCAAATTAATTTCATAAATATATTATATGTAATATGGAAGGAAAGTTTAAAAGCTACAATAATGCAAGGAATGAAAATAATGAGGAGTGTTGATATGTGCGTTGATAAAATAGTAACAATAATGTGCATCGTATAATACTGCTAATGTATATAAAAGTGTTTTACGACAATGTTTTACTGAATAATGTACTAAATGATGATACATGCTTCATGGAACACTAAATTTCTTTCTAGTTGATTGTGACGATTTGTCGATAGCTATAATGTTAGGAGTTTGAAAAACGAGAAAGCGAGCGAAGGTTTGAATGAATAGAAAAGTCAGTAATATAAAATATACTTGGGAATTGTTATTGTGTCCTATTTTCGAGGGCGAAAATTCCTATAAGAGGGGAAGAATTTGTAATGGCTCAAAACGTGAAGTGACACAACTTGATAATAAAATGAAATAAACAGTTCGTCCCCTATGATGAAAATATAAATCAGTGTCGACTTGCAGTCGCTAAGAATGTGTTCGATCTCTTCTTCATCTTGCGGGAAGGTGTATGTTGCTATGTTTATATTGGTATAAATATTGTATATAGATGTATTTAAATATGAACATATTTATTAGCATGTACATGGTTGAGAAGTGGCTAAATCAAAATAGTGGGCAGGTTGTCAGACATTTAATTGCTGAGTTGGGGTGCTAATAGAGGCTTCAAGTGGGCTTAATGTGGACTGCTAATAGTACATGGCTGATATTTCTTTAATGTTGGGCGGTAAAGAGAGGCGGTGGGGGAAGAATTATTTAGGGAAGGATTTGATTTTCTTTTTATTTATTCGTGGCCGCTGTCGACCTTCTCTCGCACTCTCTGATCTAAGTCGCGGATAGGGCTTTCGAAGCCGATCTTCTCTTCTTCCCTATTCTCCTCATCTCCCTCTCTTAAAGCTCCTTATCGCAAGGGATACATGACCCGCTGTTGGGATCAGAGAAGGGCAAGGTTTCGCTTGGCCTGGATCTAGTCGGGCTCGTTTTGCGTGTGCTGAATTGGTTCCCAGCTCGTCTTATCTGCACTGTGAGCCCATCTTTCTCCTTCTCTCTTATACTGATTTCTAAGATGGTTATAACTTTATCGGATTTCCTGGTTTTGGGGGAATTTCATGACTTGTGACCTAATAAAACTCTACCTCTCTTGCTTTAATCGCTTTGGCCTTGGTCGGCTAAAGTTCTGGAAAAGGAATTAGATTATTTTGTTCTTTAATGGGCCAGCTGCTGCTCTTTTTCATGAACATGATTTGATTTGGGTTTTGGGCTTCCCTGTACATGCTTAAGTTGGGGATTTTCTGGTTCATGCTCCTATTGGTCGGCTGCTAGTTGTTTCCAGAGTCTTTTGAATATTGTTGCTTGAGTGAGAAGATGAACCATCTGGGGGAGCCTTTGGAATGTGGGCTGCTATCATTTAGGTGATTGTCCAGTTGTGGCTTGATCCGTTTATGTATGGCTAAATCGTTTGTGCTGGGGGGATCGCTGTTAATTGGATTTGTTTTCCCAGTTAGCTGCTATGAGTTTTGTTATGGATTTTATATTGCTGATTCGGCTTGCCTAAGCTTGACCGACTATTTTTGAGAAAAGCTATATTGTTATTATGTTGGTCGGCTGTCTGTTCTTTTGGGTCTTACTGTGCCTTTTGGCCGACTATTGCTTTAACTGATATTTTATTTTATCATGAGGGAAACTTCTTACAGTAACTGTTGTTATGGGCTTTGCTTTATAACTGGAGGACATATTAAAACAGTGAGTTGAATTGCGTTTTATCATTGATTTGAACTTGGCTCCTTTATGGTTAAGCAAAATAGAGGCCGGTTAAATAACTTCCAAATGATGTAAACATAGTAGTTAAAATTGTATATAGCTATAGCGAGGTGCAACCCCGATAGAAATGACCCTAAATGATACGATTCTAATACAGATACCGCGGCGGATGGCACCTCAAAATAGACATGACAATGCTATGAACATTGATACTGATGGTGAGAGCTACCTGTTTCATTTAAGCTTTATTGCTTTATGTTCTTATTACTTATGCACACTTATTATACTGAATGTTAAATGCATAGTTGCTATCACTGATACTTATTGTCGCTATATTGTATGGCCTTGATAAAGGCAAACATGCAAATCACTTCTGAGGGGATTATAAACTGAATAATAAAATGAAGAACTCACTATAATGAAAACGTGTCGACACGTGGTTATATTACAGGCGACTTGAACTGCATGCGCATGAATGATATGAATATGATGAATTATCAAACCAGTCGAGCCGAAAGGCATAAACGCGGGTTGTCCGTACTGGTTTTGGAACATGATGACCCTTCGGGGTAAAGGACCCTTCGGGGTAAAGGGAAAAGGATTCGAATCGCCCCTAATATATCCTAAGAAACGAAACATTCATGGAAGTACTGATTTAAAGGGTTATAAAGGTACATTGATAAATGCTTATAGACATGAAAACTCACATGAAATTATGTATTTGCACTGCTTCCATGATATAGGTACAGTCATGATACTTGCATGACATGTTCCATAGTTCATATGAATGCTACAACCTCTTATACTATTTATGATTACTGACATGTTTTCCCCCAGTTATTATGTTCTTTCATAAATACTGATACATGGACACACTGCTTTAATGTTACATAATATGGTTATGATTTCCACTGCTCATACTGTTTTATTGGTGCTAACATGTTCATATAGTTATATGCTTCATAAGTTCACTACTGAGACAGAAAATGGTTAGTATGGAAAATATATTTCTAACTGCATAAGTTTTTCTAATTGTATATAGCAATGAAAGAGGTATACCCTCACTTAGTCATATTTTTATGACTAAGCCTGTCGTAAATTTTGTAGGTAACGGACGTGACTTTGGATGCGCACAACCAAAAGAACTGAATATAGTAGGACAGAAAAGATACGGCAACGATTAATGCAAGGTACAGAAGTAAAATATTTATTATGTGTTTTTATTTTGTATTCACTAGCCTAACTTCAACCTGTGACACATGTTTATAAACATAGCTTAGATACAGATTTATGTGGGGTCAAAATGAGGGCCTCACACAGCCTCAAAATCTCTGCCCAGGAAGAGAGGCAAGAAGAGCCAAGGCTCGCTCGCCCTCTCTAAGGGAAAGGGGCACTCCGAAGCCGCCCCTGGCGAGATCGACCTAACCATCCTTTTCGAGGAGGGGGGGGGGGGGGGGGGGGGGGGGGGGGGGGCGTCGATGAGGAGAGCGAGGAGGCCGCGAAGACCTCTGACCCGCCCATTCCAGTTAACCACTGGAACTTTGGGCTCAGCAAGACACGCAAGGATGAGATCGGTGAACTCCTGGTGTATTGGAGGTCGGAGGTTTACAAAGTTGAAGTCTCCACCATCCTTCCTTCCTGGGTGGAGAAGCCGACCGTCAGCGACCATGCCTATGACTTCTCCTTTGCTCCCTACGGGCGAGAGGATGCCCGGTCCTACAAGGATGAGACCTCAAAGACCCTCGCCTATGAGATCGAGAGATCCCAGCTGCGCTCCGGTGAGCTCGCCCATATGACAGGAAGGCGATGCCTGCAACTAGAGCAACAGAATGTGGAGCTCGCGAGGGCTTATCAGGTGCTCCTCGCCAAGAATGCGCAGCTGAAGGAGAAGCTGCTCGCCGCAGCGAGCGGTGTGGTGAGTTATCTAGACCTCGCCACTTCTCCCTTTCAACCCTTCCACTTTCTGAGCTTGTCTTTTACTTGTAGGATGTCGCAGCTGCCTAAAAAGCTGACGCTCGCATTCAAGGCCTAGAGGGCGAAGTGGCCGGGTTGAGAGCTCTTAATCGCGAGCTGTCCCGTGCCTCCGTCCCCCCTTCTCCCCGCCACCTGAAGGAAGAGCGACGAGCTCGAGACGAGGAAATCCGTGAGGAGTCCATCGAGTCGGCTCGCTATATCCTCCAGACGATGAAGGCGGCCGGCCTCCTAGCCGCCGACGCGGCCGGCATGACTCTAGAAGACATCGTCTCAGAACTCTTCATTCCGCTCCTGCCAGTGAGGAGTAGCGATGATGAGGAGAGATCTGTGAGCGATTCCTGAAAGTCGTCACTATTTCTGTTTTTGTTTAACTTTTGACCGGCGAGATCGCCGCGAACTGTAATTGAACTGTGAAATGTAAATGCAGCTTTTGCTTTGTTCATTGTGCTCGTCTTTTCTGTCTTGTTATTTTCATACGCTTATATCACGTTCCTGCGTATTTTTATTGTTCACGCTAAGCCGATTCTCGCGTATTTCGACTGTTCTGGCGTAAACTCCGCTTTCAATTGGTCTCGCTTATTCTCATACCTTGGGACTAGGTGTTATAGGGCTACCTTCTCCCTAGGGCCTCGCACGGTATGCTCCCTCATGGCGAGGACTCTTCTCTCACCTTCTGGGGTCCTTGCAGGCCTCCTCGCGGATCCGACTCGCAATACCTCTCCTCGGCGATCGCCCTGCGAGGACCTCGCTTGCCCTTTTATTGTGGTGTGAAATCCCATCCTCTCGCCGAGCAGGAAGGCCCAGTCTCTCCAGAGATCAACCTGACCCCCCCCCCCCCCCCCCGCGTCTAGTGAGAGCCCGGGAGCGGAATCGATATGGGGCATTCCAGCAGCAATACTTGTTACCTTTGCCAGCCTCTCCAGAGATCAACCTGAAACCCCCCGTCTAGTGAGAGCCCGGGAGCGGAATCGATCTGGGGCACTCCAGCACCAATACTTATCACCTTTGTCAGCCTCTCCAGAGATCAACCTGAAACCCCCCTTCTAGTGAGAGCCCGGGAGCGGAATCGATCTGGGGCATTCCAGCACCAATACTTGTCACCTTTGCTAGGCTCTCCAGAGATCAACCTGAAACCCCCCGTCTAGTGAGAGCCCGAGAGCGGAATCGATCTGGGGCATTACAGCACCAATACTTGTCACCTTTGCCAGCCTCTCCAGAGATCAACCTGAAACCCCCCGTCTAGTGAGAGCCCGGGAGCGGAATCGATCTGGAGCATTCCAGCACCAATACTTATCACCTTTGCCAGCCTCTCCAGAGATCAACCTGAAACCCCCCGTCTAGTGAGAGCCCGGGAGCGGAATTGATCTTGGGCATTCCAGCACCAATACTTATCACCTTGGCCAGCCTCTCCAGAGATCAACCTGAAACCCCCCGTCTAGTGAGAGCCCGAGAGCGGAATCGATCTGGGGCATTCCAGCACCAATACTTGTCACCTTTGCCAGCCTCTCCAGAGATCAACCTGAAACCCCCCGTCTGTAGCATCCCATTTCCTACTAGACCCCCTAACTCCAATTTAGGGTGAGACAAGTGGTGAGTGTGGTGAGTTTGAGCTAGATTGCAGCCTTAGGACACATAGGGTTAGGTGAACTCACATTTGGCCTACTATAAGGCTCAAGTCAACCTAGGTCAAACTAGCTCAACATGAACTCACACTTGCAAATTGACTCCTCCAATAGATGATAAAAACTCCAAGGAATGCAATAGACCCAAAAGCCCCATCATGGGGTCACCAAAATTGACCCAATTTGACCAAAGTCAAACTTGGGTCAACATAGGTCAAATCCTCCCCCAATAAGTTCAATTGAACCCCAAAGCATGAAATTGACTTCACCCCTAGTCTTAGAACATCATGGGGGACCTAATTGACCCAAAAGCCCCATCATGGGGTCAACAATTTGACCAATTTGACCAAAGTCAACATTTCCCCACAAATTGGCTCACTTAGGTCTTCACCATGACTTAACCAACCTTGGGTGGTGTCACTGGACTCAATGTCAACACATTGGACCAGTCAACACACCCAATTGACCAAGTCAACCCAAAAGTCAACATATGGTCAACTTTGCCTAAATTGGGCTTAATTGGAATTAATCCAAATTCCAATGGATTAAGGCCCTCACCCAAAGCCCATTCTGAGGCCCAAAGGTCTAATGACCAGCCTTGCCCCCTATTTCCAATATGCAAAGACATGCATGGGGGCAAAAGTGGAATTTTCCCCCTCCTCCATTAAGGACAAAGAAGATTTTGAGGAGAGCTTGCCATGTGGCCCTCCTCACCTCTGCCCAAAGCCCCCACTGAGCTCCCTACATCAATGCCAGCCGAATTTGGGCTGGAGCAATGCCACTTGGCAGCTAGGAGGAGCATCCAAGGTGTGGCCGAGCTCCTCCTAATGGCAGCTCCACTTAGAGCCCTCCCCACTCCATTTCGACGACACCATCAGCTTCAGAGGGCCTAGAGGAGTGGATCTGCTACCCTGGATCGAAGGAATCAGCTGAGAATGGAGAAAATGGCAAGGGCCGCCGGAGGAGAGAAGATCTATGGCCATCCGCCGCCGCCGCCAAGCCCCACTAGGGTACGATTTCTCCCCCTCTCCCTCTGTGCTAGTCATCTAGGGTCTTAGCAAGTTCAGTCGGGCTCAATTGAGCCGACAGCCATGGGATTTTTCCCTCCCAAGCTCCGATTGGGCTTCCTTCAGGGATCGCCGGAAAACCCCACCTCCGGCCACCATTCCACCGCCAATCGACGGCCAACCCCTCAATGGAGGTGGTGGCGGCGGCAGATGGCCGGGGAGGGTAGTGGTTGGCTGGGATCAGGCCCCTTTCCTTCTGGGCCGTCGGCTAGAGGAAGGAGACGAAATCACCGCCGTTGATTTCGTCTCCTTGATCTCTATTGGCAGACCAAGGCAATTCTGCCTTCAAACATGCAGGGTTTTGCATGCAAAAATTGAAGGCCTTAGAGGCCATATTTGCAAAAAGTGGCAGAGATAACTTTTGTAGCCCTATGTGTCTACTTTTATTTTCCACTTGAATCAACAGATTTGGTGCAATGTGGACACCAGGGCACTCTTTTTCCTAGGACTGCTCCTTGTGTAGGGCAGAAATTAAAAATGCTATAACTTTTAAATGGCTTAACCAATTCCCTTGAAATTTCTACCATGCATGCATGGTATGAAGGTACACCTAGGGTTAAAATTTGAGAATTTATGGAGGTATATTCATTGAGATATTTCAGTTATTAGTAAAAGTAAATATTTGGTATTTATGGAGTTGTATAACTCCAAACACCCCCTAATTTGGGGGGTGAGCTCTTTATATATATCTAAATCTCTGGTTAAAATTTCATCACTTGTGCATGAGTATTTTATAGATATCCGACACCAATACTTATCACCTTTGCCAGCCTCTCCAGAGATCAACCTGAAATCCCCCGTCTAGTGAGAGCCCGGGAGCGGAATCGATCTGGGGCATTCCAGCACCAATACTTATCACCTTTGCCAGCCTCTCCAGAGATCAACCTGAAACCCCCCGTCTAGTGAGAGCCCGGGAGCGGAATCGTTCTGGGGCATTCCAGCACCAATACTTGTCACCTTTGCCAGCCTCTCCAGAGATCAACTTGAAACCCCCCGTCTAGTGAGAGCCCGAGAGCGGAATCGATCTGGGGCATTCCAGCACCAATACTTGTCACCTTTGCCAGCCTCTCCAGAGATCAACCTGAAACCCCCCGTCTAGTCAGAGCCCGGGAGCGGAATCGATCTGGGGCATTCCAACACCAATACTTATCACCTTTGCCAGCCTCTCCAGAGATCAACCTGAAACCCCCCGTCTAGTGAGAGCCCGAAAGCGGAATCGATCTGGGGCATTCTAGCACCAATACTTGTCACATTTGCCAGCCTCTCCAGAGATCAACCTGAAACCCCCCGTCTAGTGAGAGCCCGGGAGCGGAATCGATCTGGGGCATTCCAGCACCAATACTTATCACCTTTGCCAGCCTCTCCATAGATCAACCTGAAACCCCCGTCTAGTGAGAGCCCGGGAGCGGAATCGATCTGGGGCATTCCAGCACCAATACTTATCACCTTTGCCAGCCTCTCCAGAGATCAACCTGAAACCCCCCTGTCTAGTGAGAGCCCGGGAGCGGAATCGATCTGGGGCATTCCAGCACCAATACTTGTCACATTTGCCAGCCTCTCCAAAGATCAACCTGAAACCCCCTGTCTAGTGAGAGCCCGAGAGCGGAATCAGAATGGGGCATTCTAGCACCAATACTTATCACCTTTGTCAGCCTCACCTAGCAGTTACAATTTATCATATGAATAAGTAAGATATTCAACTAATAACATAGTAAAAACTTTCAAGGTTAGAATCGTTTCAAATCATCTCCACTTCTGGCTCGGCCGAGAGGTACCCCTTCCACATCCCGGAGGTGATACCCCCCCCCCCCCCCCCCCGACTTGAGCACTTCGCTTACAATGTACGGACCCTCCCAATTGGGGTTAAGCTTACCTACCACGACCCCTCTTCCGGCCGCATCGGCCTTCTTCAGGACCAGATATCCCTTCTGAAAGTGTTTTACTCGGATGTGCTTGTCAAAATATCGGGCAATTCATCGCTTGATTTCCTCCTGCCTGATGGTGGCTTGGTTCCGGAGTTCCTCCACCAGGTCCAAGGATAGCCTTTGTTCCGCATCATTAGCCACTAGCCACTCTTCATCCCCCTCACCTGCAGCGATCACCCTGGGGGTCTTTACTTCGAACTCTATGGGAAGGACTGCTTCGGACCCATGAGAAAGTTTGAACGGGGTTTCCCCGGTGGCGGTGTTTGGAGTAGTCCTCAGGGCCCAAAGAACGGATGGTAGCTGCTCTACCCAGTTCCCTCGGAGGTTCTCCACCTTCTTCTTTAGTAGGTTGACGATTACTTTGTTTGCCGCCTCCACCTGGCCGTTGCTTCTCGGGTGGTGAACCGATGCGAACCTGAGGTCGATGTCAAGCTGGGTGCAGAAGCTAAAAAATTCTTCGCTAGCAAATTGTGGCCCATTGTCTGTCACTATAGCCAGGGGGAGGCCGTGCCTGCAAATTATTTCTCCCCACACAAAATTCTTTACAACTTGAGATGTTACCTTGGTCAGCGCCTTCACTTCTACCCATTTGGAGAAGTAATCGATCATGACCAGTAAGAACCTCCTCTGGCTACTAGCTTGAGGGAAAGAGCCAACTAGGTCCAACCCCCATATGGCAAAAGGCTAGGGAGCTGTGATGGTCCGGAGCCTCTTGCTGGGAGGAGTTAGAGCGGAGCATAGAGCTGACACTTCGGACATCTTCTTGCAAACTCCGTCGCATCTTTGCTGAGGGTAGGCCAGAAGTAGCCTTGTCTCAACCCCCTCCCCTCCAGAGTTAGGCTCCCGGAGTGACTGCCACACTCCCCGGAGTGAATCTCTTCTAGGACTTTCGGGACCTCCTCCTCGGAAACACAATGGGCCAGGAGTCCCGAGAGAGTCTTCCTATATAGCCCTCCTGCATGCAAGGAATAATAAGCTGACTTATACCTGAAGCGTCGTCTGTCTATGTCTCCTTCAGGGAACTTCCTTGATGATAGGAAGGTGACGAAAGGATCCATCCACGAGACCCGCTGATCCACCTCCATCAGTTCTCCTTCGTCGATGGTGGGTCCGAAGAGTTCCGAAACTGTTCCCCCTGCTCGGGGACCGAACTTGGCTAAGAGGTTTGCGGGGGTGCTCTCTTCTCTTGGCACGTGCTTGACGGAGAAAGTACGGAAATGCCCGATGACCCCCTTGACCTTCTCCAAGTACCGCAGGAGGGTCGGGTCCTTTTACTCAAACTCTCCCCTGACTTGGCATGCTACCACCATGGAGTCCGTCGAGACCTCCACATCTTGCACTCCCAGTTCCCGAGCTAACCGCAGGCCCGCTATCACCGCCTCATACTCCGCTTGGTTGTTGGTAATCGGGAAGTGGATGCTCAAAGCTTGCTCGATCTTGGTCCCTTGGGGGCTCACCAAGATGATTCCCCCACCATAGGAGTGCTTTCCTGACGCACCATCCACCAACATCTCACATGCCACTGGGGGGAGATTCATGCTCTCCTACTTCGGTTGTGTAGTCAGCCATGAAGTCTGCCACTGCTTGGGCCTTGATCGACGCCCTGGGCACGAACGTAACATTGAACTCACTCAGCTCCACGGACCACTTTGCCAACCTTCCCGAGTGCTCCACCCCTTCCATGACTTTGCGAAGCGGGTGATCAGTCACTACCTTGATCGAATGTGCTTGGAAGTAAGATCGGAGCCTCCGGGCCGCTACTACCAATGCGAAGGACAACTTTTCCAGGATTGGGTATCGGAGCTCCGCCTTTCTCAGCACTCGGCTGACATAGTAGACAGAGAACTGTTTTCTCCCTTCTTCTCGGATCAGTACTGAGCCTACTGCCTCGGACCCTACCCCCAGGTATAGGGATAGGTCCTCTCCCGGTCTCGGCCCTTGGAGTAGAGGAGTTTAAGTGAGTTGTTCTTTCAAAGCCTGGAAGGCTCCTTCACACTCCGAGGTCCATTCGAATTTTTTGTTTCCCCTTAACACCTTGAAAAAGGGTGCACACTTGTCTCCCGCCTTGGAGAGGAACCTACTGAGTCCGGCCAGCTTTCCCGTGAGGCTCTGAACCTCCTTCGAGTTTCTGGGCGATCCCAACTCCATTATTGCCTTGACCTTGTCCGGGTTTGGCTCCACCCCCGCTGGGGTGAGCAGGTGACCTAGAAATTTCCCTCGGCTAGCCCCGAAGACATACTTCAAGGGGTTAAGCTTCATCTTATACTTCCGCAAAGTCTTAAAGGTCTCTTCAAGGTCTCGGATGTAACATCCCGATTCGAGCTAGACCCCTTGTGCGCATTTTTGAGTCAAGCGAGTTGACTCGGGCTCGGGGTGTACTGAGGGCCAGGCTTGCACCTGAGCCAGTGAAGTGCACTCGACGAATGCGGCGAGTACCATTTCTATTATTTGTCCTGATGCTTGCTGTATCGGGATCCGAGCCATCCAGAGAGCATAATTTGAGCAATAGAACTCGAAGGAAGCGCGCCGCCTTGAAGGAATTATAGTGCGTACGTTAGCTCAAATGACACGGTGTTCAAATGGCGTACATATGAAGTTGGCCAAAATCAGTCGCCTCTAGCTACGCGACGCCTCAAATATGATTATTGTGCAAATGACCTTATAATCGGACTTAGTCAGTTTTGTTAGACTCGTGAAGCCTATACGAGCTCAACGAAACTGCCCGCGCTCGATTCAGATGAGAACCGGCGAAATTATAATGTGGTCTGCGAATAACATATTTATCCAAAATGGTGAAATTGACCAAACGACCTCACATTTGACCCCAATCAGTCTTGTTAGACTCGTAACAATAGTATGAGTTCACCGGATTTATTTGTTTGCAATTCCGGCGTCGTTTGAAGGGTTTTTGACATATAAGTAAATTAGGCCGTAAACGCTCCGGAGAGCGTAATTTGCGCAAACGAACTCGGAATTGACATTGGATCGTTCCGGTGGGTGCGTATCAACGAGACGGTCGTAACGAGCCCTTTCAGGATAGATTCCGACCAGTTTAGAGCGATGTACACACGTTTGAATGAAAATATGATAATAATAATAATCATATTATTAACATTATTATTATAATATAATATATTATATAAATATAAACGTAAAACTTAGGTTAGAGCTTACCTTCTCCCAGCAGCCCGATCCAGCGCCGTCAACATCTCCCCCTTGCCGATCCAGATCCCCTCCAAGCTGCTCCACTCCGGCGACCTCCTCCTCCGGCGAGTCCGACTCCGGCGCTTCTCCTCCTTCGAGCAGCTGTCCCCTCTCCGACGAGTTGCTGTGCCGGCGAGCCCTCCAAGCAGCCATGGCCGAAGCTCTCTCCAAGCAGCCATGGCCGAGCAGCTCTCCGTAGCAACCCCTCCACCACCAAGCTCCGATCTCCTTTAGGGTCGGCAGTCCTCCATCTCTCTCCCTCTAGATCTCCTCCGGCGACCTTTCTAGCAGCAGCACCTCGCCCCCTCTTCTTTCCAAATCTAGCCGAAGCTCTTCCTCCAAGCTCTGACGACAGCAAACTCCAGATCTGGACGAGATCTCCCACAGCTCCTCCTACCTGAGCTCCAAATGCCCTCCAACCTCTCAAACTGAGCAGCCCCTTTCTCTCCTAGCCCCGGTGACATTTTCTTCGGTGAATGTTCCACCTACAGCTACTCGAACTCCAACCACAACCTCCAAGATTCAAGATCCAGCCGCTCCGACCTCAATTGAGTTCGACATCTCGCCTAATTTGATCTAAGAAAACTAGCACCAAGGGAGAGGGGAGGAAGCTCACCGAGTGTCCATGCATGCTACCCAATAGCCGCGTATGCGGCATTTGCGTGTCGTTCCTGACCATAACCGGATCTTGAAGTCAGAGGCCGGATTTGCGTGTCCATGCATGCTAACCATGACATATAGTAGAAATTTTAGAAGTCTTGGGTTTGATATAGCCACTCGATTAATCACTTGTTTGATGACGCTCTAGGACAGTAAATATGTGCATGAAACCTTAGGCAAGTTGTGATTTGAATAATGCTCCTAATTACATTATATGTAAAGGTTATTATTATGATTCTAATATAACATTGGAGGTGAATGACCTAAATGTTGGGGCAAATTATGTAATGAACCTAAAACTTGCTAATTGGAGGTCATTTGTACATATTCTCATGTTGGTAAGACACGACTTGACTGTACTCGTAGAAATAGAATACTTAACTGTCTACTTCATGGTTGATTCTTCCATGATATGGGACTTGTAAATATCAATGTTATGATCAACTTTTTATACACTCATACCAGTCAACTAATGCTGACTTATAAGACATACGAGTTGCCACTAATGTAGAGGAATATATTTATACGATGTCGGGATATGCACATGGGGATCATACTGTTCGGGATGTGTCGTTAGATGAATAACTACATTATAAAACCACTCTTTTTACCCAAGTGTTCAGATGTGATGAACGATTGATGGCGTAAAATGAATTAGCATTTGAATCTATATGTTGAATCTAACAGAGTTGGATGAGAAATAACCCTTGACTAAAAGTCGAGCTTAGTCATTGATCTTTAGTTTGAGGACATGATATTGTGCTCAAGTAGTCCTTAGGTTAGGTTCGTAGGAAGTGAAATCTCAGGACTTGTGTGTCTCACTGCTAAGAGTTTGCTAACTCCCTACGGGTAGCATTGAGGGCTTGGTTTAGTGATTGGGATGGGTCGACATCCTAAGTTAATGTGGGAAGGGACTCGGTTTGGAGCCCTTGCTTGCTTAAGAGCATGAGTTGTCCAACAAAAGGTAGGTTCCATGTTATATAAGGAGGACTGGTCGAGTCCTCCGAGCCAAGAGTTTGTGTTTCACTTAGAGGCATTGTTGTACCAGATAGTACGTGGATACCCTGTGTGTTCTTAGGGGCGTACAAAGGTCTAGGTTGGGTGGTGTTACACAAGCCTAGAAGTGGACAGCCCGGTCCACTTCCCTGTTGCCTCAACTGGGTACCTGAGCGGAGACTCGAATAGAGGGCTAGAGGTGGTGCTTACCAGATAATACGCGAATACCCTGTGTGTTCTTAGGGGCATACAAAGGTCTAGGTTGGGTGGTGTTACACAAGCCTAGAAGTGGACAGCCCGGTCCACTGCCCTGTTTGCCTCAACTGGGTACCTGAGTTGACACACTCGAACAGAGGGAACTACAAAAGGTCTGTACATACAGAGTCGTGTGCGTGAGTTGCATCATTGCATTGCACATCATGACATAACATACTTGCATAAAACAGAGACCTCATCGTATAAATTAGTATGGGCTCTTTTATATGATGAGTTTACTTCTTGCCAGATCCCTTAGCTTATGTGTTTGTGTGTACACACATAAGTTGAGGTTACTTTCATAGCTGCTCTAGTTGTTTCTTTACTTGATCTAGTTTACTTTATAACTACTCTGGTTTACTCTCCCAGCTGCTTAGACTCTTTTATAACCCCGTGTGTATACTCACTTTGACGCTCGTTTATATATATACTGCTCGGTTTCATAGTAGCCCCTTGAATTATTATAATAGATTTGCTAGAAAGATGCTTGATGTATATATATACATGTTGTTAGTTGTTGATATATAACTGCTAGGTTAGTAGTACCTCCTTGTCACCTGCATATTGTACTTACTGTTATATTGCAGCTTTTTTTTCTTTCCTTCCACACGGTGCCTAAGAGTAGCCGGGGTGAGAGAATGTGAAGCCACTTAGTCTTTATGACTAACGGTTGTTACACCACTATTTTTTTAGGAGCACACCCAGCTGGAGCAGTACCGGACAGATCAGAGTGATAGGACTTGGAGACATGTTGCAGCTTTTGCAACAACACCTTCTGATACGGTTGTGAGGGATTGTAGTTCTTGTTGTAGACTTCCGCTATACCTTGTTATTGTATATTTGGGAGCTCTTTTTGCTTCTTGTCATTTATATATTTTGTGGACATTTATACTTTGTGAATTATGGACTCTTGAAAATATTCAATTTATTGATGGGTTGGCAAATGATATTGGTAATAGCCGGCAGAATAGGCGTCTTGTGGTACAGGTTAACCCGTGTGTTGACGCTACCGCAAGGCGGCTGTTCTGGGCATAAGACTTCCCTCGGCCGTGTTTTTTTGTGTTCCGGGATGGGGGTCTTACATCGGAGGTGGGCTTCGAGGTCCCGACTCTTCACCATGAGATCATCGACATAGACCTCCAGGTTGCTCCCCTTTTGCTCTCGGAAGATCCTGTCCATCATTCTTTGGTACGTGGCACCTGCATTCTTGAGCCCAAAGGGCATCATCTTATAACAATAACACCCATCCCCCGTGATGAAGGAGACATCCTTGATGTCAGGGGGTGCATGCGAATCTGATGATAACCTGAAAATGCATCTAGAAAGGACATTATAGGGAAACCGACGGCTGAGTCAACCAGCGCGTCGATTCTAGGAAAATGGTAGCAATCCTTGGGGCACGGTTTATTAAGCAAGGAAAAGTCGATACACATTCTCCACTTACCTCCCCCCTTCTTTACCATGACCACGTTAGAGACCCAGCCTGGATACTGGATCTCTGATACAAACCCTGCCTGAATGAGCTTACCCACCTCCTCTCGGATGGGTCCTTCTAGCTTGTCTGCTATGGCCCTCCTCTTTTGACGGATGGGACGGGTGCCGGGATTGAGATTGAGGTGGTGGCAAGCCACATCCGCGTCGATCCCGAGCATCTCCGCGGCGCTCCAAGCGAAGACATCCACGTTCTCCTGAACGCATGCTAGGATCTGCTTCTACTCCTCCAGGCCGAGCTCCCCGCTGATCCTGACTTTCTCCACCACACCGGCTCGGGTGGTGACTTCGAGCTCCACGTCCTCCTCCACGGCCTCCAACCGGGACTGCTCTCCCCAATCTCCTTCCTTCTCTTCGCCACTAGCGAGTGCTTTGACCTCACCCTCCTTTCCTTCTTGCCCAATCACCAACAATTCTACTGCCCCTCCTCCCTAGGCCTGGCCCTCTACCTCTTCCTCCTCCATCGGCTCCTCTGACCTCTACTCCATCTCCTCCTTCCGGCCCTCTCCTCCAAGCCCTGCCGGCTCACCCACCTCCTGGTCCCATTTCTCTGCCTCTCCCATCCAAGAGATAGTGTTGACTGCCGTCACGTAGCATTGCCTTGCTACCTTCGGATCTCCTCTGATTCGGGCTTGGACTCCTCCATCATTGAACTTAAGGCATTGGTGGAATGTGGAGGGGACACAGCGGAACACGTTGATGAGCGGCCGTCCGAAGATGGCGCTATAGCTGTTGGGGGCATCCACTATGACAAAGCGGCTGTTCCTTGACTGCCCTCCTAAAACCACATGGAGTCCTACTCCTCCCTCTACTTCCTTTGTAACACCCCAAAACTTTCTATGAGAATTGGTCAAGAGGGTTTAACGGAATTAGTCTAAAGGATATAGCTGAATTCGACTAATGGGTATAGCCGAATTCGTCTAATCCAAATAGCCGAATTATTCTTTGTATTAGCCGAATTCGTCTAATCCAAATAGCCGAATCTTTTTTAGAAGCTTTACTGAAATTCGTCGAACGTCGTTCGACATTCGTCGAACGCCGTTCCACATTCGTCGAACGTCGTTCGACATTCGTCGAGCGCGACATTTCAGCAATTCGTCGAACGTCGTTCGACATTCGTCAAATGCCGTTGGACATTCGTCGAACGTAGTTTTGCTGCTATTTGTCGAGCGCGGTTTTACTGAAATTCGTCGAACGCAGGCAGAATCCGCGATTTGCGATATAGCAGGCCCGTGACTCTTTTTGTGGACGTCAGATCCAAATCTGTAAATCCAAATGTTGAGATTTATTTTTGGGTTATTTTTAGGGTTTGTCCAGAGGGCTATTTATAGGCTCCCTTTAACTCATAACCCTTATCTTCTTCAAGCATGAAAAGACGGAAGCCGAGAAAAAAACAGCGACAGAGAGGAAGAAGGAGTCGTCTTCTGCCATTGCCCGATCTTCGGAGCTCCGATTCGCGAGCCATTTTCAGATCTGGAAAGTGTAGGCCGTTGCGAAACTTTCTATCCGAGTGAAATCTCAGACCTATGGCAAAGAAGAAAGCTCCAAGGGTAACGATTCTTCCTCCCAGTCTTAGGACGTGTTTGTCCTCTCATTCCTTTTTCTATGCTTGCATGAGGAATCCCTTTCACCAAATGGGTGAAGTGTAGGATTTCCTCCAGTTCTTCGGAACTCCGGGTCGATTGTGTCCGTCCCCAGCATATTGCATTTAGAAATCCGGTAGTCATGCGAATTTAGGCATTTTGTGTGAAGCCTATTCGTAGCCGTGAGCCCAGATCGGTGATGCTTGGATTGTGACGTTGCATTTAGGTTAAGCCTAGAATGCGTGCCGAAGAATGTCTCCGTGAGATCTTCTATTATGTTGCGGGACTTGAGTTTTAGGTGCCTTTTGAGAGCCTAACGAAAGCCCCTTTGCTTGGGTGGTTGAATGCAAGCCTTCGCCACTAGACTTGAGGAGGAGTGGTCTTGTACCTCCTTCTTGGTTGTTATTTGCGAAGTCTAAGTCCACGTGAAAGGATTAGATGCGTAGCTAAATTTTGTGGGCACTTGATGTGCTAAACCCTTACGGGCCGAGGGGAAGTCGTACCCGCGTCGTGCGATAGATCGGGACGGTTAGAGCACGGGCAAAACTGAACCGAACCCGTTTCCATGCCGATCGGTGAGAGGTCCAAACCTCATGTAAGCCGTGTGATCATGAGAGAGGTCGTGGAAGGTGTCTTACCTAGACCGACCAAAAGCTCTTTTTCCCCACCTAAGGCTATGCCCTTAGGGTGGACTGTTTGTGATGAATTGATATTATGTTAGCCTCATGCGGTTGCTTAGGCGGTTGTGGGGAACCCTCGGGTGAACCCAACCAACATCATGTGCATGCCTAGGTTCCCTTTTT
Source organism: Dactylorhiza incarnata (assembly GCA_033032865.1). Taxonomy (NCBI): domain Eukaryota; kingdom Viridiplantae; phylum Streptophyta; class Magnoliopsida; order Asparagales; family Orchidaceae; genus Dactylorhiza; species Dactylorhiza incarnata. Next base: position 904,779 of record JAWHQI010000305.1, on the reverse strand, counting down.
CTTTGATGCTCAACCTAGAAGATTGATTGTGTCTGAAACCTCACCTTGTGTAGTTTGCACTTTCCTTATATTATTACATGTTGCTAGTACGGCTTGTTTGCAGGGAAGAAGCCCCGCCACCCCGAGAAAGGGGTGGGGTCATTATAATTTGGTCAGCTGTGCTGACCGTTGCTTTATTTGCCACCTCTTGGTGAAATGTTCTTATGCAGGAGCAAGCGAGCCTAGGGGGAAATAGCGGGTGGTGGCCCTTTAGTTGTGTTGGCCCTTGAAGGCCAGCCTCTTTTATGCTTACATGTATTGTCGTCCTGCGTGCCGAAGTATGTTTTGAGTTTTCTGTACATTTGTTAAATGTAAGGCCTTAAGGCCGTAATTCTATTTATTTCATTCTTGGGATGGTGGACAATTTTAAATGATGTTTAAATCAAATGCTTCCGCTTACGCTTTATATGCTCTCGTGTAGTTGTTGCTCTTTTCTAATTATCACCTTTTAATGCCTAGCTAGTGTATATAGTATGGCGTGGGGTCCCGGCCGGACCTGGTGTTATATTATTTGTGCTGGCAGGGTGTTACAATTTGGTATCGGACTTAGGGCGTCGATCCGTAGTTTGGCGAATTCGGGACGAATTCCTTTTAAAGGGTGGTGTGCATGGGATGTGCATTCACCTAAAACGACAAAAACTAATAAGAATGTCCACTTAGGAATGGAAAAACATACTTGTTTGCAGAACCTGAGCGTTCCATGATTGTTGTTTGCTATGTTTTCGGTCACTAAATTGTGTCTTGCACGATTATAGGTGACTAGGAGTGCTGCGGGGCAGTCTCGACCCCGTAACATTGCTGAAAGTAGTGCGTCGGCTGAGGTGCCAGCTACCACTCCTCCTGCTGAGATGATCAGGTTAATCGCTGAAGCGGTCTTAGCGATAATCAACACTCAACCTCAAAGGCTTGCACAGCCTGCTATGCCTACTCCGGAAGTGGCCCCGGTGGCAGCTGCCGCAGTGGAACCGGTGGTGGAGATCCCTGTACCAATGGATGCAGTGGAACCTGCGATGGAGCCAAGGGTGGAACGTCGAGTAGAGCGAGTAGTTATTGCGCGAGCGTGTGATCAACAACTTCAGCACTTTCTAAGTTTCCATCCTCCAACCTTTTCGGGGAATGGATCCCCAACGGAGGCGGAGGACTAGCTGTCAACAGTTAGAAAAACTTTAAAGGCGACATCAACGGAAGAAGCTATTGTATAACCCTGTATTCGCCGAGTAAGTCCTCGGGACGCAAGAGGTATTTTGGAGCACCGTCTTTTAATATAGACCAGAGCAGGGAGAGAGGAGGGCGAGCGGTAGAGGTAGAGACCCCCCACTCGCCCCACCCATGAAGGAGGCGAGCAAGAGGGGGGGCAGGGGGAGGAGGCCTCTAGCCCCCTTGCCCCCGCCCCAGTAGTGGGGGGAGAGACGAGCAGGGGGCTGCCCTGGCTGAGTCTCGCCCAGCCCCAGCAGGGGGGCAGGGGGAGGAGGCCTCTGGCCCCCCTTGCCCCCGCCCCAGCAGTGGGGGGCGAGACCAGCAAGGGGGTGCCCTGGCTGGGTCTCGCCCAGCCCCAGCAGGGGGCAGGGGGAGGAGGCCTCTGGCCCCCCTTGCCCCCGCCCCAGTAGTGGGGGGGCGAGACCAGCAGGGGGCTGCCCTGGCTGGGTCTCGCCCAGCCCCAGCAGGGGGGGCAGGGGGAGGAGGCCTCTGGCCCCCCTTGGCCCTGCCCCAGCACTGGGGGGCGAGACCAGCAGGGGGCTGCCCTGGCTGGGTCTCGCCCATCCCCAGCAGGGGGCAGGGGGAGGAGGCCTCTGGCCCCCCTTGCCCCCGCCCCAGCCGGGGGGGGGGGGGGGGGGGGGGGGGGGGGGGGGGGGGGCGAGACCAGCAGGGGGCCGCCCTGGCTGGGTCTCGCCCAGCCCCAGCAGGGGGGCAGGGGGAGGAGGCCTCTGGCCCCCCTTGCCCCCGCCCCAGCAGGGGGGGCGAGACCAGCAAGGAGCTGCCCTAGCTGGGTCTCGCCCAGCCCCAGCAGGGGGGCAGGGGGAGAAGGCCTCTGGCCCCCCTTGCCCCCGCCCCAGCCGTGGGGGGCGAGACCAGCAGGGGGCCGCCCTGGCTGGGTCTCGCCCAGCCCCAGCAGGGGGGCAGGGGGAGGAGGCCTCTGCCCCCCCCCCCCCCTTGCCCCAGCCCCAGCAGGGGGCGAGACCAGCAGGGGGGCGACCCCTGGATCTCGCCCAGCCCTAGTTAGGGGGTTCGCCGAGCCCCGCGAGGTACCCCCTCTCGCCCAGTTCCGGGGGGAGGGGTTGGTCTGCGTTTAGCGCTCCAGAACAACGGGATTTGGCTATCCGCAGGCCATTTCCGAGGGTATTTTGGTAATTTCGCGGACCAGTTGGTGGCTATTTGCAGCCCAAATCCTGAAATCCTATAAATAGGACCAATGGGCACCATTTGGAGGCAAGCTTATCCTAGGCTAGCTCTCTCTCCCTCTCCCTCCCCAGGTCTCTCTCTAGTGGGGTGAGGAGAGCCTCTAGTGGTGCCCAAGCCCGGCATTGGCTTGGGAGGGGAAGCGCTCTAAAGATCTTCCGGGTATGTGGTGGGACCTCCTCGCCGAGCCCTTGGTCCAGTTCATAGTGCCTCAACCTTCAACCTAGAGCTCTCCCTTGAGGGGAGTAAGTGTTGGTCGCCCCTCAGCTTGCTGAGGGCCCCGAACTCCACAGAGACCGGGGCTTGTTCACCAAGTTGTCGGTTTCAACAGCTATGATGGTCACCCTAGCCACCTTCCTCCTTAACAGAGAAGCAGAGCTTTGGTGGGCCGAACAGGAAGCGCATAAGTTTGAAGGTAAAGATATTACCGAGATCACTTTGGCGGAGTTCTCAAAGTCGTTTCTTCAGAGATTTATTCCCTCTGCCCAACGCATTGCGTTACAGAACCAGTTCTTGAAGTTAACTCAAGGCGATAGCTCGGTGGACGAGTACTTGCACGAGTTCACTAGACTGGGCCGCTATGCGGGGTTTTTGGTGGAAGATGAGGAAATGAAGACAAACAAGTTTTATGAAGGTCTTCGGGATGAGTTGAGGCTGCTCTTGGCAGGCCCAATGACGTTTGGCTTCCATGTGATGGTGCAAGCCGCCAGATATCTGGAGTTGGACATGAAGAGAGTGCAAGCAAAAGGCAAGAAGCCTGAATTCCATGCACCGGCCTCTCAATCCAAATCTGAGTTCAGGAGGAACAAAAGGAAGTTCAAGTCTGCGGAACCAACTCGCTCAAATGTGTCGGGAGCTACGACCGCACATGGTCCAATTACATGTTTCACTTGCGGAAAGGTGGGACACAAAGCACGTGTGTGTTGCAGTGGTCCCCCGAGACCAGAAAATCGAGCGATGGGCTATGCTCGTGCTGCGGGTCATGCGGAAAAGGGTAAATTTCGGAGTCTTCTGCTTCCCAACACATTCCGACCCAGCCGAGAGTTTACTCGCTTGGCCAGCAAGAAGCCATACGACAAACTGATGTCGTCACAGGTATGGAATAGAAGTTAGCTTTTACAGTTATTTATGATTGATATTGTTGTGCGACTTTATGTTTAATTTGTGTGCAAATAGTTTTCGTCCTAATTTTCAATTATCCGGCGAGAGCTCTATTTGATACGGGTGCATCACACTCTTTTCTGTCTAAGGTCTTCGTGGTGCGAATCGGAGTGCTGTCTACCTTAGTAGAGGATATATTGGAAGTAGTGCTACCCAATGGATCTCGCATGGGTGCGGATAGGAAGAGTCGTGTGAAGGTGTGGATTGGAAATCAAGACTTCGACTTGGAAGCATCGTTATTACCGCTAGCTGAATTTGACGTGATCTTCGGCATGGACTGGCTCTTGGAGCAGCGAGCATGCATCGATTGCAATTCAAAGGAGATCACTCTGAGAAAGAACACCGGAGACGAAACCACGTTCGTGGGTATGCGAGGAGCGAGCAAGACAATGATGTCTGCTCTCCAGGTGGTTAGGGCGGTGAGAAAAGGCGCGGAGTTGTTCTTCACCTTGTTGAAGGCTTCGGAGCCAAAGCGCAGTTTGAGTGATGTCCCAGTTGTAGCAGAGTATGCCGATGTGTTTCCTAACGAACTCCCTGGGCCCCGCCTCAGCGAGAGATTGATTTTTGTATTGAGGTGGTGCCTGGTGGCAGAGCTGAAGGAATTGGCAGAGCTGAAGGTTCAGTTGCAAGAGCTACTAGAGAAAGGCTATGTATGTCCAAGTTCTTCACCTTGGAGTGCACCGGGCCTCTTTGTGAAAAAGAAGGACGGGATCTTGCGTCTATGTATTGACTATCGAGAGTTGAATAAGCTGACCGAGAAAAACCGTTATCCGATTCCGAGAATCGACGACTTATTCGACCAGCTGGTTGGGTCGACGGTATACTCTAAGCTAGACTTAAGGTCCGGCTATTATCAGCTTCGTATTCGGGGGTGTGATATTCCCAAGACAGCGTTCAGTACCCGCTTTGGGCACTATGAGTTCACGGTTATGCCGTTCGGTCTGTCTAATGCACCGTCAGTATTCATGGACTTAATGAACAAAACGTTCCGAGAGTATTTGGATCAATTTGTGATCGTCTTCATCGACGACATTTTGGTATACTCTCAGTCGGAAGAGGAGCATGCAGAGCATCTGCGCGCAGTTTTGAGCACCCTGAGGAGGAATCAGCTATATGCCAAGTTCTCCAAGTGCGAGTTTTGGCTATCGTCAGTAGCATTCCTTGGTCATGTTATTAGTGGAGAAGGAATCGCAGTCGATCCTTCAAAAATAGAAGCAATCCAAGCATGGCCTAAGTTAAAAAGTGTAGCGGAAGTCCGAAGTTTTTTAGGACTTGCCGGCTATTATAGGCGCTTTGTGGAAAACTTCTCGAGGATTGCACTTCCTCTCACTAAACTGACTAGGAAAGATCATAAGTTCGTTTGGTCGCCCGAGTGCGCACGAGCTTTTGAGGAGCTGAAGAGCCGTCTGACCACGACGCCCATTCTATGCTCGCCATGTGGAACAGAAGGTTACGAAATATATAGCGACGCCTCGGGGAGTGGCTTGGGTTGCGTTCTAGTGCAGTTCGGGAATGTAATTGCCTATGGCTCCCGTCAGTTAAAGTTACATGAGAGGAACTACCCGGTCCATGATTTGGAGCTAGCGGACATGGTATTTGATCTTAAACTTTGGAGGCACTACTTGTATGGCGTGAAGATCGACATCTTTACGGACCACAAAAGCCTCAAGTACGTGCTTGATCAAAAGGAGTTGAATATGCGACAAAGGAGGTGGATGGAGTTCCTTGGGGACTACACCTTCGACATTCGATACACTCCTGGGAAAGGAAATGTGGTTGCGGACGCGTTGAGTCGTCGGGCTCCTGCACAGACAAACTGGATTTTGATGCATGATGAGCGTCTAATCTGGGAGCTAGAAGCCTTGGAGATCATTTGTGTGGATAAAAGAGCGTCTCCTTCAGCATGCCTGAACTGGACGGAGGTTCAATACGACCTGGCCGACCGAGTTCGACAAGCTTTGGAGCTGGATTCGAGCATGCATCGTTATAAAGCGGAGACCATGGATGGGTCAAAAGCTGATTTCTCCTTCGAAGATGATCTTATGTGAAAAAATGGCAGGTTGTGCGTCCCAAATGTTGGTACATTGCGGGCGGAATTGATGTACGAGGCTCACTATACCAAGTACTCGATCCACCCTGGGAGCACAAAGATGTAAATGGATATGAAGAAGCTCTTTTGGTGACCAGGAATGAAGAAAGACATTGCACTCTACGTGGCCAAGTGTCACACTTGAGCGTTAGTGAAGGTTGAATGTCAAAGACCTGGTGGGTTTCTAAAGTCTTTACCGATCCCGGAATGGAAGTTCGATGATATTTCGATGGATTTCGTGTACGGATTGCCAAAATCGCAACATGGAAACGACGCCATCTGGGTTATCGTAGATCGATTGACGAAAGTTTCGCACTTTATTCCGAACCGGAAAGATGACTCCGTGGAAAAGCTAGCAAAGTTATACGTTGATAATATCGTACGGTTGCACGGGATTCCCCGTAGCATCGTGAGTGATCGTGATGGGCGGTTCACATCAAACGATTGGAGGCTGATTCATAAATTATTGGGTATCAAGCTAAAATTTAGCACGACCTTCCACCCGCAAACGGATGGACAGACCGAAAGGACCAATAGGACGATGAAAGACATGCTAAGGATGTGCGCCCTGGACTTCGAAAAGAGATGGGAAGATCATCTCTATATGATTGAGTTTGCCTACAACAACAACTACCAAGCTAGTATAAAGATGGCACCTTTCGAGGCTCTCTATGGTAGAAAATATCGTACACCGTTGGCTTGGGCTGAAACGGGCGACACGAAGTTGTTGAAACGCAAGGACGTGGATGAAGCAAATACATCAATCCGGGAAATACGAGAGCGGTTGCTCATTGCCCAGGATAGGCAGACAAAGTACTACAATGCAAATCACCGGAACGTCGAGTTCGCCGTTGGTGATTGGGTTTACCTGAAGATCAAACCGTTCAAAGGAGTATCGAGGATCCGACGCTTGAAAAAGCTAAGTCCGAGGTACTTATGACCGTTCGAGATCTTGGAGCGCATTGGTGAAGCTGCCTACCGGCTTGCTCTATCTTCGGAGCTGAGCGGGCTGCATGATGTATTTCATATCTCTGTGTTGCGGAAGGCTGTCAAAGAGCCTAGTTCTATAGTTGCAGTCAACGAAGTGTCGGTAGATGGTGGGCTAACGACGGAAGTCAAGCGCATTCGCATCGAAGACACGGAAGTAAAGCAGTTACGGAACAAATCCATTCGGATGGTCAAGGTCCGTTGGAATAATTGCGGAAGAGAGGAACTCTCTTGGGAAAGAGAGCAATCAATGCGTGCGGAGTACCCCGAGCTATTTCTCTCAGGTATTTTATCCTTTTATTTGGCTGCCCTTGTTTTCATAATTTCGGGACGAAATTATTTTAAGGGAGGTGGAGTTGTAGCACCCCAAAACTTTCTATGAGAATTGGTCAAGAGGGTTTAACCGAATTCGTCTAAAGGATATAGCCGAATTCGACTAATGGGTATAGCCGAATTCGTCTAATCCAAATAGCCGAATTATTCTATGTATTAGACGAATTCGTCTAATCCAAATAGCCGAATATGTTTTAGCAGCTTTACTGAAATTCGTCGAACGTCGTTCGACATTCGTCGAACGCCGTTCGACATTCATCGAGCGCAGCATTTCAGCAATTCGTCGAACGTCGTTCGACATTCGTCGAACGTAGTTTTGCTGTCATTTGTCGAGCGCAGCTTTACTGAAATTTGTCGAACGCCGTTCGACATTCGTCGAACGCAGGAAGAATCCGCGATTTGCGATATAGCAGGCCAGTGACTCTCTTTTTGCGGCCGTCAGATCCAGATCTTTAAATCCAAAGGTTGGGATTTATTTCTGGGTTATTTTTAGGGTTTGTCCAGAGGGCTATTTATAGGCTCCCTTTAACTGATAACCCTTATCTTCTTCAAGCGTGAAAAGATGGAAGCCGAGAGAAAAACAGCGATAGAGAGGAAGAAGAAGGAGTCGTCTTCTGCCATTGTCGGAGCTTCGGGGCTCCGATTCGCGAGCCATTTTCAGATCTAAAAAGTGTAGGCCGTTGCGAAACTTTCTATCCGAGTGAAATCTCAAACCTATGGCAAAGAATAAAGCTCCAAGCGTAACGATTCTTCCTCCCGGTCTTAGGATGTGTTTGTCCTCTCATTCCTTTTTCTATGCTTGCATGAGGAATCTCTTTCACAAAATGGGTAAAGTGTAGGATTTCCTCCAGTTCTTCGGAACTCCGGGTCGATTGTGTCCGTCCCCAGCATATTGCATTTAGAAATCCGGTAGTCGTGCGGATTTAGGCATTTTGTGTGAAGCCTATTTGTGGTCGTGAGCCCGGATCGGTGATGCTTGGATTGCGACGTTGCATTTAGGTTAAGCCTAGAATGCGTGCCGGAGAATGTCTCCGTGAGATCTTCTATTATGTTGCGGGACTTGAGTTTTAGGTGCCATTTGAGAGCCTAACGAAAGCCCCTTTGCTTGGGTGGTTGAATGCAAGCCTTCGCCACTAGACTTGAGGAGGAGTGGTCTTGTACCTCATTCTTGGTTGTTATTTGCGAAGTCTAAGTCCGCGTGAAAGGATTAGATGCGTAGCTAAATTTTGTGGGCACTTGATGTGCTAAACCCTTACGGGCCGAGGGGAAGCCGTACCCGCGTCGTGCGATAGTTCGCGACGGTTAGAGCACGGGCAAAGCTGAACCGAACTCATTTCCATGCCGATCGGTGAGAGGTTCAAACCTCATGTAAGCCGTGTGATCATGGGAGAGGTCGTGGAAGGTGTCTTACCTAGACCGACCAAAAGCTCTTTTTCCCCACCTAAGGCTATGTCCTTAGGGTGGAGGGTTTGTGATGAATTGATGTTATGTTAGCCTCATGCGGTTGCTTAGGCGGTTGTGGGGAACCCTCGGGTGAACCCAACCAACATCATGTGCATGCCTAGGTTCCCTTTTTCTTTGATGCTCAACCTAGAAGATTGATTGTGCCTGAAACCTCACCTTGTGTAGTTTGCACTTTTTTTATATTATTACATGTTGCTAGTACGGCTTGTTTGCAGGGAAGAAGCCCCGCCACCCCGAGAAAGGGGTGGGGTCGTTATAATTTGGTCAGCTGTGCTGACCGTTGCTTTATTTGCCACCTCTTGGTGAAATGTTCTTATGCAGGAGCAAGCGAGCCTAGCGGGAAATAGCGGGTGGTGGCCCTTTAGTTGTGTTGGCCCTTGAAGGCCAGCCTCTTTTATGCTTACATGTATTGTCGGCCTGCGTGCCGAAGTATGTTTTGAGTTTTCTGTACATTTGTTAAATGTAAGGCCTTAAGGCCGCAACTCTATTTATTTCATTCCTGGGATGGTGGACAATTCTAAATGATGTTTAAATCAAATGCTTCTGCTTACGCTTTATATGCTCTCATGTAGTTGTTGTTCTTTTCTGATTATCACCTTTTAATGCCTAGCTAGTGTATATAGTATGGCGTGAGGTCCCGGACGGACCTGCTGTTATATTATTTGTACTGGCAGGGTGTTACATCCTTCCTCTCCCCGGAGAATCCAAACAACGGACCGTCCGAGGCCAACACCCTTCGCGCCTCCACCTCCATCCCATCAAATGCCTTCTTGAAAATAACGTTAACCGAACTTCCATTATCCACCAGGATTCGGGAAACGGTGAATTTCTCGATCGCCGTCTGAATGACCAACGCGTCGCAGAATGGGTCCTCATAACCCGACATGTCCTTCTGGGTGAAAGAAATCTTTTCTGTCGGGGGCGGGGCTAGGGATGTCGAGGCCACGCTACGACGATAGATGGTATGGAGGCTCGCCTTTCGGGTTGCCTCAATCCCCCCACCCCCCATGGATCACCCCGATCCCCCCTCGGGACCCCAAATCGGCCCGGTCCTCGCACCTCTCCTCCTCTTCCTCCCGAGGCTCAACCTCCTCAATCCTCACCGGTTGTTGCTGTCGCGGCGCGGGCACTCGGGCCCTTTTTGTCTCCAGGAACTCCGAGCAAGTGGTCGTCGCGTGACCTTCCTCATCATGGAAGTCACAGTACGGCAGCGTCACCTCTCCTGTCTCGGCCTCCGCCATCCTATTTCTTCTTCTCCTTCCTGCTCCTGCTTCTTCTCTCGCCTCTTCTCTCCTTCCTATTCCTCCCCTTCCCCGCCTAATTGTCATGGCTTGCTGGGGTTGAGGAGGCATCGTCCTCGGACCCTACCTCCATCCCAACTGATGGGGTCTTCCTTGACCCCCATTGAAGTTACCCCTCCCCGGGGCGTAACCCCTTCCCTGGCCTTGCATTCCTCCGCCATGATGCCTCCACTCCCCCTCTGGGGCCCTGGGCTCTTCCCTTCTCCTCACCTCTTGCTGCCTGACCTCCGGCTCACTAAGCTTTGCTAGCCTCTTGGTGAGTTCTGGGTTGGCCTCCTCACTCTCGATTTCCTCCGCCACCCTCTCCATCAGCTCCTCGTAGGAGACGGGAGCTTTCCTCTTCAAAGCCATCTTGAAGAAACTTTCCCTCAGCCCAACCGTGAAGGCGAGCTGGAGTGCAAACCCAGGCATCTTCTGGGTGAGCAGCACCTCCTCCTGGAACCGGTCCGCGTAGCGAGCCAACGACTCCTTTGTCTCCTGCTTCACTTTGAAGAGAGACTCTGCATCCTTCTTCCTCTTCTTTGAAGTTGAGAATTGCAACAAGAAACTTCGGCGCAAATCCTCGAAAGCGTAGATCGATCCTGTAGGGAGTTGATGGAACCAGTCCCTGGCCTTTTCTTTAAGGGTGATGGCGAAGAGCCGACACTTGAAAGCATTTGAGATCGGCCTGATAGAGACCGAGTCCTCAAAAGACTGGAGGTGTTGGACAGAGTCATCCCTGCCGTTGTAGTACAACCTGTCCCACTCCCCAAACCCTGTCGGGACAGGTGCAGAAAGTACTAACTCGCAGAAGGGACTTCCCCCTCCTGTCATCCTTTCCTGATCCACATGCCCCCCGAGCTCTCTCGCCAGACTCGGGCTCGCAGGGACAGCACTCGCGAGAGCGGCGCTCGCCTGAACCACCCCCACAGTCGCTGCATCCTCTAGGCGCGCGCTCGCCTGCGCCGCGCTCGCCGATATAGGGCTAGCCGGGCTGGCGAACAACACTCGCCCCTCCAGGTCTTGCACTGAAACTCCACCGATTTCTTTTCCGGCCCTTCCCCCCGGGGCATTCTCGCCAACCGTTGCTGGGGGAAGGGTCGCCGAGGCGTTGGGGTCGCAAACTCACTTAGCAGCGCCGCGACCGTGAGCCTGAAGGTGTCGATCACCGCCCTCCTGAAATCCATGAACATCCTCGGCGTCACCACCTGCGGTGACTCCCTGAACTCCTCGCCTTGATCTTCGCCTCCTGCCATGTTTGCTCCTTAGAACTTTCTTGGACCAGCCACGCTCCACGCTAACCGCACCAAAATGTTGAAACCGATTTCTCGGCCTCTTGTGAAGCTCGGGGCCCTCACCGAAATGAGGGGCAGCTAGCCCTTACTTAAATGTTGAAATCGATTTCTCGGCCTCTTTTGAAGCTCGGGGCCCTCACCGAAATGAGGGGCAGCTAGCCCTTACTGATCCCTCGGAGAAGGTAGACTGAAGACTAGGAAAATGACTAAGACCTTAGTCACAGCGAGAAGGTCCTTCCACTAACCCGGAAGATCGTTGAGCGCTTCCCCTCCCAAGCCAAAGCTGAGACTCGGGCACCTTGGAGAGCTCTGGAAATACTAGCCAAGGAGAGCCCGAGGAGAGAGAAACTGAAGTGAAGTCCTCTCCAAAGGTGCCCATTAGGTCTTATTTATAGGTTTTCTGATTTTGTCTGCAAATAGCAGGATCCCGCCTTTTGATTTTACTATCCGCACCCCAAATGGGTCTGCTAACAGCCAAACTCCGCTGTTTGGAGAGGCTAAAGGCAGACCACCAAGGGTAAAAGGGTAATTTGGCTCTATCAACCTATGGGCAAGGAATTGCGAGAACATTACTGCCGAAGCTCTCGCAGTCCTGCTCGCGATGCCTCTCCTAGGCGATCGCCCTGCGAGGACCTCGCTGGCCCATTCTGGCGGTATCTGTCGAGGTCCGGTCTCGCGAGCCTTCCTGCGAGACCGCCTCTTGACTTCGTCGAGCTCAACACACATTTCGTCGAACGCAGGACACTTTGCCGATCACAGACGAGCTCGACGAATGCAGAACGTTAAACGGTTCGCTGACCGCTGAGACGGGCGGTTCGTCGACCGCTGAGATGCTGAGATTGAAGCAAGCCGTTCGTCGAACGCGGGAAATAATTCGTCGAACATTGAATTGAGCTCGCCGGACGCTGAGGCCCGGTCTCGCGAGCCTTCTTGCGAGACCGCCTCTTGACTTTGTCTCGCACTGAGCACATTTCGCTGAACACCTCTTTACCGAACATAGGTCTCTTCTGCCAGCGGCTTGCGAGGTATTGGTTTGCCAGCCCATGCTTGGCCCAGTCTTTTGAAGATATCTGCCGAGATCAGGATCTCGCGACTCCTCTTGCGAGACCATCCCTTTAGCTTTAATGAGCTTAGAACTCTTCGTCGACTTCTGATGATTTCGCCGAACAGGGGTGAGCTCGACGACCGCAGGTGAGCTCGACGACCGCAGGTGAGCTCGACGAACACGAGAGAGTTCGTCGAACGCGGGACTCCTTTCGTCGAGCTCAGAAAGCTTCCTCAAACTTCCTGCGAGCGTTTATCTCGCCGGCCCTTCTCGCTAGCCTCTCAGCGAGCCTTCCGGGAGAGACTTCTCCAAGGCCCCTCTCGCGAGGTCTTTGGCCCTATGGTCTTCCTCTCTTATTACTTCCTTCATCCTGTTGCCTTCTTAAGCCGCGCCTCCTCGCCTGGCGAATATCGGGGTTGTACACGGGCAAAAAACATGTTCCCGCACGGAAAATGCGTTTCAGGGCGAAAAATATGCGCCCGACGAAAAGCACGCGCCGGTTCGAAAAATGCGCATCCGAGCGAATAAAATGCGCGCCCGAGCGAAAAAATGCGAGCACGGGCATAAAACTCGCGCACGAGCGAAAAACGCGTGCTCGGGCGCAAAACGTGCGAACGGGCGCAAATCGCGCGCACGGGCGAAAAGCGCGCGCCCGAATGAAAAACGCGCGCCCGACGAAAAATGCGCGCCCGAGCGAGAAACGCGCTCCCAGGAGAAAAAATGCGCGCCCGACTGAATAACGCGCCCTCGGGCGGAAAACATTCGCGCTAGTCAAAAAACGTGTGCCCGAGTCAATAAACGCGCGCTCGGCCGAAAAACGCGCTCTCGGGCGAAAAACACGCGCCCGGGCGAAAAAAGAGTGCTCGGGCGAAAAATGCCCGGCAGGCCGAAAAAACACCCGGCCGACCGAAAAACGCTCGCCTGGGAGAAAAATCCGCGCCCGGGTGAAAAATCGCCCGACTGGTCGAAAAATAAACGTCCGTTCGAAAAACACGTGCCCGACCGAAAAACACGTGTCCGGCCAAAAAACACACACTCTGCAGGAAAACGCACGCTCGTGCGAAAAACGCGCGAGTAGGCCGAAAAACTCGGGCGAAAACACTCCATTATGCGGAAAACCCATGGGCGGAGGTAAGAATTGGTGACTTGATTTTTTAGTTCAAAGTTAAAGTCATGAGTTTTCACATGAAAGCCAATATCCGCATAAATTCCGTTCGCCGAACATTAGAATTGGATTTCTCATCGTCAATGCCAATTCCAGAAACCCAATTCCATCCAAACGAACGAACCCTTCGAGGGTCCGTTCGTTTGGATGAAATTGACTTTTTTGTAATTGACGCTAAAAATTAGAAATTCAATTATTGCGTTCGATGCGTCGAAATTTAGGCGGATATTTGCTTTTATGTAAAAACTCATGAGTTTAGCTTTAAACTAAAAAAATCAAATCATCAATTCTTACCTCTGCTCATTGGTTTTCCACAAAATCGAGTGTTTTTTTTGTCCGGGCATGCTTTTTTGCATGTGCGTGCGTTTTCCGACAAGGCACGTTTTTTTTTCTGGAGGCGTTTTTCGCTCAAGAGCATGTTTTCAGCCTGGCGGGCGTATTTCACACATGGAGGCATATTTCGCGTGATCAGCCATATTTCGCGCGAGTGTGTATTTCGAGCGGGCGCACGTATTTCGCTCGAGCAAGCGTATTTTACCGGGGCGCACGTATTTTGTCCTTGCGCGTATTTTTCGCCATGGCGCTCGTTTATTGCCCGGACGCGCATTTTTCGGCACATACACGTATTTTTCCCCGACCATGTTTATTTTGGTTCGGGCACGCATTTTTCACCGAAGCGCGCATTTTTTTGCCCGGGTACATACTTTTAGTTGGGGAGCGCGTTTTTCGCCCCAACATGGGTTTTTTGCCCAAGCCGAAAAACGCGCGCTGGGGTGAAAAATGTGCATCCGGGCAAAAAATGCACGCTCTGACAAAAAATGCGCTCATGTGCCGAAAAATGCACTCTCGGCCGAAGAACTTGCGATCGGGCGAAAAGTGCGGTCTCGGGATTAAAAATGTGCACCCGGGCGAAAAACACGCGCCTGGGAAAAAAACGTGCGCCCGGGGTGAAAAAAGTGTGCTTTGGCGAAAAACGCGCGTCTTAAAACATCTTATGCAATTTAATGCGTTCGGCGCTAAGACATGTTTTGGATTTGTATAAAATTATTATATAATGTTAATTCTAATACAAATTCAATCATTCAGCCGAACAGCTTTTGTGCCTCAATTCCAATTCTGTTGACTGAATTCAATCCTGCAGCCGAACAAAATTATTGGAATTCTATACAAAGTCATTTTTTGCAGATATTGATTTTCGTCGAAAAACCAATTTTAGAAAGTCAATTCCGTCGAAACGAACAGACCGGCTACGACTTAATTGAATGTCAAGTGAAATTTGATTTTTCAAAATGGATACCGTCGCGCACGAAAGTTGGCTATTTTTCAAGCCGCACATTTGTAAGAGGCTGACTTCATCAAGGTATGCCTTAAATCATTTTTGCATTGTCACTCGAAAGATTCGTGAATTTATCTTTTGCTTCCTTGAGCGGACCCCGGAGTTCTCCGTTGAATCCGAGTCACACATTCTCGTTGAAACTTTAGGAAAGACGAATCCACAGGTGCATGACAGGGCTAAGAATGCCTGGAAAGCAATCAGTCAATCATAGATGTTCACACCACAGTCGGAGCTAAGGGGCAAAGACATGAGATTCAAGTTAAGGGACGGATAAATACTAATAACATTGACATTTGTAAAAACTCCGCTATAAAAACATTGTCGTAGATCTAAAATGTTGTAGTGAAATGTTCCAACCATGGCTGGAGCAATTACTATTAACATTGGCAACGTGAACGAACTCTGTTTAAACATCGATGATAATCCTCGAGTTTAATCTTTCGAATCAACCAATAGCGAACAAGATGCTCAGAAGGTTGTTGACTCTCCATGGAAATGGTTTGAGCTGTAAAGATTTTCGGAGGGCATATTATCCCTCGTATTACCGGTGCTTGCGCACTGATTGGCGAATATCATACTCTGCACGATGATAAGGTTTACCGACCTCGTAGATTAGTGTCATATATGAGGTTGTAATTGTTAGATTTTTTGAAGTGAGCTAACGCCCGGCGCTAGCGCTACCGCCGGCGTTAGCTCCTTCTCGTCACCCCCCTGGTTTTTGTCTATAAATAGAGGGGTACCCCCCTAAGAATATGGATTCTGAAAGTGGCGAGTATCCTCAACTTTGAGCGAGTTAGAGATACCAGAGCGCTACTTGGCGAGCATCGAACTTGGAGTAAGTTCGACAGGAGAGTTACCTACTCGCGAGATACCGCCCGACGCTAGTGATAACGCTCGCGGTAGCGAGAAGTGGAGGAAGCGAAGCGCGGCGAGCGTGCGAGTAGCTTGGAGTGCGAGCAGCGAGCTTGCGAGTTGGAGAGCTAACGTTGGGCGCTAGCGTTAACGTCGGCGGTAGCGAGGAGCGAGTATCACCTGCGCGGTGTGCTCCGGAGAAGAAGCGGACCTTGTCCATGACCAAGTTCTTTCCTACCATTGGCTGTTGTGATTCAAGTTGGATGCAACTTGTATTCAGCCTTATTCATTTGTAACTAGCTGTCATAGTTATTAAATTGTGATAGTATTGATCCTTTCTTGGTGTCCTTATTCTCCTGTTGGTTGACGTGTTCTTCCGACTTCAAAATATTTCACATGGTATCAGAGGGATAGTGGGAACAAGGACTGAGCAACCAAGATGGACGGCGGAGGAGGGTATGCTAGGGGACTTGGAATCGAGCTGCTCACCCAGACCAACTACAAGAAGTGGAAGTCTTGCTTGGAGAGTTACCTGCTTGGCTATGGGAGGTCGTTGGAGGAGAAGAGCAGGCAGAAGTGTTTCCAATTGAAGACAATGGTCAAGCTGTGAGAGCTTGGAGGAAGACCAACGTCAAGGCAGAGTTCACCTTGAAGAGAGCCATTTCACCTGACTTGTTCGACCATATCATTGGTTGCAAGTCAGCGTCTGAGATCTGGATAGCCCTCAATGGGTTATTCAACAAGAAGAATGTAGCGCGGCTACAATTCCTGGAGAATGAGTTGGCAAAGTCGACTCAAGGCGAAATAGCGATATCCACCTTCTTCCTGAAGGTGAAGAACCTATGTGGGGAGATCTCGGCCTTGGATCCTGAAGAGCCAATCTCAGAGGCGAAGTTGAAGCGGCACATACTCCGAGGCTTGAGGAAGGAGTATGTCCCCTTCGTTACTTCCGTGCAAGGGTGGGCTACTCAGCCCTCCTTACTGGAGTTAGAGAACCTGTTGTCGTCACAGGCGAGCTTGGCGAAGCAGATGGCGGGAGTATCCATCTCAGGAGGAGATGGTGATGCCTTGTTCTCAGGAAAGAGGAGATCCTGGGACAAGAAAAAGAAAAACTTCGGAGATGGTCCTTCAACGTCATCTCAGGGAGATGGGAGGAAGTTCCTCCCTGCGCGCGATGAGATGGGGAGATCCTTTTGCTTTGCCTGTAGGAAGTACGGGCATATGGCAACGGACTGCCGGTCCAATCTGAAGGTCGGTCATGCTGCTAACAAGGAGGGAGATCACCAGAGAGGTGGAGGTCACCAGGGCGGTGAGAAGGGGGACAATTGTTTCCTGGCAGAGATGATGGCAACGTCAGTCGATGTCTTAGCCTCCATCAACCTCGAGAACGACTGGATAGTGGATTCCGGTTGCGGGCATCATCTCACTGGAGATATGTCCAAGTTCGACTCCTTGGAAGCATATGAAGGAACATATGTTATCATCACTGCGGATGATACGGTACATCCCGTGGAGCGAGAAGGGAAGGTGTCCCTTGGGAGTAAAGAGACGTCAGTGACACTGAAGAGTGTGTATCACGTGCCTGGCATGAAGAAGAACCTATTCTCGGTTGCTAACGCAGTGGATGCTGGATACCACATGCTGTTTGGACCGAAGGAGGTGAAGTTCCTGAAGAACCTATCGTCTGTCGATGCTGACGCCACGCTCACCGGGAGAAGGGTGAAGGATTTGTATGTTCTGTCTGCAAATGCCTACGTGGACAAGCTGAAGACAAACGACAGCGCTGTGATCTGGCATGAGAGGCTGGGTCATGTGGGGATGGACAAGTTGAAGATGATGGCGGCAATGGGCCTAGTGAGTGGCCTGCCTCATCTCTCTTCCTACGGCGACGGCCATGTGTGCGACGGATGTCAATATGGAAAGTCACATCGACTTCCATTTGACAAGTCGGAGACCAGGTGTAAGGCACCTCTTGAGTGCGTACATGCTGATGTTATGGGGCCGTGCGCCACCCTTACTTATGGAGGAAATAAGTATGCGTTGGTTCTGGTGGATGACTACATCTGCTATACGTGGGTATACTTTCTGAGAGATAAGTCAGAAGTATTCAACAAGTTCCTAGAGTGGAAGGAGCTTGTGGAGGGGAGGCTGAACCGCAGAGTGAAGAAGCTGAGAAGCGACAATGGAGGGGAGTTTACCTCCAACGAGTTTGCTTCTTTCTGCAGGAGGTTCGGCATTCGGCGGGAGCTCTACTGCGCTCACACCCCTCAGCAGAATGGGGTGGCAGAGAGGAAGATCTGCCATCTGGTGGAGACTACCAGGAGTTGGCTACATGCCAAGAGCATTCCCAATGCCTTATGGGCGGAGGGAATGACGTGTGCTACTCATGTGATCAACAGTCTACCTCTGAGTCCTAACAGGATGGTGTCTCCACAACAGCTCATGTTCCGGGAGAATCCCAATGTGGGTCACATGAAAGTGTTTGGTTCTACCTGCTTCGTGCATGTCCCGGACGCTCAGAGAACCAAGTTGGAGCCGAAAGCGAGGAAGTGTGTCTTCATCGGCTACGATGAGCGGAAGAAAGGGTAGAAGTGGATGGATCCGCAGACCCACAAGTTCGTCGTCTCGCGCGACATAGTGTTTGACGAACTGGTCTCATACCAGGGAGTCTCTACTGTGGTGCTGCCGGAGAGTGGAGAATCTAGCAGGGAAAAGAGGGTCACTGAGGACCCTACTGTGGAGTTGGAGCTATCTCCCAGTGCTCCATCGCCATCTGGCTCAGGAGGAGCTTCTGGCTCAGGAGGAGCATCTGGTTCAGGAGGAGCAACTGGCTCGGGAGGAGCTTCTGGCTCAGGGGGAGCTACGAACTCAAGAAGCAGGGAGAGCACCGCTTCAGGAGGAGTTCAGAGAGGAGTTCGGAGATGAGCTCAAGCAGAGGAGTCTACCAGAGTGGTAGATAGTGGCCAAGCCTTGAGGAGGTCGAAGAGGACGATCGTCCCGCCTGCTCGCTGTAAGGAGAGGAACTTCGTGAGTTTGGTTTCCTACTTCTTTGCAGGACCACTCGATGAGAGGGAACCTGCCTGCTTTGAGGATGCAGCTGGCATCAAGGAGTGGGACGCAGCCATGATCGAGGAGATGGATGCCCTAGAGAAGAATGAGACATGGGACCTAGTTCCCATGGTGGAGGGCATCAAACCTGTCACCTGTAAATGAGTGTACAAGGTTAAGAAGAGAGCAGATGGAGAAGTGGAGTGGTACAAGGTAAGGCTTGTCGCCTGAGGCTTCTCGCAAACCTACGAAGAGTACTACGAGGAGACATTTAGTCCTGTCACAAAGATGACGTCGGTGAGGACGATCATCGCTCTGGCGGCGTGCCGAGGTTGGAAGTTGTGGCAGCTTGATGTGAAGAACGCGTTCCTGTATGGAGAGATTGACAAATACATATTCATGGTGCAACCACCTGGATACTTGTCCAAGTCACTTCCACATCACGTCTGCAAGCTGAAGAAGGCCCTCTATGGGTTAAAATAGGCGCCGAGAGCCTGGTATGGAAAGATTGCAAAGTACTTGCAGTTCTGCGGCTACGATGCCTCAGACTCAGACTCCAGCATGTTCGTGAAGAAGAGTGGAGGTCTTCACGTGCTGGTGCTGTTGTACGTCGACGACATGATCGTGACAGGGAACAACCCTGAGGAGGCCGCGACGCTGAGACAGCAGCTCTCCATACGATTCGAGATGAAGGATCTTGGTGAACTGCACAATTTCCTTGGCCTCCAAGTTGAGAAGAGAAGAGGCGGACTGTATGTTTCCCAGAGGGCGTATGCCAAGAGGATCGTCGAAAGATTCGGCATGAAGGAGGGGAAGAGCAGTTCCGTTCCTCTGGAGGCTGGGCTGAAGCTTCGGAATGAAGAAGGGAGGATTCTTCCTGATCCGAAGATCTTTCGGGCACTGATGGGGAGTCTTATCTACCTGACTATCACGAGGTCGGACATCACCTTTGCTGTCAGCCGAGTTAGTCGGTATATGCAGGAGCCGCGGAAGCCTCGTCTGGAGGCAGCCAAGGGGATTCTGAAGTTCGTGAAGGGAACCCTTGAGATGGGGTTGTCCTATGAAGAGAAGTCTGACTTCAAGCTGCATGGGTACACGGATGCAGATTATGGAGGTGACGCTGATGATCGCAAGTCGACATCAGGTTACGTGTTCTTGTGTGGAGCAGCTGCTATCTCGTGGTGTAGCAAGAAGCAGGACTCTATTTCCCTTTCTACCACGGAGGCCGAGTACAAGGCGTCGTCCTTAGCAGCTCAGGAGTGTGTCTGGCTAAGGAGACTAGTGGAGGATGTGGACGAGGAGGTCAGCGGACCTACTGTGCTTCGCGGGGACAATGAGAGTGCATTAAAACTGGTAACCAATCCAGTGTGTCATGCAAGGACCAAGCACATTGAGATCTAGCGTCACTTCATCAGAGAGAAGGTGCTGGGTGGCTTGATCGTTGTGGTGCATGTGCGGAGTGAAGACAACCTTGCAGATATATTCACGAAGCCCTTATCTGCGGGGCCGTTCCGGAGGCTTCGCTCATTGCTTGGAGTTGTTCCCGGAGCTCACTTCAAGGGGGAGTGTTAGATTTTTTGAAGTGAGCTAACGCCCGGCGCTAGCGCTAGCGCCGGCATTAGCTCCTTCTCGTCACCCCCCTGGTTTTTGTCTATAAATAGAGGGGTACCCCCCCCCCCCCCCCCCCCTCTCCCCTAAGAATATGGATTCTGAAATTGGCGAGTATCCTCAACTTTGAGCGAGTTAGAGATACCAGAGCGCTACTTGGCGAGCATCGAACTTGGAGTAAGTTCGGCAGGAGAGTTACCTATCGCGAGATACCATCTGGCGCTAGTGATAACGCTCGCGGTAGCGAGAAGTGGAGGAAGCGAAGCGTGGCGAGCGTGCGAGTAGCTTGGAGTGCGAGCAGCGAGCTTGCGAGTTGGAGAGCTAACGCCGGGCGCTAGCGTTAACGCCGGCGGTAGCGAGGAGCGAGTATCACCTGCGCGGTGTGCTCCGGAGAAGAAGGGGACCTTGTCCGTGACCAAGTTCTTTCCTACTATTGGCTGTTGTGATTCAAGTTGGATGCAACTTGTATTCATCCTTGTTCATTTGTAACTAGCTGCCAGAGTATAAAATTGTGATAGTATTGTTCCTTTCTTGGTGTCCTGATTCTCCTGTTGGTTGACGTGTTCTTCCAACTTCAAAATATTTCACAGTAATATCATGTGTTAGTGATAGCGAAGATGAACAAGGTGTCAAGTTGTTGTTGATGATGTGTTGAATCTGTTGGGGTCCAGCCCATAAAGAGAAATCAGATTAGAAGCAGGAAGTTGTCGTCGGGCTGTAATCCTACCGCCGGCGGTAGCATATCGACTTGATGTCTGCAGTGTGTCGGCTTGACTGTGTGCATGTTGACGAGACGTGGTCCATATCGGCGAGACCATATCGTCGAGAGTCAAGACAAGTTTCTGATATCGGCGAGAAGCTGGAGCTATGTCGACTAGAAGGCCGGTGGCATGATGCTAACGCCCAGAGATAGGGGTTACCGCTGGCGGTATCATATCGTCAAGATGATATTGATGAAACGGCTTTTGTCAGCTAGAGCTAGTGCGGCGCGGTACCTATACCGCCACGCAGTAGTGGGTCTCAGTTCCGTCAATACTCTTATTTCCAGTCGTTCGATCTTATGTTCTCACATCCAGTGGGCACGAGAGGTGCTCCTACGTAGTCTAATAGGGGGGACGATCCTATTTAAGGTAGAAAGATTAAAACCTAATTAGAATCTCAATTCTTTGCCGACAGTTGTTGTATGTGTAAAAACCGCAAGGTTTGTGATCTGCCATTGCTGTTTGCCATAGCCGTTCATCAGGAGGAAAAACAAGAGTTCTCTCAGTCCGGTGTCTTTCGTCTTCGCTGTAAGGATTCCTCATCTTGTCTTCATTGGCTGTGAGTTCTTGAAGAGATTTGGAGGTGATTTTCTTTTGGAGAGTTTTTTTGGGTTGTCGTGGTTGGAGAGAGGGGACTCATTCTGAATCCAAGGGAGTTTTTAGGTTGGACAAACCTAGATTTCTGAATTTTGTAATCCTTATTTGATATAGTGGTTTGTGTGTCCCTTCCCGTGATTTTTCCCTCATTACTTTAGAGTGAATTTTTTCACGTAAATTTGGTGTTCTCTTAGCCTGGTGTCTTTTGTGTGCCTCGATTGTGAGTGGTCAATTCCCAATATAATCTTCGTCCTGTGGATGACATAAAATTGACTAAAATGATCATCTCTATTCGTTTCCGTTCATGAGAACCACAAAAAGCCACCGACTAATAAGAAGAAATATGTGAAAAGGCGGACTTGCCGCCCATCAAAGAGGAAGATCATTAAGCATGATTACCATTTCATTCAAAATCATACGAATTTTAAATCATCTTTCTAAGCTCACTTGAGATGTTTTGTTACATAAGTATTGTTTATTTGTTTAGGAGAATATTGACTCACACCTTTGTATCTTCCTATTTTTGTACATTAATAATTCACACCCTTTCATTAGAATTTTTTTAAGCCAAGCATTAATGGACACCAAGGTTCCCTTCACGGGCAATTTTTTTGCCTCCGCGTCCCCGACTCCAGGATAATCTCTACGGAGATCGAAAATGATCTCCGTGAAGATAGAATGGGTTCCCCACTCCTCTGTCCCTTCCTCCACGCGGCAGTGTACAAAAAACCCAAATTTGAATTTGGAAACCGAGCTCGGAACCGAAAATTTCTCCCTTCACCGCCACTATGACATAAATTTTTCTTAATAGGCTTCGTTTGGCGCGGCTTATTTGCTCCGGTGAGCTTGGTCAAAAACGTCATTATCATAGAATATATGTTTGGTAAGACAAAAGTTACGACCACTCTAAAGAAAATAAACTAGTTTTGAGCAAAAATGCATGAATTTTTTTAGGTGAGATTGGGCGTTCACGAACGACGGTTCATGACCACGGCTTTCACGACCGCCGTACTGCCCCAAACAAAGCCTACATTGCATTTTATCTATGCTTTGTAGGGAAAAAGAAGCCGAAATATTTAATTTATTTCATCATATACATATACTAATTAACTCTTTGATATTTTCCCATCATCAAATGTCGTTGACTTTTATCGGGACCAAGACAAGCACAATTAAGCCTGATGGCAACCTTTCTTCACCGACTAAAGATAGGAATTTATTGGCCCGTGATGACTGAGGTGCTCTCATCTTTGCTGCTGGGTTCTCTTTGATGCACTGGGATTCTGGGGGAGTGGAGCTGGCGGTGGTCTTGGCTCTCAAGACTCTTATCACACCGTCCTTATATGGGGTGCGCGGGGCTATTGTGGAGGGCGACTGTTTGACCCTTATGGACAGCTGTGCTGCTGGTTTGCGACGGGGCGACTGGAGCGTGACGGTGGACGGCGAGGAGGACTTCTCTTTTCTGAGTGGCTTCCCCCCAGCTTCAATTCCAGCATGTTGGACGTGAGGCCAACATAGTTGCTGATTTCTGTGCTCGTTTTGCCCTACGGGGAGACTTTGTTTGGCTAGATGTTGATAGCACTCAGACTGAGTTTGCCGAGCTTGTTCGTGCAGACTTGGATGGCATGCTGTAGTTTTGTTTTTTTTATTGGTTTTTAATTTCATGTTATATGCAATTTAAAAAAAAAAAAGAATTTATGTCTGCAAATAATTAAACTTTTTTTATTTTTCGTCGAGAAAAAGTCAGCGTCGTGCAGTTAAAGACTCGTGAATTCCTTTCACTGTTAGAGGCGCACAAAATTATTCAAAAAATAAGTCGATAGATATAACAAAAATATGTATATATTATATTAATATCACACAATTCTTGACGATAGTTGATAATTTCTTATATTTGAATTTTTTTATTTTTTTTATTTGTGAAAATACTTTTAATAATTATTGTTTGACACCACTGATTATTCTTATTTTTGTAAGAATTAACAAAAATAAAGTGCTTTCAAGGCATATGTATAATTGAAAAGCGATAAAAATAATAAAATTTAGAAATACTAATCTAAACAGAATTAAGATTATGCATTTAAAAACATAAATAAATAGAATTATAACCCACAACAGCATGGTTAATTAATAGACTCATACCAAACCAGCTGAGTTAAGACAATTACTCAATAAGTTTTATTTGTGATCTGAAAATAGTATTGCAGATAATGGGTAAAAAAACCTATTTTCTACTACTGAAAATAGTATTTTTAAAATTTAGTATGGGCGGAGCCCTACGTGGGTCCTCCCCTGATGCCTTATGAAGACAAATGCAAGAACGATGTGAGTTAAGTTTTCCCATACTATTTAGTATGGGCGGAGCCCTGTGGGTCTCATCTTTTTTTTTATTACCTGATTATCGAATCGCAATCTTGTTAATCTGCATCCACAAATTCTCAGTATCTCATTCTAAGCGGACTTTTGGCACTAAGCACTCCCTGAATGGCCTCAACTTGCACTTTGCACCCCTAATAATTTAAATTTAGCACTTTGCACCGTTTAAATTTAGGTAGTTTGACAACATGCACAATCTTTCATTCCCATCCATTTTTGTTACCTTAGAAAATAAATAAAACTGAAAATGGAAGGGTGCTTTAGTAATAAAAAAAGATGTGTGGCCAAATATCAAATGAATAATGAGTTGCCTTATAAATAGAGTTTGTTAAAGATTTTAGAAAACTAAATGGTTGGCATTAAAAAAAGTACAATTTTGAATTGTCTCCTACATTATTTTCTCTTCCATTGGTGAAATTTTTGGAACCGGGTCCACAAATCATGTTGGTGATCTCCATAGAGATCATTTGGATCTCTGTGGAGATCACTCTTGATCTCCACAAAGATCACATATATATATATACATCTTTACTACTATATAAAGATATTCACTTATGATGTAACTGTTTATCATCAAGTCAATCGCAATCGTTCAATCTCGTTGAAATCAAATTCAGCCACATTATTTTTATTAGGACCCCTATACCTACATTTGCAGCCAAAAATCTAATTAGTTATAATAAATTTCAGCAGTATTATATGCTCTTAAATTTTCAACTACATTTTGATTAAGATCCAAAATCACTTTGGATATTAACCTTGTAGTAACATTTAAAAAAAAAGAATTGAAACATGTGGTGTACCTATCTGGTCAATATTCATTTAACATTCGAGCGAATAGAATTAAGCAATCATTTTGTAAAAAAAATGGTCTTTATATTGGCAGCCTCTATTTGACTATTGACACACCAATTTCTATGA
Source organism: Dactylorhiza incarnata (assembly GCA_033032865.1). Classification (NCBI taxonomy): domain Eukaryota; kingdom Viridiplantae; phylum Streptophyta; class Magnoliopsida; order Asparagales; family Orchidaceae; genus Dactylorhiza; species Dactylorhiza incarnata. The sequence goes on along the minus strand of JAWHQI010000305.1, from coordinate 880,025 downwards.
GTTATAACGCGCCTTTTGAAAATATGCATTATACATGCAAATTTATGAAAAGTGTTTAACACGAAAATTGTAGATCTCATCGAGATCTACAACTTTCGTGTTGAACACTTATCCTAAAAATGCATGTACAAAACATATTTTCAAAAATTCGTAAAAAATTTGCTATAATTACGATCAGGGCGGCAATATGCTTTGTGCGTGCATTTTTAGGAAAAGTGTTCAACACGAAAATTATAGATCTCGATGAGATCTAAAATTTTCGTGTTGAACACTTTTCTTAAATATGCATGTATAATGCATATTTTCAAAAGGCGCATTATAACTCATAGAAATTGGTGTGTCAATAGCCAAATAGGAGCTGCCAATATAAAAATAAAAAAAACACCATATCTTGAACATTAATTTCTTAAGAGTAAAAAACAAATCGTTTATTAGAGTTAGAGCTAAAATCAATATTTGAGCACATCAATATTAACATTCCATTACGCATCCATATTTGTTGGCCAAAAAAATTCTTAGATCATAGCTCAATGAAACTTCAAAAGCAGATATTTCAAAGCACTCATTTTCGTTAATTTCTTCACAACCTTCTTCTTCGCCTGCAAAAGAATAGAACGACTAAATTGTGAAAGTCATTTAAGAATCGGTACAACATGGAATGAAATTGAAGAGCTCGCTCACAGTAGGACGATTCGTTTATTTCTTTTGGTCATATAACCTTGTTGTAATTGAAGAATTGGATGACCCATTTACCGCATCCTGTAAAACTTATATTTGGTGATGTGTTAGAATTCAAAATCTTGTTCTTCGCCAACAAATGTGAAAGTTATTCAACTATATATGGAAGAAATTGAGGCTAAAAACAAATGTTAAACAAACCGATAGTTTTGATCTTCAACTAGATGTTCTTAGCATGCTTCTGGCATCCTCTTGATAGAACTTGAGTAACATATAGAGTATACATATATATACATGAGAGGATGATCACAATATCCAAGGTGAGCATAAGCTATATCTACCATATGAATGTACAGTATATCTAACACCTCCTTCCTCCCCCTCAAACTCACGGGGGATCATATACCAAGAGTTTGGACAATAGATAGACATTTTGGGTGATGGCTGCAATGATAACACTACGTTCGCAGGCTTACAAAATTATACTAGAATTAAATTCTTGATGATGTTCTAAATAATATGGAGAAATTAATGATTTAAAGATAATGTTTGAATATAGAAAACACCTAGATGAAATAAATGATCATTGATTTTTTTCCTCTCTTCTCTCAATTCGTAAAACTAGACCGCAGAGATTTCACAAATATATTAATTTCTCTCTCGAGCAAATTAGTACTAGTTAAGGTTGATTGATTAGGATTTCTCCAAAAGCAAAACCCCTATACTTGTTTTAATCACATAATAAATCTCATTCTTAGTTTTGACTTTAACACAGAGAAATTATGTCTAACTATCTCTAGTAAAACATGCAATTCCCTTTATCTTAACTAGATTTTATCATCCCTAGGATTTTTCAATCACAAGGTATGAATCCAAACAAGAATTACAAATCCGTATTAATAATTCTAACAAATCTAATAAGCATAGATAAACCATACAGAGAATTGAGAGATATGAGAGAAGTGAAATCAAATAGCGTAAAACATCTATCTAAGATTCTTACATCCAAATGTTAAAGAAAATTAGTTACAATCCATTGCAATAACAAAGAAGAAGAAAATAAAGACAAATAGAAACATTACAAGTTATCCTCCAAGCTTTTTCCTTCCAATGGTGTTCTTCCTCTTCAAAATCTCGAAATCAATCTTCTCCCCCGAACTAACTCCCCCTTCAGAAAAGAGGTTCCCTTTTATAGGTAGAATGATTTGGGCAGAAAAATAATCGTACACGGCCAGACACACGGCCGTGTACAAAGCCGTGTATATTGCACGCAAACGGTTACTAATGGAGAACGTGTCTGTGAAGTAGCCGTGTTCTTGGACACGGCTTGGTTCTATGTCGTGTACATGAACACGGTTAGATTGAGAGCCGTGTATATTCATGGGTCATCAATATGCCGGAATATCAAAGCTTGTACATGTCTATCTACCCAACCGTGTAAATATTCGTGTCTGGGACACGGCAAGACACACGCCCGTGTTAATAAGTCGTGTTCGTCTCTTTCTCTTCTTGTTGCTGAGAATGTCCGTACACGACGAGGCACACGCCCGTGTTAATAAGTCGTGTTCATCTCTGTCTCTTCTTGTTGCTGAGAATGTCCGCACACGGCGAGGCACACGCCCGCGTGAAAGCCGTATAGATGGACACAGACGTGTTGTAAACTGTGTAGAAAGTCGTGTAGAGTTCTATCTTCTCAAAATTACCATTTTTCATCTCAAATACTCCTGGATACATTTATCAAGTTAAAATCTGATCAAAACTTGATAAACAAGCACCATAATAAGATTGAACACAGAATAACGAGTGACTTAGATACCAAATTGGTGTGAATACGATTTAAAACCTCATAAATATTTGATAAATATAACCTTATCACTGGGTCCGCGTCTGTGGTTTAGTCATCAAATCTGCAAGTTGCTGCTCAGAAGAAACAAAGTAAGGAGCAAGGGTGTCACGACCATACTGCTCACGTAGGAAGAAAACATGCACCCTGATATGCTTGGAAAGAGAGTGTTTCACCGGGTTCAGAGTAAGATGAATGGCACCGGTGTTATCACAACGGAGTGGAGTGGGATCTGGAGAAGAGACACCAAGGTCCTCAAGAAGGCAACAGAGCCAAATAATATCCTCAGCAATGGTAGCCATGGCCCGAAGCTCAGCCTCAATGCTGGAACGAGAAACACCAGTCTGTTTCTTGGACTTCCATGCAATAAGTGAAGAACCCAAGAATAGACAGAAACCAATGACAGATCGGCGGTCAACATGATCATTCGATCAGGTAGCATCCGAGTAAGCACGGAGTTGAAGAGAACTACAGCTGGAGAAGAAGAGACCATGTGAAGTCGTCGCCCGGAAATATCGCAGGAGCCGTAGTAGGTGACCATAATGCACAGAGATAGGCGTACTAACTAACTGGCTCAACACATGAACAACACGGGCAATGTCGGGCCGAGTAATAGTGAGGTAGACGAGACTCCCAACAAGGTGACAATAGCGAGTAGGATCAGAGAGTGGAGCCTCATCATCCTGACATTGCTAAAGGTGAAGCTCCATAGGGGTGTTCACGGTGCGAGAGTCAGAGAGAGCAGCCCGAGCTAAGAGATCTGATGTGTAGCGTCGCCGAGAGAGCTGAAAATCACAGTCTGTAGAGGTGACCTCAAGGCCCAAAAAGTAGCTCAGTTGTCCAAGGTCAGTCATCTGAAACTGCTGCTGAGGGTGATGTTTGACAAGGGTCACATGAGAAAGATCATCACCAGTAATAATCATTTCATCCACATAAAGTAACAGAAGAGTCCGATCACAAGAGGAGTACACAAACAGGGTTGGATCATGTGGACTCGGCTGAAAACTGGCAGCTGTAATGGCTAAGCTGAAACGTGCAAACCACGCGCGGGGCGCCTGCTTGAGCCCATAAAGAGCTCTCCGCAAGCAGCAGACAAGGCCTGGAGGGGAGGACAGACCAGGTGGAGGAAGCATGTACACCTCATGCTGAAGGTCGCCGTGAAGAAATGCATTCTTCACGTCTGTGCTCAAGTGCCTCCAACTCAACAGACATGACAGCCTACCACTCAGGTATTTGGGCACCCTCACGGTAGGAAGTCGGATGTGGAGTACCACAGACAGTAGCAGGAAGGGAAGGTAGCTCCAGTGGTAGTGTAGCAAGGCTAAGGTGGTTGGGAGGATGTCTCTCACGAAGTGGGTAGCGACGCTCAGGAGGATCATCCACAGGACACTCGCTGGTGGAGAGAGGCACTGAGTCTGGGGGCACTGGAGGTGAGGGAACAGAAGGAGGACGACGAGTGTAGTGATATGGAAGAGGAGGGGCACGGTCCCGAATGGACGGCTCATCAGAGGGAAAAGTGGGCGACGAAGGGGAAAAGTGAGGAGGTGAGACTGGAGAGGTCGGGGACAGTGTAGACTGCGGCAAGGGGAGAGGAGGTGGACATACCGGAGGAAAGGATACATGAGGCGAGTAGATGGGAAGGGTGAGAAATTACACATCAGAGGGAATAACAAATGAGTGTAAGGTCGAGGGGGCAGAGGACACAAAGAAAGGGTGAGACTCGGTAGAGGTAACATCACGAGAGATGCGAAGTCCAGAAGCTCAGCAAAGAAAGCCTGTACAGACCGATCACGCTGGTAGCAGACATCAATGGTCTGAAACAGGGAGTAGTGCAGGGCCTGGCTAGATGGCAGGTATAGACGTTGCAAGTGATTCCACATCGCCTTGGTCGTAGGTAGCTCGTAAACGGTCATGTGAATGGGGAGCTCGCAGGACTGACAGATGACGGCTATCACGCGAGAGTCATCCGAGCGCCACCTCGCCCAGTCGGAAAGTTGGGAGGAAGTGATCGTGCTGACAGTGGAAGAGGAGGAGTCCGCAGGACTGCAAACCGGTGGGGGCAGAGCGGGCTCGGTGCCGTCAATGTGGCCCCATAGATCGATGCAACGGAGGATCACGCTGACGGTGGCGGAATATGCCTTGTAGTGTACAGTATATCTAACACCTCTAATGGTCTTTCAAACTTCTTTGATTATTCAAATCATGAAACCACCGGAATTCGGTTGGAATTTGGTTGGAATTCGGTTGAAATTAGACCATTATTCGAATCTTGAACCCCATTTTATTACTTTTCAAGATTCTTTGTATATGTAGCATGACAAATATCTCCATTAAATTTCAGCATGTTATCACTCTGTGTATGAATCCTCTTCATTTGCACTTGCATCCCTCAATCCAATTAGTCAGTAACTATAAGGATCAAATTGTTGCAATCATCTAGTCTGATTAAACTACAATAAAATCTCACCCAACCCTCGTGACATAATTATGTAGCCATATAATGCAAATCATTCAACATTATCTCATTAAAATCACAGAAGTCAAAGTAATTAATCTTATTAAGCACATAAATGATCTAGAATGATGCAAGGATGGTGAATAATGTGCTGTTTTTCTACAACTGGCCAAAAAAATTGCCCTTAATATCAATGAATGAGTCAATGCTATGATTAAGGTGGAGAGTGATTCCAAATATATTACCATATGGTGGAGATTCAAATTCATTGAGCGTGTGAAATGTCGATTCCCTTGAATCGATCCGCAGCTCTCAATATCCACGCAATTCTTCATTCGCAACATGAACAAAAGCTTTCATTATTAAATATACAGATATAATCTACAACAACACTCAAGCCTTTATCCCACTATAGTGGGGCGGCTGTATGGATCCTTTGTCGCCATTGTGCCTTATCTATAGTCATAATCTCACTAATGCCTAAGTACATCATGTGTTTCTTTATAGTTTCATTCCCAGGTCTTTATTGGTCTACCCCTCCCCCGTTTAACATGCCTAGTGACTAAACTCTCACAACGCCTAACATGTGCCTCTAATGGTCTCCTTTGTACGTGTCTGAACCATCTTAGTCAATCTTCTCGCATCTTCTCTGTTAAAAAATTCAACATTTTGAAATATACATTTCCTTTCATCGGCGTAGGATACGAACACATGATATGGAGCTCAAAACACCATCATTTTGATACCAGAATGTGCTAGGTAACCTGGAATAGAGAGGAATACAATCAGTTAAAATCCGGGTCTTAAGTGAGGGCACCACTGCACGGATGGGACGGAGGATTGCGAAGTCCTGTTTGGAGTATGTTGTCGGCGAGGGACAATAGGGCTAGGAGGAGTTTTGCTAGGACTTCGGTTCTTCAGCTAACTGCTTCACTAGAAACTAAGAAAGAAGAACGACAGAGAGCCAGTAGACATAGGTTTGTGTTTTGAGATAATACAAGATGTCTAAAATGCCCTTTCAATTTCTAGTAGGGTTCCGTTCATTTGGAAGAAATTCAGAGATATGAATTGGAATCGAAGTTAATTCTAATTCTGATGTTGGGCTGAAGACAAAAATTCTACCACATGAAATAGAATTAGCATTTTCGATGTTCGACTGCATGTAAAAATTCAGTGGCAAGAATTGAAAATTATACAACCCAAGCAAAATAAAAAAAAACACGAACTAAAGGAGACTGAACTACGTAGTCCCTTCCAGCATTTTGCTATTCATATTATAGTGTATTTTGTTGATAAACACTCCCATTTTCTGATATTATTTTCATGTTTCTTGCAGCTGCCGTATATTAAAAACTGAGCAAACTATTAAAGACCAAAACACTATTATACTTACACTTCCCACAAGGAGGTGAAATTATCTCGTCATGACTGTTTTCTTCGTATTCATGTCTGGTCAAGACATTTACGTTAAAGTAAGAAGGCGGAGTGTTCATGACATTCTATTACGATGGCGTTTTCGTCCAAAGTCACCGGAGCAAAAACGCCGTCCAAAGTCTCTTAGGATAATCAAGCCTAGCTTTCAACAACAACAAAATTAAGCCTTGAGGAGAGGGAGACCATTAACAATATATTTTGCCTATAAGAATTGACATTAAAATCTAATGTCTACAAAATAAATAAAAAATGGCAACTTGAAGTTATTTGGCTGAACCAGAAATCATATTGCTTATTAGGGCTCCGTTTGGCGTATTTGCTCCACTGAGTTTGGACAAAAATGCCACTGTAATAGAATGTATGTTTGGCATGACAGTGGTTATAACCAACATCAAGAAAAGAAAACTAGTTTTAAAAATAAAAGTGGATGAAGTTCCTTAAGTGAGGTCGGGCATTCACAACGACAGTTCATAGCCACCGCGTTCACGACCGCACCACCCCGTCAAACAGAGACTAGGGGTCCGTTTGGCGGAGCTTTTTTGCTCCGGTGAGTTTGAACAAAAATGCTACCGTCATAGAATGTATGTTTGGCATGACAATGGTTATGACCGCTACAAAGAAAAGGAAACTAGTTTTGAATATAAAAGTGAATGGAGTTCCTTAGATGAGATCGGACTTTCACAAACAACGGTTCATAACCACCGTGTTCACGACCGCTATCGCCGTGCCAAACGGAGCCTAGGACATATATAATTCACCTTCTTTACTAAAGAAGGCTTTTATTTCAGCACATTGCTTCATCCAGAGGACATGAATATATATTTAGATTTCTTGTCCAAAGAAAAGCAGAAGTGAATTGCATTGATGAGTTGGCCACTAGCTGTTGACTAATGATTTCCTTCAAGCTAACTTTATACAAAAAATACTCTAACAAATGTATGACCCTTAAAGTGCAGATAAATTTGGGAATTCACCATTACTTGAGGCTGTGAAGGCAGGTTACGCTGTACTTTCCGGTCTGGTCGATCCAATGTTCGATAGGCGGCGGCGTTCGCGAGAACAGGGAGGCGGAGGAGGGGTTTGGACAGAATCACAAAGCCAGACCTCGTGAGATCAGAATGTTAGAAGTATTCTCTCAACTAATGCTTAATATTTTGATGCAGGAAGTAGGTAAAGAAAGAGTGCACAGGCGGGAGTCACGAAGAGAGATATAGTTTCAAAGTTTTTACTTGCATCATTTCATTCGATACATTCCTGTATAAATACAGGGCATAGGAATAAAATAGAATACTTAATTAAGACAATACAGTTGGGGGGTTTAGCATAGTCCTTTGTTAGAACGTATAAAAGCCCATGTATAAAAAGGCCCTTTAGGCTCTTTCCTCCTTAGGCTCATTTATCCCACATTGCCTATTCTCTCTTTTCTTCCTTCTCCCTTGTCCTATTTAAGGACCTATTCTTCTTGTATTAAGGTGGTGAACATAAAATTATTGGTTCCAAATCTGTTCTTCTACATGGTATCAGAGGTAGGTTGCTAGCCTGTTATTTCCGGTTGATGCTTTGCTCCCGGCTCTCCTCCTCTCCTCTCCCACTCGCCAATCTCCTACTATACCCACTCGCCAACCTTTTCCCACTCGCCACTCGCCGGGTCCATATCCCACTCACCAACCCAGCCCATAGCCCATCTCCCACTCGCCGACCTTTAGCCTCGCCAACCTAAGCTCCCTCTAGCCAGCTCCCACTCGGCAATGGGAACTGTTGCTTCCCCCACCTCTTCCACTCTTCCGGCTCTTGCTACCGCACTCGTTTTTGATCCTCGGGATGAACTCAGGATTACTACCATCTCCCTTGCCGGGAAGAACTTTGTGAAATGGGTTCATTCTGTTCGTCGGGTCTTTCAGACTAAAGGTCTCCTTCACCATCTTACCCGTACCCTTTCTACTGACCCTACCGAGAATTGGCTTCGCGATGATGGTCGCATCCAATCTTGGCTTCTGAATTTCATGGAGGGTGAACCGTATCGGATGGCTATGTATCATGACACTGCCAAAGCTATGTGGGATGAGCTTCATTCTCTATACTCTGGAAAAGATAGTCTTCAACACCTGTTTGACATCTTTTTTGCTCTACAGCAGCTTGACCCCAGGCTTGATGGGGATCTCACCTCTTATGTTGCCCAGTCCAAGACTCTTGTGGAGGACTAGATACAACATCAGCCCTCTACTCTGGACCTTGCAACTCAACGGGCTCAGAAGGAAGCTGTTGGTATTGCTTTAATGATGACCCGCGTTCCTCCTCATCTCCACAGTGTTCGAGCAAACATCCTCTCCTCTCCTACTATACCCTCTCTTTCTCTGATGTTTGCTCCATGTTGCTCAAGGTGAGCCCACCTACTGCCCTTCCGACCCCTTCTCCTGTGCTCCTTCATCACGGTTCAGATCACAAACTGTTACAGATATTCATGGAGACGACCAACCATGACGGGTGTACACGCGACGAGCAGGTGCGGTGCAGCCCAGGGTTGGCAATAGAGAACCGGACGAACCGGTGGCCATAGAGGGGCCGGCGGTAGTGGAGCAGTAGCGGGGCCGGCCAAAGCGGAAAGATATTATTTCGTTTCCAAATTAATTATTTCCTATTATGTTTATTTCCTCTTTGGGTGTTTCCTATGTTTGGAAGTATTTTAATTGTGTTTCCTTTTTGCATGTTTCTTATTTATAGGTTTCCTTTTTGTATGTTTCCTATTTATATGTTTCCTATTGGTATGTTGTCTCCCCCTCCTATATAAAGGGGTTGAGTATGTGTTGTATTAATCTTGGAAGTAATATCAAAGGGTTGCTCCCTTGTTCTTCTTCTCTATCTCTCTCTTCCCCTCTCCCTACCGTCGGCTCTCCCCCCTAGCCCGGATCTTCTCTCCCGCAAGCATAATATTTTGTCCGACCTGCCGGTACGACCGCGTGAACGCCGCCGGACGATGAATCGATGCCCTTCCTCATGGCTCCAAACACCCGTGCAAACGTGGAGGCCAACGCGGCCGAGTTACCCGACAACAGCATCCAACGCCGCCTCGACGTGCATGAGGCCCAGTTCGCATCCCTGCAGACCACACTGCAAGCCATCCTGGCGCGCCTAGACGCCAGCCACGCCTCGTCCACGGTCGGCCCCACTGGAGGTTGCGCCTCCTCCGCCGTCGGAGGATCGCTCCTCGGCGCACCTCTGCAGCCCGCTACCAACGTGCCTCTCGCTAGTCGCACGACGCTCTCTCTCGACGTTCTGCATTTTTCCGGCACCGACCCCATGGGATGGATCGCCAAGGCCGAACAAAATTTCGACCTCCACCTTACACCCGAGGCGGACAAGGTCGGCACCGCCATGGTCGGCACCGCCATGGTCGGCCTCGACGGTTCCGCTCTCCACTGGGCGCGGTGGCTCCGACAAACCCAGCCTTACATCACATGGGGCGCACTCAAACACGAGATCGTACAACGGTATGAACCCCGCTACGTCGGATCCACGGTCGAGCGATTGTGTAGCGTCCGCCAGTCGGCCAGCCTCGACGCCTACATCGACGAGTTCTTTGCCTTGGTCATACATGTTCCGGGCCTTCCGCCGGATCACTATTTGGGATTCTTCATGCAAGGACTTCTCCCTGCGATTCGCTCTCGCCTCCGCACCCACCAACCACGGACGGTCTCTGAAGCGCTCTCCCACGCACGTGACGTGCAGGCAGATCTGTTCGCCCAGCCTCCGGCATCCACTGCTCTCCCTCCTTCTCGACCACCGCCACCGCCGCGGGACTTCGGTCCGCGACTGCCGCACCAGGGAGGGCCTCGGCCGAACCGCCCTCCGGTCACCCACCGCCTGTCCAACGGGGACTATAACGAGCTTCAGAAGAAGGGACTTTGTTTTCGCTGCTGACAACCATATTCTCTGAATTACGAGTGCACCGTGAAGGAGTTTCATGCCATCATCGGGGATTCGAGTGCTGAAATCACAATTGAGAACTTTGAGGCGCTAAAGATATCTAACGATACACCACCCCCGGCGACCGAGGAAGCCACCTTCTATTGGAGTTATTATTATCAGTGTATTTGTATATTTATGGTCTGCATATATCGTGTGTATTGTTGTAGGGCTTAATCGTAATTATCCATCTTTGAGATATTTTATATATATGTTAGGACTCCACATTGGAGACCTAAGAGCTTTCATTATTCATCCTTCATGGTATCAGAGGAAACCTAGGGTTCCCGTCGGCTTCCCGTTCCCGCACCGTCATTCCTCGCCATTTCCAGCGTCGACGATCCATCCTCGTCGATCCAGTCTCGCGCTCGTTTCCTGTTCCCGCATCGACGACCGACGCCTGCTCCCGGATCGGCGCCGACGCCTATTTCCTGTTCCCGCATCGTCGATCCCCGATCGACGCCGACGCTTGTTCCCGCATCTTCGATTGACGCCGTCGGTTCTTCCAGACCAGCCTCGTCGATCGTCGTCGGTCTTGCGACTGTTCCAGGCCGCATCTACGATCGGTCCCGCCTGTTCCAACCTCCCGCATCGGCGATTGTTCCAGTGCTTCGTCAGGTTCCCGGAGCCGTTTTTCTTTTCGATCCTCGATCTCCTTTGTGGGAGGGATCTCGGTGTTTCTTTCCTCTTGATTTATGGCTTCTACGGATTCTTACGAATCGTCCTCGAGGCGGATTACTAGCATCCTTCTGGATGAGCGGAACTATTCTTCTTGGGCTACATCGATGAAGGTGGCCCTTGCTGGTCGAAATAAACTTTCTTGGTTGACTGGCGGCCCTCCACAGCCTCCTGCTAACAAGAAAGATGATTTGGTCAAGTGGTACACGGAGAAATTCATGGTTCTTGGCTGGATCCAGTGCTCGATGGAGCCTCGTATCTTCGGCCAGTTCATGCGTTTTGAAGACATCGCCGAACTTTGGTCCGCCCTTCAGCGCACCATCGGGCACACACGTGTTGATGCCCAGATTTTTGGTGTCTTTCAGGATATTGCTTCCGCTACTCAGGGGGAGCGGTCTGTTCAGGAGTACTTCACCTACCTTCAGGATCGTTTTCTGGAACTCAATGATCTGGAGCCTCTTAGTGCCCTGAAATCTCCCGAGGATGTCACCCTTATCCGGCAACAGCGACAGCGTCGGGAGACCTATCAGTTCTTGATGGGGCTTCGCCCCGAGTATGAGTCCACACGTGCTCAGATTGTGGGCATGTCTCCTTTGCCAGATCTTCTTGAGACCTACTCCATTGTCTCTGAGCATGAGAAACGCCTGCAGCGCCACTCATGCCTCTCCGGCGGGCGTACTACTTCCTCGCTCCCTACTGAGCAGATGGCTCTTGCAGCTTCTTCTCGTCCTCCCACTTCTGGCTCTCGGAGCCGTGGAGGTCGTGGTTCTTCTACACCGTCTGGGGGACGTGGCTCCTCCGGTGGCCGTAGCTCTACGGGTCCGCCTGGTCCTTGCTCTCATTGTGGGCATCTCTATCATGACCGCAGCCGTTGCTATCAGCTCTACCCACACCTCCGGGGTTCTGACCGTACTTCGTCTGGTGCTCCGCGCTCTACCGTTGCTGCTGTCGAGTCTTTTGATACCGTCGAGCGTCCCTCAGGAGTCACTGCTTCGGATTTCAGTCACCTGTTGGCCCAGTTTCAGCAGTTTCAGCAGTTCCAGCAATCTCAGTCCTCCACTACTGCCTCTGCCTCTCCTAGCTCTTCATCCTCAGGTACTCTGTTTGCTTGCTCTGCGACCACGGTTGACCAGGGTTCGTCACCCTGGGTGATTGATTCTGGTGCTACCGACCATATGACTGGTATGTCTTCCCTCCTGCGCCAGGTTGCTCCTTGCTCCCACCGGGATATGCGCCTTGCTGATGGCTCGTTTACTCCTGTCCTCAGCCAGGGCACTGTCTCTCTCTCTCTTCCTCTCTCTCCCTTGACTCTGTTCTTCTTGTACCCCACATGACTCTCAACCTTTTATCTGTTAGTAGTATTACTCGTGCTTTGAACTGCTCAGTCGCTTTCTACTCTGATCATTGTGTTTTTCAGGACCTGCGATCCAGGAGGACTTTTGGTACGGGGATTGAGAAGAATGGGATGTACCATCTGGTGATGCCTCCCCCTACTGATGCTACCACCACCACTGCTGCTCCTGCTTCGTCATCGAGTTTGCTTTGGCATGCCCGCCTCGGTCATGCTAGCCCTCCTCGGATGTTATCTGTTTGCCCTGATGTATCTTTCTCTTTTCCTTTTCATTGTGATGTTTGCGAATTGTCAAAACACACTCGCAGTACCTATGCATCCTCTGTTAGTCGTGCTACTTCTTGTTTTGAGTTGATACATTCTGATGTTTGGGGCCCTGCTCCTATTGTTTCTTTTGATGGATTCTTGTATTTTGTCACTTTTATTGATGACTATTCTCGCTGTTTATGGATTTACCTTCTGAAACGTAAATCTGGCGTTCTTTCTATTTACACTCACTTTACTGTTATGATACAAACACAACATGGCAAGTCTGTTCACATTCTTCGCTCTGACAGTGGAGACACCTCACGCTCCTTTGACATGTTTCTTCGCTCTGAAGGCACCCTCCACCAGTTTTCGTGTCCGGCCACCCCCGAGCAAAATGGTGTGGCCGAACGCAAAAACCGTCACCTGTTGGACACTGTTCGATGCCTTCTTCGAGGCATGCATGTTCCTAAGTCCTACTGGAGTGCTGCTCTCCTTACCGCAGCCTTCCTTATCAATCGAACTCCGTCCCGCCCCCTCGGCAGTATTGTTCCCTACAGTCTTCTCCACCCTTCCGCCTCTGTTTTTCCCATCCCTCTTCGGGTCTTTGGCTGTGTGTGTTTTGTCCAGGATCGGCGTCCTTCCCGGACAAAACTCGACGATCGAGCTGTCCGTTGTCTCTTTCTCGGCTACTCGACTACCACTAAGGGGTATCGTTGTTATGATCCCCGTTTCCGTCGTATCATTCACTCTCGTGATGTGACATTTCACGAGGAAGTACCCTTCTTTCTCTCTCCCTCGACTACCCCGGAGCCCCTACTATTGTGCAACCTGTCCTGATCGTCCCCGCCGTCTCACCTCCGCCCGTTCTACTTACTTACACTCGCCGCCGCGCGCCCACACCACCTGTTACTCCCATTTCTCCCTCAGTCCCGGCTCCATTGCTCCTTCCGGTTGCAGGTACCTCTCTTGAGCCTCCTCCCTCTACTACTTCTGATGATTTACCTATTGCCTTGCGAAAGGGCCACCGGACTTGTGTTCGTTCTTCTGTTACTGAGCACCCGCTGGCTAGTGTTGTTTCCTACCAGCGGTTCTCTCCCTCTTACCAGGTTTTTGTGGCTGCTGCTGATTCGGTTCGCATCCCTGCTTCGACTGCTGAGGCCCATCTTGATTCGCGGTGGGTTCGGGTCATGGAGGAGGAGATGTCTGCTCTTCGTCATACCGGGACGCGGTCTCTTGTTCCTCTGCCTCCCGGGAAACGCACTGTTGGATGCAAATGGGTCTATACTGTGAAGTATGGTGCTGATGGTTCGATTGATCGCTACAAGGCTCGCTTGGTGGCTAAGGGATTTACTCAGGCTCCTGATGAGTTTGGGGCCACATTTGCTCCCGTGGCCAAGCTGACAAGTGTTCGTCTTCTGCTCTCCCTTGCGGCGTCCCGGGCATGGCCCCTCTACCAGCTCGATGTCAAGAATGCTTTCCTCCATGGAACCTTACAGGAGGAGGTTTATATGGCTCCTCCACCGGGATTTGCCCTTCAGGGGGAGTATTCGGGCAGGGTTTGTCGTCTACACAAATCCCTGTACGACCTGAAACAATCACCGCGTGCCTGGTTTGACCGGTTCAGCACTGTTATTCTTCAGATAGGCTTCACTCAGTGTCATGCGGATCACACTTGCTTCGTTCGCGCCACGCCAGAGGGCCGTCGTGCCATTGTCTTGGTCTATGTTGACGACATTATTCTTACTGGGGATGACTCTGCTGGTATTTCTGAGGTGAAAGCTACTCTCCGCTCCGCCTTTGAGGTAAAAGATCTTGGATCTCTCCGTTATTTCCTTGGGATTGAAGTGGCTCGCTCCCGACAGGGCATCTCCATATCCCAGCGAAAGTACACCTTAGATCTCCTTCGGGATTCTGGTCTCCTGGGCTGTCGTCCTGTGCGTACGCCTATGGATACCAATCATCGTCTTCATGCTGAATCTGGTGATCCTCTACCAGACCCTTCTCAGTACCAGCGTCTGGTTGGCCGCCTGATATACTTGACAAATACGAGGCCAGACATCAGCTTCTCAGTAGGCGTTCTGAGTCAGTTTATGCATTCTCCTAGGACTGCTCATCTAAAGGCCGCTCGGCGTGTTCTTCGGTATCTCAAGCATGCTCCTGGTCTTGGGCTATTCTATCAGGCTGACAGTGTCTCCAGTCTCTCCTGCTTCGCTGATGCTTATTTCGCCGGTTCTTTGACTGATCGCGGCTCTACTACCGGCCTCTGTGTGTTTCATGGTGATCATCTTATCTCATGGCGGAGTAAGAAACAACACATTGTATCGCGCTCGTCCGCTGAGTCCGAATACCGTGCCATGGCACACGGTGTTACTGAGTTGATTTGGCTTCGATCGCTGCTGACTGAACTTGGTCTATCCCTGACCACTGACTCGACTCTCTACTGTGACAATAAGTCATCTATTCTTCTCACTCAGGATTCGGTGCTTCATGAGCGCACCAAACACATAGAGATGGATGTTCAATGTCTTCGTGATCACGTTCGTACTGGGACCGTCCTTCCTACTTATGTCCCCTCGGCCGACCAACTTGCTCATGCCTTCACTAAGGCCCTTGGTCCTACTCGTTCAGGTTTGCTCTCTTCCAAGCTGGGCATGATTGACATCTTTGCTCCACCTTGAGGGGGAGTATTGGAGTTATTATTATCAGTGTATTTGTATATTTATGGTCTGCATATATCGTGTGTATTGTTGTAGGGCTTAATTGTAATTATCCATCTTTGAGATATTTTATATATATGTTAGGACTCCACATTGGAGACCTAAGAGCTTTCATTATTTCATCCTTCACCTTCCACCGCCTAGATCTCCCTTGCTTCTCTGTGGGCGGCATCACCGGACCTCGGACAATGAAGTTGGCAGGCCTTGTCCGGGGGCACCCGGTCCTAATTATGATTGATAGCGGCGTAAGCCACAACTTTATTTCTCAGCAATTGGTCCGGCACCTCTCCATCCCAAGCACCCCGTCGCCAGATTTCACTGTTTGTTTAGGCGATGACCGCCGACGTCCGATCACAAGCTCATGCACCGCCGTGCAGATAGCCATGGGACCACGTGCGGTAACGGCCGATTTTTACGTCTTCGAACTGGGCGGCGTCGACATTATACTTGGTGTCGCATGGCTCGCGACACTAGACGACATTCGGGTCAACTAGGTCGAAATGTCCATGCAGTTTTCCTGGAAAGGGTCTCCTTGCCACTACGTCGATGACTCCACTCTTCTCCGCACGCCGGTCTCCCTGCGGGCCATTCGCCGCACTTCGGATATAGAGTTCTCAGCCTGGCTCTGGCAGCTGCAGGCCTCACCAACAAGCGCCACGGGGCTGCCTTCCGACCTCTCCCAACTCCTCGACGAGTTCGACGATGTCTTCAACACCCCCACAGGCTTACCTCCGGCAAGGGCTACTGACCATATCATTCCGCTGGCTCCTCACACCACAACCATCTTCGTTCGACCATATCGCTATGGGCATGTTCAGAAAGACTCTCTCGAACGCCTCGTGTGGGAGATGCTCATGGGCGGCCTCATTCGGCCCAGCACCGGCCCTTTTTCAAGCCCGGTCCTCCTCGTGCGCAATAAGGACGGAAGTTGGCGCTTTTGCGTCGACTACGGGGAACTAAACAAGGCTACAATTCCGGACAAGTACCCCATTCCAGTCATTCAGGAGCTTCTGGAAGAACTCCATGAGCGGTCTTCTTCACAAAGCTCGATCTCAGGGCTGGGTACCACCAGATCCAGGTGCGGCCTGCGGACGTGCCAAAAACAGCATTTCGGACACATGATGGACATTACGAGTTCCTGGTTATGCCATTCGGGTTAACCAACGCTCCAGCCACCTTCCAAGCCACCATGAACAACATCTTCCGCGCGGTACTCCGAAAACATGTTCTTGTTTTTTTTTATGATATTTTGGTATACAGCTCATCCTGGCAGGAGCACCTCCGCCACGTGCGTCACGCGCTCGAGACGATTCGGCACCATCATTTGGCCCTCCACCGCAAGAAGTGCTCGTTTGGAGTCACCACCGTCAGCTATTTGGGCCACACAATATCGGCCAAAGGCGTGGCCATGGACAACGACAAGGTAGCGACCGCTCTCCAGTGGCCGACCCCCTCGTCCCAACGGGATGTCCGGGGCTTCTTGGGCCTGACCGGGTACTATCAGCGCTTTATTCGGGAATACGGCACCTTGGCCCGACCTCTGACACAGCTGCTCAAATCCGCCGAGGAGGGACCCTTCAATTGGACCCCGGCGGCCATGTCCGCCTTCACCGCTCTCAAAACGGCACTCGTCAATGGCCCCGTTTTGGCCATGCTGTACTTCACTCAGCCATTTATTGTGGAATGCGACACTTCGGGTACCGGCGTTGGCCCCATCGCCTACTACAGTCGGGCCTTCTCTGACACCATCCGCAGCCGCTCAGCCTACGAGAACGAACTCATGGCGCTCGTACTGGTCGTGCAAACATTGGAGACCATACCTCTTGGGTCGCACCTTCATCGTCCGCACCGATCACCACAGCTTGCGGTATCTCCTCGAGCAGAAAATCGCCACGCCAGCTCAGCAACTTTGGGTGGCCAAGCTCCTCGGAGACGATTTCACTATCGAGTTCCGTCCGGGTCGCACCAACAAGGTGGCAGACGCTCTCTCCCGACAAGTGCAGTCCCCCGAACTCCGCGCTATCTCCAGGCCGGTTTGGGAGGACGCCGCCTCGATCCAGCTTGATGTGGAAAAGGACCCGCACCTCGCCGCCATCCGTACGACCCTGTTGCCGACCCGGGAAGCCACCCCCTACTCACTGGTGGGCGGCCAGCTATTATACCGAGGACGCTTAGTGCTCTCCGCGGCCTCTCCGCTCATCCCTCGCTTACTGGCCGAATTCCATGCTACACCATCCGGAGGCCACGCCGGAGCCTTCCACACCTACCGGCGGCACCTAGCAGCGTCCCTCTACGGGCCTAACATGTTCAAACAGGTCACACATGTAGCCGCCTGAATTCCGTGCCAGAATACGAAGTATGAAACCACGTTTCCGGGTTGTTTAATGCAACCCCTACCGATTCCGGACCGCATTTGGGAAGACATCGCCATGGATTTCATTACTCGCCTACCACGGTCCAATGGGTTTGATTGTATTTTGGTCGTCGTGGACCGGCTCTCCAAATACGCGCATTTTCTTCCGCTCCGACACCCGTACACATCCGCAGGCGTGGCCGACAGCTTCATCTCAGGGGTCGTACGCCTCCATGGTTTTCCGCGCTCCATCGTGAGCGATCGCGACTCCCTTTTTTTAAGCAGCTTCTGGACATCCCTCTTTCGCCTTCAAGGCACGCAACTCCGCATGAGCTCCGCCTACCATCAGCAAACAGATGGCCAATCAGAGGTTCTCAATCGCTGCTTGGAGACATACTTACGCTGCTTCATCGGAGACAGACCGGGCACTTGGGCCAAGTGGTTAAGCTGGGCCGAGTACTCTTACAACACCGCCTAGCACCATGCCGCGGGCTCAACTCCATTCCAGTCCGTCTACGGCCACCCACCACCAGATGTCGTACGACATCTTCCCGGGGAGTCCCTTCCACAGTATTTGGCGTCACAACTCCAGGATCGGGACATTATTTTGGACAGCCTCAAGCACCACTTACGCCGTGCCCAAGCCAAGATGACGGCCTTCTTCAACCGCAAACACCAAGACCTCTCATTTCAAATCGGGGAAAAGGTCTTCATCAAGCTGCATCCGTACCGGCAACTCTCGGTCGCCAAACGGGCATGTCCCAAGCTCGCACCACGATTCTTTGGTCCATTCACAGTTCTGGCCCAGATTGGGGCAGTCGCATACAAGATTCAACTTCCCGATGGAAGCCGCGTTCACCCGGTTTTTCACGTCTCTCAGCTGCGCCGAATCGTGGGCGACCACCCCACATTGGACCACATACAAAGCGATTTGGAGTACGCTGAAACCGCGCCCACATACCCAGACCGCATTCTAGACCACCGACATCATTTGCCCGGGGACGCAGAACCAGAGGAGCCCTTCGTAGCATGGCACCACCGTTCCCCGTCCGCAGCTATGTGGCTTCTACGGGATAATTTTCGCCGGCAATTTCCCGACTTTTGCCTTGAGGACAAGACAAATTTTCCAGACGACGGTATTGTTATAGATATTCATGGAGACGACCAACCATGGCGGGTGTACACGCGGCGAGCAGGTGCGGTGCAGCCCGGGGTCAGCAATAGAGAATCGGACGAACCAGTGGCCATAGAGGGGTCAGCGGTAGTGGAGCAGTAGCGGGGCCGGCCAAAGCGGAAAGATATTATTTCGTTTCCAAATTAATTATTTCCTATTATGTTTATTTCCTCTTTGGGTGTTTCCTATGTTTGGAAGTATTTTAATTATGTGTTTCCTTTTTGTATGTTTCCTATTTATAGGTTTCTTTTTTGTATGTTTCATATTTGTATGTTGTCTCCCCCCCCCCCCTCCTATATAAAGGGGCTGAGTATGTGTTTGTATTCATCTTGGCAGTAATATCAAAGGGCTGCTCCCTTGTTCTTCTTCTCTATCTCTCTCTTCCCCTCTCCCTACTGCCGGTTCTCCCCCTAGCCCGGATCTTCTCTCTCGCAAGTGTAATACAAACCCCCACCTTTTCCCTCTCGGGGTGGCCGCTCTAATACACGAGGGAGTGGTCGTGACAACCGTCAGCGCCCTAAAAGTCCGAACATCCGTCTTTGCACCTTTTGTGGCCGGGATGGTCACACTGAAGCAGTATGTTATAGGAAACATGGGTTTCCACCGCAACATGGTTCTTCCCTACCCTATGCCTCCACTGCTCGTGAGATTGCCTCTTCTCACCCTGACATTGATGTCTTAAGGGGAGAACTGCAGCAGCTGCGTGGTCTGATGTCCCTGCCATCTTCCTTTGGTTCTTTTGTCTCCCATATAGGTATCTCCTAATTCTCCCATAGCCCCTCCTGGATTTTGGATTCCGATGCAACCAACCACATCACTCCTCAGAAGCCGGCCCTGTATTTGTACTCTCCATGTCCAAAGTTTATTACCGTGGCCAATGGCGACACTACTTATGTAACTGGTTGTGGCGATATGATGCTTACTGCAACTCTCCCGTTGAAATCCGTTCTTCATGTTCCGGGCTCTCACTTTAATCTGCTTTCTGTCAGTTGTCTCACCAATGATCATGATTGTCTTATTAATTTTTCTTCCTACACTTTTCTTATGCAGGATCGGCAGACTCGGAATATCATTGGTAGCGGCCGGCTATCTAACGGGCTTTATATCTTGGATCCACCTGCTCCTGCTCTATCTTCCATTAGTTTTGTTGACTGGCACCATCGCCTTGGTCATGCTCCTCTTCCAATCCTTCAGAAGGCTCTGCCGGACTATCATTTCTCTTCTTTCGATTGTCAATCTTGTATCTATGGAAAACAACATTGCTCTGTTTTTCCTCCTAGTTGTACTCGAAGTATTGCCCCGTTTGATTTAGTGCATTATGATATTTTGGGACCTTACAAAACTCCAAGTCTTTTTGGTTATCGCTACTTCATTATTTTTATTGATGATTACTCTCGCATGACATGGTTATATATGATGCATGATCGCTCTGAACTCCTGTCTATTTTCCGTTCCTTTGCCGTTGAAACCACCACCCAATTTTCTCGCAACATTAAAATACTTCGCACTGACAATGCCCGTGAATATACTAGTCATGACTTCCAACAGAGTTGCAGGTCCTTGGGGACTATTCACCAAACCTCTTGTTCTTATACGCCGCAACAAAATGACGTCGCTGAACGAAAGAATCGCCACCTTCTCGATGTGGCTCGATCTCTCCTCTTTCAGATGCACGTCCCTACTTACTACTGGAATTTTGTTATATCCACTGCATGTTACCTTATCAACCGCATGCCCTCCTCGGTCCTCAACTTCTCCACCCCCTTCTCTCTCTTATTCCCTGAGCACGAACCATTCCCCTTAACTCCACGGGTATTTGGCTGCGTCTGCTTCGTCCATCATCTTGGACCTCCAGTTGACAAATTAGCCCCACGTGCAACTCGCTCCATGTTCGTTGGGTACTCCTGAACTCAAAAAGGCTACGTTTGTTATTCTCCCTCTACCCGAAAATTGATTACGTCTGCGGAAGTTACTTTCCTTGAACAACAGTCTTTTCATGACACCGTCTTCCCCTCGTGATCTCCCACGTCCTGTTGTTCCTACCACATCCCCGTTACCACCTCTTCTCCCAACACCTCCTCCTCTCTGTGTCTATTCTCGTCGCTCCCCTCGACTAGTGCCTCGCAACAGCCCCTGCCGACCACGGATGCTCCGCTGCCTACTGATCCACCCGCACCTTTCATCGCGCATCCTCTTTTCAACTATGTCTCCTTACATCGGCTGTCTCCTGATTTGCAAAGGTTTGCGGTTTCTTTGTCTTTTATTTCCCTTCCCTCTTCTGTGCAGGAAGCTCTTCAACATCCCGGGTGGCGGGCCGCCATGGATGAAGAAATGACGACTCTCTGGGCGAACAACACATGGGACCTTGTTCCCCCTCCACCTGACCAGTCCTTGGTTAGCTGTAAGTGGATCTTCACTGTCAAATATCATCCCTATGGGCGGATTGATCGCCTTAAGGCTCATCTTGTCGCACGTGGATTCACTCAACAACATGGTCTTAATTATGAGGAAACCTTCTCTCCGGTTGTCAAGCTCAACACTGTTCGCCTGCTCATATCTCTTGCGGTCCATCGACTTTGGCCGCTACACCAGCTTGACATCAAGAATGCCTTCCTCAATGGTGATCTGATGGAAACGGTTTATATGGAACAACCTCCTGGTTATGCAACCACTGGGGAGTCCTTAGTTTGTCACCTGAAGAAATCCTTATACGGCCTCAAACAGTCTCCTCGGGCATGGTTTGAGAAATTTAGTGGAGTGGTTCGTGAGTGTGGCTTTACCCAAAGCTTGGAAGATTTCTCATTATTTACCCGTCGACGTCCCTCCGGAACTGTTATTCTCTTGGTCTATGTTGATGACATTCTTGTCACGGGAGATGACCTTGCTGGCATTGTTTACATCAAGAAGCATCTTGCTTCTCAATTTCACACCAAGGACCTAGGTCGGCTACGATACTTCCTAAGGATTGAGATCACTTGACGATCGGATGGTTTGGTTCTCTCTCAGCGGAAATATTGTCTTGATCTCCTCCATGATGCTGGCTACTCTGAGTGTAAACCTGTGGACACACCCATGGATACAAACCATCAACTGAGTTCTCACAAATTGGACTCAGATATACTCCTTCCTAATCCAGAGTTTATCGATGCCTCGTGGGCAAGCTTATCCATCTGACTGTCACACGTCCAGATATCTTCTTTGGTGTTGGTGTGGTCAGATGCTTCATGCATGCTCCTCGGACTTCCCACCTTCAGGTCGTCGAACGAATTCTTAGATACTTAAAAAATGCTCCTGGACAAGGCCTGGTATACAATCCCTCTACCTCTCTATCTCTTGTGGCATACTGTGATGCTGATTATGCTGGGTCTCTCGATGATCGTCGCTCAACCAGCGGTTACTGCACATAGTTTAGTGAAACTCTAGTTACCTAGCGAAGCAAGAAGCAAACGGTGGTTGCTCGCTCCTCCGCTGAAGCTGAGTATCGTTCCATGGCCGCTGCCGTCTCTGAACTCACCTGGCTTGAGAGTCTCCTCACTGATTTAGGAGTCCAGCTTCCGGCTCCGGCAATTCTCCTTTGTGATAGTCAAGCTGCTATACATATTGCTGAAAATCTTGTGTTTCACGAATGCACCAAACATATCGAGGTTGACTGTCACTTTGCCCGGGAAAAGGTTCGACTTCAGAAAGTTTGTCTTCGTCATGTTCCTGCTGCTGATCAAGTCTCTAATGTTCTTACAAAAGCTTTACCTCGCTGTCTGTACCAGAAGTGTCTTTCCAAGCTTGGTGTCTACGACTTGTATGCTCCAGCTTGCGGGGGAGTGTTAGAACATATAAAAGCCCATGTATAAAAAGGCCCTTTAGTCCCTTTCCTCCTTAGGCTCCTTTAGTCCCACATTGCATATTCTCTCTTTTCTTTCTTCTCCCTTGTCCTATTTAAGGACCTATTCTTCTTGTATTAAGGTGGTGAACATAATACTATTGATTCCAAATATGTTCTTCTACATCCTGATGTTTTATATTTAATTGGTTTTAATTCTGTGGAGGCACAAATTTACACTTTACACCCCCTCTAAATCTTTGCCTGCAACAACGCCCAACTTCTTTCTTAGCTCCATAAAACGATCTCTTGCAAGTGGTTTTGTGAAAGCATCTGCGAGTTGGTCCTTGCTAGGGCAGTGCTCGATCTGGATTATCTTCTTCTCGATCAGCTCGCGAATGAAATGAAATTGTATTTCGATATGCTTGCTTCTGCTATGGTAGACGGGATTCTTTGATAGGGAAACTGCCGACATATTATCACAACGAAGCAATATCTCCTTCCCTTCCTTCTTTTCACCGTAAATTTCTTGTATAATCCTTTGCAGCCATATGCCCTCACAAGCAGCGATGTTGACTGCGATGTACTCCACTTCTGTGGTTGAGAGGGCCACAAAATATTGTTTCCTTGAGCTCCATGATATAGGTTTAGTTCCCAACAGAAAGAGATAGCCACTGGTACACTTCCTGTCGTCAATATTGCCTCCCCAATCTGAATTGGTGAAACCTGTTATGTCTTCATTATCATCCCTTTTATAGAGAAGGCCATAATGCTTTGTCCCTTGCAGGTAGCGCAGAATGCGCTTGACAGCATTGAGGTGAGATTTTCCTGGCTTATTCATGAATCGGGCAACGATATTGACGACATTCTCAATATCAGGTCGGGTGTTTGTGAGATAGATTAAGAAGCCGACTAGACTCCGATATTCTTCTCCGTTCGTGCCTTCTTCTTTTTCCCTCTTTGTTGTTAATTGTTCTTTGGTGGCCATAGGGGTGACAGTGGGATTGCAGTCTGTGAGATGATGTTTCTTCAGAAGATTGGTAGTAATAAGTTCTTGAATGATAAAAATACTGCTCCCAAGGTGTTTGATCTGGAGTCCCAAAAAGAACTTTATGGGTCTCATATCTGTCATTTGATATCGTTCATTCATTTTTGCCCTGAATTGTTGAATGACACTTTGATTGTTCCCGGTGACGATAAGGCCATTGACATATAGACAGACTATGACCCTGGTGATGTGATCTTGTTTGATGTACTGGGTTTGCTCATTGAGGCTGCGAGAAAGCCCTTCATGCATAAAGAAGGCATTGATGTTTTTGTGTCAGGCATGGGGGGCTTGCTTAAGCCCATACAGAGCTTTGCGAAGTTTATACACTTTATCTTTCTCTTCCCCTTTCTCCTAGCCTTCTGGTTGACTAACAAACACTTCTTCTGATAAACCTCCATTGAGGAAGGCGGATTTTACGTCTAATTGGTATAGATGGCAATTGAATTGAGCAGTCATGACAGGTATAACTCGGACGGCGGTCATTCTTGCCACTGGTGCAAATGTTTCGTCATAGTCTTCACCGGATTCTTGAGCATATCCTTTGGCAACTAGGTGGGCCTTGTGCTTGAGGATGGACCCATCTTCATTTTGCTTCAGCTTATACACCCACTTTAATCCAATAATAGTTCTATCACTCGGTCTGGGGACCAAAATCCAAGTGTCGTTAGCTTCAATTGCCTCGATTTCTTCTCTCATAGCTTCTCTCCAAGCATTGCTTTTTATGGCTTCATCATACGAATTTGGAGCTGATGCAAACATAATGAATTTTGTTGTCTTGTATATTTCGTCCGAGCTCTTGGTTTTTTGGGGCGATGATGAATCAACATCAGATGCAGAATTGTCGATTTGAGGTGGGACTGAGTCTGCTTGGATGGAACTGGTAGGACACTCCAGTTCAACCAACAACTTAGAGGTCGTGGTGAGGTTGAATCTAAGCCCCAAGCCCATTCATTGCCTTCATCAAAGGTAACATTCCTGGATATCACGAGCTTGTTGGATAGTGGGTCCAGAAGTCTATACCCCTTGCTTTATTCATTGTATCCAATTAGGACACACTTCATGCTTGTTTCTTCCGGTTTATCTTTCTTTTCTCTGGTCTTGTGTACATAAGCAACAAACCCAAAGATTCTGAGGTGTGCCAAGTTGGGTTTGTGCTTCATCAGGGCCTCATATGGAGTGGCGTTAAGTAGAGATTTTGTTGGGCACCGATTTAGGATGTAGACAACAGTGGATACAGCCTCACCCCAGAGCACCTTTGGGCAAGACTTGTGCAGCAGTATTGTCCTGGCCATTTCCACCATCGTCCGGTTGCGTCGTTCGCCCACGCCATTTTGTTGAGGTGTTCCTGGTGTTGTGAGTTATCGATGTATTCCTGATGCCTTACAGAAATCAACAAACAATGAGGATAAAAATTCTCCTCCCCGATCACTCAATCTTTTAATACATCTGTCGAATTGTTTTTCAACCAAATTTTTGAAGGTTTTGAAAACAGGGAAGGCATCTGACTTGAATTCCAAATGATATAACCACATAAAGTGGTTGTAATCATCGACGATCAGAAGATAATATCTCTTCCCTCCCAATGATGGAACAGACGCAGGTCCCCAAGTATCCACATGAAGAAGATCAAGAGGACCTGAAGCCCTGTGTGAAGCCGCCTGAGGGAAGGGAAGACTGTGGGATTTTCCCTTAGAGCACGTATCACATACCTGGGGATGGAAGGAGGTATGCAGGAGCCCTTTCACCAGTTTTTGCAGTAACGATAGAGAGAAATAATTCACGCGACCGAGCCGATGATGCCAAAGCATTGCTGGAGACGAAATGCAATCCCTATGATAGACGAGGGTATTTGAACTCGCAGGCTTTATTCTTCGTGTAAAAATGTTGTTGTCATTTATTTTTGTTGAGGCCACGGTCTTTTGAGTGCTCAAGTTGACAATGTGACAGTCGAGTTGATCAAATATTATTATATACCCCTTTCTTAGAAGTTGTCCAACACTAAGCAAATTCTGAGTGAGTGTTGGCACATATTGCACATTGCTAATCAACTTGTATTCACCTTCAAGTGTCTCGAATGATATTGTCCTTTTTCCTTCTGTTTTTTCTTTCTTTCCATCACCTAGAATAACCTCTGATTTGAAGGTTTCATCAAGATTAATGAAGAAGGCGCGTTCATTAACCATATGGCTAGAACAACCACTATCGATGAACCAAAGTGACGTTTGTGAGTCTTCTGTGTTAGTCCTGCGGGTATAAAGATAGTTGTCTCCCTTTGTTTCAGTAACTTTCGCCTCTTCTGATTTTTTGTACCAGCATTTTTGTTCAGAATGATTTGGGATCTTGCATCTTTTACACTGGAAGAAATAGTCCTTATTTTCATGGTTTTGTTTCTTGCAAATGGAGCAAGTATAAGAGGTTCTATGTTTAGTATTTTTTGTTTTGTTTTTCTCTTAAGGTCTGCCTTCCTTCTTGTGTTTGTTATTGACAGTGTTGGTAGATTTCCAGTCACCATGTTTTTGTTTTTAAATTGTATCTTGGTATGGAAAACTTTGTACAGAGGGATCTCATCCTGAGCAAGGAGGTCCTCATGGGATTGAAGGGAACCCATTAGCTTAGTAACTGAGAGCTTATCTATGTCATGAGCCTCTAGAATAGAGGAGACAATGTGCTTATATAATCTTAGAAGGGACCGGAGGAGTTTATCAACAATTTGCTGATCTTCCAGAGATCCTCCAAGAGTTCTAATCTGGTTGACAAGCCCAGAGATTTTGGCGAAGAACTCTTGAGATTTCTCTCCTTTCATTTGGATTGCATCAAACTGGCGCCGTAAGGAATGAAGTTTGATTTTGATTACCTCTTTTGGAGCCCTTGTATTCATTTTCTAGTCTATCCCATGCCTCCTGATCCGTCTGCGATCCCATAATGCGTGGATAGATGTTGGGGGCAACACCCTACTGTATGATGTGAAGAGCGCGGGCATCACGCATTATCTCCTCTTTTGATAGTTTTGGTGTTGCATCTTTAGGGGCTTGCTGCTTTCTTGTGGTCCATTCTTGACAATGTCCCAGAGGTCTTGTGATCGGAGAAGGGTGATCATTTTATCACTCCATTGTTCATAAAGCTCTCCAGTGAAGACAGGAATGAAAGCGTGGGTGAATCCAGAAGTAGATGAGGACGCCATGGGGATGAGAAAATGATGAAGTCCTATAACGCGCTCTGATACCACTGTTAGAAGTATTCTCTCAACTAATGCTTAATATTTTGATGCAGGAAGTAGGTAAAGAAAGAGTGCTCAGGCGGGAGTCAGGAAGAGAGATATAGTTTCAAAATACAGGGCATAGGAATAATCTAGAATATTTAATTAAGACAATACAGTTGGGGGTTTAGCATAGTCCCGATGTTTTATATTTAATTTGTTTTAATTCTGTCGAGGCACGAATTTAGGCTATTTTCGAGTTCAATTCCAATGCCTACCAAAAATTTGGATCACAGAACAGCGGAATTGAAATTGGGGGTCCAATTTCTATCCCCGAATTTCGCTCAAACGAGCAGTGCCTAAAATGATTTTTTAAGATAAAAATAGAATGAAACTGCAAGAGGGCGTATCTTCCCAAACTAACTAAGTTTGGATATCATATTTAATACATTAGCATGAAATAAGATCAGGCTATTTGGGGAATATTATGTGTCAAAGTTCAAAATTTGCAGAGAGTACAGCTGGCTGCCACCACATTTATGATCCATTTGGCACTGTGGTGGCAGTCATGAACGAAGTGGTTATGAACTCCATCAGTTTTTATTCAAAATTAGTTTTTTTTTTCTCTGTGACGGTAATAATCGTTGTCATGTCAAACACATATTTTATGACGACTTTGTTTTTGTAAAAACTCACCGGAGCAAAAAACTCACCGGAGCAAAAACACCACGCCAAAGAGACCCTTAATCTCAAGAAACTGAAATTCACAGTAAACTTTTTGTTCAAACAAAGCAGAACAAGATTGTGCTCAATTTGGGTTTATGTGAAAAGCCAATTAATGCCAAGGTCGGATCGCTAAGAATACCTACTTGAAATTCTTCTTCTTCTTTCTCCGTTGCTTTCATGGAATCAAACATTTTAATGATCGCTGGAGAAATCAAAAGGACGAACGAACAAAATCACAGCTCACGGATCGGATTGTAAATGGTCCTGGAAACCTGACCGGTGGCTCCTCCGACAGCCAGCGCCTCCCACTGCCGCCCCCCAACAACCCCCATCAAAACGCCCATGGCCGTTATCCCCCACCAGGGGAAATCCGGGACCATGCTCCCCACCTGTTCGGCATAATGCCCCAACCACAACTCCCTGCGAGTCGCAACGCAGCAGATGGCCAATCGCCAACGCGATGTGGCCGCTCGCCGGCGTTCGTACAGTAAGGGGACCGCGGCCATCGCAGATCTTGGGGCGAATTGCTGCCATTATTGCTCGCTAAAGGTGGGCGTGGCTCGCGCGGAGAGGGCACTTTTAATGAGTAGGTTGATTTGGGACGACGCCGAATCCGGTACCACTCAGCTCTTTCCTGCCCTCACATGCCTTTTCTTCTTCTCCTCCGATTTACTTTTTTGTTGCCCAGGTCAAAATGATGACCTCCAATGTTACCGTTAGGAGAAGTAAAAATGTTCTTTCCCCTAAATCCGTGTTTTTTTGTGGTTATTGCGTGCGCCGTGGGCGTGCGCCGTGGGCGGAAGGCGCCGGCGCCGGTGCGGCGGTTGAACGGCCTCGGAGCCATGGCGAAATTTTTGAATCCGATCTTCGGAGTCCGATTCCTTCTTTGCTCCCCTTCGTGAACGGGTTCGCTAATCCCGGTAGATTTTTAGTTTTGCTCGCCTCCGTTCGATGTTCTACGCGGCACGCGAGCAGTAATCCCGGATAGGGATTTCGGAACGGGCATCTGACGCAAGAATCTCACCGGAGCCATGGCAGCATTTCATCGAATCCACGACGGGTGAAATATGCCTTTTTAAGGCATCGTCTGGGAGGCTGGCAGGGGCAAATGCCATCGGCAGCGTGCTTCAGAGCGTTTGTTTTTCCTAAGAGGGTTTGCTCGAATCATTCCGGGTGGTGGTCTAAGTGGAACTACCAATCCGTTGCCCCTAGCTTGGGTTTTATAGGCAAACGCTAGGTTTAGAATGGGTAACTGATATCCCGGTATCCGTATCGAATATGTTAAGCCTCTGATCAGTTATATATCAAAATATACATCAACAATCTCCTCATATATTTGTGATATATGACGTTTATGTTTCAGAGTGCTAGAAAGTAGAACATATCAAAAATTTAGACTTTGTTCGTTTATTTAGAAAAGATAACACCACAAAAGCATAATATAGTAGTTTTGCATAAAACAAACACCAAATATAAAAATGCAATACATGAGTAAAAGTCTGAAAAATAGATAGCATGGATCAACAGGTAACAATTCTACTCAAAGAGTAGATCATCATCATCTACTTCAAAGTCTACTTTATCTTCTCGATCTCCACCAATGTCTGCGAGGAATTTCATGAGTTTAGACTCTATAAATTCATAAAATATATGCAGTGATATTTAAAACAAGTTAGCTCTACCTAAATGAGCTTAGTACTTATAGCAGTAGTGAAGTAACACTGTCGGCATCTTTATCTAGTCTAACAAGAACCAGTCAAGTGATGATTTTAATAAATCAAACATTGTTATCTTACTCATTAATGATCACTATGTACCTTATCTTCAACGTGGAATGATTTGGTGCACCATCATTTGCAACATTATCAAGTGTGGAATAATGTACTATGATCATTAATGTTAGATTAACCTTTTTATAACGACTTTCTATTCTCAGATGAATAATTCTTGAATCGACTTGCAACGAGAAAGATGTTAAGTCATCAAAAGTGGAATGATTAGCATCTAACCATCTTGAGTTTTCATCAAGAAAGTTATTTGGAGTTTTTAGTCTGTTATTAGATACTTGAATGTTTGCAGTTATTGGTTCTTGCTATCCAAACATAAACATTGGAGGAAAATTTCATATTTCTATGAATTTTAGTCTCATCTCTCCCGATGTTTTGATTGTGAGAACTCTATTTAAACATTTGGTCAAAGCGTCTACAACATTATCTGTTGATCTCACATCAATCAGGGTCATAATCTCTTGACTTGTGAGGGAGGTCAGCCAGACTTGTTTCATCCTTAGTTGTTTTTTTTGCCATTGAACAAAGTGTTCGTAGCAATCGTTTTTGTAGCTTGATTGTCACAGTAAATGGCAATAGAACTTAATTTTAGGCTTGTCAGTGGAATGTCCATAACCAAATTTCTTATCAACTCTGCTTCTTCTCCTGCGGGAGCTAGCGTAGAGTTCAGATTTCATAGAAGAGAGAGCAATGCAGGATTGTCTCTTGGACTTCCAGCCTACAGCTGCTCCTCTTGGTGTGAAAATAAAACCACTAGTGGACTTGCTATCGTTTATTTCTGAGCATCATGATGCATCAGAATATTCTTCAAGCACTGAAGGATAACTAACCAGTGTAGCATAAAACATACTTTTGTGTGTGCTTTAAATATCTCATCAGCCTATCTAGGGCATTCCAATGGTCTTGGCCAGGATTACTAGTGAATCTGCTTAACATGCCTACCGTGAAGACTATGTCAGGCATAGTGCAGACCATATCATACATGAGACTACCAATCAGTTTAGAATAATCTAACTGTTTAACTGTAGTTCCTTCATTGGGCTTTAGACGGTTATTGTAGTCATATGGTGTCTTTAATGCTCTACTTTCACTGTATCCTCATGTATCCAACATGGATTTTATGTAGTGGCTTTGACTTAGGGAGATGTCATTTTTCCCAAAACTCGCTTACATGACTAGTATGGTTTCAGCCACCCCTAGGTCTTTGATGCTAAATTCTTTTATGAGGCCTGACTTCACGTCATCCACTTTGGATTGATTAGACCATAAAATTAGTATGTCATCTACGTACAAACATATTAAGGCAACTTTATTTGATCAGTAACGTATGTAAATACATTTATCAGAAAGACTCGACAAGAATCACATGACCTTTACACTACAGTCAAATTTCTCATGCCATAATTTAGGTGTTTGTTTTAGTCTGTATAGTGATTTAAGTAACTTACAGATTTTGTTTTCTTGACCTTCTACAATGAAATCTTTAGGTTGATTCATGTAGATCTCTTAGATCATATCTCTATTTAAGAATGCAGTCTTAACATGCATTTGATGAACAATAAATTTCCCATAGATGCAATGACAAGGAGGATCCTAATGGTCGCTAGGTGGCACACGGGTGAGTATACATCGAAATAGTCCACTCTACTATTTTTTGTGTAACCTTTAGCCATCAGACGTGTTTTATTCTTAGCTATGCTACCATTAGGATTTTTTTTCCAGAACTCACTTACACCCTATGGTTTTAGTCTCTTTTGGCTTATCAACTAACATCCAGGTGTTCTTCTGAAATAAAGAATTCATCTCTTCATCAATGGCTTCTTTACAGAGAAGTGAATCCCTTGATCTCATCGCCTCCTTGTAGGTGGATGGATCTGCCTCAATGTAGTAAGTGACAAAATTACTACCGAAGGTTCTGGGAGTTCTCTCTCTTACGGAAGTCGTCCAAGACTCTAGGCCAAAGTTGTCTACAGGAACTGAGTAGGAGGTGCTCAGTACTGATTCAGGATCTTCATCAGTAATAGCTACTTGCATGTCTGGGAGTGACAAGTTCTTATCTTTTAGGAATTTATCTTCAAAGAACACGGCATTCATAGATTCTATAACGCCATTATTGGAAATATTTAAGAATCTATCTGCACCACTATCTTCAACACAAACTAGGTAGACATAAGTGTTGATCCTAGGTCCAATCTTAGACCTTCTAGGGCCAGGAACCCTAACATAGGCTATGCATCCCCAGGTCTTAAGTCTAGTGATATTTGGGGGTCTGTTAAACCAAAGCTCGTAGGGTGTAACCTCTAACTTAGCATGAGGAATTTTATTTAGAATGTGGTTTGTGGTTAAGACTGCTTCTCCCCAATAAGCAGAAGGCATGCCTGCAGTCAAGAGCATAGAGTTTAACATTTCTGTTAATGTTCTATTTTTTCACTCAGCTATGTCATTAGATTGGTGCGAGTAAGAAGCAATGGTTTCTGCTATGATTCCTTGATGGACAAGGAAACACTTCAACTCACTGGACATATATTCTCCTCATTTATCACTTCTAAATCGTTTGATTTTCATGTCAAGTTAGTTTTCTACCCTAGTTTTGAAAATACTGAATTTTTTAAACGCTTTATCTTTAGTTTTAAGAAGATAAATGTGACAAACCTAGAACAGTCATTTATAAAGGTAATCATATACTTCTTACCTCCTCTGGTGGCAAAATTTTTGAAATCACAGATGTCGGAATGTATGAGCTCTAGTGGTGGTGTGCTCCTATTAACCACACTGAAAGGTTTCCTAGTGATCTTGTTCTGAGCACGCACTTCATATTTATCAGTTTTATTAGTAGTGTCTAAGGTGATCTGGCGAGTTCTAGCAATTTGGAACATCTTCCTATAGTGTTGAAACCGATTTCTCGGCCTCTTGTGAAGCTCGGGGCCCTCACCGAAATGAGGGGCAGCTAGCCCTTACTGATCCCTCGGAGAAGGTAGACTGAAGACTAGGAAAATAACTAAGACCTTAGTCACAGCGAGGAGGTCCCTCCACTAACCCGGAAGATCGTTGAGCACTTCCCCTCCCAAGCCAAAGCTGAGACTCGGGCACCTTGGAGAGCTCTGAAAATGCTAGCCAAGGAGAGCCTGAGGAGAGAGAAGCTGAAGTGAAGTCCTCTCCAAAGGTGCCCTTTAGGTCTTATTTATAGGTTTTCTGATCTGCCCTGCAAATAGCAGGATTCCGCCTTTTGATTTTACTATCCGCACCCCCAAATGGGTCTGCTAACAGCCAGACTCCGCTGTTTGGAGAGGCTAAGGGCAGGCCACTATGGGTAAAAGGGTAATTTGGCCTCATCAACCTATGGGCCAGGAACTGCGAGAACACTACTGCCGAAGCTCTCGCTGGCCTTCTCGCGAGTCTTGTTCGCGATACCTCTCCAAGGCGATCGCCCTGGGAGGATCTCGCTAACCCCCTTTTGGAGGTATCTGCCGAGGTCTGGTCTCGCGAGCCTTCCTGCGAGGACTTCGGTCTGCCTTACTGCTTTCTTCATAGTATTGATTTCTCGGACTACGCCTTCTTGTCTGGAGAATATCGGGGTTGTACACAATCCCCGCTCTTCGCGAGGCTATTCAGGCTCGCGAAGAAACATCCAACCCCTGGTATTCGCCAGCCTCTTGATGATCTGTCAGGAATCTTTGGTAGGGCCCACTCTGGGAGCTATAAATATCGTCCCGAGCCTCAGCGACGCGCGCCGTCACTCTCTCTTTTTTTCTTTTTCTCCCGTACTGTAGCTGTCAGGAGATGCCGCTTTCCGAAGAAGCTGAGGCCCGCCTGAGGGCTGTGAGAGTTGGCGGCCTACCTCCCACGACCAGGGTCCCCGCCTGGATGAATCGGCCGCCTCCCGCTCAGTCGCCGAAAACTAAAAAGGCGAAAGCGGCTTGCCGAACCGGGGACGATTCCATGTTGCTGGACTCTTCCCCTGATAATCGCCCCTCCGAGAAGGTATGAGCTATTCCTCTAGCTAAGTTAATAAATTTGCTTGTGATTCATGCTTACTCGTAGGAGATTTTGCCGAACAAGGACATTGGCGAGCTTGGAGGTGGGTCTCGCCGAAGTCCGCCAGCAGACACACATCTCGCTGGCAAAAACGCCGAAGGTACGCCCTTAATCTCGCTCACTGACTCTCCCTTCGTTGACTATCGACCTCTTATCCCCTGCTTTTCATAGTCTCGCCCCGGAAGACCCCGACTCGCGAAGATTCACGGCTTCTATTTCCGTCCTTTCCTGACAAAACGGTGGACATGCTAAGGTTCGATCTCCTGAGGAGCGAGGGCGCGGGCGGCTCTTGACTGCCAAAGATTCCCCCAATTAACAACGCAGCCCACCCTCCCGGCTTAGGTGAATCCCTCTACCCTCACTACGACAACGTCTTCCAGGGCCGCCCTGAGAGTTCTCGCCCCCCTCCGGGTAAGCATTCTGACGCCCCCACGCCATGCGCGAACTTGAATGCGCTATCTAACCTTTCTGTAATATTTTGCAGAGAGTTCCGAAAATCCGCCTACCGATTCAGAGTTTGGCGACGACGAGGTGTCCCCCCTCCCAGACCAAGTGGAAGACTTCTTAGGGGACCCGCGAGATCCTGAGACGATGAAGCGGCGAACCGCAGAGTTGCTTCGGAAACATGGTAGGATATAATGCTGATGGACCTTAATCTTCAGGCGAGACGGGATAGAGAGGTCGTTGAGGATAGACAAGCTGTTATGATGGAGGAGTGCGCGAGACTCCGAGCCGCTGTGCCTCGCGCCCAAGACGAGATAGTCACATCGCCGGAGGTGCACATCGCGAGGATGAGGGATTATGCCTTCCTGATGGATCGAGAGGGTCGTGCGGCCCAGGATTACTATAATTCCAGGGTACCGCCGAGGTCCGGGTCGCGGGGTGGTGGCAGATGGAAGTGGTTACCCCACGATCCTCGCTGACCCCTACGTTTCCGCGAACTTTTACTGTTTGTTAACGCTCGCCGCTACTTTGAACAATCTCCTAATTACTTGCAACTGATATTTGTGAGTTCCCGTTCAGAAGTAATTATTGATAGTCGTTTATTAACTTTCGCTCGCGATTTGTATATTCGCACTTTCTTTGCTATGTTATTCTCGCAACGAGCCCTTCTGCTCTCGCTAACACTGTCTCACGATGAGTTCTCTTCGCTATTCTGTTTGCTCATGCTGCCCTTTGCAAAGAATTTGCTTATACTAACCTCGCAGGTAGTTCTCGCCCACGATTCTGACGTGATGTTTTTGCTAACCGCACTCAGCAGCGCTTGGGCTTCCTCCCGCCCTTTCACTTCTGCTATAAATAGGTCGTCATAACTGTGCCAACTACCGCATTTACCATCAGCCTTCTTCTTCTACTACTCCGGAGCTCTCGCCTTTCTCCCTCTTTCTCGCGCTATTCTCTTCCTCGCAGGTCCTCAAGATAGTCGGCGACCAAAGCGAGACTGAGGGCAGATTGAAGTGTGCATGGGCCTTTACCGACCACTCCTTCTTCCAGGCGAACTTGACGGAGGAGGAATATCTCACTGCCGTCGCCGACTTCATCCCGCCGGAGTTTACCGCTCGCCAACCTACCAAAGATGACACAATAAATGTCACCATGCCTGATGAACTCGCGATCCCCATAGCCCATTTCGCGGTGGGTCTGAGGCTACCTCTGTGGCCAGAAGTTCGCCAGGTAACTACTAATCTCGCCTTCCTTTCCTTAGATGAGAATAGATTCTTCCTCGCTTAACTGACGGTCTCGCCATCTTGCTCGCCAGGTGTTAAGACACTACGGTGTGATACCGGGTCAACTGACCCCCAACGCGATGGCGGTCATCGTCGTCTTCGCCTGCTATATGCGCGAGGAGCGCATCGAGTTCAGCCTTCCGGTTTTCCGGAAGCTGTTCTCTTTCCGTGCGTATAAAGATGGGACCGCCTACTTTGTGGGCTCGGGTCCCAAGGTCGACGAGACCGTCAACAAAGCTCACTACTGGGCTCAGAAGTTCCTCTTCGTCAAGGGGAACTTTGGCAACATCCCTTTCTCGCCTGTTCAGTACAGCGAGACCACTTACCGTCCTCCTACTCTCGGCGGCCACGACGCCGCCTTATACCAGTTCTTCTGTAAGAAGAACTTCGAGGTTGTGTATCTTCGCCGCAACCTCGACTCGCTACCCCTAGTGCTCGACGTGGAAGGTAATGATCCCGCCCGCTAACTTCCATGGTTTCAACGTTTTCCGCGCTAGATGTATGACCCTCACTTTTTCAGGTGAGCGAGATCTACCACTCAACCCCCTTACACAAGCAACCAGAAGCCTTCCTGCACCCACGCTCTCGCGACCATGGGAGCGGAGGCCTGCCGTGATACCACCACCCCGGCTGAGCTCTCTTCTCGCAAGAGATCGGAGGCCTCCAGCGGCCGGGGACCAGCCTCAAAGTCTCTGCCCAAGAAGAGAGGCAAGAAGAGCCAAGGCTCGCTCTCCCCCTCTAAGGGAAAGGGGCACTCCGAAGCCGCCCCCTGGCGAAATCGACCTAACCATCCTCTCCGAGGAGAGGGGGGTCGATGAGGAGAGCGAGGAGGCTGCGAAGACCTCTGACCCGCCCATTCCAGTTAACCACTGGAACTTTGGGCTCGGCCAGAGACGTAGGGATGAGACCGGCGAGCTCCTGGTGTATTGGAAGCCGGAGGTTAACAAAGCCAAAATCTCCACCATCCTTCCTTCCTGCGTGGAGAAGCCGACCGTCAGCGGCCATGCCTATGACTTCTCCTTCGCCCTCTACGGGCGCGAG
The DNA here is from genome assembly GCA_033032865.1 of Dactylorhiza incarnata. Lineage (NCBI taxonomy): Eukaryota > Viridiplantae > Streptophyta > Magnoliopsida > Asparagales > Orchidaceae > Dactylorhiza > Dactylorhiza incarnata. The sequence goes on along the minus strand of JAWHQI010000305.1, from coordinate 843,753 downwards.
GATGCCGGGTCATACAAGGACGAGACCTCAAAGACCCTCGCCTATGAGAGTGCGAGGTCCCAGCTGCGCTCCGGTGAGCTCGCCCATATGACAGGAAGGCGATGCCTGCAACTAGAGCAACAGAACGCGGAGCTCGCGAGGGCTTATCAGGTGCTCCTCGCCGAGAGTGCGCAGCTGAAGGAGAAGCTGCTCGCCCGCAGCGAGCGGTGTGGTGAGTTACCTAGACCTCGCCACTTCTCTCTTTCAACCCTTTCGCTTTCTGAACTGGACTTTCGCTTATAGGACACCGCAGCTGCCAAAAGAACTGACGCTCGCATTCAGGGCCTAGAGGGCGAGGTGGCCGGGTTGAAAGCTCTTAATCGTGAGCTGTCCCGTGCCGCTGTTCCCCCTTCCCCCCGCCGCCTAAAGGAAGAGCGGCGAGCGCGTGATGAGGAAATCCGCGAGGAGTCTACAGAGTCGGCTCGCTATATTTTCCAGACGATGAAGGCGGCCGGCCTCCTATCCGCCGACGCGGGCGACATGACTCTGGAAAACATCATCCCGTAGCTCTTCATTCCTCTCCCGCCAGTGGAGAGCGGCGATGACGAGGAGAGGTCTGCGAGCGATTCCTGAAAGTCATCATTATTTCTATTTTTGTTTAACTTTTGGCTGGCGAGATCGCCGTAAATTGTGATCGAACTGCGAAATGTAAATACAGTTTTTGCCTTGTTCATTGTGCTCGTCTTTTATGTCTTGTTATTTTCATATGCTTACATCACGTTCCTGCGTATTTTTATCGTTCTCGCCAAGCCGATTCTCGCGTACTTCGACAGTTCGGGCGTAGACTCCGCTTTCAATCAGTCTCGCTTTTTCTCATGCCTTGGGACTAGGTGTTTTAGGGCTACCCTCTCCTTAGGGCCTCGCACGGTATACTCCCTCCCGGCGAGGACTCCTTTCTCACCTTTGGGGTTCTTGCAGGGCTTCTCGCGGATCCTGCTCGCAATACCTCTCCTAGGTGATCGCCCTGCGAGGACCTCGCTGGCCCCTTTATTGTGGTGTGAGATCCTTTTTGCGAGACGAGCGAGAAGGCACTGGTCGATACAGAGGACTTGTCAACCTGAGGCTTTCCAACCTGCCTTTATGAGAAACTCATCACCCTGCCAGCCTCTCCATAGATCAACCTGAAACCCCCCGTCTAGTGAGATCCCGGGAGCGGAATCGATCTGGGGCATTCCAGCACCAATACTTATCACCCTGCCAGCATCTCCAGAGATCAACCTGAAACCCCCCGTCTAGTGAGAGCCCGGGAGCGAAATTGATCTGGGGCATTCCAGCACCAATATTCATCACCCTGCCAGCCTCTCCAGAGATCAACCTGAAACCCCCCGTCTAGTGAGAGCCCGGGAGCGGAATCGATCTGGGGCATTCCAGCACCAATATTCATCACCCTGCCAGCCTCTCCAGAGATCAACCTGAAACCCTCCGTCTAGTGAGAGCCCGGGAGCGGAATCGATCTGGGGCATTCCAGCACCAATACTTATCACCCTGCCAATCTCTCCAGAGATCAACCTGAAACCCTCCGTCTAGTGAGAGCCCGGGAGCGGAATCGATCTGGGGCATTCCAGCACCAATATTTATCACTCTGCCAGCCTCTCCAGAGATCAACCTGAAACCCCCCGTCTAGTGAGAGCCCGGGAGCGGAATCGATCTGGGGCATTCCAGCACCAATACTTATCACCCTGCCAGCCTCTCCAGAGATCAACCTGAAACCCCCCGTCTAGTGAGAGCCCGGGAGCGGAATCGATCTGGGGCATTCCAGCACCAATACTTATCACTCTGCCAGCCTCTCCAGAGATCAACCTGAAACCCCCCGTCTAGTGAGAGCCCGGGAGCGGAATCGATCTGGGGCATTCCCGCACCAATATTTATCACCTTTGTTATCATCGCACCGCTGTTATAACCATCGCATAAAGAAGTAAGATATTTAACAAATGACATAGTAAAAAACTTTCAAGGGTAGAATCGCTTCAGATCATCTCCACTTCTGGCTCGGCCGAGAGGTATCCCTTCCACATCCCGGAGGTGATACCCCCCCCCCCCCCCGACTTGAGTACTTCGCTTACAATGTATGGACCCTCCCAATTGGGGTTAAGCTTACCCACCGCGGCTCCTCTTCCGGATGCGTCGACCTTCTTCAGGACCAGATCTCCTTTTTGGAAGTGCTTTATTCGGATATGCTTGTCGAAATACCGGGCCATTCGTCGCTTGACTTCCTCCTGCCTGACGGTGGCCAGGTCCCGGAGTTCCTCCACCAGGTCCAAGGATAGCCTTTGTTCTGCATCATTAGCCACTAGCCACTCTTCATCCCCCTCGCCTGCAGCGATCACCCTGGGGGTCCTTACCTCGAACTCTCACTACAACAAATTACACTTTTAGTAAGGACTAAAACGTTACAAAAGGTAACTAATATCGTTACGCAAAGTTTTTGTAACGAAATTTACTTTATGTGACGACCGTTACCTAAGGCTCGACGCTAGAAGTTCTTGTAACGAAATTTTGTTTGTCGTTACAAATTATTTATTTGTAACAAACATTACTTCCTCACAATAAGATGAGTTGTAGTAAGGAATATTTCGTTACAAATGTTTGACTTTTTCCCCACTAAAGAAATTATATTTATATATCAAATATATGAATATTTCGTTACAAATGTTTGATTTCTTCCTCATAAAAAAATTATATTTATATAGCAAATATATTGAAATTAATTTATGAGTATAAATAATTATAATAAACATTACTCTGTTACAATAAGTTATTGTAACTCCGGTACTGTAGTATATGGGCACACCCCGCTCGAATGCGGGCTCAGCCCGCTCAGAGCCAGCGAGCACGGGCGAAGCCCGTGCGGAGCTGCTCGTAAAGTTATATATAAAAACTTTATATGAAATTTTTATATAAACGTTTAATAAACTTTTATATAAAATTTTATATACATTAGTTTATATATAATTAAATTTATAATTATAATTTATTATATATGTAACCGGTTATATATATATATAAATTATAGAGTTACGCCCGTGCTCGATACTCTCCGCTGTGACAGTACCCCGACAGTGACGGTACCTCCGTCAAAATTGTACTCTCCCACTCTCAGACGCTCGATCGATCAATAACTAACAGTGCATAGGAAAAGTGCACATGCCCCACACGACATTAATTACCCCCGCCTCCATACTGTCGCGGTGCGACGACGCTCATGCAGCTCGCAAACCCCTGCGCGCGAAAATACCCAAAATTTAAAATCTTTAGTCTTATTTTTTTAAACGCTACAAAAAAACGTCGTCGTAAACGTTTCCTTATAAGTGGTGATAATAAATAAATAAAATTATTTTTTAGTAATAATATATTTCTATTTATACAAAAATTTAAGGCAATTGTTAACCGCACCCCAGTTTTGGCTATCCGCAACCCTTTTATATGAATAATTATGCGTTTTTTATGGAAATACGTCTTGTACAAGCATTTTTAGGAAAAGTGTTCAACACGAAAGTTGTAGATACCGTCGAGATGTACAACTTTCGTGTTGAACATTTTAGCTAAAAATGCACGCACAAGACGTATTGACGCCCGAATTTAAATATGGGCGTAACTATAACGAATTTTTGGAAATACACATTGTGCATGCATTTTTAGGAAAAATGTTCAACACGAAAGTTGTATATCTCGATGATATCTACAACTTTCGTGTTGAACACTTTTCCTAAAAAATGCTTGTACAGGGCGTATTTCCAAAAAAACGCGTAATAATTCATATAAAAGGTTTGCGGATAGCCAAAACTGGGGTGCGGTTAATAATTGCCAAATTTAAAAGATACATTAGATATTTTTCATGTTACGATATTTAATTAATAGTCAGCTCTCGCACGCCCGTAAGACAAATGCATGCTTGTGCTAACAGTACGTACTTGCACCCAGTTGAAAATGCGTGCCCGTGAAAAAATGCGTAAATAGCTCGGCTAAAATGTGCCCGAGTGAGAAAAAGCATCAAGACGAAAAAAGCGCGTCCGAAAAAATGTGTTTTTGAAGAAAACGCTCATGAGCGAATAACTTGTGTGCAAACAAAATTGTGCTCCCGAGCCAAAAAGTGTGCGCAGTAAAAAAAAGCGCCCTGACAAAAATGAACTCGGGAGAGAATGAGTGATGATTCGAAAATGCGTTCTCGGGCAAAAATATGATCCCGAGCAAAAAGGCACACTTGGGAGACAATGCGCCCGGGAAAAAATGCATGCTAGTGCAAAAACGCGCAACCAGACAAAGAACGCACGCACAAGTGAAAAACACATGCACGGGCGAAAAAATACGCTCTACGGCCTAAAATGCGCGCTCATGTTTTAAAATTTAATTAATATATTTATTGTAACAAAACTTTGGTTACCAAAAAATACTAATTGTAAGAAAATTCTATTTGTTACAAATACTTTCATGGTGTTGTCACAATTGCTACTTATTGTGAGGACATTTTACTATTTGTAACGTAAAACTAGTCTTGTTACAAATACCTTCGCTTATTGTAACAAATATTTAGTTATTGTAACGAATCATAAAATACTTGTTACAAAAAATTAAGCTTTTGTAACGATAGCGAAATTTCGTTACTAAATATAGCTATTAGTAACAAATTTTTTCTTCGTTACAATTTAGTCCTTACTAAAAGTGTATTTTGTTGTAGTGTCTATGGGAAGGACAGCCTCGAACCCATGAGAAAGCTTGAACGGAGTCTCCCCGGTGGCGATGTTCGGAGTAGTCCTCAAGGCCCAAAGGACGGAGTGTAGCTGGTCCACCCAGTTCCCCCGGAGGTTCTCCACCTTTTTCTTCAGTAAGTTGACGATTACCTTGTTCGCCGCCTCCACCTGGCCATTACTTCTCGGATGGTGAACCGATGCGAACCTGAGGTCGATGCCAAGCTGGGTGCAGAAGTTAACAAATTCTGCACTAGCAAATTGTGGCCCATTGTCTGTCACTATAGCCAGAGGGAGGCCGTGCCTGCAAATTATTTCTCCCCACACAAAATTCTTTACAATTTGAGATGTTACCTTGGCCAGCGCCTTCACTTCTACCCATTTGGAGAAGTAATCGATCATGACTAGTAAGAACCTCCTCTGGCCACTAGCTTGAGGGAAAGGGCCGACTAGGTCCAACCCCCATATGGCAAAAGGCCGGGGAGTTGTGATGGTCCGGAGCCTCTGAGCTGGGAGGAGTTGGAGTGGAGCATAGAGGTGGCACTTTATACATTTCCTTGCGAACTCCGCTGCATCTTTGCTGAGGGTAGGCCAGAAGTAGTCTTGCCTCAACACCCTCCCCTCCAGAGTTCGGCTCCCGGAGTGACTGCCACACTCCCCGGAGTGAATTTCTTCTAGGACTCTCAGAACCTCCTCTTCGGAAACACAACGGGCCAGGAGTCCAGAGAGAGTTTTCATATATAGCCCTCCCGCATGCAAGGAATAATAAGCCGACTTATACCTGAAGCGTCGTCTGTCTATGTCTCCTTCAGGGAATTTTCCTGATGATAGGAAGGTGAGGAAGGGATCCATCCACGAGGCCTGCTGATCTATCTCCATCAGCTATCCTTCCTCGATGGTGGGTCGGAAGAGTTCCGAAACTGTTCCCCCTGCTCGGGGACCGAATTTGGCTAAGAGGTCTGCGGGGGTGCTCTCTTCTCTTGGCACGTGCTTGACGGAGAAAGTGCGGAATTGCCCGATGACCCCCTTGACCTTCTCCAAGTACCGCAGGAGGGTCGGATCCTTTGCCTCAAACTCTCCCCTGACTTGGCATGCTACCACCATGGAGTCCGTCGAAACCTCCACATATTGCACTCCCAGTTCTCGAGTTAACCGCATGCCTGCTATCGCCGCCTCGTACTCTGCTTGGTTGTTGGTAATCGGGAAGTGGATATTCAAGGCTTGTTCGATCTTTGTCCCTTGGGGGCTCATCAGGATGATTCCCCCTCCATAGGAATGCTTTCCTGACGCACCATCCACCAACAACTTCCATGCCACTTGGGGGGGGGGGGGGGGGGGGGGGGCGATTCATGCTCCCCCACTTCGGTTGCGTAGTCAGCCATGAAGTCTGCCACTGCTTGGGCCTTGATCGACGTCCTGGGTACGAACGTAACATTGAACTCACTCAGCTCCACGGACCACTTTGCCAACCTTCCCGAGTGCTCCACCCCTTCCATGACTTTGCGAAGTGGGTGATCAGTCACTACCTTGATAGAATGTGCTTGAAAGTAAGGTCGTAGCCTCCGGGCCGCCACTACCAACGCGAAGGCCAACTTTTCCAGAATCGGGTACCGAAGCTCCGCCTTCCTCAGCACTCGGCTGACGTAGTAGATGGGGAATTGCCTTCTCCCCTCCTCCCGGACCAATACTGAACTTACTGCCTCCGAGCCTACCCCCAGGTATAGGGATAGGTCCTCTCCCGGTTTCGGCCCTTGGATAAGGGGAGTTTGGGTGAGTTGTTCTTTCAGAGCCTAAAAGGCTCCCTCGCACTCCGGGGTCCATTCAAACTTTTTGTTTCCCCTTAACACCTTGAAAAAGGGTGCATACTTGTCTCCCGCCTTGGAGAGGAACCTACTGAGTCCGGCCAGCTTTCCAGTGAGGCTCTGAACCTCCTTCGAATTTTTGGGCGATCCCAACTCCATTATTGCCTTGACCTTGTCCGGGTTTGGCTCCACCCCCGACGGGGTAAGCAGGTGACCTAGGAATTTCCCTCAGCTAGCCCTGAAGACATATTTCAAGGGGTTGAGCTTCATCTTATACTTCCGCAAAGTCTTAAAGGTCTCTTCAAGGTCTCAGAGGTGGGCTTCAAGGTCCCGACTCTTTACTATGAGATCATCGACGTAGACCTCCAGGTTTCTCCCCTTTTGATCTCGGAAGATCCTGTCCATCATTCTTTGGTACGTGGCACCTGCGTTCTTGAGCCCGAAGGGCATCATCTTATAACAGTAACATTCATCCCCTATGATGAAGGAGACATCCTTAATGCCCGGGGGGTGCATGCGGTTCTGATGATAACATGAAAATGTATCTAAGAAAGACATTACAGGAAAACTGACGGCTGAGTCAACCAGCGCGTCGATTCTAGGCAAGGGGTAGCAATCCTTGGGGCACGATTCACTACTAGAAAACAGTTTTTTTGCCAGGGTAATTTGTCGTGGCAAAAGGTCTAAAACCGTGGCTAAAGATCTTTTGCCACGGTTTAGCCACGGAAAAAATTCGTGGCTAAATGTCGCGTGGCAAAAGTTGTTTAGCCACGGAATGACCGTGGCAAATCGTATTAGCCACTAAAAATACAACCGTGGCTAATACCTCGACCTTTTGCCACGGTTTTTGGCCCTGGCAAAAACACTTCAATAACGTTAAAATGTATCTTTTTGCCACGACTTCCAGCCGTGGCAAATAAGTACTATTAGCCACGGTCTGAAACCATGGCTAATAGTACGTTTGCATTTTTTTAAAAACTATTTGCCACGGTTTCAAACTGTGGCAAATAATAAATTATAATTATTTAAAAAAAAATACATGCCCATTCATAGTAGCAGTTTATCTGATGATACCGAATCAATAAGAAAATATTCATAACATTCACAGCATCTAACTCATAGGCTCCTTATGAAACAGCCTATCAGAACAAGCAATCCACTAATCCTTCAAATAACAACTATAACTTCTGGACACAATTTATGTCCTAAGAATAACAATAAGCATTCATAGAAATGTTCCAAAAACAATGCAGAAGCTAAGATCAACAACTCATATGCTGGAATTAACTCATTTAATCCAGAATTTACTAAATTGATTACATTGAAAAAGAACAATTCATATAAATGACACGAAATAATTGGATAACACATTAAATAATTGATGTATAACTCAAAAAATAATTGCTCCATGTCAATCCATTTTAAAATAAGCCACACTAGCAATGTGCAAACCTGCTAGCCGGTGTCGACAGAGTTCAAGCAAGCCCCGGTGAGTCTGTTCTAGAACTTGATGCATCGGTCTGATCCGCCTCCGCCGGAAGCAAGGAGATTACTCTGTAAAGATCAACAAGCGAGTGCCTTAACTGCAGCATTGTGGGAATCAAATCTAAGGAGCCAATGATTCTGATTTGCTGCTGTTGTGGTGGAGGCCATGGAGAGATCCCACATATGGAGTAGGTTGTCATTGCCACCACTGTCCAACTGCTTGCCAGATCCAGACCTTTTCAAGCCACAAACTTCCTGGTTGTGGCCTCTATAGGTGTTGACTTGATGATTTCTTATGCTTACATCATTATTCACAACCTTTCAATCCATGTCATTAGTTGTGAGAATGTTGTTGTTCCAAGCAAGAGTTCCAATTCGAGATCGATGGATTTCTTTCAATGTTCTCAACTGTTTACACAAAATTCAATTTCATAAAGTTGAAAAACCTTGATCAGTATAAACTAAAGAATGAAGATCTAATTGGATGTTGTTTCTGTTAAAGTAGATTGCTTCAAAATAGTTAAGTAAACTTCTGAAAATCTTTCCTCGGAGATTTGATGTCTCAAATGCCTAGCTGCTACACTGACACAATGGTGGATGGGAAAAATAAAGGATCCCTACCTTGCATGGCAAGACGACCAATATTCAGTGGATGGAAATCATCAACATCTTTCTCAATACTAACAACATTCAAGATTATCTGCATTCAGAAATAATAATATCAGATACGGAGTGAAGAATGGTTCAGTGTGCAATACAAATTATGGTTTTCTATGAGGGGCACTCTAACCAGGTAAATTTTCTTCCCATTTTTTACTTGATCTAGATGGAAAAATTTCCATGGAAATTACATTTGCTAATATTTCAGTAAATCAAACTATCTTTTAAATACATATGAACCAAATATTTAATACGAAACAATGCAGTCCATTCACTTCAACTCCCTCAAACCAAGCATTCCTATGTGTTCAGCTAATCAAAATATGTTCAGTGCCTTAGCAAAATCAAGCAGGTAAATGGATTGCAACTACAGAAGATTATCTGCCATATATTAATGAAAAGAGGACCGTTGGAGGAACCTGGGCGGCCCTAAAATTCGGATTTGGATCCATAAATGAGATGAAATTAATTCTAAATTGGCGTTCAAATATTAGAATAATGAAATTGATAGATTTTAGGGCCTGACTTCGCCACTCTGTCTCTCGTCTCTCGTGTACCATCTCCCGACCCCGCCTTCGCTCACGTGCCAGGTGTAGCAAGAAAAGGAGTTAGTTTATGGCAATAACATCAGTTCTTAAGGAGTACAATGAAAAACCTTAATCTTTATTGATGCTTTTGACTGCCTCCTAAATCTGAAATCATTTCGGGCAGCAAAAGCACTGAAACCAGTTTGAAGGACAAGAGCTGACACACGTAGACTCGTGTACTTGTTTTTTTCCTGGAAACACCGTGTTTTTTTTCTGTATTTTAATTGCAGCGGACTCCTTTCTCATGTGGTCATACAGTTTTCGAGCCAGCCTTCCTATAACCATGCAGAAATGTTAAAAGCACATTATCCTTTAAAATAAATTATAGATAAGATGAAAACTTTTGTAAAACTCACTTCTCCATAGTGATTGCAAAATAAGGATACATATGTATATATACACAAGAGGGGTTCCCAACACCTAGAGGTGAGCCTAAGAAAGTCTACCACCATAATATACAATATAATGCATAATACATCTAACACCCCCCCTCAAACTCACGGGGGTTCATACACCGAGAGTTTGGATAATAGATAAGCATGTTGAGACCGAGTCTGCGGCTTAGTCATCAAGTCTGCAAGCTGCTGCTCAGAAGGAACAAAGGAAGGAGCAAGAGTTCCCCGACCATACTGCTCACGAAGGAAGAAAGCATCCACCCCGATGTGCTTGGAAAGAGAATGCTTCACCGGATTCAAGGTGATCTGAATGGCACCGGTGTTATCACAGTGGAGTGGAGTGGGATCCGGAGAAGAGACACCAAGATCCTCAAGGAGCCAGCGGAGCCAAATAATGTCCTCAGTAGTAGTAGCCATGGCACGCAGCTCAGCCTCAGTACTGGAACGAGAAACCTCGGTCTGTTTCTTGGACTTCCAGGCAATAAGTGAAGTACCCAAGAACAGACAGAAACCAGTAACATATCGGCGGTCAACGGGATCACTGGACCAAGTGGCATCCGAGTAAGCACAAAGGAGCAGAGAACTGCTACTGGAGTAGAAGAGACCACGTGAAATCGTCGCCCGGAGATAACGCAGCAGCCGCAGTAGATGACCGTAATGCACAGAGGTGGGCGCACCAACAAACTGGCTCAAAACATGAACAGCATGTGCAATGTCGGGCCGAGTAATAGTAAGGTAGACGAGGCTCCCGACAATGTGACAATAACGAGTAGGATCAGAGAGTGGAACCCCATCATCCGGTCGTAACTAAAGGTGAAGCTCCATAGGGGTGTCCACGGTGCGAGAGTCAGAGAGAGCAGGCCGAGCTAAAAGATCTGATGTGTAACGACGCTGAGAGAGCTGAAAACCACGGTCTGTAGAGGTGACCTCAAGGCCCAAGAAATAGCTCAGCTGTCCAAGATCAGTCATCTGAAATTGCTGCTGGAGGTGATGCTTGACGAATGTCACATGAGTAGGGTCATCACCAGTAATAATCATGTCATCCACATAAAGTAATAGAAGAGTCCGACCGCGAGAAGAGGAGTGCACAAATAAGGCTGGATCATGCGGGCTCGGCTGAAAACCGGCGGCAGTAATGGCCGAACTGAAACGAGCAAACCACGCGCGGGGCGCCTGCTTGAGCCCGTAAAGAGCTCGTCTCAAGCGACAAACAAGTCCTGGAGGAGAGGAAAGACCGGGAGGAGGGAGCATGTACACCTCCTGCTAAAGGTCACCGTGAAGAAAAGCGTTCTTCACATCGAGCTGGAACAGAGACCAGCGACGAACAGCTGCAACAGCAATAAGAGTGCAGATCGTGGTCATGTGAGCAACAGGGGCAAAAGTCTCATCATAGTCACGTCCATGCTCCTGCTGAAAACCACGAGCCACGAGGCGGGCCTTGTACCTCTCTACAGAACCATCTGAGCGAGTCTTCACCTTGAAGACCCACTTGTAAGTAATAGGAACAACGCCAGGGGGGAGAGAAACAAGCTCCCAGGTACGAGTGTGCTCAAGCGCCTCCAACTCAGCAGACATAGCAGTCTTCCACTCAGGTATCTGGGCAGCCTCACGATAGGAAGTCGGCTCTGGAGTACCACAGGCGGTAGTAGGGAGAGCAGGCAGGTCCAGAGGAAGTGTAGAAAGACTGAGGCGGTCGGGAGGACGTCGCTCACGAGGTGGGTTGCGACGAGCAGGAGGGTCATCCACAGGGACCTCGCTGGAGGAGACGGGCACTGAGTCGGGGGGTACAGGAGACGAAGGACCAAGAGGGGGACGACGAGTGTAGTGATATGGAAGGGGAGCGACGAGCGTATCAGAAGAAGAGGTGGAAGTAGAGATTGGAGAGGTCGGAGATGTCGGAGATGGAGTGGCCGGTGGTAGGAGGAGAGGAGGAGGACATACCGGTGAAGAGATGGGAAGTGTGAGAAACTGCACATCAGATGGGGTCACAGATGAGTGTGAGGTCGGAGAGACGGATGACACAAAGAATGGGTGAGACTCATCAAAAGTGACGTCACGTGAGATACGAAGACGACGAGCAACAGGGTCATAACATCGATAGCCCTTGTGCTCAGTACTATACCCAAGAAAGACACATGGCACGGACTGAGTAGAGAGCTTAGTTCGCTCTCGTGGAGGGAGAAGGACGTAACACCGACAGCCAAAAACACGAAGATGAGTGTAACGTGGAGGTCGAGAGTACAAACACTCACCAGGACACTGGCCCTGAAGGAAGGTGGATGGCTGCAGGTTAATAAGATAGACAGCTGTGGAAACAGCCTCAGCCCAAAAGTGAGGAGGGACATGAGATGAGATAAGAAGAGTGCGTGCTGTCTCGACAATATGACGATGCTTCCTTTCAGCGATGCCATTCTGCGCGTGGGCACCGGGACAGGAAAGCTGGGGGAGAGTGCCATGAGTAGCCAGCAGATCGCGAAAAGCATGAGAGAGATACTCCCCCTGGAATCGGAGCGAAAAATACGAATGGAAGCGAAAAACTGGGTGCGCACCATAGCAGAAAAAGTAGCATATATCTGGAAGAAATCAGAACGAGCATGCATAAAGTAAATCCAACAGTAACGAGAATAATCATCAACAAATATAACATAATATCGATGACCGCCCTTTGATACAAAAAGTGCGGGACCCCAGACATCAGAATGAACTAAATCAAAAGGATGCGAAGATCTTGACTCACTAGACGGATAAGGGAGTTGGAGCTGTTTACCAAGCTTACAACCCGTACAAGAATGAGACCGATCAACAGAAACACGACCCAGAAAACCATGACTAATAAGCGACGCAAGGCGTGGGCCACTGGGATGACCAAGACGGTGATGCCACTTAGAAAAGGCCACCGACGAAAGACAAAAGGTGACAGCAGCCGGAGATGACGAAGTGGAAGGAAGATGGAGGCGATCAAGGACGTACACCCCACTACGGCGTCGGTCAACTCCAAGGAGTGTCCCTGTCAGACGATCCTGCACACGACAAACAAACTCATCAAAAACAACAAGGCAACCATGAGATGTGAGTTGGCTGGCGGATATAAGATTCATGGATAACTTGGGTATGCAGGCAACGTCGGGGATATGGAAATGGCTAGTATGAAGGAGGCCACGACTAGTAATGGGGAGAATAGTACCATTGGCTACCATGATACTAAGGGCAGGGGAAACGGGCTGGCGGGATGAGAGGTGTGTGGCATCATGTGTCATATGAAAAGAAGCTCCAGAGTCAAGCAACCAGTCGGAGGAAGAGATACCTGAAGGGGAGAAAGCTGCCGACTGAGAGGTAGAAGCATCAGAAGCGTCCGGTGAAAGAACTGAGACAGTAGAGCGAGACAGGGATCCCTGAGAGAGCTGCTGAGCAATCTGCTGTGCAAGCTCAGAAATAGAGAGAGACTGTGCCACAGCAGAGAAAGGAGCACCGGGAGCACGTTGCTGACCAGACTGCTGAGCTTGCTGAAGCTTGCGACACTCAGATTTGATATGACCCAGGCACTGACAGTAGTGGCAGCGGACAGATGAGCGACGAGGAGCACTGGACTGAGCCGAAACGGGCGCCGGAGGACGAGGAACAGGGCGCACCGGAGCACTATAACCTGAAGAGGGCAGCAGAGGAGCACTGACAAGAGATGTCTGCGGTGGAAGCTGGGGAGCAGCCAGAACAGCGTGAGGCATCCCACCAGGAGAAATAGCGGTGTCCAAGGAGTTGAGGCGAGTCTCCTCAGCGACCACCAAGGACAAAGTATCGCTGAGAGACGGAGGGGGATGCCGGTGTAGAAGCTGAGCGCGAATGGACTCGAACTCGGGGCGTAGGCGCATAAGGAACTCAAACAAGCGCTGACAGTCGCGATCCCGAGAGATAGCAACACACTGAGGGCATGTAGCACAGGGGGAAGGAGCCATCTCGTCGCACTGACGCCAAAGATCAAGGAGCTCGGCAAAGAAGGCCTGAACAGACCGATCACGCTGGTAGCAGACGCCAAGGGTCTGAAACAGAGAGTAGCGTAGGGCCTGACTGGACGGCTGATAGAGACGGCGCAAGTGATCCCACATCGCCTTGGCCGTAGGGAGCTCGTAGATAGCCATCCGAATGGGAAGCTCGCAAGACTGACAGATCACGGCAATCGTGCGAGAGTCGTCAGAGCGCCATCGCGCTAAGTCGGAGCCCTGGGCGGAGGCGGCCGTGCTGACAGTGGAAGAGTCGGTAGCAGGAGCAGTAACCGTCGGAGCAGGAGCAGGCACAGAGCCGTCAATGTGACCCCACAAATCTAGGCCACGGAGAATGACACCGACCGTGGCGGACCAAGCTTTGTAATTTCGCCCATCAAGGATGACGTCAGCCCGTTGAAGGAAGGTGGAGGATTGAGACGAAGCCATCGATCGGTGACTGATCGGAAGCAGTAGACGGATCGATCGCCCCGCTCACGATCGGAAGCAGTAGACGGGATCAGTGAGGAGCAGGAGACGAGATCGATCGGAAGCAGGAGACGAGATCGATAACGGCTCTGTGCGGGATCGATCGGAGCAGGAGCACGGGATCGTTGACGAGCGCAGGAGCACGGGATCGATCGATCGATCGGAGCAGTAGACGGGATCGATCGGTGCGGGATCTATCGGAGCAGGAGCACGGGATCGGAGCAGGAGCACGGGATCGATCAGAGCAGGAGCACGGGATCGATGAAGGAGTAGCTGTGCGGGATCGAGAAGACAGGCTGCCGAAAAAAAAACCCTAATGCTTATCGCTCTGATACCATGATAGAGTGAATGAATGAATAGAATTCCACAATAAGGATACATATGTATATATACACAAGAGGGGTTCCCAACACCTAGAGGTGAGCCTAAGAGAGTCTACCACCATAATATACAATATAATGCATAATACATCTAACAGTAGCAACAAATTGTTTCCGAGTAATGTATGTTCGTATATGGCGCTGAATAGTTTTTGCAGCATTTCTAATTACCTCAGCTCTCCGAGCATCCAATTCAGCCATCTGACCAGCTCTAAGAAATACTTTGTTTTTTCCTAACTGCAGAGCCAGGATAGTATGTAATGAATAGCCAGAAATAGTTTAAAATGGTGTAAAGATAAGAGTGACAAATATTTTAAAGAACTTAAAAGATGATTTTTGGGGCAATCAAATCACCTGGCATCCCTTTAGTCCCTTTTTCTCTAAAGTCTTTCCACAAGCAACCTTCTCATCATATCTGTTCAACATGCCAATAATAGTTTTAAGACGAGCAAAAAAGTATCAACAATATTCAACTAGAAGGGCATACACTGAATAAGTAAAATTCTACCATAAAAGGTAGAGGAACCTACTTTCCCTCTAGAACTTCTGGAGCAAGAACACCAAAACGATGAAGAAATTCATAAAATGTGCGACGAGTAGGATATCCAGCACAACTAATTCTGATAGCTTCCAGCACGCCCTGATGACAAAAAAAATCACGTTTAGAACGATATAAACATTGAGTTCATCGAATAACGTCACTCGGAAACTCAAAATGCACTCACACCACAACGTAATTGTTGCATGACATTAACATTCTCAAAAAATGGAAGGTTTAAGAAGATTGTTCGGCTTCACACATCTAATATAATGTGGTTCAGTCGAATTCAATGTCTCCATCAAGGATTGTAGCTGTAGCTGCAACATACATGCAATTTTGAAATTATGAGCCCCAGGATATCTTAGGTAACAACAAACTAAAAATACTAAATGTAGTACATGAAATATACAATATGTAGTCATTAAGCATTTCCCAGTTCATGCTACCAAAAACTATCAGATTCGAGGAAGTTATTCACCTTAAAACGAGCACCAATGGAAGAAAATTTAGAAGATTTTGATGTCTCCTCAGGCAGTGAAGGGAAGAGGTCTGCGATAAATGGGCATTTATACATTTATTCTTCCACGGTCATGCTACCTTCAAATCCTAGTGCAGTGTCTCATTTTATACATAACAGATAGTAGCAGTCCAAGATAGAATAGTAAGGTTAGATGAATTAAGAGGTAAACCTGTGGAGCTGAATCAGCGCCTGCAGATATGGTAGACTGACTCTCTTTTAATATGGTATTCCAATCCCTTAATTTCCTTGCTTCACTGCACTTTCCAATGAAAACTTGCACAGCCTTCACCCTTGAGATTTCATCCGAACTGGCTTCATTCTTTGCTAACTTATAGTGATTGGCTGCTCTCTCTGGCTCACCCAATCTATAATATATGTAAAGTTCTTAGCTAGTAAAAATAAAATAAGACTCATGCATTCCATCACCATGCATTTCGCAAATGCTTAAAAGAATAAGAAATATCTATACTTAACATCAGAAGAGTACGATTTTTTCAGAAAAAAAGGCCTTATGAGCACAAATAAATACACTTGGGAAAAATAGCACATTTATGAAGTGATTAACATTGCAGAACTTAACACAGAAACTTTTAAGCATCAAAAGAAATGTGAAGGAGCACATACCATTACACCAAATGTCCTTATAATTATTAGTTATTGAACACGTCTTCAAATTAATTGATAGTTATGTTTGCATAATTAAAAATTCAAAAAAAAAATTTATATCCTAGGTTTTTTTAATGTAAAACTCACACTTGTATCGTATCTTATCACGCCCCCCATGTAACATAGTTTAAAAGCAATTTTTTTTCCTTAAAAACCTTTTATACCTCCTGATTTTACCACCAAGCTTACTTATCAATAAATGCTTTTTTCTAGGTTACCCTAAAATATTTATGATAATCTTAAACTAACCATCTTATCTCACATAAGACTTAGCTCCATAAAAAACTCTAGTTTTCCTTCTTTAAGGATCAACTTTTAAAGGTTAACAATTTAATACCTTTCAAATTTCACCATCTAATCCTAGGATAATTATTTATTTAATTTATTTCATTTATACTCTCAAATCTCCATAACTACTGTTATATGTTGCGCAATCAAACTTTCTTTTGGGATTACTTTACGATCTTTGAAGATATTTCTCTCAAATCTCCATAAGCAGGTTATCACAAAAGAGAAGCAGAATGAACTAAGCACCAACTATTTATAACATATATTATACAATATATATATATATATCATCACAAATGAATGAACCAAACATGAATAATTTGAATGCACATAAAGTCTCAACTCTATGTTGGGTCCCTCTCGGCCTCCCTCATCACCTGTTGTCTATGTGCGAGAAATTGTATCGCAAGGAGATCACGAGGGGATACATACATTCATCCCAAAACATAATGAAAAATTCAGAGATACAATATATTTGTGTATTTATCCACAGAGATACAATATATTTTTTAGTGAATTTGGAAGGAGCAAATAAAGAACTTTAGAAGAAATTCAGCATAAGTAATAAATTTTGAGAGGAAAGTTTTATTAATTTTTTAGAAAGTTTTGTTAATTTTTTTAGTGAATATAATGGATGATGAATTTTTTTGTACTTATATTATATTATTGACATACAGCCATGCATCCTATCAAAATTTATAGAAAAGGAATTGAGTCTTTAGCATATTTATTTACACCACTTCACACTACTCATAACATAACATCCACCTGCAACTTGCAACCATAATTCACTATTCAGAAACATAACTTGCAGAAACTAATAGCAAAATTCGACAAAGGTAAGTAAAAAAAATTTAATGCGCTGAGAGGAAGTGGTCATAGCTGGCCCTAAAAACCATTTGGTGTATCTAATATAGTTCTGTGGTCTATTGAGAAACTAAAAGTGGCTTTAATTGTTAATTTTGCACCTCATAAGAACTGGTGATGAACAAATAGTAGGAATACCAAGGGATTCATGACTCAGTAAAAACAATTATGTTGTTGTTTTTCTTGGCTCATCAATCCTATTTTGTCAGCAACATAGTTTTAAGATTAGTTTACAAATAACTTACTCAAATATTTCTTCCAACATATTTATTTCACTAACACTATCAAATTACTGCAATCACTTTCTATAGCAAATCATTTGCATTATCTCATCGCAATTATAGTAGTCAAAATAGTTGGTAAAAGAGCTATAAATAGGTATTTCAGATATCAAGATGAAAGTTGTGCTGAGCCAAGAGCTAAATCGATCCAATCCTTATGAAAAATGAAGAAAATTAGATAGTTTTCTAATCACCAACACTTTCTATAGCCCTATGTAGCATAAATATGTACTTTCTAATGGTTATGAGGTGATCACCCTTTCTTGCTTAGGACTTGTTGACGAAAAATGGAGAAAAACTAATAATTAGCCATATCCCCACGCCAATCAAATGAGTAACCATAATTATATATGAATCTATTCAAACACTAAAGCGGATCAATGGCCATAAGCCCGTCAAATATGAGCAAAAAATTCCATAAAAAACAACAAGCAAGCGCATGTGATTTTAAAGCAGCAAAAATCTGAGAAATACAAAGTGTCAATAATTTAGGGTTTAGGGTTGACCTTGCTGGAACGATTCCTTTGCAGTGCTCTGCACCTGGAACAGAGAAGCTGCCCAAAATCCGAGAGGCAATCACTGGAACAGGGACGATCACCTGTGAATGGAAGCAGTGGTTGGTCGTGAGGAGGGCTTGGAGTGAGAGGAGGAGGTGGATGTGTGAATGGATTGCAGTGGACGATACCTTAGCCAGCGAGCGCGGGAAGAGTTAGCGATGGCGTAGGCGGCGAGCACGACAAGAGTCGGCGATGGAATAGCCGGAGAGCACGAGAGGAATTTGTGATGTCGTAACCACCGATCGTGAGAGGGAACAGGAGGAAGAAACGCCAATTTCACCCGGAAAACTTCGATCCTGCTGATAGTGGCCTGGAAATGGGAGATCGAGCAGCCCTAAATTATCGTCAAGAGGGGGAGCTGGGGGTAAGCCGCAAGGATAGAGCGGAAATGTCGAGCGGGAGCAGAAATGTCGAGCGGGAGAGTAGGTGATTAGGGCTTTATGAGAATCAAATGAAACAACCGTGGCAAAAAAGAATTATTTGCCATGAATTTTTATAATCCATGGCTAATACATAAGTATTAGCCATGACTTTTTGCTCCCTAGCTACAACTTTACTATTAGCTACCGTTTTTGTAACCGTGGTAAATGCTATAGTTTTAGCCACGGTTTTTGATCCCTGGCAAAAAAAAGTGTGGCTAATAATTGTTTTTCTAGTAGTGATTTATTAAGTAAGGAAAAGTCGATACACATTCTCCACTTACCTCCCCCCTTCTTCACCATGACCACGTTAGAGACCCAGCCTGGATACTGGATCTCTGATACAAACCCTGCCTGAATGAGCTTACCCACCTCCTCTCGGATGGGTCCTTCCAGCTTGTCTGTTATGGCCCTCCTCTTTTGACGGATGGGGCGGGTGCCAGGGTCGAGGTTGAGGCGGTGGCAAGCCACATCTGCGTCGATCCCTGGCATCTCCGCGGCGCTCCAAGCGAAGACATCCACGTTCTCATGAACGCATGCAAGGATCTGCTTCTGCTCCTCCAGGCCGAGCTCCCCGCTGATCCTGACCTTCTCCACCACCCCGGCTCGAGTGGTGACTTCGAGCTCCACGACCTCCTCTACGTCCTCCAGCCGGGACTGTTCTCCCCAGTTTTCTTCTTGCTCCTGTCCTTCTTCCCGGACCTCCATCACCTCTTCTGCCCCTTCCTCCTGGGCCCGACCCTCTACCTCTTCCTTCTCTTCCTCCATCGGCTCCTCCGACCTTTCCTCCAACTCCTCCTCCTGGTCTTCTCCTCCAAGTCCTGCCGACTCACCCATATCCTGGTCCCATTTCTCTGCTTCGGCCATCCAGGAGACAGCGTTGACTGATGGCACGTAGCATTGCCTTGCAACCTTCGGATCTCCTCTGATTCGGACTTGGACTCCTCCGTCATTGAACTTAAGGCACTGGTGGAATGTGGAGGGGACACAGCGGAATGCGCTAATGAGCGGCCGCCCGAAGATGCCGTTATAGCTGCTGGGAGCATCCACTATGACAAAGCGACAGTTCCTGGACTGCCCCCCCCCCCCCAAGACCACGTGGAGTCCTACTCCTCCCTCCACTTCCTTTCTCACCCCGGAGAATCCGAACAACGGACCATTCGAGGCCAACACCCTTCGCCCTCCACCTCCATCTCATCGAAAGCCTTCTTGAAAATAACATTGACTGAACTTTCGTTATCCACAAGGATTCGAGAAACGGCGAAGTTCTCGATCGCCGTCTGAATGACCAACGCGTCGCAGAATGGGTCTTCATAACCCGGCATGTCCTTCTGGGTGAAAGAAATCATTTTCGTCGGGGGCGGGGTTAGGGATGTCGAAGCTACGCTATGACGATAGATGGTATGGAGGCTTGCCTTCCGGGTTGCCTCAATCCCCACCCCCCTCCCCCCATGGATCACCCCGATCCCCCCTCGGGACCCCTAATCTGTTGGGTTTTCTATACCCCTCGAAAGGGATGACATATCAAATATGCGCAGCGGAAATAACAAGAACAACCCAAAAGAAGCTAATGGATCTTGCGATTTTTCATGATTCAAGAGAATAAACAAAACGAAATACAAGGTACCTTTTGCGGTATTGAGTCAACACTCAACCAAGGTGCTCCAAAGAGAAATCCGAATACTTCTTTTGAGTTCTTCAAGAATCGAAATGGATCGATCTCTCTACAGAAGTCCACACAAGCAAAGGAGAACCCTAGCTTCTTGTCGCACAAGAACTAGGTCGGAGAAGGAAGCTCTCAACGTCCTCACGGACTGCTAGGTTCGATCCAGAGGAGGCGGCGACCGACAGCGGCGACTAGCGGCGGCGGACGGATCGAGAGCGATCGGAACACTTCCGTCTTCGGCTCTCCAGAAATCGCGAAAAGGCTCGATTTAAAACCGTGTCACTCCGAAGCCCTAATCACGTTCTTTTTATACGCAAGGCATAAAATAGGCTATCCGCAGACCATAGGAAAAATAGAACATTTCTGTCCAGATTTACATTCGCCGAATTCGACTAATCGATATAACCGAATTCGACTCAGATTCAGCGAAACCATTTCGACGAATTTGTCTATATAAATTCGGTGAAACCCTTTCGTCGAACTGACCTGATTCGGCTAAACCCTTTAGTCGAATCTGTTACAATTCGGTTAATCACATTAGCCGAATCTCATTAGTCGAAAATTACATTTATTCGGTTAATCACATTAGCCGAATTTGACACAATTCGGTTAAACCCTTTAGCCGAATTTGTCAAGTATAAACTCATTCGTTTAAACCCTTTAAACGATTTCCCGTTGAGACATTCTCAACTTAATTCCAAGCAGTCACAGGATTGGTCCTCTACTCATATCCAATATGAGTAAGGCCACACAATCCTTTCTCCAATTTCTCCAAATGCTTTTATGTGCGACCCTATAGGCTCATATTGCGTTGACAGCAAGACTAACTATTGATTGCTTTGAGATCACCTCAGAAACTCCAACAGTCTCCCACTGGATCACAATGTATTAACAAAAGTCTCACAAACAATGAGCGGCATCTAGCAATACATCATTGCTACCCAAGGAATAGGAGTTCATAACTCAACAAGCCCGTCATGACCAATGTATCAGTGTTGTCATGTCCCTTTATCCTTTACATCCGGATAGAACTAGAGGCATGGACCGTGTCACCCTCATAATTGTTCAATCCCAATTTCCTGATCTAGAATAGACTGTCTGAAAATGGTGAGCTCAATATCATATATTGACTCAACCAAGCATGACCATGCATTTCTCAGTCTCATTCCATCAAGGGGCCCATGGATGTAACTCCTGTCATAAAGGAGGACAAATCCCATATCTGTCCACACACAAACACCCAAATGAATCGTAACATACCCAATAACCACCCTTATCATCAACCTTTCTCAAGGAAGACTTTAGATGGCATCAAAGTACGCTCTTCCTCACTTGATGAATGCTGTGACCTCAGGTCAAAGAACTACAAACACCATTGTCAGATGAGAACTACTTGTGACACGTTCATATAACTACCCACAAAGTAGTCTCATGGGGGGTCTGTCCAGTACAACTTGTTCTTAACAAGTACCCATGTGATGACTTGATATCACAATATCATGACTTGTGAGAACCGGTCATCAGTCAACGCACATGCTAGTCTTAATGTATCATCATCGCCCTTAGTTTCTAAGATGATACTCCGACCAGGGACCATTAAAGAATGAAGCTTCTTATAAACATAGGCTCTCACTTTCAAGTCACGTACTTGAATTCCAATGGAAGCAAACACTCTAAGGGCATTTATTATGCTAATTAATCTTATCAGACAGATATAAATGACATAATAAAAGAACTTGCCATAAATATAAAATGAAATACATAGTACATATTACAATTCATCCAATGAACAAACAACCAACAAATATGCAATCCACAAGGCTCCCACTAAAAATAATCATTCAGGTATCTAATACCCATTGATCTAACATGACCATCATGCTTCTTTTGCGCAAAAGGCTTTGTCAGTGGATCCGCTATATTTTCTTCAGTTGGTACTCTGCTTATGCTCACATCTCCTTGATCGACAATCTCTCGAATAAGATGGAAGCGCCGAAGTATGTGCTTGGAGCGCTGATGAGATCTAGGTTCATTAGCTTGTGCAATTGCACCGTTGTTGTCACAGTAGAGAACTACGGGATCAACAATGCTAGGAACTACATCAAGCTCACTGATGAATTTCCTAATCCATACAGCCTCCTTCGCCTCATTCGCTGCAGCGATATACTCGGCCTCAGTCGTAGAATCAGCAACTGTCTCTTGCTTGGAACTCTTCCAGCTTACAGCTCCTCCATTAAGGCAAAACACAAAACCTGACTGTGACTTTGAGTCATCTTTGTCAGTCTGGAAGCTTGTATCCCTGTAACCCTTTACAACGAGAGCTCTTCCTCTCCACCATACACTAAGAACATATCCTTAGTCCTTCTCAAGTACTTTAGAATATTCTTGACAGCTATCCAATGACCATCACCAGGATCAGACTGATACCTGCTCGTCATGCTCAAAGCATAAGATATATCGGGTCGAGTGGATAACATTGCGTACATGATTGATCCAATTGCCGAAGCATATGAAATCATCTTCATGCGGTCCTTATCTTCCAAAGATTTAGGACACTGGTCCTTAGAGATACTCACACCATGTGACATGGGTAAGAATCCTTTCTTGGACTCAAGCATGTTGAACCGTTTCAACACCTTGTCAATGTATGTACTCTTGGTCAAACCCAGCAACTTCTTCGATCTATCTCTATAGATCTTAATACCAAGTATGTAAGTCGCTTCACCCAAGTCTTTCATAGAAAAGCAGTTCCCTAGGTTATTCTTAACAACTTGCAGGGTCGGAATGTCATTCCCGATCAGCAGTATGTCATCTACATACAATATCAGGAAGATAACAATGCTCCCACTAATCTTCTTGTAAACACAATGCTCATCTTCGTTCTTGATGAAACCGAACTCTTTGATTTTCTCATCAAAACGTAGATTCCAACTTCGAGAAACCTGTTTCAATCCATAAATGGATCGATTTAACTTGCATATTTTAGTGGCTTCACTTGGAGATACAAAACCCTCGGGTTGTGTCATATACACTTTTTCAAGGAGGTTTCCATTAAGGAAAGCCGTTTTGACATCCATTTGTCAGATCTCGTAGTCATAATACGCAGCAATAGCAAGTAGAATTCTGATGGACTTGACCATTGCTACAGGGGAAAAGGTTTCATCATAGTCAACACCATGAATTTGCCTGAAACCTTTAGCCACCAGCCGACCTTTGAATGTCTGTACATTCCCATCCATGTCGGTCTTCTTCTTGAAGACCCACTTGCACCCTATGGGTCGTACCCCTTCAGGTGGTTCCACTAAGGTCCAAACTTGGTTTGTGTACATGGAGTCCATTTCAGATTTCATGGCCTCAAGCCACTTCTCGGACTCAGGTCCATTCATAGCCTCTTGGTAGGTTGCAGGCTCATCATCATGATCCATAAGCAACACATTACCTATTTGAGTCATTAGAAATCCATATCTCTCAGGCTCAAATCTTGGTCTACCAGATCTACGTAGGACTTGTGTTTCTTGAGCAGACTCTCCAGCTACAACTTCTTGTAGTCCTTGCTCAGGTTCCAATTCTGGTTCGTTCATTGTTTGTGGCTCTTGAACTTCTTCAAGTTCTACCTTTTCAGCTTTCTGGATAAGAACTCTTTCTCCAAAAAGATGTCAGTCCTTGCGACAAACACTTTGCCCTCAGACGGTAAGTAGAAGTAGTATCCTTTGGTTTCCCTAGGATACCCCACGAGATAACATTTATCCGATTTGGGTTCCAGCTTGTCAGGCATTTGACGTCGCACGTATGCCTCACAGCCCCAAATCTTGATGAACGACATACTAGGACGCTTCCCAGTCCATATCTCATATGGTGTCTTTAGAACCGTTTTCGTTGGAACTCGATTTAATGTGAAAGCAGCAGTCTCTAAAGCAAAACCCCAACAGGAAACGGGCAAATCTGCATGACTCATAATCGATCGCACCATGTCTAACAAGGTACGATTCCTCCTCTCAAAAACACCATTATGTTGAGGTGTTCCGGGCGGAGTGAGCTGTGATACAATACCACACTCTTTCAGATGATCACGAAACTCATGACTTAGATATTCGCCACCTCGATCAGATCAGAGTGCTTTTATCCTTTTTCCCAGTTGGTTTTCTACTTCATTTTTAAACACTTTGAACTTTTCAAAGGTCTCGGATTTATTCTTCATAAGAAACACGTATCCGTATCTACTGAAATCATCAGTAAATGTAACGAAGTAGTAGAAGCCACCTCTAGCCATAGAACTCATTGGTCCGCATACATCACTATGTATTATAACCAAGAGATCATTAGCCCTCTCATTACAACTAGTGAAAGGAGCTTTCGTCATCTTGCCCAACAAACATGACTCGCATCTCTCAAATGATTCATAATCAAATGAGTCCAGTAGTCCATCTTTGTGGAGCTTGGATATGCGTTTCTCGTTTATATGGCCTAAACGACAATGCCAAAGGTACATAGGATTCGAATCATTTGTTTTTAGTCTTTTAGTATTTTCTATGATATAGATCGGATGGTCTAAGTTCAAAACATATAAACCATTAAACATTTGGGCAACGCTATAACAAACATCATTCTTATAAATAGAACAACAATTGTTCTTAATTACGAAAGAGAAACCAATCATGTCCAAACATGAAATAGAAATAATGTTTCTAGTTATGGCCGGAACATAATAACAATTATCTAGTTCTATTACAAGCCCTGTGGGCAAAGAAAGACAGTAAACACCAACGGCGACGGCAGCAACTCTTGCTCCATTCCCGACACGCAGGTCTACCTCCCCTTTACCCAGCATTCTTCTCCTTCTCAATTCCTGCACATTTGTACAAATGTGAGAACCGCATCCGGTATTCAATACCCAAGATGAAGGAGCAGAAAGGTTTATCTCTATAACATAAATACCTGAAGTGGAAGTCACACTTCCCTTCTTCTTTTGCAGATCCTCAATATAGAGGGGACAGTTTCGCCTCCAATGCCCTGCCTTACCGCAGTGGTGGCACTTTCCTTCTTTCGCCAGACCTTTCCTTTTCAGTGCAGAAGACTTGGGATCAAGAGGAGACTTAGATCCAATCTTCGTCTTCTTAGATCCCTTGGCCTTGCCCTTGCTCTTATGCACCATCAATATGGGGCTGGCAGGCTTGACCTTCTTCATGTTGTTTTCAGCAGTTCGCAACATGCCTAGGAGCTCAGGCAGTATCTAGTCTATTTTATTAATGTTATAATTCAAGACGAACTGCTCATAACTATCTGGCAACGATTGCAGGATCAGATCCGTGGCCAACTCTTGGCCCATGGGAAAACCCAGTCTTTCAAGGTTCTCGATATACCCAATCATCTTGAGTATGTGAGTCCCTACTGAGTCTCGAGCTCCCATTTTGCACTGGAATAATGCCTTGGATATGTCAAACCTCTCTTGCCGGGCTTGCCCCTCGAACATTTTCTTGAGGTGCCCGATTATCTCATAACCACACATGCTCTCGTGTTGCTTCTGAAGCTCAGAGGACATGGTAGCAAGCATGAGGCATTCCACATCCAAGGTATCATCCTGATACTTCTTGTAAGCATCTCTATCTGCTCTCGAAGCATTTCCGGTCGGCTCTGTGGGGGCTTCACCTTCCAAGACAGAACTTGCGCTCTTGCCTGAGAACAATTCTCAGGTTTCTGTACCAGTCAAGAAAGTTCGTCTCGTTGAGATTGTCCTTCTCAAGAATAGCTCTCAAGGACAGGGTGGAGTGAGATGTATTTGCCATGGAAATTCTACAATAAATTTGCAAAAGATTTTTCAGTACTATATTTCAAAATACATTTTACTTTAATAAGGACTTTTATTAAAAGCTCCCAGTATTTTAATCAAATCGACAACCCTTAATTTCGATTCGGAGAGTTTATGCGAGCTTCTCTCTTAGTGGACAAGATCCATATTTCACCAACACAATGAGTCCGCTTTGGCGTTTCTCTCACGATGCGGTTATTTAGGTAGACAACACTTGTCAATTGCATCACTATGCAACTCTTGTATGGTTGGTGAATAACTCTTTATTCGCATCCATCATATGGAGCATGCCAACCCTATGCCTCTAGGCACTTAACCTTTGAGGTCACCTAGTTAAGTTTGACCCGATGTCGACAGTGGGATATCACAATTATCCGCTCGCACTCTTACCAAGATAGATTAATGCACCTTGCTTTGGCAAGCCCACACTTCATCGATCGAGGCAGGAAGAGTGTCATCCATCGGAAGGCATCTGAATACTTAATATTAGATAAGGAATTTTTATTTTTTTTAATTGATGAACATTTCATCGTGATTAACATTTAATCACCGTGCACATACACAAAACAAATGCATCCCCTATGTGCACATAAAAGGATTATCAACAGTTTGATAATAGGGGCTAAATCTGAATACTTAGAACACTTATAAATCTTCAAATTTACATGCATTGAACACAAGCAAAGCAACTCCACTTATGCAGTAGACAAGCTCGTCTCTCATGTCAGATTCAATAATCTACACATTTGGTTTCACAAACCATATTGAGGGACGGTTACTGCAAAGGAGAAACAATCTCTGAAACAATGAAAATCGCAACGCAATCACATGCGTTCCTGGCGGGGTTCCAAGGGGTCGCGCCCCTGGCGGGGTCTTAGGGGCAGAGCCCCTAACGGGGTCCAAGGGGCAGCGCCTTGACCGCAACCTAGCTCTGATACCACTGTTGGGTTTTCTATACCCCTCGAAAGGGATGACATATCAAATATGCGCAGCGGAAATAACAAGAATAACCCAAAAGAAGCTAACAGATCTTGCGGTTTTTCATGATTCAAGAGAATAAACAAAACAAAATACAAGGTACCTTTGCGGGATTGAGTCAACACTCAACCAAGGTGCTCCAAAGAGAAATCCGAATACTTCCTTTGAGTTCTTCAAGAATAGAAATGGATCGATCCCTCTACAGAAGTCCACACAAGCAAAGGAGAACCCTAGCTTCTTGTCGCACAAGAACTTGGTCGGAGAAGGAAGCTCTCAACGTCCTCACGGACTGCTAGGTCCGATCCAGAGGAGGCGGCGACCGACAGCGGCGACTAGCGGCGGCGGACGGATCGAGAGCGATCAGAACACTTCCGTCTTCGGCTCTCCAGAAATCGCGAAAAGGCTCGATCTAAAACCGTGTCACTCCGAAGCCCTAATCACGTTCCTTTTATACGCAAGACATAAAATAGGCTATCCGCAGACCATAAGAAAAACAGAACATTTCTGTCCAGATTTACATTCGCCGAATTTGACTAATCGATATAACCGAATTCGACTTAGATTCGGCGAAACCATTTCGACGAATTCGTCTATATAAATTCGGCTATATAAATTCGGCGAAACCCTTTTGTCGAACTGACCTGATTCGGCTAAACCCTTTAGTCGAATCTGTTACAATTCGGTTAATCACATTAGCTGAATCTCATTAGTCGAAAATAACATTTATTCGGTTAATCACATTAGCCGAATTTGACACAATTTGGTTAAACCCTTTAGCCGAATTTGTCATGTATAAACCCATTCGTTTAAACCCTTTAAACGATTTCCTGTTGAGACATTCTCAACTTAATTCCAAGCAGTCACAGGATTGGTCCTCTACTCATATCCAATATGAGTAAGGCCAACACAATCCTTTCTCCAATTTCTCCAAACGCTTTTATGTGCGACCCTATAGGCTCATATTGCGTTGGCAGCAAGACTAACTATTGATTGCTTTGAGATCACCTCAGAAACTCCAACAAAATCCGCCCGGTCCTCGCACCTCTCCTCTTCTACCTCCCGAGGCTCAACCTCCTCAATCCTCACTGGCTACTGCTGTCGCGGCGCGGGCACTCGGGCCTTTTTTGTCTCCAGGAACTCCGGGCAGGTGGCCGTCGCGTGACCTTCCTCATCATGAAAGTCACAATACGGCAACGTCACCTCCCTCGCCTCGGCGTCCGCCATCCCATTCCTCCTTCTCCTTCCTTCCCCTGCTTCTTCTCTCGCCTCCCCTCTCCTTCCTCTTCCTCCTCTTCCCCGCCCGATTGTCATGGCTTGCTGGGGTGGAGGAGGCATCTCCCCCGGACCCTGCCTCCATCCCAACTGATGGGGCCTTCCTTGACCCCCATGTAAGTTACCCCTCCCTGGAGTGTAACCCCTTCCTTGGCCCTGCATTCCTCCGCCATGCTGCCTCCAATCCCCCTTCGGGGCCCTGGGCTCTCCCCTTCTCCTCACCTCCTGCTGCCAGACATCCGGCTCACTGAGCTTTGCTAGCCTCTTGGTGAGCTCCGGGTTGGCCTCCTCACTCTCGATTTCCTCCGCCACCCTCTCCATCAACTCCTCGTAAGAGACGGGGGCCTTCCTTTCCAGAGCCATTTTGAAGAAACTTTCCCTCAGCCCGACCATGAAGGCGAGATGGAGTGCAAACCCAGGCATCTCCTGAGTGAGCAGCACTTCTTCCTGGAACCGATCCGCATAGCGAGCCAACGACTCCTTAGGCTCCTACTTTACCTTGAAGAGGGACTCGGCGTCCTTCTTCCTCTTCTTCGAAGTTGAAAACCGCAACAAGAAGCTCCTGCGCAAATCCTCAAATGTGTAGATTGACCCAACAGGGAGTTGGTGGAACCAATCCCTGGCCTTCTCTTTAAGGGTGACGGCGAAGAGCCGACACTTGAAGGCGTCTGACATCGGCCTGATAAAGACCGAGTCCTCGAAAGACTGGAGGTGCTGGACAGGATCATCCCTGCCGTTGTTGTACACCTTGTCCCACTCCCCGAACCCTACAGGGACAGGTGCAGAAAGTACCAACACGCAGAAGGGACTTTCCCCTCCTGCCACCTTTTCTCGCTCCACACGCCCCCCCCCCCCCCCCCCCCCCCCCCCCCCGAGCTCTCTCTCCAGACTCCAGCTTGCGGGGACTGCGCTCGCGGGGACGGTGTTCTCCTGAACCACTCCCACAGTCATTGCATCCTCCGGGCATGCGCTCGTCGGCACAGAGCTCGCCGGCACGGAGCTCGCCGGGCTGGCGAACAGCACTCGCCCCTCCAGGTCTTGCACTGAACCTTCGGCGATTTCCTTTCTGGCCCTTCCCCCGGGGCATTCTCGCCAACCGCTGCTGGGGGAGGGGTCGCCTGAGGCGCTGGGGTCGCGAACTCACTTCGCAGCGCCGCAACAGTGAGTCCGAAAGTGTCGAGCACCTCCCTCCTGAAATCTGCGAACATCCTCGGCGTCACCACCTACGGTGACTCGTTGAACTCCTCGCCTTGATCCTCGCCTCCTGCCATATCTGCTCCTTGGAACTTTCTTGGACCAACCACGCTCCACGCTCACCGCACCAAAATGTTGAAACCGATTTCTCGGCCTCTTGTGAAGCTCGGGGCCCTCACCGAAATGAGGGGCAGCTAGCCCTTACTGATCCCTCGGAGAAGGTAGACTGAAGACTAGGAAAATGACTAAGACCTTAGTCACAGCGAGGAGGTCCCTCCACTAACCCGGAAGATCATTGAGTGCTTCCCCTCCCAAGCCAAAGCTGAGACTCGGGCACCTTGGAGAGCTCTGGAAATGCTAGCCAAGGAGAGCCTGAGGAGAGAGAAGCTGAAGTGAAGTCCTCTCCAAAGGTGCCCTTTAGGTCTTATTTATAGGTTTTCTGATCTGCCCTGCAAATAGCAGGATTCCGCCTTTTGATTTTACTATCCGCACCAAATGGGTCTGCTAACAGCCAGACTCCGCTGTTTGGAGAGGCTAAGGGCAGACCACTATGGGTAAAAGGGTAATTTGGCCTCATCAACCTATGGGACAGGAACTGCGAGAACACTACTGCCGAAGCTCTCGCGGGCCTTCTCGCGAGTCCTGTTCGCGATACCTCTCCTAGGCGATCGCCCTGGGAGGATCTCGCTAACCCCCCTTTGGAGTTATCTGTCGAGGTCTGGTCTCGCGAGCCTTCCTGCGAGGACTTCGGTCTGCCTTACTGCTTTCTTCATAGTATTGATTTCTCAGACTGCGCCTCCTTGTCTGGCGAATAACGGGGTTGTACATATAGTTCATGTGTTCTAGTCTCTCATGTAGAGTCTTAGGGCTAACTAAGTTTGATTGTACTTGTTGAACTGTTTTATTTGCTAGACTTAGTCGGTACATTCTTTTTTGGACGTATGCACACCCAAAATAGTGTGAGTTAACTGACATTGTTACTCTACCTCTACAGAAATTGAAAGACATATCAGCATCTCATAGTAAATTAATAGACACTAAGTTTGCAGCTAGTGAAGGAATAAATTTATCGTTCTTTAAGGTTAAAGTTTTACCTGAGGAGAACAACAAGGTTGTGTTACCCACCTTCAACACGTCAGTTGTCTCGTCATTTGCAACTGTCACAGACTCTTTTGCAGCAGTGAGCTCTGTCATCAGATTTGCGTTGTTGCATACATGGCATATTGCCTCCGAATCTAGGTACCACTCAGTGCTAACCATTACATTTCCAACCATGGCAACAAAGTTGGAGGGCTCCGCAAGACTAACCATATTGGTCTAGTTGCCTTCTTGTGTCCCTTTGGTCATTTCCTTTTTAGGAAGCCTACAATCAGATGCACTGTGTCCCCACTTGTTGTAGTTAATGTTGGGTATTATGCATTCAATGTCTCTAGATTTAAAGAAGGAACACGAGTATAGATAACCTAAGTTGTTTTTGATGTTGTGTTTAAGTTCATGTTATGACAGATACATCAAAGCTATATCACTAGTATATAGACGATAAAAGTAATGAAAATTAACTAAGTAAAATATAGTCTCAAGACTCAGCAGAAGAATCGTGAAGAAAAGTATCATATCGTCGAAATAGTTTCGACGATATCATCTTGATGAAGACACATCGTCTTAAAGGTTGAAGAAAGCTTGTCGTGGATAAAGCTAAGTTCAGATAGCGACGACATCGTCTTAAAGAAAGCTTATCGCGGATAAAGCTAAGATGTATCGGCGATATCGTCTTGAAGAAGAAGTATAACCCTGAAGGCTAAAAGACAATACTCCTTAAGTCTTGAAGGTTGAAGAAAACTTATAGCTGAGAAAGACTAAGTCTAGATGACTCGACGACATCGTCTTGAACTAATTGTATAGTCCTGAAGATTGAAGAAAGCCTATCGTGGTTAAAGCTAAGATGATTCGACGATATCGTCTTGAAGAAGAGGTACAACCTTGATGATTAATGACTTAACTCATTAAGTCATAAAGAAAGAGTCATGAAGACAAACATCGGCTTGAAGACCTCACGTCGTCTAGAAGATCAAGGCGATGTCGTCTTGAATAAAGACTGACAGCTTGAAGAATAAGTCTAAGTCTTATTGAAAGTAACATCTCGACAATGTCGTCTAGAAGAAGTGACATCATTTTGATATTAAGTAGAGCCGTGAAGAAGGAAGTATGTCGACGATATCGCTGTGAAGTATATCTATTGTATACACTGATCAAGATGAAATCGTCTTGAGGGATTAACATCGTCTTGACAGATCGCAAAGCAGCATTTAATGCACAGACTTTCTTGGAAATTGATATTCAGGGAATATGCACGCCGTCTATCTTGCGCACAAATCAATGAGCAAATGAATGATATATTCTCTACAGAATATAGTCGTTACACAGTACTTAAAAAAATTATTATTTCGATATTCTGCAAGTTCCAAGAAAGGCTAGTAATTATGATAACGAATTGCCAATTCTGCAGAAGTTTTCAAACGGGAAATTGATTATAGAATAATCATTAAGGGGTTGTATGCAAAATTGCAGAGCATATAAAAGAAGATAATTTTATCTACAGTGACACACTTGCTCAGTATTCTCTCAAGTTTTATTCTCACACATATTTCCTGAAGTGAAAGAAAAGAATCAACAAAAAGAAGAAGACTTCATTGATGCTGTGTTGTGAAGGTCTACAGAAAATTCCAAAGAAAAGTCCATTGATCCACAAGATCTTTGAGCTTATTGTTACAAGAAGAAGAAGATCTGTGATTCAAAGCTTTCATTCTGAAGTCTTCTCTTCTATAACAACATCTTTGTATTACTTTGTAGGGCTCTTTGTGAGCCTGAGCTGGTAGGATCAAGTGATAGATCTGAGTTGGTAGGGTTCTTAGTGAACCTGAGTTTTGGTAGGATCTTATTGAATATCTGAGATTGTAGGACTTGTAAAGTCTGAGCCTTGTAGGGTTCTGTGTGAACCTGAGTTGCAAGATCTGATTATAGTGAAAAGAGCTGAGTTGGAGAAATTGCCTAGTCTAGCACACTGTTAGATAGGTGGGAGGGACAGTGGACTACCTCTGTACACATTATCTTGTAGGGGACCACTATAAATCATTGTGTGTTTTCTGTGATGCTTGTGTGCTGTGATAAATAAACTCTTAAATAGCAAAGAAATCTGAAAACACCTAATCACTTCTGTTGAAACCAGTAACCCGATTTCAGCGTTCGAAAGGCGGTTGTGACTAACCCTTACTTGACCCAAGCCTAGACCCTTGACCTGTCACTAAGAACTGAGGAACTTGCCCTTGATGATCTCCGGAGTCTAGAAACAGACCCTTAAGCTACAACGTGGAGGTCCCACCACACACCCAGAAGCTCACTCGGAACTTCCCCTCCCAAGCCAATGCTGAGCTTGGGCACCTTGGAGGGCACTAAGAACCTCCTCACTGTCAGCTGAAGGATGACAAGGGAGGGGGTGCTTGCTCACAAGACACACGCAAGGGGGGGGGGGGGTAGTGACCAACCCTTCCCAAGGTGCCCATGGGGGTCTATTTATAAACTTTCCCAAAAATGGACTTCGGATAGCCAAGATCCTGCTATCCGCAGTCCAACCATGACCATGAACGATCAACGCAGGAGGGGGGCGAGTGGGACTCAAGGTGCCCACTCCCCCCCTCACGGGAGGTCATACCGGCCTCCCCCACGGATGCTGGGCGAGTGGGAGGATCCCTCCCACTCGCCCAAAGGGGGCGGCGAGTGGGAGAGGCTCTCCCACTCGCCCTTAAGGGGGGCCGGCGAGTGGGAGTGCCTCTCCCACTCGCCCGACGAGTGGGAGGGCTCCTCCCACTCTTCCCACATAGGGCCGGCGAGTGGGAGGACACCTCCCACTCGCCCATAGGTGTTTGGCGAGTGGGAGGTTCCTCCTACTCGCCCCAAGAGTGCTGGGCGAGTGGGAGGGTTCCTCCCACTCGCCCGAAGAGAGTCGGGGAAGTGGGTGCTCCCTCCGTCTCTCCCGCGGCCTCTTGTTGCCTTGATCGGTTTCGGCCGTTTCAGCGCGGTTGTTTTGCCAGTCTCGACCACCTTCACTGTCTCGGCCTCATCCGGTTCGGGTCACACCGACTCGGAAAATATGAGGGTTGTACACAATCCCCGCTCTTTTCGAGCTTGTCTCAAACTCGGAAAGAAAGTCCAACCCACCTATTTGACGGGTAGGTGGGACCTGAGGGGTATCCGCGAAGGGACCTGCCAACGGGATACCCCTGCAGAGTCCTTCGGTTGAACCTGACTTGAGGCGGAAGGAGAACATTTCTCCACTAGACACCCCTCCTGTGAGTCGAGCTCAACAGGAGTGGAGAAAGCTCAACACCTTTAGGTCGAATTGATCTTAACCTTGGGTGGAGAAAAACTCAACACCTCTAGTTGAGCTGAACTCGACCTGAGGTGAGAGGCGGGAACTCAACACCTAACGGGGAGCCGAGCTCACCTGGAGGTGGAGGAACTCAACACCTAACAGGGAGCCGAGCTTACCTGGAGGTGGAGGGACTCAACACCTAATCAGGGAGCCGAGCTCACCTGGAGGTGGAGGGACTCAACACCTAACAGGGAGCCGAGCTCACCTGGAGGTGGAGGAACTCAACACCTAACAGGGAGTCGAGCTTACCTGGAGGTGGAGGAACTCAACACCTAACAGGGAGCCGAGCTCACCTGGAGGTGGAGGAACTCAGCGCCTAACAGGGAGCCGAGCTCACCTGGAGGTGGAGGAACTCAACACCTAACAGGGAGCCGAGCTCACCTGGAGGTGGAGGGACTCAACACCTAATCAGGGAGCCGAGCTCACCTGGAGGTGGAGGGACTCAACACCTAACAGGGAGCCGAGCTCACCTGGAGGTGGAGGAACTCAACACCTAACAGGGAGCCGAGCTCACCTGGAGGTGGAGGAACTCAACGCCTACCAGGGAGCCGAGCTCACCTGGAGGGGGAGGACCTCAATACCTAACAGGGAGCCGAGCTCACCTTGTAACACCCTGCCAGTACGAAAAGTATAACAGCAGGTCCGGCCGGGACCCCACGCCATACAAACCACACTAGCTAGGAGTTAAAAGGTGATAACCAGAAAAGTAACTACAAAACGAGAGTACAAAAACGTAAGCGGAAGCATTAATTAAACCATTCAAAAGACATGTCCACTATCATAGGAATGAGTCCAGAAGTAAGAGTTACGGCCTTAGGGCCTTACATCAAATCAATGTACAAAACTCCAAAAAGGCATACATCGGCACGCAGGCCGGCAATACATGAGAAAGCAGGAAAAAGGCTGGCCTTCGAGGGCCAACACAGCAAAGGGGCCAACGCCCGCTACTTCCCGCTAGGCTCACCTGCACCTGCATAAGAACATTCCACCAAGCGGTGGCAAACAAAGTAACGGTCAGCACAGCTGACCAAATTATAACGACCCCACCCCTTTCCCGGGGTGGCGGAGATTCTACCCTGCAAGTAAGCCATACTAACACAAGTACTAATCTAAAGAGAGTGCAACTACACAAGGTGAGGTTTCAAGCACAATCAATCTTCTAGGTTGAGCATCAAAAAGAAGGGAACCTAGGTATGCACATGATGTTGGTTGGGTTCACCCGAAGGTTTCCCACAACCGCCTAAGCAAATCGCATGAGGCTAAACATAACATCAAATTCACAACACTCCACCCTAAGGGTCACCACCTTAGGTGGGAAACAAGAGCTTTTGGTCGGTCTAGGTATGACACCTTCCACGACCTCTCCCATGATCACACGGCCTTCATGAGGAAGGGACCTCTCGCCGATCTGCATGGAAACGGGTTCGGTTCAGCTTTGCCCGTGCTCTAATCGTCGCGATCTATCGCACGACGCGGGTACGGCTTCACCTCGGCCCGTAAGGGTTTAGCACTTTCAAGTGCTACACA
Source organism: Dactylorhiza incarnata (assembly GCA_033032865.1). Classification (NCBI taxonomy): domain Eukaryota; kingdom Viridiplantae; phylum Streptophyta; class Magnoliopsida; order Asparagales; family Orchidaceae; genus Dactylorhiza; species Dactylorhiza incarnata. The sequence goes on along the minus strand of JAWHQI010000305.1, from coordinate 808,246 downwards.
AAAATATACGCTACGCACCTAACCCCTTCACAAGGATCTAGGCTTCGCGAATTCTCAACAAGGGAGGTACATACGCTCCGCATCAATAACGTGGTGAAGGTTTGCCTTCATCCAAAACTCAAAGCATGGGGCTTTCGTAGGGATCTTCACAAGACGCCTACACTTAACTCCCGCAATACTATAGGTGAGTTCACGGAGTCATTCTCCGGCACGCATTCTAGGTCTAACCTAAATGCAACGTCGCAAATCAAGCATCACCGATTCGGGCTCACGGCCACGAATAGGCTTCACACAAAATGCCTAAATCCGCACGACTACCGGATTTTCTACATGCAATATGCCGGGGACGGACACAATCTACCCGGAGTCCCGAAGGACTTGAGGAAATCCTACACTTCACCATTTGGTGAAAGAGATACCTCATGCAAGCAAAGAAAGAGGAATAAATGGACAAATACAAGTCCAAAGTTCGGGAGGAAGAATCGTTACCCTAGACGTGTTCCTCTTCGCCATGGATCCGAGATTCTACGCGGAGGGAAAGAACCGCACCGGGCTGCACTCTCCGGATCTGGAAACGGCTCGCGAAACGGAGCTCCGGAGCTCCGTCAATGGCGAAATCTTCCTTCTTCTTCCTTGCCTCCTTCTTCTTCCTCTAGCCTAGGAGAGAGAAACACCTCAAAATAATGAGGATTAATCTCCTCTCATAAGCCCTAATAGCCTCCAGCATCTAATCCTAGCCATCGGATCAGATCTCAAAAGATTTGGACGGCCCGATCTTCTTCTCCGCTCAAAATCGCGGAACAGAATAAACAGGGCGCACGATCACAGGCGCACGGTCAGTGGTCGTGCGCGACGAGGGCAATGGTCGTGCGCACTATCCGGGACAGAACTCTGAATTCTTGCGAATAAGCGCACGATCGCTGGCGCACGATCACTGGTCGTGCGCGAAGAGGGAAATGGTCGTGCGCACTGTCCGAGACAGAACTCGATTCTCTTCTGAATTAACGCACGATTGCTGGCACACGATCACTGGTCGTGCGCGATGAGGCCACTGATCGTGCGCTAAGAGCAGACAGGGAAAATTCTAGCCTGCTTCATGTGCCGCACTACCACTCCGCCTACTTCGCGGAACTACCAGATTTGGGGTGTTACAACTCCACCCTCCTTAAAAGAATTTCGTCCCGAAATCCAGGAAACAGTAATAGCATAAATTACAGTTATACTTTACCTGAGGGAAAAAGCTCGGGATACTCCGCAAGCATCGCTTGCTCTCTCTCCCAAGAGAGCTCCTCTCGGCCGCAGTTATCCCACCGGACTTTTACCATCCGAATGGACTTGTTCCGCAGCTGTTTTACTTCGGTATCTTCGATGCGTAAAGGCTTGACTTTCGTCGACAACCCACTATCGACCGGAACTTTGCCGACCGCAACGATATGAGTAGGCTCTTGCACTGCCTTCCTCAACACTGAAATGTGGAATACGTCGTGCAGACCGCTCAGCTCCGCAGATAGTGCAAGCCGATAGGCCGCATCACCAACACGCTCCACGATCTCGAACGGTCCTAAGTACCTCGGACTGAGCTTTTTCAAGCGTCGAATCCTTGATACCCCTTTGAACGGTTTGATCTTCAAGTAAACCCGGTCACCGACGGCAAACTCTAAGTTCCTATGCTTGGCGTTGAAATACTTTGCTTGCCTATCCTGGGCAACCAATAGCCTTTCGCGTATAGCCCGGATCGTCGAAGTTGCTTCTTCAACATCCTTTCGCTTCAATAGCTTAGTATCGCCCGTTTCCGCCCAAGACAACGGCGTACGACACTTCTTACCATAGAGGGCCTCGAAAGGAGCCATCTTTATGCTAGCTTGGCAGCTATTATTGTAGGCGAATTCGATCAAATAGAGGTGATCCTCCCACCTCTTTCCAAAGTCTAGAGCGCACATTCGGAGCATATCCTCCATAGTCCTGTTGGTTCTCTCGGTCTGTCCATCCGTTTGCGGGTGGAAGGCCGTGCTGAACTTCAATTTTGTGCCCAACAGTTCATGGATAAGCCTCCAATCTTTCGATGTGAAACGCCCGTCACGATCGCTGACGATGCTACGAGGGACACCGTGCAGTCTCACGATACTATCCACATAGAGCTTTGCTAGCTTCTCTACGGAATCATCCTTCCGGTTCGGAATGAAGTGTGATACCTTTGTCAAACGGTCCACGATCACCCATATGGCGTCGTTTCCATGTTGCGATCTCGGCAATCCGTGCACGAAATCCATCGAAATATCATCAAACTTCCATTCCGGAATCGGCAAGGACTTCAGAAACCCACCGGGACGTTGACATTCCGCTTTCACCAACGCGCAAGTATGACACTTGGCTACGTAAAGGGCAATGTCTTTCTTCATGCCCGGCCACCAGAACAGTTTCTTCATATCCATAAACATTTTAGTGCTCCCCGGGTGGATCGAGTACTTGGTATGATGAGCCTCGTACATCAATTCCGCCCGTAGAGTACCAACGTTTGGGATGCATAACCTTTCCTGCTTCCACATAAGGTCGTCTTCGAAGGAGAAATCAGCGTTTAACCCTTCAACGGTTTCCGCTTTGTATCGTTTCAAGCTCTCGTCCAACTCCAATGCTTGTCGAACTCGGTCGGCAAGGTCGTAGTGAACTTCCGTCCAGTTCAAGCATGCTGAAGTAGACGTTCTCCTATCAATGCATATGATCTCCATTTCTTCTAGCTCACGGATTAGACGCTCATCGTGCATCAAAATCCAATTTGCTTGTGCGGGAGCCCGACGACTCAACGCGTCTGCAACTACGTTTCCTTTACCGGGAGTATACTTGATATCGAAGGTGTAGTCCCCAAGGAACTCCATCCACCTCCTTTGGCGCATGTTCAACTCCCTTTGGTCTAGTAAGTACTTGAGGCTCTTATGGTCGGTAAAGATATCGATCTTCACGCCATATAAATAGTGTCTCCAAAGTTTGAGGGCAAAAACCACGGCCGCTAGCTCCAAATCATGGACCGGGTAATTCCTCTCGTGAACCTTCAGTTGCCGGGAGCCGTAGGCAATTACCTTCCCGAACTGCACTAGGACACAACCCAAACCACTTCCTGAGGCGTCGCTATATATTTCGTAGCCTTCCGTACCTTGTGGCGAGCATAGAATGGGCGCCGTGGTCAGACGGCTCTTTAGCTCTTCAAAAGCTCGTGCGCACTCGGGCGACCAAACGAACTTATTATCCTTTCTAGTCAGTTTTGTGAGAGGAAGTGCGATCCTCGAGAAGTTTTCCACAAAGCGCCTATAATAGCCGGCAAGTCCTAAGAAACTTCGGACTTCCGCTACGTTTTTCAACAAAGGCCACGCTTGGATCGCTTCTATCTTCGACGGATCAACTGCAATTCCTTCGCCACTAACAACATGACCAAGGAATGCCACTGACGGTAGCCAAAACTCGCACTTGGAGAACTTGGCATATAGCTGACTCCTCCTCAAGGTGCTCAGGACTGCGTGCAGATGCCCTACATGCTCCTCTTCCGACTGAGAGTATACCAAAATGTCGTCGATGAAGACGATCACAAATTGATCTAAATACTCTCGGAATGTCCTATTCATCAAGTCCATGAATACCGACGGTGCTTTGGATAGACCGAACGGCATTACCGTGAACTCAAAGTGCCCAAAGCGGGTACTGAACGCTGTCTTTGGAATGTCACATTCTCTTATTCGCAGTTGATAGTAGCCGGACCTTAGGTCTAGCTTGGAGTAAACCGTCGACCCCATCAGTTGGTCGAATAGATCATCGATTCTAGGAATCGGATATCGGTTTTTTCTCGGTCAACTTGTTTAGCTCTCTATAATCAATACATAGACGCAAGCTCCCATCCTTCTTTTTCACAAAGAGGACCGGTGCACTCCAAGGCGAAGAACTTGGACGTACGTAGCCTTGCTCTAGCAGCTCTTGCAATTGGACCTTCAACTCTGCCAATTCCTTTGGCGCTATTCGGTATGGTGAGCGGGCCACAGGTTTGGCACCTGGCACCAACTCGATACAGAAATCAATCTCCCGATGAGGCGGAGCCCCAGGGAGTTCGTTAGGAAACACGTCGGCGTATTCCGCTACAACTGGGACATCACACAACCTGGGCTTTGGCTCCGAAGCCTCCAACAAGGTGAAGAACAACTCGGCGCCTTTTCTCACCGCCTTAACCACTTGGAGAGCAGACATCAGCGTCTTGCTCGCTCCTCGCATACCGGCGAATGTGGTTTCATCGTCGGTGTTCGTTCCCAGAGTGATCTCCTTTGTATTGCAATCTATGCATGCTCGCTGCTCCGAGAGCCAGTCCATGCCGAAGATCACATCGAATTCAGCTAACGGTAGTAACGACGCTTCCAAGTCGAAATCTTGACTTCCGATCCGCACCTTCACACGGCTCTTCCTATCCGCACTCATTCGAGATCCATTGGGTAGCACTACTTCCAATCTATCCTCTACAAAGGTAGACGGCACTCCGATTCGCACCACGAAGTCCTCAGACAGAAAAGAGTGCGATGCACCCGTATCGAATAGAGCTCTCGCCGGATAGTTGAAAATTAGGACGAAACCTAATTGTACACAAATAACACATATAGTCGTACCACAGTAAGAATCACATACATAGCTGTAAAAGCTAACTTCTAATTCGTACCTGTGACGACGTCGGTTTGTCGTATAGCTTCTTGTTGGCCAAGCGAATAGACTCTCGGCTGAGTCGGAATGTGTTGGGAGGCCGAAGACTCTGCCGCTTTGCCCTTTTCCGCAGCCCGAGCATAATCCGCCGCTCGGTTTGCCGCCTTTGGGGGACCACTTCGACACACCGCCGCTTTGTGTCCCACCTTCCCGCAGGTGAAACACGTAATAGGAGTCCGCGCGGTCGTGGCTCCCGAAACATTCGAAGAAGCTGGTTCCGCCTGCTTGAACTTCCGCTTGTTCCTTCTGAAGTCCGGCTTGGACTGAGAGGCCGGCGCATGAAACTCGGGTTTCTTTACAACACTCTTTGCTTGTACCCTCTTCATGTCCAACTCCAAAGATCTGGCGGTTTGCACCATCACTTGGAAGCCAAACGTCATAGGGCCTGCAAGGAGCAGCCTCAACTCGTCCCGAAGCCCTTCATAGAATTTATTCGTCTTCGTCTCCTCATCCTCCACCAATGCCCCCGCATAGCGACTCAGTCTGGTAAACTCATGTAAGTAATCGTCAACGGAGCGATCACCTTGAGTTAACCTCAGGAACTGGTTTTGTAACGCAATGCGTTGGGCAGAGGGGATAAACCGCTGGAGGAACGACTTTGAAAACTCAGCCATTGTTATTTCAGTAATGTCTCTATCGCCGAACTTGTGCAGTTCCTGCTCTTCCCACCACAGCACAGCCTCTCCGTCAAGAAGGAAAGTGGCTAAGGTGACCATCATGGCTTCGTCCATCGCCGTCGCCCTCAGAGTTCTTCTAACTCTTGACAACCAGTCTTCTGCCTCCGTTGGGGACTCAGATCCCGAGAAGGTAGGAGGATTAAAGCTCAAGAAGTGCTTTAATTGTTGGTCACGCGCTCGCCCCGCAACTACTTGCGCAACTTGACGCTCCACCCTCGGTGCTAACGCCGGTTCCACTGCAGCTACTGGCACAGGGGCATCAACCCTTGGTGCTACCGCAGGTTCCACTGCAGGTTCAGTTACCGGGGCCGCATCAGTAGTAGGCGTAGCAGGCTGTGCAAGCCTTTGCGGTTGAGCATTGATCATCGCGAAGACTGCTTCTGCGACCATTCTGATCATCTCAGCTGAAGGAGTGGTCGCTGGCACCTCAGCCGACCCACTACTTTCAGCGGTGTTACGGGGTTGAGACCGCCCCGCAGCACTTCTAGTCACCTATAATCATGCAAGGCACAATTTAGTGACCCTAAACATATCAAACATCAATCATGGAACGCTCAGGTTCCGCAAACAAGTAAGTTTTTTCATTCCTAAGTGGACATTCTTATTAGTTTTTGTCGTTTTAGGTGAATGCACAGCCCGTGCGCACCACCCCTTAAAAGGAATTCGTCCCGAATTCGCTAAACTACGGATCGACGCCTTAAGTCCAATACCAAATTGTAACACCCTGCCAGTACGAAAAGTATAACAGCAGGTCCGGCCGGGACCCCACGCCATACAAACCACACTAGCTAGGAGTTAAAAGGTGATAACCAGAAAAGTAACTACAAAACGAGAGTACAAAAACGTAAGCGGAAGCATTAATTAAACCATTCAAAAGACATGTCCACTATCATAGGAATGAGTCCAGAAGTAAGAGTTACGGCCTTAGGGCCTTACATCAAATCAATGTACAAAACTCCAAAAAGGCATACATCGGCACGCAGGCCGGCAATACATGAGAAAGCAGGAAAAAGGCTGGCCTTCGAGGGCCAACACAGCAAAGGGGCCAACGCCCGCTACTTCCCGCTAGGCTCACCTGCACCTGCATAAGAACATTCCACCAAGCGGTGGCAAACAAAGTAACGGTCAGCACAGCTGACCAAATTATAACGACCCCACCCCTTTCCCGGGGTGGCGGAGATTCTACCCTGCAAGTAAGCCATACTAACACAAGTACTAATCTAAAGAGAGTGCAACTACACAAGGTGAGGTTTCAAGCACAATCAATCTTCTAGGTTGAGCATCAAAAAGAAGGGAACCTAGGTATGCACATGATGTTGGTTGGGTTCACCCGAAGGTTTCCCACAACCGCCTAAGCAAATCGCATGAGGCTAAACATAACATCAAATTCACAACACTCCACCCTAAGGGTCACCACCTTAGGTGGGAAACAAGAGCTTTTGGTCGGTCTAGGTATGACACCTTCCACGACCTCTCCCATGATCACACGGCCTTCATGAGGAAGGGACCTCTCGCCGATCTGCATGGAAACGGGTTCGGTTCAGCTTTGCCCGTGCTCTAATCGTCGCGATCTATCGCACGACGCGGGTACGGCTTCACCTCGGCCCGTAAGGGTTTAGCACTTTCAAGTGCTACACAAAAATATACGCTACGCACCTAACCCCTTCACAAGGATCTAGGCTTCGCGAATTCTCAACAAGGGAGGTACATACGCTCCGCATCAATAACGTGGTGAAGGTTTGCCTTCATCCAAAACTCAAAGCATGGGGCTTTCGTAGGGATCTTCACAAGACGCCTACACTTAACTCCCGCAATACTATAGGTGAGTTCACGGAGTCATTCTCCGGCACGCATTCTAGGTCTAACCTAAATGCAACGTCGCAAATCAAGCATCACCGATTCGGGCTCACGGCCACGAATAGGCTTCACACAAAATGCCTAAATCCGCACGACTACCGGATTTTCTACATGCAATATGCCGGGGACGGACACAATCTACCCGGAGTCCCGAAGGACTTGAGGAAATCCTACACTTCACCATTTGGTGAAAGAGATACCTCATGCAAGCAAAGAAAGAGGAATAAATGGACAAATACAAGTCCAAAGTTCGGGAGGAAGAATCGTTACCCTAGACGTGTTCCTCTTCGCCATGGATCCGAGATTCTACGCGGAGGGAAAGAACCGCACCGGGCTGCACTCTCCGGATCTGGAAACGGCTCGCGAAACGGAGCTCCGGAGCTCCGTCAATGGCGAAATCTTCCTTCTTCTTCCTTGCCTCCTTCTTCTTCCTCTAGCCTAGGAGAGAGAAACACCTCAAAATAATGAGGATTAATCTCCTCTCATAAGCCCTAATAGCCTCCAGCATCTAATCCTAGCCATCGGATCAGATCTCAAAAGATTTGGACGGCCCGATCTTCTTCTCCGCTCAAAATCGCGGAACAGAATAAACAGGGCGCACGATCACAGGCGCACGGTCAGTGGTCGTGCGCGACGAGGGCAATGGTCGTGCGCACTATCCGGGACAGAACTCTGAATTCTTGCGAATAAGCGCACGATCGCTGGCGCACGATCACTGGTCGTGCGCGAAGAGGGAAATGGTCGTGCGCACTGTCCGAGACAGAACTCGATTCTCTTCTGAATTAACGCACGATTGCTGGCACACGATCACTGGTCGTGCGCGATGAGGCCACTGATCGTGCGCTAAGAGCAGACAGGGAAAATTCTAGCCTGCTTCATGTGCCGCACTACCACTCCGCCTACTTCGCGGAACTACCAGATTTGGGGTGTTACACACCTGGAGGTGGAGGGACTCAACACCTAATCAGGGAGTCGAGCTCACCTAGAGGTGGAGGGACTCAACACCTAACAGGGAGCCGAGCTTACCTGGAGGTGGAGGAACTCAACACCTAACAGGGAGCCGAGCTCACCTGGAGGTGGAGGAACTCAACACCTAACAGGGAGCTGAGCTCACCTGGAGGTGGAGGGACTCCACACCTAACAGGGAGCCGAGCTCACCTGGAGGTGGAGGAACTCAACACCTAACAGGGAGCCGAGCTCACCTGGAGGTGGAGGAACCCAACACCTAACAGGGAGCCGAGCTCACCTGGAGGTGGAGGAACTCAACGCCTAACAGGGAGCCGAGCTCACCTGGAGGTGGAGGAACTCAACACCTAACAGGGAGCCGAGCTCACCTGGAGGTGGAGGGACTCAACACCCAACAGGGAGCCGAGCTCACCTGGAGGTGGAGGAACTCAACACCTAACAGAGAGCCGAGCTCACCTGGAGGTGGAGGGACTCAACACCCAACAGGGAGCCGAGCTCACCTGGAGGTGGAGGAACTCAACACCTAACAGGGAGCCGAGCTCACCTGGAGGTGGAGGGACTCAACACCCAACAGGGAGCCGAGCTCACCTGGAGGTGGAGGAAACTCCACACCTAACAGGGAGCCGAGCTTACCTGGAGGTGGAGGAACTCAACACCTAACAGGGAGCCGAGCTCACCTGCAGGTGGAGGAACTCAACACCTAATAGGGAGCCGAGCTCACCTAGAGGTGGAGGAACTCAACACCTAACAGGGAGCCGAGCTCACCTGGAGGTGGAGGAACTCAACGCCTACCAGGGAGCCGAGCTCACCTGGAGGTGGAGGGACTCAACACCCAACAGGGAGCCGAGCTGACCTGGAGGTGGAGGAAACTCCACACCTAACAGGGAGCCGAGCTTACCTGGAGGTGGAGGAACTCAACACCTAACAGGGAGCCGAGCTCACCTGGAGGTGGAGGAACTCAACACCTAACAGGGAGCCGAGCTCACCTGGAGGTGGAGGAACTCAACACCTAACAGGGAGTCGAGCTCACCTGGAGGTGGATGGACTTAACACCTGATCAGGGAGCCGAGCTCACCTGGAGGTGGAGGAACTCGACACATCCTCAGACCGGCTTCTCCTCTTGGAGCCTTATCAACCCAAACGAATCTACCCGACGAGCCACCCAGCGACCGACATCAACAAGCCCGGTCGAGTGGTTTCCAGTCGAGGACTCGACTTAGAACGAATCTACCCGACGAGCCACCCAGCGACCGGCATCAACAAGCCCGGGCGAGTGGTCTCCAGTCGAGGACTCGACTTAGAACGAATCTACCCGACGAGCCACCCAGCGACCGACATCAACAAGCCCGGGGGAGTGGTCTCCAGTCGAAGACTCGACTTAGAACGAATCTACCCGACGAGCCACCCAGCGACCGGCATCAACAAGCCCGGGAGAGTGGTCTCCAGTCGAGGACTCGACTTAGAATGAATCTACCCGACGAGCCACCCAGTGACCGGCATCAACAAGCCCGGGCGAGTGGTCTCCAGTCGAGGACTCGACTTAGAACGAATCTACCCGACGAGCCACCCAGCGACCGGCATCAACAAGCCCGGGCGAGTGGTCTCCAGTCGAGGACTCGACTTAGAACGAATCTACCCGACGAGCCACCCAGCGACCGGCATCAACAAGCCCAGGCGAGTGGTCTCCAGTCGAGGACTCGACTTAGAACAAATCTACCAGACGAGCCACCCAGCGACCGGCATCAACAAGCCCGGGTGAGTGGTCTCCAGTCGAGGACTCGACTTAGAATGAATCTACCCGACGAGCCACCCAGCGACCGACATCAACAAGCCCGGGCGAGTGGTCACTCGACCTAGATGTTATCTTTAACTACTTTTGATATATTACAAATAGATTACATACCATTACAATGTGCTTCCTTGCGCTTACTCAGCCACATGCACCTTGGCCTTCTCATTCATCACTTCCTCCATCTCCTCAGCTTCCTCCTGGTCCTTCCGGGTATAGCTGCCTCCTCTCTGTCGAGGTTCTTCTTCCTTTCCTTACCTCCAGAAACTCTGGGCATGTGGCTGTCGCGTGACCCTCCTGCTGATGGAAGTCACAGTATGGCAATGCCATCGTCCTTGCTTCCTTCCTTGCGCGACCCCTCTTCTTATTTCCTCTTTTTCGGCCAATCGTCATGGTTTGCAGGGGGTGGGGTTGCAATGGCCTTGTGTCCGGCTGCCTCCCCGCTGGGTTGAGACGTCCCTCCTCCCCCTGAAAGTTTTCTCTCCCTTGGAAATGGCCTCTTCCTTGGCCTCGAGGGGGTCCTCCTAGCGGCCACCAGATCGGTAGGGCGACTGGTGGTTGAAACTCCCAGCCTTGCTCCTGCCCGACGGGGGGTCCCTGGTCCCCCTGACTCCTCATCTCCTCCTTCCTTCTTAATCCATGCTCTTTCCTTTCTTCCTCTGCTACCTGGGCTAACCTCGCCACGAACTCCTGGTTGGTGGCCTCGCACTCAATCTCCCGATCAGCGCGCTTCATCAACTCTTCGAAAGACAAGGGAGGGTCCCGAGTCAGACTCATCCTGAACAGTCCCTGCTGCAGCCCGAGGGTGAAGGCTAGCTGCAGGGTGTGCCCGGGCACCTCGACAACGAGGAGGACCTCCCCCTGGAACCTATCCATATAGTCGGCCAACGTCTCCCCTGGCTTCTGCCTGATTGCAAACAGGGCCTCTACCCCCTTCCTCCTCTTCTTCGAGGTAGAGAACCTTAGCAAGAAACTTCGCCGCAAATCTTCGAAACGGTAGATGGTCCCTACCGGGAGCTGGTGGAACCAATCTCTCGCCTTTCCCTGGAATGTGACGGCGAAGAGCTTACACTTGAACGCATCCGACATTTGCCTGATCGAGGACATGTCCTCGAACCACTGAAGATGCTGGAGAGGATCGCTATCCCCCTCATAGTAGGACATGGCAGGGTCGCGAAACCCATCCGGAACGGGGGCTGACATGACCAGCTCGCAGAAAGGGCTTCTCCATTCTTCTTGGTTGGGGGAAGGTATTCCCATCACCTCCCCGTCGGGGCAGCTGGTCCGGGGCGAGCTGTTGAAGAGCATTCGTGCCTGGAGGCTCAAACCCTCCTCCGAGGCTGGCTCCTTCCCTTGCTGACTGCTTCTTCCTACTTCCATCAGGGCCAGTGAGGGGATCCTGGGTGCATGTGGTGTTGAGCACTTGCCGCGAGCGGAGGGTGCGGCCTGCATGAATTCCAGGACCCTCTTGCTGAATTCTTCGAAGTCGCTCTTCTTCATGTACTCGCAAGGCAGAGGCGGGTCTCCCAACTCGTCGCTTCCAGCCATGAGACTTGGCTCAGGGTTTTCCGAACTAGTCGCTTCCACGCTCACAGCACCAGAATGTTGAAACCAGTAACCCGGTTTCAGCGTTCGAAAGGGGGTTGCGACTAACCCTTACTTGACCCAATCCTAGACCCTTGACCGGTCACTAAGAACTGAGGAACTTGCCCTTGACGATCTCCGGAGTCTAGAAACAGACCCTTAAGCTACAGCGTGGAGGTCCCACCACACACCCGGAAGCTCACTCGGAACTTCCCCTCCCAAGCCAATGTTGAGCCTGGGCACCTTGGAGGGCACTAAGAACCTCCTCATTGTCAGCGGAAGGATGACAAGAGAGGGGGGTGCTTGCTCACAAGACACACGCAAGGGCGGGGGGGGGGGGGGGGGGGGGGGGTAGTGACCAACCCTTCCCAAGGTGCCCATGGGGGTCTATTTATAGACTTTCCCAAAAATGGACTGCGGATAGCCAAGATCCTGCTATCCGCAGTCCAACCATGACCACGAACGATCAACGCAGGAGGGGGGCGAGTGGGACTCAAGTTGCCCACTCCCCCCCCCCCCCCCCTCACGGGAGGTCATACCGGCCTCCCCCACGGATGCTGGGCGAGTGGGAGGATCCCTCCCACTCGCCCAAAGGGGGCGGCGAGTGGGAGAGGCTCTCCCACTCGCCCTTAAGGGGGGCCGGTGAGTGGGAGTGCCTCTCCCACTCGCCCGGCGAGTGGGAGGGCTCCTCCCACTCTTCCCACATAGGGCCGGCGAGTGGGAGGACACCTCCCACTCGCCCATAGGTGTTTGGCGAGTGGGAGGTTCCTCCTACTCGCCCCAAGAGTGTCGGGCGAGTGGGAGGGTTCCTCCCACTCGCCCGAAGAGAGTCGGGGAAGTGGGTGCTCCCTCCGTCTCTCCCGCGGCCTCTTGTTGCCTTGATCGGTTTTGGCCGTTTCAGCGCGGTTGTTTTGCCCGTCTCGACCACCTTCACTGTCTCGGCCTCATCCGGGTCGGGTCACACCGACTCGGAAAATATGAGGGTTGTACAACCTCCCTCTAGGTGTAGTTTATAGACAACTCATAATCTTTCAGTTAAATCATTTGCTCTTGAATTTCTTGATTTTGTTGTTTGGGCCTACAACCTGGGAGCTACTCTGGGAAAGTTTGGTCTTTTTAGGGTTAGGCGTGCGTTTAGAGCCGAAAATCATGTTAGCAGCAGCTTTCTGTTTGCTAACGACTTCTAACGCATGTCTAGTCCTATTTTCATCCTTAATGCGTATAAAACGCTTGAGGTTGTTTAGACCAACTTGCATCTTCTTGCGGTATATTTTGGTGTTGAAATTGTACCATGTGGGTGACAATTTAAAGATAATAATTGTAAGACCCCATTTTTGTTTTTTTTTTCAAACATCCTGGTCTTAGGCCCAGAACCGCCGCTTTGCGGTGACACCCTCGCTCGGGAAGGTCGCCACTACAAAACGCCGATCCTGCCGGCCAAATCGATCACGAAGAAAAGTACATTAAAGAGAAGATAAGTCCACAGAATCAACATGAAATATAAACCATAAAGGTAAATGTCCACAGATATAACTGAATAAAGATAACAAGGGTACAAATAAAAGGGGCTCTTGCCCTGTACATCATTTCCTCACTACAAGATCACTCGCGGAAGCTATCTACTAATCACTCACAGATCCTGAATCATGTGCTCCTGTACTAGACTGGCCCGCCTCCGTCTGCTCCGGCCTCTGGTGCTGCTGCGTCTCCTCGATTTCCTAAAATGATATGGTCCACCGACCGTTAGTCAAAAAGACTAAGTCAACAATCCCCCGCCCCTAAACCCGTGGCTCCTAGGCACCGAGCGGGGAGGAGTGAAAAGGAGGACCAAAGGCAGAGTGGAAACAAGCAGGTGACAGTGGTACATGAAATGATTCTACTCTACACATGTGTATATATATGAAGCAGTAAATAAGCATAGTAAGGAGCAAGTAAAGTATAGAAAAGCTGTATGTAAATAGACAGGTAAGGTAATATAATAATAACCATTGATTTATAGGAATGCCCATACAAACCTATAGACCAAGGGGTCGTTTAGCAGGGCCTATCGTATAAAAAGTCCCATACCAATTTATACAATAGGTGTCAGGGGTTGAATGCAATGTTTATGCTATGTTATGCAGGTATGCTGTTATGCCATGATCATACAAGTGCAACACACACACTTCGACTCTATGCGCATAGACCTTTAGTTCCCTCTTTTTGGAGCGAGCTAGACTCCCAGGATACTCCCGTATTGGCAAACGGAAGCGGTGGGTTGGGCCTCGCCCACCTCTAGGTTGGTATTCACACTACCCAACCTAGACCTATTGTACGCCTCCACTATACCCGCAGAGCGTCTGCGTACTCTTGCTGACTGGACCTCCAGACTATCAAGGCTAAGTGTAAAACCACACTCGCCGAGTCAACGTATCGACGTCGGTGTGAACGACCGTCCAATACCGAAGACCCACCACCTTCAGTGCACATGCAACATGTTCTACTTCCTATCTCTGAGCCATGAGTTCCCCGGGGCTAACCTGCCCGCCATCAATAACCTTCCGAGCCGAAAGCTCCCCGGGCTAACCTGCCCGTCATCAAAACCTTCCGAGCCAAAAGCTCCCCGGGCTAACCTGCCCGTCATCAATAACCTTCCGAGCCAAAAGCTCACCAGACTAACTAGTCTGCTGCAACAGCCACCGAGCCCACCGCTCGGACAACCAATCCAACTAAACTTCCGAAACCACAGGGTATGGATGAGTGTGTTATTAGTTAATCTTGTACAATGTCTTACTCCTATGAGTTAGGGTTAGTCTTGGACTTCCCGAGGGTTACCCTGTGAGGGGCTCGCTACGGTACTAGGAACCACTATGGGATGACACCCCAAAGTTCCCACTCCCAAGACACTTAATTTTATTAGTTACTACCCTTAAGAAACCCTCTTAACATTTCACCTGGTCTAAACCTAAGTGCTTTAAGACACTTAGGGGAAAAGACGATCTTTCTCCAAATCCCAAGATGACCTACCCCAAGGGAGGCACCCCACCATCCCGGAACTCATCAACCTTAAATCTCTCCAAGGGTCCTCTCATACCATACAATCACCATTCGATTCCCACATCTCCAAACAATGTATTCCAAATTGGCCTGTAACTCCAAAACTGCCAATTTACTAAACGCAGACCACCCTTAACGTTTTGATCCTCATGAAGGGAAGTACATTAATTAATCAACTCTATGACCCAATAATCTCACTGGGGGTCCATGTCACTGGTTTAAGATCCATTCCAGAGTTCCATAATTTTCCCCATATTATTAATATTTAAAACCATTTTTCCCAAGGACAACTTCCTAGGGTTTGAACTACAAGTGCACTTTTCCGACTTCCACTACCTACCCAACTTTTTACATAAATCAATGGTACCCTACAATCAGTAGACATAAATTTCTAGGAAATTCCAGCAAGATCTATTATTATTAAAAATTCCAAAACCCATTTATTTCCAATAAATTCCAAAGGAGGTACCCTCATATGGACTCCCAATCTTATGCAAATTCATACAGTGGTGAATCATACTAAAATATTCAGGTCTACCAAGTTTGACCACATAACACAGAAGTTACATTTGTAATTTCCTCAAAGGATATATTTGTAAATAATTCCAAAATGAACTAGAGATACCAAAAATATTAATCCATAAATTATGAGAAAATTACAGTGGGTACATATTGGTATGAAAAGACATCCTGCAAGGTTTCATGCAATTACAGTAATTTAACACCCTAAAATTGATCCTCCCAAAAATTGTCTACAATGTGAAATATTACACTTTGAACCCCAAAAAGTCTTCTCATGGTCTAACAGATTCTTCCAGAGATCAATAGCATTAAAACCAAGTTTGTGACAGAAAATGGTAAACCATTAAGTAATATTTCTCCCTAAAACCCAAAACCCTAATTATTTACAAATCTACCCAAGGGTTTATTACCTAGGTTTGACAACTCCAAACCTCTTCAAATTCACAAGGGAGGCTCCTCTGGTCACTAGGACCTACCATACAAAATCTTAGGTCAAACCAATAATGTTTGACCCCACTCCCTTCATTGACATCTAATTGCACCCCATTAGGGTTTAACCTAGGGTTAGGGTCTAAACTTCTCCAAATCCACCCAAACTTCTTGTGAGGGTGTTATATCACCTATAAAGGTCAGAGGAGTCCAACACACCCCTCTCCAAGGACAAACTCTCCTATGTCCTTCACAACCCCAAATTCCACCCCATAGGGATCAACCCTATGACCTTGAGCAAATCAACTCCAATGCTCACCAATCTTCCTCATGGGGTCTCAAATTGATCCCACTGACCTTTCCAAGAAGACTCAAGCTTCTATGGACCTATTTGGCCAATGGATCTCTACTTGACTAAATGCACCCCAAGGTGCTCCAACCCCAAGCCCTAGGGCAAACCAACTCCCCATGGCCCCATACCTCTCTTGGAGGTGATTTGGGTGATATTATGGCAGTGGCCAAAATCCCACTCCAATTGGAGGTGGTTTGACCATGAAATGTCCCAAATAGCCCTTATTCACAAATTTCCCCTAAATGTACAAATCTTTGGCCTAATGATTACCTAATCAAAAGAACTCCAAATGAGTTGAGATTTTAACCAGGGGTTTATCATGACCCTAATAACACCCCACCAAAATTTGGTGGTGATTGGAGGTCATTTGACCCTCCAAATAATTTATGCAAGGATTATTAAATTTCTACAAAAACTTTAGGAAATTGTTCTCCAAAAATTCTCATTTTTGGATATGTCTTAGATGTATATCAGAATAGCCTACACCCCAAATTTCAAGTCATTTGGAGTTGTGGACTAGTGTGGGCATCCATTCAAAGTTCAGTCAAACTTTGTACTAAAATGGGTGCTGAGGTCAAACCAGGACTCCAAATTGGGTGAACTCAATTTTGTATGACCCTAGGGGTCAAGGCCTACAACTTTCATGTTGGGCACTTTTTCAGTAGGGGACTCTATCTATTTTTAAAATTTAAAACCATTAACTACATAATAATAAGAATAAATCAATTAAATAAAACATAAAAATAAAAGAGATGTACTGTTCATCTTCTCCATTTGGCCGAAAAAAAACATTAAAAAAAAGCCATTTCCTGTAACTATTTCAAGGCCATTTCCCGGCCACCCGGCCACCTCCCTGGCCGGCCACCACCGCCACCACCTCCGTCGAGGTGGGGGCTATCGTCGGGCGGCGGCACGGCCGCCGGAGGGGCGGTCTCCGGCGAACTCAAGGGGGCGATTTTCCATGGAAAATCTGAATTTTCAACTCTCCGATCGGGCTCTTTTGATCCCGATTTCTCACCTAATTCGATCTAAGATGCTAGCACGAGTAAGGAGGAGGAGGATCGGACCTTGTTTGAGGGTTTTGGTGGCTCCAATCGCCGGCCACCATTTTTCCTTCTCCAAGCTTTGGGTGCCATGGCTTCTTGTGCATAGGGGGCTCTAAACTTTCGGGAAAATGAGGGGTTCCACTCCTCTGATGGTTGTGAAGATGAAGGGAGGTTCAATTGAGGGGGAGGGAGGCTTTAACCAAGAGAGCCATTAATGGCCTCTTGGTCTCCCTCCCTTGGCCGACCCTATTCACTCCCCCACCCCCCCAATAACTCCTGGGAACTGCTGGAATCTTCTCAAATTCATCAGAGAAGATGAATGGAAGAGTAATGGAGGGATACCAAGGGGTGTAACACCTTAATGGCCATGAATACCACCTCCTCTCTCCTCCAAAATTGGGTTTTTCTCTCTCCTACTCACCATGGCCGATTTTCCCTCTCTCTCATGTTTAATATCAGTCTACTAGGCTGGTCAAATGATCAATTTGGGCTTAGCCCAAAGGGATTGGGCTAGGTTTAAGAGATTTGACCTAATTTGGGCAAGTTTGACTTTTGGTCAAATTGGCCAGTTGGGTGACCCTAGGATAGGGCTTTTGGGTTCATTGGATTCCAAATTAGGTTTAGAAACTATTGGTGGGGTCAATTTGGTCACATGAGTCTTGGTTGACCCAATTTAAGCTGATTTGACCAAATCATGCTAAGTTGACTTTGGTCAAATTGAGCCCTAGGGTTGACCCAGTCAAGGGGCTTTTTGGTCCACTGGGTCCCCTATGATATGGTAACACTATGGGTAGGGTCAATTTAATATGGTGATGGTCAATTAGGGCACTTTGTGAAGAATTGCCATTTTTGACCTAAAGGGGCATTTTGGTCAATTTGCACCCCTAAGGGTCCCATGATGGGGCTTTTAGGTCTACTAGGTCTCTTATGGTATTCTAGACCTAGATGAGTGGTCAATTTGGCATGGTGAGGGTTAATTGACCCTAATTAGGCTACTTTGACCAATTTAGGGTTAGGGTTGACTTTGGTCAATTTGGCCTCTTTGGTTGACCCCAATGTGCCCTTGGTGCCCTAAGGGGACCCCTAAAGGGTTAGGGATACTATGGTGGGGCCAAATGGTTAAGATGAGGCCCTAAAATCCAACCCTAAGCTAGGTCACTAGAAATTGCTATTTGCAGTCCAAGGCACTTTCAATCCTAATCTTGCCTAAGTTAAAGGGATTTCTACTCTACCAAGGCCTTGTCATGACCTTGTCAGGACAGATTCACCTGGGGGGTCTAGCTGTCTGGGGGATGTTACAATAATGATAGCAACAAAACTATCTGACAGAGTAATATTTTCACTGTATAGAGAATCAACCAAATTTTCAAATTCGGATACCTGAGGGAGAACCGCTTTCTCCTCGTCGAACGTGAAAGAGTGAAATTTGTCCACCAAGTGAGCTTTGGACAGATCCTCTTGCTTGAAGTGCTCCTCCAGTGCCTCCCGGATCTCCTTGGCAGTCTTCATCTTGAGGTAAGTCTTTGACAGTCTGGAGGAAAGGCAGTTCAGCAAATAATCGCGGCAAAAGTCCTCATCAACGATCCACTGAGCCTCATCATCAGTCCCAACAATATCGGCACGATCATACTGAACGGTGTAAAACACATTCAGATACTTCATCCCGCACCCCCTTAGAGGAGTGCAACCCGCACCCCCTAGTGGGGCGTGGTTGTGCGGTTTTGGCCGCGCCTGGCAATAGCAGGGTGCAACCTTGATAACTACCTGCGCAGGTGACGTCGTGCGATGACTGCAGCGGTTTCTTCCTCTCACCCTCATTCCCTTTATCATGGGGTTGAGCTTGACTCCGTTACCTCCACTTTCCCATGATGGTGTTTTTGCTAATCGCACCCCTTGGAGCACCTATAAATTTATGGGTGCGTATCAGTTTTATGACTCCAATTATAAAATAGTTTCAAGTGATAGACTCATAACCACGATGAGAATAAATATGAAAATTTTTCTGAAAAGTTTTATTTCTTTTGGAGTTTATTGTTTAAAAAAAATTAAATTCTTAATTAATAAAATTATCTGCATATATCAAAAATAAAATTGCACATATAACCACGTCTAAATTGATGGCTCGGGTGTAAAATGAAGCCTCTATGCTAAATGAAGCTCCCACACTCGCGCGAGAATTGAGCTAAGAATAAAGTTTTCTTATAAATTACCCAAATAAATAAATTCTAAATTATTTTGGATATCATAGATATTTATTATTTTAGAGGTGTTGCGGGTCGCTCGGGTGCTCTGGTAGATCGGTCAAATTGAACCACCTTAGCTCGGAAGCGAACCGAGCGCGCAAACAGTCAATTAGAGATTCGTTGAGTACACCGAGACTTTTTAACGTGGAAAACCCGGAAAGGGTAAAAAACCACGTGGCCGGAGCTGTGCCGACCAAACTTCACTATCTTCTCAGAGCTTACAATTAGGTGCATAGAAGTCGAGCGCGACAGGCCGCCGCTCGTTACAATAATAGAGAGAGAGAGGGGGAGTTCCGAGGGTGACAGGTCACCCCTCAGAAAACTAAGTCTTTTTCCTTCTGAGAACTGTGGGGAACAAAAGTGAGAATGCTCCGGGGAATGAAAGTGAGAATGCTGAGTCGCCTTTCGGGATGAGGGAAATCTTCAAGTCCACAAAGGAGATCTTCAAGCGCCGAAGGAGAATCCCGTGGAAATCTTCGAGGAGCTCTCCCGGGTGCAGAAGGCAAAAGTCCTCCTAAATGAAGGTTCTGAGATCCTTTTATAGCTTTGGTCGGGGGTAGCTTGGTAATTTCGCCGTTGTAACCATCGTAATCACCTGGCGGACGAATCACGTTTTCCGGTTCGGAGCATACGGATCGCCATTTTTCATAAATGGCCGTCTCGCCCCTGGGCAGTTCGGGCACTTTGTTCAAGGCGAAAAAGGCGACGGATTGTTCCTGAAATCTGAGAAGCTAGAAAGACAAAATGTGAGCATGCTAGAAAGACAAAATGTGAGCATACTAGAAAGACAAAATGTGAGTGTGCCTGAAATGTGAAAGTGTTCCGGGCACGCAAGCGCGCTCCGAAGCGTTCTGAGCGTGCAACGAACACGGAAGTGCTCTGAACGCGCTTAGAGGCGTTCTGAGCATGTTACGAGCGCGGGAGCGCTCTGAGCGGAGTCAGGGGCCCAAAGGGCGCACATCGAGCTTGGAGAGGGGGGACACACCCGAACGCCTCCACGGGGAGGGGGCTTGACCGCACCCCAAGGGGTGCGGTTTGGCCGCACCCCAAGGGGGTGTGGCTCGGCCGCACCCCAAGGGGGTGCGGCTCGGCCGCACCCCACTTGTTGAAACCGATTTCTCGGTCTCTTGTGGAGTTCGGGGCCCTCAACGAATTGAGGGGCGACTAGCCCTTACCGGTCCCTCGGAAGAGATAGGCAGATAACCCGGACAAAGAACAAAGACCCTGGTCTCAGCAAGGAGATCCCTCTACTAACCCGGAAGATCGTTGAGCGCTTCCCCTCCCAAGCCAAAGCTAAGACTCGGGCACCTTGGAGAGCTAGAGAGCCCAAACCAAAGCGACCTATGGAGAGAAGAAGGCTCAAAGATTCTGAAACCGGTCCCCTTCCAAGGTGCCCCTTAAGGTCTATTTATAGATTTTGGTTTTGTGGTCTGTCAATAGCCAACTCCTGTTGTCCCTTCTTACTATCCGCACCCCAAATTGGTCTGCTAACAGCCAAGCTCCGCTGTTCGGAGGGGCTACCCGCAGACCACCAGGGGTTTTTTGGTAAAGGACCACCCCAGGCGCCGGCGAACCAGAGACCCCTGACCTGTTCAGCGAACACGGGGCTCGCCGAAAGATCTGGCTGGCTCGCCAAAGCCGCCTAGCGAACTCCTCCGACCGGCTGGCTCGCCTGCCGAACCGCTCCTTAGCGGGTCGAGCTCGCCAAAATGACTAACTGTACCCCAGAAATGGCTATTTGTACCCCCAAGGTCCCGGACCTGCCTAGCGAGCTCCTCCGACCGGCAGGCTCGCCAAAGCCACCTAGCGAACTCCTCCGACCGGCTGGCTCGCCTGCCTCTAGGGCTCGCCTGCCGAACCGCTCCTTAGCTCGCTCCCTAGGTTGTGCGAACCAGGGACCCTTCCTGGCGAACATCGGGGTTGTACACAATCCCCGCTCTTCGCGAGGTTGCTTCGAGCTCGCGAAGAAACGTCCAACCCCTGGTGTTCGCCGATTCGGCTGACGTGGCAGGAATCTTGTGGTGGGCCCCGCGCCCAAAACTATAAATACCGCCCACCGTGGCTAGTGATCAAGCTTTTCCTTCCCCTTCTTCCTCGCAGAAAACAACCTCTCAGAATGTCCTCCAAGCCGAGCGCGCGAGATCGACTGAAAGCTTCCAGAGAGATGGCGAAGGCCCAGGCCGCCGAGCGCAACGCCTGGATGTTCAACCCCGCCACACCCCCTTCCCCCCAGCCTAAAAAGGCCAAGACGGTTCGGAGGTCGCAGGGGGAGGACGTGTCGTCACCTCCTGCCTCGCCTCCGCCGCCGGATACCGGGCTCGCCCAACAGGTATTCTTCGTCTAGGCTTTTTATACCGACTACCCACTTACTCCTTCTCTTCTCGCAGAACCCTCCGCCTGAGGAATGCATGGCGGGCCTCACGCTGACCTCTTCTTATGCTCCGTCCCCCGCGAAGCTGGGATCGCTAGACACTGGGGTCGGGACTTCGACCCAACAGGCGCCTCTCTCGCAACCCCGTAAGTCATACGTATCCTCCTTTATCTCTGCTTGAGTCCATGCGATATCCATGCGTTTGTGGCCTATGCAGATACCCCACCGCCGAGCCCCAAGAAGAAAGGCTCCACACCGGCGCGCTCGTCGATTTCGCCTAAGGTCAACTTGGATACCCCCGGCTTCGGTTTGGTGGGCAGGCGAAGTCCAGGCGGCTCGCTTCTCGATGGCGCCCAGGTCGCGGAGAGAGTGGTGTACCCCCCTGGTCTGGGGAAACCCCATGCCCCGGGGTTCCGCGGAAACTTCCAGGGTCGACCGGAGTCTTCTCACAAGCAACGTCGCGAGTCCTCCTCCCAAGGTTAGTACATTTGTCCGGGCTCGCCTTTTCGCTCGCCCCCTGATCCTACTAGTTCGTCCTTCGCAGACATTTCAGAAGCCACGCCTGAGTCAGAGCATGGGAGGGTGGAGATGTCACCGCCGCCCTCGCCGGGCCAGATGGAAGACTTCTTGGGCGACCCGGGCGACCCCGAGCGAATGAAGAGACGGGTGTCAGAGGTGCTTCAGAAGCATGGTATGATGCTACGCGAGCTGGAGGAGCGATATGCCGCGGACCGGGCTGTCTTCGACGAGAGATTCGCCGCGATGGAAGACGCGAATGCGTGCTTGATCGCCGAGGCAGAGCCGGTGACTCGCGCAGACGTCACCTCGCCCGGCGTGCACATCTCGCGGGGCGAGGATCAAGCACACCTAATCCTACGCGAGTTTAAAGCACTTCGCGAATACCACTATCCGAGAGTGCCGCCGCGTGCGGGGAAGCGGGGTCGGGGTCGCTGGAAATGACTTCCTTACCCCTGAGACTGCCGCGGTTTTTTAATTCAACTATCCCCTTGCTTTTATTTCTTTCATGACGCTTCTGTTGAACAATATCTGGTGTGGTAATATTCGCGAGTCCATCGTGACTCGCCTCTTATCGTTTTTTATTTTTCCCTTTATTTCTGTGGTGTGCCTGTGGTTCATTTAGTTCGTTCGCTGTGTTTGATACGATCGCCCTCGTGGAGCGCTCGCGAGCTTCTGTGCGACGTTGTGCCCAAACCCCCTTTCCTCGCGGGCCGGCCTTGGGCGGGGTTTAATTACCACGCAGCGGCGAGCCCGGGCACGCAAGACTGCAGTCCTACCGAGTAGAAATCTACTTTATTTTCGCTATCCGCACTCCCGACGCTTCGATTCCCGTGCCCATCCGATTTTCCTATAAATAGTTCGGATTCACTTTTCCATCCGTCGCATTTATTTCTCAAGTCCTCTCGCGTTTACGCTCATCTCTGTTCTCGCAAGTTCGTGCTCACGTTCGCTGCTTGCAGGCTGCCTCTTCCTGACTCGATGCGAACAAATCAGTTAGTGGGGGCGGATGGCGAGAGCGAGGGGCGGTCAAGATGCGCCTCAGCGTTTCAAGCCCATGAATTCTACTGCGCGAACATCACGGCAGAGGAGTACAAACATGTCGTGGATCGTTATCTCCCGGAGGGTTACTCGGCTCGCTGTCCGAGCGAGAGATCTACATTAATCGAGACCGAGGCTGACGAGCTCGCGATCCCCATTGCGCACTTCGAGAATGGGTTGTGACTCCCTTTATGGCCTGAAATTCGTCAGGTACTTCGCTTAGCCTTCTCGCCGCTCTCTGTCCGCTATCGCAACTTTCTCACTGTTCTTTGTAGGTGCTGCGGTATTATGGGGTGTTGCCGAGCCAGTTGACCCCGAATGCGATCGCGGACATTGTCGCGTTCGCTAGTTACCTGCGGGAGGAGAGGATCGAGTTCAGTCTCCTCGTCTTCCGCAAAGTGTTTTCCTTCCGCGCCTTCCGAGACGGGACCACCTACTTCGCGAGTCAGCACGTCACAGTCTGCGAGACGGTGAACAAGAGTCACTACTGGACCCAGAAGTTCCTCCTGGTGAAGGGGCCCTTCGGCAATCTCCACTTCACCCCCCTCCAGCGGGATGACGCCACTTACCGCCCTCCGAGCTCGCTGAGCGGCGCCGACGCCAAACTTCTCCAATACCTCTCCGGAAAGAACTTCGAAGTCGCCTATCTGCGGCGCAACGTTGACTCGTTACTCATCGTTCCTCAAGGGGAAGGTAGGGCTCGCTCTCGCCCCACTCTCCTTTCCTCTCTCTTCGCTGTGTAACGCTCTTACTCTACAGGCGAGCACGAGATCCCTGTTAATCCTCCGCACGCACAAGGCATCACTCTTACGGCGGACACTCTCGCGACCGTGGCGGCAGAGGCTTGCCGCTATCTTCCTACCATCGGGTTCGGCAAGAAGCGGCCCCCGTCTGCGAGTCAACCGGGTTCGCGACCCTCCTCCAAGAAGTTGAAGGGGAAAACCCTCGCTGTCAAAGATAAGAGCGCGGTCGTTTATCTGAGCGAGACCGACGGCTCGCCCCCTTCCCCTGCGGAAAAGTCGGACCCCCCGGCGAACCAGGGCGCTGGGAGTTCTTCTGTAACCCCCCAACCCAAGGGCCACAAGAACTTCGGTCTGGGTGAGAAAGTTTCTGATATCCTCGGCGAGCCCCTGCTCGCTTGGGATCCTAACGCCAACCGGATTTCTTGCTCCACCCTTCACCCCTCCTGGGTGGAGCTCGGTAAGGCCGGGGAGGAGGCGTTCTCTATCTCCTTCGGCTTATACGGTCGCGAGGACGCCGCCACCTATAAAGATATGGGTCCAAGGCAACTGGTTTATGAAGAAATGCGAGCCCAGTTCCGCTCGACGGAGCTCGCACATATGGCGGGGCGCCGCTATCTGCAGGCGGATAGGGATATCCGCGCGTACAGGGAGGAGCTTAAGAGAGCTCGCGAGGAGATCAAAGGTCTTAAGGAGAGAGAGGAGGTGTCGGAAAGACTTCTCGCCGGGATGCAGGGCAAGATGGTAAGTGGCCCTTGGGCCTCTTTTCTTTGTTGTTTGCGACCTCTGACCTTTGCCTAACTAATTTGATGCTAACTCAGGATGTCGACGTAGCAACCAAGCTCCTCGCTCGCAACAGCGAGCTGGAGTTGGAGAATACCATGCTGAAGGCTCGGGTGGACGAGCTGGTTCGCAGCGTGCTACCTCCTTCTCCTGGGCGAGCCGGTTCTCAACAGAGGGCTGCCGAAAGCGAGGAACAGAGGCGGCGAGATGCACAGGAGGTCGCTAACCTCGTCTTCACGACACTTAAGGGTGCGAGTCTACTAGCTGAAGACGCGATGGAGTTTACAGCCGAAGACGTCTGCCCGGACCTCTTCGACTTGGCGCCATGGTTGGGGGCTTGCAAGAATGGCAAGGGCCCCCCAGAATGAACTCCCTTAGCTCCTCCCCCCCTCCTTTCGAATGTACATTATTCTTTTTGGGCTGGCGAGGTCGCCGCCGAACATAGAAAAATCTTGGAGAATGATAGTTATGATGATTTCTTTTCGTTGTTATTTATGCGCATGCTCGTGTCTCTTTTTTTTTTCTCTCTCGCATTTGGTCTCTTTCTTCCGAACTCTCATGACCCGTTGTTATGCGGCAGTGCTTCTGGGGGGCTCGCGAATGCGCGTGTCAGGGCTCGCCTCGCCGGGGTTCTCCCCTTATGGGTCTCGCGAACCCGGGCTGTCGCCGCCCGCGGATATTGCCCACGAGCTGGGACACCGACATTCTGCGAACTAAAACCCCCTGACTCTAGTATATCAACCCGCTATCTCAGGCCTTGCCTGCCTCAACCCTCTCAATTTTGCGAACCAAACCCTTCTGGCTCTAACACTTCAACCTGTTATCTTAGGCCTTGACCCCTATTGACAGCCTCTCCAGAGAACAACCTGAACCCCCCGTCTAGGCGAGAGCCCGGGAGCGGAATCGATCTGGGGCATTCCAGCACCAATGTTTCCAACCTTGCCAGCCTCTCCAGAGATCAACCTGAACCCCCCGTCTAGGTGAGAGCCCGGGAGCGGAATCGATCTGGGGCATTCCAGCACCAATGTTTCCAACCTTGCCAGCCTCTCCAGAGATCAACCTGAACCCCCCATCTAGGTGAGAGCCCGGGAGCGGAATCGATCTGGGGCATTCCAGCACCAATGTTTCCAACCTTGCCAGCCTCTCCAGAGATCAACTTGAACCCCCCCCCCCCCCCCCCCCCCCCCCCGTCTAGGTGAGAGCCCGGGAGCGGAATCGATCTGGGGCATTCCAGCACCAATGTTTCCAACCTTGCCAGCCTCTCTAGAGATCAACCTGAACCCCCCGTCTAGGTGAGAGCCCGGGAGCGGAATCGATCTGGGGCATTCCAGCACCAGTGTTCCCAACCTTGCCAGCCTCTCCAGAGATCAACCTGAACCCCTCGTCTAGGTGAGAGCCCGGGAGCGGAATCGATCTGGGGCATTCCAGCACCAATGTTTCCAACCTTGCCAGCCTCTCCAGAGATCAACCTGAACCCCCCGTCTAGTTGAGAGCCCGGGAGCGGAATCGATCTGGGGCATTCCAGCACCAATGTTTCCAACCTTGCCAGCCTCTCCAGAGATCAACCTGAACCCCCCGTCTAGGTGAGAGCCCGGGAGCGGAATCGATCTGGGGCATTCCAGCACCAATGTTTCCAACCTTGCCAGCCTCTCCAGAGATCAACCTGAACCCCCCGTCTAGGTGAGAGCCCGGGAGCAGAATCGATCTGGGGCATTCCAGCACCAATGTTTCCAACCTTGCCAGCCTCTCCAGAGATCAACCTGAACCCCCCGTCTAGGTGAGAGCCCGGGAGAGGAATCGATCTGGGGCATTCCAGCACCGTCATACCCAACCTTTGTCACGTCGGCCCGGCAGTAGTTATAAGCATATATAAAAAGAAGGGAGTAAGACATCCGGTAAACAATATAATAAAGCTTTTAAGGGTAAAATCGTTTCAAATCGTCCCCGCTCCTGGCTCGGTCGAGGGGCACCCCCTCCACATCCTGGAGGTGATATCCCCCCGACTTGAGCACCCCGCTTACAATATATGGACCCTCCCAGTTGGGGTTAAGTTTACCCACCGCGGCCCCTCTGTCGGCCGCATCGACCTTCTTCAAGACCAGGTCCCCTTTCTGAAAGTGCCTGATCCGGATATGTTTGTCAAAATATCGAGCCATCCGTCGTTTGACCTCTTCCTGTCTAATGGTGGCCAAGTCCCGGAGTTCTTCCACCAGGTCCAAAGATAGCCTTTGCTCGGCATTGTTATCTTCTAGCCACTCTTCATCCCCCTCGCTTGCAGCGATCACCCGGGGGGTCTTTACCTCAAACTCTATGGGGAGAACGACCTCGGACCCATGAGAGAGCTTGAATGGGGTCTCCCCGGTGGCGGTATTCGGAGTAGTCCTCATGGCCCAGAGGACGGAGGGTAGCTGTTCCACCCAATTTCCTCAAAGGTTCTCCACTTTCTTTTTTAGTAGGTTAACGATTATCTTGTTCGCCGCCTCCACCTGCCCGTTGCTCCTCGGGTGGTGGACCGGAGCGAACCTGAGGTCAATGCCGAGCTGAGTGCAGAAGCCAACAAACTCTTCACTCGCAAACTGCGGCCCATTGTCCGTCACTATAGCTAGAGGGAGTCCATGCCTGCAAATTATTTCCCCCCACACAAAATTCCTTACAACCTGAGAGGTTACCTTAGCAAGTGCTTTCACCTCTACCCACTTGGAGAAGTAGTCGATCATGACCAGCAGGAACTTCCTCTGGCCGCTGGCTTGGGGAAAGGGACCGACCAGGTCCAGCCCCCATATGGCGAAGGGCCAGGGAGCCGTGATGGTCCGGAGTCTTTGAGCTGGGAGGAGCTGGAGCGGAGCATAGAGCTGGCATTTAGGACACTTTCTTGCGAACTCTGCCGCATCCTTGCTGAGAGTGGGCTAGAAGTAGCCTTGCCTCAACACCCTCCCTTCCAGGGTCCGACTCCCGGAGTGACTGCCGCACTCCCCGGAGTGGATTTCTTCCAGCACTCTCGGGACCTCCTCCTCGGAGACACAACGGGCCAGGAGTCCCGAGAGGGTCTTTCTATATAGCCCCCCTGCATGCAAGGAGTAATAAGCGGACTTATACCTGAAGCGCCTCTTGTCCACGTCCTCTCCAGGGAACTGCCCGGAGGATAGGAAGGTGATGAACGGATCCATCCACGAGGCTCGTCGATCCACCTCCATCAATTCTCCTTCCTCGATGGAGGGCCGGAAGAGTTCCGAAGTCGTCCCTCCCGCTCGAGGACCGAACTTGGCTAAGAGGTCCGTCTGGGTGCTCTCCTCCCTCGGCACGTGCTTGATGGAGAAGGTGCGGAACTGCCTGATGACCCCCTTAACCTTCTCCAGGTATAGCAGGAGGGTCGGGTCCTTTGCTTCAAACTCTCCCTTGATCTGGCATGCTACCACCATGGAGTCCGTGGAGACCTCCACGTCCTGCACTCCCAGTTCTCGGGCCAGCCGAAGGCCCGCTATCACCGCTTCGTACTCAGCCTGGTTGTTGGTAATTGGGAAACGGATGTTCAAGGCTTGCTCAATCTGAGTCCCCTGAGGACTTACCAGGACCATTCCCCCTCCATAGGAGTGTTTTCCCGACGCTCCGTCCACCAACATCTTCCATGCCTCTGGGGGAGGTGGCTCGTGCTCCCCCACTTCGGCTGCATAGTCGGCCATGAAGTCTGCCACCGCCTGAGCCCTGACGGACGTCCTGGGCACGAACATGATATTGAATTCACTTAACTCCACGGACCACTTTGCTAACCTTCCCGAGTGCTCCACCCCTTCCATGATTTTTCGGAGCGGGTGGTCCGTCACTATCTTGATTGAATGGGCTTGAAAGTAAGGTCGGAGCCTCCGGGCCGACACCACCAATGTGAAGGCTAACTTTTCTAGGATCGGGTACCGGAGCTCTGCCTTCTTCAGCACTCGGCTGACGTAGTAGATAGGGAACTGTTTCTTTCCCTCCTCCCGGATTAGCACGAAACTTACCGCTTCGGATCCTACCCCTAGGTACAGAGATAGGTCTTCCCCTGGCCTCGGTCCCTGGAGCAGAGGGGTTTGGGTGAGTTGTTCCTTCAGAGCCTGGAAGGCTTTCTCGCACTCCGGGGTCCATTCAAACTTCTTGTTGCCCCGCAGCACCTTGAAGAAAGGCGCACACTTTTCTCCCGCCTTGGAGAGGAACCTGCTGAGCCCAGCCAACTTCCCTATAAGGCTCTGAACCTCCTTCGGATTTCTCGGCGACCCCAACTCCATCACCGCTTTAACTTTGTCCGGGTTAGGTTCCACTCCCGCGGGGGTGAGCAAGTGGCCCAGGAACTTCCCTCGGCTCGCCCCGAAGACACACTTCAAGGGATTGAGTTTCATCTTGTACCGTCGCAGGGTCCCGAATGTCTCTTCGAGGTCTCGGAGGTGAGACCCAAGGTCCCGGCTCTTCACCATGAGGTCATCTACATAAACCTCTAAGTTTCTTCCCTTCTGCTCGCGGAAGACTCTGTCCATCATCCTTTGGTATGTGGCACCTGCATTCTTGAGCCCGAACGGCATCATTTTATAACAGTAGCATCCATCCCCCGTGATGAAGGAGACATCTTTGATGTCTGGGGGATGCATGCGGATTTGATGGTAACCTGAAAAAGCATCTAAGAAAGACATTACAGGAAAATCGACGGCTGAGTCAACCAGCGCGTCGATTCTAGGCAGGGGGTAACAATCCTTAGGGCATGATTTATTAAGCAAGGAAAAGTCGATACACATCCTCCACTTACCTCCCCCTTTTTTCACCATAACGACGTTGGAGACCCAGCCTGGATACTGGATCTCCGATACAAAGCCTGCCTGCAGGAGCTTGCCCACCTCCTCGTGGATGGGCCCTTCCATCTTGTCTACGACGGCCCTCCTCTTCTGGCGGATGGGGCGGGCGCCGGGGTCGAGGTTGAGGCGATGGCAAGCCACATCCGTGTCGATCCCGGGCATTTCCGCGGCACTCCAAGCGAAGACATCCACGTTCTTCTATACGCAAGCCAGAATCTCCGCTTGATCTTCCGGGCTGAGTTCTCCGCTGACCCAGACTTTTTCCACCACCCCCAGCCGGGTGGTGACCTCGAGCTCTACGACCTCGTCCACAGCCTCCAACCGGGACTGCTCTCCCCAAGCCCTCTCCTCTTCGGCACAAGTGGGAGCCTGGGTTTCCTCCTCGACTTCCTTCTCTACCACCATCAGCTCTTCCGCCCTTCCCTCCTGGGCCTTCTCTTCTTCTTCCTTTCCTTCCGCCCGGGGTACCTCAGCTACCCCTTCCTGGGCATGGACTTCATCTCCCTCCATCTTCTCCTCGGCTACCTCCATACTTCCGGCTTCGGCCGCCTCCTCCATCATCCTATCCCACTCCTCAACTTCTCCCATCCAGGAGATGGTGTTGACAGCCGTTACGTAGCACTGTCTCGCCACCTTGGGATCCCCCCTGATCCGCACCTGAACCCCTCCGTCGTTGAATTTAAGGCATTGATGAAAGGTGGAAGGGACACAGCGAAACGCGCTGATGAGTGGCCGTCCGAAGATAGCGCTGTAACTGCTTGGGGCGTCCACTATGACAAAACGACAGTTCCGGGACTGCCCACCCAGGGTCACATGAAGCCCTACTCCCCCTTCTACTTCCTTCCTCTCCCCCGAGAATCCGAACAGAGGGCCATCTGAGGCCAACACCCTCCTGGGCTCCACCTCCATCTTGCCGAACGCCTTCTTGAAGATGACGTTGACCGAACTTCCGCTGTCCACTAGGATCCGGGAGACAGTGAAGTTCTCGATCGCCGTCTGAATAACCAGCGTGTCGCAGAACGGGTCCTCATAGCCCGGCATGTCTTTATGGGTGAAAACGATTTTTTCGGCCGGGGGCGGAGCGGTGGATGTCGAAGCCACGCTTCGGCGGTAGATGGTATGGAGGCTAGCCTTGCGGGTCGCCTCCACCCCTACCCCCCCATGGATCACCCCGATCCCTCCTCTACTTCCCATATCGGTTCTATCCTCACACCTTTCCTCATCCTCCTCTCGAGGTTCAACCTCCACGATCCTTACTGGCTGCTGCTGTGGTGGCGCGGGCGCTCTGCCCCTCTTCACTTCTAGGAACTCCGGACAGGTGTCCGTCGAGTGACCTTCCACATCATGGAAGATACAATATGGCAACGCCACTTCCCTTGCCTCGGCCTCTGCCATCCTATTCCTTCTCCTCCTAGCGGCTGCCGTTTCTGCCTCTCCTCCCCTTCCTCTTCCTCTTCCTCTTCCTCGTCCAATCGCCATGGCCTGTTGGGGAGGGGGAGGCATTTGCATCGGACCTTGCCTCCACCCTAACTGGGGGGGCCTCCATTGACCTCCGACATGGTTACCCCTTCCTGGGCCGTAACCCCTTCCCTGCCCATGCATTCCTCCACCTTGCGGCCTCCATTCCCCCTCCGGGGCCCGGGGCTCTTCCCTTCTCCTGACCTCCTGCTGCCTCACCTCCGGCTCACTGAGCTTTGCTAGCCTCTTGGTGAGCTCCGGATTGGATTCCTCACTCGCGACTTCCTCCGACACCCTCTCCATCAGCTCTTCAAAGGAGACGGGGGCTTTTCTCTTCAACGCCATCATGAAGAAACTCTCTTTCAACCCGACCGTAAAGGCGAGTTGGAGTGCAAACCCAGGCATCTCCTGAGTGAGCTGCAATTCCTCCTGGAACCGATCGGCATACTGAGCCAGCGACTCCCTGGGTCCTTGCTTCACTGCGAAGAGGGAATCAGCGTCCTTCTTCCTCTTTTTTGAGGTCGAGAACCTCAGCAAAAAACTTCGGCGCAAATCCTCGAACGAGTAGATTGACCCTGCAGGGAGATGATGGAACCAGTCCCTGGCCTTCTCCTTGAGGGTGACGGCAAAGAGCCGACCCTTGAAGGCATCTGACATCGGCCTGATGGAGACCGAGTCTTCGAAACTCTGCAGGTGCTGGACAGGGTCATCTCTACCGTTGTAGTACACCCGGTCCCATTCTCCAAATCCCCCCGGGACGGGTGCGGAAAGCACCAACTCGCAAAAGGGGCTTCCCCCTCCTGTCACTCTTCCTGGCTCCACTCGTCCCCCAAGCTCGCTCGCCAAACTTAAGCTCGCCGGGACTGTGCTCGCGAGGGCGGTGCTCGCCTGAACCACCCCGACAGTCGCCGCTTCCTCTTGGCGCGCACTCGCCAGTGTCGCGCTCGCTGGGACGGAGCTCGCCAGCACTGAGCTTGCAGGCACGGAGCTCGCCGGACTGGCGAACAGCACTCGCCCTTCCTGGCTCTGACCTAAACCAACGGCAACTTCCTTTCCAGCCCTTCCTCCTGGTGCCTTCTCGCCGACTGCTGTTGGGGGAGGGGTCGCTTGAGGTGCTGGGGTCGCAAACTCACTTCGCAGAGCTGTGACCGTGAACCCCAAGGTGTCGAGCACCTCCTTTCTGAAATCCGCGAGCATCCTAGCCATCGCCTCCTGAGGAGTCTCGCCGAACTCCTCGCCCTGCTCCTCATCTCCTGCCATAACCTTTCTCTGGAACTTTCTTGAACCAGCCACGCTCCACGCTCACCGCACCAAAAATGTTGAAACCAATTTCTCGGTCTCTTGTGGAGCTCGGGGCCCTCAACGAATTGAGGGGCGACTAGCCCTTACCGGTCCCTCGGAAGAGATAGGCAGATAACCCGGACAAAGAACAAAGACCCTGGTCTCAGCAAGGAGGTCCCTCTACTAACCCGGAAGATCGTTGAGCGCTTCCCCTCCCAAGCCAAAGCTAAGACTCGGGTACCTTGGAGAGCTAGAGAGCCCAAACCAAAGCGACCTATGGAGAGAAGAAGGCTCAAAGATTCTGAAACCGGTCCCCTTCCAAGGTGCCCCTTAAGGTCTATTTAGAGATTTTGGTTTTGTGGTCTGTCAATAGCCAACTCCCGCTGTCCCTTCTTACTATCCGCACCCCAAATTGGTCTGCTAACAGCCAAGCTCCGCTGTTCGGAGGGGCTACCCGCAGACCACCAGGGGTTTTTTGGTAAAGGACCACCCCAGGCGCCGGCGAACCAGAGACCCCTGACCTGTTCAGCGAACACGGGGCTCGCCGAAAGATTTGGCTGGCTCGCCAAAGCCGCCTAGCGAACTCCTCCGACCGGCTGGCTCGCCTTCCTCTACGGCTCGCCTGCCGAACCGCTCCTTAGCGGGCCGAGCTCGCCAAAATGGCTAACTGTACCCCAGAAATGGCTATTTGTACCCCCAAGGTCCCGGACCTGCCTAGCGAGCTCCTCCGACCGGCAGGCTCGCCAAAGCCACCTAGCGAACTCCTCCGACCGGCTGGCTCGCCTGCCTCTAGGGCTCGCCTGCCGAACCGCTCCTTAGCTCACTCCCTAGGTTGTGCGAACCAGGGACCCTTCCTGGCGAACATCGGGGTTGTACACCACTAAGGGTGCGGCTTGGCCGCACCCCACTCGGGGTGCGGTTAGGCTGCGCCCCCGTGGAGGGGTGGCCTGCGCACTACCGCGCGCGCTACCATGCGGTAGCGCCGCGCGGTAGTATTGGGGCGGCTTGGCCGCACCCCATTAGGGGTGCGGTTAGGTTGCGCCCCCGCGGAGGGGCGGCATGCGCGCTACGGCGCGCTACCGTGCGGTAGCGCCGCGCGGTAGTGTTACCGCGCGGTTGCGGGCGGTCCGACGAGGGCGGTTGGCCATGGAGAGAGTGGGCTTGCCCACTTCCCCACTCTCCCCTCATCATGATAGTGGCCTTGGGGAGTAACCACCTCTTCTTATGCATATAAATAAATGGGAGTCTTGTATGAGTACGCATCAGACTCCACTACCACCACTTCTCTTTAGCGGGGTTTTTCTCTAAACGCAGCCCATAATTATACAGGTATACATCATAATCCCCCCAAACCTTCGGAGTCCGGATCACTGCGCGGAGGAGTTCGGAGGTTTTGACTTTTCTGCGGCGGCTTTGGATATTGTTATCTCTGTGTGACGTGCTAGGGGTTGTTGCCCGACCCTTGTTGTGAGAGAATCTTATGTCTTGCCTTGATAGGTTGTGGGAGTGCTGTCCAGCGGTTGTGTTGAAGATTGCGGCGAGCCTGCCATTTAGCGTCGGTACCTGAGTAGCTTGGTGGTTGTCCACAAAATGTTAGATTAGTTGGCGTGAGTCTGAGCTCGCGGCTTTTTATAAATTCGCGCGAGTCTGAGCTCGCGGCTTTTACATAGAAGATAAGTTTGCACGGTGAATAACGGGCGTATTCAAACCGTGGGCGAACGTAGGGGCAGACACTTATGACGTCGGGACCTTACCGCGGTGGAGAAGGGCGAGCCTTCAATCGATGACAGTGAGAGATTGCTGTGAGCGCGCCACTCAGAGGCAGTTGCTGCTCATTAGTGCACTGCCTGAAGGCAGTTGCTGCTCATTAGCGCACTGCCTGAAGGTAAGTGCTGTTCATTAGCGCACTGCCTGTAGGCAGGTGCTGTTCATTAGCGCACCGCTTGGAGGCAGGTGCTGTTCATTAGCGCACTGCATGGAGGCAGGTGCTTTTCATTAGCGCACTGCCTGGAGGCAGGTGCTGTTCATTAGCGCACTGTCTGGGGGCAGGTGCTGTTCATTAGCGCACTGCCTGGAGGCAGGTGCTGTTCATTAGCGCACTGCCTGTAGGCAGGTGCTGTTCATTAGCGCACTGCCTGGAGGCAGGTGCTGTTCATTAGCGCACTGCCTGGAGGCAGGTGCTGTTCATTAGCGCACTGCCTGTAGGCAGGTGCTGTTCATTAGCGCACTGCCTGGAGGCAGGTGTTGTTCATTAGCGCACTGCCTGGAGGCAGGTGCTGTTCATTAGCGCACTGCCTGTAGGCAGGTGTTGTTCATTAGCGCACTGCCTGGAGGCAGGTGCTGTTCATTAGCGCACTGCCTGGAGGCAGGTGCTGTTCATTAGCGCACTGCCTGGGGGCAGGTGCTGTTCATTAACGCACTGGCTTGAGGCAGGTGTTGTTCATTAGCGCACTGCCCTGAGGCAGGTTCTGTCATTAGCACACTGTCTTGAGGCAGGTGATGTTCATTAGCGCACTGCCTTGAGGCAGGCGCTGTTCATTAGCGCACTGCCTGGAGGCAGGTGCTGTTCATTAGCGCACTGCCTGAAGGCATGTGCTGTTTATGCAAATAGACGTCTTTACGTAGTTTCGATAGCACAGGATATGACATGCTTGGAATGATTAACTTTAAAAACAATTAATAGTGGCAATTTACACAAAGTTTTTACAGAAACAAAGTTGACAGAATATTTCAGTGGCGCTGGTAGAGCCCAGCTGATGGGTATGAAGCTTTCTCCTGAGATGACTGCCTTAAGGGTTTCTCTCGGTCCTTCCTGGCAGGCCGCTAGCTGATCTCCTGCTAGCTGAATCGTCGCCTAGTCTCGTAGGAATTTCCCCAGTAGGCCTTGTTTGACGAGACGCTCGATTTCATCCTTAAGCTTGGAGCAATTTTCCGTGTCATGTCCTTGTCCACGATGGAACTCACAATATTTTTTCTGGTCCCCCGCATTTTTAGCGAGGGGTCTGGGCTTGCGGAGCGTCTGGTCATCTTTGATTGCGTACAGTACGTTAGTCCTGGTAGTGTTCAAGGGAGTGTAGTTCTGATGTTGGCGAGATCCTCGGTCTCAGCTGGGGTTGTCGTAATGCTTATTTTTCTTATTGGGAACTGTCTGCGGCAGCGGCTCCTCTTTCTTCCTCTTCGAGCTCCCCTCAAACTGCCGGCGGTGCGCTTCAATTGCCTCATCTTCTGCTATCTGGGCCTCGATTCGCTGAATGAGGTCAGGATAGCTTGGTGCGGTTTCTCTCATTAGAGCTGAGTAGAAGCCACTTGGGCGGAGACCTCTAAGGAAGACTCCTCGCAAGAGCTCGGGTTCGACCCCCGGGATTTATCGAGCCTCCGAGGTGAAGCGTCGGAAAAAATATTTGAGAGTCTCTCCGTCATTTTGGCGGATTCCTGAGAGATGGGAGGGATCTCGGACAATCCTACGATTGGCGATGAACTGGTCCACGAACTGCTGCGCCATTTCTGTGAAGTTGTTGATGGCCCCATCTCGCAGGGAGTGGAACCAAGTGCGCGCTTGTCCCTTCAAGGTTGTCGGGAACACTTGACAGAGGAGTTGATCGGGGGCGCTGTAAATCCTCATGATGGTGGTGAAGTGATTGACATGTTCCAGTGGGTCGTCCATCCCGTCGAACGTTTCGATGTTGGGAAGCTTGAAACCGTTTGGAACTGGATGGGCCAAGACTTGAGGCGATAGTAGGGAGCCATGGTGTGCGGGACGGCGAGCGAGGGCTACGCGTCGCCCCGCCTGGATGTATTCTTCCTCTATCATGTCGCATATTTCTTCTCGTGTGGTTCTTTCTACTGCTCGGCCAGGGACAGCTCTTCTTGGGAGACGGTGATGGTGGTCAGCTCCTGGGCTCTCTGGCTGGGGGAGCAGGATGGGCGGAGCTTGCCGCGTCGGAGAATTCTTCTGAGGCTTCTTCCTCTCGAACGATCTCCTCGTTCGGGGCATGACTCGGAGCTGGGGGCGGCGGAACGTTCAACGCTGGCAGTTGAACGGGAACCCGAGGAGCCCCGAGATTTCTTACAAGAGCCAGCATCTCGGCTTGCTGTTCTTCCATCTGCCGCATGCGCCCTTCCAGTATTGCTGTGGGCGTAGGCACTGCCTCTTCTGCAAGAGGCGCATTAATAAGCGAGTGGGAGGGAGTTGGGTCAACGCGTCCCTCCGGGATTGATTCTTCAGTAGTGCGAGCACTTTTTCTTGCCATTGTAATTGGTGGCTAAGCGCTTCCTTTAGCGAGTCTTTGCAGAGTTTTGGGAATCGTTTCCCACAGACGGCGTCAAACTGTTGCGGGTCGCTCGGGTGCTCTGGTAGACCGGTTGAATTGAACCACCTTAGCTCGGAAGCCAACCGAGCGCGCAAACAGTCAATTAGAGATTCGTTGAGTACACTGGGACTTTTTAACGTGAAAAACCCGGAAAGGGTAAAAAACCACGTGGCCGGAGCTGTGCCGACCAAACTTCACTATCTTCTCAGAGCTTACAATTAGGTGCTTAGAAGTCGAGCGCGACAGGCCGCCGCTCGTTACAATAATAGAGAGAGAGAGGGATTTCCGAGGGTGACAGGTCACCCCTCGGAAAACTAAGTTTTTTTCCTTCTGAGAACTTTGGGGAACAAAAGTGAGAATGCTCCGGGGAACGAAAGTGAGAATGCTGAGTCGTCTTTCGGGATGAGGGAAATCTTCAAGTCCACGAAGGAGATCTTCAAGCGCCGAAGGAGAATCCCGTGGAAATCTTCGAGGAGCTCTCCCGGGTGCAGAAGGCAAAAGTCCTCCTAAATGAAGGTTCTGGGCTCCTTTTATAGCTTTGGCCGGGGGTAGCCCGGTAATTTCTCCATTGTAACCACCGTAACCACCTGGAGGACGAATCACGTTTTCCGATTCAGAGCATACGGATCGCCATTTTTCATAAATGACCGTCTCGCCCCTGGGCAGTTCGGGCAGCTTTGTTGAAGGCGAAAAGGCGACGAATTGTTCCTGAAATCTGAGAAGCTAGAAAGACAAAATGTGAGCATGCTAGAAAGATAAAATGTGAGCATGCTAGAAAGATAAAATGTGAGCATGCTAGAAAGATAAAATGTGAGCATGCTAGAAAGACAAAAAGTGAGCATGCTAGAAAGACAAAAAGTGAGCGTGCCCGAAATGTGAAAGTGATCCGGGCGCGCAAGCGCGCTCCGAAGCGTTCTGAGCGTGCAACGAACACGGAAGTGCTCCGAACGCACTTAGAGGCATTCTGAGCATGCTACGAGCGCGGGAGCGCTCTGAGCGGAGTAAGGGGCCCAAAGGGCGCACATCGAGCTTGGAGAGGGGGGACACACCCGAACGCCTCCACGGGGAGGGGGCTTGACCGCACCCCAAGGGGTGCGGTTTGGCCGCACCCCACTAGGGGTGCGGCTTGGCCGCACCCCAAAGGGGGTGCGGCCCGGCCGCACCCCACTAAGGGTGCGGCTTGGCCGCACCCCACTCGGGGTGCGGTTAGGCTGCGCCCCCGTGGAGGGGCGGCCTGCGCGCTACCGCGCGTGCTACCGTGCGGTAGCGCCGCGCGGTAGTGTTGTGGCGGCTTGGCCGCACCCCATTAGGGGTGCGGTTAGGCTGCGCCCCCGCGAAGGGGAGGCCTGCGCGCTACC
The DNA here is from genome assembly GCA_033032865.1 of Dactylorhiza incarnata. NCBI lineage: Eukaryota > Viridiplantae > Streptophyta > Magnoliopsida > Asparagales > Orchidaceae > Dactylorhiza > Dactylorhiza incarnata. Next base: position 770,342 of record JAWHQI010000305.1, on the reverse strand, counting down.
GTGCGGTAGTGTTACCGCGCGGTTGTGGGCGGTCCGACGAGGGCGGTTGGCCATGGAGAAAGTGGGCTTGCCCACTTCCCCACTCTCCCATCATCATGATAGTGGCCTTGGGGAGTAACCACCTCTTCTTATGCATATAAATGAATGGGAGTCTTGTATGAGTACGCATCAGACTCCACTACCACCACTTCTCTTTAGCGGGGTTTTTCTCTAAGCGCAACCCATAATTATACGGTTATACATCAAGAGGAATAAGAATAAGATACCATTAATAATTTGTCACAAAGTAATATTAACTCTTCAATCAAATCTATTTCATTTATATCTATGACTTATGCAGTTATGTTTTATGCTTATATTACATTTTTTTTTTTGCATATTCAAAAGATTAACCCATTAATTGAACGAGTTTTGTTGCGAACCACTCAAGGCTCCGGTAGACCGGACTAAATTGAACCGTCTTAGCCCGAGAGCGTTTGAGCGTGCAAACAGTCATAGAAAAAGAAAAGCCTACAAGACAATTTTTTTAACGTGGAAAACTCGTCGACTGGGTGAAAAACCACGCGGTCGGGTCTGTGCCGATCAAAACATCCACTATTTGTTGGTTGTTGTACAAAGTTGTTATGAAGAACTCAAGAGCGACATGCCGCTTCGCGTTACAATTGTTAAGAGAGAGGTGCTCAATGGGTGACAAGTCACCGCTCACGGAGCTAAGTCTTTTGTCTGTTGCAGAGGGGAATGTTGCACTCTGAGCGCTCTGGAGATTTTGACTGCAACTTGAAGGTTGGATCGATGTGCTCTGTGCGCCTTTTGTCTCTGCGGCTTTTCTCCTGCTGCGCGAGAAGAGTTTAGAGTACTAGTCTTGCTGGTGGCTAGCACGCTTGTTGTTGTGTATGCGGGGTGTGCTTGGAGTGATCTTGAGAGCAAAGTGCACGAAGGCGCGCTTGGAGCAGTCTTGAGAGCGGAGCGCACGGGGACGCGCTTGGAGTGGAGCGCACGGGAGCGCGCTTGGAGCAGTCTTGAGAGTGGAAGAATGCCTTCGAAGGATCTTCAAGGTGCTCGAAGATCTTCGAAGGCGAGGGAGATCTTTCGAAGAGGAAGGAGATCTTCGAAGGAGGATGAAGATTTTCGTCCGTCTTCGAAGTGCTTGAAGGAGATCTTCGAAGGGGGATGAAGATCTTCGTCCGTCTTCGAAGTGCTTGAAGGTTCCTTCAAGGGCGGCTTCGAAGAGGAGAGAGATCTTCAAGAGGAAGAGGAAGGAGGAGGAGAAAAGGATGGAAATGAGAGAAGCATCGGAGTTCTATTTATAGGCCTCATAGGTGGTTACGGTAGTTGTGCGGTTATTCGCAGGCCGTAACCACCATAATTGTTATTTGCAGTCCGATTTTATATAAATTAATACACATATTTCATAAATAATTTACTGCACGTAGGCCGATATGATTTCAGATATTTACACCCACCCATAATGAGTGGTTACGGTTGTTATGGTGGTTATTCGGCTACCCGCACACCATAACCAATTTATGTGTTACACACCATAACTAATTTATGTGTTATACGCACACCCCTTTGTATAGTTTTGTGGTGATATGTATTCATATGACAGATATGGTTATGCGCACACCATAATCATATTATTTGCTATATTATTTGTTATACACAGACCGTATTGAAGGATTTTACTATATACATCTCACGATATGAGATTTTACTATCTGCACCTCATGTTAGAGGATTTTACTATTTACACCCCATGTTGGAGGATTTTACTATTTGCATCTCATGATGGGGGATTTTACTATTTGCACCTCATGACGGGGGATTTTACTATTTACACCATCATGTTGGATGATTTTACTACTTGCACCGCACGATAAAGGAATTCACTATTTGCACCCAATGTTGGGTGATTGCGGGGCTAGTCGGGTTACTTTGGTCAACCTCATTTCCTCCACCAAATGAGGCGGGTGTTTTGGCTATTCGCAGCCCGGAGTAGGGGGTACATATCAAGTTTCAATATATATGTACACGTATTCAAAGTTTTTATTGATTCAACAACCGGTTCATGGTTCAACGGTGACGATATAAAAAAATATTAAAATATAATTGTGATTATTTAACTAATATAATAAAGGCATATTAATACATTTGATAGATCAAAATATAAAAAAATGCTCCATTCATTTGCATCGTTTTCATTTATCGTTTTCGTTTTACTTGAAAACAAAAATATTGCATGTTTTCGTTTTGGGCCAAAAAGAAAACTTTTGTTTGGTTGCAGAATGATATTCGGGTGCAGTTTTGAATCTACTAATACATGTGTTCGTCTGCAAGATGATTTTCAAATCCAGTTTTAACATTTTAAATCTAAGAATACATAATTGAACCCACTAAACTTACAAAACTACGAATTAACATTGATTGTGAATTAATATCATTAAGCAGAAACAAATCCAGCTTGAAAATTTTTCTTTTATGATTGCGAATTTGTTTCGGAATCCACTCATCCAGAACTTGAAGGCAAAAAACAGAGGAAACCGAATAGTGAGATCAAAAGAAAGGGGCAAGTGATCTACAAGCCAAAAAAAAGAACTCACTCAAAACCAAATCATTATTCATCAATTTAAAGCTAATGTGGAAGCTAAAAATGATCTACAGGTTCTAATTCTGGAAATGCCTTCTTTTGCATAGACTAGAGTGAAGAAACTCCTTCAACTGCATGATCTGATAGTTTAGAAATTTTTTGTTTATGAAGTAACTGTTACCCATTCATTCCCCCAAATGAATGCAGAACTTGTTGCGTACCCATAAAGGTCTTGGGGTGCGTCTAGAGAAAACCCCGCTAAAGAGAGGAGGGGGAACCAGTCGAACCCCGGATCGCGGAAGTAGAGGACCCGCCGCGCAAGTACGACGCGCTAGAAACAGCGCCAGGTAAGCACAAAACCGCACCCCACTACCGGGGTGCGGTTAGCCCGCGCCCCGCTAAGTAGGGGGCGGTTAGCCCGCACCCCACCCGCATGGGGTGCGCCCGGGTCGGCCAAGCCGCACCCTCCCCCCATAGGGGGGTGCGGCCAAGCCGCCCCCCACCATGGGGGAGCGGCCAAGCCGCACCCCCCCATGGGGGGTGCGGCCCAACCGCACCCCCCATAGGGGGGTGCGGCCCAACCGCACCCCCCATAGGGGGTGCGGCCAACCCGCACCCCCCATAGGGGGGTGTGGCCATAGGAGGGTGCGGCCAAACCGCACCCTCCCATGTGAGGTGTGGCCCAGTCCCCCTCCGTAGAGGACACCGCATCCCCGCGTCGGAAAGGGTCGAAGTCCGCTTTTCCTGGCTTCGCTCACTTTTACGCCTCGCCTCGCCCGCACCCCCCATAGGGGGGTGCGGCCAAACCGCACCCCCCTTGGGGGGTGCGGCCCAACCGCACCCCCCATAGGGGGTGCGGCCAACCCGCACCCCCCATAGGGGGGTGTGGCCATAGGAGGGTGCGGCCAAACCGCACCCTCCCATGTGAGGTGTGGCCCAGTCCCCCTCCGTAGAGGACACCGCATCCCCGCGTCGGAAAGGGTCGAAGTCCGCTTTTCCTGGCTTCGCTCACTTTTACGCCTCGCCTCGCTCACTTTTACGCCTCGCCTCGCTCACTTTTCCGCCTCGGTTCGCTCACTTTTTGTCTTTTCAGTCTCTCACTTTTCAGGAACGGCTTGTCGCCTTTCCTCAAAGGGCAAGATGGTCATTTACGAAAAATGGTGATCCAAGTGCCCCAAATCGAGAAATATGATTCGTCAGCCAAGGTGGTTATGGTGGTTACGGTGGCAAAATTACCGGGATACCCCCGGCCAAAGCTATAAAAAGTCCCCCAATGCTTCATTTAGAGGATCCGGCCTTCATGACCAGAGAGAGCTCCTTGAAGATTTCCACGGATTTCTCCTTCGGTGCTTGAAGATCTTCTTCGTGGACTTAGAGATTTCCTTCTTCGCGAAAGCGGACAAGGCTCCCGCTTTCGTTCTCAGAAAAGCGGACAAGGCTCCCGTTTTCGTTCTCAGGGAAGCGGACAAGGCTCCCGCTTTCGTTCTCAGGAAAGCGGACAGGGCAGTCTCACTTCTGTCTTCTCGAAAGCAAACAGGGCAGTCTCACCTCTGTCCTCTGGAAAGCAGACACGGCCTTCTCACTTTCGTTCACTGCTGTACTCATAGGAAAAGTACTTAGTTTTTCCGAGAGGTGTCCTGTCACCTTCGGAGTGCTCTCCCTCTCTCTCTCTCTCCATTATTGTAACGAGCAGCGGCCTGTCGCGCTCGATCTCTAAGCATATAATTGTAACCCCTCGGGAGATAGTGAAGTTTGGTCGGCACAGCTCCGGCCACGTGGTTTTTCACCCTTTCCGGGTTTTCCACGCTAAAAAGTCTCAGTGTACTCAGCAATCTCAAAATTGACTGTTTGCGCGCTTAGATCGCTCCCGAGCTAAAGTGGTTCAGTTGAACCGGTCTACCAAGAGCCCTAAGCGACCCGCAACAGTTTGGCGCCATCTGTGGGAACAGTACCCAAAACTCTCTGAAGGCCAACTGCAATGGCAAGAAAGAGTGCTCGCACTACTGAAGGATCAATGCCGGAGGGGCGCGTCGACCCAGCCCCCTCCCACTCGTTTATCAACGCGCCTCCCGGGGAGGAGGCAATACCTGCTCCCGTAGCTGGGCTGGAAGTGCGCATGCAGCATATTGAAGAACACCAAGCCGAGATGTTGGCTCTCGTAAGGAATCTCGGGGCGCCTCAAGTCCCGATCCAACCGCCGGCCCTGAACGCACCGCCACCCCCAGTTCCGAATCACGCCCCAAATGAAGAGGTCGTTCGGGAGGACGAAGCCTCGGAAGGATTCTCCAATGCAGCAAGCTCCGCTCACCTCGCCCCGCCAGCTAGGGGCCCAGAAGCTGACCACCCTCGCAATCACGCGAGAAGAGATGCCCCTGATCGAGCAACAGGAAGAACCACGCGAGAAGAAATACACGACATGATAGAAGAGGAGTACGTCCGAGCAGGGCGACGCGCAGTTCTCGCCCGTCGTCCCGCGCACCACGGCTCCCCACTGTCACCGCAAGTCCTGGCCCATCCAATCCCGAACGGCTTCAAGCTTCCAAGCATCGAGACATTTGACGGGACGGATGATCCGTTAGAGCATGTCAATCACTTCACCACCGTCATGAGGATTTATAGCGCCCCTGATCAGCTCCTCTGTCAAGTGTTCCCGGCAACCTTGAAGGGACAAGCACGCACTTGGTTCCACTCCCTACCGAATGGGGCCATCAGCAACTTCACGGAACTGGCACAGCAGTTCGCGGACCAATTCATCGCCAACCGCAGAATTGTCCGAGATCCCTCCCACCTCTCAGGGATCCGCCAAAATGACGGTGAAACACTCAAAGATTTCTTCAGACGCTTCACTACGGAGGCTCGTCAAATCCCAGGGGTGGACCCTGAGCTCCTGCGGGGAGTCTTTCTTGGAGGACTCCGCCCAAGCGGCTTCTACTCAGCTCTCATGAGAGAAATCGTGCCAAGTTACCCCGACCTCGTTCGCCGAGTCGAGGCTCAAATAGCTGCGGATGAGGCCATCGAGGCCCATCGCCGGCAGTTTGAAGGTAACCAAGGAAGGAAGAGAGGATCCGATCAAGCCCCCCGAGAGCGAGAGGAGCGACGCGGCGGGGAGCGCCGCGGTGGCGAACGCCGTCGTAATCCCCAAAGGGACCTGGAACCGCTACCGCCCCGGATCTACACCCCATTGAACACCACTAGAAAGAATGTACTCTACGCCATCCGGAACAACCCAGAGCTTCGCATGCCCCGGGCGCAACCCCCAAATCCGAGGGGTGACCAATCCAAGTACTGCGAATTCCGTCGAGGGACCGGGCATACCACCGAGGAATGCACCAGACTTAAAGACGAGATCGAGCGCCTCGTCCGCCAGGGACTCCTGGGCAGATTCCTACAAGGCCAGATCCCTAATCAGCACCAGCAGCCTAGGGAGGCAAGGGAGCAACCTCCCGCTCCCCGAGGCGCAGGAGGAGGAAGACCGATGGTAGGAGAGATCGAGACGATCGCCGGACCCTCCGTCTCAGCGTCACAAATCCTCTCAATTGCCCAGTCCGGGAGGGACCACGAAGAAAAGAAGCTCAAGCAGGACGTCACGATCGCTTTCGGAGAAGAAGATCTGCAGGGGTTACGGCTCCCACACCAGGATCCGCTCGTAATAAGTGCAGGGATAGGAGATCCTTGCTTCAAGGTGAAGAGAATACTGGTCGACAATGGAAGCTCAGTGGACGTTCTGTTCCTCTCCACTCTGCAAAATATGAAGCTCACAAAAGATCATCTCAGCCCTGCAGCCGGGCCCGTCTACGGCTTCGATAATAGACCTGTCCCGGTGCTAGGGATGATCACTCTCCCCGTCACGTTGGGCGAGTTTCCAAGGCAGTCCACATATAGCATCCAGTTCGTGGTGGTGGAGTCTACCTCCGCCTATAATGCCATCTTCGGGAGGCCGCTCCAATCAATCTTCGGAGCAGTCCCATCCATTCCGCATCTGGCTATGAAGTTCCCAACTGCCGCCGGCATAGGAATCGTAAGAGGAGACCAAGAAGCAACCCGAACATGTTACTTAAAGCAGGCTCAGCCGGTAAAGGAGACCGCTCTCAACATCAATAACTTCGACCTCCGAGACGAGGCCACTTTACAGCGCGGAGCACCTGTTGAGGGGCTAATAGAAGTACCACTCTCCCAGCAAGACCCGGCTCGAACTGTTCAAGTCGGGTCACTTTTATCGAAAGAAGAACGAGAGGAGCTTACGGCCTTCTTACAAAGAAATGGGGATATCTTCGCCTGGAGACCGGAAGACATGCCAGGGGTAGACCCTGACGTCATCTACCACTCTTTAAACATCAACCCCGCCTGCCGGCCTGTAATTCAAAAGAAGAGAAACTTTGCCCCCGAACGATTGAAGGCGATCGAGGAGGAGGTAGCCAAACTTCTGGATGCAGGATTCATACGAGAAGCAGAATACCCCACGTGGCTGGCTAACGTAGTCATGGTAAAGAAGGCCTCGGGAAAATGGCGAATGTGCGTCGAATATAGCAACCTGAACAAGGCATGCCCAAAAGACAGCTTCCCCCTCCCAAGGATCGACCAACTCGTCGACGCGACGGTCGACCACGAGCTACTTAGCTTCATGGACGCTTACTCAGGTTACAACCAGATAAGGATGAACCCGGCGGACGAAGAGCATACCGCCTTCCGCACCGACAGAGGAGTCTATTGCTACAAGGTAATGCCCTTCGGCCTTAAAAACGCTGGAGCCACCTATCAAAGGCTAATGAACAAGGTCTTCAAGAACCTCAAACAGAGAGACGATGGAGGTTTACGTGGACGATATGCTAGTGAAGAGCGTACACCGTTGCGACCACTTGAAAGACATGGGAAAGTGCTTTCAGCTTCTCCGTCGCTTCCAAATGCAGCTCAATCCCAGCAAGTGCGCATTCGGTGTGACGGCGGGAAAATTCTTGGGTTTCATGGTAACCCATCGAGGAATTGAGGCCAACCCCGAAAAGATCAAGGCGTTAGAAGATATGTCGCCACCTCGTTCAATTAAGGAAGTGCAACGTCTAAACGGGAGGATCGCTGCGTTATCCCATTTCCTATCACGGACAGGAGACAAATACCTCCCTTTCTTCAAAATCCTCCGGGGAGCGCGCCACTCCGGTTTCCAATGGACTGACGAATGCCAGGTGGCCTTCGAGCTCCTCAAGCAATACCTGGCCTCGCCGCCGCTTTTGTCAAAACCCACCCCGGGAGAGACCCTGTTCTTGTACCTAGCGATATCACCTACAGCTCTCAGCTCGGTACTCGTAAAGGATGAAGGAGGGGTGCAACGACCGATTTACTACATCAGCAAAGTCCTCACTGACACCGAAACCAGATACCCCGCGGCAGACAAGACGGCCTTGGCTCTTGTCTTCTCAGCCAGAAAGCTTCGGCCCTACTTCCAGGCTCATACCGTGAAAGTGTTGACACAACTCCCGCTACGGGCAATCCTCCATAAACCAGAAGTCTCGGGGAGGCTAGTAAAGTGGGTCGTAGAGCTCGGCGAATTTGACATTAAATTCCTACCTCGACCTAACATCAAGTCGCAAGTACTCGCCGACTTCGTTGTGGAATACACCATTCCACCAGAAACAAATCTAGCCAAAGACGCCCCTAGCCCCCGGTGGACTCTCTATGTCGACGGTGCCTCCGGAACAGAAGGGGCAGGAGCAGGAGTACTCCTCGTAAGCCCCGATGAGATCACCTTGGATTACGGGCTCTGGTTAAAGTTCCCCGCAACAAATAATGTTGCAGAATACGAGGCGCTGATCGCCGGTCTCCGGCTCGCCATCGATTGCAAGGCGGAAAATCTGACGATCTACGCCGACTCCCAACTCGTAGTCTCGCAAGTCGAAGGAGTCTATGAGGCCAAAAGCGACCAGATGGCAAAATACCTCGCGCTCGCAAAGTTGCTCCTTCAGAAAATCTCGACACATCAAATCTTGCACATCCCCCGAGAGCAGAATTCCAGGGCGGATGCCCTGTCCAAGCTCGCCACTTCTCCCTCCAGCTACCAGTCTCGAAGACGCCGGATTGAAGAGATCATGGTCCCAAGCATCCAGGGGCCATGGGAGATCGCAGCCATCCACCAAGAAGAGTTATCCTGGATGACTCCATTGCGAGTTTACCTTGAACACGGGCGCCTCCCTGAGGATAGCTTAGAGGCGCGAAGGTTACGGATGCGGGCGGCATCATTCACCGTTATAGACGGAGAACTTTACAAACGGACATTTTCGGGCCCATATCTAAAATGCCTACCAGCAGACGAGGCAGACTACGCCCTCTGAGAAGTACACGCGGGAGTATGTGGAGAACACCTAGGCGGGAAAGCGTTGGCGCGAAAAGTACTACGCCAAGGTTTCTATTGGCCAACAATGAAAAGGGACGCAATCGAGCTAGTTCAAAAATGCAGGAGCTGTCAACTGCATGCCAACATACCCCATCAGCCCCCGGTCTCACTTTCCGCACTCCAAAGTGCGTGGCCATTCGCACAATGGGGAATCGACCTTCTCGGCCCACTGCCTCTAGCATCCGGGCAAAGGAAGTTCATCATCCTAGCCATCGATTACTTCACCAAGTGGGTAGAGGCGGAGCCCCTGGCCAAAATCACGGAAGAAAACGCTAAACAATTCGTCTGGAAGAACATCGTCTGCCGCTTCGGCATCCCAGCAACAATCATTGTCGATAACGGCACCCAGTTCACCGGGAAATCCTTCACCAAAATGTGCGAAGACCTGAAGATCAACCTCCGTCATACCGCAGTAGCACATCCACAAACCAACGGACAAGTAGAAGTCACGAACCGCACCATCCTCAAAGGATTAAAGACGCGCTTAGAAGAAGCTGGGGGACATTGGGTGGATGCACTCCCAAACGTACTGTGGGCGTACCACACAACAAAGCGGACTCCCACGGGAGAGACGCCTTACAATCTCTATTACGGCACTGAAGCTGTCATCCCCGTTGACGTCGGCGTTCCAAGCACTCGGGTGCTAACCTTCGATCCCAGCGAAAATGACGGGCTGCTTCGGGAAAACCTCGACCTAATTCCCGAGGTTTGGGATAGCGCTGCCCAACGCGCCGCATCCTACCAAAGGCGCATAGCCCGAGGCTATGACAGGAGGGTGAAACCCAGGCCAATCAACGTAGGAGATCTCGTCCTACGCAGCATCGAAGCAGCCGGCAAAGGCCCCCAAGGAGATAAGCTCTCACCAGCCTGGGAAGGCCCATACGTTGTCACTACGGTCATAAAGCCCGGAACGTACAGGCTCAGAACGGCAGAAGGAAAGACTCTACCGCGCACCTGGAACGCCCAGAATCTGCGCCGCTTTTACCAGTAACACAGTCGTCTATCATCAACTAAGCCGCGAGCCCCGACTCGTGCAAACTTATCTTACAGTCTATTATGTAAAAGTCGCGAGCTCAGGCTCGTGCACCCATCTTATGTTATGTACTAAGCCGCGAGCTCAGACTTGTGCAAACTGGTCTTATGTTAGAAAAACTATGTTTAAAAAGACTTCTTACTATAAAAATAGGCGCATACCTCGCCACATATATTTAATAAAGGAAAAATCTTTACTTTGGGGCCCTGCCTCAGGGACTTTGCACTGCCGTCGATTGAAGGTCCGCCCTTCTCCTCCGCCATCAAGTCCTATCGTCGTAGGGGCCTGCCCCCCTTACGTTCGCCCCCGGTTTGAATACACCCGCTATTCACCGGCCACTTCGGGGCCCTGCCCCGGGGACTTTGCACCGCCGTCGATTGAAGGCCCGCCCTTCTCCTCCGCCGTCAAGTCCCGGTGTCGTAGGGGCCTGCCCCCCTTACGTTCACCCTCGGTTTGAATACAAACGCTATTCACCGGCCAAGCCGCGAGCCAGACTCGTGCAAAAAAGCCGCGAGCCAGACTCGTGCAAAAAAAAAGCCGCGAGCCAGACTCGTGCAAAAAAGGCGCAAGCCCAGACTTGTGCAAGCTAACTTTCTATTATATAAAAGCCGCGGGCTCAGAACCGTGCAAAGTTTTGCAGGAAACCCTCAAGCTGTTCAGATATAAAAGCCGCCGCAGGAGAATCAAAACCTCCGAACTCCTCGCAACGAGATTCGGACTCCGGAAGTTTGGGGGGCTTATGTTGCGTACCCATAAAGGCCTTGGGGTGCGTCTAGAGAAAACCTCGTTAAAGAGAGGAGGGGGAACCAGTCGAACCCCGGATCGCGGAAGTAGAGGACCCGCCGTGCAAGTACGACGCGCTAGAAACAGCGCCAGGTAAGCACAAAACCGCACCCCACTACCGGGGTGCGGTTAGCCCGCGCCCCGCTAAGTAGGGGGCGGTTAGCCCGCACCCCACCCGCATGGGGTGCGCCTGGGTCGGCCAAGCCGCACCCTCCCCCCATAGGGGAGTGCGGCCAAGCCGCACCCCCCCCCCCCCCCTTGGGGGGTGCGGCCCAACCAAACTTCCGAAAGCGGACAAGGCTCCCGCTTTCGTTCTCAGAAAAGCGGACAAGGCTCCCGTTTTCGTTCTCAGGGAAGCGGACAAGGCTCCCGCTTTTGTTCTCAGGAAAGCGGACAGGGCAGTCTCACTTCTGTCTTCTCGAAAGCAAACAGGGCAGTCTCACCTCTGTCCTCTGGAAAGCAGACACGGCCTTCTCACTTTCGTTCACTGCTGTACTCATAGGAAAAGTACTTAGTTTTTCCGAGAGGTGTCCTGTCACCTTCGGAGTGCTCTCCCTCTCTCTCTCTCTCCATTATTGTAACGAGCAGCGGCCTGTCGCGCTCGATCTCTAAGCATATAATTGTAACCCCTCGGGAGATAGTGAAGTTTGGTCGGCACAGCTCCGGCCACGTGGTTTTTCACCCTTTCCGGGTTTTCCACGCTAAAAAGTCTCAGTGTACTCAGCAATCTCAAAATTGACTGTTTGCGCGCTTAGATCGCTCCCGAGCTAAAGTGGTTCAGTTGAACCGGTCTACCAAGAGCCCTAAGCGACCCGCAACAGTTTGGCGCCATCTGTGGGAACAGTTCCCAAAACTCTCTGAAGGCCAACTGAGAGTGCTCGCACTACTGAAGGATCAATGCCGGAGGGGCGCGTCGACCCAGCCCCCTCCCACTCGTTTATAAATGCGCCTCCCGGGGAGGAGGCAGTACCTGCTCCCGTAGCTGGGCTGGAAGTGCGCATGCAGCATATTGAAGAACACCAAGCCGAGATGTTGGCTCTCGTAAGGAATCTCGGGGCGCCTCAAGTCCCGATCCAACCGCCGGCCCTGAACGCACCGCCACCCCCAGTTCCGAATCACGCCCCAAACGAAGAGGTCGTTCGGGAGGATGAAGCCTCGGAAGGATTCTCCAACGCAGCAAGCTCCGCTCACCTCGCCCCGCCAGCTAGGGGCCCAGAAGCTGACCACCCTCGCAATCACGCGAGAAGAGATGCCCCTGATCGAGCAACAGGAAGAACAACGCGAGAAGAAATACGCGACATGATAGAAGAGGAGTACGTCCGAGCAGGGCGACGCGCAGTTCTCGCCCGTCGTCCCGCGCACCACGGCTCCCCACTGTCACCGTAAGTCCTGGCCCATCCAATCCCGAACGGCTTCAAGCTTCCAAGCATCGAGACATTTGACGGGACGGATGACCCGTTAGAGCATGTCAATCACTTCACCACCGTCATGAGGATTTATAGCGCCCCTGATCAGCTCCTCTGTCAAGTGTTCCCGGCAACCTTGAAGGGACAAGCACGCACTTGGTTCCACTCCCTACCGAATGGGGCCATCAGCAACTTCACGGAACTGGCACAGTAGTTCGCGGACCAATTCATCGCCAACCGCAGAATTGTCCGAGATCCCTCCCACCTCTCAGGGATCCGCCAAAATGACGGTGAAACACTCAAAGATTTCTTCAGACGCTTCACTACGGAGGCTCGTCAAATCCCAGGGGTGGACCCTGAGCTCCTGTGGGGAGTCTTTCTTGGAGGACTCCGCCCAAGCAGCTTCTACTCAGCTCTCATGAGAGAAACCGTGCCAAGTTACCCCGACCTCGTTCGCCGAGTCGAGGCTCAAATAGCTGCGGATGAGGCCATCGAGGCCCATCGCCGGCAGTTTGAAGGTAACCAAGGAAGGAAGAGAGGATCCGATCAAGCCCCCCGAGAGCGAGAGGAGCGACGCGGCGGGGAGCGCCGCGGTGGCGAACGCCGTCGTAATCCCCAAAGGGACCTGGAACCGCTGCCGCCCCGGATCTACACCCCATTGAACACCACTAGAACGAATGTACTCTACGCCATCCGGAACAACCCAGAGCTTCGCATGCCCCGGGCGCAACCCCCAAATCCGAGGGGTGACCAATCCAAGTACTGCGAATTCCATCGAGTGACCGGGCATACCACCGAGGAATGCACCAGACTTAAAGACGAGATCGAGCGCCTCGTCCGCCAGGGACTCCTGGGCAGATTCCTACAAGGCCAGATCCCTAATCAGCACCAGCAGCCTAGGGAGGCAAGGGAGCAACCTCCCGCTCCCCGAGGCGCAGGAGGAGGAAGACCGGTGGTAGGAGAGATCGAGACGATCGCCGGACCCTCCGTCTTAGCGTCACAAATCCTCTCAATTGCCCAGTCCGGGAGGGACCACGAAGACAAGAAGCTCAAGCAGGACGTCACGATCGCTTTCGGAGAAGAAGATCTGCAGGGGTTACGGCTCCCACACCAGGATCCGCTCGTAATAAGTGCAGGGATAGGAGATCCTTGCTTCAAGGTGAAGAGAATACTGGTCGACAATGGAAGCTCAGTGGACGTTCTGTTCCTCTCCACTCTACAAAATATGAAGCTCACAAAAGATCATCTCAGCCCTGCAGCCGGGCCCGTCTACGGCTTCGATAACAGACCTGTCCCGGTGCTAGGGATGATCACTCTCCCCGTCACTTTGGGCGAGTTTCCAAGGCAGTCCACATATAGCATCCAGTTCGTGGTGGTGGAGTCTACCTCCGCCTATAATGCCATCTTCGGGAGGCCGCTCCAATCAATCTTCGGAGCAGTCTCATCCATTCCGCATCTGGCTATGAAGTTCCCAACTGCCGCCGGCATAGGAATCGTAAGAGGAGACCAAGAAGCAGCCCGGACCTGTTACTTAAAGCAGGCTCAGCCGGTAAAGGCGACCGCTCTCAACATCAATAACTTCGACCTCCGAGACGAGGCCACTTTACAGCGCGGAGCACCTGTTGAGGGGCTAATAGAAGTACCACTCTCCCAGCAAGACCCGGCTCGAACTGTTCAAGTCGGGTCACTTTTATCGAAAGAAGAACGAGAGGAGCTTACGGCCTTCTTACAAAGAAATGGGGATATCTTCGCCTGGAGACCGGAAGACATGCCAGGGGTAGACCCTGACGTCATCTACCACTCTTTAAACATCAACCCCGCCTGCCGGCCTGTAATTCAAAAGAAGAGAAACTTTGCCCCCGAACGGTTGAAGGCGATCGAGGAGGAGGTAGCCAAACTTCTGGATGCAGGATTCATACGAGAAGCAGAATACCCCACGTGGCTGGCTAACGTAGTCATGGTAAAGAAGGCCTCGGGAAAATGGCGAATGTGCGTCGACTATAGCAACCTGAACCAGGCATGCCCAAAAGACAGCTCCCCCCTCCCAAGGATCGACCAACTCGTCGACGCGACGGCCGACCACGAGCTACTTAGCTTCATGGACGCTTACTCAGGTTACAACCAGATAAGGATGAACCCGGCGGACGAAGAGCATACCGCCTTCCGCACCGACAGAGGAGTCTATTACTACAAGGTAATGCCCTTCGGCCTTAAAAACGCTGGAGCCACCTATCAAAGGCTAATGAACAAGGTCTTCAAGAACCTCAAACAGAGAGACGATGGAGGTTTACGTGGACGATATGCTAGTGAAGAGCGTACATCGTTGCGACCACTTGAAAGACATGGGAAAGTGCTTTCAGCTTCTCCGTCGCTTCCAAATGCAGCTCAATCCCAGCAAGTGCGCATTCGGTGTGACGGCGGGAAAATTCTTGGTTTCATGGTAACCCATCGAGGAATTGAGGCCAAACCACACCCCCCCATGGGGGGTGCGGCCAAACCGCACCCCCCCCCCCCCCCATGGGGGGTGCGGCCAAACCGCACCCCCCATAGGGGGGTGCGGCCATAGGAGTGTGCGGCCAAACCGCACCCTCCCATGTGAGGTGCGGCCCAGTCCCCCTCCGCAGAGGACACCGCATCCCCGCGTCGGAAAGGGTCGAAGTCCGCTTTCCCTGGCTTCACTCACTTTTACGCCTCGCCTCGCTCACTTTTACGCCTCGCCTCGCTCACTTTTCCGCCTCGCCTCGCTCACTTTTTGTCTTTTCAGTCTCTCACTTTTCAGGAACGGCTTGTCGCCTTTCCTCAAAGGGCAAGATGGTCATTTACGAAAAATGGTGATCCAAGTGCCCCAAATCGAGAAATATGATTCGTCAGCCAAGGTGGTTATGGTGGTTACGACGGCAAAATTACCGGGCTACCCCCGGCCAAAGCTATAAAAAGGCCCCCAAGGCTTCATTTAGAGGATCCGGCCTTCATGACCAGAGAGAGCTCCTTGAAGATTTCCACGGATTTCTCCTTCGGTGCTTGAAGATCTTCTTCGTGGACTTAGAGATTTCCTTCTTCGCGAAAGCGGACAAGGCTCCCGCTTTCGTTCTCAGAAAAGCGGACAAGGCTCCCGTTTTCGTTCTCAGGGAAGCGGACAAGGCTCCCGCTTTTGTTCTCAGGAAAGCGGACAGGGCAGTCTCACTTCTGTCTTCTCGAAAGCAAACAGGGCAGTCTCACCTCTGTCCTCTGGAAAGCAGACACGGCCTTCTCACTTTCGTTCACTGCTGTACTCATAGGAAAAGTACTTAGTTTTTCCGAGAGGTGTCCTGTCACCCTCGGAGTGCTCTCCCTCTCTCTCTCTCTCCATTATTGTAACGAGCAGCGGCCTGTCGCGCTCGATCTCTAAGCATATAATTGTAACCCCTCGGGAGATAGTGAAGTTTGGTCGGCACAGCTCCGGCCAAGTGGTTTTTCACCCTTTCCGAGTTTTCCACGCTAAAAAGTCTCAGTGTACTCAGCAATCTCAAAATTGACTGTTTGCGCGCTTAGATCGCTCCCGAGCTAAGGTGGTTCAGTTGAACCGGTCTACCAAGAGCCCTAAGCGACCCGCAACAGAACTAGAGAATGAAAAAAGGTGGAAACCTACACTACAATTTTAGCACGAAAGAGGAAGAAAATAACATGTGAAACGATGAAGACCTAGCTTAGAAGGCTCCCTTTTCCAAGAGGACCGGTGACTGGTGAGACGCCAGAATGAACGCCAGAGAGGAGTTCAGAATCGCCGGAGGAGAGGGATAGCAACTTGTGTGTGCGGAATCACCGGAGAAGAACAATTGTATCGCGAAGGGGGAAGAATTGCCAAACTCGCGAAAGAGGACCCATCAATTTCAAAACTGGGCAAAATTGATCTAGGAGGGTCCATTTTCAGCCTTATGTAATTAGGAAGAAATGAAAATTTCCTTTTTCATGTTTGAACCAAAACGGACCTAAAAGGTGCAAACGAACACTTGTTTTCATTTTCAACATTAATAAAACGAAAACAAAGGCTCATATATAACTACATATCCCCAAATTAAAAGTAAAGATGAAAATTCATAAAATCGAAAAAATGTTTAAGCTCATATAATTACTATGGTAGATTGTCATTAGGCATGCCAGCAGTCTTTTCAAGAAAGGCTTTCATTATGCATGTTAGCGGTATTTTCGAGAAAGGCTTTCATTGAGCATGTCACCGGTATTTTCGAGGAGCTACCATTAAACTCAACTTTATTAAAATTGATTTGACATACACGGTGATATATGCATCAAAGTGATGTTTTTTTAACAAAAATCGAAAAATTGTGTATAATTCTTTCCTCATTAATTAATTGATAGTTTGTTTGTTTTAAGCTGCATTAGTTAATTGATAGGGGTGGAGCCCCGTATCTATCGCGGTCGGGGTACTGTCGCAGTTAGTCGTTGGGTCAGTTCCTCATGCATATCACTCTAATACAAGAAAATTGTGCTTTAGCCAGGGCAATTTGTCCTGACAAAAAGTCTAAAGCCGTAACTAAAGATATTTTGTCACGGTCTAGCCACGGGAAAATGGTGTGGCTAAAGGTTTCGTGTAGAAAGTTTTTTGGCTACGAACTGGTTACGATTTTTTGCTTCGTGGCTAATAAATGTGTAGTTAAAACCTAATTTTCTTGTAGTGCTCGTATAATAAAAATATATATAATTTTTTACTGTAAAGTTGTGGAAAAAAATTTCATGCCCCGCTCGGATCTATGGAATTCAAATCGGGAATTGGAATTGGGGCAGCGGATTTTCAAATCAAGTGTTCAGATGTAAGGAATTCTCGCGAAATTAGAATTGGTTGGATTCCATGAAATTCAATTTGATACTATGGCCAATTATTAAGGGCAAAGGCAGATATTGTCCATTTTCAGTTGAAAGCCCTACCCCGATATTTTCTCGTGTCGCGCAAGCTCCGATCTTGCCGTCGCCGCCAGATCTTGTCGTCGGTAACTCGCTATTCTTCCTCATCTTTCCTCATGGTGTTCCTATCGACTTCCAAATGAACATGAGAGGGGGAGGCAATAATAAGGTCGATATCAAAGCTACAATTGTTGAACACATCTTCCACAAATGAAAACGCGTGGGAGTTGTGCAGGACCATCTGTGATGGAGTCATTTAAGCTCGGAAACCACGACATATTGAAGTCTCCAAGTTCTCGACAAAAGGAATCAACGCTCGGGACATGAAGCCGCTCTCCGGTGTGCACACAATCGGCCAGTCACAATGCCAGTTCTTTTGCTCCCGCATCTACAACAACAACAATCTGGTGTCGCTCGACGTGCAGACACCCAATCCAGCATCCATGGAAAAAAAAGCAATTTTAGACCAATTCCGATTCCAATTCCAATTCTAGAACCATCTTGCAACCGAGCAACATTGAAATTCCAATTCTGCGGTTCAAATTTTTACGATCCGAACGAACTCTCATAATTTAAAAAAATAATTTTTATTGCTAAAGTTATTTAATCACCCTGTTTTCCAAAGCCAAAACTGTTCACCGATTTAGTGTGTGTGTGTGTGTGTGTGCATTGGCGGACACAAGAAATTTATTCTGTGTGAGCGAAGTACAAAATTATTTAAAAAATAAATTGACAAATATAACAAAAATAAGTTTATATTATATTAATTTCACACAAAAATATGTCTATATTACATGAATACCACCTTTCATTTGTTTTTTTTATATTATCACACAATAATTTGACAAAGAACTTGTTTATAAAAAAATTTAAACAACAAATTTGTTTATTAAAAAAATTTAAATAACATACTTATAAAAACTTTAATAAAAAAAAATAAACAACAACACAACAATAAACTTATTTATATAAAAAATTTAACAACACAACAACAAAATAGTTATAAAAACTCTTAAATCGTAACAACAAACTTGTTTATGAAAAAATTTGTAAATGTTGTTGATAGCAGGAATCGAACCTAAGACCACCTAATTAGAAACAACACTCTCTACCAATTGAGCTAAATAGATTATTTGCATATCAATATTACAGTATATTTATTATTAGGAAACATATCTGCCATAGTAAATTACCCTGTTTTTTATTACTGCAGAATAGTATTTTTAGAATTCAGTGTGGGCGGCCGCCTACACTAGGCCCTATGTGGGTCCGCCCCGGTGTATGTGTGTATGTATACAAGACTACAAGTATACATATTAATTGAATAATTGATTGAATGATTAACTTAGTCAATAATTAAATTATGAATTGCATGGTCATCAGTTATCATCAAGCACTGTCCGCATGGTCCAGGCGAACTCATTGCTATTAATTAATATAAATAATATGATGTGGGGTTGGTTCGAAGATATCGAATCAATCGAGTCTTGTAGGAGGTTCATGTGTGCAATTGTTATTGACGGTGCAATTGTTATTGACAGTGCAATTGTTATTGACGGTGCAATTATTATTTTTATTTTTGTACAGTGCAATTGTTATTGACGGTGCAATTGATGATGAGAAGTGGAAAAACTCCATAGTTAAGCGTGCTCGGGCTGGAGTAGTCATGGGATGAGTGACCTCCTGCCCCTGGGAAGTCCCTGCACTGCCGCTTAATTGAACCATTCCTCATGAAAATGGGGGATGCGGCCTTCAACAACCCACTGTGCCCTGTGGTGGGACAGAGATGGGTTGGGGTGCATGGTCTGCAAACCGGTTGAGGCTGAACCCTTTCGAGCTGGATACTGGGGGTGTCGGCGGTCGTCCTTGCGAGCTGTGTGCTGGGGAGACCGTTACAAAAAGTGTGCTTGTTGTATAACAACATTGTCTGCAGATCGGTTGAGGCTGAACCCTTTCGAGCTGGATGCTGGGGTGTCGGCGGTCGTCCTTGCGAGTTGTGTGCTGGGGAGACCGTTACACGGTGCCTGGGCTTAGGCAGGCCTGGCTCGGGCCGGGCACCGGGTCGGGCTTTGAGCATATATGGGGGCCCTGTTGGGCCCCCATAGCCCGGCCTGGGCCCGGGGCGGGCTAGCCCGGGCCCAATTTTTTTGAACACGTCTATTCATGTCATTCTCACTCATGTGCCCAAGTCGTTGGTGACCTTTGATGTGACAACACTGATATTTACATCAGTTGATATCATAGATAGAGTTCCCTCTCTCTTTCCCTTCGCCATGATCATGGATCCCTTGCTAATCTTCCATGAATCACTACCAAACATAATGTTGCACCTTTCATCAGAAAGTTGACTTATTGATACAAGATTTCTAGTCAATTTGGGAACATGTCTTATATGTTTCAATTTCAAAGTAGACACGTCATCAAGGCATATGTGCATTTCCCCCCTTCCAACTATCTCTCATGGCTCATCATCACCCAAATAAACTTTGCAAAAGTTTCCCTTCTCATAGTTTAGGAAAAAATGATGGTCGGAGGTGGCATGAAATGATACACCTGAATCAAGAACCCATGTATCACATCATGTAGCACATAAAAGAACTAAGTCATCATCAGATGATTCATCATGCATAGTTAAATTCACTGACTCCTTATCACCTTCTCTTTTTCTTTCTTCGCCTTACAGTCGCGCTTGACATGACCTTTCTTTTGGCAATTCAAACAGACCACTGTGCCTCTTGATTGACTTCTCGTAGAATCAGATCGTCCCTTCCATTTGGTGTTACCTATTTTTGAATACCTTCCACGTTCTCCAACATTAAGAGCACCACCAAAACTGCTGCTAGTTGAGTTGTTCATTCTCCTTGTGTCCTCACTCAAAAGAACACCGACCACATTCTCAAATCTTAAGGGATTGGATCCATAAGAGTTGATAACTGTCATGATATAACTATCCCAACTATCAGGTAGGCTTGACAAAATCATCACAGCTAACATCTCATTCTCAAATGTCAGTCCAACTGATTCTAACTGGCATGTGATAGCATTGAAGACATTCAGATGCTCAGTCATGGATTTTTTTTAGTCTTCTGCATATTTAGCAAACGTCTCATAAGAAACACCTTGTTTGATACAAAGGGCTTCTCATACAACCGCATCAGGTCCGCCATGCCATATTTTGTAGTCTTCTCCTTAGATATGTTGAAGGCTACAAATGATGACAAAGTGAGTCTAATTGCTCTAAGAGCATTGCAATCCAACTCCTCCCACTTCTTGTCGTCCGACTTTTCTTTCTTTTCACCACAGGGCAAATAGAGATCCCTCTGATACAGATAGTCCTCAATCTGCATTTTCTAAAACCCAAAGTTCTTCTCATCGAACTTGTCAATTTTTACTTTTCCCATGGCTACTCCCACTCAAGCTGAGTACTAGCAAACCCTTTCATTGACCTTGGAGATGATTGTTTCAAATATTATGACCACAGAGGATAGAGAGTGGACATATGGCGTCACCTACTGCACTAAACCACGAACCTGAATAAATCAATCACTCATCCTGAACCTGGCTCTGATACCACTATGTTAGGATCGCAAGTAAATTAAAGCAATAACAATCGCAGCGGCAAACACAATTTCACAATTACTTTTGTATTAATAAGCTTGGGAAACCCTCGTGAAGAATAAAACCCAAACAAAATCGGCCACCACAATAATATAGTGCAACAATAAAGAGAGGACTACATGCTCCGCATGACCCTTTAACGGCCAATACTACGAACCACATCTGCATACATTCATCACAGAGACTAGCTAGCTTTGCTTAACCACGCTTGACTAATACATCAAAGCTCCCCTAGAATACAATGAAAAATAGAACCAAGAGATTTAGGGTTTGAGAGATTGAAACCTCGTCTATGGATTGTAGCCAGAAATGCAATGAAATAACAAGGAGAGAGATTTATCCTCCTTCAGAGAGAAGAGCTGGTAGTTGACTTCCTTGCTCTACCATTTCCTTCCCACCGAATGGATTTGGAGAGCTTGCCCTTTGCAACTCTTTGAAGCACAAGCCTAATGCCATATACGCCTCCAGGAACAAGTCTCCTTCACAGTCGCCAAGCCCTCGACGTCCTCCTTCACGAAGACAATCGCCGCCGAATTCGCAAGCACTAACTCCTCGCTTGCGCTCGTTCGGGAAGACCAAATGGAATTGGTTCCGCTGCTATCGGGAACCAAATGCGAATCTAGGAACCGACCCCGGCCTGCTCCTTGCGGGATTTGAGAAGGAAGCCCTAGACCAATTCAATTGAACTTGTCCGGATCAGGACCACAACCTTACAGAGCCCGGTTCCAAAAATTCCGCCATTCTTGGAGGACATTCATAAAAACCTCTTAAAATGCTTTGACCACATATTAATGTAGATGTTAGTCATTTTTCATCCTTACACAAAGATCATATGTAAATTTTCACAAGTGGTTTATCATAATGAAGTTAGTGTCTGAGATCATATTTTTATACTAACATTCAAGTGTATCTCAGTCCTAGTTCTAGTCATAACTCTCACTCGGCCCCTCTCTCCTGGAGTCGAACATTTTTAGAATATCAATACACAAAATATCTGTCATTTCAAATTTGTAGCATGAACAAATAACATCGACAACATTTATATTAAACAGGCAAACCAAATTGTTCCCACAAACTAATCATCTTTACAATTGACGTAGGCGGATCCAGGAATTTCAACAGGGGGGGGGGGGGGGGGGGGGGGGGGGGGGGGCAGACATCATCTTCCTTCAGCCAAATGTTTTTTTGAACGTCTCCATCATACCGCCGGAGCCATTTCTCCCTCGTCCGGCCACTATTTTTGACGTATAAGTAGTCAAAATTCATTGCCTCGATGAGAGGAATCCAAATCCACTAATCTTTTTGCAAATTTCGGGGGGGGGGGGGGGGGGGGGGGGAGGGGAGGGGGGAGGGGGGGGGGGGGGGGCCGTCCCCTGGATCCGCCCCCGGACATTGAAGCTAATAATGCCTTCAGAAGTTGATTTCAACTCTTCATCCTCTAACTTAAGCCAACATATACTTAATTTTCAGACTTTACAAACATCTTTGTAGTGTATAAACATGAAAATTGCTTCAAAAGTGGATTAGACTTAAATGTGCAACACTCAAAGTCTTCATTTTTGCTCATTTTACAGTCATGACATCATACTTTTCTCTAGTGTCGTGAAAGAATTAACAAGTGAATATGTTGCACTAGTCATCATGTCACATTATTTATAGACCCGATCCTTTAAGTAGATTTTAGTCCAAGATCGACGACAAACTTATTGAGGCTGTGGACCACTTCGTCCTTAATTCACAAGTCACTCAAACCATTTGCTATCCTACAAACTAGCATTCTAATCATTTCAGCCCAACTAAATTCAAATTATATTCACTATCACAAGTAAAGGAATGAATTTTTACTTGAATATGTTGCGTGTGTATTCGAATATATACTAAATACCCACAGTAATTACTTGATCAAATATAATTACTATATTTTTTCACCAACTAACATGAGGAAGTCTAAAATAGTCAAGTAAATGTTTTTACAGTCTCCTTTACTATGAATGTTGCACATTTAAGTCTATTCTGTCAATGATAGTTAACACAACAAATGTGTGCATCATATTATACATAATTAAATGGTAAGTTGTATCAAATATTATTACTATCTCTAAAATAATTATAATCTAGTTTATATCATCCATCAACCCAAATAAAATCAATCAAGCGCCCGCAGTCATCAATCTGCACCTCAAATAGTTCATGTAAGATTTTGGGTGCTGTTATAAGCAAACCTTATTTGGTTGCTAGCAAACCAATTTCTATGAATTATTATGTGTCTTTTGAAAATACGCTTTGTGCATGTATTTTTAGGAAAAATGTTCAACACGAAAATTATAGATCTCGTCGAGATCTACAACTTTCGTGTTGAACACTTTTCCTAAAAATGCATGCACAAGGCCCTAAAATCGCCCTGATCGTAACTATAGTGATTTTTTGAAAATAACAAGAAAATACGCCTTGTACGTGCATTTTTAGGAAAAGTGTTCAATACGAAAGTTGTAGATCTCGACGAGATCTACAATTTTCGTGTTGAACACTTTTCCTAAAAATGCACGTACAAGGCGTATTTTTTTCCTAAAAATGCACGTACAAGGCGTATTTTCAAAAGGCACGTAATAACTCGTAGAAATTGATTTGCTAGCAACCAAAAAGAGTTTGCTTATAGCAGCACCCAAAAAATTTAATAAACTGAATGTATCCCCGCTTTAAATTGTAGCCATTTTCCTTCGGCTTAAAATTATATTGGCCGCACTTGTAAAATTCAAATCTGAACTCATCCAACTTCATTTGCAAGAAATGAATATGCTTCCACAATCTTACTTCCTACTTTAGTCATGGATTTTAAAACGGTGGGTTTTTTTTTTATTTGTAAGGTGTCTATACGGTCGTAGTGCGTGTTTGTTTACAACTCATATTTAGCGAGGAGGGGAAAGATGATTTTCGGCAGACCCAAATGAGTGGATTTAGCCCATGATGCAGTGGGTCAGTTCAGAGTACAAATACGGCTCGTGGCAAATCAGAAGCGGGTTCAACCCGCGCTCTAAAGGGCGAGGCCGGGTAGCAGGGAGTACTCACCAGCGAGTAGGCGAGGCGAGCACAGGGCGATCGGTCTTCAAGCACTGTGGTGCTTTCCATCAGAAAGGCGAGGCGAGTGCTAATTACCCTTTTAATTTAGGCCCTTGTACTCGTCAGGTCAATGGGCAACAGCCTCTTGGTATTTTGGTTATCCGCAGATCGCCAAGATCTGGGAATAGTATTCTCAAAAAGGTGCGCAAACTATCTGGGTCTGCGAAGAGTACTTCCGTAAAGGCGGAGGAAGCTAGTTGCATGCCTTTTTAAGACCTTTTTACCCTCGAGATGAATACGATCCAAAACACCTCGGAGAAGGAAGACACGGTCTCCTAGAGCTCGCCCCTTCTGAGCTCCTTCTCTGAGTCATCCGAGGTGCCGAGCCCAGTTTTAACTTTGGGAGTGAAAGCTGAGAAAAGAACTAATTAGTTGTTTGCTTGCTCCTAGAGCTTGCCCCGTTCAAGCTAAGACTTCTAGAGCACGCTGACTTAATTGAGTTCTTACTAGTTAGTTGTTCGCTTGCTTGCTTTAGATGGACACGTCATCATGGAGTTCATTGCTACTTGTATTGTCTTGCTAATTCCCGACTTGGCAAGAGGGCTGACATGTCATTTTTTTCAATTTATAATAATAATAATAATATCGAGTATGATAATTAATTATCCACTCCATTATTATGTACAAATATGTTAGAGTGATCTGGCAGATCTGGAAGCTCTTAACCTGTTCTACCTTGTATTGGTATGTTCTCTGTTCACTTCAGATCCATTAATAGCTGCGTATATATATAATAATAATAAAATATAATAATTGGGTTGGCTATCGATTAGTTAGCTAGGCACAATTAATACGTACAACTACGTCATGTCTCCATTTCCCATAATTATTAAAAATGGGATCGAAAATTAAAATAAATAAAAATTTATTATTTTATTTTCCGCAAAAAAAGGGGTACGGTGGTAATTGTTCAAAGTAATGAGCCCATAACAATTGGAGTAATTTTTGAGTACATGTAACCTATTCTCCTAGAGAATATTTGATCGTTCACTTTTCGTTATTCATCGAAAATTTTACGGTATTTGAAATACAAAAATTTACTCGTATTTTTTGCAGAATCTGCGCTCTATGATCACAAATCTTACGACTAAATTTAATCCCGCGAGATTTTCTCCTAATAATTGGCACCTTTTTTTAGAATAACAAACAAGATCCGGTGCGCATTGTTTTATGTATTTTACTAAGTAGGGGTCCGTCATTATTACTCGGGCTAAACTGGATGAAATTTATTTTCACTGTAGATGTGGGGTGGGGTGTTTTTCCAGAAACACAAATAAATTTAAAAAGAAAAAAAAATTTAAATTTAAAGAATCCATAAAAATTCTTACATTTTGATATTGAAATTAATATAAGATGAAAGGGAGGTATGGAAAGTTAAAAAAATTTTGTTTCCATAAAAAATTTATTATTACTATTATTATTTGATAGGGTTTCCCAAAAAATAATTCGGCCAAATCAAAGATTTTTTGTCGCAATCTTAACCGGCTCACCGATACAATTTCAGCGGGCTCATTCTCGCGCAATATATTCTGAGTCTGTTTGGTACCTCAATTGGACAGCAGAACACCTCGCACGCGGGAGCGGCCCCCGACACGCTCCCTCTCACGGACACAGCACCCGCACAGATCGGCGTCTTTAAACACTACTAAAAAAATGACTTTTAGCCACACTTTTTTTTGCCACGGGTCAAAAATCGTGGCTAATAGTTAAGTAATAGCCACGGTCCCTAATTCGTGGCTAATAAGCAAGTATTAGCCACGAACATCAAATTCGTGGCAAAAAAGAACATATTAGCCACGGTTTATTGATTTCGTGGCTAAAAATATACTATTAGCCAATGTTTTCAAGTTCGTGGCTAATATTTTAACCACAATTCTTAATTCGTGGAAAATATAGATGTATTAGTCACGGTTTTTTGCCGTGGCAAAAAATTAGTATGAAATAATTGACTAAAATTTAGTTTTTTAATTTATTCATAACATATGCATACATATATTAATATTAATTTAAGCATTAATTCTAATATACTTAATTAATTTGTGTCATATACAAGTTAATCACGTACATGATCAAGTGCTTTGAGGAGATTAACGACACTCAATCTAAGAGCACAACTATTATCAAATCACAACAAAAAATATTAATATTAATTTAAACATTAATTATCATACTTAATTAATTTGTGTCACATATAATTTAATCACATCACGTGTTATGATCATCTTAATTATTTATATATTTACAAATTAACTCTCAATCAAGACACACATGTAATAATATGTTTTTGAGTGTTTGTAGAAATTAAGGGAGAGTTAAACTTCTTAAGTGTGAAAATCTAAAGATGATTAGAAACTTTTAAAGGAATCATTTGCTCCAGTAACATCTCATTTTTAATGGGTCTAACAGATTCACATGACCCATTATGAGCAGTCTAGTTGGACTCATGTGACTCATTTACCCGATTATGACTGATACAAACTCGTATGATCAATATGAACTCGTATGATCAATATGAACTTGATGTCGTTCGTTTCATTCAAATCTGACGAGAATTGAGAAATTTGACCATAGTAAATATCTGTGAATTCCGATGATCAATAGGAATACAACAAAATGTCTGCGTATGATTTCGATGAACATCAAAGATATTGACAATTTGAGTTCATGATTAAGTAACACAATGACTCAAAATACCATTTAATGTTCAATTTTTTTGTCACCGATATAAAAATATAGAAATATAATGATTATTTATTAATTTTTTTAATAAATATTAATTAAAATAAATAGTATACACTAAAAAGTGCATTAAATATAAAATAAAATAAGTACGAAGCCACTCATGAAATAATAGTCGTAAGATCAGTGCCATTGGATGAAGCATATCCGTCTGATCAAACATACATACCGCGCTGCTTCTAAATCCCATAACCCTACTCGCCCTCTTCACACCGCTCCCACGCATCCTGGGCACGCAATGGGCTCCCCCGCAACCCTATTCGTGCTCTTCACTGCGCTCCTTCACATCCTATGCACGCAGTCGCCTCCTCCGCAACTCTACTTGCCCTCTTCACACCACTCCTTCGCATTCATTACAATACAACTATTATTTAGTGATCAAAATTTTGTGACAAAATAAATTTGGTCACTAATGATTTGCTTATTGTGACGAATATGATATTTGATAACTAAAAAAGTATGTTCAATTAATTTAGGGCCACGCGTAAAAATTAGTCAATAAATATAAATAATTAATGATTAAAATTTTATTTAGTCGTTAAAAATAAATTTGCCAAGCATTTGCCACGGTTTATTCGTGGTTAATAATAGACTTTTATCCATGGCAGGGAAACCATGGCTAATAATAAACTTTTAGCCACGGGCGGGTAACCGTGGCTAACAGCTTCTGAAATCAATACCTTTTAAACCGTGGCTAAAGGTCGTGGCAAAAAGTATTTGCCACGGAATGAGTGTGGCAAATACTTTTTGCCACACTCGCATTGCCCACGCCCATTTGCCGCGGGCAGGCCGTGGCTAAAAGTTCATTTTCTGGTAGTGAAAGTTTCCTTTAGAGCCTCGAAGATCTCCTCCGCTCCTCGAAGGTCCCCTCGAAGACAGCTCGAAGAACTCATCCAGCCCCGTCCTCCAAGCTCAAAGATCTCATCGCTTCTTAGCGCGCCAAAGCTCCCGTCATGTGCGAGCAAGCCAAAGCTCTCGTCGCCTCCGAGCACGCCAAACTCCCGTCACCTCCGAGCACGCCAAAACTCATGTCGCCTCCGAGCACGCCCAAGCTCTCGTCGTCTCCGAGCGCGCCAAATTTCTAGGGGTAGAACCGTCATATCTGCAAAAGTGGCGATCTGTGTGCTCTAAATCAAGGAGCGTGATTCGTTCGTCAGGTAGCTATAGTGGTTACAACAATGCAATTACCAAGCCGCCCATGTCAAATCTATAAAAGGAGCTCGGAGCCCTCATTTAAAGGACAAATTGTCTTCAACACATGAGAGATCTCATTCGAAGATCCTTCAGAGCTCTCTTTCGACGCTCGAAGACTCCCTTGAAGATCTCAGACCCTTTTGGAGATTTCTCGGGACTTATAGATTTTCCATTTCCCTTTCTTCTCTCACCCCCTGCGACGAGCCGTGGCTTGTCACTCTCTCGCATTCTTCTACTTGCAACACACCAAGATATAATGTTGTTTGGTTGGCACCGATCCAATCATGTGTTTGTTCACCCCTTTCGGGTTTTCCACGCTAAAAAGTCTTCTTGTCAGCTGCCGGTTCTCTACTTTGACTATGTGCAGCGTTCGGCTCGCTCTCGAGCTAAGACGGACCATCTCGACTAGTTCGTGGAGCATCGGGCGACCTGCAATATTATTATTATTATTATTATTATTATTATTATTATTATTATTATTATTATTATTATTATTATTACTATTATATTATATTTTCAATTTACCTCTCTCGAGCTTTGTTTGAGAGGTTATTTTTTGCTTAGGTGCAACTGACTTCATTTTTTATTGAAGATTTAGGCGTTGTTTGAGATACTATTCAAACTCCAACTTGACAATATAATATAGACAAGTTTTTGATAAAATAAATCATTTTTAATAAACAAAAAAAGGACACAAACAACCCTACTTTTATACTTCAAAATCTTGCATTTTCATTATTGATGCGTACTCATACAAGATCCTCATTCATACAAGTCAAGGAGGTGGTTATTCCAAAGGCCCACTAAGATGATAAGAGGGAAGTGGGAGAGTGGTCAAGCCCACTATCTCCGCCAGCCAACCGCCCGTGCAAAGACGCACGCAGAACGCGCCGCGGGGCCGCACTCAACCATGCGCACTAGTACCGCGCGCGGCGATGTCGCGCGCAACTGCAGGCACTACCGCGCACGTTACCGTGCACGGTAGCGGGCGCGCCACCGCCATGACGAGTGTGGCGGTACCATGCGCTAGCATGCGCGGTAGCGCCAAACCCCCCCCCCCCCCCCCCCCCCCCCCCCCCCCCCCCCCCCCCCCCCCACCCCCCCACACACACACACACCCCCCCACACCCCCAAGGGGTGCGGCCCATCCGCACCCCTCTAGGGGTGCGACCAAGGCCGCACCCCTCCCCGCCGCACCCCTCTTGGGGTGCGACCCTGCCGCACCCCTCCTCGGGTGCGGCCAAGCCGCTGCACCCCTCTAGGGGTGCGGCCGAGCCGCACCCCCCCCCCCCTTGGGGTGCGACCCGGTCGCACCCCCTTGGGGTGAGGCCACGCCCCGTGCGGATACGGCCAGACCGCCCCCTCCTACATAGGGTCCTGCGGAGTGCCCGGTCGGAACCCAGTTCCCCCTCAGGGGGCGCGACTTCCCTTTTTTCCGTACCCGCGCTCGCGCGCGCTCAGAACACTTCTGAGCGCGCTCAGAACGCCTCCGCGCTCACGCACGCTCAGAACGCTTCTGAGCGCGCTCAGAACGCCTCCGCTCTTACGCGTACCCAAAACGCTTTTGAGCGCGCTCAGAACGTCTCCGCGCTCACGCGCGCTCAGAACGCTTCCCCAGTCGCCTAGATTGCTTCTCCGTTCGTTGCGCGCTCAGAACGCTTATGAGCGCGCTCAACTCACTTTTTGTCTTTTTGACTTCTCACATTTTGTCTTTTTAGCGTGCTCACATTTTATCTTTTCAGCATGCTCACTTTTTATCTTTCCAGTTTCTCAGATTTCAGAAACAGCTTGTCGCCTTTTTCGCCTCCAACAAAACTGCCCGAACTGCCCGAAGGGCAAGATGGTCTTTTACGAAAAATGGCGATCTGTGTGCCCCGAACCAGAAAATATGATTCGTCCGCCAGGTATTTATGGAAGTTACAACGGCGAAAATACCGGACTACCCCCGGCCAAAGCTATAAAAGGAGCCTCGGGGCTTCATTTGAGAGGACCTTGTCTTCTGCACCCGGGAGAGCTACTTGCAGACTTTTGTGGAATTCTCCTTCGGCGCTTGAAGATCTCCTTCGCGGACTTGAAGGTTTCCTTCGCCCCGAAAGGCGACACCGCTTCTTACTTTTGTTCTCCGGAGCCTTCTCACTTTTGTTCCCCGGAGCCTTCTCACTTTTGTTCTCCGGAGCCTTCTCACTTTTATTCTCCGGAGCCTTCTCACTTTTGTTCTCCAACATTCTCAGATGGAAAAATACTTAGTTTTCCGAGAGGTGGTCTGTCACCCTCGGAGCTCTCTCTCTTTCTCTCTCTCTATTATTGTAACGAGCAGCGGTCTGTCGCGCTCGAGTTCTAAGTACCAGATTGTAACCCCCAGAAGATAGTGAAGTTTGGTCGGCACAGCTCCGGTCGCGTGGTTTTTTACCCTTTCCGAGTTTTCCACGTTAAAAAGTCTCAGTGTACTCAACGAATCTCAAATTGACTGTTTGCGCGCTTGGTTCGCTCCCGAGCTAAGGTGGTTCAAGTAAATTGGTCTACCAAGAGCCCTAAGCGACCCACAACAGTTTGGCGCCGTCTGTGGGAAAGATTCCCAAAACTCTTTAAAGGCCAACTGCAATGGCAAGAAAGAGTGTTCGCATTACTGAAGGATCAATACCGGGGGGACAGGTCGACCCAGCTCTCTCCCACTCGCTTATCAACGCGCCTCCCGCAGAAGAGGCGGTGCCTGTGCCCGCAACAGTGCTGGAAGGGCGCATGCAGCAGATTGAAGAACAGCAAGCCAAGATGCTGGCTCTCGTAAGGAACCTCGGGGCTCCTCGAGTTCCAGTTCAACCGCCGGCATTGAACGTGCCGCCCCCAGCACCGAGTCATGCCCCGGACAAAGAGGCCGTTCGGGAGGAAGAAGCTTCAGAAGGATTCTCCAACGCAGCAAGCTCCGCCCACCCTGCTCCGCCAGCTGGAGGACCGGAGACTGACCCCCATCACCCCCGCCAAGGAAGAGCTGCTCCCGTCCGAGCAGTGGAAAGAATCACGCGAGAGGAAATACGCGACATGATAGAAGAACAGTACGCCCAAGCAGGACGACGCGCAACTCTCGCCCGCCGTCCCGCACACCACGACTCCCCGTTATCGCCTCAAGTATTGGCACATCCAATTCCGAATGGTTTCAAGCTTCCCAGCATCGAGACATTCGATGGGACGGACGATCCGTTGGAACATGTCAATCACTTCACCACCGTTATGAGGATTTACAGCGCCCCTGATCAGCTCCACTGTCAGGTGTTCCCGGCAACCTTGAAGGGGCAAGCGTGCACTTGGTTCCACTCTCTGAGGAATGGGGTCATCAACAACTTCACCAAAATGGCGCAGCAGTTCGTGGACCAATTTATCGTCAATCGCAGGATCGTCCGAGATCCCTCCCATCTCTCAGGGGTCCGCCAAAACGACGGAGAGACACTCAAAGATTTTTTCCGACGCTTCACTACGGAGGCTCGACAGATCCCAGGAGTCGATCCCGAGCTCTTGCGGGGAGTCTTCCTTGGAGGACTCCGCCCAAGTGGCTTTTACTCAGCTCTCATGAGAGAAACCGTATCAAGTTACCCTGACCTCGTTCACCGAGTTGAAGCTCAGATAGCGGCCGACGAGGCCATCGAAGCACACCGCCGCCAGTTCGAGGGGAGCTCGAAGCGGAAGAAAGAGGAATCGTCGCCGCAGACAGTTCTCAATAAGAACAACAAACATCCCGACAACCCCAGCCGAGACCGAAGATCTCGCCAGCATCAGGACTACACTCCCTGTAACACTACCAGGCCTAACGTTCTCCTCACCATCCGGGATAGCAACGCGCTCCGCAGGCCCGAACCGCTTACGTCGAGCGGAAGAAACCAGTCGCAATATTGCGACTTCCATCGCGGGCATGGACACAGTACTGAAAGCTGCAAGCGGTTGAAGGAGGAAATTGAGCGTCTTGTCCAACAAGGCATCCTCGGAAGGTTTTTACTAAACCAGGTCCCGAACCAGCACGGACCCCAGACTGACAATCCAGTAGAGGACAATGTCATACCCCGACGCGGATAGGCGAGCGGTACTAGGCAGGGGAACTTTCCCCTAGCTAGTAAAGCGCGCACAGCCCGCGTCTCATCTATCATCAATTTCTATTTTGTTTCTTCCAGTTATTTGCTTTTAAAATAGTAAACCACAAGATTGCACTTGTGCACATGTATCTGTTGCGTATTTAAAATTACCACAGTTATTCTCTGGCTCTATCAGCAACGCGAATTTTCTAAAACAAAGCTACGAAAGTTAAGCCCACGATCTTCGATACCAACGCATAACATCAAATTCGCCAACATGGTGAAGAGAAGAGGACTCTCGCGAGTGGAGGATAAGCGTCAAGTACAACAATTCCAACTAGGTCTACCCAAAATACCACCTTGCCTCGGCGCTGCTTGGGCGCATTACCTCGGCGCTGCTTGGGCGCATTGCCTCGGCGCTGCGTGGGCGCATTACCTCGGCGCTGCTTGGGCGCATTGCCTCGGCGCTGCTTGGGCGCATTGCCTCGGCGCTGCGTGGGCGCATTGCCTCGGCGCTGCGTGGGCGCATTGCCTCGGCGCTGCTTGGGCGCATTGCCTCGGCGCTGCTTGGGCGCGTTGCCTCGGCGCTGCTTGGGCGCGTTGCCTCGGCGCTGCTTGGGCGCATTGCCTCGGCGCTGCTTGGGCGCCTTGCCGCGGCGCTGCTTGGGCGCATTGCCTCGGCGCTGCTTGGGCATCTTGCCTCGGCGCTGCTTGGGCGCATTGCCTCGGCGCTGCGTGGGCGCCTTGCCTCGGCGCTGTGTGGGCGCATTGCCTCGGCGCTGCTTGGGCCCCTTGCCTCGGCGCTGCGTGGGCGCATTGCCTCGGCGCTGCGTGGGCGCATTGCCTCGGCGCTGCTTGGGCGCCTTGCCTCGGCGCTGCTTGGGCGCCTTGCCTCGGCGCTGCTTGGGCGCATTGCCTCGGCGCTGCAGGGGCGCATTGCCTCGGCGCTGCTGGGGCGCAGTGTCTCGGCGCTGCTCGGGCGCATTGCCTCGCCGCTGCTCGGGCGCATTGCCTCGGCGCTGCACGGGCGCATTGCCTCGGCGCTGCTCGGGCGCATTGCCTCGGCACTGCTCGGGCACATTGCCTCGACGCTGCTTGGGCCCCTTGCCTCGCCGCTGCTCGGGCACATTACCTCGGCGCTTCTTGGGAACCTCATCTCAGCACACCTTGAGCACCTCGCCTCAATGTTGCTTCATCGCATCGCCCCAAAGCTCCTCAGGTTTCAACGATAAACGACAAGCTCGTCACGGTCTCTAGCACAATCGCTGGGCGGCAAGCTAGCAACTGAACAAGACGAGATGTAGGTTTCTCCCACAACTGGAGCCAAGTGACGACTTTCGGAAAGTTCGCAAGACGACAGATTCATGGTTGCGCAAATCGCAACAACTTACCCTCGGCTTGGTACGACGCATCGCACGGAGATGGTGATGGTCAGAATTGTCACGAAGAAAAATCAAAACCTCTGAACTCCTCCGCGCAGTAATTCGGACTCCGAAGGTTTGGGGGGCTTATGATGCGTACTCATACAAGATCCTCATTCATACAAGTCAAGGAGGTGGTTATTCCAAAGACCCACTAAGATGATAAGAGGGAAGTGGGAGAGTGGGCAAGCCCACTATCTCCGCCAGCCAACCGCCCGTGCAAAGACGCACGCAGAACGCGCCGCGGGGCCGCACTCAACCATGTGCACCAGCACCGCGCGCGGCGATGCCGCACGCAACTGCTGGCACTACCGCGCGCGGTAGCGGGCGTGCCACCGCCATGACGCGCGTGGTGGTACCGCGCGGCGCTACCGCGCGGCGCTACCGCGCGGCGCTACCGCGCGGCGCTACCGCGCGCTAGCATGCGCGGTAACGCCGAACCCCCCCTCCCCCTCCCCCCCCCCCCCCCCCCCCTCAAGGGGTGCGGCCGAACCGCACCCCTCAAGGGGTGCGGCCCAGCCGCACCCCTCTTGGGGTGTGGCCCAGCCGCACCCCTCCTCGGGTGCGGCCAAGCCGCTGCACCCCTCTAGGGGTGCGGCCGAGCCGCACCCCCCCCCCCCCTTGGGGTGCGACCGGGCCGCACCCCCTTGGGGTGAGGCCACGCCCCGTGCAGATACGGCCAGACCGCCCCCTCCTACATAGGGTCCTGCGGAGTGCCCGGTCGGAACCCAGTTCCCCCTCAAGGGGCGTGACTTCCCTTTTTTCCGTACCCGCGCTTGCGCGCGCTCAGAACACTTCTGAGCGCGCTCAGAACGCCTCCGCGCTCACGCACGCTCAGAACGCTTCTGAGCGCGCTCAGAACGCCTCCACGCTCACGCGCGCTCAGAACGCCTCCACACTTACGCGCAACCAGAACGCTTCTGAGCGCGCTCACGTGCGCTCAGAACGCCTCCGCGCTCACGTGCGCTCAGAACGCTTCCCCAGTCGCCTAGATTGCTTCTCCGTTCGTTGCGCGCTCAGAACGCTTCTGAGCGCGCTCAGCTCACTTTTTGTCTTTCTGACTTCTCACATTTTGTCTTTTCAGCATGCTTACTTTTTATCTTTCCAGTTTCTCGAATTTTAGGAACAACATGTCGCCTTTTTCGCCTCCAACAGAACTGCCTGAATTGCCCGAAGGGCAAGATGGTCATTTACGAAAAATGGTGATGCATTGCGACATCTTTTCAGATCACAAAAACCTGAAGTATGTGGACACCCAGAAGGATCTAAACCTCCGACAAAGATGATGGGTAGAATTTCTGTGCGATTACCAGTATACGATGCACTATCATCCCGGGAAGGCGAATTTTGTGGCAGACGCACTCAGCCGAAGAGCGAGTACTTCCGACTCGGAACCCCGACTGATGACAATGGAAGTGATAAAATCATAAAAGTACTGCAGGACTTGAAGATCACCCTTGTATCCAAAGCCAACCCCGAAGTTTACAAAGAATACTTGGCTTCGATGAGCATGACCTGTGATATTCAGGATCGTATCAAATTTGGGCAAAGGCAAGATGCGTCCTTAGAACCAGTATTTGCAGCCCTGGAGTCGGGCCCCATAGGGAACTTTACCTTACGTGATGGTCTTGTCCACTACCGAGGGCGGATTCTTATGCCTGCGGGGGACAGGATCCGAGAAGACATCATGGCGGAAGCACATGGCAGCAAATACTCTATACATCCAGGAATTTCCAAAATGACGGAGGACCTGAGGAAATCGATGTACTGGCCCGGCATGAAGAAAGATATCGCTCACTTCGTTACACACTGCGTATCCTGCCAACTAGTGAAAGCCGAGTGCAAGAAGCCTGGAGGATTATTACAACCCCTACCCGTGCCAGAATGGAAATTCGAAGACATATCTATGGATTTCGTACACGGACTGCCCAGCTCCAACTCTGGGAATGATTCCGTGTGGGTGATCGTGGACCGATTGACAAAGGTGGCACGGTTTATTCCCGTCAGGAAGGGTGCTCCGGTCGGAACGTTAGTACGGCTATTTGTAGAAAAGTTTGTTCGGTATCACGGAGTCCCTAAATCGATCGTGTTTGATCGGGATGGCCGGTTCACGTCGCGGGAATGGAAAGCTGTTCAAGCCTATCTGGGATCTCAGTTGACCTTCAGCACCGCCTTCCACCCTCAGACAGATGGTCAAACTGAGCATACTATTCGGACAATGGAAGACCTACTACGCCTTTGCATCTTGGATCGCAGGGAACCATGGGAGAGATTGCTGCCGCTCGCCGAATTTTCTTACAATAATAGCCATCAGTCCAGCATCGGCATGGCCCCCTACGAAGCATTGTATGGTTGGAAATGTAGGACCCCGCTATCATGGGTCCAGGATGAATATCCAGAAGTGCCGGGGTTGAAGTTCGAAGAGGACACAGACGCTCTGGTGCGACTGATTCTGGAGCGAATGCTAGAAGCCCAGAGTCGACAGGCCAAATATTACGACGCGCGACATCGAAAGGTAGAGTTCCAGGTGGGAGACAAAGTATTTCTGAAGATACGTCCGGTGCATTGCGTCACTCGGGTGCGGAGGTTAAAGAAGCTCAGTCCTAGGTATATGGGGCCCTATAGAATCCTGGAGCGGATTGCCCCCCTGGCATACCGACTGGAGCTACCACCAGAATTAGAGAACCTGCACGACGTCTTCCATGTCTCTTCACTCCGGAGAGCGCTGCTTAAGCCAGAACAACAAATTGCCCGCACCTCGGGCCCAGTAGCTACAGATCGGTCAGTCCGTTTGGAGCCTATCCGGATTGACGACTTTAGCATCTGGGTTCTACGACGAAAGAAGGTGCCACTAGTAAAGGTCCTTTGGTCCAACCACAGACAGGAGGAGCACACTTGGGAACCACTGGATCTAATGCAGCAACGCTACCCGGAATTATTTGAATCAGGTAATACCCGATTGCTAGAATGTACTTGATTTTATTTTGACTTAATCTGAAAACCCGTACACCCGATCTTAATTTCGGGGACGAAATTGTTTTGTTTTGTATTGGGATTTGTAACATCCCCCAAACTGTTAGGCCCCTAGAGAATTTTTGTCATGAAAAGTCATGACAAAAATAGGATAAGTGACATAGAGACCTAGGATGATAATGAAAGAGGTGAAATACACATTGTGTGCACTCAGCCACCATGGACCACCCTAATGAAAAGTGAACTAAAAAGAGGCTAAAATATCTTATGCACCTCACATAACCATGGATATTTCCCTAGGATGAGTCAAGTACCCAAAATAGGCCAAGGAGGCCCCATGAACTCCACAAGTTAAGAAGCAATACACATTGGTGTGCATTTAGCAATTTTTGATGTCCTAGCCTAGGGGTGACCAAAAGACTCCAAAAAGCCATCATAACCTCACTAGGACCCCTATGACCCTCCAAGGAGGTAAGTAGGCCACTAGGGACCCTTGTGGTCAACCAAATTGGTCAAATTGACCAAAAGTCAACTTTGAGCTATCCTAGGTCAAACCACCATAAATAAGGGCAATTAAACTCCAAATGATCAAATTGGACTCACCCTCTTATGGAAACCTCCCTAGGGGACCTAATGGACCCAAAAGCCCCATCATAGGGCCATCAATTTGGGGAAATTGGGCCAATTTCTAAAAAGCCCCAAATTGACCTAAATGTGCTAAAAATCCAAATTAATCTCCAATTGACTTAGTATGACCAAATTGATCACCCCTAAACCCTAAGGGGAGTATATGAGACCTAAATGGACCATGGTGTGCATTCAACCATGGAGAATTAGGGCAAAATCAACAAAATACCCAAATTGCCCCTATAGGCAAATAAGTGCAATCAAGCCCCGTTTGACCCCACCTTGACTCAATTCTTCTTGGAGTAGGCCCATGGGGTCTTAGGAAGCAATGTTACTCAGTCACATTGAGTGGAGTGAGCTTGGGCCAAGGCCAAACTCAAAATCCTCAATTTGGCCTATTTAGGCAAGTGAGCCCCAAACCCAAGCAAAGTGGCTTAGCCCAACCCCATAGCCCAAGGAGGTAGCCCACATGATTATCAGCCCCCCATGCCATCTGAAATTCGAATTTGGGGATTAATTGGGGTTGGTCAAGTGTGATTAATGAAGGAAGAAGACAAGAGAGAAAAGAGGAGGAGATTAGGGGATGGGTGCCAAATGACACTCCCTCCTCATTCCCCAAGCATCCTCTGAGCTTGGGGAATGAATTCCCGTCAGTTTTGGGCAGTGGGGAGGAGGTTTTGATTGGCTGCCATGGGCGGCAAGGTGGCTGGCCGAATGGCCTTAATGGCAGCCAGCCATATACACTCCCTCCCTCTATTTTCTCCCTCTAACCACACTCAGAACTTCCAGAGCAATCGAACCCCCCCCCCCCCCCCTTCCAACGACGATTTCGAGCTCAGCCGCACAGGAAATGCCATGGACGCCAGAAATAATGCCCAGGTCTTCCTCCGCCGCAACACCCGCCGCCAAGGCCGCATTCAGGCACGTTCCTTCCCCTCTCCTCCTGTGCTAGATTTCCACTTCTTCCGTTTTCAAAATCGCCAAGAGAATGGAGAGTTTCCATTCCCGTTTTTCCTTATTCCGACCGAAAAATCGTGAGATGTCGGAGAGCTCCTCCGACCACCTTCGGCCAAATGGCCACCGCCAAGTGAAAGCCCTATGTCGGGTGGAGATGGTGGCTTGGGGGTTTGGCCGGAGACGACCTAAGTTGGCCGGAAATCAGCCCTCAAAATGTCCCAGGCACGGCGAATCGGGACCCTTGGCTCATCAGGGATGATAACCCCTGGCCGTTAGATCTGGCAGCCCTGTTTATTCGCAGTCCAGAAATGATTTAATTCATGTTAGTTAGTTAAAAGTCACACTTTTTGGCCCGACTTTGTAAGCTGAAATTGAAGCTCTTAGAGGCCATTTCATCCCAAGGTGGCTGAGACAACTGTTGTAGGCCTTGGTCTCTAGTTTCCATAGGACCCAAGATCAGGCCATTTGGAGGTGCGTAGGACCCAGGGCACCTGTTTTGGTGGGACTGATCATAGGCTAGGTCAGAAACTACATTGCTTATAACTTTTTTGTTAGACCTCATCTTGACCTGAAATTTCTACCATGCATGCATGGTATGATGACACACCTAGGGTTTAAATTTGAGAATTTTTGGATGTATATCCATTGGGTTATTCTATTTATTAGAAAAAGTAAATATTTAGTATTTATGGAGTTGTATAACTTCAAACACCCCCTAATTTGGATGGTGAGCTCTTTATATATATCTATATCACTGGTAGAAATTTGAGACCATTTGGCCTTGTGCATGTAGAGTTAGGAGCCATGCAAGAGCCAGGCTAAGGACCTTAAATGTGTGCCTTTAGCAATTTGGGGTGGAGTGAGCCCCAAGCCTTGGGGGTTAACCCAATGATTTTGAAATATTGGACATGGGTCCTTGGCAGCAATATGCATTCCCAAAAGTTATTTGGGGATTTTTGGGTACAAAAATCCCAAGATGTGGAATTTACTAAATTACCCCTAAATTAGGTTACAAATTGAAAGGGGGGTCATATGAACTTGGCAATGAGATTTTGTCCATGCATGTGATATGACTAAATGCATCACTTTGGGTAGGTTGGAAATTTTGGGCTCATAATTTCTAGGTTGTTAATAATTCCCCTTTAGGTCACATTTTAATTCTATATATAATTGTGTTTTGTTATGTTAAATATCTTGTACAGATCTTGCATGTTGAATTCACCTAGGTTAAACTCATTTCTGAAGATTGCAATCAACATGAACATTGTAGCCCTTTAGGTTACCTTTAAAATGCCATTTGGTTAAGTATAGCTCTCTCTATGTCATTTTTGGTGTGACATGTCTATAATAGTGTTTTGCTGTGTAAAACATTTTGTATAGCTCTTGCATGTTGAATTCACCTAGGTTAAACTCATTTCTGAAGATTGCAATCAATATGAACATTGTAGCCCTTTAGGTTAACTTTAAAATTTCACTGATTTCATGCCATTTGGTTGAGTATAGCTCTCTCTATGTCATTTTTGGTGCGACATGTCTATAATAGTGTTTTGCTGTGTAAAACATTTTGTATAGCTCTTGCATGTTGAATTCACCTAGGTTAAACTCATTTCTGAAGATTGCAATCAATATGAACATTGTAGACCTTTAGGTTACCTTTAAAATGCCACTGATTTCATTCCATTTGGTTAAGTATAGCTCTCTCTATGTCATTTTTGGTGCGACATGTCTATAATAGTGTTTTGCTGTGTAAAACATTTTGTACAGCACTAGCATATTGAATTCTACCTAGGTTAGGCTCTTTGCTGGATTTTGTGATCAACATAAGTATTGTAGACCTCTAGGATACCTTTAAGATGCCACCGACTTCATGACATTTGGTCAAGTGTAGCTCCTTCTAGGTCACTTTTAGAGAGACATGTATGAAAGTGTATCCGGTGCGTTTAGTGATTTGACTCATGCAAATACCTTGTATATTTGCCCATGCCTTGGGCATGATATCAACCACCTCTAGTTACGAATTCAACTCATGTGCATGAGTGGATTCCTCTGATCTCCAAGTTGAAATTTTGGACTTAAGAGTGTAGGAAAATTGGGTGCGTTTAGCAAAAATGCAATAATTGATAATTTAAAGACAAATACACCTTGGTTAAAGTGAGACTTAGGATCAGTTATTTATAGACCAATGATGAGCCACAGTAGTTTTCCCAGGCTTTAAGGAAGCTTAAACATAGCACTTGTAGCGTAAATCCTTATTGGCACACCAGACGTAGCGGATGATAATTAAGGATAAGTATACCTTAGTTTAATAAGGGACTTAGAATCTAGAGCTTTAGACCAATACTATGATGTAGTAAAGCTATCAGGACTTATAGTGATCCCTAAATAACACTCAACGTTCAAATCTAATCCGCACACCATCCATTTTAAATAGAGTTCATGAGTAAACCCCTTAGAAAATTATAGAGACTAAGGTTGAGGTTTCAGATTGATACCCATAAGAACCTATGACAAGACTTGGGACTCACTTGGACATAATAGGATTAAGATTTCGCCTTGGAGGTCAACTTAGTTCAATTCCACCTTGGTCTGCGAACAGTAGAAACTGAAAACATAGATTCGGATCCCTTTCTCATGGTCACCACCCCCAGACTTATTAACTCTAGGGAAGTTGCAGATGCCCAATTGGGTTAAGGCAAGTGCGGTCATTAAAATTAAAGACGGGGTGTGTTTAGCGAAACTAGCGATTCAGGGAATTGACAAGGACCCATTAAAGGAGGCAAATGATGACTTAGCAAGAAGTGAAAACTGTGATAGGAAGACAACACAAGAAAATAGTCGACTATTAGGAACGACGTGGTTCGGTGATCAATAGAACACCGACTCATGCCCGTTCGAGTCAAATGGTAATCCACCCTAGGATTTTTAAAGCAATTGGAGAGTAAATGAGTGTACTAGAATGAGTAGCAACTAAATAAAACAAATATCCTAGAAAGGGGGATTTGAGCTTTAGTCACTATCACGTTCCCTAGTATCGTTGCGAGCCCTTCACCGGGTAATCCACGGGAAGTCCAGGATTCACCCCAAGCTTCTAAGTTCAACTAAAATTATAGACAAGACTAGCTAAGTAGGAGAATTTGACAAGTTAACTTCCATCCCAACAGGAATGGGTTATAAGGAGGACTGGGATAGTCCTGCGAGCGTTAGGCTCGGGTTATAAGGAAGGACTAGGATAGTCCTGCGAGCGTAAGGCTCGGGTTATAAGGAGGACTGAGATAGTCCTGCGAGCGGTAGGCTCGTAGCTTGATGTAGACTAGTAAAGTCTAGCGAGCGGTAGGCTCGTAGCTTGATGTAGACTAGTAAAGTCTAGTGAGCGGTAGGCTCGTAGTTTGATGTAGACTAGTATAGTCTAGCGAGCGGTAGTCTCGTAGTTTGATGTAAGATTGGTATAGTCAAGCGAGCGATGGGCTCGCTATTTATGCGGTCAGATCAGTAATACGACCTGGAGGCTCGATGGTAAGGTAAGATATTTGTATATAGTGCATGTGCATAGATT
This sequence comes from Dactylorhiza incarnata, assembly GCA_033032865.1. Lineage (NCBI taxonomy): Eukaryota > Viridiplantae > Streptophyta > Magnoliopsida > Asparagales > Orchidaceae > Dactylorhiza > Dactylorhiza incarnata. Next base: position 728,995 of record JAWHQI010000305.1, on the reverse strand, counting down.
GTGGTGGGTCTTCGGTTCTGGCTTAGTCATCACACCGACAACAGTTCGTTGACTCGGCAGTGCTAGAGGTTTACAGAGGGGCCAGGTTGTTTCTACCGCGCGTCCGACGGGACGGTTTTCCCCAAACTCTGCCTGGCCAAATAAAGGTCTGGTTTCTTCAGATCCAGCAAGAGTACGCAGGAGCTCGTGGGTACCGGGTACAGGTAACACAGCGTACGTTAGTTGTTCTTCTATGTTATATTTCCGCACTCTGATTAGTAGCATCTAAGTATGTGTAATTCTCTCATTTTGGACATGTTATCCTTCTATTATGTGATTGTTGTGGACTCGTGCGCTTAGTTTATTTCTTTCTTATTAAATTTGGTTGGCCTGAATAATGTTGAATAGCCGGCAGGATCGGCGTGTTGTGGTGGCGACCATGTAGTGAAATGGTACCACCGCAAGACGGCGGTTCTGGGCGGTAAGACCCGGTGTCCCAAAGCAAAAAAAAAGGGTCTTACAAATATATCCTGAGATTGATGTTGCTGTGTTTTGCATAAAACATCACGGATTCCCAAAACCTTTTTCATCAAATGCAAAATAAATATAAATTCAAATACCTTCATCTTTTTAAAGATTACTCCAGCATCTTCTCGCTGAGCAGATGTCCCTTCATAATTATCACCAATATCAAGCAATACGGGGCAAATGACATTATACACATTTATAACACTACAAATAGTTTAGATGAGATGAGCATTTAATGTCACTATGTCATTGCATTGAATCAATTTGATTGGCTCTTGTATTAGTCTCAATTTCACCCAGAGTAATCATGCGAATGAAATATTCATTTTGAGTATCTCGCAATTGATCATTGTGTTTGGAGGAAGCACAAACAATATTAACAATATGTATCAATACATAGAAAAAACTATGCATTGTCTTCATTTTCTTTGATGTTGCAACAAAAACTAACTGAAATTTATGTGCAAAGCAATGAACATAATAATCTTATGAACATTCATTAAAGAACAAAGTTATTAATCATTTTCATTCACCACACAAACTTCTCATACTTAATTTTACTCCATACAAAAACCCATAACCAAGTAGGCGCCTGAAAGTATCAGGACACAAGTATTAAAGGTAATGACAATTGTGGTAGCTATGTATTGAACTAGGATTTAAGTAAGATGGAGTGGTGTAATAGCTCAATCTCACACAACAATGACATGGGAATGCAAGGGTTATGTCAAGAGTATGGATGTAAAGGCAAGAGGTCCTTCAAATTTCACTGAAGGCAATGAATCACGAAGGATCAATACCCCAATTAAAGGACTATAAATCCATATAAATCTATAATTTGACAAACACAAAACTAAAAGAACAACAATGATAGTGAAAGAAATGAGGATATGATGTGAATCATGTAATGAAGTTAAAAAGGGGAAAGAAGGAAATTAGAAGGCTGGAACTGGAAAGTTGGAATCTGGAAAACTAGTTGTGTTGTCGTGCCGAACTGGTCGAGGAAGGAGCATATGCCAATATGCGAGATGCCTAGAAGCAGAGGCGAGCGAGATGAGTGGGCTGAGCGACACAAGGGGATGAGCGGTCAGAGGACCTCAGAGATGGAGCCGGACTGTTAGAAGTGAGCATCGAGGAGGAGAGTGTGTTTGTGTGTGGGTGGGGGGGGGGGGGGAGCGTCACAAGCACTGAACGGGGAGCGGGGTATGCAGGAGAGTTAGGGCACGAGAGAATCTAGTATATAACAAAATATACTAATAATTAATATATTTAAAAAAAATCTTGGGGGCCCGGGGCACGTAAGATTCTGTTTGACACTAAGATTTAATCGCTATTTGAGAAACTATTCACGCTCCAACATAACAGTGTTCCATAATTAATCAAACAAAGTTAAGCCGCTTTTTTGAACTAGAATCGGAGCTTCATTATGGTTGCGAGCCAAAAATGCACCAGTTCCACACTTGCACATGATGGAGAAGGAGATAGAAAACTGATGGGTGGTCAGTTACTTTGAGCTACGAGTGAAAGAGTGAGAGAGAGGAGAAAAAGAGATGGTTGCGAGCAAGCGGCGAGACCAGATCTACCCGTCGCGGCGAATGCCTCTCTTGCGGCGGGCAATTCTATTCATATAACACTTGCGTTACAACTGAGATTACATTAAAGTACATGGAAAAATAGTACAAGATTTGAAGAAAAGAGATGATGGTTGGCGGTCTCCTGAAGGGAGATGAAGAGGACTTATGAAGTGGGATGACGAGGTCTCCTGAGGGGAGATCGCCCGGAAGAGGCTGTTGCAAAGAGGTCTCCGCGGTCTCTAAAAAGGAGACCGCTCTGGGCACAAGCTAGGGGCTGGAAACTCTCTGAATCCCCTTTCTGGTACCCCCTGCCCCTCTATTTATAGACGCGGGACCTGCCCGAACGGGCAGGTTCAAGAAAACGGGATGCCCGGGCAATAAGTGACCGTCAGGGGGAGATCGCCCGGGCTCGGCGAGACCGCCGGGCGGTAGGAGACCGCCCGGACTTGGCGAGCTGGCAAGATCGCCTGCCGGGAGATGGGAGATCGCCCAGCGCTGACGGCGAGGGCGAGACCGTCCCGGGCGGTGGGAGACCGCCCGACCTGGGGGCTCGGCGAGATCGCCCGGGCGGTGGGAGGCCGCCCGGGCTCGGCGAGATCGCCCGGGAGGTGGGAGACCGCCCGGGCTCGGCGACCTGGCGAGATCGCCCGGACAGTGGGAGACCGTCCTGGCCGCTTTGGTTGCCTTTGGGATCGCCGATCACCTGCAAAAAGTCAGCTCGAAGGAGATCGCCGATTTCTGGGTAAACAGAGGCAAAGAATGCAGGTGCAAACCATATCCTAAGGGAACACATGCAAGTGCAAATGGTATCCCTTAAGGGCCCGTTTGTTTGGATGAAATTCTATATTGGAACTTGATTAATTCCAATACTTCTAGAATTGAAATTAGTATAATTTAAATTATAATGTTCGCCTAATAAACATAATTGAAGAATATTGTTAAATTGACTTTTTTATTGCGAAAAACGTGCGCTCATGTGAAAAAGTGGGCCCTGACAAAAAACGTGCACCCAGGGAAAAATGTGTCATGTAGAAAAATGTGTGCCCAGATGAAAAACACCTGACCGGGAGAAAAATGCGTGCTTGGGCAAGAAAGCGTGCACCTAGGCAAAAAAGCGCGCACCTGGGTGAAAAACCGACGATCTTACAAAAAACGTGTGACCAGGTGAAAAGTGCGCTTACGAGCCAAAAAAACACGTGTCCGGGAGAAAAACGCAAGCCCCGGCAAAAAATGCATGCCTGGGCGAGAAAATGCGCCCCGGGCGAAAAACGTCTGCCATGGCAAAAAAAGCTCGCCCTGGCAAAAAATACATGTCCCGAGGTGAATAACATGCGCACGGGCAAAAAATACGTGCCCGGGTGAAAACCTCACGCTCGGGCACAAAACACGCCCGGGCGAAAAACGCGCGGTCAGGCAGAAATAGCGCGCCCGGGCAGAAATAGCGCGCGTCGGGGAAGAAATGCACAAAACATGCGCGGGTAAAAATGCGCGCGCCTAGCCGAAAATTCGCCCACCCGGCCGAAAATGCGCACGCTCGGGCAAAAAATGCGCGTGCATGTGCGAAAATGCGCGCGCATGTGCGAAAATGCACGCGCCAGGGCAAAAATGCGCGTGCACAGGCGAAAATTCGCGCGCCCGCGCGAAAATGCCCACGCCCACGCGAAAATGCCCACGCCCTCGCGAAAATGCGCGCTCCCAGGTGAAAAAAGTTCGCATGGGCGAAAAAATGGGCCTCAGGCAAAAAACTCTTCCCGACCGGAATTATTCAATTCGTATATAGATTGAAAAGAATTGGCTTTAATTCAAAATGAATTTTATGAAATTTACTTAAATTCCAATTTCAACATTTACGCGCGCAAACGAACAACAATATTGAAATTAGACATTCAATTCCAATTCTGGGATCTCAATTCCGTCCAAACGAACGAATCCTAAGATAAAACGAATATCTCAACAAGGGCCATTAGGTTGGAGAAATTAAAATTTGAGGGCACAACTATAATTTTGTTGTTTCGTTGCAAAGCTAAATGATATAAAGGTCTGTTCGTTTGAATGTAATTGGCTTTTCGACGAAAACCAATATTTACATAATTCCAATTTTGTTGTTCGGCGGTAAGATTGAATTCAGTCAATAGAATTGGAACTGAGGCACAAAAGTTGTTCGGCTGAATGATGTAATTGGTATTGGAATTAACATTATACAATAATTTTATAAAACTCAAAATAGGCGTCAGCGCCGAATGCATTAAATTGCACAATATGTTTTAAGACGCGCATTTTTCGCCCAAGCGGAATTTTTTTGCCCAGGTGCGCATTTTTTTCCCGGGCGCGCTATATTTTGCCCGGGCGAAAAACGCACGACGGAGCGAAAAACCCACGCCCTGGCGAAAATTGCACGATTGGTCGAAAAACGTGCGCCCGAATGGAAAAATTCGCGGCCCCGGCGTGTCTTTTCGTCCGGTGCGATTTTTCCGCCCGGGCGCAAATTTTTTGCCCGGGAGCGATTTTTTCGCCCGGGCGCATTTTTTTCGCCCGCGGGTGTTTTTTTCGCCCTGGCACTTTTTTCGGCCGGGCGTGATTTTTTCGCCCGGGCGCGTTTTTTTTCTCCCGTGCGCGTTTTTTTCTCCCGGGCGCGAATTTTTCGCCCGGGCGCGAATTTTTCGCCCGGGCGCTATTTTTTCTCACGGGCGTGATTTTTTCGCCCGGGCGCTTTTTTTTTGCTAGGGCGCATTTTTTTCTCTCGGGCGCGATTTTTTCCCGCGGGCGCATTTTTTTTTGCCCGGTCGCGTTTTTTTTCGCCCGGTCGCGATTTTCTCACCCGGGCGCGTTTTATTCACCCGGGAGCGATTTTTCCGCTAGGGCGACCCAACGCCTTTTTTTCGCCCTGGCGTGTTTTTTTCCCCCAGGCGCGATTATTTCTTCCGGGCCCATTTTTTTCGACCGGGCGCAATCGCCCGGGCGAAAAAAACTCGCCCGGGGGAAAAAATCTCACCCGGGCGAAAAATACTGCGCCCGGGCGAAAAAATCGCACCCGGCCGAAAAAACGCGCTCGGAAGAAAAAACCGCGTCCGGCAAAAAATATCGCATCCGGGCAAAATATATCGCGCCCGGCCAGAAAATTCACTTCTGACTGAAAAAATCGCGTTCGACCGGAAAAACCTTGTTCGGCTGAAAAAATCGCGTTCGTGCTAAAAAAGTGCGCCCGAGGAAAAAAACTGTGCCTGGGCAAAACAAACGCGCGCCCGGGTGAAAATTGCCCGGTCGGCCGAAAAACCCATAGCCGCCCGAAAAACGCGCGCCCAGGCGAAAAACGCAAGTCTGGGCAAAAAATGAATGCCCAGCCGAAAAACACGCGTCCGGCGAAAAAACCCACTCCTGGCAGGAAAACACGCGTAGGTCGAAAAACTATGGCAAAATCACTCGATTATGCGGAAAACTCATGGGTGGAGGTAAGAATTGGCGATTTGATTTTTTAGTTCAAAGTCAAAGTCATGGGTTTTCATATAAAAGTCAATATCTTCGTAAATTTCGTTGCGGCGAACATTAGAATTGGATTTCTAATCCCCAATGGCAATTCCAGAAAGCCAATTCCGTCCAAACGAACGGAACCTAAGTGAAATTCAAATAAATAGTATCAAAATTTGCATCTTTTTAGGGTCTGGAAAACCGCGCGGTCTTGCGGTCTCCATCCGCGGTCTGATCTCTTCGGTCTAGCCGCAGGTCTATTCGGTGTGACCGCCGCTCTTCTGTCCAAGGCTGCTGAAGTGAGGCCGCGCGGTCTGGTTCTGTGACCGCGTGGCGGGTTGTTACTTCAGGACTGTGCAGGTCAAGCTGTGACGTGACCGCACAGGGTTGGTTCAGGTATCCGGAAGTCCGGTCTGGCGACTGCCCGGGTTCCTGGTAGGGTTCGCCGACTAAGGCTTCTTAGTCGCGCGGTCTCTGTTCGCGGTCTCTGGTGGAGGCTGGCAATGCGAACAGGTTGTGTTCGCCGTCTCATTGGCGAACAGGTCGTGTTTGCGGTCTCGTTGGCGAACACTGGTAATGGGTGGCTTCTTGGAGGAGTGGCGATCTCCTTGTCTATGTTGAAACTGGCGAGCTCACTAAGCAGAATGATCTTTTGCTAATCGCGCGGGTTGACTGGTCTGGTCGCGCGATCAAGGGTGGTGACCCTATCTCATAGGGTGGTGACTGGATCAGGTCGCACGCCTATAAATAGGAGTCACTGTAGCAGCAAATTTAATCGCACCAAGTGTAAGCCGAGCTCGCGTATATTTCCTGCGGTCTCACTTTCGTGACCGGGCGGTTTGCTGATTGAACTTTCCTTGTGCAGCTTCTACGGATTGTGCGAACAGCAGCGGTCACCTCTTCTTCTAGGGTGTTCGGGCGGTCTCGCGACTTGCAGTGCGGGTTGCTGGAGTTTGGGAGAATCAGTGGAGGTCGCAGAGTTCTCGGTTGGTGTAGTTCAGGTCGCAGGCAGGCAGTTCGGGCGGTCTCGTGTTCTAGTCGCGCGGACTCGCTGGTCGCGCGGTTTGGCGGTCTCAGTTTTCTGACTGCCAGTTATCTTTCAGCTTTGTATTTTCTTTCTGGTTTTGTGTACTGGCGAAATCATGTCTCGCCATGTATACCTCGCTCTGTAATGAAGATTTCTGCAAGTATCAATAAAGATTGTGTTGTTTCATGTGCTTCTGGTTGTTGGTTATTGCTTTGAGTTGTTCTATTCCTGCTCACTCCTAGATCTACGGAAATTTTCACATGGTATCAGAGGTAGGTTGGAGTGGATTGAGCAGTAAATAACTCAAAGTTGTCATCGCCTTTGTGAAGAAGGAACCAGTGGTAGAGCCATGGAAGTAAGGGGTCTTGGAATTGAGATGCTCAACTCGACTAACTTCAAGAAGTGGAAGTCGTGTATGCAGAGTTATCTTTTGGGCGAGGACCTCTGGGAGGTGGTCGGAGGAGATAGTACATAGGAGGTTGTCCCAGTTGGGGATAATGGTCATGAGGTGAGGAGCTGGAGGAGGATTAATGCGAAAGCAGAATTCACTCTAAAGAGGGCAATATCACCTGACCTATTCGATCACATCTTGGGGTGTGGATCAGCTTCGGAGATCTGGAGAGCCCTGGATGGGCTGTTTAACAAGAAGAATGTAGCGAGGCTACAGTTTCTGGAAAATGAGCTGGCTAGGTCAGCTCAGGGTGATCTCTCTACGTTCTTCCTGAAGATGAAGAACTTGTGCGCTGAGATTTCAGCACTGGATCCTGATGAGCCAATTTCTGAGGCGAAGCTGAAGAGGCACATCATCCGTGGTTTGCGGAAGGAGTATGTGGCCTTTATGACGTCGGTGCAGGGTTGGGCAAATCAGTCGTCTCTGCTGGAGCTGGAGAATCTGCTTGCGTCGCAGGAGAGTCTGGCAAGGCAGATGGCAGGGGTGTCAGTGTCTGGGGGAGATGGAGAGGTTCTCTTCACAGGGAAGAAGAAGAAATGGGATAAGAAGAAGAAGACCGCTGAAGGCTATGGACCTTCAACTTCTGGACACCAGGAGAGGGGTTATGCTCCCAAGACTGAAGGGAAGAAGAAGGGAGAAGGACCCAAGTGCTTCAGGTGCGGGAGGCTTGGTCACATCAGGAAGGATTGTCGGGTGAATCTTCAGCCGGGGCATGCTGCTGCAGGGAAGGAGGAAGCTGAGGCCAGGCAGAATGATGGAGGATGGGGAGGAGCCTTCTTGGCTTCTGTTGGAGCTGCGGCTCCTATCAACTATCAGGAGGACTGGATCGTGGACTCGGGGTGTGGTCATCACCTCACCGGGGACGAGTCGAAGCTTACTTCACCGCAGCCCTACTCAGGTAACGATGTCATCATAACTGCTGATAATACCGTGCATAGTGTCGAGAAGGTGGGGGTTGTTTCCTTGGGCAGTGATAGAGGGCCACTAACTTTGAAGAGTGTCTATCATGTGCCCGGAATGAGGAAAAATCTCTTCTCCGTGACCAACGTTGTTGACGCTGGGTATCACGTTTTGTTCGGCCCAACAGAAGTGAAGTTTCTTCGAAACGTTGAGGCGGTGAAGGCCGAGGTCGTTCATGTCGGGAGGAGGGCAAAAGACTTGTTCGTTTTATCGACAAGTTCTTATGTCAACAAGATGAGGACGAATGATAGTGTCGTGATATGGCACAAGAGGTTGGGGCATGTAGGGATGGACAAGCTGAAGGCTGTGGCGGTGAAAGGTCTGGTCAAGGGCCTGCCTAGTCTATCTTCCTACGGTGACGGTCATGTTTGCGAGAGATGGCAGTTCGGCAAGTCTCATCGACTACCATTTGATAAGTCGCAGACAAGGAGTAATGTGTCGTTGGAGTGCATCCACGGTGACTTGATGGGACCGACTGCTACCCTAAGCCTCGGAGGCAGCAGGTATATGTTGGTGTTGATCGATGATTACACCAGATATGTTTGGGTTTATTTTCTGAAGGAGAAGACAAAGACGTTTGCCAAGTTTGTGGAGTTCAAGGAGCATGTGGAGGGTCGGCTTGTCCTGCTGGTTAAGAAGCTGAGAACTGACAACGGGGGGGGGGGGGGGGGGGGGGGGGGGGGGGGGGGAGTTCACCTCTGGTGAGTTCTCTAGTTTTTGCAGGAAGGCGGGCATCCGGAGAGAGCTTACTTGTGCACGTACTCCACAATAAAACGAAGTTGCAGAGCGGAAGATCTGTCATCTGACGGAGACCTGCAAGTGTTGGCTGCATGCCAAGATTATCCCTAGGTCCTTCTGGGCGGAGGGAATGTCTTGTACTGCCTACATCATCAACAGGATGCCTCTCAGTCCCATCAACATGTTGACCCCGCATGAGATGATGTTCAAGGAAAAGCCAAGCGTGCCACATCTTCGAGTGTTTGGTTCCACCTGCTATGTGCACGTTCCAGATGCGCTTCGGACGAAGCTAGATGTGAAAGCAAGGAAGCTGGTCTTTGTGGGATATGATGATCGGAAGAAAGGCTGGAAGTGCATGGACCCGGAGATGCGGAGATTTGTTGTATCTCGCGACGTCGTGTTTGACGAGGTGACGTCTTACAAGGGAAGTTCTGATGTTGGGCTACCATAAAGCAGAGTGGAGGAGCAGGAGAGAGTTGCGAAAAATCTTCAGGTGGAGCTGCCTTTGTCACCAGGTGGTCCATCCAATTCTAGTTCTGTGACGGAGGCTTCTGGATCAGGAAGCAGGGGGAGCGATGTTCCTAGTACGTCTGGAAGGGGAGTTAGGGAAGAAGCAGCTGAGGATGTTGCGAGTCAGGGGAAGGAGTTGAGGAGATCGAAGCGAACAATCATTGCCCCTGATCGCTATACAGGAGGAAACATGGTGAGTTTTGTCTCGTGTTTCTTTGTTGGTCCCTTGGATGAGCGGGAACCAGTGAGCTTTGAGAAGGCCAAAGGCGTGAAGCAGTGGGGTTCGACTATGGAAGAAGAGATGTCCGCTCTTAAGAAGAATGAGACTTGGTCTCTGGTGCCCAGGTCCAAGGGCATTACCCCTGTGACATGCAAGTGGGTCTACAAGCTCAAGAAGAAGGCAGATGGCAGTATCGGGCGATACAAGGCTCGCCTTGTGGCTCGGGGATTCTCGCAGCAATACGGTGAAGATTATGAAGAGACATTCAGTCCGGTGGCAAAAATGACTTCAGTTCGGTTTTGTGATTGCCTTGGCGGCGTTTTGGGGGTGGGAGATTTGGCAGCTCGACGTAAAGAATGCTTTCTTGTACGACGAGATTGACAAGAACATCTTCATGGTCCAGCCGCTAGGTTTCGTATCTGAAGATTTTCCTGACTATGTCTGTAAGCTGAAGAAGGTCTTGTACGGGTTGAAGCAAGCGCCAAGGGCGTGGTACAGAAAGATAGCAGAATATCTCATATTCTGTGGGTTTGGTGCTTCAGACTCTGACTCAAGCGTGTTTGTCAAGAAGAGCGGGGAGCTTCAAGTCATCATGTTGCTCTACGTCGACGATATGATCGTGACAGGGAATTCAAAGGAGGAGGTAGCAAAGCTTCGAGCTGAGCTATCTATCAGGTTTGAGATGAAGGATCTGGGTGAGCTTCACCATTTCCTTGGAATCGAAGTGCAGAGGAAGGAAAGTGGAGTGCTGGTGTCCCAGGCTGGATATGCAGAGCGAATCGTGGAGCGATTCAGCATGAAGGAAAGGAAGTGCATTTCTACACCTTTGGAGAAGACCATGAAACTCCGGAAGGATGATGGGAGGATTCTGCAAGATCCGCTTGTGTTCCGAGCTCTGGTTGGGAGCTTGATCTATCTGACGATCACTAGGCCAGATATTGCATATGCGGTTGGCAGGGTGAGTCGTTATATGACGGAACCACGGATGCCTCATCTACTAGCGGCCAAGAATATTTTGAAATATGTCAAGGCGACTTCGGATATGGGTCTCCTATACAAGAGGGATGCGGGCTTCGAGGTGCATGGGTACATGGATGCCGATTACGGGGGAGATTCGGATGATCGGAAGTCGACGTCTGGATTCGTCTTCATGGCGGGCCCCACGGCTATATCATGGTGCAGCAAGAAGCAGGATTTCGTGTCTGTCTCTACCACGGAAGCAGAATACAAGGCTTCGGCCTTGGCAGCTCAAGAAGCCATCTGGCTTAGGAGGTTGGTAGGAGACATCCATAAGGAGGTTCGGGGTCCGACTCTGCTCCGCGGTGACAATGAGCGTGCACTCAAACTGGTTACTAATCTAGTTTGTCACACGAGGACCAAACATATCGAGATCGAGCATCATTTTATTCGTGAGAAGGTGCTGGAGGGGTCTCTTTCGGTCGAGCATGTTCGGAGTCAGGACAACATTGCTGACATTTTCACAAAGGCGCTGGCGAAGGGGTCGTTCACTCGGCTGAGGAGTTTACTTGGGCTGTTTTCAACTTCCCACTTCAAGGGGGAGTGTTGAAAATGTTGAAGTGGAAGTTGGCGGTCTGGGAGAGAGGTCGTGCGGTCTGGCAAACCGCGCGGTCTTGCGGTCTCCATCTGCGGTCTAATCTCTTCGGTCTAACCCCAGGTCTATTCGACGTGACCGCCGCTCTTCTGTCCAAGGCTGCTGAAGTGAGGCCGCGCAGTCTGGTTCTGTGACCGCGTGGCGGGTTGTTACTTCAGGACTGTGCCGGTCAAGCTGTGACCGCACAGGGTTGGTTCAGGTATCCGGAAGTCTGGTCTGGCGACTGTCCGGGTTCCTGGTAGGGTTCGCCGACTAAGGCTTCTTAGTCGCGCGGTCTCTGTTCACGGTGTCTGGTGGAGGCTGGCAATGCGAACAGGTTGTGTTCGCCGTCTCATTGGCGAACAGGTCGTGTTTGCGGTCTCGTTGGCGAACACTAGTAGTGGGCGGCTTCTTGGAGGAGTGGCGATCTCCTTGTCTATGTTGAAGCTGGCGAGCTCACTAAGCAGAATGATCTTTTGCTGATCGCGCGGGTTGACTGGTCTGGTCGCGCGATCAAGGGTGGTGACCCAATCTCATAGGGTGGTGACTGGATCAGGCTGCACGCCTATAAATAGGAGTTACTGTAGCAGCAAATTTAATCGCACCAAGTGTAAGCCGAGCTCGCGTATATTTCCTGCGGTCTCACTTTCGTGACCGGGCGGTTTGCTGATTGAACTTTCCTTGTGCAGCTTCTGCGGATTGTGCGGATAGCAGCGGTCACCTCTTCTTCTAGGGTGTTCGGGCGGTCTCGCGGCTTGCAGTGCGGGTTGCTGGAGTTCGGGAGAATCAGTGGAGGTCGCAGAGTTCTCGGTTGGTATAGTTCAGGTCGCAGGCAGGCAGTTCGGGCGGTCTCGTGTTCTAGTCGCGCGGATTCGCTGGTCGTGCGGTTTGGCGGTCTCAGTTTTCTGACCGCCAGTTATCTTTCAGCTTTGTATTTTTTTTCTGGTTTTGTGTACTGGCGAAATCATGTCTCGCATGTATACCTCGCTCTGTAATGAAGATTTCTGCAAGTATCAATAAAGATTGTGTTGTTTCATGTGCTTCTGGTTGTTGGCTATTGCTTTGAGTTGTTCTATTCCTGCTCACTCCTAGATCTACAGAAATTTTCACAACTAGGTCCTACCCTCAATGAATATGGGTTGTAGACAATCCCCGCTCTTTGCGAGCTATGAAGGAGCTCGGAAAGAAACATCCAACCCTTATTCGACGTGCTGCTCCTGGCGAGTATCTGACATACTCGACATCACTTTGTCGACTCCTGAACTTTATAAATAAAGGGGGTGGTTCTTTCATTGGACACCTTTTTTGAACTCGCACGCGACGTCGCTCACTGCGGAGGAAGAACTCCAAGCGAACATGGTCGAGTTGACAAGATTTTTAAAGCTGCACTCTCTAAAGCGTCCTTGCGAGGGCGGCGACTTTGATGAGTTTCTCGCGCCGACGAAGAAGAAGAAGGAGATCGCGAAGAAGAAGAAGAACCAGCAACCCGCTCCAGCGGATGTCGTTACTTCCGCCGCCGATCAACTGAGAAATCCCGTGGATACCCGGGAGTTGCTCGACCAACTGGGTCTTGGCGACGATGTCGAGTATCCCGCTCCCGAGCCATCTCGCCTTCCCGCACATTAGGTCGCCCCCGAGGCGGACCTTGCTGGGTCCCAAACCCAGTTGCCACCTGAACTCGACTCCTCACGAGGTGAGGGCTTTATTGTCACTTTCTAAATTGTCGCTGACTTCGCTTTACTCGCGCTGATGATATTTCTGTTCTTTGCAGTATCGCCGACTACTGGAGCTCCCGTCGAGCATCTATTGGTGCCTCCTTTGCGATCAACTCCTTTGATCGCCCTTGAATCCCAGCCGGGATTGCGAGTTGGTCAACCTGCTCGGATTAACTTCGACCACCCGAGGACGTCGTCGGGGAAACAAGTTCCTTTTGTGAGCGACGAACGACCTCATCCAGAGAGGATTTCGCAACCTGGAGCAAGCAAGACACCTCTGTCTCCAGCGGGAGATCAAGAAGTCCTTCCAGCGAGTAACCCGCCTCCATCGCTTCTGAGTACCTCGCGACCAATTCCTGCGAGTACATCACAGCCAGCGAGTAACCTCCCTCCGCCGCCTCCTTTGTCGTCAACATCTGCTGCTTTGGCCGACATCCGCTCATCGTCGGTATCTACCTCCTTGATCCCTCTTATGGGATCATCGCAGGGTAGGGGGACCTGCTCATCGTCGGTATCTACCTCCTTGATTCCTCTTATGAGATCATCGTAGGACAGGGGGGCCTGGAGGTCCTCGGTTTTCTTTGCGCCAAGAGGGGGAGGGCGACCACTGGAATGTCGCCACCACGCTCTGCTCTAATGGACAGGGATCAGCATTGGAGCTCCTCGTCAGGGCGGCGAGATTCCACTCATCGCAACCCTTCTCCTCACTTTTGATACAACTGGAATTTCTTTGATTTCAAGCCGTTTCAAGATGATTTCGAGCTGACTTGAAATTATTATGTCATGTGAGATTCAAGAGCTAGAATTCTTGACAAAGGTGAAAATAAAGTGCTAAGGAGAAAGAGAAATTGCAAATCAATCGAATGTCAACAAAGACAACCACAATACTACAAACTTTATGATTTATTGTTTTAAGATCAATTTAAAAATGACTTCATTGACAATTCTACTGAGTTTAGATATCACTAGGATTGCTAGACGTTATATATGTAACAATGTCACATATTATTAGTTGCGACACTGTGCTCATGTTTATGTGTGCGTCTCTCTCTATATATATAATTTCGAGTCGATTTCGAGCCATATTAATCCAACTCGAGGAGTTTGAAATTAAGACAATTTTTACTCATGTACAATCCAAGCTCAATCCTTGCTGAGTGTGTAATTTTATAAAATTAAGTCATCATTTAGCGCGGGGGCGACGGTCGCGAACACAGTTGTTATGAATCGTCCGTTGTTCATGAATGCCCGACCTCACCTAAGGAACTCCATCCATTTTTATGTTCAAAACTAATTTTCTTTTCTTGGTGACGGGCCTAACGCCGCCCAATCATAAATTTTATGACGGTGAAGTTTTTGCTTAAACTCAACAGAGTAAAAACGCCGCCCAAATATAATTTTTTTTCCATAGGGGTAGTCATATCTTAAAAAATGATTTTTATTAAAAAAAATTAATGTTTTTTATAAATTTTTCTTTACAAAATATTAATTATGATTTTGTTACAAACATTTTAAGATTGTATGTAGAATAATTATTTTAAGAACATAATTCCGCCGAAAATTGCATTTTTTTTGTCAGCGGCCCGATAGCAAATCAGATGGATTTTTTTACCCGCACGATTCACCCGTAAACTACCTATACCTAAATATCTCTCCCAAGGATAGACACATAGCCTAAGTCACATAGTAGTTTTTCAAAATTTAGGAGAGAAAATAAATAACTGAAGAGAGAAAAAAGGCGATTTGTATCCGCACTACCGTTTTGGCTATCCACAATGTTTATGTATAAGTTATTATGCGTCTTTTGGAAATACTTCTTGTACATGCATTTTTAGGAAAAGTGATCAACACGAAAGTTGTAGATCTCATCGAGATCTACAACTTAAGTGTTGAACACTTTTCCTAAAAATGCACGCACAAGACGTATTGACGCCCTGATTGAAATATATGCGTAACTGTAATGAATTTTTGGAAATACGCCTTGTACATGCAGTTTTAGAGAAAATGTTCAACAAAAAAGTTGTAGATCTCGACAAGATCTACAACTTTCGTGTTGAACACTTCCTACAAATGCATGTACAAGACGTATTTCCAAAAAACGCGTAATAACCCGTACAAAAAAGTTGCGAATAATCAAAACTGTGGTGCGGATAACAATCTAAAAAAAAAAGAGGAAGCGAGATCAAAAGCAAATCCATCCCCAGCTAAGCCAGCCAGCCAGCCAAGGGTCTCCCCCGGGCTATAGTGACAGTAGTAGGGTGGTCCCACATAATTGCTTCTACCCAATTAAAAGCCGATTCGTTTATTATTTTTTAATTTTTTAATCTTCCATTCAATTTTTACTGAAATCAGAAAAAGGGAGCCGGTGGCTTCTGGGTTAAAAAGACGAGAGGGGAAGGCATCAATCAGTTCATCGCCACTCAAACATCGCATTCAAGACCACTTCGATCCTCCTCCTTGCTCTCCTGTCACCGCTGACAATCTCTCGATCGCGGCCAGTATCCGATCGCCGCGCCGGCCTCCCGGCGCGCCACCGCAGCGACTGCTGCATTGGTCCCTCGCCGGGACTGTGATGCTTGCATTAAAATGAGGAGTTCTCCCGCGGAAGAGGAGGAGTTCTACGAGTCGCTGGATCGAATCCTCTCCTCATCGTGTTCATCTACGTCGGCATCTGATGACGAGTCCGACCACCACCACGGACACCGCTTTCCACCGCTGCCTCTGGCGGCTGCGGCGGCGGCGGCGTACGAGGTATGGATAGCGGAGCCGGCACCTGTCGAGGAACGTCGGAGCCGGCTTCTTCAGATGATGGGGCTTACCGGCGATGCTTCGCTTTCCAGGGGGAAATCCCCGGTGGCGACCGTGAGCTTGGGCGGCTCGGATGGAGGCGGGATGAGGATTGTGGATGGCGAGGAAGTTCCTTTGCCGGTTTCTTACAAGGCAGTGTACCGACTGATGGATCCATTCTCTTCTTCCGCCCTGTTTGCTCGATCCAGATCCGACGGCACCAACGATCCCGGCACTGTGCATCGGCAGCTCTGCCTCGCGCCGTCGTTCGGTTCGCTGGCGGAAAACCGTCCTCCGGTTGTACGGAGATCGGCCGCCTCCGATGGAGTCTGTGGCTGGGGGGTTGAGGATGGTGGTGATGACCCGCGCTGCACGATTAGGAATTTAGACACGGGGAGGGAATTTGTGGTGAAGGAGTTTCGGGAGGATGGAATGTGGGAAAAACTCAGGGAGATAGGGACCGGTCGGCAGCTGACTATGGAGGAATTCGAGATGTGCGCGGGGAGATCCCCCATAGTTCAGGAGCTAATGCGACGTCAAAATATCGATTCCGGCAGCGCTATTGCAGCCTCCGGTGGTGATGGCCACTATGCCGGAGCTGGCATGGGCGCTGGCGTCGAGATGAGGTTGAAGAAGAGGGGGGGTTGGCTTAAAAACATTAAGACCATGGCCGGTAGTGTCATCCACCACCGTGAGAAGAGGAGCAGCGATGAGAGGGACTCTTCTTCCGATAAAGGAAGAAGGTCAAGTTCAGCCACTGACGATAGCCAGGACGGCTTTCCCCATCATCTGCATGGCGCCGAACGAATCAGAGTTCGGCAGAATGGGAAGTCGTTCAAGGAGCTTAGTGGCCTTTACTCGATTCAGGAGATTCAAGCGCATTCTGGATCAGTCTGGTGCATTAAGGCCAGTTTGGATGGGTGTAATCTTGCCACTGCAGGAGAGGATTGCATAATCCATGTTTGGAAGGTATCAGACTGTGATCACAAGGGATGCCTAGCAATGGAAGGAACAATATGGGAGAATGGGAACGCAAATGGTTATATGGGGTCAGTCAGTAATGAGACTCCCGAAGCTGAATTTGTTTTGCCTTGCCTGGAAGCAAGCCATTGCGAGAAGAAGAGAAGATCTAAGATATCTAGTGGCAGGAATTCTCTCACTTCTGACAACATAATAGTTCCCGGACACTTTTTTGCACTTGAAGAGAAACCTCTCTGCTCTTTTAGAGGTCATCTTGATGATGTTCTGGATCTATCTTGGTCTAAATCTCAGGTATTTCTCTGAATATGGAATCTTAATATTGAACGCTTAAAAATGATGGTTATACTATAGTTCTCTTGCTAAAAAAGGGGGTACTTATATTATAGCCATCTTATTGAGGAGAGTTAATGTTTGTTCCTCTCTGTTCTTATCTTTATCCTTTTGTATAAAGATTAAAAGGTTTTGTGAACTACTTCGTGGAAAAAGTAGCAAAATTTGAGGACTACTCTCTGAAAATTAACAAAAATGTAACAAAATAACATATTTATGTCATATGGTTCCCCATTTCCTTTTACTGATTTTCATTCTGTTTTTTTAAGTTCATATACTGATCCTCTTATTTTCCTGAAAGTCACAGCACAAGTTGGTGGTTGGTCAAATATATATACACCAAGTTTCCCATTTCGAAATACAAAGGCTATGGTATTAGCATTTGATGGAGATCAGTATTCCAAAATGGGGTAGCACTTTAACATGAGACCATGAACTACTAGTATAACATTTATAACCTATCAACACCCCAAAACTAACTTTCAGTGGCCTTATATACTTATTTGCTCTGCATCCAAGTGGTAAAATCTTGTCCATGAGAGAGAACTTGTGATACCCCCACATAATCACTGGTTGGACATAAACCCTCTCTTAACCCACAGTTAAAAAAACAGAAAAAAAAAACAGTTTGATTTGTTAAAAAGTACCATTTATCAATTTATTTTGGTGGCTTGCCACATGTTCCACATTGAACCACCTGAAGTTATTTTCATGTGAATACTGTTGTCTTCCTTACCATACATTTTATATTTTAATAGGTTTAGTATTTTCCTCCTTTGATACTACTCCAGATGTTCTCTTTATCACCATACATGACATGTTTTTTCATGATTGTTTTCTTTCTGATACTGCTTTATCTGTCACCAGGGACCATTTCTATTTATAGTACTATTTATATTCACCTTTTTCATAAAACTTTGAAACATAAAAAATCATCATCAAAACAGGGATCAGCAGTGAGCCAGTAATGTTATCCCTCTTTTGTTTGAATTGTTCAATAGAATTGGTGCATTTCAGTAGTTTGCAAAATTAGCATGCTGAAGTTTTTTTAACTGCTTGTTTTATCTGTAATATCAGAGTTTCAACCTTGTAAAGGGGCCCTATGCCTTAACATTTTAGTTTGATCAATAATTCATACTTAATATTATTCACATTTATCAGCAGTGAGCCAGTAATGTTATCCCTTTTTTGTTTGAATTGCTCAATAGAATCGGTGCATTTCAGTAGTTTGCAAAATTATCATGCTAAAGTTTTTGTAACTGTATTGTATTATCCGTAATATCGGATTTTCAACCTTGAAAGGGACCCTATGTCTTAACATTTTGCTTTGATCAATAATTCATACTTAATATTCATTCGCATTTTCCAGGAACATGTTTTACTTCTATTACTCTTAAATTATGTTAACTAGGTTAATGACTTCTTGTACCCTGTGTCCTTCTGAGCGCACATCAAATGCTTTTGGTAGACCTTATTTTTGAGCGATGTAGAAGAATGCTATACTGAAATTTTGGGAATTGCAAGTCGTGAATAAGGCTTTGTTGGGCTCGTAAAAATAGGCGGGTTACGTGCCACCTAAATTTTGTTCACCACCTTAGTATTTAAAACTATTTGGATATTTTTTGGCAATATAACATTAATCTATATTTTTTCCTATAATATTGTTGGATATCATGTCAATCAAAATCAATACTCATTGTCAGCAATCATGTTTCCTATATATGGCTGATGTCTGTTGGTTTACGAAGAATTGTTCGCCTCGGCTACCAGCTCAATCTGCATTGATATATGCAAGGATGTCTAAGTGTCCTCTATTTGCATAAATTTTTCATTTTTCTGGGGACCCTTTAATGCAACTCAAGATTCTCACAACTGTGTCTCAATGACTTATCATATGGAGAGTTGAGAAAATGACTTACAACACTAACTATAAGTGATATGACAGGCATAGTCATAGTTAGGTAATTCAATTTCTCAACTAATCTTCGACATCTTCCTAGATCATAATAAGACTCAATGTTTTGGCACCAGTTTAGTATTCGGATCCACACAAGTATCAATAGGTTTGTAATCTATCATTATACCTTTTTCTAAAATATCAAGAGCATACTTCCTTTGAGATATGACTATCCCTGATTTTGATTGAGCTACTTCATTGCCGAGAAAATAGCGCAATTGTCCAAGATCCTTTGCTTGGAAGTTGTGAAACAGATGCTTGAGTTGTCTAATACCTTCATGATTGTCTCTTGTAATAACTGTCATCAACATATACATTATGGTAAATGTTGCGTCCATCTGCAAATTGTTGTAGAAGACCAAGTGATCTGCTCCACTTCGAAGCATCCCAAATTGTTGAAGAACTAAGCTAAATCTTCTAAACCATGCCCAAGGAAACTATTTGAGTCCATATAAGGCCTTTTGTAAATTACAAACTTGGCTACTTCACTCCCCCGAGCAATAAAACCCAGTGGTTGATCCAGATATACTTATTCTATAAGGTCACTGCGAAAGATTGCCTTCTTGATATCCACATGATGAAGGGGATAATTTCCTATTGTGGCCATATATAAGAAAAGACATTGATTCCATCCCTGCAATCGAAGAGAAATGTCCTCATAGTTGAGTCCAAATATTTGTGTGTACCCTTTAATTACCACTCTTGCCTTCAGATGATATACCTATCCATCTGGACCAATTTTGACTGTAAATATTCATTGACATCCGATGGTCATTTTCCTGGGAGGAAGAGAAACCAAGGTCCAGGTAGTGTTGGACTATAAGGCAATCATTTCTTCAACTATAGTCTGGCCATCCAAGGTGAGACATTGCTTCCTAAACCTTTTTAGGGACATAAATGTAGGAGAGAGTTGTGGTAAAGCTATTGTGGGAAGGTGAAATTCAATGATAGCTTAAGAAGTTATAAACATGATGAGGATTGCGGTTTGAGCAAATACCTTTGCGAGAGGGCACAATAACATTAGTGGAACTTGGATTCGAAGTAGGTTGAGATGTGAAAATGAGAGCTCAATCACTTGAATCTGCACAATTATTCTCCTTTGTTGAATTTTTTGGGACTGCCGTTGTTAAATGATGAGATGATAAGTGATAGATGGATCTTGAATATTATGATCTAAAGTAGAGTTGTGAGTGTCTAAGGAAACAAAGATAGACAGATCTTCATGTCCTCTTGTAATCCTTTGACAACAGGTGATCTTGTAATCCTTTGACAATACGTGAAAGGAAGAGAAGAAGGTTTTTAGTTGTGTATCAAGAAGAAGAGATATACACAACTTACATTAAAGAGTTACAACCGACAAGAGATGGAGAGGGTTAGGGATGAGAGTTAGGCTCTGTTTGGTTGGACTGTTGCTGATTAAAAGCTGCTGATGGAAAACTGCTGATAGCAAAAGTACTAAATCTAGAAAACACAGTTTTGTTAAAAAACTGTTTGGGTTAAATGGAGTTTGTAAAACGGAGTTTTGAAAAAGTTATTTAGTGAATTTTTTTTTCCATAAAATAATTACCAGCAACATAATATTTGAAAGAAAACATTTTTATAAATAGTACGACTCAAAAGAAGTGTCATGAAAAAGATATTTTTTCAACCAGCTCTCCTCGCAATCTTGTTTTACGTTCTACTTTTGTACAACTGATCCGCTATAATATCACGAAGTGCGATCATCCCGTCCACACATACACAATAAAAAAGAACACACACATACACAATAAAAAAGAACACACATACACATACACACACCCATACACAATAAAAAATAGCACACATACACAATAAAAATAACACACATACACAATAAAAAAGAACACACACATACACATACACATACACACATACACATACACATATACATACACATACACATACACACACAATAAAAAAAGCACACACACATACACAATAAAAAAGAACACACACATATGCATACACAATAAAAAAGAACACACATACACACACATACACATACACACATACACACATACACACATACACACACATACACAATAAAAAAGAACACACACACATTTACACAATAAAAAAGAACACACACACACATACACATGCACATACACATACACACACATACACACACATACATATACACAATAAAAAAATACGCACACACACACAAATACACACAAATATCTACATACACACACATACATAGACATATACATACATAAAGACACATACACATTTACACATACATAAAATTGTCAGGTGAATGAAGTAGAAAAGTGCATAAAAGCCAGCAACAAGACAGCAAAAAAAGGATAAAAAAAATCAAGGATCGAAAAAAAACATCAAAATTAGCCCTACTAATCACCTTCTACTGGTATGAAATGCAACAAGCCAGCAAAAAATCAAGGATTGAAAGCACAAAAAAGCGTTACCTTTCGAGAACTGCAGAAAACCAATGATCGAAACCACCAGAGAAGGAGGAAGCACTTGCCGCCGCCGGGAGGAATCACGCGAGGAAGAAGGGGAGAGGTCATCTGCAATGATCGAGGAGGATGCAGTTGCCGACGTTGGGAGGAATTGCGCTACGCCAGGAGGAATCGCCGCAGGGAGGAATCATCTGGTATCGGGAATCGCCGCTCTTGACGCTAGGTTTGGGGGAAGGAAGAACGAAGCGCTGATGGCTTTTGCAGCTGAACGCTCAAAATAGTCGTGGTTCCGTGGCTGAAGAAATGCGTGGAAGTAAATAAACGGGGTTTGTGAAATAAGCCGCGCCAAACGCAGCTTCTACTCCAAATCACGGTGCGTTTCAACCGCACCGCACTCTAAAAGTCTAACCAAACGCCACCTTACTCTCGACAGAGAAGTGAGTTTGGAGATGAGAAGGGTGATTGCTCCACATTCATAGAATGTTGTCTCTCTCTGTTTCTTTCTCTCTCCATTGATCTTCAAGTCCTTTGTTATTTATATAGCCATTTTAATTCCTCTTTTATTTCCTCCCGTCCGAATGAGATAGAGGAGTGGTTTCATCTTTTTGACTCAACAATAGCTCTTTCCGAATCCAGACAAAACATCAATCTCAGTTGGTCGGCGAACATTAAGCCTCGGTTGGCGAACGCCGAATGCATAATCTTCCTTCTAGGGGCGCTGATGTAGCGATAGTTCGGTTGGCGATCAACTACAACTTCGATCGGCGAACGACAATCACTGATCGGTCTGGGACCGCAAATGCAGAGAACATTGGCCGACGTTCTATTCTCCGGTCGGCGATCAGGTATTCGGTCAGCGAATGAGTCCTGATCAGCAAATGCCCGGTCAATGATCTCCGATTACTCTTGAATGAGCAAGGCCATTTCTTCACAACAACTCTCTGGCTTCTTTTCGTTTCAGGGCAACCTCCTCTTGGTTTTTTGTGAAGCGAAATCTACTGGCATGTCTACGTTTCTTTATCATCAATCATATATGGTTTTGTACCGTCAAATAGAACGATGTTAAACACAGGCTAGTTTTGGATATATGCAGGCCACAGTTTTTTAAAAAGAACGATGTTAAACGCAGGCCGATTTTAGCTATATGCAGGCCACAGCTTTTTAAAAAAAGATATCATTTTTCCTTTTAAAACTTCAGGAAAAATGATTCGAGTAGTTTAATACTTCATGTATTATGTGTTTTTTCCTTCCATGCAACTGTGTCCCCAAGGAGTTTACTTGTTTGTCTGAGTCCGATGTGTTTTTAAATTACAACTGGCCTAAAATTATTCATGGGTATTTACTACGGCGATGGCGACGGCGGCGATGACGACGATCACGACGTCGTCGGCGATGGCGGCGATGGCGGCGATGGCGGCGATGGCGGCGATGGCGGCCATGGCGGCGATGGCGGCCATGGCGGCCATGGCGGCCATGGCGGCCATGGCGGCGATGGCGGCCATGGCGGCCATGGCGGCCATGGCGGCCATGGCGGCCATGGCGGCCATGGCGGCGATGGCGGCGATGGCGGCGATGGCGGCGATGGTTATACTTCGGGTAGTTACGTCGCTAGTGGGGGTTCTTTGGATAACCGCACCCCCATGGATGGGGTGCAGTTAGCGCCTTTAGGGATACTCCATCAATAACTCTCCCAGATTGCGGCGATGGCGGCGATGGCGGCGATGGGCGATGGTTATACTTCGGGTAGTTACGTCGCTAGTGGGGGTTCTTTGGATAACCGCACCCCCATGGATGGGGTGCAGTTAGCGCCTTTAGGGATACTCCATCAATAACTCTCCCAGATTTACTGACGAAACAGTGACATTCAACGTAACCTCGCACGCATGATATTTTACCTACTTATTTTATGAATGCTATTTTGCTTGGTGATTTATTTAGGAAAATATTAATTTGATTTTTGAATATGGTATGTAAATATGAAATTTGGCCTGCATATATCCGCGGCCTGCATATAGCCAAAACCGGCCTGCATTTAACATCGCTCATCAAATAATGAGATTTTTTCCAACGGTCGTGAGATTCTTAGTCTTTTGTTGTCTTTCTAAACATGACAAATGAGATGGTATGACCATAGAATACTGCAAGCTGGCCTCCCATGGTGATGACATTTTTGATTAGCTTCAACTTTGTGATGCCCTAGAGGAGAAGATTAAGTGTGTGTGCAACAAAAAAGATCCCATATGACGCAGGACAGATGTAGTCCGTGCAATATTGAAGTGTCATGAGAATCTAGTATGATGCGATGCATATGCGATTGTCCAACATTTAATTGCAATAAATTATGAAATTAATAGTAGAATCCACAAATATTTGCACTAGAGATTAGACATTAGAGTCCCGAGCAAGCTCCAATTAAAATTAAGAAAGAGTGTTTCAATTAAATGGTAAGGCAAGCTAATAAGCCTTGCAAGTAGAACAATTGACTGACAAATTTAGTACAAATTAATATCCTAAATAGTATGATTATCCTACAAATATTAAATAAGCAGTAAATAGTTTGTACAAGAACTTTCACCAGTAGTAGGAATTTGGCTGGTGCCGTGTTACTAGTTTCAGGGTCTGGGCAACAGTTTCGTTAAAATTCAGCACGACTTTCAGGTATCTGAGAGAAATTTTGTAACAATGGTGTGGGCCGTGGTGGGGGTGGTAGGCTGTTGGAGAGGTGGTGGAAAGTATGCGGCTTGCTGGAATAGAGATGAGGGTGTTGACAAGGATTTCCAGGCGCAATAATTGCAACAAGGATGAAACCATTTGCAGTTATTAGTAGCATTGTGCATTTGTCACTGGGTTGCAGGTAGGCTAGGGGAATAAGATGCATTGGGGGTTTGCGGGCGGTGTTTAGAGGGTGTATGAGTACAGTATGGAAATTCACAACTCAACATACGTCAACTTCACAAGTCAACATACGTTGACTAGTATCCAGAAAAGCATGTATTTATGTTAAACACACACCAAGTCAATGTAATTTGACTTCTCAAGTCAACATACGTTGAGTAGTTAGTTTAACATCCCCATTTCGAATCCAATTTGATATACAATTACTCCCAATCATTATTTAATTAATTCCAAATTAATTAAACATTATTTAAGGCTTGGACTTTCACTTATATCCAATATAAGTAAATACCAACACAATCATTTATCCATTTTTCGCACGTTCTTATGTGCGACCTTATAGACTCATTACGTTAGCAGTAAAATTAAATCTTTGATTACTTCTAGATCACAGAAGATTCCAACAAATGTCAGATGGGATAGGATTTTTAGAGGAACAAGGAGAGCAAGAATCATCGGGCACTGGGGAAGGAGGGCAACATCGTTGCGCTGGGAGGATGGCTTTGGTGAGTCAAGCAGGAAGCCTCTGAATCACAGTCGGTCGTCATGTTAGGTTCGATTAGTGGTGTTGGCGGTCCGATAAGGGATCATCAAGGAGTCAGGCTCGGGCTCTAGATGTAGGGTACGGTTGCTCGAGCAAGTTGTCCAACGGACAGTTGCGCGGGGACGAAGACATAGGTTCCTATCGGGGTTGCGGTTGGAGGAAGCGAGCGGAGATGTCTTTTATACCAAGTTGTTATGGTCTGCTGATTGAGATCAGGCACATTGTCGTAGAGTGTGAAGTCGTGGAGATCCATTTGTCTTTTTTTGGATGTATGATTCCCAATTGTGGGGATAGGGGCAGGAGACGTGTTTGACCCAAGGAAAGGAAGAGGGGAAAACCTTGCTCAACCCTAACCTTAATTTAAGAAGGCAATGAAGAGGAGAGAAAACTAACAGACTAAGGGAGAGGAATAAATCTTGCTTCCATACAATACCCCTTACTCGCTTATATAGTGAGAGGAAAAAGTTCCAAAATATTACAGTTATACCCCTCATCTGGGCTACATGGTATGTGGGTAAATATAAAAGCACACAAATATAAATAATGTGTGAGAATTAAAGATCAGGTGTTCCTGACCACACATCGTCATCCCCTTTGAGAACCCAAACAAAAGCACACGAGAATCACAATAAGCAGCATAAGAGAATCACAATTAACAGAGAGAATAAGTATTTAGTAAGAATCAAAGTACCAAAGCATGAAAGAATGACTATTTAATTATTTAGTTTCAATCAGAAGCATAGAGAGAGAACCAAGAAACAAAGAAAACAGGTAACAAGCAACTGCAACAGAAGTACAAAACAGACTAAACAATAGAACATAACCCCATAACAAAAGGATAAAACAAACTGGACAGTAAGATTCAAAATCAGAAGTAAGAATCTACAGAAGCCATTAACATTAAGTCATCTAAGCTAGTAACAGCAAGTCATAGAAGTATAGAACGTTCTGAACAGTCAAGAGGAATTGAAGCACATAACAAATTCTAGGGAACAGAAGATAATAGCCAAAAGATAGACAGTAAAATTTTGAAGAACTAACACTTTAGGGCTGATAGGAAAAAGGATATGTTCTCTTGTATAAACACTTGAACAAAGAAATACATATATAAGAATAATGGGAGGGTGATCCTAACACCCGAGGTGACTATATGCTAACACTACTACTCAATATACAACATATCTACCCCCCCCCCCCCCCCCAAACTCACGGGGGATCATACACCGAAAGTTTGGACAGTAGATAAGCATGCTGGGTCCTCGTCTGCGGCTTTGTCATCAAATTTGCAATCTGCTGCTCGGAAGGAATAAAGGAAGGGGCAAGAGTGCCCTGACTATAGTGCTCACGCAGGAAGAAAACATCCACCCCGATATGCTTGGAGAGAGAATGCTTCACCGGGTTTAGAGTAATCTGAATGGCACCGGTGTTATCACAGTAGAGGGGAGTGAGATCTGGAGAAGAGGCACCAAGATTCTCAAGAAGCCAACGAAGCCAAATAATATCCTCAACGTGGTAGCCATGGCTCGAAGCTCAGCCTCAGTGCTGGAACGGGAAACACCAGTCTGTTTCTTGGACTTCCATGCAATAAGTGAAGAACCCAAGAGCAGACAAAAATCAGTGACAGAATGACGGTCAACATGATCACTAGCCCAGGTGGAATCGGAGTAAGCACGTAGCTGTAGAGAACTACTGCTGGAGAAGAATAGACCACGAGAGGTCGTCGCCCAGAGATAACACAGAAGCCGCAGCAGATGGCCATAATGCACAAAAGTGGGCGCACTAACAAACTGGCTCAGCAAATGAACTGTATGGGCGATGTCGGACCGAGTAATGGTGAGATAGACGAGACTCCCCACGAGGTGGCGGTATCGAGTAGGATCGGAGAGTGGAACCTCATCATCCGGACGTAGCTGAAGATGAAGCTCCATAGGGGTGTCCACTGTGCGAGAGTCAGAGAGAGCAGCCCGAGCAAGGAGATCTGATGTGTAGCGCTGCTGAGAGAGCTGAAAACCGCGATCTGTAGAGCTGACCTCAAGACCCAAGAAGTAGCTCAGCTGTCCAAGGTCAGTCATCTGAAACTGCTGCTGAAGGTGATGTTTGACGAAGGCCACATGAGAAGGATCATCACCAGTAATAATCATATCATTCACGTATAGTAACAAAAGGGTTTGACCACGGGAGGAGGAGTGCACGAACAGAGCTGGATCCTGTGGACATGGCTGGAATCCGACGGTTGTAATGACTGAACTGAAACGTGCAAACCACGCGCGGGGCGCCTGCTTGAGCACATAAAGAGCTCGGCTCAAGCGACAGACAAGGCCTGGAGGAGAGGATAGACCCGGAGGAGGAAGCATGTATACCTCCTGCTGAAGATCACCGTGAAGAAAGACATTCTTCACGTCGAGCTGTGATAGTGACCAGTGGCGAACAACGACAACAACAATAAGAATCCGTACTGTAGTCATGTGAGCAACTGGAGCAAACGTCTCATCATAGTCTCTCCCCTGCTCTTGCTGAAAACCACGAGCAACAAGTCGAGCCTTGTACGTCTCTACAGAACCATTGGAGTGAGTCTTGACCTTAAAGACCCACTTGCAAGTAATAAGGATAGAACCATGTGGAAGAGGAACAAGCTCCCATGTACGAGTGTGCTCAAGCGCCTCCAACTCAGCAGACATAGCAACCTGCCACTCAGGTATCTGGGCAGCCTCACGGTAGGAATTCGGCTCTGCAGTACTGCAGACAGTGGTAGGAAGGGCAGGTAGGTCCAGCTGTAGGATAACAAGGCTAAGACGGTCGGGAGGATGCCTCTTACGAGGTGGGTTGTGACGCACAAGAGGATCATCCATAGGGCACTCGCTGGAGGAGGTAGGCACTGAGTCTGGGGGCACTGGAAGCGAGGAGATAGGAGGAGGACGACGAGTATAGTGATAAGGAAGAGGAGAGACACGATCCCAAGTGGACAGCTCTCAGAGGGAGAGGAGTGAGGAGGTGACGGAGTAGACTGTGGCAAGAAAAGAGGAGGAGACAAAGTAGACTGTGGCAAGGGATGAGGAGGGGGACATACCAGAGGGGAGGATACATGAGGCGGAGAGATGGGAAGAGTGAGAAACTGCACGTCAGAGGGAGTAACTGATGAGTGTGAGGTCGAGGAAACATGGGACATAAAGAAAGGGTGAGACTCATCAAAAGTGACATCACGTGAAATGCGAAGTCGACGTGCAACAAGATCATAATATCAATAGCCCTTGTGCTCAGCACTGTACCCAAGAAAGGCACAAGGAACAAAGTAAGTAGAGATCTTAGTACGCTCACGTGGAGAGAGAACATAACATCGACAACCAGAAACACGAAGATGAGTGTAACGTGGGGGACGAGAGTACAAACACTCACCGGGACACTGACCCTGAAGGAAAGTGGAGGACTGCATATTAATAAGATAGACAGACGTGGAAATAGCTTCAGCCCAGAAGTGAGGAGGAACATGAGAGGAGATAAGAAGGGTGCGAGCTGTCTCAATAATATGACGATGCTTCCTTTCAGCGGTGCCATTCTGAGCATGGGCACCGGGACAGGCAAGCTGAGGGAGAGTGTCGTGAGTAGCTAGCAAATCTCGAAAAGCATGAGAGAGATACTCCCCCCCCTGAGTCAGAACGGAAAATGCGTATGGAAGCAGAAAATTGTGTGCGCACCATAGCAGAAAAGGTAACATAGATCTGAAAAAATTCAGATCAAGAACGCATAAAATAGACCCAACAATAACGAGAGTAGTCATCAATAAAAAGAACGTAGTACCAGTGTCCACCCTTGGATACAAAAGGTGCGGGTCCCCAGACATCAGAATGAACTAGATCAAAGGGACGCTGAGACCTGGACTCACTAGACTGATAGGGGAGTTGTAATTGTTTACCGAGCTTACAACCTGAACATGAGTGAGACCGATCAATAGAAACACGACCAAGGAAACCATGACTAATGAAAGAAGCTAGATGTGAACCACTGGGATGACCAAGACGGTGGTGCCACTGAGAGAAATCCACTAAAGGAAGACAAAGGGAGGAAGCTGCAGGTGACTATGAAGTGGATGGAAGGTGGAGACGATCAAGGATGCACACCCCGCAACGACGACGGCCATCCCCAAGGAGTGCCCTAGTCAGACGATCCTGCACACGACATGTGAACTCATCAAAGGTAACCAAACAACCATGAGATGTGAGCTGGCTGACGGATATAAGGTTCATGGATAACTCAGGTATGTAGGCAACATTGAGAATGTGAAAATGGGTGGTGTGAAGGAGGCCACGACTGGTGATGGGGTGAATGGTGTCATCTGCTACCATGATACTAAGGGTAGGAGTAATGGGTTGACATGACAAAAGGTGTGTAGCATCAGAAGTCATGTGAAAAGAGGCTCCAGAGTCAAGCAACCAGTCGGAGGTGGAGATACCTGCAGGGGCGGAGGCAGCCGACTGAGAGACAGAGGCAGAAGAGCAAGTCAGAGAAAACTGCTGGACAATCAGCTTCACAAGCTCAGAGGCAGAGAGAGACTGCGCTGGAGCCGAGAAATGAGCAGAAGGAATACCAGGAGCACGCTGCTGACCAGGCTGCTGAGCCCTCTGAAGCTTGCGACACCCAGATTGAATGTGTCAAAGGCACTGACAATAGTGATAGCGGACCGGCTGGCGACGAGGAGCACCAGACTGAGTAGTAGAGGTCGCGGGAGAAAGAGTCCCCTCAGCAATCACCAAGGCCTTTCGGAGGAAGGCGGAAGAGGAGTGAGGTGACGCCATCGAACCAAAAACGGGGGCAGAGGGGTCCAGCGGGCTGCAGGAGCAGCGGACGGGCTCGGCGTGACGAGCGGGGGAAACGAACGGGCTCGTCGAAACGAGCGGGGGCAGCGAACAGGCTGCGGAAACGAGCGACAGGGCGGAATCCTAGAGCTCAGTAGATCGACGGAAACAGGGAGATCGAGACCGGCGAAGTCGATGAAAGCAGAAGATCGGCTGGAAGCAACAATCGGGTTGGGCGGGCGGCTGCGAAGAGGTAGCGGGCTGGACGTTGCGAAGAGGTAGTGGGCGGGTGACTGTGAAGAGGCGGGAGAATAGCAGAGAGTGATTCCAACCGGGCAAGGGATCTTGCAGTCCGGAGAGGAGACAATGTGAGCCGCGGAGGAGGAGATGCTGCCGTGGAGGAACGGTCGTTGTGGAGGACTTCGCGCGGGGTTGATCGTCGAGCGAGGAGGAGAGGGGAATGAGAGAAGCGAAGATCGGGAGAAGCAAAGATCGGGAAAAGCGATCGGCGGAAGCTGACGAGCGTTGGACAACAAACGGAGCGGGATCGGCTTGTGGGTAGAATAGGGATGCCCTAGAGCTCTGATACCATGATAGGAAAAATGATATGTTCTCTTGTATAAACACTTGAACAAAGAAATACATATATAAGAATAATTTGAGGTGATCCTAACACCCGAGGTGACTATAGGCTAACACTACTACTCAATATACAACATATCTAACAAGGGCTAGCCGGGTAGAACATAACATCCTCAAATATACAAGAGCCTATAAAACAACAAAACAATCATGGAGGAGCTAGAGCCAAGAAAATTAGATACTACAAATTATTAAAAAAAACTCATACTTCATTAAATGATACAGAATCGGACAGAGAGCGGAGAAGAAAGTCTCAAAAGCAAGAAAACTAGAGGAGATCGTAGACGACTGAGAGGAAGAGATGCAAATCTCATAAGCCGGAGCGAGCGCGAGAGATCGAGAATATGACATAATAGTTAAAGGTTTTATAAAATTAAATAAAACGGTTCCGATATGTCAGGTCTAGCATGATACCCCCTTCTACCCCCCAACACACACGCAAACAGATGTCGGCCAACATAAGTGACATGTCAATTGACATCTATAACACAACTAGATATGTTGGAGGAAACTAATATGCTAGGATCAAAGCCACTTGATACACTTATGATCTCAACACTTAAGTTTCTTACTTGGTCAGGGGAGCTCTATTGTGATCAGGGCGATACCAAAGACTTGTTTGGAAACTGAATTATCTTGCTGTCACACTGACCAAATATCTCATTTCTTGTGAATATAATTAGTCAGTTTTTTTAATTCGCATTGTGAAGAAAATTAGTCTTGGGACGAATTCTACGAAATAGAAATTGAGAATTCATAAACCACCCCAAAATAATTTGGATAATGTGCTCACGATGATAATCATAATTTGTTTGATAATAATTGTTACTTCCCAGGACAATAACCATTATGTTTATGGAGCTGATAGCATACTTTAGTGGAAATATTTTTCCCTAATATTTTAAAGCAGTGGTGGGCTAGTCAATTTTCATCGCACAGCTGATCTACTTATCTAAGATTAGTGAATGCATTCTGATCTTGTTAATGGAAGATGTTTATCTTATTTTTTATTATTTGCTTGCTTTCTGATCTGATGTGTTTAATGTCTATTCGATGAAATTTAAAAGTATGCTTGTTATATGTTATAATTATAATTAATGTTAATTCTGTAAATGGCAGTATCTACTTTCATCTTCAATGGACAAGACAGTTAGGTTGTGGCATATGTCTAGCATTACTTGCCTAAAAATCTTTTCTCACAGTGACTATGGTGAGACAAATTTCTGCCACTTATTCTCTTTAACCCACGTCCTGCATTGGACAATTGTGGTATTTGTTTTCTTTACCTAACACTGATTTAATATTTTTTAACACCTGCTTTGCAGTGACTTGCATCCAGTTCAATCCTGTTGATGACAGGTATTTCATTAGTGGATCCTTAGATGAGAAAATCCGAATCTGGAGCATACCAGAACGACGAGTTGTTGATTGGAGTGATCTTCATGAAATGATTACTGCTGCATGCTATACCCCGGATGGACAGGTTTCATATTTGATGCCACACCGTCTTTCCAATCTTTTGAACAGATTAGAATAAATTTGGAACTACTCTGATTCATTTATCTTTCCAGTTGTGTGTCGAATGATTTATTTATTTGTCTTTTCAAGGGTGCTCTGGTAGGCTCACACAAGGGGAGCTGCCTCTTGTATGACACATCCGGTATGTTACGTTACAAAATCCTAGTCATTTTTCTTTTAGGGATGAAAATCTAGCTCACTCAAAGCTTATTTACACTTTTTGTTTGTTCATTAGGCATGTGTTACTGATGCTAGGGTAGTTTAAGGAGTTCGAGATATGCATGCTTGTAAGGCTTGGAATTTAGGTTATGAGGCATTAAGTTTTATATAATGTATTGAAATTAATGATTATAAATTTGAAATAATTACAAGTTTGTCTTTTTGGACAATGATCAGTATTTGATAGGATTGTTTTTCAGAATTATCTTTTAGCCCCTATTTCTTGAAGGGTTTATGAATTTTAATTAAAAAAATTGAACATTTAGTCAAAGTTGCAAAACTTCCCCCTCTTCTTCTTCTTCTTCCCCTTTCTTTCCTCAAATATCCCGCTTCTGTCTTAGTGTTAAGATCATTAAAATATTCTTTTCTTTCTTTTTTCGATTGGGTAAGCTTTAATCACATCAATTGTCTTGTTTGTTTTAGCAGATAATAAGCTGCATCAGAAAACCCAAATTGACCTGCTAAACAAGAAAAAGAAGTCCAACCATAAGAAAATAACTGGTTTCCAGGTGATGATAACATTTCAAGTCTTTTTCACTCATTTGTATCCTTATGTATAATCTAACATGTCAACAAGTTTTTTTTTTCTGCATCTATTGACCTTTTTAATCCAACAGTTTGTTCCAGGTAGTAATTTTGAAGTGCTTATTACATCCGCCGATTCAAGAGTAAGAGTTGTCGATGGGATTGACCTCGTCCACAAGTTGAAAGGTGAATAAATCATTGATATGTATTGCTACTTCTATTTATGAATTTGAGTTGAGCCATTGGGAGACTATTAAATCACTACTGCTCAGGTTCTAGTGCTTTCTCACTACAAATTTTTATGATTTATACAATAGCCTTGATACTAAAGCTAAAGTGGGAAAAATGATAACTAGAATAGTCAAGGAAAATGACAGAAGATCTAGAAACTTCAAACAAGTTTGATGACCATAATTTAAATTAAAATATCCAAAAGAAAGGATGAAAATGCCATTTTGAGAAATGGGTAAATGGGAGTTACTAGGAAAAAAGTATTTTGGATAATATAATTCACAAAACAATGAGGTATAATATAGATTGATCCAAAATATGAGAAGACTCATCTTTCAGGATGCATAAAAGTAAGACTTTGGATCCAGGATACACGCTGAGAATTGGAGGGGGGTTATGTGGGAGATTGTTGGGTTTATTTGACATTTTTTCAATAAAGTTTGGAGAGACTAAGATGATGCTAAGTGATTGGAGAAGAAACGTTGTGATACTAGTATTTAGGAACAAAGAGGATGTTTAAGAATGTATTAATTATGGAAGACTTAAACTTATTGTTGAGACAATAAAATTATGAGAGTGATGAAAAATAGGCTTACAAAAATTCTATCAATTTTAGAATAATAATTTGGTTTCACTAGGTAGATCTTGATGGGGATTATCATCACGGAGCCGTGCACGTTTGTTCGAGGCGACGAGGACCTTACGGGTCTATTCTTGCTGCAGATAGTGTTTAAATTATCATTTGGATGATCAGAGTCTGCAATCACGTTCAAAGCGACATTTTCATATTTTATGCATTTCCTTTTATTTTGGACTTGTATGTTGAGTTTTTAGTGAATATCAGAATCAGACGATGAGAGTCGATCACGATATTTTCCGTAGGGTATATTTCTCTATTTATATGCTCATAAGGGAATGTTTAGGGGATAGATGGTTTGAGGAATCCCCTGTGGATCCACTAATCACTCCAAGGTGGTGAAGCCCTAACTGAGCCAAGGAGGTCCCGACGACACCTCCTCGCCACTAGCCGCCGCCAAGCTTCCCGTTAATTTGCTTTGCCGTCGCGGTCTATTCTTACTGCAGCTAGTGTTTAAATTATCATTTGGATGATCAGAGTCTGTAATCACGTTCAAAGCGACATTTCCATATTTTATGTATTTCCTTTTATTTTGGACTTGTATGTTGAGTTTTTAGTTAATATCAGAATTTGACGATGAGAGTCGATCACGATATTTTCCGTAGGGTATATTTCTCTAGGGATAGATGGTTTGAGGAATCCCCTTTGGATCCACTGATCACTCCAAGGTGCCGAAGCCCTAACTGAGCCAAGGAGGTCCCGACGACACCTCCTCACCACTAACCGCCGCCAAGCTTCCCATTAACTTGCTTTGTCGTCGCCGTGATTGTCAATTCCACCTCCCCACTGTGAGCCTTCCTTAGCCCATTGTCATCCCGTCAGAACCAAATTACTCCTCAATCCACTTCAACACCCATCAGCCACTCGCACTGCCCAATCGCTCTACTCCTGTGAGATTTCCACGCCACCATCCATTCCCGACCCCCCTTCAGCAACCTGCAGCTCACTGCCGCCTTTCTCCCATCACCCATACGCTAATAACACCTCCATCCCCGCCCCATTTTATCATCAATTGTTACCAAATCCCTAGTTGGCTTTCAACTCTTTTATCGTCGCCCATATCCCCACGACAGCCTCTTTCCTCTGCACTGTTCCTGTTGCCCGTCTTCATCAATCGTTGATCCTAACATCCATTCTCGGGCCCACTAGGTGAGCATTTTATGGTACTTTTATCTTCTTCATTGTATGTGTGAATGTTTATATTTTTAGTGATATTTGCTGGATTTATTTCTTTATTGTCCTTTGGGTAGACAATCAACCACTTGCTCTTTTGTAGTAACATGTCCTAGTTTTAGCGTTCCACCAACCAGTTTTTCTTTGATGAAGAACCCATCGATCTCTATATGCTTGGTTCTGTCATGTTAGACGAGATTGTTTGCAATGCTAATAGCTGACTTGCTATCACACCACAATGTTATTTATTTACTTTGATCCATCCTGAGTTCAACCAGCAGGGCTTTTAGCCATAACATCTCTCCTACACTTAAGGCCATGACCTTGTACTCTGCCTCGACAGTAGATCTCACAACTACAGTCTGCTTCTTGCTTTTCCAGGAGACAAGGTTGCTTCCCACAAGCATGCAATATCCCGATGTAGACCTCCTGTCATCTGCACAACTAGCCCAGTCAGAGTCACAATAGCCCTCGATGTTTAGATGTCTATTCTTTCGGAAGATCATGCCCTTTCCAGGTGCGCTCTTTAAATATAGAAGAATCTGATACACGACATCCAAGTGACCCTCCCTGGATCATGCATATAACGAGCTACCACGCTTACGACGAAAGATATGTCAGGACGGGTGTGGCCGAGATAAATCTGGCGGCCCACCAGCCTATGGTACCTTTTTCTATCAGTTGGTTCTCCTGCCTCCGTACCAAGCTTAGACTTCTAATCAATAAGTGAGACGGCAAGCAGCATGCATGTCTCTTTGAGTAGGTCCAACACATATTTTCGTTGAGATAGAACAATCCTTCGCGAGTCGCAGGCTACCTCAATCCCAAGGAAATATCTTAGCTCACCAAAGTCCTTAACTTCAAATTCCTTGCACAATCTCCTCTTAAGCTGAGCAATTTCACTCTTATCGTCTCCTGTGATGATCATATCATCCACATACACAACAAGTTGTAATGTGAGCTACATGCCTCCTAAAGAACAAGGTATCGTCAGCATTGCTCTATTGATATCCCATGGCTACCATGACTCTTCTGAACCTGTCAAACCAAGCTCGAGGAAACTGCTTCAGCCCATAAAGTGACTTCTTGAGTCTACACACTTTCCCTTCTGTTTGCCTTGTGCCAAAGCTCGGTGGTTCTCCATGTATACTTCTTCCAATAAATCCCCATGAAGAAATGCATTATTCACGTCAAACTGGTGTAGTTTCCATCCATCATTCACTGCCAAAGATATCAGTGTCTGCACAGTGCTCATCTTTGCGATGGGTGCAAATGTCTCATCATAGTCGATGTCATAAGTCTGACTGTACTCATTTGCAACCAATCGGGCCTTGTAGTGCTCAACCTGACCTTTTGGGTTCTGTTTCACCGTAAAAACTCACTTGCACCTAACTGCCCTTTTTCCCGGTGGTAAAGATACCAGATTCTAGGTGTTATTCTTTTCCAATACCCCTATTCTTCTAGCATTGCAGCTTTCCATCGTGGATCTTCCTTAGCAACCCGCGAACACTTAGGAATAGAGACATTGTTCAAAGATGCAATGAATGCTCTATATGTGGGTGATATTTGAGAGTAAGAAATAAAGTGGGCGATATCATGAAGAAAGCCATACCGATCCGGTGAGACTCCCGCATTTCTGCGGGAACTCCGTCTTACCTGTATGGGAGAGGAAGTAAGAAGGGGAGGAATTATAGCACTTATGGATTCGGAGGTTGAGGTGAATGGAGTAGGTGTCTCAGGAGTCAGAGTAGCAGAAGATAATGGACTTGACACAAGTGGCACTGTAGGCATTGTAGATTCATTCTGCTGGCCTCTTCGTGTATACACTCTCAGCTCCTCCTGAACCTGAGGTTCACCAGTTATAGATTTATTTTTCTCATGTATTGGTGCCACAACCAACTCCACACCCTTTTGTATAGGAGGACAAGGGATACTCACTATCCCCTCACTACTACTACCATCTTCCCCCTCTCGCGTCATACCATCTATAACGAGCGAGTTCCCAAGAGGCGAGTCAACCGGAGAGGAATAATATGACTCAAACTCTCTAAATGTGAATCCATACTAATGAGTAATTTTTTCTCTACCGGACTCCAACACACATACCCCTTTTGGGTAGTTGAATACCATACAAACACACACTTTAGAGCCTTTGAATCAAACTTTCCCATATTTGGTCTCCGGTCCTGCACGAAGCATACGCAACCAACGGTCTTGAGGGGAAGAATATCTCCATTCTTCCCCCACAAGTATTTTGGCACCTTCATCGATATCATCATGCTCTGAGTTACTTCTAGAAGGTGTCCGTTCTTCCGTTCGGCTGCACCATTCTGCTCTGGTGTGTACGGACAAGTTGTTTGATGTTGTATTCCCTGTGAGGACAAGTACTCTTCAAATGCTCTGTTGGTGTACTATGTCCCATTGTCAGACCTTAACCCCTATACGACTGCACAATATTGAGTTTGAATTTCTCTATGAAATTCTTTAAAGCAAGTAAACACATCACTTTATTTTTCATCAAATATAGACAAGTCATACAAGAGAAACAATCAATGAAAGACTCA
This sequence comes from Dactylorhiza incarnata, assembly GCA_033032865.1. NCBI lineage: Eukaryota > Viridiplantae > Streptophyta > Magnoliopsida > Asparagales > Orchidaceae > Dactylorhiza > Dactylorhiza incarnata. The sequence continues at coordinate 691,997 of JAWHQI010000305.1, read as the reverse complement.
AAATATCGAATGTCATTCACAGTTGTTGTGGGACAAGGTCCCCAAAAATCTGATTGTATCAGATCAAATGTAGCAACACTTTTATTACCAGAATTGGAATAAGAGTTTCTAGTGTGTTTCCTAAACTCGCATGCATCACAGACAAGTTTATTACGACGAGCTTTCTCAAATAAAGAGGGATATAACCGACAGGAAAAAAAGGATGACCCAGACGCCGATGATAAGGAAGAAGCAACTCCTCTACGCTCTTCCCAACTCCTGCAGCGTCCTCTACCAGTGTGGAAAGAGCTGAATCCATACTTTCCTTATCCAGATACCGCAAGCCACTATGTCATGTGTCAGTCCCAAGTTTTCTGCTGGTCTCCTTCTCCTGGAAGATCACTTTCGGAATATCAAACAAAAAATACATTTTAGTTGAGATATAATTGCACTAATGGATAGAAGATTCACAGGAAAGAATGGAGTATGCAAAACATTGGACAGAGTCAAAGTGTTGGTGCATTGCATTGTACCCTTACCAACCAATGGTTGAGCTTTGTCACCGGCAGTCTGGATGCTCTCTGGGTCTACTAGGAGAGTAGACGAAAAGAATTACCTAGCATCCCCAGTGACATGTCAAGACTCGAGAAGCACCAGAATCGACTATCCAATCTGGTAATCTAGTATTGGATATAGCTACGAGGGCAAAAGTCTTATCAGTACTTGCAGTTGAATGCGCAAACGGGCAATGTTACCCCTTGATGAAGTTGAAGTGAATGCGTCATCAATCACGCCCTTTTGCTTTCTCTGCATCAACTGGGAGTAAGCTCGCAATCTCCTGCTCCTCTGAGTACTCATATCAGTCATAACTCGCCCTCGGCTATCATCAGATTTGCACGGTAACCTCCTCTTCCACCGCCTCTACGACCGCCACGGTCGCGACCTCGACTCCCAGTTTTCCCCGTCCACCTACATCCCGCTCCTTTGGTGGCTTGGGGCAAGCCAGTCGTAGATGACCCGTCTCACCACAATTGTAACACCGTCGTGTTTCACCCATGTATCCCGTGTGCCCAGGATTGGTTACTACTAGGGCTGATTTTGCCCCGGCGGGTGCAATTGTACCAGATTGAAGCTTAATTCGGCTCTCCTCCTGCATCATAGCTGAGAGCGTCTCATCCAGGGTAGGTATCTTTGGCTGAGCGAGCAATATTGCACTCCTTGGCTCAAATGTCGCGTTCAACCCCCCTCATAAAGTGCATAATCCTCGGATGAGCATATCTCCCCCCTTTCGTGCATTTAGGATCTTTGCAACATGCAGCGGGTGAGAAATAATCATAGTTTGCCCACAGTCGCTCCAAATTTGTGGCATACGCTTGAATCAAACGACCTCCCTGGGTTACAGTCTCTATCTCCCGTTTGATCTAAAACACACGCATGTTTTTGTCGACTCCTGCATAGAGCCTTTGTAGCTTCCCCCAAACATCACTTAGTTTCTATGGCATCCACCGTGATAGCGATGGACGCGACCATCGAGTTTATGAGCCAAGTGTGTAACAGACTATGCGTAGTCTTACACTCATTGTACCCATCTGAGTCCTTCTTTGGCTTCCCCTTCTCACCAGTCAGATAGCCCTCCAGATTCCTCCCAGAGAGTGCCCTCTTCACCCGACGAAACTAGCATAAGTATGTGGCTGATCCATCGAGTTTTAGCTCCACAGTGGGAAGATCCAGCTTCATTGGAGGCGACGACGACTGAGCCGAGCCCTCTCCTTTGAACATCCGCTAGAACTCAAAGAATACTTTTAGGTCCGCCTCCTCCATTTTGGCCACCATTTTCTCCATGAGCACGAACATCTCTTTGTTTATTTATTGATTATTATTATTTTTCAGAGCAAATGAATTTCTCGAGGAAGCCCGCACGGAGAAGCTCTCGCACAATCGCAATCCCACTGCTCACGCAAGAAAGACGTACTCCCATTGCCGTATGGTGCGTATTAATCGTTGTCGTGCGTTCTTGCGACGATTTTGGATGCCGCGCTCCTTCTCCCTATTCTGAAGAGCCGCGTGTACTGCCGCGCGAAGAGCCGCTCGCGATCCTTCTCCCTTCTGCCGCGCTCACCGCACGAAGACCGCTCGCGCTCCGTCTGCCGCGCTTCTGCTGCAACAGGACTGCCGAGCCCTTGCACTGCCAGGCACTTCAGAAGCCCTCGTACTGTGCGCGCATGGCACTGTCGCGTACTTCCTCTGCGCGCGCGGCAGTCCCAATCCCCTGCGCGCCGTCCCTCTTCACGCACTCAGCCTACCGCCGCACTCCCTCAGTCTCTCTGTGAACTCCCTCTGCGTTTCCTCACGCTACCAGCAAAGGAGGAGCGGATGCGGGAGAAGCAGGATTACGGGTGGAAGTGGGATTTCTCCGGACCGGTTTTACGAACCTGTCTCTGATACCAAGTTGAAAGTAATCAAAAATTTTATTAACGCCTCCATATTATTACATTGATCCCCTATTTATACACTTATGAGGGAAAACCTAATACCGGACTGGAGATGTGGGACTAAATACAAAATAGAGGAGGGCGCTAAACGCACACCAAATGTACTATTTACACATCAAATATCAACACTTTGTAAGATTTCTAGAAAGAAGAACGTGCCATGGCGAAATTTTTCAGTTCGGGCTTTCTGTATTGGACGGGACCACGAGATGCAGGCCACGTGTTCAGCCCGAGGAAGCCGAGCAAAAATGCATTGCGCCAGACGTAATCTCCGCCATCCCGCTCCGAACTGGACTCGGGCCGAAAGACGCCTCCTTGCCACGGGTCTCATTCTCGATCAGCGCACCCAAAAGTACCATAAACATCCTTTATTCTCTTCCAAACTCCACCTGCCATCATTTCTTCTTCCTGGATCCCGTTGTGAGCAGAGCTACGCCATTTTACACAGCAGGTTGTCGATGACTTGTGGATAGCTAGCTGCCTGCGGAACTTACCCGGCTTCACTAACTGTATTAATAGGAAACAGATCTTTTTGAGGGGGGGATTCTCTCTCTCTCTGTCTCTTTTAAATTTTGCTTACTATTCTCGTTGAACTTCTTAGAAATTGTGTTGATGCTCATTAGTCTTAGGCTCCGTTTGGGGGAGCCTTGGTAAAATCACTCTTAATTGCTTCTAACAAAGCTTTATTAGTAATTTATGCTAAAATCTCTCCACAAATCATTTCGGATTTCAACAGAAGTCATAGATTTAGCAGTCCCTTGGGTTTCTGATCGCAATGCCTCGATTCCCTAACGCAGGATTTCGCAACACAAGCAGCCAAATCTCAGCTTCTGCGACGACCAACGGGAAGCACATAGTCTGCGCCAGCGAGGACTCCCACGTTTACATCTGGAAGCATAACGCCGATTCCCAATCAAGCCGAAGAAGCAAATCCTCCATCAGCATCACGCAATCCTATGAGCATTTCCCCTGTCCCGGCGTGACCGCCGCCATCCCTTGGCCGGGCGCCCACAACAGCATGCCCGGAGCGAAAAACCCAAATCGCCATGGCTGCCTGGACTCTCCGGGTCAACCAATCCTCGACTCGAACCCCAATCTCTTCAGCGACCGAGCTTCCGTGACATGGCCGGAGGAGAAGCTTCTGGCTTCCTCGGCACAGAACACTCCTCGGCGCAGCACGGATATAAAAAATGGCGGAATCCATCTCCTCCGCGACTCGGCCTGGGGCATGGTGATTGTGACTGCTGGAAGAGGAGGCCAAATCAAAACTTTCCAGAATTTTGGCTTCCCTGTAAGAACATGATATACACATCATAGCTGGTAAGTCTGTAAGCTACTTGATTATATGTGCTATTTATGTCTCTCTTTGGTGCACCTGCTGTCTAGGCAGAGCCGCAATATGGCGGCGGCTGCTGTTTGCAGCACGAAAAACGGCCTTCCATTGTGGAAGGAGGCCTGCGATCTCCGCTGTTCGCGCATCAGCGGCCAAACAGAGCTTCAGTATATTGCCTCGAGGTTTTCGAGTAAACAATTTTTATATTTATTGTAGCTGAAAAAAGTTGCTGACTTGTTCAACCGGGCGAAGGGTTTTAGTGGGCTAATGAAGCAGAAAGCTTAAACCCCATGAAGAAGAGAAGTGCTTTATCCCCCAAATAAGTTCATTTTTTATTTGATTTTTCTCGATTCCTCCTCTGTGCTGCATAAATATCTGTGTAACTCTATTATTTTTATATTAATTATGTAAATATTCATTTTATGTGACACGTGGGAATCAAGAAAAATTATGTATGCTTGGATTTGTTTTGGAATGCATGTAAAATTATCATTATTTTTAAGGAATAATTACCAAAACTTCCCCTGAAAGATAGCATAATTACAGATTGCACCCCTCTTATTATTGAAATTACAAAAATCTCTCCTGAATGTTATAAAACATAACATTTACCTTCCCTAAAGTTCACATAACATCCATGCACAAAATACCCCCCCCCCCCCCCCCCCTAAAAATGTACTCTGGAGGTGGTATTTTTGTGCATGAATGTTATGAAATGTGAACTTCAGGGGAGGTAAATGTAATTTCAATAATAAGAGGGGTGCAATCTGTAATTTTACAAACTTAGAGGGGAGGTCCCTGTAAATGCCCCTTATTTTTAATACAGGCTGTACAATATTTTCACATCTTTCATATATGATAACAAGCTTTAGGTGGTTATAGGAGAAGTCGCCGGTGGCGCGCCGGTAGCTGGACTGGAGCTTGGGTCTTCAGCCCGGAATGATGATAAACGGTTGAATTTAGCCTCGCGGAACAGCGGAACGCGTACGTGCGCCTGTTTTGGGGGTACTTCTCGATCCGTCCCCTGTATGATGTAGAGGAACCTGTGTTGAGTATGATGTAGAGGAATCTGCCTGAGGAGGGGATCACGTCTGATTAGCTAGTTGGTTAGGCGATAGATGATTAGTAGCTGGTTCGAGAAAGATAATCGGTCACACTGGCTTATCACTAATGAAGGCCCACTTAGTTCTACTCTTGAATGCCTTAATGAAATTCATGAAAATTGTAAAGCACTAGTTTGTGAAAAATAATTCTCTATTTTAATCTTGCTTCGAATATGTTGGGCTCGAGCGTTCTCTCTCAACCAATGAGCATAATGTGCTACTTGTTTAAAGAAAATAGTAGCATCATTCTCGTAAATTTGAGAATCAATCCTATCAAATAAGGAAAATAGTAGCATCATTCTCATAACTTTTGCACTTTAAGATGTGTGCACTGATCCACGTATCAGTGCATTTCCTACTGTCATACGCGAGCTACGACTAGAAAGAGATCTTCCGAGTTCAGTTGCAATGAATGAAGTTGCTCGTTGCAGAAATGTGATCATTCGAGACTAGGAGGGCAGCGGGAGTGTCCAGGAGTCGGTGTCGGAGACTCACTCACATGACAAAGGAGTGATTGCCTGCTTCACGTGTATAGGAAGATTCCGGCTGGTCGTCGGGAGGGCAGCGGGAGTGGCGCACTGATCACTGATGGGAACGATGGCGGAGTTAACAGAGGGGAGTAGAATGTATGTCTTTCCTAAAATATTTCCAGATTTATTTCCTAATTCCACTCCCTAATGAATCTCTTAATAGCTCGTAAATTCCTACAGAATCAAGTCTTGCCTTTTCACAGAAATGTTTCCAAAGATTTTCTGCTATCTCATTGAATTAAGCTTAATGAAAATATTTTTTATATCTATTGTTATACATCCATAAAGGTCTTGGAGTGCGTCTAGAGAAAACTCCACTAAAAGGAGGTGGGGTCAACGGTCAACGCATGATCGCCCGAGTTGAAGAAACCGAACCCGCCATTTCAGTCGCCAATCGCCAGTGGGGGAGAACGCGCGAAGCACGCCGCCATAGCCGAACCCCACTACTGGGGTGCGATTAGCCTGCACCCCACTAGTGGGGTGCGAATAGCCACACCCCCATAGTGGGGGGGGGGGGGGGGGGGGGGGGGGGGGTACGGCCAAACCTCACCCCATGTGGGGTGCGGCTCCCCTTAAGGGGTGCGGCCAAGCCAAGCCGCACCCCCTTGGGTGCGGCCCGGCCGCACACCCTTGGATGCGGCCAAGCCAAGCCGCACCCCCTTGGGTGCGGCCAAGCCAAGCCGCACCCCCTTGGGTGCGGCCCGGACGCACCCCCTTGGGTGCGGCCCGGACGCACCCCCTTGGGTGCGGCCCGGACGCACCCCCTTGGGTGCGGCCCGGACGCACCCCCTTGGGTGCGGCCCGGACGCACCCCCTTGGGTGCGGCCCAGACGCACCCCCTTGGGGTGCGGCCAAGCCAAGCCACACACCCTCGGGTGCGGCCGCACCGAGCCCCCCTTAGGGTGCGGCCGAGTCACTCTCCCTCGTAACGGGGTTAGGGCAATTCCCCCTCTTCTGACTCACCGCCCGCTCTTCGGGTTCCAGATTCCGCATAGAACGCCTCCTAGCACACTCAGAACGCTCTCGTGTTCGTTGCGCGCTCAGAGCTCCCGCGCTCAGAACGCCTCTCCGTTCGCTCAGAACGCTCTCGTGTTCGTTGCGCGCTCAGAGCGCTCCCGCGCTCAGAACGCCTCTCTGTTCGCTCAGAACGCTCTCGTGTTCGTTGCACGCTCAGAGCTCCCGCGCTCGTTGCGCGCTCAGAACGCCTCTCCGTTCGCTCAGACCGCTCTCGTGTTCGTTGCGCGCTCAGAGCGCTCCCGCGCTCGTTGCGCGCTCAGAACGCCTCTCCGTTCGCTCAGAATGCTCTCGTGTTCGTCGAGCGCTCAGAGCTCCCGCGCTCGTTGCGCGCTCGGATCGCCTCTCCGTTCGCTCAGAACACTTCTGCGCTCATGCGCGCTCAGAATGCTTCTGAGCATTCTCAGAACGCCTCCCCAGTCGCTCAGATTGCTTCTCCATTCGTTGCGCGCTCAGAACGCTTCTGAGCGCGCTCAGAGCACTTTCACAATTCGGGCACGCTCACTTTTTGTCTTTCTAATTTCTCAGATTGCAGGAACGGTTTGTCGCCTTTTTCGCCTTCAACGAAGCTGCCCGAACTGCCTGAACTGCCCGAACTGCCCAGGGGCGAGACGGTCATTTATGAAAAATGGCGATCCGTGTGCTCCGAACCGGAAAACGTGATTCGTCCACCAGGTGGTTACGGTGGTTACAACGGCGAAATTACCGGGCTACCCCCGGCCAAAGCTATAAAAGGAGCCCAGAACCTTCATTTGAGAGGACTTTGTCTTCTGCACCCGGGAGAGCTCCTTGAAGATTTTCACGGAATTCTCCTTCGGCGCTTGAAGATCTCCTTCGTGGACTTGAAGATTTCCCCCATCCCGAAAGGCGACTCAGCATTCTCACTTTCGTTCCCCGGAGCATTCTCACTTTTGTTCCCCACAGTTCTCAGAAGGAAAAAGACTTAGTATTCCGAGAGGTGGCCTGTCACCCTCGGAACTTTCTCTCTCTATTGTTGTAACGAGCGGCGGCCTGTCGCGCTCGACTTCTAAGTACCTAATTGTAAGCTCTGAGAAGATAGTGGAGTTTGGTTGGCACATCTCCGGCCACGCGGTTTTTTACCCTTTTCGGGTTCTCCACGTTAAAAAGTCTATGTGTACTCAACTAATCTTTAATTGATTGTTTGCGCGCTCGGTTCGCTTCCGATCTAAGGTGGTTCAATTCGACCGGTCTACCAGAGCACCCGAGCGACCCGCAACAGTTTGGCGCAGTCTGTGGGAAATGGATTCCCAAATACCGAGCAAAGGATTTCCGAACGCAGTGCCCGCTTCGCCTGAGTTCACGAAACCAGCAAGAGTGGACACCTCCCCCGAACTATCCGACGCATGCAGTTCCTCGATCCCTAAAGGCCCGGCGAAAAGAGCGCTCATCTCTGCCCCCATCCAGCCCCAGTGGATTGGATCAACTATCAAGCCGGCCCCTCTCGTAGCGGGGCAGGATCCGAACTTCAAGGAGTTCCACGGAGCAGAGGGCCTGTACGGGCACGTAATCACTTCTTGATAACAGTGCAGACGTTCGGACTCCCCGACCAAATCAGCTGCAAAATTTTCACCGAGACACTGCGCGGAGACGCCCTCCGCTGGTATCAATCTCTGCCAAACGGAGCGATTCACAACTTCACCGAGTTGTCACAACTGTTTGTTGAATGGCACGAAGCGCGCGCCAAGGACCCAAGAAGAAGAGCCCGAGACGGATGAGTCGCCCCACCTAAGGAAAGCGGAGCGGAGCAAGCAGCACGAGAAGATCTACACAAGCTTTCACCAAGAGCGTCCCCGTGGATGGTCGGACTTCGCCTTAGACGCAAGCATAGACAATCCAGCCTGCGAGCTAAGAAGGACATTGATAACCCATCACATCTCGTTCAATATCTTGTTCGTGGCAGCCGTGGTGCGGCTCAAACTTCTAAGCGGGAACCTCAAGCTCAGGGCCAGCGATGCAGAGTTCCCAGACGGAATTATGGTACCCACCATAGGAGTCGTCGCCCTCCCCGTCCAAGTAGGGATGCACTCGGAACCAGTCCAGTACGATGTTCAGTTCGTCATCGCGGAGGCAGACTCCCCCTACGACGCAATATTTGGGAGCCTCCTACTCGACGCCCTAGACCACGACGTTTCCATGTCTGGACGCATGGCCAACAAAGGGAGAATCCTCAGGGATGCAATTTGTGATTTCGACACGGCCGCAGCCGGGCTCCCTTGGATCAACTACGACCCGTCGCCAAAACCAAATTCTGAAAAGCAAGGCGTGCGAGAGTGTCGCGCAACCCCCACATTGGCAGAAAAAGCTAATCTCCCGGCACCGGCAAACCAACTACTACTTGGGGATACGTGTCGCAAGAGAAAGGGACAGCAACATCAACTCGAGAAGGTCGTACCGCCCCTTCAGAACCAAGCAGACCGCTCCCGAGGGCTAGCAAATCAAAGCTCCCGGATCTACACCCCGTTAAATGCCCCCCGCGAGCATATACTGTCCATAATCTACAACAGCGAAATCATCAACTGGCCCAGAGCGCTCTCCCAGCACAGCCGAGATAAATCCCAATTTTGCAATTTCCACAAAGGCCGAGGACACCGTACGGAGCACTGTGTCAGGTTGAAAGAAGAAATTGAACGCCTTGTCCAGCCAGGACACCTTGAGGCTTTCCGCGAAGAAGCGCAGAAGGATGCCACCGAGGGTCGGATGTCGTGTTACCGTCGCCCACTACGATGAACGACCGAAAGAGCTCGAGAAAGCGCAACGCAAAGGGAGCACGATGTTACCTCCTCTCTCGTCAAACTTGTATCTGAAACTTATTAGCTCAGGAGCCGCAAGATTGCACTTGCGCACGTATGAATGTTCATTTTCTAATTATGTTTTACCTGTCCTGAGCTATTCTACTGCAGGAACCCACTTTGGGGCCCTGCCCCGGGGACTTTGCACCGCCGTCGATTGAAGGTTCGCCCTTCTCCTCCGCCGTCGAGTCCCGGCGTCGTAGGGGCCTGCCCCCCTTACGTTCGCCCTTGGTTTGAATACACCCTCTATTCACCGGCCACTTTGGGGCCCTGCCCCGGGGACTTTGCACCGCCGTCGATTGAAGGTTCGCCCTTCTCCTCCGTCGTCGAGTCTCGGCATAAGGGGCCTGCCCCCCTTACGTTCGCCCCCGGTTTGAATACATCCGCTATTCACCGACCACTTTGGGGCCCTGCCCCGGGGATTTTGCACCGTCGTCGATTGAAGGTTCGCCCTTCTCCTCCGCCGTAAAGTCCCGGCGTCGTAGGGGCCAGCTCCCCTTACGTTCGCCCTCGGTTTGAATACACCCGCTATTCACCGGCCACTTTGGGGCCCTGCCCCGGGGAGTTTGCACCGCCGTCGATTGAAGGTTCGCCCTTCTCCTCCGCCGTCAAGTCCCGGCATCGTAGGGGCCTGCCCCTCTTACGTTCGCCCCCAATTTGAATACACCCGCTATTCACCGGCCAAACCTATATTATGTAAAAGCCGCGAGCTCAGACTCGCGCAAACTAATTTTCTATTATGTAAAAGCCGCGAGCTCAGACTCGAGCAAATTAATTTTCTATTATGTAAAAGCCGTCAGCTCAGACTCGCACAAACTAATTTTCTATTATGTAAAAGCCGCGAGCTCAGACTCGCGCAAACTAATTTTCTATTATGTAAAAGTCGCGAGCTCAGACTCGCGCAAACTAATATTCTACTAAGACTAGCGCAGGCTCTTCCGGTATTTTGTAAAAGGCCATCAAGCTGTTCAGGTATCAACGCTAAATAGCAAGCTGACAACAATCCCAAAGTACGAACATCCTTCTCCGGCCATCTTGAAGCACCTTTCCTCAATCGACACTTCGACAACAACCAGGGCAGCGGGGCCACGAGAGTGCTATCGCAACGCAGCGCAAAGCGAGAAACGCCTAATCAGAATAAGATAGCAAAAGCAACCACACACTCATCCTTCGACAACAATTCCTACCCAAGACACCACGAAAAGAGCAATGATCAAAGCTGCCACAGAAAAATCGAAACCTCCGAACTCCTCCGCGCAGAAATTCGAACTCCGAAGGTTTGGGGGGCTTATGTTATACATTCATAAAGGCCTTGGAGTGCGTCTAGAGAAAACTCCACTAAAGGGAGGTGGGGTCAACGGTCAACGCATGATCGCCCGAGTTGAAGAAACCGAACCCGCCATTTCCGTCGCCAATCGCCAGTGCGGGAGAACGCACGGAGCACGCCGCCATATCCGAACCCCACAACTAGGGTGCGATTAGCCCGCACCCCACTAGTGGGGTGCGAATAGCCACACCCCCCATAGTGGGGGTTACGACCAAATCGCACCCCGTGTGGGGTGCGGCCAAGCCGCACCCCCTTGGGGTGCGGCCCAGCTGCACCCCATGAGGGGTGCGGCCACGCTGCACCCCATCAGGGGTGCGGCCAGGCCTCACCCCATGTGGGGTGCGGCCAGGGGTGCGGCCAAGCCAGGTCGCACCCCGTTGGGTGCGGCCCAGACACACCCCCTTGGGGTGCGGCCAAGCCAAGCCACACCCCCTCGGGTGCGGCCGCACCGAGCCCCTTAGGGTACGACCGAGCTACTCTCCCCCGTAACGGGGTTAGGGCAAATCCCCCCTCTTCTGACTCGCCGCCCGCTCTTCGGGTTCCGGATTCCGCATAGAACGCCTCCTAGTACACTCAGAACGCTCTCGTGTTCGTTGCGCACTCAGAGCTCCTGCGCTCGTTGCACGCTCAGAACGCCTCTCCGTTCGCTCAGAATGCTCTCGTGTTCGTTGCGCACTCAGAGCGCTCCCGCGCTCAGAACGCCTCTCCGTTCGCTCAGAACTCTCGTGTTTGTTGCGCGCTCGAGACGGAACACATCGCATGTGTCGTTCCAACCGCGCTTTCCGACTGCTGCTACCGAAAAGGAGGAATACTCCATTCCTCTTTCTTATCAACTTATGGAATTTAATAGTACTAATAAGTATTAATTGTAATTAATTTAATTGTTAATTATTTTGATAATGAAATGTAATCGAAACGTCACCACCGTTGTTTTAACAAACTGTTTCTCCATTCTGAATAGCTTTGCAAATAGCAATTTATCAAACATGTTTCTCCATTTCTCACCGCTTCATTCTCACAGCTCTAGTCTCACAGCTCCATTTGTCACTGCCACCGCCGAATAGTCCTGCAAGCGGTTCGGTTTGTAACCAAAACAAAATCGAATCAATATGCTTCGGTTTTCGGAAGGTTCGAACCGAACCGAGCCAAACCCGGTTCGGTTCGGTTTGTTGTCGGTCAGGTTTTTTATCGATTTTTGATGATTCGGTGTCGGTTTTTGTACTTCCCTAATTACACATTTACACTCTTGTATATTAAGTGAAACAAATGTTACAATCGTTCATCATACAAGCAGATGAAATCCAGAGGAAAACTCGCCGCTAGTATACTAACTCGTCGGCCGCCGCTGCGTGGATGAGGAAAAATCCAGCGGAAAACTCGCCCGAGCTTAGCGTGAAACCCTTGTTACCCTTCAGATTTTTGTCCTTCACAGTTTTACATAAATGAGGCCTACGTAAAATAATAGTTTTTTATATATATTTATTAAATGGCTAAGTGCAAATAAAAGTTAGGTCAGCTGACTTGTACATAATTTTAAAGTTAGCTCATTTAGTCATTTGTCATTTCGATTTGACCGCTTTAAAATTATATATTTATATTAAGTCGAAATGAAGCACATCTTATATTTATTAAGTGAAAATGAGACGTAAAATTATTATAATATTAGTCGATTCGGTTCGGTTTGACAGATTTTTACAACTTGAAAATCGACCCGAGTCGAAATGACTTCGATTTTCACAAGCCCAAAATCGAACCGACACCGAACTGGGCGGCTCGGTTTCACAATCGGTGCGGTTCGATCGATTCGATCTATTTTGTTGGCTTTCCTCACCCTTACCGCCGAAACATAACGGTGCCTATATGTTATCCGCACCGCGAGTTATCGTACCTAAATATCGCTCTATTTGGGGGGCCCAGTCACCGTTGTGATCGCTGTCCTCTCTCTCTCTAAGAGCTGCGCCATAGGACCAATGGCACAGGTCATCTGAAGTCGCAATTCGCGGGGGCGGGAGCAGCGTCTCCCTCTCGGAAAATTTCTCTCACCGTCGCCTCCATCTTCGCCATTGCTGTCTCCAACGTCACCTTTCTCGCTCGTCGACGTCATCACCGGCCGCTGCCGCTCCCTTCGCCGCAGCCCTAAGGTACTAATTTCCTCCCACCGCCCTCCTCGACCCCCCCCCCCCCCCCCCCCCCCCCCCCCCAATAGTTCTAGTACTTACCGTCTATGCCTCATTCCTCTCGTCACAGACGACGCCGACGTCGCCGGTGTCGCCCCTCGGCGTTGTCACCGGCCTCCGCTACCCTCTCAGCCTCAGCCCTAACGTTAATGCTTACTAATATTTGCGGCCAGGTGCGCAGAATCTATCAGTTAACAGGTTGAAAATCTTTTGATTTTACGATCTATCATGTGTATTAGTCTCTTCAATTCTGACTTTTTGTCACTTTGCACTCCCCAAGTACGTGTTTTTGGCACTTTGCACTCAGAATCTTTACAATTGACATTTTGCACCTCCAATTACTGATTTCTGGCACTTTGCACTTTGATGCCTAAATTTCAAGGGTATTTAGATCCGGGCAGCACCAAAAATACTCATTTTGGCACTTTACACCTCGGATTATTGTGCTGCCCTGACCTAAATACCCTTCAATGAACATTTTTGGTGCTGCCCTACCTAAATATCCTTGAAATTTCGGTCTGCGGGTGCAAATTGGCTATTTTAATTGGGGTTCAATGTGCCAATTTTAAAGATTCGAAGTCAAAGTGCAAAAAATCTGTATTTCAGAGGTGCAAAGTGTCAATAACCCCTTCAATTCTAACTCACATAATTTAGATTTTGCATTCTTTTGATTGGAAATAAAAAAGGTAATTGCACTTGCGAAAATGTTTAAAATCAATTGATGCTTTAAACAAAATCTATTTGTTTATCTTAATTAAGCATAGAAGTAATGATTTTTTAGTGGGAGATGAAATCACAGTAATCATGGAATAATGTTATCCTTGGACTTTGGTAGTGAAAAGAGTGGATTCACTGATGTAGTTAACTCTTGTACATCATACATATGTTAGTTTCATGTTGTACATCAATGCATGTTAGCAGTGATAGATCTGCTGCAACCTTTGCTTTGCTTTGAATGCTCTGCTTTGGGTGAAACTATCTGACAGTGTTTTGGATGAAACCATTGAAATTGTTTTGCTTTGAATGCTTTGAACTTTTTGAGATTTCTTTTTATGTACTAATTAATGTATGTTAGTTCATCTTTGTTTTCATAATCTTATTACTAGAAACACAAATTAGAGGTAATACAGATTCTTGAATGCTCCAAAATCACAGATTTAGCATTTGGTAGCTATGCCATCAATATTCAAATGCTGAAGCATGCTTCAAGTGTTCCAAATGCCTTACTTCATTCACATTGCTTAGCTTATTGAGATCTTAATTAATTTTTCTCTTAAATTTAAAGATAATCTATGTTAAATGTTTTGGATGTACAGTTTAATGGGGAAACCAAAGGAGGGGGGAATATCGGCAAATTGGGATTCAAATGAAGTGTTAATTTTTTGTGATCTTTGCATTAGAGAGATTGGGTTGGGGAATCGGCCCACGACTCACTTTAGCAAAGATGGGTGGAAAAATTTAGTGGTGGCCTTTAAACTGCGCACTGGGAAAAATTATGATCGGTTGCAGATGAAAAACAAATGGGACCACCTTAAGAAAGATTGGAAGTTGTGGAAAGAGCTTAAGCATGGGGAGACATGTTTGGGTTGGGACTCAGAGAAGCGAACCATTGCCGCTTCTGATGAGTGGTGGGAAGAAAAATTCAAGGTTTACTGATGCTTTAATTTTTGTTTGCATTTATATAGGTTTGAAGACAAATTTAAGGTTAACTCATTATTATTTTACTTAGGTTGTGCCTGCTGCAAAAAAGTTCCGCTACGCGGGTATAGCTCCCAATTTAGAAGAAAAATTAAACAGAATGTTTAGTCAAGTGGTAGAGGTTGGCAATGATTCATGGGCACCTTCACTAAGGAGTTTGCCATCGGATATGAGAGACGCTGCAGGGGAAGATGATAATTTAGAGCATGATATAGGTGCTCCGGCTTGCCAACATGAAGAGCTAGCCGGGACATCAACCAACATTGGCAATGCCTCCTCGTCTTCATGTAAGAGAAGAAAGATGGTGTGGAAGAAGGACATGGCGTTATCCTACATGCAGGAGTTGAGAGAATTTACTTTTGCAGTGAAGCCTCCACCAGTAGTCACTATCAAGGAGACGGTGGAACTGATTTCAAGTATTTCTGATATTTCTGATAATTCTGACCTATACTACTTTTCTCTGAGCTATATAAAGGATAAAAATAATAGAGAAGTCTTCATGAGCATTCCTCATGATAAGAGGGTCTGGTGGCTGAAAAATAGTTTTGAGAAAGATGGCAAGTGAAGTTTTGGAGTGACCGAAGACTATCTAATGTTTTGTTTTATCCTATTTATTTTGTTAGTCTTCTATGTTAGTCATTTTAGTTCAACTTTGATGTATGAAACATTTTACTAGGTTCTTGGCTATGAATATTTTGATGTTTGGGATCATGAATATATTGATGTGGAATGTATTCATCCATGCATCTCATTATCTGTTTCTACTGTATTTAGCATGAAACTATATTTGTGCAGTTGGTCAAATTGTATTGCTTATTTGTGGAGTAGATGAAAATATTTGCTTTTCCACTTTTTAATTACTGTTATATATATATAACTTTTTTGTATGGGATAAATGCTATGTCTCATCGTGTCTATTGAAACTGGAAACAAGAATTAGATTTCATGTAGTTCACTAGTAGTGAATGTCACTTCCAATTGGTATTATTTAACATGTTATTATGTCGTGATGTTTTAATTTTTTTCATGCATTATGACCGATTAAGTAATGGAATCACCAAATCATGAATCCCCGAGTGAAGATTCCGAGCATTCGACAAATATCTCTCCTAATACAGGTGATAAATGGATTGGAGAGTTACTTGGTGGGCATCCAGGTAGGTTTCACGATACATTTAGAATGTCACAACAAATTTTTACTGATCTACTTTGGAAGCTTGAACATGACCTTGGTGTAAAAGGATCACAACGCACAACAACACGAGAAGTATTGGGTATAACATTGTACATTTTAGCTCAACGTAGATCAATTAGATCAACATGTGAACGTTTTCAGCACTGAAACCATAAATATATATTTTAGCAATGGACTGAGAACATCAGTACTGTTATCGTTTATAATTAGAGCAAAATGCAATTTTAGTGAAGGGTGGTCTGGAATTATCATATATAATTATTAATGATTATGATCAGTAATATTATTTGAATTACAACCGCATAACATCAGTTTTGTCAGAGCGGAAGTTTCTACATCTGATCATAGCGGGTCAATATTGACGGAGAAGGGCGGTTGGCGGTGGTGCCCACCATGCCGTAAAAATGTAAGTTTTTTGATCGGGCCACAATTTGTAGGAATTTTCGTCTAGTCTCCATGAGTTCTAAGGTTGTAACGGTTTGTCGATCCGATCACCAGATCTCTGACAATCAATCCCGTTAAATCAATTTGTGTGAAATTGGAATTCCATCAAAATTTCATGAAAACCTTTGATTGAAAAGTTTATCTTGCGTGTGTTTCTGAGATGAGTATAACACTACTTTTAGATTTGAATTTCGTTCAGTGGTTGAAGAGAAATCAGTTCTTAAAGTTTTTCAGTTGTCATGAGCCAAAAGATGATTTTTTTGCCGAAAATTAAACTCAGGCATGTGTCGGGTGTGCCCATGAATAGTTCCTCCCATGCATGTTAATATCAATTGTTGGAACCGAAACTTGGCCCCAACGAGGAGATCGGACCCCTTAGAGGGGGCAGGTAGCACTTACTGACCCCGCGGAAGCAACAGATCGGAGACTAAGAGCTTAACACAGATCCTTGGCTACAACGCGGAGGTCCCACCACACACCCAGAAGATCTTAAAGCGCTTCCCCTTCTAAGCCAAAGCTGAAGCTGGACACCTTGGAGAGCCTGATGAGCTAACCAAAGAACCTAGGGAGGAAGAAGCCAAGAAACTGAAATCCTCTCCAAAGGTGTCCTTCATGGTCTATATATAGCTCTTCTAGTATGGTCTGCTAATAGCGAGATTTCGTCTTTTGGTTTTACTAAACGCACCCCAAATTGATCTGCTAACAACCAAATTTCGCTGTTCTGAAGGGCTATTGGCAGCCCACTAGGGGTACCAGGGTAAATTCACCTGCACCCCCTGGTGGGCGAGTGGCCCATGAGGGCGCCACTCGCCAGTCTCTCTGTGAGCTGGGCTCGCGAGATCCCCTCTTGCGAGTGGAGGGGAGCCCCCACTCGCCTCGTCAGACCATCGCTGTGAGACCTTACCTGACTCGCCCTAGCTAAATGCACCCCATAGCGATCTTCAAAATATTCATGTTGTCGCCTCTCGCTACTCGCGAGTCTCTGGTTCGCCTCGCCCATCCTTGGCAAGGTACTCGTCGCGAGTCTGCGAGTATCCCTTGAATTACCTGTGATTGATTCCTCCGCGAGTCGGTGAACACTGGGTTGTACACAATCCCCGCTCTTCGCGAGATTATGTTAAGCTCGTGAAGAAACATTCAACCCTTTGTGTTCGCCGGACGAGGATGAGCTAACACGAATCTTTGGTGGGTCTCACCCCCAATGTTATAAATACCAACGTCTCTGGGCGTCGAGGGACCCTTTTCTTCCTTAATTTTTTCTTTATTACTCGCAACTGCATTTGCTGAAGATGCCTCTCTCGGAAGAAGCTCAAGCTCGCTTGATAGCGTCCCGCGCGAGGGTGCACTCTGCCACTAAGCGGCTTGCCCCCTGGGGAGCCCGGCAGGCTCCGCCTCCCCCTGTTCTGAAGAGGGCGCAGGCGGTGCGACGACGCTTTGGGACGACACAGCCCTCCCTTCGGGACATGCTGGACGATCCCGCACTCGCCGGACTGGTACTTCGGATTCACATGCCTTTTCTCTCCCGTTTCTGTGCTAACCTTCTGATCGTCAGAGCGCGTCTCTGGCGGGAATCCAAGCGAGCGAGACCCTGGAATGTAATCGCCTTCCTCCCCCGGGGGAAACAACTCTTCGGCCGCCCACGTGGAGGTTCTCGACCTGTCGCCTTCGCCGCGACCGGGTAAGATTCTGACATTATCTTTTCCTGCGAATTCCCCCGCTGAGCTTTTTCGTTCTTCACAGAGAATCTCCTCGCGACTCCTGGGAGGCACGCCACCCTGTTGGGCTCGCCGCCCCCTCCAGATTCTCCGCCCTCGCCGGATTCGCCACCTCCTCCGGGCTCGCAGCCCCCACCGGACGAGACAGTCCTCGTCCCCGGGTTCAACCTACTGGGCCATCAAGACCCCGGCAGCTCGCCTCCCGCCGACGTCCGGGTTGCGAGCAACCTCCCCCGCATTCCTGGCCGGGGGAAATCCGTCACGATAAAGTACTCGGAGGCCTTCCAGGGGAAACCGAGCTCCTCCCGCCAGCGACCCGTTAAAGCGCTCGCGGCCCTGTCAGGTTGGTTAGTTACAAATCAACAAAATACCTTTCGCACCGCTTACTGAATCTTTTCTCGCAGGTGTCCCGGAGTCCTCCACCGAGCTGGAGATTGGAGAGGAGGAGATGTCGCCCGTGCCTTCACCGGGTAAGATCACAGAGTTCCTCTGCGACCCTCGGGATCCCGAAGCGATGAAGCGGCGAGTCACCGATCTGCTCGAGAAGCAAGGATACATGCTGCAAGATGTGCGCAACCGGACGCGCGAGGACAGAGCGGCCTGCGCGGAGCGCTTCGCCGCGATTGAAGATGAGTTAGCCCGAGTTCTCGCCGAGCTGCAGACAGATGCCTGCCACGAGGCCACCTCTCTCGGGGTGCACCTCACGCGGGCGGAGGACCAAATCCGGCTGCTGCAGCGCGAGCTCCGTGCGGTTCGCGCGTATCACTATTTGCACGTACCGCCGAGATCAGGGGTGCGAGGACGAGGTCGATGCCGGTGGATCCGCTATTGATCCCCCTCGCACTCGTCTGGCGAACTCGCAGAAACCTGTTCATTATCGCTTTCTTTTTCTGCGGCAACCTGTAAACGATAATATTACATTGAATGCCTCCTGAGAAATAGCGGGATTTTTCTTTAATTATTGCTCGCTCTTTATTGTTGCTTTTATCGCATTCGTCAACCCTTTTGTTCAACCCCCCTCTCTCGCGGCTTGCCTGGGACTCGCTTCACCTGACAGCTATCCGTCCCTGCTGCATCGCGACGAGTTCTCCGGGGGTAGGCGGGTTCAGGTATCGAGGCGCGTAATAGCGGGATTCGGCTATCCGCACCCCTGACGCCTCAATTCCTCCCCGCCGCCTTGAGTTTCTTATAAATAAGCCTGTCATCAATAGTCAACCGCCGCATTTAATTTTCTCGACCTCTATCTTTCTCGCGAGCTCTCGCTTTCGCAATCTTTTCTGTTTTAGCATATATGGGCGGTGATGGTGATGCGGAGGGCCGAGCCGAGTGCGTCTTCACATTCTGCGACCATGCATTCTTTACTTGCTCGCTGACCGAGAGCGAGTACCACTCGGTGGTGGCCAACTACATCACGCCATCATTTACTGCTCGCCATCTGACGAAGACCGAGATCATCAATGACCTCCACTCAGATGAGCTCGCCATCTCCAAGGCTCACTTCGACGTGGCCCTGCGGCTTACCTTGTGGTCGGAGTTCAGCCAGGTAACTCGCTCGCTACCCTTCTCCTTACATTCCTTTCTCACATTAGCTCAGGATTTCATTATAACTGCTTCCCACAAATTTTCCAGCTGCTGAAATACTATGACGTCATCCCGGGCCAGATGACCCTGAACTCCATCACAGTCATGGTAGGTTCGCGTGCTACCTGCGTGAGGAGTGCATCGAGTTCAGCTTGTCGGTCTTCCGCAAGTTGTTCTCCTTTCGCGCGAACAAAGATGGGACAACCTTCTTTGCGAGCCATCACGCCAAAGTTCACGAGACGGTGAACAAAAGCCACTACTGGGCGCAAAAGTTTGTGTTCGTCAAGGGGCCCTTCGGCAACGTCCCCTTCTCGCCCGTTCAGCGGGGCGAGTCCACCTATCACCCCCGAGCTCGGCGACCATGAGGACGACCTCTTCAAGTACATGTCAACCGCCTTCAAGGTCGGCTACCTCCGAAGGAATGTGGACTTACTACCCCCCGTGCTGCCTGGAGCAGGTTTGAATCATGATCCCTTTCTGTCTCGCCTGAACCTCTTTCATTCCTTTCCTAACCCACTTTTTTTTATCATTCGCAGGGGAGCGAGACCTTCCGCTCCACCCCCTTATGCACAGACGACGGCCCTCACCTCCGGCCTGAGGCTTGCTTCCGCCGCCGTCGCTGCCTGCCGCGAGGCCCCCAACACCTCCTCCGCCTCCAAGAAGCGGCCCGCACTCGCCAGCCGCTGGTCATCCCTCAACCCTCCGCCGCCAAAGAAGAAAAAGCAGCCCTCAACCCTCGTCAAAGGGAAGGGGCTCGCTGAAAGCTCGTCTGGGGCCAATCCCCCAGCGGACTCTCTCGCCGACTAGAGAGTCGGGGAGGCCTCCGGGGAGACCGTTTGCGTGCCGACCGCACCCGCGCCGGCGGGCCACCGCAATTTCTGCCTCGGCACCAAGCACCAGGACGCGGCCGACGAGCCCGTGTTGGAGTGGGACTCAGACTCCAACCGGGTCTCGATCTCCACCCTCAATCCCTCCTGGATTGAGCGGGAGACCATTGGAGGAGAGGCCTTCGCCGTGTCTTTCGGCCTCTATGGGCGGGAGGACGCCGCGGAATTCCACACCCTCTCCTCCCAAGCGCTCGCTTATGAGTGCGCGCGAGCTCAGCTTCGCGGGCTGGAGCTCGCCTACATGGTAGGTCGCCGCTGCCTCACGACGGAGAGGAACTCCGAGGACTTGAAGCGCGAGCTGCAAAAGACGCAGAAGGAGCTCGCCGACCTAAAGGAAAAGCAGGTCGTCTCTGATGGCCTCCTTGTGAGCCTCAAGGGCGGGATGGTAAGTCTGCCGAGAACTGGCTTGTCTCCTTTCGCCATTTTCCTTTTTAACCCATTTGGCTCTCGCAGGACCCTGAGACCGCCGACCAGCTCCTTGCTCGCAAGACAGAGCTGGAGAGGGAGGTCGCTGTTCTGAAGCTCATAACCAGGAGCTCGCCCGGGCCGCCCTTCCACCCGCTCCTCGCTCTCCCCCGAACCTTGAGGAACCTGAAGCGCGCGGAGGAGGAGTCGCTACGAGACACCGGGATCCTGGCGGCGAGGCACATCTTCGACACCTTGAAGGGGGCAGGACTTCTCTCAGCCAACGCGGAGGAGCTCACCGTCGAGGAGGTCGCTGTTCGAGTCGATCCCTCCTTTCGCGGATGATGAGGGTGAGCCTTTAGATGTAACAATTTTTTCTTTTGAACTTTCTTTCTAAGGCGAGGCTCGCCCCCCCCCCCCCCCCCCCCTGTAAATCATTTTTTGTGTAATGAAATGAAAAATCATTCTCCAGCCTTTCCTTTGCTTTTTGCTTTTTTCGCTTCCAATTACTTACGTGCTCGCGTCTCGATGACTCGCACCATGCGCGCACCTGCGCTTTGCTCAAGCACTTATTGACCCGCACGCGCATACTCGCACACGTACGCGTTCACATTCTGGCATGCACCCCACGCGCACCTGCGAATCGATCGAATACCT
This sequence comes from Dactylorhiza incarnata, assembly GCA_033032865.1. NCBI lineage: Eukaryota > Viridiplantae > Streptophyta > Magnoliopsida > Asparagales > Orchidaceae > Dactylorhiza > Dactylorhiza incarnata. The sequence goes on along the minus strand of JAWHQI010000305.1, from coordinate 670,650 downwards.
GCTTACTCGCCCTCCCCCCTCGTGGGACTTAACCAAATTTTTTCCTTTGCACTTGTTCCAAACAAGGCTCTCGCCTGCGAGCCCCTCGCCGAGGCGAATGCTCATTCAGGTAGGCTTATTTCTTGTTTTCGCGTTCGTACACTTCTGCTTTTGCCAATTAATATATACCTGTTAACTGTCTGTACTTACTCGCACACCATCACTCGCGCTTCCGCTAGCGATGTGCTTGTGTCAACTGCCGACTTACACTCGCACCCCCTCACTCGCACTTTCGTGAGTGGTGTGCTTTCGCCAATTTCTTAGGACTTAGGTTGCTACGACAATTCTACCGAGAGCGCAACCTTGCCGAGAACCTCCTCTGCTGGGGCCACTCGCATCACTTCCGAGTGAGTGCCTTTCCGAGCGAGTGCCTCCTCTACTGGGGCCACTCACATACTTGACCCTTAGATTTTTCCCTTTTCATTTTTCCCTTACCTTCCTGCCACTGGGTGAGTCTGTTGTCCTGTCAGCTGGGTGAGAGCCTGACCATGTCGTCTCCGTGAGAGCTTGTTGCCTCGGGCCCAGTACCACTTTTACCTTAGCCAGCCTCTCCAGAGATCAACCTGACCTACCGTCTATGAGAGCCCGACAGCGGAATCGATCTGGGGCACTCCAACTCAAACTTTCCTTAGCCAGCCTCTCCAGAGATCAACCTGACCACCGTCTATGAGAGCCCGACAACGGAATCGACCTGGGGCATTCCGGCTTAAACTTTCTTTAGCCAGCCTCTCCAGAGATCAATCTAACTCACCGTCTATGAGAGCCCGGCAGCGGAATCGATCTGGGGCATTCCAGCTCAATCTTTTCTTAGCCAGCCTCTCCAGAGATCAACCTGACCCACCGTCTATGAGAGCCCGACAGCGAAATCGATCTGGGGCACTCCAGCTCAAACTTTCCTTAGCCAGCCTCTCCAGAGATCAACCTGACCCACTGTCTATGAGAGCCCGACAGCGGAATCGATTTGGGGCACTCCAGCTCAAACTTTCCTGAGTAAGCCTCTCCAGAGATCAACCTGACCCACCGTTGATGCAGAGCAGAGACGAGGACGAGTTTTGGGACCATTCAGGGCTGATTTGGTGACTTTCCATATATGGCGTGCCCGGATCAACGATCGGACTCCGCAGATGTGTTCGGATTCGCATTGCGAATCAATTTGATATATTAGTTTATTATTTTTGCATTTATTTTGGTGTATTTGGGTGTCCCCACCTCCAACCAATCATAGTCGTCGATGGTGGGATGTCATAATCCTCCTTTTATTATAAATAGATGGTTTGTGGGCTGATTGAGGCATTGCGGAATTTGGTGAGAAGTATTCCCGTATTTCCGCGATCCCGCCACGGTGCCGACTCCGTGGAACCCTAGGTGACGACTCCTAGGTTTGTATCTCCTTCCCCAAGGTACCCCCTAACCATAGACTCCTTCTTCCCCCTCTGAAACCCTCATCCGCAGTCCCTACAGGCGCCAAAACTACAACCCGACTGCTGTCCAGCACTTCCTACAGCAGTCGACAGCCTTGAACCATAGTAAAATTTCACTGTTCATTAGTGAAATACACTGTTCATAACTTATAGTCCCCCCCCCCCCCCCCCCCCCCCCCCCCCGAACCACCGTTGGCCACCCTAAAACCCCTCCCAAGCCGCCACCTTCCCTCTGTCCAGCAACCTGCCGCCCTTGTTGTTCAGGTCCCAGCCGCCCTTCCCCAAGAGGCCCTTCTCCTTGCCACCAGCCTACAACAGCCCTCCTCCCCCGCCGCCAACCCAAGCAGCCCTCCTCCCTGCCGCCAGTCCACAGCAACCCTTCTCCCAGCCACCAGCCCTCAGCCGCCTACCCCCTTGCCTCCAGCCGCCTCATATCCAGTCATCCCCTACAGCATACCACCTCCGGTTCCGCCGCGAATCGCCATCACAGCGCATCGTCTCGTGGGATCTCCATTGCCTTGGGCAGCCCCCATATTTTGTGAGTTTTATTTGTTGTATGGATGTTTAATTTTCAATATTAATATATGGTGTTATGATTTCCTGTTTGCTTGGATCTTTGGAATAGTAGTTGTTTGCTTTAGATTATTTTGTGATTTGCAAGGCTTATTCACCGCGCGCTCGTGCTTTGGCCCTCCACGCGGAGGAAAGCCTAAGCTTGTTTTGCCCTAGTAAACTATTTTGCCTTGCTGTGAATTTATCTGCGTGGGATGTTGTAAATTTATTATCTAATTTGGACTAACGTCGACGGATTTGCATAGCCTGTAGGGTTAGGTCGCGATTTATCTTGCCGCCTATAGATTCGTCCTGCGTCAATTGGTATCAAAGCGAGGTTGCGCGCACTTTTCGATACGCAGTTGTAGAGTCTTTAGTTTTTCATTATGGGTCTGTTTGGCGCGGCGGAGGCGGATCGGGAATCCGCGCTCCGCACGCGCTCCCCCAACCGCGCTAGCTCCCCTGCGGTTGGGGGAGCGCGTTTTTTGCGCAATTCAGCGGCGGGCGCTGCGATCCGCGCCCGCCAAGCACCGCCCCAAACGGCGGTGCACTGCGGCTGCGGATCGGAGCGCGGATTCCCGATCCGCAGCCGCCGCGCCAAACAGACCCTATGTCTAGGTGTCACGATTATTCCTCCCCTCACTTTGGAGGTCTCGAGTCCACTAGCACCCGCTCTCACAGAGCCCCATCAGGGAGATCTTCACATTATTACGACGATTATTCTCGATCGCAGCACACCACTTTTAGAGATCATGTTGATCCGCCGACACGAGACCACTACACTAGAGACGATCAGTATAATGATTGTCGTCGTTCATATCCTTGCACGCGAGCGGGTCGTGTTGATCCTTCGGCTCGACTCGGTTACCTTAGAGATGACTATTATGAGGATCGTCGCTTTGAGAGAGATCTTGAGAGTCAATTTCGTACTGTTGCCCCTCCTTTTGCTCATCGTGTCCCGAGTCTTTCAGTTACTGGCTCGTGGATATGGAGTATTATCTCGATCATTTTGAGTTATTCGGTGAGCGTCGCATCAAGTTTGTGAAACTTAGACTTTTAGATCAGGCGAGGGCTTACTGGTCTAGCGTTGAGAGGACCCGTGAGCGAGACCGTCTACATCGCATCACTAGTTGGGTGGACATGAAACATATTGTGTCAGAGGTATCTTCCGTCGTCGTAACAGACTCGCTTGCTCGACCAATTATTTTCCCTTCAGCAAGGATCCATGTTCGTCGCTTAGTACAAGGATCGTTTTGATGAGTTAGTTGTGAGGAGCGATATCCGAGAGGACCCAGCCATGACCTCTTGCAGATTTCGATCTGGCCTTCGATCAGACATTCGTACTAAGGTGGTTTATCATAGCTCGAAGTCCCTCAAGCAAACGTATCGGCTTGCCCTTCGTTACGAATAGTCTTTCAGATCCGCAAGAGCTGGTCGGTTGGATCCTCACTTTGACCTCTGCAGTACGAGCTCCTCCCACACCGAGGACACCACTCTGCCTACCATTGTTCAGTCAGACATGGCAGAAGTGATACCTGATGCAGATTGCTCTCACCCCAGTGAGGTGCTTAGCCCAGTGAGTGACCTATCTCTTGTTTCTGACCCATCTCCCGTGACCCCGACTGAGAGTGAGCTTGAGCGACCTCCTGAGCCTATAGTGTCGTGCCCCTCACCAACACCACCACCTTTGGCATGTCATGGGTTGACTAGCACCCCTATCCTGGGCTCATGTCTTGACACCGCACCCACAGACTTATTCTTGAGTGTAGGTCTATGTCGCTCTCCCATTGTCATTACCCTAAGTCATATCACGATCGAGAGCCCAGAGCCTAATGTTGATCTCGTAGTGGCCATGCCATCCATTCACGGGGATACTACCCCTTATGTTGGTATTCATCTGGAGGACCTTAAACCTAGTGACGAGTTCCATGACGAGCCCCCAGTTGAGCCTCCTGATTATCCCCCACATCCTGGTGAAGATGAGATTCAGGTGAGGCACTTGTTTACGAGTTATTGACGTCTCTTTCCCTATCATCTTTAGCCTTGCCCTAGAGGATGGGTCGTGAGTGGATTAAGACGTATGTAGGGACTACCTTGAGCACACTAGAGCCTACTCATATTTTGAGGACCTACGTTATGACACATCACACCCGTAAAGAGTTTTGGGACACACCACCCGCTGACCCGCCCGATGAGTTCTTTCTTGTCGGAGACACTCACCACACCCTAGAGCCACGTCCTCTAGTCGGTGTACTCGATTTTCACTCAAGTGGTCGCCTCCTTCGCGATGGCTTTTCATACACACCCCTTGGTGAGCCCCCTGACGTGTCACGTTCTCTGAGAGACATTTCGCTCTTTACGAGCTCGTATTTGAGTATAGTTGTCTCTCTCGATCATCTAAGCACTCATCTCACATGAGATGAGTTTTTCTACAATCCTCCGAGAGAGCCTCCTGATAGGCCACCTCCTTTGATAGATTTTCAAGTGGTTATTAGTCTTTCCCATAGCGAGTATGTTATGTCCGTCGTGTCTCATTTACATCATTTGCATGAGTCCGTTGAGTCATTTTGTCATCATTTGCATGAGTCTGTTGTGTTGTCTGTTCATCGTTTGCATGCGTGTCATGAGTCGGTCCGACGAATAATCCATATTGGTAATAAATCTTGTAAATCACATGTGGATGTTCATTGGCAAGTGCAGGTACTTCATGAAGGCGAGCAGGTGAAGGTGAGAATCTGCGTTGTGAGGCTCTGTGTGAGGCTTGCTAAAAGCTTGAGCGTTAGGCGAATGGATCCCTATATAATCATGAGACAGATCAAAGCAAACATCTACGATCTTGATATCCCTGCAAGTATGGGTATCCACCTGGTATTTAGTGTTGAAGATATGACGTCGTACTACGAGCCTCACGAGTATGTGGACCCAAGCAGTGGGGACTTCCAGCCACCCACACCTCCACTCCCGTTGCCTTACCACCCTCATAGCCCACCCACGTCTGATGACCACCACTACTCACCCACTCCTGACACCCACCCACCCGGGGATTCGTCTTCTTTGGTTCTACCCACGACGTCGCCGATCGCACTGGGATCCACCACTCATGAATTGAGCGCTGAGAGCATCACAGAGACCATATTCCGCCGGTACATTCCTACTACAGGCGTTGATGACATCTGGGAACTTGCAGCAGAGCTTGATCGATTCGCCCTCGGACTTCGACTTCAGTATGTCTGTCTCCACTCATCGTGGATGGAAACTTTTCAGTCCGGAGGAGTTGATTGGCGAGGCCACTTTTCAGCGACGACACTTGGACGACCTCTGGCGGGCCTCTTTGAGCTTTACCTGGCATACGGCGAGAGAATTCTGACCCTTATTCATCGGGAGAAGAATTCCTTCAAGCCGGGGAGATTGATGCGGAGCAGATATGAGGACGAGTTTTTGGACCATTCAGAGCTGATTTGGCGACTTTCCATATATGGCGAGCCCGGATCAACGACCGGACTCTGCAGATGTGTTCGGATTTGCGTTGCGAATCAATTTGATATATTAGTTTATTATTTTTGCATTTGTTTTAGTGTATTTGGGTGGCCCCACCTCCGACCAATCATAGCCGTCGATGATGGGGTGCCATAGCCTCCTTTTATTATAAATAGATGGTTTGTGGGCTGATTGAGACATTGTAGAATTTGGTGACAAGTATTCCCGGATTCCCGCGATCCCGCCACGGTGCCGACTCCGTGGAACCCTAGGTGACGACTCCTAGGCTTGTATCTCCCTCCCCAAGGTACCCCCTAACCCTAGACTCCTTCTTCCCCCTCTGAAACCCGCATCCGCAGTCCCTACAACCGCCAAAACTACCAGCCGACTGCTGTCCAACACTTCCTACAGCAGCCGACAGCCCTGAACCATAGTAAAATTTCACTGTTCATTAATGAAATACATTGTTCATAACCTATAGTTCTCCCGCACCCCCCCCCCTCCTAAACCACCACCGGCCACCCTAAAACCCCTCCCAAGCCGCCACCTTCCCTCTGTCCAGCAACCTGCCGCCCTTGCTGTCCAGGTCCCAGCCGCCCTTCCCCAAGAGGCCCTCCTCCTCGCCACCAACCCACATCAGCCCTCCTCCCCCGCCACCAACCCAAGCAGCCCTCCTCCATGCCGCCAGTCCACAACAACCCTTCTCCCAGCCACCAGCCCTTCTCCCAGCCACCAGCCCTCAGCCGCCCAGCCCCTTGCCTCCAGCCGCCTCAGATCCAGTCATCCCCTACAACATACCATCTCCGGTTCCGCCGCGGATCGCCATCACAGCGCATCGTCTCGTTGGATCTCCATTGCCTTGGGCAGCCCCCATATTTTGTGAGTTTTATTTGTTGTATGGACGTTTAATTTTCAATATTAATATATGGTGTTATGATTTCCTGTTTGCTTGGATCTCTGGAATAGTAGTTGTTTGCTTTAGATTATTTTGTGATTTGCAGGGCTTATTCGTCGCGCGCTCGTGCTTTGACCCTCCACGCGGAGGAAAGCCTAAGCTTGCTTTGCCCTAGTAAACTATTTTGCCTTGCTGTGAATTTATCTGCGTGAGATATTTTAAATTTATTATCTAATTTGGACTCACGTCGGCGGATTTGCACAACATGTATTGTTAGATCGCGGTTTATCTCGCCGCCTATAGATTTGTCCTGCGTCAACCGTCTATGAGAGCCCGACAGCGGAATCGATCTGGGGCACTCCAGCTCAAACTTTCCTTAGCCAGCCTCTCCAGAACCTGACCCACCGTCTATGAGAGCTCGACAGCGGAATCGATCTGAGGCACTCCAACTCAAACTTTCCTTAGCCAACCTCTCCAGAGATCAACATGACCCACCGTCTACGAGAGCCCGACAACGGAATCGATCTGGGGCACTCCAGCTCAAACTTTCCTTAGGCAGCCTCTCCAGAGATCAACCTGATCCACCGTCTATGGGAGCCCGGCAGCGGAATCGATCTGGGGCAGTCCAGCACAAACTTTCCTTAGCCAGCCTCTCTAGAGAACAACCTGACCCACCGTCTATGAGAGCCCGACAACGGAATCGATCTGGGCAGTCCAGCACAAACTTTCCTTAGCCAGCCTCTCCAGAGATCAACCTGACCCACCGTCTATGAGAGCCCGACAGCGGAATCGATCTGAGGCACTCCAGCTCAAACTTTCCTTAGCCAGCCTCTCCAGAGATCAACCTAACCCACCGTTTATGAGAGCTCGACAGCGGAATCGATCTGGGGCACTCCAGCTCAAACTTTCCTTAGTCAGCCTCTCCAGAGATCAACCTGACCCACCGTCTATGAGAGCCCGACAACGGAATCGATCTGGGGCACTCCAGATCAAACTTTCCTTAGCCAGCCTCTCCAGAGATCAACCTAACCCACCGTCTACGAGAGCCCGACAGCGGAATCGATCTGGAGCACTCCAACTCAAACTTTCCTTAGCCAGCCTCTCCAGAGATCAACCTGACCCACCTTCTATGAGACCCCGACAACGAAATCAATCTGGGGCACTCCAGCTCAAACTTTCCTTAGCCAGCCTCTCTAGAGATCAACCTGACTCACCGTCTATGAGAGTCCGGCAGCGGAATCGAGCTGGGGCACTCCAGCTCAAACTTTCCTTAGCCAGCCTCTCTAGAGATCAACCTGACCCACCGTCTATGAGAATCAGGCAGCAGAATCGATCTGGGGCACTCCAGCTCAAACTTTCTTAGCCACCCTCTCCAGAGATCAACCTGACCCACTGTCTATGAGAGCCCGACAGCGGAATCGATCTGGGGCACTCCAACTCAAACTTTCCTTAGCCAGCCTCTCCTGAGATCAACCTGACCCACCGTCTATGAGAGCCCGACAACGGAATCGATCTGGGGCATTCCAGCATTCCAGCACATCATATGGACATAACAGAAAAGAACAATAAACTTATTCCAATTCAACATATACCTATATCTTTGGAGTGAGAAACCATGTCTGGCTCCCTGAACCCCTCTGGGGCTGGTGCGAAAAGCTCCAACTCAGAGCGGGCTTCCACCACTCACCCCTCTCACCTGCTCCACTCTCCCCACGACCTCCTTGAGCGACCCTGCTCCTGACGGTCTCGCACTCGCGAGGGGGCCATTCGCCGGGACCCCACTGGCCCGGGTCCAGCCTGCCGGGTGGACGCTCACCGGGACCTCACTCACACTCGCTAGGCTGGGGAAGAGTTCCCGGCCCGCGAGATCTCGCCCTGGTGCCTGAGCCGCCACCTCCTTTCCCATCCTCTGCCTCGGGGCATTCTCGCCAGCTCTTGACGACGGGACCATCGGGGGGGGGGGGGGGGGGGGGACACAGTGGTTGCGAGACCCCCTGGCGCCGTGGCGAGAGCGCACTGCATCGCCCCAAGCAGGTCCCTTCCGAGGCCTGCCAGCATTTCTGCTGTTACTGGCGCGCCGGGTGGTGGTGTTTCGTCGAGGCCGGCGTCTCGCTCATCTTCTCTTGCATGTCACTTCCTTGTGCTAACTGCTCTCCACGCTCACCACACCAAAAATGTTGGAACCGGAACTTGACCCCAACGAGGAGATCGGACCCCTTAGAGGGGGCAGGTAACACTTACTGACCCCACGGAAGAAACAGACCGGAGACTAAGAGCTTAACACAGATCCTTGGCTACAGCGCGGAGGTCCCACCACACACCCGAAAGATCTTAGAGCGCCTCCCCTTCCAAGCCAAAGCTGAAGCTGGACACCTTAGAGAGCCTGAGGAGCTAACCAAAGAACCTAGGGAGGAAGAAGCCAAGAAACTGGAATCCTCTCCAAAGGTGCCTTTCAAGGTCTATATATAGCTCTTCTAGTCTAGTCTGCTAATAGCGGGATTCCGCCTTTTGGTTTTACTAAACGCACCCCAAATTGGCCTGCTAACAACCAAACTCCGTTGTTCTGAAGAGCTATTGGCAGCCCACCAGGCGTACCAGGGTAAATTCACTTGCACCCCCTGGTGGGCGAGTGGCCCATGAGGGCGCCACTCGCCAGTCTCTCTGCGAGCTGGGCTCGCGAGATACCCTCTTGCGAGTGGAGGGGAGCCCCCACTCGCCTCGCTGGACCATCACTGGGAGACCTTACCTGACTCGCCCTGGCTAAATGCACCCCAGAGCGGTCTTCAAAACATTCATGCTGTTGCCTCTCGCTACTCGCGAGTCTCTGGTTCGCCTCGCCCAGCCTTGACAAGGTACTCGCCGCGAGTCTGCGAGTATCCCTTGAATTACCTGTGATTGATTCCTCCGCGAGTCGGTGAACACTGGGTTGTACATCAGTAATCATTATGTTTATTCTATTTTACTGTTGTATGATTGTATCACTGATTCAATGCATGCTAGTTAACTGTTGTATCACTGATTCATGATAAAAAAATTTATATTATGATTTTTCTTTGATTTTTACAAGGTTACAAGCTTACAACATAGATATTTTTTGGACCATTGGCGGAGCCACCTTAGACCGAGAAGGGGCGGACGCCCCCCCCCCCCCCCTCAAAAAATTAGGAGACCCCCCCCCCCTCAAAAATATTAGAGCCCGATCCACCATCCCCGATCCCAGCGCAGGCTCCGCCACTGCAAGTTCTTCCTCCCAGCGATTTCACCGCCGGGCGCCAGTGAGTACTCGCCGCCAGTCTAGGGGGTACTCTTCCTTCTCCTCCATTCGCCCAGCGGCCTAGATCTTCCTATTCCAAACCATAAGGTAGCTTTTCTCAGTTGGTTCCGGACCTTCCGGTACTCGCGACCTCCATTCGCCCAGGTTCTACCCCTCTTCGTAAACCATCTCAGATTCTCAGTTGCGCGGGATGCTTTGTGACATTTTCTCAGATTCTCAGTTGAAAATGAGTCAATCATTCAACGATTTCAAGCAATGAAAACACGTCGAGGGCAATACATTATTTTTTATGATACATTTTTAAAATGTTAATTTCCGCCCCTCCTGAGATAAAATCCTGGCTCCGCCACTGTTTTGGACAATGTTATAAGTAAATCCATAATGACTATTAGCAACCCCAAAGAACAGGTTCAAGGCTATTATGTATTTCCTTTTCTTCTCATAAACTCACTATTAGCAAATCTCTCCTCCTTCCGTCCGGGCGAAACCCACGCCGACACCCTTGGATGGCGCCGACGCCTCCTTCCGCCACGTCAAATCCTCCCTCTGCCATCCATTTAACAATGCATCTAACCCAATCGATTGCAACAAAATGAGCTCTTGTTCGACGACTGACTCACCTCTCTCCGTCGCCGGGGCTCTTCACGAGTAGGTGCTCTCCATCAACACATTCAAGTAGAATGATTTAGGCTTCGTTTGGCGCAGTTTATTTGCTTCGGTGAGTTTGGTCAAAAACGTTATTATCATAGAATGTATGTTTGGCAGGACAAGGGTTATGACCGCTATAAAGAAAATAAACTAGTTTTGAGCATAAAATGCATGAATTTTTTTAGGTGAGGTCGGGCGTGCTTTTTTAGGAAAAGTGTTTCAATCAGGGCGGCAATACGTCTTGTGCGTGCATTTTTAGGAAAAGTGTTGAACAACTTTGATCTAAAACTTTCGTGTTGATCACTTTTCTTTAAAATGCATGTACAAGACGTATTTTCAAAAGACGCATAATAACTAATACAAAAGGAGTGCGGATAGCCGAAACTGTAGTGCGGATAACAATCGCCTAAATTATCTGTAGATCATTTTTAATACCATTGATTATTAATTTTAATACCATTAATTAATTTCTAACCAAATCATTACTAATAGCAAACGACTATTTCTAGCTATTCACAAACATTTTTTTATTAGCAAAAACAAAAATAGAATTTACTTTTATACAATTTTCAGAAAATGCCTCTTCTTCACCAACACCCCCTCTCCTCAGATCATACTCTTTTGCATTGCCGGCAACGAGGTCCGCACCTCGCCGGCGCCTCCTCTCCACCCCATTGGCTATGCCAACTACGACTCCATAGTTCTTAAGTTCAAAGTTGTTGTCAGGCCGATCCCTAAGAGGGAGAACCCGACCGTCATTCTTCCTCGTCTGAATACATAACAGATTACTTAGTCATTCATTCAAGGTTAGAGATGATTAAGGCTTCGTTTGGCGTGGTGGCGGCGGTTGTGAACGCCGTGCCGTGGCCATGAACTCTCGTTCTTGAACGCCCGACCTCACCAAAAAAATTCCATGCATTTTATGCTCAAAACTAGTTTATTTTCTTGGTAGCGTTCATAGCCTTTGTCATGCCAAACATACATTCTATGATAATTGCGTTTTTGTCCAAACTGACCGGATCAAATAAGCCACGCCAAACGATGCCTAAGTGAATAATTAGAACGATTGAGATATTGCTTAATTCAACTACAAGAAATCTCGCTTTTAGTGATGAAAATTTTAGTCACTAAATATTGCGGGTTGGTCACTAAAGACATTTAATGACCAAATTTAGTTCGTCGCATGATGGTTGCAAAACCTCGTAACTAAATATTTTTAGTGACCAACTCAATTTTCTTCACAAAATGTATATTTTTAATGACGAAACAAATCTTCGTTACCAATTGTTTTTAGTGATCAAACTGTTTGCCACTAAAAAGACACTTTTTTGTGACCAATTATTTTTCGTCACAAATTTTTCATAACTAAAAGTCAGTTTTCTTGTTGTGTTAAGGAGATGGTGATTTGAATTACCGGGATGGAGACTTAAATGCATATTCATCATCAATAACTTTTCCGAAATATTTGAGGTTGGCTTTACGAGTCCTAATTTTTCATTCATTTTTGTCGAGTGCTCAATAATACTAAACAAACTATCTTAAATAAATTTCATCGATATGATATCTTGGTTCACCTCCCCTAGTTAGAGTGCGGGGCACTAACAATATTTACTCGTCTAAATGGTGCATTTTCTAAAGTGTCTTATTCATGTCCAAAGCACAAGTTTATTATCTATTTTGTTAACTTCGGCTTTATTTGGCGCGGCGGTGGCGGGCGGAGAAGGCGGGAGCAAACGCTCCATTGGAACCGGAGGCCGGGAGCAGGGGTTCCAGCCGGCGATTTTTGCGCCGTTTCTCACGCACGGCGGGTGGAGACGCGGCAAACGCCGCCCGCGCTTCATTTGGTTACGCGCCTTGCGGCGGCGTTTGCCGCAAACGCCGCCCGCAAACGCAGAACCAAATGAAGCCTTCATATGTCACTCCAAGTATTTCTCTAACTTAATCATACATCAATCCTTTTTCTTATAGTTGTCACACATTCATCTTAGCATTCTCATTTCTATCGCACTCAACTTAAATATTGATGATTTTTTTTACTTACTAACAATTAGATCCACACATGATCATTGGTCTAATAGAGTTTTTTTGTGTGTAAAATATACCTTTAAGTTTGCATTATCCTATTTCGGAGGCTGTTCTTTATTTTAGGGGCAATGCTATAAGCAGTCCTATAATGGCTAAACGCTGTCCAATGAATTTAAGTGCTTTTAGAACTGCGAATAGTCATTTTAGGTATTTTTAGGACTGTGAATAGCCGTTGTAGGATTGCTAATAACATCGCACTATTTTAACCACATAATTTAACTCCAAAGATTATATTCTAATATTTTCTTGAATACTCCATATAGTAATTTCTATTTTATCTTTATATGTTATAATGTAGCGCATGGCTTCGTGCACATTTATTTCTTTTATTTTCGCTCATGTTATTAGTGCATGCATGTTTTATTTAGGGCATGCCACTCGTGCACGTTCGTACGACTTATTGGCGTGACCGACTAATAGGACCCTAATGAAATGGTCCGTCAAATTAGGCTAAGGCTCCGTTCGTTTCGTTGGAATTGGGGCTTTAGAATTGACATTCAATTGCCAATTCCGATTGTGACTGTTCGGCGGCCATAGAATTATCATGGAATTGGAATTCATTTCAATTCCCGTGGGAATTGATTATAGAAGAAAAACGACCACTTCAATTCTTACCTCACGAGGTCTTCATTCGTGATTCCCACGGACGATTTTTTCGTTCGTGCGCGCATTTTTCGTTCGAACGCGAATTTTTTCGCCCGAACGCGAATTTTTCGCCCGAACGCGATTTTTCGCCCGAACGCAATTTTTTCGCCCGAACGCGAAATTTTCGCCCGAACGCGATTTTTACGCCCGAACGCGAATTTTTCGCCCGAACGCGAATTTTCGCCCGAACGCGAATTTTTCCACCGAACGCGAATTTTTCCCCCGAACGCGAATTTTTTCGCCCAAACGCGAATTTTTCGCCCGAACGCGAATTTTTCGTCCGAACGCGAATTTTTCGTCCGAACGCGAATTTTTCGTCCGAACGCGAATTTTTCGCCCGAACGCGAATTTTACGCCCGAGCGCAAATTTTACGCCCGAACGCGAATTTTTTCGCCCGAACGCGACTTTTTCGCCCGATCGTGAATTTTTCCGCCCGAACGCGAAATTTTCGCCCGAACGCGAATTTTTCGCCCGAACGCGACTTTTTCGCCTGAACGCGAATTTTTTAGCCCGAACGCGAATTTTTCGCCCGAACGCGAATTTTTCGCCCGAACTCGAATTTTTCGCCCGAACGCGGATTTTTTCGCCCGAACGCGATTTTTTCGCCCGAACCCGATTTTTTCGCACGAAAAATTCGTGTTCGGGCGAAAAATTCGCGTTCGGGCAAAAAATTCGCGTTCGGGCGAAAAAAATCTCGATCAGGCGAAAAATTCGTGTTCGGGCGAAAAAATTCACGTTCGGGCGAAAAAGTCGCGTTCGGGCGAAAAATTCGCGTTCGGCGAAAATTTCGCGTTCGGGCGAAAAAATTCGTTATCGGGCGAAAAAGTCGCGTTCGGGCGAAAAATTCGCGTTCAGACGAAATATTCAAGTTCGGGCGAAAAATTCTCGTTCAGACGAATTTTTTTTAATATGAAGCCAAACAGTGGAATTACTAATTCCAATTCCCGTGTCATAATTCCTGAATTTAGGCGAACGACAGAATTGGAATTGACTTCAATTCCAATTCCTATGGGAATTTGAATTGAAGTAAATACCAATTCCTACATATCAATTCCTGCGAAACGAACGGAGCCTAAGGGTAATTGGAGCAAGATAATTTTTTTAAAAGTATTTTAATTTAATTTCTGAAATTATAATTAAGTATTTAATTTCTGAAATTATAATTAAGTATTTAAAACCCTTAAAAACAAGTATTTTTTATTCGGAAACACAGAAAATCATTCTGTTTCCGGAAGTCCAGCCCGCACGCTTCCTTCTTCAAGAAAATCGTCGTTCCCCTGTTCGTCTACCAGACGACAACGACAGTTCTCCTCACGCCGCCGCCGTCAGAGTCCATTGCGGCTGCCAGGGCCCGCTGCCACCTCCCACGACTCCCTTGGACTCCGGAGACCACTCCTTCATCAAACCCTGGCGATTTCGACGCACCTCCATCCTCCTTTGACAAGATTGGCATGCCCTCGGCTGATCTCCCACACCCCAGCAGCTTTCAACAGACCTAATCGGACTCGAATCCTTCCTGACTGCCTCGCCTCGTCCCTCCGGCGACTGTACAGTGGTCGTGCTCCTCTTCCTCCACTGTTTCTCCTCACCCATTCTGCATGAAGTCTGATCTCCTGTGTTCTTCTTGATCCTGAACTCTCTGCCAGCAGCCTACCCGAATCCACTGCCGCATGCGATTCTTTGGGTATGCCTCTTACTATTCTCCTGCTCATGGCATGCTACTTATTAATTTATGCGTATTTTATTTGGTTAGAGGATTCCAGAGCTTGTCACTAATTATTATAGAACCTATTTGTTGTTAATTTGAATTCTTCTTGTTCATCTTTCATGTTATCACTTATAGAATGTTAAATCGTGTTTAATCATGGTTCGAATGTTAGCTCCTTTTGCGTGTATGTAAACCCTAGGTTGAAAGTCGCATGATATTGTTCGTGAAAAATTCATTTGCGCCACATAGTTTAAACCGATCTTGTCATTACAGATTACATGAGCATCAATGTCTAACACATTAGATCTAAGTAATTGCGGTCTTGTCAAATGTGATTATAAATCTTTTCAAAAGTTTGCCAAACCCAATCCGTACCTGATATCAGAACACATTAGATTAGATGGGATTAAGGTTAGTTTAACCTGTCTAGTGTGTCCCTAACCTTATACTTTGATCTGACGCCTAAACATATTCCGTGATGGTTTAGCAAGCAACAATCAATTCTTGTCTTTGAAAATTATTTTGTGTATGTGCAATATGTGTAAGCACCTTAGATCAATTATTTTGAAAAGTGGAATATTGATGATGACATAACTTATAAAAGCAAGGTTTGGTAGTTAAAATGGAGAAGTTCATTGGGAGTAGTACTATGCAATACAAGGATACCATGAATACTCAAAGATAAATTTATACTCAAAGGCATACTAACCACCGTCTTGTTTGGCATTAAATAAGTCATTGATGTCTAAATTTAATGTGACATAAATTAGAATGCTAAGATTAATGTGTGGAAAATTTAAAAGATTGATTAATTATATTAGAGAAATTGTGGGAGTGATGCTTATTGAATATAAGACAATGGAAAAGACTTAGTGGTTTGGGAATGTACAACAATAGTTATACAATGCACTAATTAGACATATAGATAGAGTTAGTGTCGAAGTAAGGTAAGAAAATGGATCTACCCCAAGCTAAGATGGATGAATATTCAAAATATTCACATAGTTTTGGACCGTTCGTTTAACACCTCGACAACAATGAATTGAAAAGAAAATTTCATAAAGCCCACATGAGTCTATTGATGATGAAACCTTTTCTACAAAAAAATACTTGCTTTGACTATAATTAATTGAAATTTGGTGATATTGTTAAATTATAATATTATTTTGTACAAAGATTTATATTTTTAGTATTGTTTTTTTGTTAGCAACATATTTATTAGAAGCATTACAGAATTTAAATTATTATTAAATGATGTTAGTTTTTATTAAGTCATCACAACAGTACTCTCAGTTGAACCCTAGCTGAACCTTTGAACCTTGAATCTTGAACATTACCTTTCTCTAGTTCAAGGCTCAGTCCGATTCTTAAAACATTTGTTGTTTCCTGTAAAAAAAATAGATTCTATGGGAATTTCGCACAATATTTTTTTTTTTGTATTTGCACAAATGCGCCAATTATTGATAGATTTATCAAAGTCGGATTTACCTCCTACTTGTATCTAAACAGGCCCTAACTTAGGTTTCTGGCAGAAGGGAAGATGATATCTATCTCTGCTCTTGCCAACATGGGGATATGAGCAGTGAGAATAAATTGTGATGGCGTGGTGGGTATTGTTCATGTTGGTAATGATCCTGTGGGTGATTTGTTTATGGAGAATTTTGACTCTTTCTTCTTCCATGCCGGCTAATCCGCCGTTCCTCTTAAATTCAACCGGTAAGGGGATGCATTTTCATTGGGTTCTTTATTTTTATTTTGACCTTTTTCAAGTAGAGTTATGGCATTGGTAGAAACTAGAGGTGGTGGAAGGAAAAGAAATGTATTGCTGGTCATTGCTCATCCTGATGACGAGTCCATGTTAGCTTCTTCCCTCCATCTCAGTTTATTGTTATCTTGGTTTTTTCATGCCTTTGATTATATTTTATTTTAATTGCTAATCTTTAATAATGGCGGGATGGATTGAGGACAATATTGTTTTGAGTTTAAAATTATATATGAGAACAATATGTTAAATTTAATATATAGTTTTTGGGGAGCAAGTTGACCTCAATCATTATGGATTAGGCTAATGATAATTATGAATTTTTTGGACATGGAAGAATTTTATGTTCAATTACTCACTTACCGCCCAAAGGTTTGGTTAGAGATACTAATCTTCATATACTGCGGCATTCTCTAGCAATTTCATCTTGTTCCTGAGATAAAGAGATAGGCATGATAGATTGTTGATTTTTAGATAAAAATAGACGGGGAGGGAGGGAGAGAGTTGCGTACACATATTTTGAGCAGTGCTTTCAAAAACATATTAGTAGAGGTTTCCTTATGATAATCATGTTTAAACTCACTCTTCTTAATTATCGAATTATATGGTTAGAAATGATCTTCTCATTGTAAAATGATTCTAGCAGGACATTGTGTTTTCTTCTATTCTATGGGATGCGCTTATATTTTAGGAAAGCTAACTAGCGCTTTAATGCAGGTTCTTTGCTCCAACCATTGTCTACTTGACTTCAAATGGGCATAATCTTCATATTTTATGTATTTCTAATGGTAAGCTATCTTGGTGTGTGCATTGCGTTCTTACTGAGATATTTGTCCTCAGTAGATTATAAATTTTGTTTGTGTTGTATAGAAGCAGCTTCTCCAGATATGTTAGGAGGTAAGGGTTGAAGAAGGAGGAGGGGGAAGAAGATGGAGGGGGAAGAAGATGAAGGAGGGGGAGATTAAAGGAATAGATTCAGCCCCTAGCGTTCTTCATTAATGAGAAGGCCTCTCCTTAAATAAGGAAGGAAAGCACTAGATACATCAAAAAAAACTTGCTCACTCTAATGTAATTGATCTAATGCAACTATCTCTCCAAGGCTAAGCAATTCTTTGAGCACTTCAATGGTTTAGCATGGTTTTTGGATAATGGAAATTGAACTCATTGATTTTAGTACCAGTTATATAAATTAGTATGTGTCCAATGTAGTAATGGACTCGAATAAACTGAAGAGATGGACGTAATGGCTTAATTTTATTTTTCTTAACGAGTGCATAGGAGACCATTAGAGGCATCTGTTAGGTGTTGTGAGAGTTTAGTCACTAGACATGTTAAACGGGGGAGGGGTAGACCAAAAAAGACTTGGAATGAAACTATAAGGAAAGATATGATGTACTTTGGCATTAGTGAGGCTATGATTAAAGATAGGGCGCAATGGCGACGAAGGATCCATATACCCGACCCCACTATGGTGGGATAAAGGCTTGAGTGTTGTTGTTGTAACATGTACATGGATTTAACGATATGCACTCTATTTCAGGTAAATTACTTGACATATGTATTTTTACAGGGTAATATGTCTACAGTAACCATAAGCTTATCTTGTTAGCATCTAAAACCAACATTTATACGTAATTACTATTTAAGATTTACTACCTAAAACTTATGTAGGTAATGCAGAAGGCAAAGGAAATATACGCACTGAGGAGCTTTACCGGGCTTGTGCAATACTCAAGGCAATGGTTTTATAGATAAATGCGTTCAGAGCTTGTAAGTTTTACTTGTTGTTATTTTTTGTGTGAATTTTCTGAACTTCATAACCTTTTCCAGGTTTCCCTTCATCAAATTACAGTTGTTGATCATCATGATTTACAGGTTGACATTTCTAACTGTTAAGATTTAAGCTCATTTATCTAATCAAATTTTTATGACTTCAGCTTATATTTTACTTGCTTCTTCCCTAATTTCCTAATGTATAGGATGGATTTGATAAGCCATGGAAACATCAATTATTAGCAGCTTTCGTCGAAGACGAAATAAGTAAGCATTGTATTGATGCGGTAAGTCCTCTTCATGTCTGAAATGTTTACCTCTGTTATTTTCCTTCTTGCAATTATTGTGACACTTTGGATATTCTTGCATAGAAACTGCAATAGTGCTTGATACTTTCTTCACTCATGAGCAACATATGTCTACTAACTACCTCCTCGTCCAATTATATGGGTGAAATGTCATTCTTTGGATTAAATGTTCAGCTTTTTAGTATTTAAGAAACTATCAACTTAGGATTATGATATGTGCCTATTTTAGGGCTTCGTCGGAGGTGGCAGTGGAGGCGGAGATACAAGGGGCAGCTGAGCTCAACCGACAGAGAATGCGAGGGGAGAGGAAGAATGGGAGCCGTACTCAACCCTAACCCTTGAAATGGGGGAAGATGAGAGAACTAGAAAGAGAGGAAAGAATTTGAGAGAGAGAAGAGTTAGAGAGAGATGAGAATTTATGGTTCCATTCTTTCATATCTCATACAAGACCTAAGGGATTATGATATGTGCCTATTAGGACCTCGATGGCATGGCCGTAAATGCCCCATCTAAAGAAAATGCGTAAATTACTAAAACACTAATAACATGTTGTTGGATCGGTAGGCACCCTTAGAGGGGGGGGGGGGGTGAATAAGGGTTTTAAAAACTTATATTATATTTTGAATAACTTTGAAAAAGCTTTGATAATTAAACTAGAGAAGATCAAGACAAATCAAGTGAAGTAAAAGTAAAGACATGCTTTTATTAACTTAAGAAGCATGATTACAAAACTTGATCTCTTTTCGAAGCTAGAAATCAAAGCTAATAGAAAGACTCTGCCCTAAGCTAGAAATCAGTTAGAAACTTGACTCGTATCCCCACGAACCGGTTGACTTTAGCCGATCCTTCCCCGGATATGGCCTCAAGCCGCTCTAGCCAACCCTTCCCCGGATATGGCCTCGAGCACCCCCTAGACCTACACCCGAGACCTAGTCGCCAACACGAGGCGAATTTCTGCCCTAAGTCCTACCCAGACGTAGTCGCCGACACGAGGCGAATTCACTAAACGATTACAGAAAAGATATGAAATGAAAAGACAATAATATAAAAACTCCCTCTATGTAGATCTCTTGGAGAAGTAGACGAAGACGCAGAGTATGATCGTAGTCGATGCGGTCTTTCGTCACGATGATGATGCGTGTTGAAATCTTCTCCACGGATCTCCTTTAGTCTTTATGGATTTGTGGGAGTATCTCTCTGAACCTTCCTCTCTATGCTGTGGCACGAAGCTCTGGAATTCTGAATCTCTAGAGGCTTAGGAAGTCGGAGCCAAGATGTCCTTTTTATAGACTTAGCGCTAGTGGTACCGCCGGCGCTATCCCATATTAGGACACATTCTGCGCGGCAGAATCTTCAATCTGAGGAAATAATTTTCCCTTGCCAACTGTCTCCTCGCTATCGCCGGCGCTATCGGATATCGCCTGGCGCTATCTCCTTCTATAAGTTCTCCCGGCAAATGCGCTTAATCCAATATTTCGTCGAACGAGAATTCGTCGAACGCCGCTAAGAGTTTGTCGAACGAACATTTCGTCGAATGAGAATTCGTCGAACGCCGCTAGGAGTTTGTCGAACGAAAATTTCGTCGAACGAGAATTCGTCGAACGCCGCTAGGAGTTTGTCGAACGAAATTTTCGTCGAACGCCGTTATGAGCATTTCGTCGAGCGCCGCTAACAGTTCGTCGAACGGCAGCTAGCGCCAGCGCTAGGAATTCCGCCAGCGCTAGGAGATGTTTTGGATTTGTTGGCTCAACTTTGGGGGCAAGATTCTTATGTAATCCTTGAGTCATCTAGACTATGTTATCCTGCACACTTAAACACACAAGATCAAATACACATAGGATTTGTTATTCTCAAACTTAGGAGATGCGGAAGACCATGTTCCAACACATGTAACCATGACTCGACTCGATACAACTCGACTAATACAACTCGACTCATACACTCGACTAATACAACTCGATTCATGCACTCGACTCATACAACTCGACTCAATACCTAAAGACTCAGAATAATATAACCGCTACATAACTGATGGCGTGAGACCCACCAGTTCTTCAAATCGAGCTTGCCTTCAAGCTCGGACGGTCTTGGATGACCTGAGCATCTTGCTATTTGATTTCCCTCCAGAATAACTCCCGGTAGTGCGTTGTTGTAGCGAAGGCGGCGTCGAGCGGAGGGGCGACGACATGCTCAAAAAAGACTGCAAGGAGCTAGTGTGGCAGCGGAACTTGCAGAGGGGAGACTGTCGGGTAGAACTGAAGTCGGGGAGAGTGTGTCCGGTGGACGGTCAATGGAGACAAAAGACCGAGACGTAGGTGAGATGCAACGATGAGAAGCAGCGACACCGACTGGGAACGGTCGGCGAAATGAATGGATCTAGAGGGGACGACATAGCAGGTGGCCGAAGCAGAGGTTGCTGGATGGAGACCGCGGGGAATGGTGGCGGCGACTCAAACTGGGACAACACTACCACAGAGCTTGGAGGCGACGATGTTGGTGGTGTAATCTGCGAGGCAGGAACCACTGGCAGCGATGGTGGGGCGACAAAAACTGTCGAGAGCGGCGGAACTTCTACGGTCTTCGGTGGGAGCGGCGACTGCTATAGTAGAATTGGCGATGGGGAAGGTGGAAGTTGCGTCTGGAGGCGGCCTGTAGGGTCCGACAGTGGCAAGGGTTGCAGCGGCGCAATCAGCGGCCTTGCTGGAGGAGTTACCGACATTGACCCATTGATGAAGTCACGAGGAGTTGCTACATGGAGGCCTGATATGAAGCCATCCGCGAACGAAGGATAACCACATCGACAACGCTTATTTTCGTGTCCATCATAATTAATTGATTAAGTAACTAATCCAATCAAGAATTAACTCATTAAATCAATTAATTAAACCTATATATGAAGAAGGGAGGGCGACTCGAGAAAGGGAAAAACGGACTTTTGGCATGGGGATCGAAGGAGATGGAAGCTGGCTCGATATATTGATGTTGTGTGTTTGGCTCCAAGGAGATGTCAGGGCGATGCTCAATAAAGGTTGTAGGGTTGCAGGCGCAGATGCAGGGCGGAAGAAAGCAGCTGGACTGGTATTCGACGCCTCTGGAAGGCGCGATACAACTCTGGAATCATCGGGGCGTACGCATGGACGACCGAGTAACGCAGACGTTGCGACTGTATGCGTCAAAGTCCTTTCGTGTGATCGAAGACGATGGGGACAAAGCGAGATCTCTCTAGTTCAACGTCAGAGTCCTGCACACGGGAAGAAGTGGGTGCAGTGGAATCACCCGTATGGCCTCGGTGGCTGGGTTGCATCGTCGGCTGAGACAGAGGTAGCGGGTGTTGATTGTAGCAGGGGAAAAAGAAGGATCGGTAGCTGGAATGTCGGACGAAGTCAGTCGACTGGAGATCGTGGGGGTCGTCTCGTGGAAACTCTAGGGAAAAAGGGCGAGGTCCTTTGGTGGCAATGGACGGTGGAGAACTGCGGCGTCGGAGGAAGGACGGCTCTGATACCAAGTTTGATATGTGCCTATTTTGGGGCTTCAATCGGAGGTGGCGGTGGAGGCAGAGATATAAGTGGGAGCCGAGCCCAACCCACGGAGAATGCGAGGGGAGAGGAAGAAGGGAAGCTGCGTGAGAGAGATGGAAGAACTTGAGAGAGAAAGAGAAGAGTTAAAGAGATGAAATTTTTTGGTTTCATTTTTTCATATCTCATATAAGACCTAAGGGGGCCTATATATAAGACCCTGATGGTATGAGCATAAATACTCCCTCTAAAGAAAATGCATAAAATATTAAAATACTAAGACGCTAATAATCTGCAACCACGACTCGACTCGATACGACTCAACTCATACAACTCGACTCGATACAGGCATACAGCTCAACTCGTACAACTCGACTTGTACACTCGACTAATACAACACAACTCATGCACTCGACTCGATACAACTTGACTCAATACCTAAAAACTCATAATAATATAACCGCTAGATAATTGACGGCGTGAGACCCATAACATACTACTTGTAATTTTCTTTCTTCCCAATCTAAATATGTACATTATGTATGACATGGATAAATGTTTATTATAACATGAACTATATATGTCTTTTGGTTGCTATCGTTCTCTCTCTCTTTGAGTTGCTATAATAAAAAATGCATATATATATATATATCTTTACAATATTAAAAGGGAAAAGTTGCATTTGATGAAACATTCAAAATTGTCAAATATACCCTTATTGTTTTAATCTAATGACTTAACATATATTATAATCTATTAACAAAAAAATTAAAATACAATGCTCATTCAAGTAATTACACCATATCCCTAAATTAAAAGTAATAATGAAAATCCATAAAATAAAAAAAGTTTTTAGTAGAGCCCCCTACTTACTATGGTAGTTTGTCATAGACATGTCAATGGTCTTTTCGAGGAAGACTGTCATAGACATGTCAATGGTCTTTTCGAGGAAGACTGTCATTATGCATGTCAGTGATATTTTCGAGGAGCCACCTTTAAACTCATCAACTTTATTAAAGTTGATTTGACATGATATATGCATAATGATGATTTTTTTAACAAAAATGTAAAAGTAATGTATAATTACTTTCCGGATTAATTAATTAATAATGTGTTTATTTTAAGCTGCATTAATTAATTGATAGGGGCGGAGCCCCGTGCCTATCATGATCGGGGTACTGTCACGGTTGGCCATAGGGGCGGAGTCCCGTGTTTATCACTCGTGTGTGTGTGTATTTATATATATCAAGAAGTCCCCAAGAAGGGGAGAGTCCTTGGAAATGGCCCCAAAGAGAAGGCCCGACGTAGCTGGGTGCAGGAACGGACAGTCAGACGCTCGTTCATCGATCGGGTTCCTGTTTTTGTCGAGCGAGTCGCATAAGTTGCGCTCGGGCGCAGCGGAGCGGACGAGTAGAGTCAACAGTGGAGCATGGAGGGGAGGAAGAGGTCACAACAACGACGCGTGACTCTGATACCAAGATGATAGGAGCCCCAGATTGGGACCTCTTTCGTGGCCGTGAGAGATGGAAATCGAGGAGGAGATTGGAGTTCTCCTTCTTTGATGTAACCTAGGGTTATGTTTTTTTAAAAATAGATATTTTATAAGCACATATATATATATTTTAAATAGATATTTTAAAAAAAAAATATTTTATTCGTGATAAAATAATAGTAGGATTTTAATTTCAAACAGGAGCCGGGTGG
Source organism: Dactylorhiza incarnata (assembly GCA_033032865.1). Classification (NCBI taxonomy): domain Eukaryota; kingdom Viridiplantae; phylum Streptophyta; class Magnoliopsida; order Asparagales; family Orchidaceae; genus Dactylorhiza; species Dactylorhiza incarnata. The sequence goes on along the minus strand of JAWHQI010000305.1, from coordinate 646,843 downwards.
CCAAATCAAATTTTTTGTGGCGCGTAAAACTACTCTTAACGATACACTTCAGCGAAACCGTTAATCGTTATTTTTTTAAAATTCCTCGAGCGCCTAGCGAACAAATCCGTAGCGGGATTCGTACGAACACAAGCATAAACCACAACAATAATTTATGAAATAGCGGAAATTAAGGTCATACGAACGATCAAAGGCAAGCTTGTATTATTTAATTAGAACGCATAAAATTTAGTTAAGGAAAGAGCAAGGATAGGGGTTAATTATGCAGGGACTGACCCAGTTCAACTTCAGTGGTCGCAAGGAATGATCGGGAGGCCTCTGTCAGTTGACGGAAGAAGTTCATCGTCGTCGACGTCAACGAACGAAGACGGAACCAGAGAGGTCGTCAGAGTTAAGTAGGGTAGTCGACGACGACTGAGCAGATGGAGGCGGGCGCTGAAGATCTTTGGTGGTGCCGGCGCTGTTCCACGATGATGGGTACGAGCAGCGTGCGACCGAAAGAGGAACGTCTGGCGAACTGATGGTCTTCCAGAGTTCGTCGGTGCGGTTGAGGTTGACTGCAGGGTTTCGACCGGGGAAGAAATAGGGAGGAGGTGGATTGCGAGCGTGGTTGCTGGTACTTCAGAGGGACGATGGTTTCGTTCCCCCTGTATAACCCGGTCTCTCCTTTTCTCTTCCCCCGAGGTTTGCTTTTGTAGGCGGCAACCTTTTCCATGACAGGGAGATGACAACACTTTCTTTCCAAATTTTATCTTTCCAAAGTTTTAACTTTCCAAATGTTGATTATAATTTCTTTCCAATATTAATATTTTCAATTCTTCATTTACAACAGCTAATAAATATTTTGTGATTCCTTTTCAAAGATTCTAATTCCTCTTTATTGATTCTTTTTAATGAATATATAGATTTATGTGTTCTTAAATAAATCCGAGCTTGCCTTTTCTCGTCCTAACTACCCTAAAATATCGGGCCTTTTATTTAAGGTTTCATCGGGTGGTCAGACCGACGAGCCGAACAACTTCTAACAAAGCAGGTGTACGACGAAAGAAATACACGATAAATAAATGCATAATAAAAATCTGCGACGTATGATGACGTCATGCTATTTTGGATGCCACGAAGGATGCATCAATTCCCCCGGTGTTGTAAGAGCTCGACCCCGACGAGAACTCGTAAATACTGGCACCAGAGAGATCTGATGTCGTCGCTGGTGTTGAACCGGGTGGTATGTCTGGGGCTTGGACAGGTGGCTCGATACACTTTTGAATTTGAAAAGGACAAAACCTCCTGCAACAATCAAACACCCAATCTCCTCTTGAAAAGTACAACTCACGGCGATAACGACCGACCATGAATTTATAATTTTCAAAGGTTGCTCGCAATTCGTTAGCAATAATTTTATGCAGTTCCTTTAAATAATTAATATAAGCTTGCGCATCGAATGGAATACGTTCGTAGAATGATATGTTGGCGGTCAGGTGGATGGAGCAACACAGATAATCTCGAAATGAGATATATTAAGAGAGCGATTTTTAGAATTATTATTTGTGGATTTTGCTTGTGGAGGTACAAGAGCCTCATGCGTCAGATTCGCCTCACTTAAACGCCTAAGAATGTTTCTCAAACTCCAATTAAAGATCTTGGTCGGTTTATCGATCAGAGTGTGATACGAGCTGCTAAATTCGAGCTTGATTCTCTTTCGACCCCATAAGGTGTCCAAAAAATATGATAGAATTTTTTTAATACCTTGGCGCCATTCTACAAATCTATCTATCTCCAAATGATAGTAAGGTGAAAATAAGGTGCAGTCTCTGAATATGAAATCGACGGAGTGCGGTGTATGGAATGAGTGGTCAACAGATATAACATTAAATAGTTGGGAAATATCCGGTGGCACATCGGGAATCAATAAATGCGGGGTGAGCGACTCACCTGGACCACGAGGTACTTCATGGGGCGGGGGTTCAGGCGTGAGTGCGATAAGCAGTAGTGTGGTGGAGTCACTAGAAGGTGAACTAGAAAACGTAGAGGTCCCCTCACGTGCCGTGGGAATAAGACAATTCTTCTGGGGAAGAAGAACAACCTTACGTCCCTTGTGCTCGAAGGAATGATAGTTCCTCGTGCCATCGTGCATGACATGCCGATCGTACTGCCAAGATCGCCCTAATAGGATGTGACAGACATCCATGGCAGCGACATGACATAACATACTATCTGAATACGTGCTCTCTATAGAAAACTCTACTAGGCAATAATGGGTAACAAGCTTATTCAAATGACTATTGACCCCAGATAAGTTGTAGGGTTGTTTTAACGAATGCGTCTTAAGCCCTAATGTGTCGACAATACGTTGAGAGACGAAATTCTCCATCCTGTCACTATCGATGATAATAAAACAGAATTGTCCCTGTATGTGTGCAGTAGTGCGGAAAATATCGTGTCTTTTATGGTCATCCTCCATAGACTCACTAGGGGTGATCAAACTATAACGTAAGACGCAGACTAAGTGTTCGGCGTGTTCGCCTTCCACTTCTATGACATCCTTAGACTCATGCTCGTGCTCAGGCTGCAACTCATTTACGTAAACTCCATACTCAGACTCTCGTCCATCAGGAGAATCGATAATAACGACGAAGTGGCGTCGTGGGCACTCAGATGATTTGTGCCCAGGTTCCATACACTTGAAGCATCAGAATACTCCAGTGTTGGGCTTAGCCCCAATAATCTCCTTACCCTTGGAAGAGGTAGTGGATGGGGTCGGAGTCCCGGTAGGGATGGAAGGGTGACGGGAATCCGAGATCCTGGCCGTGGTAGTGGTGGTGACACTCGATGTAGATCTATCAGTAGATCTGACTGCGGTTGATCGTTTTGTGAGGCCTCCACTCTCCGAGCACTGCTCGATATCTCTCCTAAATCCTTGTAATCAAATAACTCTAGCTGGTCTCTAATGGAATAACGTAGCCCGTTCAGATAACGGGAGACGGTCATGTCATCGTCTTCTCGGAGGTCGAGGCGAGACTGAAGGACTAGGACTTCGTTGGTGTACTCGCCCACCGTCAATTTGTCTTGCCGTAGGTTGTGGACTGTGCGGCTTCCTGCGTGTATCCGCGCATCCTCGACATCAACTTCCTACACACTGGCAGTGCTTCATTCGGCGTTCCTGTGTTGTTCCTGTCACAGACCTCGTCTTGTGCGACTCGATGGTTCTCCTTGGCAGCTCCTGATCCACGACATCTCTTTCTGTTGTTGTGTTCCGGCTTTGCCACTCCGCTGCTACAAATATAGATGCTGCTCGTGTTTTCCGACGATTCCAGATGTTGCATCTCTTGTTCCAATCAAGTCCAGCTGCTGCGACCCCTTCCTGGGTGTGATGGTTTGGTCGTTTTTTATGTGTATTTAAATGTCTTTGCTTGGTTGTTAGTGTAGTGTTTTGTTGTTATGCCTTCTTGCACGTGTGTCATGTGAGGACTGTTTGGGACGAAGGCGACTCAGATGGTAGTTCTCAACTCTCGCCTTAGTCTCACACGATCCTCCAGGCTTGTACTTTGTGTTTGTGTCTCCCCAATTTTTTTTATTGGTATGTGGTATTGTCTTTGTTGGTTGACCTTGTGTCCATCGGGTTGTGTCGTGTGAGTTTATGTCCCCGGTGGCCCGTCTGTTGACTTGTATTCCAGTGTGTTGTGTTGTGTGAGTTTGTGTCGTGCGGGACCGTGTCGCGTGGGACCGCCCTTTGTGCGGATTATCCCGATGGATTATCTTCGACGTTTTTTCTCCAATGACCCGTCTGATGATTTGTCTCACTTGGCCTACCTCCATTACCTTTAATTGATGTTTTCAAGCTGAAAGTTTCCCCTCCAACTTGAGAGGGAGTGTTGAAGTTATCACATTATTAGAGTCCTTTATGGAGTTTAATCCCATATTGTTGTTTTGAAGTTTGTAAGTCCTTGTTGTCCTTTTAAATACCCCCTTTGAGGGATAACTAAATACAACTTTCTATTTTTCTCTAATATTCCAACATGTATTTTTAGATATTTTCATTCAATGTTTGCTAGTACCTTTTTTTTGGCTTTCTCAGGTAATTACATTTGATAGTTACGGAGTTTCAGGTCATCCAAATCATTGTGATGTTAACAATTCAATATGGTCAGTTGAGATTCATTATGCAAATGTTAATTAGCACATTATACTGATTTAGTCCCAGATGATATTTATTTTGATGATTGTACTTTCTATTGAAGGCATGTGAATGATTCTGCATTTTTAGAATGAAGTTTGCTCATCCTGCTAGTCTGTGGAAACAACTATTCTATGTCCAAAAGAAAGTCATCTGCTTGTATTTATCTAGTTTCATGGAATAGTAAAAAAACCAGTATCCAGTATCATAGTTCTTATAAAAAAATGTTTAAAGTTCAAGCATCAAGATCATACTTTGAACGGCTCACATATATTGTTATTCTCATGTCTATTTTTTGGGTAAACTATTGCACCCGTTGCATGTGTATACCTTGCTTTCACGCTGCCTTAACCATAATGAAGTAGAATCTTATTATAATATCTGCAAAAAAATGAGTTTTTTTTAGCTATACATATAAATCAATATAATCTTTGTTGGTTGTTAAAGATTTTTCTTAGAATTACCTAAATCTAAATCCCATCGCCAAACATTTTTGAAATAAGATATGGAAGTCATGGTAGAGCACATAATATGTACTTTGCAGCTAACCTGTTAAAAATAGATAATAGATATATGCAATTCTTATATAGAAAAAATGTTCCCTCTTGTCGAAACCATACTGCATAAATTAACATACTTTCAGATTTTGTTATAAGTTGGTAATGAATGTTATTCCCTTCTATTTATGTGCCAGTGGAGAAATTGATTCCTTCCCTTCTATTTATGTGCCAGTGGAGAAATTGTTTCCTTGGATATGAACGTTCGATGTTTTACATAGACTCTGTTTGGGACAGCTCCAGCGGATGGAAAAACTATATTCCATCCGCTGGAGCTGATTTTATCCTGTTTGGGAATGCCCGCTCTTTAAAAATCGCGGATGATAAATCGCGGTTTTAGGTCTTTTTCGGAAGCTGCCCCTCCCGCGTTCAGCTCTCCCGTAATCGCTCCCGTGTAGAGAAAAAATGCCGCTCTCTGCAATCCCTCGACGAGTCCTCGCCCGAGCCCTTCTCCCTGCGCGCAATCCTCTTCCCCTTCTCCGACGACTGGATCGACAGCCTTCTCCACCTCTCCGGCGACAGCAACGGTCTCTCCAGGACTCCGGCGACATCGCAGATCTCCTCCCGATCTCTGGCGAGCAGATCTTCTTCCCCTTTCGAAGCCCTAGCTCCGACTGCGATTCATCTCCTCAGCGTAATTTCTGCTATTATTTCTATTCCTTATTCCCGTGCTTGTATTGAGCTTTTTAATGGTGGCGTGGTTCTCCGTGAGAGATACTTCCGATCATATGGTGGTATAATAATAGGAGATTCAAATCATGAACAATTCTTTTGTCGTTTCCCTATTGTTGTTTGTTGGCATTAGCTGTTCTTGCTATGAGTTGCGCATATGAAAAAATAGTTACCTGATATCAGAAAACTATAGATCTTCAAACAATTCATGCCCAAAAGGTACCAATTTTGATAGGATTTTTCTGTGTTATATTGGGATGTTTATAGTGTGTTGATTTGTGTGTGTTTGAATGTGTATATATGTGCTTGTATGTATATATATGTTTGTGTGTGTGTTTGAAAATGTGTGTGTGTGTGTTTGAATGATTGTTTGTGTATGTGTGTGTGTGTTTGTGTGTGTGTGTGTGTATGTTTGTGTGTGTGTGTGTGTTTGTGTGTTTGAATAGGTGCGTGTGATTTGTGTGTGTTTGGATGTGGATGTGTGTGTGTGTGTTGATTTGTGTGTGTTTGTATGTTTGTGTGTGTTTGGGTGTTTGTGTGTGTATGTTTGAATAGGTGTGTGTGATTTGTGTGTGTTTGGATGTGGATGTGTGTGTGTTTGAAAATGTGTGTGTGTGTTTTTGAATGATTGTTTGTGTATGTGTGTGTGTGTTTGTGTGTGTGTGTGTGTGTTTGTGTGTGTGTGTGTTTGTGTGTGTATGTTTGAATAGGTGTGTGATTTGTGTGTGTTTGGATGTGGATGTGTGTGTGTGTTTGAATGTGTATATATGTGCTTGTATGTATATATATGTTTGTGTGTGTGTTTGAAAATGTGTGTGTGTTTTTGAATGATTGTTTGTGTATGTGTGTGTGTGTTTGTGTGTGTGTGTGTTTGTGTGTGTGTGTGTATGTTTGTGTGTGTGTGTGTGTGTGTGTGTGTGTGTGTGTGTGTGTATGTTTGAATAGGTGTGTGATTTGTGTGTATTTTTATTGATATGTTTTAATGTTTGAGAATAATATATATTAATATTTTCGTTTAAAAAAAACAGCTCTCAATAAGCTGTTCTACCAAACAGTTTTATTTGAAAGAGCTCTGTTCAATCAGCGCTTATCCACAGACCATCCAAACAGACTGCAGCTTTTCAAAACAGCTCCTCAAAGAGCTCTGTCTAAAGAGCTCTGTTCAATCAGCAACTTCTCAATCCGCAGCAGCTCTCCCAAACAGACTCATACTCATATTTGTATTTTTATTGATTCAGTCTCAAGATATCACTAGATTATGTGTACATGCAACAATGCTTAGAGATTTGAAGCTTGAAGTCTTAGGCATGTTTCTCATCCTTAGACATTTTTTTATAAAATACCTAGAGAAATAGAAAATTATCAATAATTTGTATTATTTTGTTATTAAATGAAACGGGAAAAAATATTTATTATTTTTATGCCAAAAAACAAAATTCTTTCTTGTTCTTTATGCAACAAAATTTGCATAGCATCATTTTTAGCATTTATAGAATTTCCTCTATGATTCTCCGTTCACATTGCTGATTAAAGGAATTTTAGACTCGACGCTCAATGACGCATTTTTTTTATTTTGTTACCTTTACGGTCCGTTCGTTTGGGCGGAGTTGGTGGAAAGGAATTGAAATTGGGCTCCCAATTCTAATTTCGTTGTTCGGCGCTCCTAAAATTCGGTAGGTATTGTAATTGAATTCAATTCCATAAGAATTGATACTAGGTCATTTTCCCCCTCCCCAATTCCGACCTCAAGAGGTCTGAGAATTTGCAGTTCCGCCTGCCCTCCCGCGCGACCGAAGGCGACGCCAGTTCCTCTCCTTTTGCCGGCAAGATTTTTCCCCTTTCCTCCACTACTTCTCTGGCGATGGCAGGCGACGTTCCTCTCCTCCGGCGGCGAGAACGAGTCCCTCTGTTTTCTTATTCTCGCTCGACACACGCACCTTTAAATCCCTTCTCTTCTGCTTGTCTGAAAAAGACGACCGCTACATATCCTTCTCGGGCGAGAGACAACTCGAGTGCTTCTTCTCCGGCGACGGCAACACATCTTCTCTTCTCCAGTGGCTGGAAGGTGGCTGTCCATGGAGCATTCGAATCCTAATAGCAGGATGAAGCAGGGGTTTCCAGCTGGCAGATTTTTCATTATCAAGCTTTATTCAAAGTTGAAGCCGTCTCAACTCTCGACGGAATTAAGAGCCTGCTTCCCATGTCCCAAGATTTTTGTTGGGCTTTGTCAAATTTCTTCTTCTTCATCCATTTTCTCGTTCTCTCTTGTTTCCATGGTCCCATCCCATGGTCTATGGAAGATGGTGGGCATGAATGAGGTAGGAGTAGACCATTCATATATAAATTGAAGCCGTGAACTCCATCTTGGCCTAAGTCCACCTTGGTCTAACATATTGTTTTCACATTTACATTTCAATAAATATTTGTATGCTTTCGTACATGCTTTGCTCTTTAAAATTGTATGTTCCTGTATGATGCAGCAGTAGGTGTTCCTTAAGAGTTGTATTTTTATGTATTTTTTATTCGGGACGATCGACCAATCATAGTCGTCCATTGCCCCCTAGAGTCTATAAATAGAAGGTGAGGGCTCTCATTTAGGGGTATTGAAGGATTGAGTGTTGAAGCCAATCCCTTGGTCATTTCGGTGCTGAAGTCGATCCCGGGTGCGAAGCCTGGGCTTACTGATGCATCCTGAGTCGCATCATGTTTTACTTTTATTCCCCACATTTTTATTAGTGCCGCAAATGTTGTTTATGTAGGTGTATTTGTGCGTTTGTACCGCGCTTATTACCCGCGCCCGTTTTTGTTTGTACGACTTATTGGAGTGACCGCCCAATATGATCATGAATAAACAGGTCCGTCAAATTAGGCTAGGTAATGATTATGACAAGCTTATGAAAATATATTAAAATTAAGTATTTTATGTTAATATTTTAATATTCTGAAATTAAATATTTTATAAATTAAAATATTTAATTTAATTTCAGCATTATTAAAATGCTTTGAGAATCCCTTGAGTTTTAAATTAAAGCCTCCTTCATAAGTTCACATTCCAAGAGTCATTTCTTTGAAACCTTTGAAGTTCTCTCTTTATTCTCATTAAAAGTATGTAATAAATCCAAAAAGAAAAATTTTTAATAGCCGGTTAATCCAACCTCTGACATCCCCCCCCCCCATTTAATACTCTTTAATATCATTGAAACTTTCAGAAAAAAAATAAAACAGAAGCATGAAATAAAATAAAAACTCTGCCCTGCCTTTATAAAAGCTGTCAGGTCCCTTGTGAGAATCAGCTTGGGAAAAATCGGAAAACAGAGTTTGTGTCTGTTTTTCGGTTACCCAGCCCGATCACCGCCCTCCTCGCCTAGCTCCTCCCGTTCCCATTCCCAATCAGCTCCGTCTGTCCTGAAACCGCCGGCGAGCGCCCCTATTGCTCCGACGAGCATCCAGGAAACCATTCGCTGCAGCTCCGCCAACCTTTCTGACATGCTCTTCCCTTCCAGTCGCAGGAAACGACCCGTCCAGCACTCGATCCGCCTATTCCTGCTAGCGTCGATCTTGTCGGGCTTCTTTCCGACGAGGTCAACAACTCACCTGGTAGAAACCTCGTCTCAGCAATTCCTTGAGCGCACCTCCGCCTCTCACTAGCCTTTTACCTGCCCTGTCGAACCGTCCACTCCATTTAAGCCTTTGCCGAGCCGTTTTCCACTGTTCCTACACGAATCTGCGGCTGATTTTCCCTGAGGAATCTGCACTGAGATCTTGTTTCGGGAGGTATAACTATAACTCTTTCTGGAGATATAACTTGCTCTTATTTTGTAAGTTTAGTTTTATGCCTAAATTTTATTTTGATCACTTGAAGTATCAGAGCTTGCCTACTTATTACCTAGCCCTGTTTGCCGTTAATTTCAAATCTTGTTGTTTTTCTTATTATCGCTTGTGGAATGATAAGTCTTGTTGATCATCGATCGTATGTTAGCGCTTATGACTGTTTGCGACCCCTAAATTGCTTATCGTTTTAAAATAATCCATGGAGTTTCGATTGCGCCACAAAATTGAGAAAGATCTCATTTTTATGTTTTAAAATTAATTCCGTCGATTTTAGAATACATCACTTACCTACCCCCCTTTACCTTTGGCCGGCCAAATCAGCCCCCCTCCTCCTCCATTCCCTTGGTCGACCTCCATCACCCCCCTCCCATTCCATTGCCGGTTCCAGCCCAGGAGCCTTTCTCCCATACAGTCGGCTCCCCACGCCCTTCCTCCTCCCTCCAATACTCAACCATAACAGCTGGCTTCATCACCCTCCCGACCATCCAATTGCCATCCATAAAACTCCAATAAACAGCCCCTTTATCCCCTCTATATCATCTCTGTCGATCACTGGAAAACGTCTCCGGCCACCTCCGGTGATCTACTACCATACACCATTTCATTTTACTTCATTTTAGTTTTTCCGGCGATCGCCGGAAGACATCTCCGGAGACCACCACCACCACCGACAAACATCTCCGGCCACCACCAGACACCATCAGCCGCAACACCTCCACCACTCCATAACCACCTCCCCACTCCCTCCACCACCTTACTAACCCACTTCCTAAAATTTAGGAACCATCTCCTAAATACTAGCCTCCACTCCCCTCCCCCCCCCCCCCCCCCCCCCCCCCACTATCCAAACAGACGGCCCTCCCCCTTTAACTCCCCACTAATCCTCCAACCAGCCACCCCCTATCCCAATTAATCCCACGTGGAACCACCTTACCAAAAATAGAACCCATTATTCCAATTCATCCCCAAACAACCGGCCATCTCCCACTCTCCTAAATTTTAGGAATTAATTCCTAAAATTAAGCCAAACTTCTCTCCCATTATCCCCATACATAGCCGGCCAACTTTTCCCCAAATTTCCCCTCAACCTCACGTGGAAACCCCCTCCCATTCTCCTAACCGACACCCCCCACTCATCATACCTGGCTGGCCGAACCGCACTTCCCCCCACCTATCTATGTGTGTGTGTATGTGTGCATGTGTTTATGTGTCTATTGGTGTGTGTGTTAACATGTGTTTGTATGTGTGTATGTGTGAATGAACTTTATGTGTATGTGTGCTTGTGTGTGTGTTTCGATGTGTTTGTATGTGTATGTGTGCTTGTATATGCGTCTATGTGTGTAGGTGTGTGTGTGTGTCGTATGTTTGTATGTGTGGATGAACTTGTGTTATTTTTAATATTATAAGCGAATTTATTTTGATGTTGTTAAGATATTTCATTAACGGTTTTAAATTTTAAATTTCAATTCCAGCCACCGAATTCTGACATGCAGCCAAACAACGCAATTATTAATTTCAATTCCTATGACAAAATTCTTGTCTTCAGCTGAACAAAAAAATGAAATTGACTTCAATTCAAAATTCCCGTAGGAATTGGAATTGAGCCTATTTCAATTCCCACCTCTGAATTCCTTCCAAACGAACAAAACCTTAGGGATAATTTTGTCTATCACTCTGTCCTGATGGAAGTGGCAAAGTGAAAACTTTCATGTCCTTTCACCGATGCCTACTAGCCGTGCAAAAAATGTTCGGCAGACCCAGACCGGTCTCGGGCCTCCAGCAAACCGGGCCCAGGCCGGGCCCGAGCTTCTCTTTAAAAGAGGGGTTTGGGAGAGCTTACTAGACTGGGCCCAGCAAGGCTGGGCCAGGCTCAAGCCTGGTTGGCTTCCCCTCAAAATGGCAGCAGGAGCTGCCATTTGGAATCTCTTGCTGCCAATTGGTAGCTGGGCGGCCAACATTCAAATGTTGGGGCCATGCCCCAGCATTAAATGCTGGGGCATGGCCCCAACGAATTAATGCAGGGCGTGGCCTCAGCAAGAGCCCACTAATTCGGGCCCTGGGTTTGGCAGGGCCTAGGCTCAGGACGGGCACCGGGCCGGGCTCTGCCCAAATAAGGGGGTCTTGTGAGCCCCCTTGGGCTTGGCCCGGGCCTAACCGGGCTCAGGCCTAATCGGGCTCAGACCCGGGCCGGGCAACCGGACCCGGGCTAAATTTGCATCCCTAGTGCCTACACACATGCATATACATTCCCAAGTGCATATCATTGCTATCTTCAATATCTACTGCATTTTCTCTAACCAATCCACTGCTCGTAGTCGCCAAATACCTTCAGCTTTTTGTTTTCACCATTTATGAGATTCATATATCAAATTTGATTCAGTTGCCCTAATCAATGCCCAAGGCAGAATTGTTGTGTGAGAAACGTAGACATTATTCCATTTTGACCTAGATGACTCCTCTCCAATCCTTCTAGTACCTTTTTTTTGCAGCGATGCTAGTTCAATCATTCGAAGCTTCGCCCTCTCAGGATCATGATCCCTCTTTTTTTTTCCTATGTATTTTTGGAAGTCCACTATCACCATTGAATACTACGCATAGGGAACACCAGTGATGGTTAGAGTACTATCACCGCTTACAAAACATTATGCACGAAGATTCACTCTTCATGCGAGTTCCTTCTATAAAACATTTTGAAGTTGAGGCTTCTACTAGATTTATTATTAAGATACCAATACCTAGAATGGTTTTTAAGTATTAAACTATGTTTGCTTCAACAGTTTTTTAATAGAATAGAACATGAAAACCTTTGGAGTTTTCATGTTTAACTCACCCCGCAAATTCTTTAATTCAACATTTGATCACAATTAGAAAAAAGTTGACAATTGTAAACAAATTTATAATTTAAGAAATATTCTCTATCATTGAGACATCCATTTTTGTGAAAACAAATATAACAATGAGGATATTGTTTAGAAGATGGAGGATTTTGAATTAGTAGAAATTAAATCAGAGTACATTATATATTATTTTAGTATGCATGATAGCTATCTATGATTGGTATAAGTACCTTGGATTGATTAGTTAGAAGATTGGAGATATATATGAGTATTTCACCTCTAGATTTAGGCTTTTTGGCACTTTGCGCCCCCCATTTGCACCATTTTGGCATTTTGCACCCCGAAATAATAAATAAGGCACTTTGCACCCCCCATTTGCCTTTCCTCTGACACTTTGCACCCTAGGCTTCAATTCAAGGGGCATTTTTGTCCAGATTATGCTGAAATCACAGATATTGGCATTTTGCACCCCGAATTCTTTAAATTGGCATTTTGCACCCCGAGTTCTTTAAATTGGCATTTTGCACCCGATTTTTTATATGCCTATTTGCACACCATTGGAACATTTTTATATGCCTGATTCCACGTGCAAATGTAGGGAGTCCATGTTAAAATTTGTCTTTACAGCAACTTCCACGTGCAAATATGGCAGATTCCACACACATGACAACTAACATGTCTTTTTATAGCTAACAGTTTTTGTATAGAAATGATAAAAAATAGAAATCGTTCATTCATATTAGATAAAAAACAGAAACAACTAATATAATCCAGCAACTATTGCATGAACTATTACACTGCATATTGAAATCAACAAGTATTTTAGTACTAAAACAACAACTATAACAGAAAACAGCAACCCATATTACAAAAACAGCAACTCATATTACAACAACAGTTCATTCAACATATAGCAGCAACAGTTCATTCGTCCACGATCATCTCCACAAGCATAAAGATCACGATCACGCTTTCCTCCTCACCTGCATATTAACATATAAATGATTAAAGAAACAGTCGAATAATACAAAATGATAAAAGAGAAAAGATGAATTAGTGTTTACCGGTTGCTTTGATCAGCCGTTGTATCTTTACTTTTGGGGGCCTCAACACAACTCTTCTTGGTATGTCCTCTCATCCCACAGTTGGAGCATGTGTACTTCATGCCATGCCTATTTACTCCATATTTATTCCCTTATAATTCATCTTCCTCTTTTCTTCTAGCATGTTTTGATGGCTTTCCGGGCTTCTTGTCAATATTACACCATGACACAATTGGATTCAAATTGGCTAACGGCCACTCTTTATGTGATTTTATGGGATCAAGTGTTCATATGCTCTCATAAACATGTCCTTTCTATACCAATGGGCAACATAGTCTTCAACATTTTCCCTCCGATAAAATATACATGATGTTGCATGCACACAAGGAATACCCGTTAAATCCCATCGCCTGCAACTACAGCTTCTTGATCTAATCAACCGTCCATTTGTCTCCCGTCCACCCTTCAATTTCAAATTTGTCATGACCATTCCATACTAAGATGTAATTATGTGCATTTTTTTTGTTATTTTCTAAAGTTCGTTGTATGGAATAGCATATATCTCCATTAAACTTGAAAATTTTGTCTCTTTGGGTGTGAAGCCTCTTCATGAGCAACACCCTTATAGTCTCCAACATGATAATTATAGGCTTATCTCTAGCTTTTAGAATCACTTTGTTGAATGCCTCACATAAATTATTTAGCAACATATCACATTTAGGCCAAGTCCTAAAGTGAGATTTTGCCCAATGGCTTTCATGTTGTTCCTTAACCCATTCGTACGCCTTTTTGTCACACACTTTCAACTTCTCCATCTCACTATTGAAATCTACAAGTCTAATGGCGGATGCTGCCTTCCATAGCAAATCTTTTAGTTGTATACCTCTATTTTTTTTGTTTGAAGTTGTTGTACATATGCCGCAGACAAAATCTATGTTCCGCATTTGGTCGTAACTCATTAACTGCCTTTATTAGTCCTTTCTGCTTATCTGAAATTATTGACCATGTGTAGGTGTTTTCAATCCACAAGTCCTCTATTAGAAGACTAATAAACCACCTCCAAGTCTTTGTATTTTCTTTTAAAACAACAGCATAAGCAATAAGAAACATGTTATTATTACCAACAACGCATAATAATACTCCACCAGTTGATGTCTTCAAATGAGTCCCATCCAAATCTATAATAGGTCTACATCCTGCAATAAAACCTTTCTTCAATGCATCCCAACGTATATATAGCCTTTTAAAAATGCATGTTTGTGAGTCCACATCATGCTTGCATTTAACTTGGATTGTGGTTCCAGGATTGGTCCTATAAATCTCCTCAAAGTAATCTCAAAGTTTTGCATATTGCTCCATCTCCGTGCCACTAATTAATTTAGAAGCATGCTTTTTGACCCTATACATCTTCCACAAACTTAAAGATGTTTTATTGTCCTTCTGCATTATTTTCTACATCGAACTAGTGGGCCACTCTGGATTACTCCTAATATTGTGCTCATACTTCCTCGCAAGAAACTTAGAGTTGCAATGTTGGGAATTTGAAACCCTATAACATGTATGTTCACCTTTGATCGTTTTAACTTAAAATGTTTTTTTAGTCTTTGACATGAAAGAAGCAAACATAATCCAACCACAATCACATGTTACTTGAATCTTGTCACTACAATTTTTAGTGAATTTTAAAGGCTTTCCTTGCTTAGTAGCGTACAATCTCACGACATCCCGAAATTCAGAAGCACTATTGAAACACAATCCCACGTCGAACTCAAAATCAGAATCATTTCCATCTTCTTGATAGACTTGCATTCGTTTCTGTGACTGGGATGAAGAATGACTACCAGGCTCCCTTATATGTATTCCGACTTTCGTTCTCAAAGGTTGTTTTGTTTCCACTTTTTCACCAACCACTTCAATTTCATCCTCTACATTATCATCGACTAACAAATCATCCAACTCAAATTCACTATCATGCAAATCATCACTAAACGATGAATTGTCTTGGTCTGATTCCTCATCCATGCATAGTGAATCACTACTACTATCTACATCAACCCCCTCTTCATCAACCAACAAGTTTTGCCACTCAACATCTCTGGGACTAGACATCGTTAACTCAAATTGAAGTAAACCTATTAAAAATTGAAACTAAATTATGTATAAAAAACCACAGCTAAGAAATCTGAAAAAAAAATATGCAGACAATAACTCCGATTTGGGGATGAATGTGCTGATTGAAGAAGAAGGTGCTTAATCTGTATAACCTGGAGTAAAATATGTACAAATGTGGACTGAAAAAGAGACGAGATCTGGAAAAGGAGGAGAAAAAGAGGGGGTTAATCTGTGTAAAAGAGGAGGTGCTTAATCTGTATAAATGAACAATGAGATCTAGAAAAGAGGGATCTGGAAAAAGAGGAGAAAACCAACGGGAAAAAGAGGAGAAAAAGCTTAGCGTTCTGACGAGCTCTGCGTTCGACGAGTCCCGCGTTCCGACAAGCCCTCGAAGGAGAACGGCGTTGTTGTGGTTGATCCAGCGAGAACGACGCTGGAGGGAGAAATGACGGGAGGAAGAAATGACCAGAACTTGCAATCCAGCGAGAACGAAGCTCCAACGAGCTCAGTGATCCAACGAGAACGACGCTCCAAAGACCTCGGTGCGGCTGGAGAGAATTAATCGGGCTGGAGGGAGAAATGACGGGAGGAAGAAAAGATCCAACCCTAATATCAAATTTAAATCAGCCGAACAAAAATACCCCTCTGAAATATACCCTGGGGTGCAAAATGCCAAAACTGTTCAAATGGGGGGGGGTGCAAAGTGCCAAAAACCGCTAGATTTAATACTAGGTTGTTAAAAATAGAAAAGTGTCTGAGGAGTACTAAACGATAAGAGGATATCATCTAAACGTAAAGGGAAATTCATAAATCGATTTGAGTGTTGTGCAGTAAATAATTTATTAATATCTAAGTTGAGTGTTACAGAAATGAGAATGCTAAAATGAATATGTTGCAAACTAGAAAAATAAATTATAAAATGATTATAGTAAAGTATTAGACGGTTTGGGCATGGACAACCGAATGTTAGCAAATTCACCAATTGAAGGGGTAAATGATACGATTAACACGATATTCCGGAGTTAGGGTTCAGGAAACCATCGACTGCCTTATGTGGAGCTGCTTTGGATGAGAAAGGTGCAAAGTTATTTTAGGGTTAGAGATTTTACTTCTTGCTTACCAAACATAGGTCTATCAAAATACTCGGCACAAAAACAATTAAAAGAGGTCCAAACAAAAGGACTTAATGCAAAAACACTCAAACAAAACTACAAACATCAAAAATACACAAAAATGCTAAATACAAGCCTAAAATGCACTCAAAGCGTAAATACGCTTATAACAACATGCTCCTCCTTGAATTTGCCCTCAAGATAAAAGAGAAGTTAAACTCCAGAAATTTCTTAGCAAGGCTGCGTTTTAAGCTTGTCTTCTTTGTTGGGTTCCATTATCTCAAGTCAGAACAACTTCTTGCAACGTTGTCTCAATGTAAAGGTTTCATTACTATTAAGTATGGTCTTCTTTCCAGGTCGTCCATTTCAATGCGACGCAATCACTTGATGCATGCTGGTTGTGCTCATTAATGACCTTTTTTCTAGTCACGTGTTCATAATTGTATCAATGGGAGATTGATCATTATGATGATTTTACAAGACTCTGTCCAATGGTTGCTTGATCCATTTGTAAGTGGCAATCACAAACCCTGATTAAGTTGACAATGAAAATCAAGTCGGGGGGATTATTAAATTCTAGATCAAGGAGTAAGCTTTCGTGGAGGCTGGCGGTTAAAACTGTAAATTGTTGTTCAGGTTGGATGGATGTAGGCCTAGCCAAGACAATGTTTGAATTTTTTTGAGATGTTCTTCATTGGACCTGCCTTAGTGAAATTAGTTCCATCAATGGATTGTTGCGCAAGGGCGGGACAAATATCACGTCGCAATATTACTTAAAATCACTCCCAGGTCGTGAGGTTTTTTCCATCTCCAAACATGCAAAGCAAACTTGCTCGCAATGTGTCAACTAGGCAAACATATCTTCCTTACCATCATAGGTAGGAAATTCTAACTTGGGATATCGAGGCACCTCGTTCCTATCATAGCGCCCTATGTGGCGATAGACGCCATGGATACTTCCATAGCGAAGATCACTATTCCATCATGTGGGTGTTGTGACAGCATGAAGACGTATTGCCATGGCTGTTATTGTGGCATGTCCTCGGTTTTCAAATGTTGCTAGTCGAGGGCCAACGAGCAAATAAGAGATTGACGGTTGCTCTGATATCAAGCTCTTACGATCCCTCGTCGTAACACAAAACTGCAGAATTAGGAGCCCTCTTTTGTCTTATGTGGAGTTGCTAAGGAGGGGAGAGAGCTACCAAAAGATCTTAGGGTTAGAGATTTAGGCTCTGTTTGGGACAACTGAGGCTGATAAAAAGTTGTTGATCGAATAGAGCTGTGATTATAGAGTTGTTAGAAAAGCAGTGATGAGAAAGTTGCAAACTGTTTGGAGAATCTATGCTTAAGCGCTGATCAAATAGTGTTTTTTCATTTAAACTGTTTGGTAGAACAACTGTTTGAAAGCCGTTTTTTAAACAAAAACATTGAAATATAATGTTCGTAAGCAAATTTAAACTTAGCTTCCAATTTTTTTAAGGTGATCCCATTTATTCTTCTTCTGCATACGATCGTAACTTTTCCCGATACGCTGCTTAAAGGAAACAACCAAAATTTTCCACCCATCCTTGCTAAAGTGGGTAGGTAGGCCGATTCCCTAGCTGGATTTCTTTAATGCACAGGTCACAAAAAATCATGACTTCATTTGAATCCCATGACGCAGATACTCTTCCCTCCTTTTGTTTTCCCATTACACTGTCCACATATATAAAATCAAACAATACTCATACGCTGCATCCCTTTGTATTACATATCAAAGGAAAAACATTTACCTGAATGAAACCCTAAATGACTTTAAACATTTAACTAAATCAAACAATATTCATATGTCATGACTTTAAACAGGTCGAACCAGAGACCATTTTATGGTTCACATTATTTTGCAGTTAGTAGATCTACCTGGATGAAACCCTAAATGAAGAACATATCTATGCTATGGAAACATTCAAAACATATGTTGGAATCAGATCCGAATTTTCTGTAGGTAACAAAAATGAAGAACATTCAAAACAAAATCCTATGCTGGAACCAGAGACCACAACACGCCGAAGAAAAATAAAATAAACATATTTTGAATCAGAAATAAATGAAAAAATAGCATTCAAATCTCTCTCACCTATGCTGGAACCAGAGACGACGAGGAGATTGGAGGAGTTTTGAGCAGCAACTGGAGATGTCGGAAGAGGAAGCAGAATTGGAGAGCTCGTCGAAATCGGAAGGGAAGATCGGTCTAAATCGAGCGGAAGGGAAGATGGGTATTGGGCTCGCGTGTTTCGCTTGAAAAGAGAAACCAGAAATCGCGTATGAGGGAGCGGAAAAGCTGATGGTCGATCGGTTTTCAAAAAGCAGCGTATACGCTATTTTAAAGAAATCTCTACTCAAAAAGTTGTGCAATCAAACGCCTTTATTATTGTGTTTGCTGATGGAATAGAGCTTTTCCATCAGCAAGCGCTGTCCCAAACAGAGCCTTAGTGGTGGAGACCAACCCAGATCAGGTCGACGCAAAAGTGCCCGATGTCGCACCCGCCCGGACCCCTATTAGCCCTGAGTTTTGCATTGTGTCATCTTACAATTTTATTATTGTATGAGCTCTCTGTTTTCGTAACCCTATAAAAAGGGGAAGATTACGGCTGGATGGGGGGAGATGGGATAATGATTATTGGGGATATTGATTTGTTGGAGATCTGAAAGGAGTACTTGTTGTGAGAATTTTCGCTTCCAGGTTAGAGATCTTGGTGTTGTTGTGTCATTCTAGATGGTGAGGGAGATGATGAATAGTCCTGTGTGAGAGTTGATGTTTTTTTTTTATGAATCTTTGTTTTCCTGCAGTCGATGCTTAAGAGGATTTCAATGGTTTGCTGCTTTCATGATTAAAGTCCTATTGAACGTTAGAAATGTAATCCTGTTACCGTGAGAGTGAGAGTGCTCTGCTGTTTGCGTTTTCGATTTCCTGCTTGAGAATCGAATGCTGATGATGAACATTTACCTTTTAATTTTACTGTTTGGTATGGATTTCAGTTGATGGAATGAGTTAAGTGGAATGCTTGGTGAAGAAATTAGTGAACAGAGGAACTTGCTGTTTGAGATTCCAAAGAACAGTGGTAGAACAACTTATTTTGTTGCTTGTGAGATTACGTGGTTCCACCTGGAGTGATTGAGATTTCGTGGATCCACTTTGGGTGTGAGGGTTAGTGAGAGAGTAGGTTGTTTGGTTTGTGGCATCCTTACACTAGTGAGTGTTCGAGTTTCCGCGGAGCCACTTTCGTGTGAGTGTGAGTGAATTTATTCCGTGGTACCGTGTGTGAAGCGGTCGACCTCGGAGTGGGAGATCGAAGGTGACGAGGAATTCCTCGCGGGATCGCCGTCGACTTCGGTTGCGGAAAGACGCCTCTTTCCGTGGGTAATTTGCTTCTTCTTCCTCCTTTGTGTGCATCTAAATTGTCTCTTTAGGATATTAGATTCATTGTTGGATTTTCGCCCGGATTTTGTCAGCGAACGCTACGTCGAAAACTCCGAACGGAAACGCATTTGGAGTTCACGATTTCCGTTTACCACAACAAGGGGAACGGAACGAAAGTTGCGAACTTCCTTCCCCGGATTTAAATCGAACCATTTTTTTAAGAAACTCCATTTTAAAACAAAATAGTAATTTTTGTGCTTTATAAAAAATTAGTTGCTTAATTTCTTAAAGTTCGTGCACGCCCGCTCAAATATCAATTTTTTTAAACATTTCATGCACTTAGGGATTCCTAGAAATAGCCGACAGGCGCACAAACCCTACGCGCCGTCCTGCATCAATTTGGTATCAGAGGGAGGTTCCGAACTTTTCCTAAGTTTCGAAATCCGCCCTGCGTAGATTAGGAACCCCCTGCATAGCATATTTTTTATATATTGTCAAAAAAAAGGGGTTTAAAAAAAATATAGCATACTCATGCATTTGCATTCTGAGATGCGTCCAGTTGAACGTGGTCACCCGAGTTACGGAGACGAATGTAATGAACCACTCCCGTGGTTTCTACCCTTCGCCCACCAAATGACAACGTTAACCGAGAGTGTCTATCAAGTGCGAGAAAGATTTAAAAACCTTAGTGGTAGGATGAATAGTCTAGAGGTACCCCCTCGAGGTTCAATGCCACCTCCCATTCGAGATTGGCATTCCATTAGACCCCATCACGAAACCCCACACCACTACCTAGAAGGGTCTACACATTGGAGAAATCCTCTATTTGAGGATTACGAGTCCATTTACACCCACCCCCATGGAGCCGGCACTCGAGTGGATCCTGTTGATCCATCGACACCATATTATGAGGATAGAGTTCAGTATCACTCCAGTTACCGATACTACACGTCACCTTTATATGAGAAAACAGAGTCGTTATATGCGCGACCACCCCCACACGTTCGTAGGACTCACATCCAACCACGAGCACGACATGATCATGTCATGGACGCTCATCACGATAACCCTCAAGAATCTCGTAGAGGTCACCCTCGTCAAGATTACATTTCACATTGTGATCCTCCTAGTGTTTCAAAAACGAACATGTTGGTGTCCATTAAGGGGCGACGAGAGCACTCCTCTTCCCAAGGCAGGGAAACTTCACCCACTCTGCCTGATATTCTAGTACAGGATGTGTGGAGTCAACCCCCACGAGAGTCTGCCCCACTTAATGAGACTACCATAGAAACTATATCTACATTGACTGAAAACTTTTCACAAACTTCACCCGAGATTCTAGATTCTCTATTGAGTGAAGAATTTTCGCACACTTCACCCGATAGCACACCGAGTCACATCACGATTGAGAGTCGAGAGCTTTGTAGTGAGGGTGTCACCTCTCCCTTTTTCGGGAACACAACCCCTTCTGATGGTTTACTTCTGGAGGACCATCACTCTACTGATGGGTTCTTTGACGATCCTCCTATTGAGCCTCCAGATGAACCACCTCGTCCATGTATAGCTGAGATACCTGTGAGTAATACCCTTATGAATTCCAAGACATGGATACCTGCTCCATTGTCGCCCTTGATGTCACTAGTGCTCCAAAGAGATGGTTTTGAGTGTGACATTCATATAGTTAGGCTTGACCGTAAACATTTGATCACTCGCGCTCTAGACGAGTCATGGGACGTACCACCTACTCACTTCATTCTAGAGTCGCGGCTTATTATCGGTGCATATGGTTATCACTTGGAAGACCATCGTATTCGCAATGAGTTTTCATATGTCCCACCTGGTGAGCCTCCTGATGCCTCACATTTCCTTAGTACATTTATCACGACTGTCACAACTCATGTGCATTATCGTTTATATGAGAGCACTCCATATGTTTTTGGAGCCTATACCGGTACTCATCGCGTTTGTGACGAATTTTATTATACCCCTCCCGGTGAACCCCCAGATGAACCATATATGAGTTCACCGCACATTTGGGAAGTATCTATCCTTAGTTGCACAGTTGAGTTTGAGGGTGCACTCACTGATTCATTGATTTTATGTTTTATCACCCGCACTCGTAGAGACAGTCCACACACCTTGTTGACACATCGTATCACTAATGTCTCTAATTTTCACTTGAGTGTTCATCAACCACGCGATGAAGTATTTTATGATCCACCTTCGGAGCCTCCTGAACATGTACCTATCTCAGGAGTTGCTGTTAGTAACTAAAACCTTCGGTTTGTAAAGTCAGTCGTGTTAGTAGTTCATTGCTTTGCATTTGCATGATTTGCATGAAACCTGAGCGGAATTTGCATAAGTACTTTTGACTTAAAGGCAACTCAAGCTAACAGACATAAAAGAGCTATTAGTTTCAAAGTGGATGACTTGGTAATGGTTCGGCTAAATTCGGAACGGTTACCTTCGGGTACCGTAAAGAAGCTAGTTGACCGTAGAACTGGACCCTTTCGAGTAGTAAAGCGGATTGGGCAAAATGCGTATGAACTTGAGATGCCTTCCGTTTGGGGTGCAAATCCGGTTTTTAACGTAGCCGATCTGACTTTATTCCACGATTATCCACATGAATCATTAGATTTTCCATTGCCTTCTCCTCCATTTGTTGCTTCTGGGTTGGCGAGTGCTAGTGAGGAGCCACATTCCGGACACACCGACACTCATTCAGTTACTGACACACCATCTGCAGTTCTACCATTTCCCATTGACAGTTTTCAGGCTGACCATGAGACACCAGGTGATTCTTCCATACCAGTTCCCAGGCCGCTGACAGACTTCCGCGACAGATCTTGGTTCCCGAGCAGATATTGGATGATGAGAAGTGACCACTACTAATGGTGGTTTTCAGAGATACTTGGTTCGTTGGCATGGCAGATTAGAGACTGAGACCAGCTGGGTCTTGGCTGAGGAGTTACAGCGTATGGATGCCGATCTTCTCCAACACTACCGGTCGGAACACTCACCAGAGATGAGTGATTTCGAGAGGGGGAGAGTTGGTGGAGACCAACCCAGATCAGGTCGACGCAAAAGTGCCCGACGTCGCACCCGCCCGGACCCCTATCAGCCCTGAGTTTTGCATTGTGTCATCTTACAATTTATGTATTGGCATCTTCTGAAATCTATATATATATAGATATATTTATATTGACTGATAAATATATATATCTATATATATATTCTTATGTGTCTTAGGTTAAACATTTATATATATATACATATAATATATATATATATATATATATCTATTAGGTTATGAAGGTTCCGGTTCAGTTCTTTCTCACTGAAGACCGATCCAGCAGCCACTTTCCCCCGATCCAGAGCTCCCTCCCGTCAAAGTCGCTCTGGTTCAACTGCTCCCAGCCGCCCTGCACGCAGGAAACTTGGCACGATGCCGCAACTTCCGCCCACGTCCAGCCTCAGCGTTTGTTTGCGGTCAACATTCACGATGCCCTGTCCCGGTGGTTGCAACTCCACGTTCCAGCTTCTCCATAACCGTTCCTGTATGAGCTCTCTGTTTTCGTAACCCTATAAAAAGGGGAAGATTACGGCTGGATGGGGGGAAATGGGATAATGATTATTGGGGATATTGATTTGTTGGAGATCTGAAAGGATTTCTTGTGAGACTTTTCGCTTCCAGGTTAGAGATCTTGGTGTTGTTGTGTCATTCTAGATGGTGAGGGAGATGATGAATAGTCCTGTGTGAGAGTTGATGTTTTTTTTTATGAATCTTTGTTTTCCTGTAGTCGATGCTTAAGAGGATTTCAATGGTTTGCTGCTTTCATGATTAAAGTCCTATTGAACGTTAGAAATGTAATCCTGTTACCGTGAGAGTGAGAGTGCTCTGCTGTTTGCATTTTCGATTTCCTGCTTGAGAATCGAATGCTGATGATGAACAGTTGCCTTTTAATTTTACTGTTTGGTATGGATTCCAGTTGATGGAATGAGTTAAGTGGAATGCTTGGTGAAGAAATTAGTGAACAGAGGAACTTGCTGTTTGAGATTCCAAAGAACAGAGGTAGAACAACTTATTTTGTTGCTTGTGAGATTACGTGGTTCCACCTGGAGTGATTGAGATTTCGTGGATCCACTTTGGGTGTGAGGGCTAGTGAGAGAGTAGGTTGTTTGGTTTGTGGCATCCTTACACTAGTGAGTGTTCGAGTTTTCGCGGAGCCACTTTCGTGTGAGTGTGAGTGAATTTATTCCGTGGTACCGTGTGTGAAGCGGTCGACCTCGGAGTAGGAGATCGAAGGTGACAAGGAATTCCTCGAGGGATCGCCGTCGACTTCGGTTGCGGAAAGATGCCTCTTTCCGTGGGTAATTTGCTTCTTCCTCCTCCTTTGTGTGCATCTAAATTGTCTCTTTAGGATATTAGATTCATTGTTGGATTTTCGCCCGGATTTTGTCAGCGAACGCTACGTCGAAAACTCCGAACGGAAACGCATTTGGAGTTCACGATTTCCGTTTACCACAACAAGGGGAACAGAACGAAAGTTGCGAACTTCCTTCTCCGAATTTAAATCGAACCATTTTTTTAAGAAACTCCATTTTAAAACAAAATAGTAATTTTTGTGCTTTATAAAAAATTAGTTGCTTAATTTCTTAAAGTTCGTGCACGCCCGCTCAAATATCAATTTTTTTAACATTGCATGCACTTAGGGATTCCTAGAAATAGCCGACAGGCGCGCAAACCCTACGCGCCGTTCTGCATCACTTAGTTTATTGCTTATCTTCATTCCAAACGTAAGTCCATTTAAATACAACTCATAAGCAAAATTGCAAAAATAGCTCCATGCGAAATTAAAGCCTAAATATGCCCATAACAATAAAATAAAAAATAATATGGGTGAAAATTATTCAATATGATTTGCATAGTTTAAATTTAACTCCTCGAGGAATGGATGTAATTTTAAGCTGTGTGTGGCAGATAACAAATTGGGATAAGTCTATTGATGATGGTTCTCCATCATAATTGTTTCTCAAACCCATTATGTGATGGAATCAATTTTGTTGTGAGGTATGATTTAGGGTGATTTTTATTTTCTCTGTTAACTATATTAAGTTTTAAAGTCACATATCCCTGTAAGACTTTCTTTAGCCTCTTTTTGATCTTTCTATAAATTATTGTTGCTTGTAGTTCTCATTGGTCATGTTTTATTCTCCAACAACTTGCCTACAACTATCCTATCTATATTTTGCTACATTTTTAACAGCATGCTTCTACGTGAGAATCGGGAGAGAGATATTGAAGCTTGGGAACTGGTAAAGTCATTTTCCTCATGTTATAGTATAGTTAGTAGTCTTCATGTTTGAGAATTTTTAAAGTAATTAGTTTATCTTTCTGTTATAAACAAACTCCTGTGGTTCAAATATGTTCAAGTAGTCATATTAACCTTGTTTCAACAAAATTGGCATCCAAATTTATGCTCACTCTTTCTTTAAATACATCTACGTGATGATTTTTCTCCTTGTGTTTAATTTTTGAACATTGTTTTAATGTTCAATTTTCTAAGTTTTCCATGAATAAGCTTTGTGATTCTGTTGAAACTATGATAGCTGAAATGCATTGAAGTTGGAAATTGTGATGTATGCCTTTTGTTTCTTAGTAGATCACGTGAAATTGGAATGTGCAAGTATATGTGAGTTCATGATTATGATTGCTTTTTTGTTTGTTCTTTGCATTTTATGTTTATGTTAGACAGTTAAGAAGGTTTTTCCAATTGATAGATTCTTTCATATATTGTTTATATTTCAGAGACAGTAGAATAAAAACTTTACCCGTGTATTTCTACAATTGAAACCGAGTCATGTACAGCAATGCAATCCATACTGATTTTGTCAATAATTTGAGTATACTGTTTTTTCTGACTGGTGTCCATTTGAGCAATCCAAACCATTCCATCTGGCTGTTATTGGGCTCGAGTTAATTCGGGACAATTTTTCCTCGACTACTGGTCTCGTAAGTCTATATTCTACATGTTAAACCAATGCCCAAAGGTTTATGAAAGGAACGAACTGCTTACATATTGATATAAATTGATCAATCAGGATCATTTTTCATTTATTTTTGGCCACCTATATCCACAACATAGAAGCGCTACACCACAACATGAGTTTCCTTTGATTTGATAAGTGAAAATTAGTAGTATCACTCATGATATGTCCATTCAATGTACTTTTTGTGCATATTCTACAAACTATTTATGTGAAGTGCATTACACTAAAAACCAGCAGTTGACATTTATTCAAGGGGAGGTCCTAGTAAATGAATATATATATATATATATATTTAGGAATAATTACCAAAACTTCCCCTGTAAATTAGCATAATTACAGGTTACACCTCTCTTACTTTTGAAACTACAAAAACCTCCCATGCAAGTTTACATTTCATAACATCCATGTACAAAAATAAACCCTTGGATTAAATTTTTAGGGGGGTCTTTTTGTGCACAGATGTTATAAAATGTAAACTTACATGGGAGTTTTTGTAATTTCAAAAGAAAGAGGGGTGCAACCTGTAATTTAGCAAACTTAGAGGGGCGATCCCGGTCTCTCTCTCTCTCTCTCTCTCTCTCTCTCTTTATATATATATATATATGACATTTTAGATCCAATAAAAATCTTTCAGAAGCACCTCAAATATTTAGCCAACACTAACGCTGGATTCAGGGTCATATAACTCTGAATAATGTTTATGTTTTTGTTCATTTTCTTCTTATTCTGGTGGTTGATATAGCTTATCTTCAACTGAAAGTAACAACTTGTTTGACTGATATCACACTTTCTACCATTAAAAATTTCAGATCAGCACGAATATCATTCGCAAATATCTAGGCCCGGTAGATATATGGCTTTCGATCTTGTCCTCTCGATCTGCCCTGAATGGAAGCGTCTACTGTCTGCCAAATCGGCATCCCCTAAAATCCTACCGAGCAATGTCTGAACATTACAGCCAGTGGGTGTGGTAAGTTTTTTTTGTGTGGTAGATTTACATAGAAAACTATTCCTATTCTCATATTTTAACATCAAAATCTAATTATTTACTTATATGCAGCCATCATCGTATTCATAACTCTCGTAAATTTCCATTAACTATAGATCTTAAATTTGTTAAAAAAAACTGTTTAGGTGGCATTAATGATCAATTTCTCTATTCAATCCATCTTGTGCAGAAGATTGGCTCAAGATCATTTGATTTGACTCTAGCCGAGCCTAATTGCGCGCCAACCTGATGCATCTTGATTCTACCCTAAGAAACTCGTTATTTATTATTTGAGCCAAGAACCGGCTTGATTATATCTAAAGAAATGATTATGAAAAATCACCTTACGACATTACATAATTACTGAGACCACTCTATTTTTAAAAATTGTCAAAGTTTACATTGCTAACATGCATGCAAGTTTTTTTTTTTTGCGGTACATGCTATGAATGCTTACTTAGAGAGAAGGTTTTGGTAATTTTAAAAGTTAGAGATTATGTCTCTATAGACTATAAATATGCAAAATTGGAGGGGAGGTCCCATTAAATGCGCCTATATATAAATTCATATATGCATCCGCAGACATTTTGTGACTATCTTGAGCTAGCTCATCCAAAACTAGGCTCGGTGAATTCAATTTTGATCCGAGCTGAGTATGGCTCGTTTGTCGGCTTATTGGTCGAAGGGACCGATTAGATTTAATTGTCTCCTTTTCTTTTAATGCTTAGATAGCCTCTTGGGATTTAAGATTCCAAGTTATTTTGAGTGCATGAATGTTTTCAAATTCCCGTCCATAAATTATTTGATTGTAACTGTTACGAGATAAATTCAAACCAATTTGGCGCCCAAATCCCGATAATCCAAGTATGTAATGAAATTAAAAAGTACCCCAAACATTAGAATCTCGAATATTAGTGCGCTTCAAAAGAGATTATTATGCGATGCTGAATCCAATCTACCAATTGTTCAGGTTTCGGAAGTTGTTTGTGATTCTTTCAAGATACACCTACATCAACACTCTCCGAAGGATCGACGCCGTCAAATAAACGGTGGGGGCTGGAGAAGAACATGTTCTCTTATGTTCATATGATTTGTAATATTATGATTCTACGGGCTCATCATGTGTGTATGTTGCTGTTTTGTTTCTTTTGTTCTGGACACCGCCATTCAATTCTTGCAGCCTTTTATCAAAACAGTAAAAGATTAGCATACTTTTTCATAGAACATATATAGCTCATGGATTATTTTCCTCCTTCAAAAAATAGTTGGGCATGACATTGAGGGAATGTCTCTCAAAACATCATTCGGAAGCAAAAATTTTTTTTTTTTTTTAATTTGTGGGGGATTTTAGAGCTGTTGTCATTTACTATCTTGATAAGTTATTTACTACACTTTTACATTTTAATAGCTCCATTAGGCATGATGTGTCTGAGCTTCTTCTTAAGTGTGCTTTTGCTTTACTTTTAATATTATGCTTTGACGCCAGCAGTTCTGAACTGGTGAACCGCCTTTGTCATCACAGGTGCCGAGCTCTCTGCAACTTTACCAGCAGGATTTGAGAGAGCGGCATGGTGAAGGACTTGAGGGTGAGGAATATGATTGAAAAAAATAACAAAGAAATGTTAGTATTAGGAGGTACCATCTGAAATAGAGGTTTCAAATAATTGACAACGGCTTTGTTTGACAATTGCATTTTTGCTGGGTCATAGAATGGATGTTTTGCATGACTGGTTATGACTGCCACCAAGAAAATAAAAGTAATTTTGAAAATAAATTGTGAAGTTTCTTGAGTCCTCAGGTCAGGCGGCGCCAAATAGCAAAAAATATTTCAAATATTTCATACGTGCGGTGAATGGCATGCTACACAGAAAAAATGATTTTTACTTTTTATAAAACCTACAGAATATTATTTAGAATTTTTTTACAAATAATTTAACATCCTACTTATCTATAAATAATTATTTTTTACTTTTTTTTTTAAAGTACATGCTACGTACCAAAATATTTCTTACAAAACAAAGCCTACATCATTTAAATGAGATTGGCTGCATGATATAAAATACCTGATGACAACCGGCTTGAAAAAAGGGGAAAAAAAATCTTTAATGACACCAAAGGATCAATTTAATGATGCCATACACAAATTATAATGATTCATTGAAAATACAGAAACACGTAATATGGCTGCAGCATCTTAAAATTTACTCTTCTCCATGCAACAAAATTTAAAGAGCTTATATATATATAATAAAGTGCAAGGCTGCTTCAGAAATGGTAGGAGATATAAAAAGCAAACAGGCAGAGAGGCGCTTTGCGTCGTCAAAAGAGCAGTAGGGCTTGAGGTGGGGGGTGAAAGAAACAAAAGGGGAAAGAGAGTAGGTTTTCAAAACTTGAAATCCCTCTTCTTAGATTTCCCTTCCTTCTCCTGCATTTTTCGCTTCCTCTTCTTCTCTGCCTGAAAGATGTCAACGCTATTTTATTCACCCGCAGGCGGCAAAAAAAAACACACGAATGCTCGACATAAAAAAAAAAGGTAACCAAAGAAACAGACCTCCGCAACCATGTCGCTGAAATCCTCCTTCTGGTTCCTCATCTTCTCCTCTTCTCGAGCTTCCTCGTACCTGTGCGCATCATCCAAATATTTATAATTAACCCTAAACAAATCCCAGTGTTTCTGCTGGCATTGAACTAAAAAAATCATCAAGAGGGCAAAAAAGGCTAAAAGAAAACATTCTTACTTAGCGGCCAAAACGTCATCCATGACTTCGAGCTCCTCTGGCTGTATGGTAACATCTACTTTGTCTGTTTTCTGACCTCGAAGAAGATCAACCTGAAGAAAATCACAAAAAGTTCATGTTCAGAAGATGTACTATACATATTTCATATATATAAAAAAGTGCCCATAAGAAGAATTTTGAAAGAGAATAATTTACTTTGTATGCAACATGGAAATCACAAATATAAATAAGCTGTAGAAAATCACAAATACATCTGACTGGGAATTAAATTTTAGGCTATAATCACCATTCTATCATTTAAATAACATTGAACCAAACCTACTCTTCAATAGATCACATTAAATTAGAATGAAATCTTGTGTTCCAATTGAACAGGAAGAAGTGATGAAAATTGTCATTATAAAAGAAATTTCGAGAGAATTTTGTTCTGGAGAGCACGCAGAAATCATTTTTTTAGAAATGAAAAAAAAAGGATGAAAAATAATAAATTCAAATAAGATTTCTACTCACCCTCTTAGGACCTGATTTCTCTTGAGTTCCAAGCACATACCTGGATTCCAATATCAGAGTATAAATGAGCTTCCTCTTAAAATAATGTGGAAACCATAAGAACATAAAGTATTCAAATAAATATGCGCTAACGAGACATACGTGTGACTTGTTCCAAGTAAAGTTCCCGGAGCAATTCTTTCTTCCTTCTCTTCCAGAATCTTCACAGAAAGAAATCAAAGGAAAAAAAATGAAAAACAATAGCTTTGATAGTTTTTTGTTTAAAAAAAAACTCATGCCGCATTACTTGGTACAATGCTTTCTCCTTCTCCGGCTCTTTCCTCTGTTGCTTGCGGAGGTCAATTACATCGGGTGTTTCCACACCAGTGGGAGTGCTGTAGAATAAATTTACCAAATTTTGATTGTGTTTGAAATTCAAATTTAAAATGGTCAGAAGATGCAAAACAAAGAGAAGTACCTAGAAAGGCTGTCAACTGATTGAATGCCAGCTTCCATCTCCTCCTCTTCAATCTCCTCTTCTTCTTCCTCTTCTTCTTCCTCTTCCTCTTCCAAATCTCCCCAATGTTTGGACCGGTCAATAGGTTCTTCCTAAATTTATTGAATTTGGAAAACAAAATCGGCGGCAACTTAAAATGACAACACACAAAATTCTTGAACACTGAAAGATTACATGTCCCAACAATATAAAATACCTCATAATTAGGTTGATCTTGTTGTTGAACCCCAAAAACATCTCCATATAAAGGGCGTCCAAACTGTTTATCGGAGCAGGGGAAAACATTAGAGGCAAAATAGAAATGGTTGGAACAAAAGTGAAAAATTGAGAAAAAAATCAAAAGAGATCTCTTCAGACTCACTTCATCAACAGGAGGTTTACCCCAACCTCCAGGATGATAACCGAAACTTGCTCCAGGAGGAATTGGGGCATTTAATCCCGGTATTTTCAATTGGGGATATGATGGTGGAGGACCATATCTCTGACAAATAAGATCAATTTAGAGAAAAAAATGAAATAAATTCTAAAAATTATTATATGAACAAAACCTTCAAATTTTACCTGCATATTGATAAGCCATGGTGGTGGGGCAGCCTCTGGCATACCAAGAGCTTCCTTTAGATCATGAGATAAAATTCCAGGTTTTATTTCCCTCAGTTTAACCTGTCAAATTGCAAGGGTGATATGAAGCAGTGACCATTAATCTTTTATCTGAAATTGCAGAAGTGATAATCATCAACCTAAACCACCTATTTGTGAAATTTTATGAATCTTCGCCATCCATTCGTTCAGGTTTAGTGCTGGTCTAACCTCTGTAAATAGTTTGAACAGGAGATATGAAATCTTTTGGGTAACTTCCATTTTGAGCTCCGGTTGGATAGGAAAGGTCAAAACATTCACTTTTAGCTTCGTTTCCCACTGAATGGATGGAGCTTCATTTCTCACTAGAGATCCATTTTCGAGCAGAGTCATTGACACCGATATCCTAAACAAAACCTTAATCTACCCATTCTCCTTCTTAGCCCTTCAACATTTTATTTATTCATCTAAATGGTGCCATCTTCTATCATTTGTTGTGGAAGTGATGGACCCGATGGGATTAATGCAATGCAAAATAATTCTATATGTAATGTAAATTAAAGAAAAATAACATTAGATTCAACAAAGCAAATTTGAAGTGTATCCTACAACAAAGTAAAAATTTAATTTCATTTAGCAGCGCAAAACATTCGACGATCAACAATCATGCAACAATCAATATGAACCAAAATTGCAAACTAATTGTGCGAGATAACATCAATTTTGTGAGGGAAAATGAAATAAAAAATGAATTTCCTTTAGAAACTAGGTTGCTCAAAAGATTAGGAAAGATCTCATCGTGCATGAAAACGTAGGGTAGGATAGTCGGTAGAAGGTCCGGTGGAAGACAAGAGACTCCTCACGCAAACGGTGATCGCACCATTTACCTCTCTAGGTTCATCATTGTACCGCAATTTATTATTTCTATTTTGCAATAACAGGTGCGCACTAATGCTTATGTTCTTTAAGTTCTTCAGGTAGTCGTCACTTAGCAATCTTGTTTTGGGAAGCAACCACCCTCCGCAAATGTACTCTAATTTTTGTTGTAGATGGTGCGGGAGAATTTGCCATTCCAGTGAATAGTGCAGGATGAGAAACCCTTATGAGTATGGGTAGGAACCAATTCAGTATGCCTTCTCATCCTTCTCCCGGCCTATCCATTGCGGAGCTAGAGGCACATGAAAGGTATAACTCTATAATTCCCATGATTCACGCTAAAGGTATAACTATAATTCCCATGATTCCTATTATCAGGAATCATCCTTTTATAATCCTTCAGTCGTGCAACCAATGTGGCGACCTGAAACAAAAGTGGTGGAACCTCCGGTTAGAAAGCCACTATGTTTCAAGTGCCACATGAGGGGGACATAACATGGAAAATTGCCGGTTAAATGAACCGCCCCTAAGGACAACAGTTGGAGGAGACTTCATTTTTCTTTAAACTTGCCCCAGTGCGGTGAAATGTGAGGTGGAAGATGAGAGACTCCTCACGCAAACAATGTGTAAAGGTGGCGACAGCTTGCAAGGAGGAAGTTGCGGTGGTGAGGTAGAAGTATGGTGGCGTCGAAATCCATGAAGAGGAAGAAAATCTGAGCCGAAGATTGGGAGAAAGGAGGAAGGGAGAGGAATCACGGCCTATAGGAGAGGCGATTGTTCTTCTGAAATAGGGTTAGCGCCCTTTCTTCTTTTTTTTTTTATCGTGGCCGTTCAACTTTTATAACCGTTAGGTTAATAATTTTTAGGAGTGTATGTCATGTGGGAATAGAAATTCATGTAAAATGAAATTCACGTATGCGAGGAGGACGTTGCGGTGGTGAGGTAGAAGTATGGTGGTGTCGAAATCCATGAAGAGACGGAGGAAGAAAATCCGAGCCGAAGATTGGGAGAAAGGAGGAAGGGAGAGGAATCACGGGCCTGTAGGAGAGGCGGTTGTTCTTCTGAAATAGGGTTAGCGTCCTTTTTTCTTCTTTTTTACCATGGCCGATCAACTTTTAGAACCGCTAGGTTAATAATTTCAAGGAGTGTATGTCACGTGGGAATAGAAATCCATGTAAAATGAAATTCACGTGGGTGAGGGGCCTGGGTAAATCTCCTTTTTTTTTTCTTTTGATTTTTCCTGTTTATCATTTTCTTTCATAGCAGACTTGGATTTTTTATAATTTTTTTGGACTTCTTTTTAACAAATCAAGACTTCTAAAGGGCAGCCCGGTGCACAAAACATCCCTGCACAGCGAGGGTCCGAGGAAGGGTCCCACCACAAGGGTGAAATGTAGGCAAACCTTAAGCTGCATTTTTGCAAGAGGCTGCTTCCAAGACTCGAACCCGTGACCTCAAGGTCACACGACAACACTTTAACTGGTGCGCCAAGGCTCCCCTTCAAATCAAGACTTTTAATAAGAATAAAATAGATGTAGGTTCAAAATTAGGATCAAGGCTCAATATAGGAGTAGGAGATGAAACAAGATTTGACCTGACCAAATCAAAGGATTATACCTCCGACTAACCTAAAGTAATAAAACGTACGACCTAGTTAATCATATCATAGGGAATACACCGCAACTTCTCCAATACAAAAAAATTTGCAGGAAAATAAAAGTGTGAAACAAATGCGCAAATAAAAACAATGACTGACATAAATAAATAAAAAAGTAAAAAAATTGCATAAAGTAAACTTTAGTGTTGTCAGCGTCTGTCTACGTCAATAAGTCTAATTTCAATTACCTAATCTTTAATAGTTGTTGAAGGCTGACGGCGTGCCAAGATACAAAGGGATCCTGAAGCCTAGGTGTTAAGCTGAAGGTGCAAGTGCACGCTTGACGGGGACAAGGAACATCCCATTTCAAATGATCATCATCAAATATCAATTCATCTTTTTGATCAGATTCTCTGTTATTGTACTCATCAACCATTCATTATTGTCATTTAGATTACTTAAGAAATGAGATCAATTCGGTCACAAACATTATATCAAAGCCTCAAAGGTCAATTATGTTTCACAACTCCATCATTCAAAAGAGGTTGAACAATTACATTATTTCTTTCTCTTTTGAAAAAAAGCAACAGTTTACAACAAAAATCTAACTCAAATGCTCTTTTAATGCTCCAAAGGAGCAAAAAAGACCCGTAAAGGTGCAAACGTTTGAGCTTGGTAAGCCTTTAACAACACTCAAATTATTCCTCCAATCTATTGTCAAGAACTAGCGGTATTGGGTTCAATAATCCAAATCAAAACTCTTTTTAAGTGCAATATAGTGTTCCGATTGATGATTTTGCAGGAAAGAGAAGGATAAATAAGATTAGGAATGGCCATAATTCTAGTTCAGGTAGCGTAGGTACATTTGATAAACATATCCAATATAAATTATATTCCACACTAGCTAGCCTATAGTAGCAACAAACTAATGAAAATTGAATGAAATTACTGGAGTTTTGTATACTTGCTCACAGCCATCAGCAGTGATATGCATTTGAGTTTGAAACTTTAGTTAACACTAAAAGGAGAAACATTAGGCTATACTCCAGCATCCATATAAATAACACTCAATTTCTAAGCATCATAAACTTGGCGTTTTTCTTGGCTCAACTTTTAGGCAGCAATTCAAGAGTTATATCCTATAGAGACGATAGCACAGCAATATTACCTCAAATTCCTTTCCTTCGTGATATAGGTCACCATGTGTGGTCAGTTTTGGTTTAGTCTGATATTTGAAGAAGGCATCATGAAGAACCTGGGCAAAAACAAACCTATCAGTTCATGACTTCTCTTAGAAATTCTATTCATTCTTCACAGGTAATAACCAAGGTTAAAGATCAATAATACCGGAATACAGATAAGTTAACTAGTGAAGAAATGAAGTAAAAAAATCATAGAGCTGAGAGAATATGTTCTCCGCGCCCAAGAAAGTGAGAAAATATGCATAATATGTAACCTAACCTGATAATCGATGTCCATCTTTCCCATCTTTGGTTGCATGCGTTCTCGTTGCTTTTGTTTCAATTTCTTACTGTCCTCTTTCTCAATGTATGCCTAGAAAGAAGTTCAAGAATAAAGTTTGTTATAAAAATCTGAGTGGATAATGTAACTGAATAAGGATGATGCTAGAAATTATAAGGATCAATTCAACTGTAACAAAGCCTGCATTAATAGTGCAACAAGAATTATAATTTCATTCGGTTAAAACTTTGATTACCTGTCTTATTTTTTCAATTCCTGTTGCAGCGATGAAGTCGGGTAGATGAAATGGCTGTTTCTCAATACCACGCTTGCCCTGCAAAAAATGGAAATAAA
This sequence comes from Dactylorhiza incarnata, assembly GCA_033032865.1. Classification (NCBI taxonomy): domain Eukaryota; kingdom Viridiplantae; phylum Streptophyta; class Magnoliopsida; order Asparagales; family Orchidaceae; genus Dactylorhiza; species Dactylorhiza incarnata. Next base: position 611,455 of record JAWHQI010000305.1, on the reverse strand, counting down.
TGAAATCTAGAAAGTACTAAAAAAATAGATAATGCTACTAAATATGGTAGTAGAATTTAGTCAAATTGACGCCATGTTAAAACTACATGGAGGTGTCAGCCCACAACATCTGCAAAGCCAAAAGGAAATAATTCAGTCTTCGCTTGATCGGCAATGGTTTTTTAAAACTTTCTCAGACTATAGGAGCAACTTCTGTATAACTATATCAGTATCAGCTACTCCATATCCCAGCTTTAATAGGGCATGGGATAACTCCACATCTGAAGCTTTGACATGAAAAACAAAGTACTTATCTACCTATACCCAACCACCTAGCATTATAGCAAAAGAGAAACCATTCAAAGGTCCCCTTCAGAAAAATACCATCAACTCCTGGCTCCATGACTGTTACAGCTGATTCCCTGCAAGAACCACATTAATGTATAAGAGGGGTGTACCCTTGCTGGCTTTACCTTCTCTCACACTGTCAATACCCCTTCATAGAAACATATATACCCCTCATGCAGATATGCACATAAATTTATGAAGTAAAAAATAAACAAATGAACCTGATCACTAACCTGTAAAAATTTCCGCTTTTGACACCAATGTCGTGGTACAGGTACAGTGTTCCGATATGATTTCAGAAATACAAGTAACTTCGGATCAGCTGCTGTTGCATCCCAGACCTAAAAAAATTGGAGCCGCGGGAATTTAAAAAAAACATAAGGTGACAGATAATACCAATTCTGAATAGCCCTAACAGCCCATATAATTCATCATCATAAGGTGACATACTAAGCACAAATAAACCAACAATTAAGTTCTGAGATTATGAGGTGCATAACAATGAAACTAAACAAACATAGCATTCTCATGGAGTCCCAATTCAATGATAAATTTACATATGCAATGAAATTGAAACTTTAAGTGCTACGAAAGGTTCCTTTAGTTTAGAAGTGTGTGCTTCAGTTCAAAGATTATACTATAGTATAACAAACACTTAGCGGGTGTGAAAATAAAGTCTTTGAGAAACCTAATCATAAAATTATGCGTAGCTCATGTCCAACGCAAAGCAACAGGTATACCTACATTATTAGTAGTTGCATGAAAAGACTCCAAAAAGCTAAACTTAAACCACATCCAGCATGCAAAAATGTGGAAGTAGGATTCATATAATCAAACTCAAAATGCTTAACATAATAAGATGATAACAGCACATTTTACATCAAATTAGTATGCAAGTTTAATGCCAAAATCCATTTGACTCAAAAAAGCTTGAAACTTATTAGAGATTTTGATTGAACTGAAAGTGGCATGAGCATATTCAGCACAACCTTCGAGCAAGGGTACATGGCTCAAAATCCATTTGACTTGATTGGTATGTGTTTACTAATTCTTGCAAGATACTTCCCTTTGTTCATTTGAGTTTCAACTTGAAATTATGCTAGTGATTCCCTGACTTCAACGACAATGTTTAATATTGGAAACTTCATATGATCATTACAAACCTAAAACAGAATGAAAGTATCAAATCTCACTATGATGATGTTGGGCTATGACAACGTATGATCATCACAAGCTATTCATTGTCAGCAAATAAACAAAGAATTAAAGAAAGGTGATTTTTGTTTACAAAATAAAAAATGCAAATAAATGTACATCCCTTTAGCTGAAGCACTTCAATTCAAAAAAAAAATTATTATCAGTTCAAAGAAATATAGAACTCATCTAAGATAGCAATATCAGTAATATTCAGTATGAATGGTAGAACAAAACATGGCATATGAAGAAAATTGATATAAATTGAATCACTGGGAAATAATAGTACCTCAACCACATCAGGTCTTGAACATATCTGCTTTAATTCAGCAATTTTCATCCTTCTTTGAAGCTATAAGGAGAAATGTTAAAATCTATCAGGTGAAAAAAGTACAGAAACTGAAGAAAATGGTTCAAATAAATGATAAAACCTTTTTCTTCTTGTTAGAGAGTCCTCCTTTATCCTTCTCTTGAGAATCCAACTCTTCGTCAGAATCCGAATCCTTCTTCTTAGACTCCACATTTGCAGCTAACTCATCCTTTTTCCCATCATCCTACAGAACAATACGAATCAACACCAAACAAAATAAATTCACCAGTAAATAGCAGAATAGACAATAGTACAACCAAACGGCGTTCCCCCTTACCGGGGCAGTATCTGAATCTTTGAAGCTGAACTTCTCGAACACGCTCTTGAAATCTTCAAGAAAATTATCATCCAAATCTGCCTTCTCGGGAACGTACTCCACTTCCACGGAAAAATCGATCTGACACGCAACAGATAAACATCCAAAAATAAATTCGCCGTGAAAGGAAGTAAGATAAACCCTTGCTTGTAAGAGAACACCATGAAGAACGAAACAGAAACAAAATAATCAAGATCGCCCGATTATATGAAAAGTAAGGCAGTTAGAAAGCCAGCGAAGAGGCGTCAGAAAAAGTTAGGTCGGCGGGGATACCTCAGGTTTAGGATAAGCGTTATCCTTTTCATCGTCGCCGGTTCCTCCTCCTTCGCTCTCTTCTCCGTCGGCTTGGGCCGAGGGCTTGTTGCCGCTGTTCTTCTTCTGCTTCCTGCGGCGACGACGACGGTCGCTCTCGCGGGCCTTCTTCTTGCTGGCCTCAGATCCGCCATTGTTCAAGGGATCAGGCTTGTTGACACCGCCGTTGGCGCTGGGAGCGGCAGCCATAGTGGCCGATTCCGATACGGCCATCGTTTGGCGCCAGATTCGAGTGAGATGAGGAAGGAGATAAACACTGATTGATAGGAATCGAGTTCTCCCCTCTCTCAGCTCCTACAATATGAATTCAACCCTAAACCTAAACCCGAAAGAAGCTTGGTCAGTAAATATGGTCGTCGATCGAAGATCGGTCGAATTTTATTTATTTATTTTTGCACGGAATATTTTCAGGGTTTTGGGGTTGCGTTGTAAATACTAACAAATTTTTTAGGGTGCTGTTATTAGCAAATGTGATTGTTATCCGCACTACAGTTTTGACTATACGCACTTTTTTTTATAATTTATTATGCGCCCTTTGGAAATACGTCTTGTGCGTGCATTTTTAGGAAAAGTGTTCAACACGAAAGTTGTAGATCTCGTCAAGATCTACAACTTTCGTGTTGAACACTTTTCCTAAAAATGCACGCACAAGACGTATTGCCGCTCTGATTGAAACATGGGCGTAACTATAGCGAATTTTTGAAAATACGTCTTGTACATGCAATTTTAGGAAAAGTGTTCAACATGGAAGTTGTAGATGTCGACGAGATCTACAACTTTTGTGTTGAACACTTTTCCTAAAAATGCATGTACGAGATGTATTTTCAAAAGACGCGTAATAAATCATACAAAAAGAGTGCGGATAACAATCGCCTTAGCAAATCCGTTTTCGCTTCTAGCAAATCATTACTACTAGCAAATCATAAAATTCAAAAATGGCTATTTAAAAACCAATTGATTACTAGCAAACCATCAATAAAAATATAATTGCCTGGAAATCGGCCTGCGGGTGACGAGTTCCTAATTGCATGAAAATACCCCCCTCCTACGAATTTATAATTGATCCGTTCGACGGATGCTGCAAAATTCTCCAATTGCCTCGATTAAAGTTACTTCTTCAAGTTACTGTTCTGATTGTCTTGCCTAGCTTGTCTCATTGAGATGATGCCACTTATTTGCTTCCTATCAAGCTCTAGAGAAATCTCTAATATCCTGCTACGACCGTTTTATCTTTGCTTCGGCCGCATGCATTTATACAAACCGCCATTGTAGCCAACCTTCTGGACTGCCGCCATTTGGACCTACCTTTTCCCGCTACCGCCATTGGAGAGCTTGCTTCGATCCTAAGCATCACACCTGTGCCGCCTCTTGCATGTTACCTCCTCTGTTTAAAACAGATGAGAGTTTGCATATCTCCAACACTTACGGTATTCTTCAAATTTTGCGAGAGAGTTGGAGGACGGCTACAACGCCGGAATTATTTCGGGTGGCAGAATGAAATTGGAGGGATTTCAAAGATAGGGAGAAAGAGAGAGGAGGGTCATTGTAGTGTACATTTACTCATTCACACGCCTCCACCGTTGTCTTTTCTCAGGTGATTTGCTAAAAACAAAAGAAAAGACTTCAAAAAAAGACTAAAATGTAATTTTTTGATTTGCTAAAAGCCATTTCGGATTTGCTAATAACAGCACCCATTTTTTAATGTTAGCATTTTGCTTCCTAAATATTCAATTAAACGAGTACAAAACATCAATATTAAAGTTTTTTAGGGTGCAAAGATACAAAATTAAATATTTACTGCGTAAGATGAAAAAACTCTTAATTAAAGGATACTTATTGCTTAATGCCAAAATGACTTATTTTCATCTATATTTAAATCGACCTTGATACAAGCACGAAGTAGATGTACCAAAAATCTTAAATAAAAAAGGGCATTGTTATATATAGATCAAGTTTGTCAATGAGGCGTGGCATTCACGAACGATAGTACATAACCACCGTGTTCATGACCGCAACCCCGGCACGGCGGTGGCGATCGAGAACACGGTGGTTACGTTCGGGAACGCCCAACCTCACCTAAGAAACTTCATCCACTTTCGTGTTCAAAACTAGTTTCTTTTCTCAGTGGCGGTCATAACCATTGTCTTAGCCAAACATATATTCTATGATGGTAGTGTTTTTGTCCAAATTCACAGAAGCAAAAAAGCCGCGCCAAACCGAGCCTTAATTTCACCGGTCAAACGGTTACGACCGCATGAATCGGACCTACCTCATGCGGCCGTAACCGCTTGACCGATAAAAATAAGTCCCCCCAAACAGAGCTTTAGTCATTCAACTCAAATTCTTCATATTTGTTTCAAACGTAGTCATTAAGCTTGGATCCTTGACTTTATTTGTTAGCTGCTTAACTCAAATTTTCTGCTTTGGCTCCAAAAATTAATCATTGAGATAGAGTTAAATGATTTGGCTTCAAACTCAGATCGAGTTAAATTTTATTTGTTAGTCGCTTAACTCAGATCTCTAACTTCGCTCTAGACCTACAGTATGTTTGGCACAGCGGTGGTGGTCGCTCAGTGATTATGAACTGTCGCTGCTTGTTAACATCAGACCTCACTTATGGAACTCCATCCGCTTTTATGTCCAAATTTAATTTTTTTTCGTGGCCGCGGTGACGTTCGTTGTCATGTCAAACACATTTTACGAGGATGACGTTTTTGTCCAAACTCACCCGAGCAAAAACATCGTGTCAAACGTACCCTTAATCATTCAACACCAATTCTTCGACGTGGGCCAAGGTTATTCATTCAACTTGGATCATTCAAACTTGGCTCTTGCATCCAACAAATACTTACATTTGTTAGTATTTGATGAGTTGTAATACGTTGTTTCAAGCTTCGACATTTCGGCTCCAACTAGATTTTCTTATGCTTTTCTTTGGATAAGCAAAAAATCGCCTTCCCCTATCATTTTGGGTTGAGCGAGTTCCCACTTTTATCTTCAATACTCGAACGTCCTGAGCTGTAACAGTCAATCAAGCAGAGCGAAAAACAATTTTCCGGCAGCCCTAAAGGCAAGAGCTGCAATAGTCAATGACGTCACCGTACGCGAGGAAGTCGATAAGCTAAGACAATCAACAACCAGCCTCTTCATTTGGTGCTTAATTTCAGTGGTAAGAAATGTGTGATACACAGAATAATAGAATTTATTCTCTTATGCTTTTACTTTTGATATTTATGAGTAAATATAAAAATAAATTTTATATTATAAGCATTTGCTCCTTGATGCAGAACTAGAGTGTGCTGTTTGTTAGACTCTGATTTTCAATAGCTGTGAAGGCCCTCATCATCGGGAACGGGTTCATAAAGTGCACAAATGCGCTTTACGGTGCAGTGCATTGATCCAACGATCCGCGTGGATCAGTGCAGTGTATTTTGAGATGTGTGCACTGATCCACACGGACTGTTGAATCATTGCACTTCACCATAAAGTGCATTTGTGCACTTTATCCCACGGGTTCCCTCATCAACTAGAATCTCCCAATCATGGGCCAATCTTCACTTGCTTATTCTATGTGGCACCATCTATCGCCGATCCATTTCGCGCGATGTTTTTGCTCCCGTGAATTTGGACAAAATCGTCACTGTCATAAAATGTGTTCGACATGACAACGGTCATGAAGGACACCCTACAAAAAAACTAATTTGAACATAAAAGTGTATGAAATTCTTCGGACGAGATCAGTCGCTTACGAACAACGGTTCATAACTACCATATTCACGACCACCATCGCACAAATTGAAATAAGCCGACGAAAAAAAGAGTCAGATTCATTCTTGATGTAAGACGAAGACTCACTTGGCGGGCTTTAAAGCCTCCCCATGTTGTCTAACTTTGAGTCTACCCGTCTGGACAAGCTGGCAAACTCCGTAAATTTTAAATAAATTCAATTTAACAGACACCAAACAATCCTCTATATTCATCTTTTATTTTGAAGAAATTATTATTAACAAACAATCAAATATACTTTAAGTCATGGAAAATACATCCTCCTATTTGATTTTTTTTTAATTTATATTTTATTTTTGTTGTATACCCGTGAAGGCCTCAGGATTCGCAAAAGCGCACGGCAGCACGCGGGCTGCACCCCTCCCCGCAAGAAGAATGGCCGACCAAGTCGCACCCCTCAAGGGGGGTACGGGCCGACCACACCCCCAAGGGGGAACGAGCCGGCTACACCCCACAAGGGGGTGCCGCACCCCCCAAGGGGGTGCCGCACCCCCCAAGGGGTGCGGCCCAGCCGCACCCCTGTGGGGTGCGGCCAAGCCGCACCCCCCAAGGGGGTGCGGCCAAGCCGCACCCCCCAGGGGGTGCGGCCCAGCCGCACCCCCCAGGGGTGCGGCCAAGCCGCACCCCCCAAGGGGGTGCGGCCAAGCCGCACCCCCCAGGGGGTGCGGCCTAGCCGCACCCCTTGCGGGGTGCGGCCAAGCCGCACCCCTTGTGGGGTGCGGCGCCGCACCCTCCAAGGGGTGCGGCCGGGCCGCACCCCCCCCATGGGGTGCGGCCGGGCCGCACCCCCCCCATGGGGTGCGGCCAAGCCGCACCGACCCCTTGGGATGCGGCCGATCCGCACCCTCCCTACTCGGGGGTGCGCGACCGTGCCCCCTCCTTCTAGGGGTGCGGTCCGGCATCCGCTACCCTCCGGAGAACTTCAACCGCTCGCTAGGGAACGGCTCCTCGATTCGCCGTCCGCCCGAGGCATTTTCCGGGGCTCGACGCGCATTTGGGGGGCTTCAGCGCTAACCCGCGCCCAGAACATTTCTGAACGCAGTCGGGAAGTCTTCTCACTTTTTGTCTTTCCGGCTTCTCACATTTTGGGTTTCAGGCTTCTCACTTTTCAGGAACAGTTAGTCGCCTTTTTCGCCTCCAACAGAACTGCCCGAACTGCCCGAGCCGCCCAAGCTGCCCGAAGGGCAAGGTGGTCATTTACGAAAAATGGCGATCCGTGTGCCCAAAACCGGAAAATATGATTCGTCCACCGAGCATTTATGGAAACTGCCAACGGCAAAATTACCGGGCCGCCCCCGACAAAAACTATAAAAGGAGCCCCATGGCTTCATTTGAAAGGACCTTGACTTCTGGACTCGGGAGAGCTCCTTGCAGACTTTTGCGGAATTCTCCTTCGGCACTTGAAGATCTCCTTCGGGACTTGAAGATCTCCTTCGGGACTTGAAGATCTCCTTCGGGACGTGAAGATCTTCATCTTCCAGGAAGACGACGAGCCTTCTCGACTCCGAAAGGCGACAAGCAGTTCTCAGAAGAGAAAGACGACTAGCCTTCTCGACTCCGAAAGGCGACAAGCAGTTCTCAGAAGAGAAAGACGACGAGCCTTCTCGATTCCGAAAGGCGACAAGCAGTTCTCAGAAGAGAAAGACGACGAGCCTTCTCGATTCCGAAAGGCGACGAGCAATTCTCAGAAGAGAAAGGCGACCAGCCTTCTCAATTCCAGAAAGGCGACTAGCAGTCTTTGAGGGGAAAAGGACTTAGTTTTTTCGTGAGGTGGTCTGTCACCCTCGAAGCTCTCTTTTCTCCAAATATTGTAACGAGCAGCGGTCTGTCGCGCTCGAGTTCTAGCTTCCAAGTTGTAACTCCTCCAGAAGATAGTGAAGTTTGGTCGGCACAGCTCCGGCCGCGTGGTTTTTTACCCTTTCCGGGTTTTCCACGTTAAAAAGTCTCTGCGTACTCAACGAACCTTTAATTGACTGTTTGCGCGCTTAGCTCGCTCACGAGCTGAGGCGGTTGAAGTGAACCGGTCTACCAAGAGCCCTAAGCGTTCCGCAACAGTTTGGCGCCGTCTGTGGGAATGGATTCCCAAATCCGAAGCAAAGGATTTCCGAGCGCAATCCCCCCTTCGCCGGAATCCTCGAAGCCAGCAAGAGTGGACATCTCCCCTGAACTGTCCGACGCATACAGCTCCTCGATTCCAGAAAGCCAGGCGAAGAGAGCGCTCACTGCCGCACCCATCCGGCCCCCTCGGCCGGAGTCGGCAGGCAAACCGGCCCCGCCGGCAGGAGGGCATGATTCAAGCAATGACCAACGCCAACAAAGGCGATCACCTCTCTCGAAGTCAATTTTGGAGTACCCAGTTCCGTCATGGCTAAAGCTCCCTTACAATAAGGAATTCCACGGGGCAGAAGATCCATATGAGCACGTTAATCGTTTCCTGATAATAACACGGGAGCTCGGACTTCCCGACCCAGCTAGCTGCAAAATCTTCGCCAAAACGCTGCATGGAGACGCTCTCCACTGGTATCAAGCCCTGCCTAGCGGAGCGATCCATAGTTTCTCCGAGTTGTCCCGACTGTTCATCAAGCAACACGAGTCCTACTCGGCAAAGATCCAGGAAGGCGATAAGCCCGGTGCGAGCAAACAACCCCACCTAGAAGAAAGGGAACGGAGCGTGCAATCAGAGAAAGTCGGCCCAAATTTTCACCAAGAACGCCCCTGCGCATGGATGGATTTCATCTTGGATGCAAGCATAGGGAGTCCTCCCTGTGAGCTGAGGAAGGCGCTGATAACCCACCGCATCACCTTCAACGTCCTGTTCTTGGCAGCAATAGTTCGGCTCAAGCTCCTAAGCGGGAACCTCAAGCTTAGGGCTAGCGAAGCAGAGCTCCCAGATGGAACCACGGTACCCACTGTAGGCGTCATCACCCTCCCCGTCCAAGTAGGAGCACATGCTGAACCGATCCAGTATGACGTACAATTCATTGTCGCCAAAGCAGACTCCCCCTACGACGCAATATTCGGGAGCCTCCTACTAGACGCCATGGACCACGACGTCTCAATGTCAGGACGCATGGCTAGCAAAGGAAATACCATCAAGAGCGCAATGCATAGTCTCAGCACGACCGCCCCTTGGCCCTCCTGGATCAGCAGCAACCCGTCGCCGAAATCAAGGGCCGAGATACAGGGGTCACGAGAAGGCCAAACAGCTCCTGCGATAGCTGGAAAAGAAAAACTTCAGATGCTAACAGGCTCGCCGCCCCTCGATTCAGTCCGCAAGAGAAAGGGGCAGCAACAGCAGCCTGAGGGAACCGAACTGCCCACTCGGAACCAAGCAGACCGCTCCCGAGAGCTAGCAAGTCAAGGCCTTCAAAACTTCACCCCGCTAAACACCCCACGCGAGCATATATTGTCCGTAATCTGTCATAGCGGACTCATCCACTGGCCTAGGAAGCTCTCCTTGCACAAGGGAGCTTCGTCTCAATTCTGCCACTTTCACAAGGGCCGAGGGCACCAAACGGAACAATGCGCCCGACTGAAAGAAGAAATCGAACGCCTTATCCAGCTGGGATACCTGGAGGCCTTCCGCAAAAAGACACCGGCCAGCGAAGACCAATCTCCGGGCCGCCATCGCCCACCAAGCTGAACAACTACGAAGATTCGGGCAAACGCAGCGCCAGCAAGGCTCGACGCCATCTTCTCGAAAGCCTGTATCAAAAACTTATCGCAAGACTGCATTTGCGAATGTATCAGTATTAATCTTCTAATAAAATCCTACTTGCTTCAATCCATTCTACTGCAGGTACCGCTTCGGGGCCCTGCCCCGGGGACTCTGCACCGCCGTCGATTGAAGGTTCGCCCTTCTCCTCCGCCGTCAAGTCCCAGCGTCGTAGGGGCCTGCCTCCCTTACGAACGCCTCCGGTTTGAATACACCAGCTATTCACCGGCCACTTCGAGGCCCTGCCTCGGGGGCTTTGCACCGCCGTCGATTGAAGGTCCGCCCTTCTCCTCCGCCGTCAAGTCCCAGCGTCGTAGGGGCCTGCCCCCCTTACGAACGCCTCCGGTTTGAATACACCAGCTATTCACCGGCCACTTCGGGGCCCTGCCCCAGGGACTTTGCACCGCCGTCGATTGAAGGTTCGCCCTTCTCCTCCGCCGTCGAGTCCCGGTGACGTCGGGGCCTGCCCCCCCTGCGTTCACCCACGGTTTGAATACAAACGCTATTCACCGGCCAAGCCGCGAGCCCGACTCGTGCGAAAAGCCGCAAGCACAGACTTGCGCAAACTGATTTTCTATTGTGTAAAAGCCGCGGGCTCAGAACCGCGCAAGCTAATCTGTCATTTTGCAGAAACCCCTCGGCTCATGCGGATATCAGAGCTGAGCAGCAAGCCCACAACGACATCGGAAAACCAGCACCCTCCGACATCAGCTCTTACCCGAAAAGCGCCGCACAGTGGACAATGTGTAAAGCCGCCACAGAACAATCAAAACCTTCGAACTCCTCGCTCAGGAACTCGGACTCCGAAGGTTTGGGGGGCTTATGTTGTATACCCGTGAAGGCCTCAGGATTCGCAAAAGCGCACGGCAGCACGCGGGCTGCACCCCTCCCCGCAAGAAGAATGGCCGACCAAGTCGCACCCCTCAAGGGGGGTACGGGCCGACCACACCCCCAAGGGGGAACGAGCCGGCTACACCCCACAAGGGGGTGCCGCACCCCCCAAGGGGGTGCCGCACCCCCCAAGGGGTGCGGCCCAGCCGCACCCCTGTGGGGTGCGGCCAAGCCGCACCCCCCAAGGGGGTGCGGCCAAGCCGCACCCCCCAGGGGGTGCGGCCCAGCCGCACCCCCCAGGGGTGCGGCCAAGCCGCACCCCCCAAGGGGGTGCGGCCAAGCCGCACCCCCCAGGGGGTGCGGCCTAGCCGCACCCCTTGCGGGGTGCGGCCAAGCCGCACCCCTTGTGGGGTGCGGCGCCGCACCCTCCAAGGGGTGCGGCCGGGCCGCACCCCCCCCATGGGGTGCGGCCGGGCCGCACCCCCCCCATGGGGTGCGGCCAAGCCGCACCGACCCCATGGGGTGCGGCCAAGCCGCACCGACCCCTTGGGATGCGGCCGATCCGCACCCTCCCTACTCGGGGGTGCGCGACCGTGCCCCCTCCTTCTAGGGGTGCGGTCCGGCATCCGCTACCCTCCGGAGAACTTCAACCGCTCGCTAGGGAACGGCTCCTCGATTCGCCGTCCGCCCGAGGCATTTTCCGGGGCTCGACGCGCATTTGGGGGGCTTCAGCGCTAACCCGCGCCCAGAACATTTCTGAACGCAGTCGGGAAGTCTTCTCACTTTTTGTCTTTCCGGCTTCTCACATTTTGGGTTTCAGGCTTCTCACTTTTCAGGAACAGTTAGTCGCCTTTTTCGCCTCCAACAGAACTGCCCGAACTGCCCGAGCCGCCCAAGCTGCCCGAAGGGCAAGGTGGTCATTTACGAAAAATGGCGATCCGTGTGCCCAAAACCGGAAAATATGATTCGTCCACCGAGCATTTATGGAAACTGCCAACGGCAAAATTACCGGGCCGCCCCCGACAAAAACTATAAAAGGAGCCCCATGGCTTCATTTGAAAGGACCTTGACTTCTGGACTCGGGAGAGCTCCTTGCAGACTTTTGCGGAATTCTCCTTCGGCACTTGAAGATCTCCTTCGGGACTTGAAGATCTCCTTCGGGACTTGAAGATCTCCTTCGGGACGTGAAGATCTTCATCTTCCAGGAAGACGACGAGCCTTCTCGACTCCGAAAGGCGACAAGCAGTTCTCAGAAGAGAAAGACGACTAGCCTTCTCGACTCCGAAAGGCGACAAGCAGTTCTCAGAAGAGAAAGACGACGAGCCTTCTCGATTCCGAAAGGCGACAAGCAGTTCTCAGAAGAGAAAGACGACGAGCCTTCTCGATTCCGAAAGGCGACGAGCAATTCTCAGAAGAGAAAGGCGACCAGCCTTCTCAATTCCAGAAAGGCGACTAGCAGTCTTTGAGGGGAAAAGGACTTAGTTTTTTCGTGAGGTGGTCTGTCACCCTCGAAGCTCTCTTTTCTCCAAATATTGTAACGAGCAGCGGTCTGTCGCGCTCGAGTTCTAGCTTCCAAGTTGTAACTCCTCCAGAAGATAGTGAAGTTTGGTCGGCACAGCTCCGGCCGCGTGGTTTTTTACCCTTTCCGGGTTTTCCACGTTAAAAAGTCTCTGCGTACTCAACGAACCTTTAATTGACTGTTTGCGCGCTTAGCTCGCTCACGAGCTGAGGCGGTTGAAGTGAACCGGTCTACCAAGAGCCCTAAGCGTTCCGCAACAATTTTAATCTTTAAATCATAACAATAATGGTAAAAAAAAATCTGACTGTTGGGATGAATTTAATAGTGCCACCACAAATAAGAATATTAAGGCTTCATTTGCGGCGGGATCGGAATCGCCGCAGGGGTTGGAGATGGAGGTGGGGGCGGGGGTTGGAGACGGAGCTTTCCGCCCCATTTTTCTCTTCGATGCGGGAGCAAACGCTGCCCAGCGTTTGTTTTTCCGCTTTGCGGCGGCGGTTGCTCCCGCAACGGCGTGAAAACGCCTTGCCAAAGAAGATCAAGAATTAAAATATTCACAGTTCAGTTTGAAAATCGACCGCTTGCGGCATGCACAAAGAGGCGAGGGTTTGCGGCATGCACAAAGAAGATCAGCGTGAACGTATCCGAGATGACAAAGGATGAGGAAAACCGAATGGATGCGAAGGGGTGTGAGTTCAATGAATGAATGAAATTAAAAGATTTGATAATATATGATGACCGAGATTTAGTCCCCGTCGTCAAACGTTTTTGCTCCTGTGAGTTTGGACAAAAATCCATCTTAAATGTATGTTTGCCATGCCAACGGTTATGACCGTCGCCAAGAAAAGAAAACTAATTTTGAACATAAAAGTGAATAAAGTTCCTTAGGTGAGGTTGTGTGCTCATGAACGTTTTCATAACCACCGTACTCACGACGACCGCCTCTACCACGCCAAACGGAGTCATAGTAGATGGTGGTGCCATCTTCCACTATTAATAGCAAAGAGATTCATTTTACTAACAACACTCAAGCCTTCATCCCACCATAGTAGAGTCGGCTACACGGATCCTTCGTCTCCGTTGCGCCCTATCTTTAGTCATAATCTCACCAACGCCTAAGTACATCATGTCTTTCCTTATACTTTCACTCCAAGTATTTTTTGGTCTACCCCTCCCCCACTTAACATATTTAGCGGCTAAAATCTCACAACGTCTAACATGTGCCTCTAATGGTCTCATCTATACGCGTCCGAACCATCTTAATCAAGCTTCTTGCATGCATCTTCTCTACAATTGATACATTCATTCCTAATTTTATTCAATCTAGCGTATCCACACATCCGCCTAAGCATTCACATCTCTGCAACCCTCATTTTTTGCCCAACACTCAAAACCGTAGAGCATCGCTGGTCTAATTGCAGCACTGTAAAAATATTCATTTTAATAAATAAATAAAAATCAATCACAGCATCATGATAATTGTAATCTATATATATATATATATATAGTACACAAAAAAGTGGCAGGGTAACTAACATGAATTTACATTTTCTAGAATGAACACGGGATTTTACATGTAAAAAGCTATATAAATATATATGCAATAAATGGAGATTAATAACAGAGAGAGAAGTGGGGGTGAGTGATAATTTTATTTTGTTTTAATTTATAAAAGAATTGATGAGGAAAAAAAACTAGCATAATAATGATGAGGGGTTTAGTAATTAACCAAACCCGTGGAGGCCAGGAGAAGTGCTGGAACTCGAAAGTAATGGCAGCTTTAAAAACGCCACCACGCCGGCCACCAACGAGAAAACCGCAGCCAACGCGAATGCCGGGATGTTGCCTCCCCCAAAAATAGCATCCCACGGCCCCGCCCCAAGAGACACGATCATCTGTCAATTAACAAAAAAAAAATTTACACAATCCAAAAACATTATATATATCTATATGTATACTATTCTAAAAAGAAGTATGGATGACTTCAAAATTGATGGAATTAAAAAGTCATTGAGATAATCCGTCCACGATGGTCTGTGAATAGCCAAACAGTTTTGCGTTAGCTGCTATTCGCAGACCGCGTTGGTCTGCGAATAGTCAATCAGTTTTTCGCTAGCCGCTATTCGCAGACCACATTGGTCTGCGAATAGCAAAATTGTTTTACGTTGGACGCTATCAGCAGACAACGTTATGGCCGCTATTTCGAGACCACCTGATTTTATAAGGATTTTTGAAAACCGAAGGCGAGCACAGTCTGCGGCGGGCGGGCTCTCAGTTGGGAGCGGGCGTAGCCTGCTGCCAGCGCGGGTGAAGCCCGCCGTTGTACTAACATATGGTCGGAGGCCCGTGCCGTTCGACTCGTGTGTGTGCGCACGCTAAATTACAGTTTGCACCCCTCTTAGTTTTTGTAATTACAAAAATCTTCCCTAAAGTTCACATTTCATAACATTAGCCTCTCTTGAAGTTTACATTTCATAACATCTACAGACAAAATACCCCCCTAAAAATCTACTCTTGAGGAGGTATTTTTATGCATGAATGTTATGGAATCTAAATTTCTGAGGAGATTTTCATAATTTTAAGAGTAATAGGGGTGCAATCTGTGATTCTACTTTGATAGAATTATGCTTCAGGAAGAAAAATAGCTTAAAAGCGCATCTTCATTGGGAGATAGGTTAAGAACATGTTCTCAAAGTTGAATGCGAAGATTCTAGCATAAGCCACATAAGGAGACAGTGGCTCTGTTTGGATGGTGACGGAGGTGGAAAAAGTTTTATTCCCATCGATACCGTTGTTTTGGAAACGTTTGATTTCTCGGTAGTGGGGAAATGCTTGTGCAAAAAAAGGTGTTTTCGAGGCTTTTTGAAAAGCAGGGAACTCTCGTACTTCCAGAAAAGTTAAAAGGTGTTTTTCGCATTTTCATGCTTCTCTTCCCGTAGATCAACATCCCCCTTCTTCTCCTACTATTTTTTCTACCACTGCTTTTCTGACAACTCTAATCTCACCACTGTTTTCCTACCGCCACAGCCGTCCCAAGCAGAGCTAGATCTATATTTTGAATTAAAAGAAGGGTGAAGACACTAACATACCTGAGGAACAACAATTGCAAGATTTAAGACTCCAGTAGCCAATCCTGAGCATTCATTATTGATACACCGCAAGTTCAGAGAGCAGATAAAAAGGATTTAGTTTAAAAGGGAGCTAGATCTATATTTTGAATGCGAACCTTGTCCACCTCCTGTACCCGCAGTCAACTCAGCAGTAACAGAAAACGGCACGCTGTATGTAATCTGAAACAGTGAAATAAGAAAATAAGGCCTCGGGAGAAAAGGATGAACGGACTCGTCAAGTAGCAAGAAGGCGATGCTTACAGCCAAGGGAAATCCGAGAAGCGAAAAGATGACTAATGCCGCAACTTTAACGGCCTTGTTAGCTCCAATTAGACGCTGAATTTCATTAGAATCCGCGCTGACAGAAAACAAACTTACAATTGTGATTGCTGCCATGCACACAAAAACGATGAAGTTGCTCATCGCCCACACCAGTTTTGTACCCATTCTCCGACACATCGGCTCAATTAGTAGGGAGGCTAGCCCAAGGACAACCTATTTACAGGGTGTTGAAGCTGTTTATAAATTTCATTCAAGTAATATATTTGTTTATGCATATATATTACAGATTGCACCCCTGGGAGTTTGCATAATTACAGATTGCACCCCTCTATCTTTCGAAATTACATTTACCACCCCTCTAAGTTTTCCCAGTTTACAAAAATGTCCTTTTCGTATGAAATATGGATGGAAAATGATAAAATCAGCCGAATTTTTTTTTGACATTTCAATTTTATCCTTTATAATGATTCCAGATTCATTACAAAGGGTAAAATGTAATGCACCTCTTTCAATGTAGAGTTATTACAAAGGGTAAAATCGGAATATCATAAAATAATTTGACATATTTTATCACTTTCCATTTATCATAAAATAATTTGACACCCCTTTCAATGTACTCATTGTAAAGGGTAAAATTGGAATATCATAACAATTTGGGTGGATTTATCATTTTCCATCCATATTTCTAACGTAAGGGGCATTTTGTAAACTGGGGAAACTCAGAGGGGGAGGTAAATGTAATTTAGAAAGATAGAGGGGTGCAACCTGCAATTATGCAAGAAAAAAAAACTGCAATTATGCAAACTCCCAGGGTAGGTCCGGGTAATTAACCCTATATATATATATAATTACCAAAACTTCCCCAGGAAGTTGGCATAATTACAAGTTGCACCCCTCTTACTTTTGAAGTTACAAAAAACTCCCCCGAAGTTTACATTTCATAACATCCATGCACAAAAATACCCCCTCAAGAGTAAATTTTCAGGAGTATTTTTGTGCATGAATGTTATGAAATGTAAACTTTAGGGGAGGTTAATATTATAAAATGTAAACATTAGGAAAGGTTTTTGTAATTTCAAAAATAAGAGGGGTGCAACCTGTAATTTAGCAAACTTAGAGGGGAGGTCCCGGTAAATTACCCTATATATATATAGGTTTGACTGTGAATGGGTTCTTACAGAATTCAGTAGTAAACCGAATGCCCCTACTCTAACACCAGTTTGATAGGCTGCCATTTCATCTGCATTTCCCTTTGGATTCCCATGGTAGACTTCCCGTCCCATCCAATCGGTGTCGAAAAGGAAAAACGGGAACCATGACAACTGCATGTATCAGATCTTGCAGTAGTTAAAAATAAAATAAGAGAAATTTTTTTAACTAAGGATTAATTTGTATGAATGAAGATATAACATATGTTGTAAAAGTAATGATTTCATTGTGTGAAAAATCAAATTATGACATTTGAAAATTTTGAATATTAGAAAGTTAAATATTAGGAAAAAGAAAGAAAGAAAAGAGGGCGAGGATGGAACATCGAAATTGATAGGAATAAAAATATGCGGGTTCAAAGAGAAAATTGTCAATGTGGAATGACGTACCCAGGTAAGAGCCATCACGACGAGTACTGAGTGCATTCCAGGTGGCAAATGCCTCAGGCTTGTTAGAATGTTGACCAAAACTGCTCCTGGGCCATTGCTAAAGGATTCAATTTCATCTTTTCCAACATTAGAGCTGAAAACTGATACATCACCAAAGTTGGATTTATCATCTCCCACATTATACTCGTAATTTTGACCATCAAGTCTTTCATTTGGCAACACAAAACCATTTTGCTGAGCTTTTTTCAGTATAGGCGCAGAGTCAGATAGCGGCCGTACAGGTCTAGCTCCAGATGGAGATTCTCTGAAGCTATTTTGTTGGTTATCTCTCAATAGTGGGGCCGAGTCGGACAACCTTTGAAGGGGCATCACTTTTAGAGGGACTTCTTTAGCATAATATATAGTTACCAGCATACAAAACATGAGAAAGACCTGGCATGAATAAGATTTACTTCAAATGACCTTAGAGGCGAACGGACTGTTTATCCTGTGTCAACTCATGCTTCATAATCAAGTGAAAGAAATAGGAGCGAATATCGAAGCAATATATTACAACCTTACCCTGGAAAGGCTCCATGAAGTTTTGGAAACAAAACATATTCCAAAAAATGTATTTTAATTTTTTTGTGATTTTCTGTTTTTAATAAGGCTAAAAACAAAAGCTTTCTAAGATTTTATGGTTTTCATCTTCACGGAAAACAATTTCATCAATTGGTCGTGATTCTCAATTAGGACTCAGGGGCGGACCCACGTGCAGGCACACCCGGGCACGTGCCCGGGTTGAAATTTTCGCGAAATCGAACTGAAGCCCGCTCGTTTCGTCATTTTATTCGCCTTCCGCGACCAGCAGCGCAGACGTGCCCTAACATCCTCGACGACGCGACAAGAAGACGACGAGAAGACGTGGGTCGATGGCTCGATTCGCCATTTCGACTACTCTGAATCTCTGGGCCTCCCGACGACAATTGCTCCTTTTTCATATCGATTTGTTAAACCGAGCAGTACACAACATCACAAACCCAGGTTCTAAAGAAGCTAAGAAATCAGCTCGAGTTCCCCAAACAACTGGAGATTTGGAACAATTCAGAAGATCTCTGCTACAGTCCTTCATCACCTATTCTAACTGTGACATGTGAAGGCAGCTCAGTGACAGCTCAAGATTGTCGGTGAAAAACTTGTTAAGACCGATAAGTTCAACGGCTACTCCGTTTGGGGTAAAACTCTATCATACGCTTTTTCTGTCGATTCCTTCTTTACTACTCTGTCCACGTTGCCTAGCTTAAAAGTTGTAATCCTGGTTTCTCTGGGCATTTGGGTTCCTCTGCCTGATAATATTCATAGACTTTCTCTGTTTGAAGTACTTGATCTTAGTTCAAATTTCCTCTATGGTTCAATTCCTCTGAAGATATCTGCTATGAAAATGCTGCAAACATTGACATTGGATGGAAACTTCTTCAATGAAACAGTTCCTGATTGGTTTGATTTGCTGTAAAAACTCACAAAATTCCTATGAAGTCATTCCATTTTATAAACAAGAGTATTTGTCAATCTATAACCACAGTGTGTGATATTTTCCTCTTTAGGGGCTGCAATTTCCTTCCTAATATACTTTTGAATCTTACCCTTAATTTTGATCTTGTACTTAGTTATCACCCGTGGAAATTGTATGTAATAAATTAAGGGAATTGTTAAAGGCAAACAAAAAATGGCTAGTCGCACACCACTTTTATGGCAGACCCAGTTTTTTGAAAATTACTCGGTGCAAACAAATTTGTTAACGATAAACCATTATATTAACAGCAAACCATTATTGGACGCTCGAGATTTCCGCTTCGAGATCTTCCCCAACGGCGAGCAGGCGATCAGAATATTGCCGAGGAGGAGAGGGTTTCCGAAGCGGAAGAGTCGTCGGAGAGCGAGATTTGGAGGGCTTTTGTGAGGGCTTCGTTCTCGTGATGGTTTGGAAGCCGGGGACGAAGATCTGCGATGATGAATCGGACGATCTACTGCTCCGATCACAAAATCAACGCCGGAGACAGATTGAGAGATGATCGCCGGCGGGAGAGCGAGTGAGTGTTAAGTAGGGCAGACGGGCGGGCTGGTTGTTATAAAGAACAGCAAATGGCCGGCATGGCTCTGTCCTCTGCTCTCCACAACCTTCTTCGTCCACTGCAAGCACCACTCCTGAACCATCCGCCGGAAGTTGGCCGGGAAAGGGGGTGAGTCGACGGGAGACGCGGCGGGATGGGCGACGGCGGGAGAGTCGACGGGAGAGGCGGAGGGAGAGGCGACGGGAGAGGCGACGGCGGGAGAGGCGGCGGGAGAGGCTTGCGACTTTCGGTAAGGGAGGGTTTGTGACTTTCGGTAAGGGAGGGTTTGCCTAAATAAAAACGAGAGAACAGTTTTCGGGCTAATATTGAAGTGTGCTGGTGTGCGACTAGCCATTTTTGGTTTGCCTTTAACAATTCCCTAAATTAAAGAGAAGAATCCAGCAATAATTGTTTGAGTTAGAATCAAAGATGGCTGCTTGTTGGTTAACCAATCTCTCCACCAAAAAGCTGTAGAACTAAGGATCTGGAGGAATTTCATGAAAAGGATCTGGAGGAATTTCATGTAGCGGAATTCTTTAGTATTTTAGGCTTCTCACGAACAGGATCTGGAGGAGACTTCTTTAGCATTTTAGGCTTCTCATGAACCGGATCTGGAGGAATTTCATTGTATAACATCAAGGTATCACTAGCTTTACAAAAATTGGTCCTTCATATTTTACTTTCTTGCTTCAGGGTTCTTTTCAATGCAAAGTTTGAGTTCTAACAACTTATTTCCTTGTTCTATCTTCCCTTCCAGTAGTCTTCTAATTATGCTAAGTTCCAATTATGCTTGCTTCTATGACAAGTACTAGAATTCCTCCAACAATAATATGTTTTTAATTTATGAATTATTATTTTTTATAAAAAATCTAAATCTTTTACTTGGTGCCCGGGGCGGATGAAAATCCTGGGTCCGCCACTTAGGACCATCAAAATAATCTCTGCCCATCGATTTTAATCTCTACAATCTAACAAAATGCAAAGATTTAAATAATAAAATGTAGCAGCTGCGCAAAGAATCCCCCAGTGGGTAGTGTGCGGCAGCAATAATGCTCAATCGCCGCTGCAGTGACGATCGGGTATTGCTGTCATCGCACACTGCGTACGGGGAGAGCCCATGCATGTCTGTTAGTGTAATTATAAATAAGAACATCTTGTTTTAATGGGACAATTGTAAGAGACAGAAAATGAATATATTATATCTAAGATTGTGTGAAAAGATTCCACTGTCAGCACAGTTGCATGATAATATTAAGAATGTTTATTTTCTTGAATTTAGTTCTATATTATCCTGAAGGCTTTTACCAAAGCTAAAAATAAGGATGCAAAAAACATGCAAAACGCAGGAATTCCTTTTTGTTCACAAACTTTAGTAAAAAATTTAGACTAAAATTGAATTCATTCGCTAGAATCATGAAGCTTACTGATCAACTTACAATAAGCAGCACGGAGCTATGACCATAAAAGCTATGCCATAAGCAATTAGAAAGAGTTCACAGTAGAAAGTAACCTAAGCTTTGAAAACCATCACTCACCATGGAAACTAAGAAAGCTGCCTTCAAGTTCAGACATGCATCACAACAAGCTCTTGTAGCCAAAAAGGGGAACAACCTGCTTAAAGGAGTAAATTTGTTATTTTGAAGGAATTTAAGTACGTTATTCAAATTTTATGTGAAAGATTATCTATATCTATGCTAATAAAAAATCATTTTATTATCTTTTACGGTTTTTATTTTGGCACCCATTTTTCATATTAGTCAAGCACATAAAAGTAAAACTTAAATACTAACTGAAGGATAAATAAATAAAATAAATACACAGTATATATATATAACTAAAAATAAACGTTTTCGAAGGAGAGGAAAACATGCGGCGAATGAAGGTACTGCCGCCACCAGATTGTGCGACGATCGTAGTTTCGTCGCCTATTGGAGGTACTTCTGTTGTTGGACACGAGCATGAAAAGGTTGTTATTGCCAAGTATTGTGCATGAAATACCATGCCCCTGACACTAATTATAACGAATGCAATCCAATAACAGCCAAAATAGGTACTCAACATTGAACAAGAAAATATCAGGTTGTCTTCGAGAGATATCGTGGAAATTAGTATCATAGCAACTTCTTGTTACGGTCATTAGAGAAATCAAGACTTTGGGGCACCAAAAGCAAGGTTGAAATGTAAACAAAAGAAAACAAGAAAGATGGAGAGAGTTTTCTGCATTTGTTAAGATACAATTTTGTCTTCTAGAAGTTCTATAAGTTTATTCACTGAAGATTTTGATGTGCATGTGACTTTTTTTTTTGCTTTTCAATATTGTTAATTAATTCTAGAATCTTTTAGCAACAAAGTTTTGTAATGGTGCACGATGTAAATGTTTTTTTGTTTTTTGCATTTTATTCTAGATCATAATATAAAACTAATTAGGAATTTCTTTTCTTTTGCCGCAGCTTTTGAGGGAAGATCTTTTTTGGCATTAATGCTAGTTCTTATACATTATCTTTAATTTTTCCCTCCCTAAAAGCGATGAATTAGTATGAGATTGGATCAACTGCAAGGGTTTGCTTCCAACTAAAAGGCGCCTCACTTGTGGAAGGATCCATCTATTATATATGATCCAAGATAATTTCCGCAGTTTCCGGTGAGATTAATCTTAAGGTAGGTGTACCTTTTGCATACACAAACCGTATCTAATACTGTTGGAAATATGCGTATATTGCTTTAATTACTGTTGTAACCCCAGTCTTACCCTCCTATTCCTATATATGTTGGAGTGGGTCTATTGAAAAATACACGATTTTACTTTCGCCAACATGGTATCAGAGGGACCTTAGGGCGTTCTCGCGTTCGGTTCGCTCCGCTCGGTCCGCTCTCGCCGTTGCTCCTCAGGGCTCGCCTTCCTCGCGTTTCCTTCCTCGATTTACTCTCCCGCAATCGCATCCAAAGCCATCTAGCGAGAGGCTACCGTCTCCCAGCAGAGGCGTCGTCGGGTCCCAGCAGAGCTAGCAAGAGGCTTCCGTCTCCCAGCAGAGGCGTCGTCGTCGGGTCCCAGCCCAGCAGAGGCGTCGTCGGGTTCCAGCAGAGGAGGCTTCCTCCCTCCAGCTAGCAGGAGTCCTCCTCCCTCCAGCTAGCAGGAGTCTTCCTCCTTCCGTCTCAGAGGAGGCTTCTCTCCGGCTTTGTGGCCGGTTCTCTCTGGGCACCGGATATGCTGATCTAGGTTGAAGGCATTTCTGGTGTCAGTTCCTTTTTTTGGGTGCTCCTTCATGGACTTAGTTCACCTCTTTCTATGAGGGAAGTCCTTTGATTTGTCTTCTGGTGCCATCGATTTCTATTTGTGGCCTTCGATGTCTGAGATCAACTCTCTGAATATGTCATCCGGTGGAGGAGACCCTCCTATCCCACCAATCTCTGGTGGATCTGGCCGAGTCAACCCTGATCACGGTACTCCTCAGATTACTACTATGAAATTATATGACTCTAACTATCTTCCGTGGGCTCAATCTATTCTCCTTGCACTCAAAAGTCGTCAGTTGTTTTGATATGTCAGTGGCACGATGAAGGAACCTCTGCCTACTTCTCCTGAGTGGCCTCAGTGGGAGTCAGAGAACTCGTTGGTGATGTCCTGGCTTCTTAACTCCATGCTGGAACCCATTGCACGCAACTAACTTTTCTTGAATTCTGCTGCTGACATTTGGAAGCGTGCAGAGACTACTTATTCCTGCCGAGGAAATGCTGCTCAGATCTACTAGCTACGGCGTAGGATATTCCTTCTGCGTCAGGGAAATCGTCCTCCTTCTGCCTACTATTGGGAGTTCACTTAACTCTATCAGGAGTATGATCACTTTGATTCTCTGACCCTGGTTTCCCATGAAGATGAAGTGTTGGTGCGAGCGAGAGAAGAACGTAACCGCATCTTTGAATTCCTGCATGGGTTGCATCGTGACTTTGATCCGATTAGTATTCAGATTCTTAGACGCTCTCCTCTTCCTTCCTTATCAGAGGTTTACAGTCTGGTGCAGTAGGAATTTGATCGTCGACAGACGTTGCTCCCTGATTCTACCACAGAGGGTTCTGCCCTTGCTTCCCAGTTTCACCTTGGGGTTCACTCTGCTCATGACAGTCGTCCCAGGCCTACGAAGAAAGATCATCCCGTTTGTGATTATTGCGGGAAGTCTCGCCACACCAGGGACACGTGCTTCAAACTCCATGGCTTCCCTCCAGAGGAGGACCATCCCCTCGTGGGGGGCATGGATCTGGACGTTCCCAGAGTCGACCTTCACTCTCCAGGTCTACACATATTTCGGATGTCGGTGAGGACCTCTCGGCCCACCTCCCTTCGAACTCCTCTTGTGCTCTTCTTGCTCTATTTACTGAGGAAATTCAGGCATTTCGCCGATTAATGCAAGGTTCTCCTGTCGATCAGCTCGGGTCGTCGTCCTCCTCTTAGGCCCACCAGGGACAGCCAGGTGCTCATTCTGCCTCCACCCACCTTTCCTCTCAGTGGATCATCGACTCGGGTGTTACCGATCACATGACAGGGTCTGCTTCAGGCTTCGTATCCTACACTCCCTTGTCTGGTCGGGACAGTGAGCATCGTTGATGGGCCGCTCTCTCCTATTCCGGGGAAAGAATCTATTCCATGCTCTTCCCTTACTCTCTCTTTTGTCCTCCACGTTCCAACTTTCACCCGAAACCTTCTTTATATTAGTCATTTGACTAACTCTATGAATTGCTCAGTAATTTTCTTTCCCACCTCTTGTATTTTTCAGGACCTGAAGACGGGGAAGGAGATTGGCTCTGGTAGACTGTGCAATGGGCTCTATGTGTTCGACCCTTCCAGCTCCACATTCCCCAGTTCCACTTCGTCTCCGCAGGCATTCCATGCAAATTCTCCCTCCGATCTGGATTCCTGGCACTGTCGCCTTGGACATCCCCCTATCTCTACTATGAAACTTTTGCTTCCTACTATTTCTAGTACTTTGTTTAATGACTTTAATTGTGATGTATGTGATCTTAGTAAACATCATTGTACTTCTCTTCCATTAATGTCTCCTCGGAACTCTG
The DNA here is from genome assembly GCA_033032865.1 of Dactylorhiza incarnata. Taxonomy (NCBI): domain Eukaryota; kingdom Viridiplantae; phylum Streptophyta; class Magnoliopsida; order Asparagales; family Orchidaceae; genus Dactylorhiza; species Dactylorhiza incarnata. Next base: position 586,941 of record JAWHQI010000305.1, on the reverse strand, counting down.
TTCCGTTTGCTCTTATTCATACTGATGTTTGGGGACCTTGTCCTACTGCTTCTATATTTAGTTGCATGTGGTTTGTTTCCTTTATTGACTGTTATTCTCGTTGTACTTGAGTATATTTGATGAAGAGTAAAAACGAAGTGTTTCCTTTCTTTCAGCGTTTCCATAACATGATTGCTGCCCAATTTAGTGCTACAATTAAGATTTTGCGCAGTGACAATGGCCGGGAGTATATTGACTCCCGCTTTGAGAGGTACCTGAGTGACCGTGGTATTATCCATCAAACCTCCTGTGTCTACACCCCCGCTTATAATGGAGTTGTCGAGCGCAAAAATCGTCATCTCCTTGAGGTGGCTCGGTTCCTCCTTCACATGAACCTACCTAAATATTATTGGGGTGATGCAATTTTGAATGCTGCCTACCTCATCAATCGCCTCCTTACCTGGTTTCTTGGTTATCAGACCCCTCTGTCCACCCTAAGTGTCCGTCCCACTCACCTCTTGCCTCGTATCTTTGGGTGGGTGTGTTTTGTCATACACCCTAAATCCAAACTTGAACCCCGAGCCATGTGATGTGTCTTCATTGGTTATTCTCCAACGCAAAAAGGCTACAAATGTTTCCATCTTGTTACTAAACGGGCATTCATTACTATGGATGTCACCTTCCGGGAATCTGAAGCTTACTATAGGACCTCACTTCAGGGGGAGTCGATTACTAGTGAAGTGAGTCTTCCTTCTCTCTCTTTGCCTATTGTTCCTTCCTTTCCTTCTTCCCCTTTGTTGCATTGAGATCCGGTGGTGCCTTCTATCCCTGGAGATCCAGTTGTTCCACCACGTCCTCCATTGCAGGTTTACACTCGGAGAAAGAGGGGTACGAATACACAGGTCTTGCCCACACTACCTGGGTCAACACCTGATCCATCTTCCGATACTGACAGAGGTAACATTTCTTCCACCCAACATCCACTTTCTCACTTTGTGACTTATGACTCTTTGTCTCCTACACATAGAGCATTTGTCACCTCCTTGTCTTCCATTCCTATTCCTCGCTCTTGGCAGGAAGCTCTTGAGCACAATGCGTGAAAGGCTGCCATGTTGGAGGAAATGGCGGCCCTTGATAAAAATCATACGTGGGTATTGTGCACCTACCTCAAGGAAAAAACGTTGTGGGATGTAAGTGGGTCTTATCTGTGAAACAAAACCCTCAAGGCCTTGTTGAACGGCGCAAAGTTCGATTGGTTGCTAGAGGTTATACTCAGACCGCAGGTATTGACTATCAGGAGACTTTTGCTCCTGTTGCAAAAATGAACTTAATCAGGATATTGCTCTCATGTGCAGTATGTAAAGGGTGGAATCTCAGTTAGTTGGACATGAAGAATGTCTTTCTTCATGGGGACTTAGAGGAGGAAGTCTACATGTCACTGCCACCTGATTTTCTTCCCAGAGTCCGCAGGAAAGGTTTGCAGGTTGAAGAAAGCTCTGTACGGGCTAAAACAATCCCCGTGTGCCTGGTTTGGAAGGTTTCACCGAACAATGATGACCTTTGGATACAAACAGAGTAATGGTGACCATACCCTGTTTGTAAAGCATCGACAAGGCAAGTTGACTGCACTTATCGTCTACGTGGATGATATAGTTATAACTGGTGATGACACAGAGGAGATTGATCATCTGAAATCCCGATTGGTAGGGGAGTTTGAAGTGAAGAACCTTGGTTCCCTCAAGTCCTTTCTTGGCATTGAAGTGGTCAGATCTTGGCATGGCATCTTTATATCTCAACGGAGGTATATCCTTGACTTATTAGAAACATCTGGAATGATTGGGTGTAGACCTGCTGACACCCCTATTGAGGCCAATCATAAGCTTGGGAGAGATGGTGGAGAGGTTGTTGATGACATACCTGGTTTCCAACGTCTGGTGGGAAAGTTTATTTATCTCTCTCATACTCGTCTGGATATCTCATACGTTGTGGGAGTTCTCAGCCAATACATGCACTCACCGAGATCACATCATCTTGATGCTGCCCACAGGGTCTTGCGATACCTCAAATCCACCCCTGGCAAGGGTGTTCTGTTCTCTCCCAACAAAGCATTAACCATAGAAATCTACACGGATGCGGACTGGGCTGGTTCTATTGATGACCGGAGATCTACATCGGGATATTGTTCCCTAGTTTGGGGCAATCTGGTGACTTGGAGGAGTAAGAAGCAACATGTGATGGCTAGATCCATTGCAGAAGCTGAGTTCAGAGCAATGGCACATGGGATATGTGAAGGATTATGGATCCAAGCAATTATGCGGGATCTTGGTATTGCATTCAGGGAACCAATCAAGATTTATTGTGATAACAAAGCTGCTATCAGCATTGCCCACAACCCGGTCCAACATGACCGTACAAAGCATGTAGAAGTGGACAGACACTTTATCAAAGAAAATATTGTAAGGGGGATTGTGAGTACTCCCTTCGTCCCTTCCAACCAGCAGTTGGCAGACGTTCTCACAAAGGGTTTAAGTCGGTGTTCCTTTGACAAAATATTGGGCAAGTTAGGCATGACGGATATTACATGCCCAACTTGAGGGGGAGTGTTGGAAATATGCGTATATTCCATATATATTTTTCATTGTTGCCTTGTCTTACCCTCCTATATATGTTGGAGTGGGTCTATTGGAAAATACATGATTTTACTTTCGCCAACAAATACTTTAATTATCAACCAATACTCAGTGCTCGACTATGTTGTTAAAGACACACCTAAGGCTCAAGGCTCACCAGACTTAGACGTCAGTGCCTCCTCACACCTTTTTTGCACCCTTAGAGCATAAAAGGGGCACATGGGCTAGATTTTTGTTGTAAATTATTTTTTCAAAAGAAAGGGAAATAATGTAATAGTTCAAAAACTTTTGAATGAATTAGAATTTATGAAACATAATAGAGTGTTGAGATACAATATGATGTCAGTGACAACATTGATCTCATTTTTTAAGAGATGCAAAAATGAATTGTTGGCGAGTAGAATGGATGAAGAATCTGATCAAGCAGATGAATTGATGTTTGATGATGATCGTTTAAAATGGGATGTGGTTGTGTCCAAGATCCTCTTGTTCCTTGATGCACCTTGAGCCTTTAACAATTATGGTGCTCGACGATCACGAACATTACATACGAATCTCATCAACGACGATAAGGCAAAGACCGACACAATTTGGGATAAGAATCAACTCACTGAGCTTGAAGAAGTCAAGCAATAAGAACAAAAGCATGCAATAAAAACTTTCTAAACCGCACCTAGGGGAACCATCAGCTTTACATAGCAAAAGAACACTAAACTGAAGGGTCCCGCCATAAATATATACGGTAGAAAACTACTTAAACCCATTTTAGTGAGAAATTCTTCTCGCTAGAATGTCTGGTTCGGTTCAGGACTTAAAAGGTAGACACAATTCCAAGTTCAATATCTTCAATTGTTGAGGACTCCTGGAAGAGAAATCGAATTGAGGAGGGAAGCTCCTCATCACAAAATTAGAATGAAATCATCATTAATCATTTCAAACAACAGGGAAAATGATCATTATAATGCAAAATTGATGCTAACACATCTAGTTCTTTTGTCATTTTCATTAACAATGACAGTTTTTCTATATACAGTTGGATTTCTTATGAAGTCAGGTTTCAAACTCCTTTCTCTTTTTATCTAATTTAACCAAAAGACTAAGACTCGCGTTTGCAAGACAAGAACAAGCGAAATAAGATTTAAGAGAAAGAGTACCATAGAAAATACATTGTCATCGAAACATAGTAAACAGGATAACTAAGGATTAACATGGGCAATCCATTGTTGTTTTATAATCATTTTCTTGCTTGGAGATCCATTACCAGGTGCTGAAAACTCTCATTCAAGGAGATCCATTACTAAGAGGGGGGAAAAGAACAGAGTGATTTCTCGCCAAGGCATACGTATTTTTTTCTTGTTCATCAAAATATTCTTCATTAAATAGCAGACCCAAGAAGCCATAGAGATAAGTAGATAAACTATAGCCATGAAGTGTCCAATATTGGGAGCTTGGGCCTTGGTGGTTGGCATTTACAAGTAGGTAAGGAGGTGGTGTAGTCGGCTATTTCAAAAGGATGGGACTATAGGACGTAAGTGGCTTCAAGAAGTTGGTGCAATTATTGGTCTCAAGAGGAAATTTAGGTTAAGTTATGAAGTCAAGGAGGATGACGTGTAGTAGGTCCACTGATGAGATGCAGTCCACATTGATTAACAAGGTCAAAGTAAAGTCAAAGCAGAGGAATTTATGTAGTTTAACTCATCATTTTACATTAAACAATGACGCATACATCACTACATTGTCATAAAATAAGACTGATGACCTAATAAGAAAATACATGAATAAAAAGTACATCTCATTTCTCCCCAGCTTTGAAGGATATGACTTCAGTGAATAACTCCATGTTATGTGAAAAGGTTCAGGGCAAGCGACGCAGATTAAACATCATGATCTTCTGCTGGAATTAGCTTCATCAATAATTCAAACGATGCCAAGAATTTCAATCTACTATGGGACCTTAGTCAAACATACGATGGTGATGAGCGATCACAATCACCTCCGGCTTTGCTTCTAATTACGTTGAATATCGGTGATCGTCCAATGTTCTTACTAATATCACGCTAAAAAGCATACTTATAAATTCTCTTTATAATTGTGTATGGGCCAGATCTTTAGATGAGTTCTTCTAGTCTCACATCATCATGTCTCCAATCCTAAAGTCTTGGATACTAGTGTAAATTGGCATCCTTGCAGAAAATTAGAAGTTGATAATCTCCATATCGTACCTGTGCCAATTCCCGCTAGCACCAGCTGAAAATCCTAGTATATTTCCAACCGCCATCCAAGAGCAAAATATTGCATTTGCTGAGTTTCGCTGATCAGGTCCTATAAGAAGACATGCATTCAATAAACTAAGTTTGATGTAAGATCACAGTGAGCGTTAACTTAAACATCATCTGTGATAATAATCTATCATGAACTAGGCAAGAAAAGAGGAAAATCACCTGAAAGATCAGCCAGCAATGCACGTGCAGGACCCTGCAAATGGTTCATTTGATAAATGATATTTGAGTATTTAAGTGAAAGAACACATGAAGCTTTAGTTGTTGACTTCGGAATTCAAGAAACTCACCTGTACTGTATTATTTGCAAGGTCTAGCATCCAAAATCCAAAAATGAAAACAGCAGCTGCGCGCCATCGAGGGCCTTTATATTTGCTGATCGTATTAAAGCTTAGTTTACATGAGAAACATTCAAAATCACATAAGAAGAGAGTTGAAACTTACCTGCAGCTTTCCTGTGTATCACCTAATAGGTATCCAATATCTGCAGCGAATCCAATTAAAGAAACCTGGAAAACAAGATAGCCTGGATGTGATTAGACTAAGGATACCCAATTAGAGACAGTAAAAGAAAATGTTTGCAACAATCAACTGTCCTCACAGCCATAATTATCATCATGCATCCTGCAACAATGAAAGGCCGCCGTCTTCCATAATTTGAATCACATTTATCACTCCATATGCCAACACATGGTTGAACCTGTGGGAAAAAATTAGATTATGCAACTGGTTAAGTTACTAAAACAGCCACGTGGCTTAGGCATCGTTTGGCGCGGTCTTAACGAATGGCGTGTCCCGCCAAAAATAACAATTTCAAGATCCGCCAAAAATGACAATTTCAAGATCCGCCAAAAATGACAATCTCAAGATCCGCCAAAAACGACAATTTCGAGACGGAATGCACATTCCCAGCACTGCAAAAATGTCGTTTTCGGCCTTGATGGGAAGCGGAATGCGGAGCTTGATTGCAGCAACAATCCAGCACTAGACAGCAGATTGACAAGAACGTATTCGCAACACAGTCGGGCTGTCCGCAACGCTGCCCAAATAAACAATATGCTAAGCTCAGCTAAAAAGATTGTGGTTACGAGTTGAACACGAGGATACTTGAGTAGCAATCAGCTGAACATTGATATATTTGGACTCTGCATGGCCTATGCCTTAATCTATTGTTCAAAAGATTTTTGTCGTCTCCTTGGTAATTGGATGGGATGTTTGCAAAAAAAATGTATAAAACATGCAACTTTCACCTACTAAGACTACATTTATCCTTCTCTCAAACTCTTGGACTTGATATTAACATGTCTTTAAATACTAATCCTTGAAATACCATTCCTTATTCTATGCTAATACATAATTTAATGCATTTCTCAGTTACTGATACTGGAATGCATCATAATCATTATTACTTCAAAACTAGAATATATGTTAGTGATGCTCTGAAAATGTCATGTCCATATTTATGACATAGGAACTGACTTAATCATTAATCCAGAAGAGACTGAGATGGGGATCAACAGCAATCTCGACCGCAGGATCAACGATGGAGAGCGGGCAACCCTTAGAGGGGCCCACTTACGTATATTCACGTAGGAGGCATTGATAGGATCTTCGATCTGATACCGTGTGCGCGCCCGGAGAGATGGTTTTATTATTTTACATGTATTTCGTTATTTTTGGACTATTACTTAGTACAGTTAGTAGTGATCGGGCACCAGGCGTAACGACTAGTTTTCCCTATGAATAAAAGGTGAAGGCAACTATGATAGCATTGCTTGCTTTGCACAAGAAATCCAGAGTCAGGTGATCTTTCGTGGTGCGATCCCGCGAGCTTGGGGGGCGACATCCCGGTTTATCCCGATCTCCCCCTCCTAACCCTAGCCGCTCAGCTCTCCGCGGTATTCCCCTGTTCTTTCCAACTGCATCTCACCCGCCCCCTTCTCCGGCTACATTCGATGCCCTCACTCCACCGAAACCACCCCACCTCTGTCGCAGCCCCTCACCTCCAAGGAATCCCTCACCATCGCAGCCCCAGGGCCTATCCACCACTAGCCATCCCCGTTCGTCCTATCACCCCACGGAAACCCAACTTCCGTAAGCCCTTCCCTCCACCAGTCGTTGATTCATCCTCTCCACAACCTAGCCTCTCCACCTCCCCTGTCGTAATCTCACTTCCACCTCAAACCGCAGGTCCTCCTTCTCCAACGGTAAACCCTTCCCTCCACCTTCACCGTCAGTCGCAAACCACCTTCCCACTCCAGCTACAAGCCTCCTTCACTCCCAGCCGCAATTTCTGCATCCACCGCTCGGATCTACATCAAATTGCCGCGGTCGGATCCATATGTTTGTGAGTGCTAGTGTTTTATTTATCTCTATTAAATATTGGAACATCATAGTTTTGCTTGGGATCCTGTATTGTTGTGCTCTTGTTCATTTCCTATTTGCCTATACGCTCCTGAAAGTGGAAGTTTTAGTCTATGTGAAGGGGAACGTGCGGTTGAAATTGTTGGGAATGTAGTGCATTGCTATTAACCATATTTAACTCTTGTTGCTAAAATAAATCCAGATTAATTTGAATCATATATGTTAAGTTGCTCGAGACAACCCAACGCCGCCTACATTAGTTTGTATTAGTTAATCCACTTCCACAGCCTACCCTGCGCTAGCATGCACATTTATGCCAAAAAGGTATAAATAAAAAAGTGCTAGACATTGCAAAGTAATTGGGCAAGACGGAAATTTTCAATTAAAATTTACTCATTCTGAAATGACGCATCAAGCAATATATGAAACAAGGAAATTTTATTGACTCGATATGATCTGGTGGCTAGGTTGCTCAATCCAAGTAGTATCTTACATTGCTCACTGGAGCATGCAGATGACAATCAAGGGATGAACAGAAAATAGCAAACATTATGACGTTTACATCTGCAAGTAAATCCAGGTTTGGCAGGAATTACATATATGGTGGTGTTGCAATTAGCGTCTCAATTAGTGCCCAAGGAAACACAAATCTAAAAAAATACTAAGACCGAGAAACGTGTATCACTGAAAAGGGCAACTCAACATTTATTTCACCAGATTAGCTAAAATTTCATACAATAGTACATGAAAACTTTCTGTTACAAGCCCCAAGTGCACATAACATCTCTAATCCAAATGTATAAGAGAACCATCACCAGTATATCCATATCCATAGCTCTAAGGACAGCCATTACAGTCTAAGAAGATAAAATTCTAACAAAATAAAGCAAGTTGAATGTCATAAAAAACCTATAAAATATGTGAATTTGTGGGCCAGCAAAACAATTATTATAAATAAAATCCAAAGACATCTAATCTTGAAAATAAAAACAATAGAAAAGGAAGATCCAAAGAGGTATCAACTAATTCTAGTTCGTGTTCCTCAGAGAACCAATAAAAACAAAGACAACGCAAGTGGTACGCATGAAATGAGAATATAATATAATAGAAGATGAATACAATCAAGAGGTATACTCACGCAATGCTCTTGAGGGCTGGTTCCTTCGGAGAGTCCTCTCCCAAGAAAGATCCAAGACTAAGACTCCAAAGATGAGAATATGACTAGCCCTATTCCCTTTTATATAGTAGGGATACAAGATATCATGTGCAGTAGGCACGACTAAATTAATAGTAGACTGGCATATAAATATCAACATTCCAATCTTCAAAATCGACCTTGTCCTTAGGATCGAGTAGCGGTGATGGCATCTTCGAGCTCCATGGCCTCAAAATATGCAACTGTAATGTCGTCATCTTCGGACACGAGCAACAAGCGCAGTTCTTTATGGGGACATTGATGAATGGGGTAGTACGGTTGTTTGCAGCGGAAACAAAGGTCTTAGCGGCGGAGGTCAATGTACTCCTGGTGAGAGGGGTGGTGTGTTGGAGGATTCGTTTTGGCTTTGGACGTAGGACTAGAGGAGGACAGCTGGGCTGTGTAGAGTTCTTCGTCGAGGCAACGAGCTTGCTCCATGGCGCGGGAAAGAGTAGCCGGACTGTGGACCTGGAGGCGTGCCCGAAGGTGGGGTTGTAAACCCCCAAGGAAGTACCCCAGGTAATGTCCAGGGGATAGGACGGGTACGTGCGTGGCGACCTTGATGAACTCGTCCATGTAGGCGGGCACGGTGTCGGACTGGCGCACGGAGTTGAGGCACTCGTAGGCATTGCCCGCTTGACGGCCATCATAGTGGTAGATGAGTTCCTCCTTCAGCGTGGACCAGGAGAGGTCAGGAACCTGCTGGCGCGTCCAACACACCCAATGGATCCATATAGATAGTGTCCAGGGGAACCTTCTGGTTGGCAGGGGTGAGCTGAAGGTCGAAGACTATTCAGCACGAGCGATCCAACCGAGGGGGTCGGTGCAGATGTCACTATTAGTTGAACATACAAACCTCTAGATGTATAAATCATTAAGGGAGCACGAGAGATGCCATTGGGGGATCACGTAGAAGTGTCGCACCTCGGTGCACACCGCTTAGACATCTCTTTTATGTTTCCGCATGTAACTTTTATTTCGGCATTTATATTTTATTTTGGAAACTTGGTTTGGGTTTGGCTCCAACTGGTTACAGGGTTGGGTTTCTTGGTTTGAAGGATATCAAAATTATTAATCAAAACCTCTCTCTCTCTCTCTCTCTCTCTCTCTCTCCTTCTTCTCTCTCTCTACTTCGCGTAACCCGTCGACACCCTAACGCAACTCCCGATCGTGAGTTCCACGCATCCTTGCGCCCGTATCCCGCCGATCGTCGGCGCCTCTCCTTCCTCCCCCTCCGTCGCTCCTCCGGCGAGATAGGTTCGAGAGGATCTCGCAAGGTCAACGTTGATCCTCTACGGGATTTCCCCTTCCTTCCTCCGCGAACGAGATCACAAACAAAGGCCCGCAACAGATTAGTAACATTCTGAAAATCTCATTTTTATTTTAATCAAATTTGGTTTTGGCATATTTTTTCAGATTCGACAAATACCCCTCTATGAAATGTCGTCGCTATGCATCGTATCTATTGGAATATTATATCTGTAATAATCAATTTATTAATCATTCTAATTTTCAGGATTGATCAAAACAAGATTTGTCGTTAGCACCAAGTGATCGGGTTTTAGAAGAGGAGAGGTATGTTATTATAGGTTGATGGCAAAAAGGAAATTAAGGGCGAAACCTAAACATCAATACTTATAAGTTATTTTCCCCCATTAACCCTTCAGTCGACCAGATGCATACCCGATCCTCTCTTGTGACCAACGGAATGTCCTTTAGTGGCTCTTATAGAAGACACTCTAGCAGTTTAGCATAGCCTTTGGTCATTCTCGCTACCAGGGAATCTGAATCTTCATGGATTCAATCGTTCCTCCCTCCCCAGTCGTTTCGCTCTTACTGCCTTCCAGGTCGGATATCTCAGACTGTTTTCTCCTCCCGGCTATAAGGGTTTCTGCCGACATATTCTTCCTTTTCTTCCACGATGGTCCAACTAGGTTTAAAATCTACTAACTTTGACGCCTTCTCCATTATAAAGTATGCATCAAGGTGTCTCGCTCAATCTCCTGTGAACATATTAATAACCAATACAGAATAAATATTTGCGTTCTACTTCTCTTAAAGCATCAGTTCACCATGAAAAGAAAGAAAGAAAGGATTCGGCTTAAGTTATTCATCCGCAAGCAGGAAAAAAGATCTTTAAAAATCCAAACGTATATTAAATTGATGATATAAAATGTTCATGATTGACCAAGTAGTGGCTCAGGAGACAGAACGTAATATTTTGATTGACTGGAGGTTCATGATACAATAGGTAGATGATTTAAACTTAACAGGCTATCCAAATATGCTTAAACTGGAGTTTTCTGACAAATTATAGAAATCATAACAATTAAACTATAAAAAAGTAACAAATGCATTCTCAAAGTCATAGAAGAAAGAATATAAACTGGAAGTTTGGTGAGAACAAATAATCAAATATCAAACACATTTTATGGGATTAGTTATCATAGAGGCACATCAACAAATAAAAAGAGAAATGAAGGAACACTTCCAAAGAATTATGAGATAGGGTATCATACAAGGTCAAAAAAAACTAATTATTATACTTTAACATAAAAACGTCATCAAAATTAGCAAAGCTAAATGAAAGGAGAGTTCTTACTATGAAGCCAGTGATAGGTCCACAAAGCCAAATGAATGAAGAAAATGCATGCTCTATTCCAAGAGTCTGCAAAACAAATTAAAATTATGTTTACTTTCTCCAAATGATATTATATATATATGTATATATATATATATATTCCTATAAGAAAAATCAAAGTAGAATAGTAGATGCACTTTGCAAACGTCAAAGTAGGTCATAGGAAAAGACACTGATTTGGAGAGTCTTGAAATTTTATAAATCATCAGCAATTGCAGTCTGTATTGACATAAAATAAGGAATTCAAGGAAAAGTAGCAGTAATGAGTGATTAAATAGATGCATATCAATAAAAATAAATAAATAAATACCTCAAGCAACAGCAAGATTGAGTGCAGGCCTCATGAGTGCATACTCACTTGTTCACGGTATTGAAACCACTAATTAAAACAATTGTATTGTAGCCTTGTAGGTGCTATGAAATAGATCAATGACAATTATGACTACAGTACGGTGATCTTTAATAGTTTAGAAAAGTTAACAATGCATTTCAAGATACTACTAGCTAGCCTAAGGAAGGTCTAAGTAATAAAAAAAATTAGTAGCAAGGTTAACAGATAAATTCTTGCCAGTGGAAATTATGCAATAGTAATATAGTATTTTGTGCATAACCCTTCTTACACCCAGCAAGAGATCACTCTTCAGAGGTACTAATTTGTCGATGTGCATCGGTAGACGAATTGTTGGCGGTATAGTTGAAGATGAAAGAACCCGAGTGTTGGCGGCAAAGTTATGGCTGGTGCAGTGAAATCAGCAGATGTGGTGTAGGATGGGTACGTAAGTGGGCAAGAAGTAGATCACAGTAGGTGAGTTGATGATCGAGGTTGCAGTAGGCGAGTTGATAATCGAGGTCGCAATCAGTTGTAGCACTGCAGATGCCGTTAGGAATCGCCGCGGTTCGCGACCATTGAGTACTTCAGCTGGACAGCATCATGCTTGCGGCTAACGGTACTAGACCATACAAAGAAATTGAAATCAATGTCGGGGTTTATTGAGGTAGAGACTACAGAGGTTTGCTCAAGGACTCTATTGACGAATTCAGTTTGGCTATTTGTTTGACGATGGCAGATGTAGCTTGTTTGGATGGTGGTGCGTTGGAATTCTAATAGTGTTTGCCCAAAGGAGGTAAGAAAGATGGGATTGATCTCGCTAATGATACTACGTGACAATAGGAGGTTGACAATGTCAAAGATGGTGAATTTACTAAGAGGGTTGGAGCTGGGTGATGAAATCAATGGAAATTTCTTCCAGGCCTGATGTGGGGGTGAAGGGGTTACAAGAGAAGGTAATGCAGATGAGGGCAAAGATGCAAAGGAAACATACTGAGTGGGCTAATGAGAAGTGCGGAGATGATGGATTTCCAAAGCTTAGAGGTGGGGTAGGAATGGGCGGTCGTGGTGGTAAGCTGCTAGTGATACGGTAATAAGGAAAGTTAGCCATGTGACAGTTGTTGTTCTGAGTTAACAACAAATGGGGACACGACAAATGTAAGTAAGGAGTAAGTCCGGAAATTTGAAGTGTGGAGTGAAAATATTGGATATGTCAAGGAAGACGGCCGACTACAACTTGGTTATCGTGACAAGGTCTATATACTAATATATTAGGCGGTAATAATATCCCAGGAGTTTGTGTACCCATAAGTGTTGTTATGGTGTTTGAAAGGGTTGTTGAAGTGTTGGAGGCATTGATGGTCAACATGAACAAAAAATTAGTGGCCGAGTGGCTAATTACGCCATTTGCGAATAACTTTCACAATGGTGTACATTACTTTCGCATGGGTTGGAGCTGGGTGATGAAATCAATGGAAATTTCTTCCAGGCCTGATGTGGGTTCGGTGAAGGGGTTACAAGAGAAGGTAATGCAGATGAGGGCAAAGATGCGAAGGAAACATACTGAGTGGGCTAATGAGAAGTGCGGAGATGATGGATTTCCAAAGCTTAGAGGTGGGGTAGGAATGGGCGGTCGTGGTGGTAAGCTGCTAGTGATGCGATAATAAGGAAAGTTAGCCATGTGACAGTTGTTGTTGTTCTGAGTTAACAACAAATGGGGACACGACAAATGTAAGTGAGGAGTAAGTCGTGAAATTTGAAGTGTGGAGTGAAAATATTGGATATGTCAAGGAAGACGGCCGACTACAACTTGGTTATCGTGACAAGGTCTATATACTAATATATTAGGCGGTAATAATATCCCAGGAGTTTGTGTACCCATAAGTGTTGTTATGGTGTTTGAAAGGGTTGTTGAAGTAAGTGTTGGAGGCATTGATGGTCAACATGAACAAAAAAATAGTGGTCGAGTGGCTAATTACGCCATTTGCGAATAACTTTCACAATGGTGTACATTACTTTCGCATGGGTGGAGCTAACTTGCATGTTGGAAGGGCTTTTGCCGTTATAGAACTGATACGTACTCGCTACGCCATATCAAGAACTAGGAATACAAACAATAACTTGTATTGCATGAAAGTACTGGATACAACTCAGGAGACACGCTCCCGCCAAGCACCCGGAGGTTGGGTCCTCCAAAGCACTCCTCTCTCCAAAGAGAGCTCAAAAGACTAAGACTCTAAAGGTCCCTAATACTCCTACCCCTCCCCCTTATGTAGATGAGGGAGAGCCGCTTAATACGGAGACACGAAATATTTTAATTAATAAATTTAATCTAATCAATTTTAATAAATAATCGCTAACTAATATTAACCAGTCAAGTAATACTAATTACAAAATATAGAACTTTGCATATGAACATTCAAGGCGGCTCCCATATGCGCTCATGTGGCTCATGCGAGAATGTTGGCTTGGACGGGTGTGTAACAATATTCCGCCCTTGAAAATCGACCTTTTCCCCGAGGCTGAGCTTGAAATATTATTTGGGATCTTGAAGACATTTGGTGGCAGGCAGTGTCTGGAGGAGAGTAGGTAGTCACGGGTGAAGGAATATAAATGTGGATGTTCATAAAACGCAAAAAGAGATATGGGGGTCGTATTGAGTAGCATGGGTTGATGGTGAAAATAGGTGGCATTGAGAGTGTGCGGGAGAATAAAAGTGGCAGGTAGGGTGGGGTTAACAAGGTGGAGAGGGGTAAAGTGATGTGAGGGGAAAGTGTGGGGAAATGGAAAGGTTGGTGTCATTAAAAATAATAATTTGTAGGTGAGAAATTGTTGTTTGGGTGAAAGGGGCCCGCTGGGAAAGGCAAAAAGGGCGAGTGGGAGATGGGAAAAGGAGAAGGGGATGGGCTTTTAGTGGGATCCACGGTGTGAAGAAAATATAGGGAGTGCCGAAGTAATAGTTGACGGGACTAGCGGTAAGGGGCGTGGGCAGCTCGAGGGGACAAAGTTGCAGGAAAGGAAAAGGAAAACGTGGCTACGGCATTCCTGCTGAGAGCATCAGAGCTGGAGAGGGAAGGGAGACGCCAAGAAGCGGGAACATCCAAGGCGAGTATAGCTGCGAAAAATGGGGAGACGCGGGGCTTGATGCTGGGAAGGGACCGAAGAGGGGAGAAAGCCCGGTGTGGCCAAGGGGACGGAGCCAGGACGACGACAGGGAGGTGCGGTACCGGCAGAAACAGCGTAAAAGGACACTGGAGCGGTTGTTGTGGCAAGAATAGGCGATCTAGCGTTGTGCGGGACCAGAGGGGCTCACGAATGTACGGACTACGCCTGTCCCGTCCTTCAACATTTGGGTTGGATCCGAAGCAGCACGCGCGGGAGAGGTGAAATTGAGCAGTGTAGCTAGCAGAAGAGTAGATTGACTGGGTGAGGGGGACGACACGCAAGAGGGCGTGAAGGATGTCGACGACTGCTTGGGCGTTGGATGATGTCGGATGGTGGGCGGTTCGATGACTGAGATGAAGGCGTGGGGATGAGGGACTGGCTGAAACCGTAGCAGGAGACCGTGGTAAAATAGCGGTCAACGATTACCGTCGACAGCAACGGCGGAGGATCCCATTGCGGAGGCCTGAAGACCAACAGAGAAAAAGGATCCATCGAGGGTGGCGAGCTGTTCGCCCAAGTATGCGGGTGGGCCGGTGAACACCTAGAGGTGGGGGTCCTGCTCGGTGGCTGAGTTGGCATGGTGTTTGCGGCAGGACGCCTTCAAGGAGGTTGGCGGCACGCCTGGACCAGCGAGGTTTGATTGAATAAGTTGCACCATGGCGAGGAAGTTGGCGAGCATAACGTCCCACCGATCGAAATGATCATGCAACGAGGCCATGGTGGTAGTCATGTAGTGGAGGGAGGGCAAGTCCGTCGTCGACGATTGAAAGAGCGGTGAGCGTGACAATCCAGCAACGGAGACCACGTCCGAACGGCGGGTCGGACCAATTGATACGTACTCGCTACGTCGTATCAAGAACTAGGAACACGAATAATAACTTACATTGCATGAAAGTACTTGATACAACTCGGGACACGCTCCCGCCAAGTACTCGGAGGTTGGGTCCACCAAAGCACTCCTCTCACCAAAGAGATCCCAAAAGACTAAGACTTCAAAGATCTCTAACACTCCTAAGTCCTAACCCTCCCCCTTATATAGATGAGGATGAGCCGCTTAATACACAGATACAAAATATTTTAATTAATATAATTAATCTAAGCAATATTAATTAACCAGTTAATTAATACTAATTACAAAATATAAAACTCTACGTATGAACATTCAAGGCGTCTCTAATATGCGCTCATGTGACTCATGTGAGGATGTCTGGTCGGATGGGTGCGTAAAAAAGAACACAAGCAGGGAGGGGCACTTGGTGATGAAGGAGACTTTGGAGGAATCTAACCGGATGTCGTATAAGGAAATGTTGCGGTCTAGGAATTCTAGTTAATGGAATGTGAATAAGCATTTGGAGGCTTGGATGTGGAAGAAGTTAGTAAGAAGGATTGAAAGGAACTGAACAAGGTGCTCCAATGGGTGGACAAGGAAGGGTAATAGACTAGAATGTCAACAAAGAACACAAGAACAATGTGGCACATAAATGGACGAGGTTTCATCTATGGCAGCTTGGAATTTGATTGGCATGTTAGTCAGATGAGTATGAAGAACGTTTTTGATAATGTGATTTAGGTGTATGCAAATTCGGTGGGAGTTTGAACATAAATCGAGTTTGGAGAAATAGATGCGCAATAGAATTCGTCTAATAACTCATCAGCGGTGGGAATATGGAAGCAGTAGTGGATGCCTAGATGGTGAAGGCATTTAAGGAACAACATTCGATGCAAAAGAGCAAAGTACTATTTTTTTAAGCACAAACAAGCCAGGAGAAAGGGCAGGTGCTTGGTGCATGTCATTACTGATAAGCATAGGCGAGACTTGGATTATGAGCTGATGTTTCTAGAAGTCGCGATATCAATATGGGCAAGTATTAATGGGTTGGAGTTGGGTTGTATGGCAAGTAATGTGTGGTTGGAACTCGGAGAAGAGGCTAGCGACTATGGGATGTAGGGGTTGCAGTTTGTGAGTAAGACAATGGTATTGGTGATAAGGAGAATTAGTGAAGCAGCGGAGGAATTTTTCAAATCGTGGGCGAGCTAGGACGGTTGTATGATATGGAGGTGACGCAGAACGAATCAACAGGTGACGGACTCACGATGCCCTAGCCATAAAGGTAATGCAGACAATCCCAAATAGATGCAATTGGATCCACGACTAACCTTAAGATGATAATGTCGATGCAGACATGCAGACAAGCAACCAATGAGTAGGAACTTCACGAAACATGCTCTAACTCCAATACGAATGCAACTCTCCAATAATGCAATTATTTCCAACACATAGTTAATTAAAAAGTCAATTTTAAATCTCGCACATTTCATCATAATTAATCGCAGAAGCTCTAGTTAGGTTAAGAAGTAACAATTTCAACTAATTGAAAGTGCAAAAAATTAGTGAGGGGCAATGGGAACACACACTTGCGAGAAATGAAAGAGTCAAATTAATTAAGCTTTGGTAATATTAGCAATAAAAGTGTATCCGTACAAATGTAAAAGATATGAAAATAAATGCTGGTCTTACTAAGTAAGGGGTCGTCGGCGTAGGATTGGAGATCCGGTGATTGTAGGAGTAATGGAAGCAATCCGAGAAGATAAAAGTTGTTGGATGGTGGTCGTCGGAGGAGTGGATGGTTGTTGCAGGTGGATAACCAAGGTTGTTGCAGGTGGATAACCAAGGTTGTTGAAGGCTATCCCATAGGCAGATTTCAAGGGGGTAGAAGGGGGTGTGGACTACCGGGTGGGAGATTAGAGAGGGATTGGTGGGATATTTTACAGGTCGGAGGGGGGGGGGGGGGGGGGTACATCTACAGTTAAATCATCTACATTTAGTATACAATGAACACATGTATTCTTAGTAATATCAAGCTCGAGGAAATTTGACTCAGACTTTCTCATGACAGTGTATGGACCTATTTGTCTAGCACTCTCACTCAAAGATATCCACAATGTGAACCCCTCAAATAATGTTCAAATCATCATTCAACCACCTTCGAACATTTGTTTTCTCATGTGATTACCGACGCAAGTTTTAAAGTTTTATTATTTAATATAACTTTATGTCAGAGTATGTCACACAAAATATGCAGCAGATACAAATGAACAATGATCGACCTGGCAGACTGACAAGACGCAGACTTCATGTAGTGATGAATGTTCCTAAAGATGAGTGGTTTATCTGGAGGTTTTTTGAGCGGGGGTGTAGAAATATTCGCCGAGTGTACGAACATCCAAATGACTACACAGGACATTGATATTGAGTTGTAATATCATGACATATCAAATGTCTACTAAGGGACGTAAATCATCGGGTGGCTTATCGGGTGGACGATAGAAAAATACGGCGTAGACGATGCAATCTCTCGAAGGGATGTCGAGGAACTCAGAGATGAGTCGAATATCTTTCAAAAGGTAAAACTCATCAGGTGGCTCTCCAGGAGGTGTATAAATATGTTCTTCGTGAAAGCGATGATCACTTAAACAAATATCTAAGAGATACACACTAGGGAAACTGCTATCTAAAGAGGATTCATCAGGTGGCTCACCAGAGGATTCATCGGGTGGCTCACCTGGGGGCTAACGGGAGGCTCCTCGAGGAACCCATCAATAGCATAAATGACACTCCAGATGAATGTCGTCAATAATGGTAGTGTCCTTAGGAACATGTGAGATAACCACTATGTTGTCAATAATAGGCTCTAGACTCGCAATCGAATCAGGACTAAGTACTGCAAAATAAAGAGATTCTAAGGAGCATGCACTCGAGACTAGGTCTATGAAAGGTAAAATGACAACTTTTGTGCAAAGAGCAAGGAAAGGGTAAATCACGACAAGCATGTTAGACTGTTCGTGAACACTCCCAGCCAATGTCGTGGGATCTAGGTCAGAAAGTCTACTCAACTAATTCTAGTAGCTCTCAAGAAATGTTCGAAATGAAGGGCAAGCTGGTATGTCTGCTCGAGAGACTTAAAGTAATGATGGGTCAACTCAGTACGTATCTCGGCTCGAAGTCTAGACCGAAATCGGGAAGTGGTCATAGTTGGCTCCTCTTGAATGTCACTCCTCACAACTAACTCATCAAAATGATTTCTATACTCAATGACGGACATGGATCTTTGTCAAAAGGTAAATAATTTCTCGAGCAGGTGCCTCATATATGATGTTGGTGAATATTTATAACACAATCTCCTCTTCATCTCCACCCAACTAATGATGCGGTGAAGACAATCCCACTCACGGATCCTCTCAATGCTAGACCAATATGCTCACGCCTGATCAAGAAGTCTAAATTTCACAAATTTGATGTGACGGTTACCGAACAATTCAAAATAACCGAGATAATATTGCATGTCCACGATCCAATAGCTAAAAGACTCGGGACTCGACAAACCATTAAATGGTGGAGCAACTGAACGAAACCTACACTCGAGATCTCTCTCGAAACGATGATCATAGTAGTCGGCATCCCTAAGATAATCGCATTGTGTTGAAGTGTTAACACAATCCTTACATGTGAGGGATTGAGGATGAGTATGATCATCATAGGAGTATAAAGACTTCCCAATAGAGCCACTACGAGGTTGAGTATAATCGTATTCGTGTCAAACAAATAAAGGAGAAAGGTGACGGCGGTAACTAGTCATAGATGCTTATAGACTCTAGTACTGCGTAGCAAGAAAAAGTCAGAACCTGAGATTCTGATACCAACTGACGCAGGACGAATCTACAGGTGACAGACTCGCGATGCACTAACCCTAAATGTAATGTAGACAATCCCAAGCAGATGCAAATGGATCCACATTCCACAACTAACCATAAGATGATAATGTTGATGCAGATATGGAGGCAACAAGCGACCAATGAACGGGAATTTCACGACACATGCTTTAACACTAATGTGAATGCAACTCTCCAATCATGCAATTATTTCGAACGCATAGTTAATTAAACAAGGAAATTTTAAATCTCGTGCATTTCATCACAATTAATCGCATAAGTTGTAGTTAGGTTAAGTAATAGTTGCAACTAATCGAAAATGCTAAAAATTAGTGAGGGGCACTGAGAACACACACTTACGAAAAATGAAAGAGTCAAATTAATTAACCTTGATAATATTAGCAATAAAAATGTATTCGTACAAATGTAGAAGACATGAAAATAAATGCGGGTCTTACCAAGTAAGGGGTCGTCATCATATGATTGGAGATCAGGTGATTGTAGGAGTAGTGGAGGGAATCCGAGAAGATAACGATTGTTGAATGGTGGTCATCGGAGGAGTGGATGACTGTTGCAAGTGACTGACCAAGATTGTTGGAGGCTATCACATGGGCAAATTTCAAAGAGGTGGGGATGTATGGTTGGGCCATGAAGTATGGAGCGGTGCATAGGGGCGTGGATTGTTGGGTGAGGGATTAGAAGGGGGATTGTTTTAGAGTTCGGGGGTTGGAAATGGGGAGTGGGCTGGAAGCAATAAATAGTGGATTGCCTGAGCCAGGGAAGTGTGGCGAAAGCAGGGGATTAGTGGGAGACATGTGGGAAAGTTGGTTGGGTTGCCAAGTGGGTGACAACTGAGATATAAAGGAAAAAATGGAGGGAGAGGGTGGTTGAGAAGGGCTCTGGTTGAAGAGGTTGGGGTTATGGAAGACTGGAGGAGGAAGGAGGCGGCAGACTACGGTTGGGTGTGAATCCATTGAATGGGACGTCGGGATCCGACGGCTGGAGTGCATGGAACGTGAGCTGGGGGCTAGGACGACAGTAGACGGGGGAGTAGGCACCCCGGATGCAGAAACCTATGGCGTTGCACCGCAAGTAGCTCTTGGCGTCACACCGAGAGCGGAGATCGAGCGGATATGTCGACCTAAAGTATTGATCCCTTTCTGTCAGTTGTTGGTAATATATAAAGATAGGGATTATGTTACATGATCTGATGGCCCAAATCGGTTAATCACATTACTTGACCTAGTTCCCAAAATGTGTCTGAAAATTAAAAAATATACCTAAGAAAATGCAGAAAAATGAACCTGAGGCGATCACGGTCTCCGATCGTCCACCTGAAAATAAAAAAACATCGACTCAATCATCGTCTTCAATGTCGCGTAAACGATCTCCATCAGGAGGTCGACTAAAGTGTCTCTTTGAAGGGGAATGGGGTTGTCATGTTGTAGAAAGTTCTTAGTGGGTTGTGAGTAGTATAAGGTGATAGGGCCTAGTTGTTGGATCCACGGTACACCAAGAATTAAGGTGGTATTGTAGTGGGGTAGGGAATATAAGTATTAAGTACTGGGAAAAGTTGAATCATGAGATTGTGAGGGGTCTTGGGTGCAAATGTCGATGCAAGTGACTTAATCGTCGCCGCCCACCATGAAAAATGAGTTAATGAGTCAAAATGAGAGGTGGAGATATTTGGTGATGAGTACTTTGATAAAGTGGTGAGTGTTGTCACCATAAATATTGAGCTCTTAAAGCCCATAATGTGTAGGTTGCCAGGTGAGTGGTGGATGATGAGGGCGTGGACAGATAATTTTGTTATGGGGGTGTGGGTTCAGTTGTGGTGTCCAAAGAATGATCCTTCATAAGATCGAGCAATATTTCAATCGGGAAGCAGATAATGCATAGGATACGAGATGAGGAGTGGATGATGAGAGCGTGGAGGGATAATTTTGGTTGTGGGGTTGTGAGTTCAATTGCGATGTCTAAAGAATGGTGGTACGCACTAAAATAGATTGTACTAGAATGTATAACACGACAAAATGGTAAGATAAGCTCGCACCAAAATCTTAAGGGTTGCTTACCCCTAAGAGCCTATTCTAAGGAGAGATTTAAAGTCTACATTGCAAGATCCCTTCTAGGACATTCTCTCCTTATATAGGGAGAGGGCACTAACATTAATTACCAAAATACCCTTTGTACACAATATAATAAACAGAACGCTCCCATACGGGAGATCAGGATCTCCCCTTGTCAAGAAACGATCTTCCGAATATGTACGTCGACGCATATGTGTATCAATACTTTGCTTATCAAAATCAAATTTATCCTCAAGAGAGAGTCCGCGTGGGATCACCGTCGAGCTCATGATCTTCGAAGTCAGCCAAGGTAATGTTTTCCTCTTCAGTGGCAAGGAGTAGGGAAGTAAGGTTGTTCGCAACAAAAACAAGTGCTTTGGTGGCGAAGGTCAAGGTAATCTTGGTTGGAGAGGTAGTGTGGTGGGGATTTGGCATTGGTAGTGAAACTGGAAGTGGTGAATGGAAAAGAGATACTAACAGAATCTGTGGTGAATGAGCTTCATAGAACTGTAGGTCATGTGTCTGCTTGAGTGGTCCAACATGCGACCACGAGTGGGAGGCCAGAATGTTATAGTGATTCGAGACCACGGGTACACTGTAAATTTTGCTTCCACAAAGCGGGCTTGCTAGATAGCCAAGGTGAGCGTGTTCAGACTCAGAGTGCGCAGGAGAGCACAGATGTGAGATTGCAAATCATGCCTTAAGTAGCCCAGGTAATGGGTCATGGGTAATCTTGGGACATGACATGTCAACTCCACAAACCGTCCATGTAAGCCTTCGTTGAGTCGACTTGTTGAACTGCGCAGATATGCTCAAAGACATTCCCAAGGCGGCGCGTGTCGCCGCGCAAGATTGACGAAGCCAATGCATTCAATGAAGGGTGATCTCTACATATAAATCATCGTTGGGAGTACATTGTTATCTACCATAGTGATTTGTAACTCAAACGATTATTCCGCCTATGTGGTCCAACATAAGAGGCCGAATCCATCAAATAAGGGCACCACCGCCATGCGGAAGTGTGAAAGGTGTGGGCGGAGAGAGAGCTAAGGAAGCCTATCATATGGCTCAACCGTGCTACCGAGGTACGTCATATTGATAGTGCAAACTCGGTTATCGAGGACGAGGGTCCTTGGTTAATCATTGAGTGGCCTCATTGCAGAATTTTCAAGATGTCGGTAAGGGCGAATTCTTTTTCATCTATGCGGGAAGAAAAAATGCTCACAAAAACGCTCCACCTCTTCAAGATAATTTTTCAAGACTCGTATCAAGGGCATTCACCAAACATAGACACTTGGTTATGGATCGCAGCACTAGAGAGGAACAACAACGAGAGAGAGAGAGTGCTATTGATAGGCGGTGTACCACCGCAGTCGATCCTTGTCGAGAAGCAACCAACCAATGGTGAGCGAGAGGCTCTAGTGCAGTAGGGTCGGGCATGAACGAGGGAGTCAACTAGAGTGGACTGTAGGACATAGGAAGTTGTTGGGGAGGGTGTGGTCGTGTGTCAAAAGGAGGGATAACATAAAGAGACCTTGTCTGCGTGAGCCAGTTACTATGTTGTGAGTCCGTCAAAAGGTTGTTGGCCGAACGATCATTCCTCTGTGGTTGGGTGCGAGAGCGGAGGAAGAGATGGAAGGAGAATTCCCATGAGAGTTATGCGAGAGCGTTGTATGTTCGTAGAGGCGCGGTTGGTCGATTCCACTTACGTAGAGATGTGGTTGGGTACACGAGTGGGGACAGAGAATCAAAAGTAGGGCCCCTGTGATCACCAGATGTGAGCTTTAAGTGGCAATACATGTGAAGGACAGAAGCTGCTAGATCAGAAGGAGGGGTTATTGCGGCCTACGGTTAGTCAAGGAGATGAAGGCAAGTCTGAACACGATACAATCGTGAGGTATGCTCGAGCTAAGATAATGAAGGTTGGTTCCCCCTAAGAGTCCTCTTCAAGGAGAGATTTTTAGTCTAAACTCTAAGATCTCTTCTAAGACTCCTCATTTCTTCTTATATAAGGAGGGGACACTAACATTAATTACCAATATACCCTTACTAAATGATATAATTAATGGGACGCTTACGGATGGTCAATAGAGATCTCTACTTGCCGAGAGGCGGTCTTCCAAATACGTCTATATGGCTTGCATATGTATCAAATAGCCACTCTTAAGATCGAGGGTTTTTATATTGCAACATAACCACAATGAAACTTACCGTCGCAGTTGAAGTAGATGCATTTCACTCGAGGATTTTGAATTTTTGTGGGTGTCTTGCGGCTTATGAGAATAATGTTTGGGTTGGTGGCTTAGTCTATTGCGGGTGAATGGGCAACAGAAGGTTTGACGAATTATTTGTGAAGGGTGGTGTCAAGGGCACATGAGTGAGAGGATATTGACAAAGTAATTGTTGGAAAGGACATAAAGTAAGGCAGCGTAGGTTAACAAATTTATCCTTTTGTGACCGTGTAAGGCCGACTCCTTGGGACAAAGTATTGGGTTAAAAGGAATCTACATCGCGGTGAATGTCGACGCGGAGTCTCGATGAGAAACAGCTTAATAGGTCGGTGGTATGGTTATTGAGAGATTCGGATGCACCTTGGTAGGTATAAACCGTGATGGATTCAGTGAGTTTGGCGAACACATCTCAGTCGCCAACTTGCGGAAAATGACGTATCGAGGGGCATGGTGAGTGCTTCCCTAAAAGAGAATTTTTTGTTGGTGTGCATGAACTGGAACTAAGATAGGTTGGGTTTTCCATGTAGAAGGAAGTGATGTAATGCACTGCTCGCCTTGGATGCAGTGGTAGATGAAAAATTTGGTGGATTGAAGATCCAATCAAGTGGCTCGGTTGCTTCAAAATGGAGAAAATCAAGGGATGTGAAGCGGGCTTATAGGTTGGAGTTATGGTGTAGAGTTGGATGAATATGGTAGTGGGATAGCTGTTGGTTAATGGTATCTTTCGGTGAGGAGGAGGCCAAGTGTGGTACTGTGGTGACTGCTTGTTGTTGGATAGTTGGGCATAGTGTCCTTCGAGGTAAGGATGGTGTGGAGCAGAGCAATGAAGGTGGTGAAGATGTGGTCAAACTCAATGTTGAAGGTGCGTTTGGTAATTGTTCTCTGTAGTGACTTAGAAGAGTGGCAATGGAGCGTGGATCAACAGGGAGCTGGCCGATTATAAATGCGATACAATCAATCAAAAGCAAACTTTACATTACAATACAGTAGTTCAGGTTTTTCATCGGTATCAAGTCAACTGAAGCATCGACGACATATCAAATTCTATGAGCTCTGATCACGAATGCTGACAGGAAAGATCAAACACAATCTCTTCACTTCCCCTCCCATTAGTATGACCGAATTGACTATGCTCCCTTCTACAGTTTTCACTTTAAGATTGTATCGTTACCTTGAGACGGATTTAAGCTCTCTCTTTTTCGAAAGAGTTGAATCCGAAGTCCTGAATCCTTCCAACACAATAAATAAATAAAATAAACAAGGAAAACCTACTTAGCTTGTGCCAAACACCAAAGCATCACCTGAATGTACGGAGTCAAGAGCGACAGTTGAAGGGCCCAACCGAACTGGACTCCAGCACCGACCATCGAGCCAAGAATCAACCTCTTCAAGCTGCTTCCCTGGTTCCCGAAGGGCTGCGACGCCGGAGAATCGAAATGCGATGACGTAGACGGAGGGGACAGCGGGAGAGTCGTCTGAGTCCTACCGGCGCCCCAGTTGTCAATCTCGTCATCGAGGCAGACTAACTCGAGCTCCGCCTCGTTAAGCTGCCGGTACGGCACGCGGATCGAGACCGCGCCGTCCGTCCCGCCACCGATCGGTTTTCCAGATCCGAACATGCCGACAGGAATTAGCACAGAATCGAGAATGAGATCGCAATGGTGCAGTTCGGATGGATCTAGGGTTAGGATTTTGGGAGTTGCGAGATCAAAAGGGGGGCGGTTAAGGTTTGGGGGAAGGGGTTCTTCCTCACCTTCTCAAGCGTCAATTTTCGCCGTTTGGAAGATATGCAGCTGGGAGGGAAGCGACGACTCACCGCCAAGCAAACAGGTGTGCCCGTGTGGGACCTTCTGCAGTACGCTGACGTGGTGCTTCGTCGGCAGGAAATCAAACCTTTGACTTCACGGAAGGTCATCACTATATTCACTACACACGCGATGATAATTACCGATTGGCCCCTGGGTTTATTTTAGGCATAATCCTTATTTTCTACAGCTCTTATAGCTTTATACTAAATTTGAAATATAAGCACATTTTAATTAGATATGCGCAGTTCTTTGCTATGTGCAGCCCCTGAACAGCTGCATGTATTCTTTGCTATGTGCAGACCCTGAACAGCTATGTGCAGCCCCTGGTCGCATGCCATTTTGATATTCATAGCCCAACAAAAAAAATTCATATCCAGATTTCTAAATAACAACTAACATATTACACTCTTTCAATAACATATTACATTTCTTCAAATTCAGCTCGATAAGACCTCTCTTGCTTACGGAGATGCTATCGAAGGATATTCAAAGTGTTGAGGTTCCTTTTACATGGTTTATGCGCAAATGAAGTTTTGAAATATATCATTACATTTTTAATAAGACGATTGATATAAACACATCTTAATTAGATATACGCAGTTCCTTGTTATGTGCGGCCCCTGAACCGCTGCATATACACCATTTTGATATTCGTGGCCTTCCAAAAAAATTCACCTTCGGATTTCTAAATAGCTACTAACATATTACACTCTTTCAATAACATATTACACTTCTTCAAATTCAGCTCAGTAAGTCCTCTCTTGCTTACAGAGATGCTAACGAAGGATATTCAAAGTGGTGAGGTTCCTTTTAATGGTTTATACAAAAGATATAGTTTTGAAATATATCATTGCATTTTTAATAAGACGATTGATATAAACTCATCTTAATTAGATATATACAGTACTTTGCTATATGTAGCCCCTAAATCGTTGAGTGTACACTATTTTGATATTCGTAGTTACCTAAAAAAATTTCATATTCAGATTTTTAAATAACAACTAACATATTACACTCTTTCAATAACATATTACACTTCTTCAAATTCAGCTCGATAAGACCTCTCTTGCTTACGGAGATGCTATCGAAGTATATTCAAAGTGTTGAGGTTCCTTTTACATGGTTTATGCACAAATGAAGTTTTGAAATATATCATTACATTTTTAATAAGACGATTGATATAAACACATCTTAATTAGATATACGCAGTTCTTTGCTATATGCGGCCCCTGAACCGCTGCATATACACCATTTTGATATTCGTAGCCTTCCAAAAAAATTTCACCTTCGGATTTCTAAATAGCTACTAACATATTACACTCTTTCAATTGTTAGGATCGTGACACCTCACACGCGCATGGATCGTCCGGAACCCGCCACGTCGGCGATTCGTGGGGGTAGTCAGAGGAGAATATTGATTCTATTCTCGAACCGACTTTAATGGCATTATTCCAGTTTTGGAATGGCTCCTGGATCGCCATTGATGGAGCGTTTATTCATTAAATGGAAACTTATTATTCTCTCCTACGCATCAGATCTCTCTCTAGATATATTCACTTATATGGCTGATTGGCTGCCATATATATTTGAGATTTGAATTATTCCGTAACTGATAGAAGGGCAGAGAGAAGGTGTTGTGCAATAATAGAAATAAGAAAGCCATATATATTGATGCGTACTCATATTTATAACCCGGTTTAGGGTGGTTAGTGGGCGTTTTTCCAAACCCCCACTACCCCCACTTCCTCCATCATGTCCGGTCAAACGGTCAACTCCACTACGGCGTAACCGCCACTCGGCGTAACCGCCACTCGGCGTAACCACCCACTACGGCGTAATCACTCACTACGGCGTAACCACCACTACGCGTAACCGCTCACGAGAGGCAAACCGCCGAGCCCAATCCGGGCTAACCGCCGCCTCCTCTCTCTCGAGAGGGGGCCGGCCGCCGGCCGCCGCCCCCTCCGTCGAGTGGGCCGGCCGGCCTTGGACGACCCCTCCTTGGAGGGGGTCGGCCACGACCACCCCCTCCCTCGAGGGGGTCGGCCGCCCCCTCTCCTTGGAGGGGGTCGGCCTCGGCCGCCGCCCCCCTTGAGGGGGCCGGCCGCCCCTCCCTCTTCGAGGGAGGGGGTCGGCCGCCCCCTCCTCGGAGGGGGTCGGCCCGGCCGGCCGCCCCTTCCTCGAGGGGGCCGGCCTCGGCCGCCGCCCCCCTTGAGGGGGCCGGCCGCCCCTCCCTCTTCGAGGGAGGGGGCCGGCCGCCCCCTCCTTGGAGGGGGTCGGCCCGGCCGGCCGCCCCTTCCTCGAGGGGGCCGACCTCGGCCGCCGCCCCCCTTGAGGGGGCCGGCCTCGGCCACCCCTTCCTTGGAAGAGGAGGTCGGCCGCCCCTCCCTCCTTGAGGGAGGGCGGCGGTCGGCCCTTCTTCCCCGCGAGGAAGAGGGCCGCCGCCACCGCCACCCATTTTTGGGATTCCGGCGGTGGCCGGCGCCGCCGCTCCGGCGAGGTAACCGTCTGGCGGTTACCAAACCGCCCAATCATGAAAGGGTCGCATATGGGTCGTCCGATCTTTCTATTTCCCTATTTATTTAATTGCTTATTTAATTTAAAGCGCTATCCGCACACCATAACCACCGTAACTACCCCGAAATCCTATAAATAGGACCCCAGGGGTCTTCATTTGGATCAGACACTCTCTCTCTGGGAAATCTCTCTCTCTTTCTCTCTCTACAGGAATCCTACCACCGGGAAATCCTCCTACGTGCCTCCTCCGTTCCGCGGAAGTGAGCATCGTCCGTTCCGCCGACGCGAGCACCGTGCACACTCTGCTCCAACGCGTGCACACCCTCAACGTGTGCACTCTTCCCCAAGGTTCGCACTCTCCCAGTGCGCTTCGAGGCTCTCACCCAAGGCAAAGCTTAGAGCACAAGTGAAGCCACGATCCTGGAGGAGTCCGGTCCAGAGACTGAAGAGTCCAGGACTTAGAGAATTTTCCCAAGTTACCCAGCATCGCGAGAGGTGGCCTGTCACCCTCCGAACATCTCTCTCACTCAAGATTGTAAAGAGGCGCGGCCTGTCGCCCTCTATTTCTCTAAAGGCTGTAACCTCCCGCAAAATAGTGAAGTTTAGTCGGCACAGCTCCGACGACGTGGTTTTTCACCCCGCCTTGGGGTTTTCCACGGTAAAAAGTCTCCTTGTCCATTGCCGTCCACATTAACTGATTGCGCGCACCGGCTCGACTCTCGAGCTAAGGCGGTCGATCTAGACCGGACCGCGGAAGAGCCGTGTGCGACCCACAACAGTTTGGCGCCGTCTGTGGGAAAGGTGTTCCCCAAAGCTCTGGAATTCGGAAGACAGTATCCCATCACAGTGATACTCATGTCCGACGGAAATGGCAAGAAAGACAGCTCGTACCACCGAAGAGCCTGCTCACGAAGGGCAGCCTGGATCTGCGCCCTCGCTCTCAGGCGTCAACATCGCCCCCGCTGGAGAAGTGGTCGCCACGCCTATGGCGGCCATGGAGGAGCGAATGAACCGACTGGAAGAATTCCAAACCGAGATGCTCCTGCTCCTCAGGAACGCCGCAGCACCGCGTGCTCCCAATCTGCCTTCACAACCGAACGATGTACCACCTCCGGCAGAGAGCCAACCCCGCGGCGGGTACACCGCCGACGTACATCACGTTGCGAGAGATGGGCAGTCTGACACCTCTAGTTCCACCCATCCGCTTCACCACCAACATTCGGCGGCTACAGTCCCCGACCAGGAGATGAGGAGAATCACGCGGGAGAAAATCCGTGAGGTGGTGGCAGAAGAATGCAGACATCTGGGGCGGACCCCCGCCTATGCTCGGGGGGCACTTGGACGAGGATCCCCGCTGACTCCCCAGATCCTAGCTTACCCGGTCCCTCATGGGTTCAAGCTGCCCAGCGTGGAAACCTTCGACGGGACCAACGACCCCCTCGAGCACATCAACCACTTCGCAACTGTAATGCGCATTTACAATGCTAGTGATCAACTCATGTGCCAAGTCTTCCCAGCGACACTCAAGGGGCAGGCCCGGACGTGGTTCCACTCGCTTAAAGAGGGGGTGATCAACAGCTTCGTCAAGCTGACCCAAGTGTTCGTCGAGCAGTTTGTGGCGAACAGAAGAGTCGTTCGGGATCCCTCCCACCTCTCCGGAATACGTCAGAACGAAGGAGAAACGCTTAAGGACTTCTTCCGCCGATTCACCACCGAGGCTCGACAAATCCCCGGAGTAGACCCAGAGCTCTTACGAGGGGTTTTCCTTGGCGGACTCCGACCCAGCGGTTTCTACTCGACTCTGATGAGGGAAACCGTCCCAAGCTATCCCGACCTCATCCACCGGATAGAGGCTCAAATTGCAGCTGACGAAGCGATAGAGGCTCATCGCCAGCAGCTCGAGGGAGGACTAAAGAGAAAGAAGGAAGAACTGAACACGTGGCAGCCGGAAGAACATCGGAACAATGCCCGACAACAAGATCGGCGCGGCAACAAAGGATCCAACGCGTATCGAGAGTATGCGCCACTCAACAGTTCTCGTGCTAACGTGCTTTATGCGATTCAGGACAACCCGGCGCTGCGAAGGCCGCGGGAAATCCAGCCGAACAAAGGAGATCCCTCGAAGTACTGTGAGTTCCACAGAGCACCAGGGCACACAACGGAGGAGTGCATAAAGCTCAAGGATGAAATCGAGCGCCTCATCCGTCAAGGCGTCCTCGGAAGGTTCATACAGGACCGTACCCGGAACCAGCCACCAGCCCCCCAAGGGGGCCCAGGGAACAGAGAAATAGTAGGGATCGTAGAGACCATCTACGGATCACCTTACGACACAGTCAACTCCATCGCCGAGCACGAGGAATGGGGCAAAGACCGAAGCGTTCAAACCTCGGGGACAATCTCCTTCGGGGACAAGGATCTCAAGGGGCTGCTCACGCCGCACCAAGACCCCCTGGTCATAAGCGCAGAGATAGGAGATCCCAGCTTCCGCGTCAAAAGAATACTGATCGACAATGGTAGTTCGGTGAACGTCATCTTCATGACCGCTCTCCAGGGAATGAAGATCCCGAGGGAAAGGCTTCAGCAAGCCGCAGGGCCCATTCACGGATTCAGCGGAAGCCCGGTCCCCGTTGAGGGGACCATCTCCCTCCCAGTAACCTTGGGAGAGTTCCCGAAGCAGGCAACTCACAACGTTCAGTTTGTGGCAGTTACAATGGAATCACCGTACAACGTGATCTTCGGTCGTCCGCTCCAGGTGGCATTTGGGGCAATCCCGTCCATCCCGCACCTCGCCATGAAATTTGTCACCCCCGCCGGGGTAGGAGTCGTTCGCGGAGACCAAGAGACGGCACGAGCATGCTACCTACAGCAAGTGCAGCCCAACGTCCGAGCAACCTCACACGCCGGCACTTCAAGCACTAGATGAACAACCTCCTCGGCCTCATCTTTTATCTTATGAACTAATGTTTGTGTTATGAACAACAACAAAACTCAAAGGTCGCAAGTAGCCACTTGCACATGAACCGTCATTTCGTTATATATGAACATATGCTTGCTCGTTCTCCTGGCTTAGTAAATGCATGGCTATTCTCAGAGCCAATTTACTTACAATCGCGCGCAATCGAGCATACGCAAAATCGCATTATCTCCAAGGATGGATCCTCGGGAGCTCCGTATCAATACAGCAAATAGCGAGCAAGCGACAGGACCCTCGGTCCTTCCTCAAAGGCAAGGTCGGTCAAGGGATCGTACCTACACCTGTATAAGACGGGCGACCGGACCCTTGGTCCTCGTCTAAGACAAGCGGCAGGACCCTCGGTCCTTCCTTGGTGGCAAGGTCGGTCAAAGGATCGCACCTACACCTATAGAAGACGGACGACCGGACCCTCGGTCCTCGTCTAAGACAAGCGACAGGACCCTCGGTCCTTCCTTGGTGGCAAGGTCGGTCAAAGGATCGCACCTACAGCTGTAGAAGACGGACGACCGGACCCTTGGTCCTCATCTAAGACAAGCGACAGGACCCTCAGTCCTTCCTTGGAGGCAAGGTCGGTCAAAGGATCGTACCTACACCTATCTCAGTGGACGACCGGACCCTCGGTCCTCGTCCAAATCAAGCGACAGGACCCTCGGTCCTTCCTTGGATGCAAGGTCGGTCAAAGGATCGTACCTACGCCTATCCTAACGGACGACCGGACCCTTGGTCCTCGTCTAAGACAAGGGACATGACCCTCAGTCCTTCCTTAAAGGTAAAGCCGGTCAAAAGACCGCACCAACACCTATCTCAACGGACGATCGGACCAACGATCCTCGCCCAGAACAAGAAATAGAGACTCAACTCTTCTTGAGCAAGTTCGGTCAAAGGACTGCTACTACGCCAATCAAGACAAATAAAACCACCACGGAGCTCATTCACAATCGCACCTTCCCAGGTGTCCTTTTAAACATGTCATCACAAAAACAAAATAAGATGATGTACAAACCCGGTCAACAAACGAGGACAGATATCACGACAAACATAAAAACACGCGAACGACACACAACTGGGCATAAGTACAAAGATACAAATGGCTATGCGTCAGACGCTGATCTCGCCCTCCGAGGCATCGACATCATCTTCGGATAGGTCGTCGATCCCAAGGCCCTCAACGTCCACACCACAGACTCTAGCAATTAGGCGGAAAGCCTTCGCCGCACCTCGACGGAAGGCGATCTCACGCTCATCTTCCAGTTGTGGCTCCACATCTGAGCTCCAGATCTCACCACGGATCTCGTCGGCAAAGGTCACGCGATCCTGCTCGTAGTCAAGCGAGTCCCGGTACTCAGCAACCCCCGCAGCCTTTAACTCGGCAATCCGCTCCTGTGACGAAAGGCGCCCCACCTCTATCTCCAAACGAGCAACGTCTTCAAGGGCCGCCACCCGAAGGCGGGCGAACTCGTCAGCCTGCTCCTTCTCAGCACGAAGCTCCCCCTGTAACTGTCTGAGCTCGGCGCGCAGACCTGCCTCAACCTGGCTGAATCGCGACGTATCGCGCTCCCATCTACCCCTGGAAGTCAACAGGGACTCTTGGGACTCCCGGAGCTCCCTCTGAAGCTGCTCATGGCTATCCTTCAGACCAATGTAATGGTCATTCCAGGTATGGGCGATACTTGTCTGGACACCAATCTGCAAGAGACAAGAAAATGCTCAGAACACGAACGACATTAAAAGGGGAGAAGAAAGAGGATCGAAATCATGCTAACCGCAGCTTTCATCGCCTCCAGCGATGACGATACTCATACTCCCTTTACCGGGCGCCGGCGAGGGACCTCATCAGGAACTCGGGGGGGGGGGGGGGGGGGGGGGGGGGCAGGAGACTCGAGTACCTCCACATCTGAAACATCGGGCGCACCCGTGGCCTGAGACTCGCCAACCGCCACATCCTCTGCTTGCTCTCCCCCTCTGTCTGGGGATCGAGGGGCCGAAGTGTGATCAACATTATGGAAGACAAGGCGCCTCTTCGTCCCACAACCCAAAGGAGCCGCAGCAGAACGTCCTGCGTCGGTAGACATCCCGCAGAGAAGCAAACGCTTCTCCTCCACGCCCTTCGACAGGTGAAAAAGGGCCTTCGATAGCGAACCCGCGTCCATAAGGCCAAGCACCGGGGCAAACTCATGCTCTCGTCCAGAAACTCTGCGACTACGACCTGGAAGCGATCTCCATTCCTCGGGAAGAGACCAGGAATTGCGAACGTATCCGTATAAGGTATTCCCATGCCGTCGATCAACGCAACTTTCAAACCTGAGCCAGCGCTTGTTGCTGTGAACCTCGATGCGTCCACCACTATCTGATTCCGCAAAGCACAACTCGCGGAATAAGTCCAACGAAATCCGGGACCCGTGCTCTCGAAAGAAGGCGGCCAAACCAATCACCCGCATCATGCCCAACGGCGTGTACTGAAAGACCGGACACGCAAAGAACCTCAGAATCTCCACCACCTCCTCGCAAGGAGGCAGGCGAAAGCCAGATCGGAAAGAAGAGTCGCATATGGTCATCCATCCGGACGGAGGATTTTGGGCCCGCTCTTGGACCCCCGGCACCCTGATCTCCAAGTCGTCGGGTATATTGTACCGCTTCCTCCAGACAGCAATACCCTCGACATTCAGAAAAGAGCGACCTCTCATTGGGCGCCTGGAACCTCCACGCTTGGATCCCTGCAAGAATAAAGCAGAAAAATAAGATCAGAATCGGCCAACGTTAGCCCCTACACTCCCGCGCGCATTCACTGCGAGCATGCACGCTCACACGCCCACGCACGTTCACCGCAAGCACACGCACCCGCGCGGGATCGCCCGGAGCACGCGCACCACGAGCGCGCGCACCCGCGCACTCGCGCGTGCTCGCTCGGAGAGCGCGCGCCCGCGCGCGCTCGCCCGCGCGCGCTCGCCCGGAATGCGCGCACCCGCGCTCGGCCGCGCGCGCGCGAGCACGAGCGCGCATCCGCGCGCGCTCGACCCGAGCGCGCGCGCGCTCGGTCACCCAGTGCGCGCGCGCGCCCGCCCGGAGCGCGCGCGCCCGCGCGCGCTCGCCCGTGGCGCGCGCTCACCCGGGGAGCGCGATCGCCCGGGGAGCGCGATCGCCCGGGGCGCGCGCTCGCCCGGAGAGCGCGATCGCCCGGGGCGCGCGCTCCCGCGCGCCCTCCCCCGGGGCGTGCACGCTGTTGGGAGCGATAGCCCGGGGCGCGCCCATTTGCACCCCGGCGGCACTCCGCTCACCGCACTCGTTTGGGGTGCTCCGCTCCTTCTCCCACGACCTATCCCCGCGATGGATTCACTTACCTCGCGAGCAATCTCCTCGCATCCCGCCATGATGGAAACAAGCATCCGTAAAGACCTTCTCCTCCTTAAGCCGAGCGTTCTCCCCGTCAAAGGTCTTGGGGGGGCAATTGATGCGTACTCATATTTATAACCCGGTTTAGGGTGGTTAGTGGGCGGTTTTCCAAACCCCCACTAACCCTGTAACGCCCCTGATTTTCGTCAATTATTTTACGTACCCTCTGTGACGTAATTTTGGCGTAAGGGCGTTATGTCAGCTCGTCTGGTAGTGTTTCGGGTTTTAGCCTAGTGAAAGCTTGTGATTTAGGTCAAGCGTGCGAGATTTCGCGTCGTTT
Source organism: Dactylorhiza incarnata (assembly GCA_033032865.1). Classification (NCBI taxonomy): domain Eukaryota; kingdom Viridiplantae; phylum Streptophyta; class Magnoliopsida; order Asparagales; family Orchidaceae; genus Dactylorhiza; species Dactylorhiza incarnata. Next base: position 552,381 of record JAWHQI010000305.1, on the reverse strand, counting down.
CGAGTTAAAGTGAAGATCTTGGGTGGATATCAAGATTTTAGCTTCGGGAGGCTTTATCCGGAGTTTGGCTCGTCAGAATTGAATTCTGACTTTGCCGTTGGATTCGTAGCGCCGTGTTTCAGTTAGGGTGCGAATTTCGTAGAAATCCGAGGTGTTTTGGTCGCCCTCGCAGTTTAAGTAGGTTGGGGAATTAATTAATTAATTAAATAATAAATTTAGGTTATATATAAAGCCAAAAAAAATCCCTTTTCCTATTCATCTTCATTTTCCTCGATCAAAAGAAGCCGCCGAGGGTTAGGGCGAGAGCGGAGCTTCGGAGAGCTTTCAACCGGCGATTTCTAGGGCTATAGTGGTCGGAATCGAGTTTGGTTTGAAGATTTGGAAAGCTCTCGGCGAGATCTTCGTCTTAGTGGTAAGCTTGTTCTTCTTCGTGGAAGTTTTGGAGTTATGGAAATGACCTAACTCTTCCTTTCGGTCCTTAGCGCTCCAGGTCTTCGTGCTCGGGAGTTACCTTGGCTTTCGGAGCGGAGCTAGGCGAGTTTTGCAAGGTTAAGGCAAGTGGTTTCTTCCTCTTTCTCTCTTGATTCTTTTGACGGTTGGTTTGCTCGTTTTGAGCTCTTGTCATGCTAATTAGCAAGAGTTTTGGGTGTTTGGTGTAGTAACTTATGATTTAGAACCTCCCCTTGATTTTCTCCTCCTCAGTCTTTGCCTTTGGATGTCTCGAGACATGACTGTCTTTGCCTTTGCATGTCTCAAGACATGGCTGTCTTTGCCTTTGCATGTCTCGAGACATGGCTGTCTTTGCCTTTGCATGTCTCGAGACATGGCTGTCTTTGCCTTTGCATGTCTCGAGACATGGCTGTCTTTGCCTTTGCATGTCTCCAGACATGGCTGTCTTTGCCTTTGCATGTCTCAAGACATGGCTGTCTTTGCCTTTGCATGTCTCGAGACATGGCTGTCTTTGCCTTTGCATGTCTCAAGACATGGCTGTCTTTGCCTTTGCATGTCTCGAGACATGGCTGTCTTTGCCTTTGCATGTCTCAAGACATGGCTGTCTTTGTCTTTGCATGTCTCAAGACATGGCTGTCTTTGCCTTTGCATGTCTCGAGACATGGCTGTCTTTGCATTTGCATGTCTCGAGACATGGCTGTCTTTGCCTTTGCATGTCTCAAGACATGGCTGTCTTTGTCTTTGCATGTCTCAAGACATGGCTGTCTTTGCCTTTGCATGTCTCGAGACATGGCTGTCTTTGCCTTTGCATGTCTCGAGACATGGTTGTCTTTGCCTTTGCATGTCTCAAGACATGGCTGTCTTTTGCCTTTGCATGTCTCAAGACATGGCTGTCTTTGCCTTCGCATGTCTCAAGACATGGCTGTCTTTGCCTTTGCATGTCTCAAGACATGGCTGTCTTTGCCTTTGCATGTCTCAAGACATGGCTGTCTTTGCCTCTTTGATGTCTCAAGACATGGCTGTCTCTGTCTTTGATGTCTCAAGACATGACAGTCTCTGCCCTTTGGATTTCTTCTGGATTTCTCGTGAAATGTCATACCTGCACTCTTTGATATCTCGTGAGGTTCTGTTCTGTCTATGGAGTCCTCGAAAACTTTATCCTCAGCCCTTTGTTCCCTAGTGTTCGAGTTATGTCCTCGATTCCTTGCCCTTTTCATTTCTCGAGGAACCTTGGTGTTGCCCTCCATGTTTTCGTCTTGGAAGATCGCGTTTGATGTGATTTCATTGCGATTTCCATGTTTTAATCTTGTGTCCTCTCTAGTGCACCAGAGTAATTGCCAGTGTCCCTTCGGTGCTCCTGATCTTGAATTCCTCTTACTTGAATCCTTTACTCCTGGTGGTCTGATAACGTTGAGTTTACTCTTACGATTCATCTTGAGCTATGTCTCTGACTTCTCCTCGCTATTGGAGCCTTGTGTTGTTAACAATATGCAGTGAAGTTGCTAATATCTGCATTGCGTCCTTGCTCATGTTTAACTCCTATCTAAGTTCTAAACCTGCTGTGATCTTGCAGATCCTTGGTTTCACTTATGATTCGTCCTGATCGGTGTGTACCTTGCTTGGACCCTATCTCTTAGGGTACTTTCTTGGTGATTGTTTCTCGGGCTTCGTCCCGTGTTTTAAATTAAAATTTAATTAATATAGACCACTGTCTTTAGCCTTACACGGTAGTGGTGTTTGGGGGACAGTGGGGTTTCTATTGTAGCCTTGCACAGTGGCCATTTTAAAGGTGAACCGCAGGCTTGGCTTGTGGTCCCGAGGGCCGTGTTTGGGTGGTTGGGCCTAGAGACACCCCCAATCGTTTTGGGCTTGGGTTGCGGAGGTAAGTAACCGCTCCCGTTTATTTTGAGCTGATCAGTCTCATATATTAAAAATTGCAAGAATATTTAAATGATACCTGTTCCTACTTATGATATTTGATTACACTTGGTGCTTTGCTTAGCTCCTTGTTTCAGAGCTTCTCTTTCAGTGAATCAGGCTTGGGTTGGTACCCCGTATGCCTTAATTATTTGTTTTTCCTTGTTTCTTGCCACTTGCAATTCCCTTGCTGAGGCGTTCTTTGTTTATTGAATGCCTCAGGTTCAGAGCCGTAGCGGTTGAGGTGTAGCCCGAAGTCTTCGGGAGTTTTAGCTGTTGTTTACCCCGTCGCTGCGAGGTAGTAGTAGTTGTTGTTAGCTTTCTTCTTGTGTTCAGACATGCTATTTTTCTTTTGGAGCCAATGGGTTGGTGTCAGCTTGTTGACGCCCATTGTGCCTCTTTGATACTTTATAGATTATTTGCCAGTTTATGTCACTGCTCTTAGATCAGATGTACCTTACTCTCTAGGAATGATTTATGTCTAGGTGCATTATAGTTATAAAATAATTTTCTTCATCTTCATATCACATTCTTTTAACTGAAACCCTTAACTTTAAAGTTACCTAAAGATATTTTCTATACTTATACTACGCCTAGATAAGTGCATATCATCCACTTCATGTCCTGTCATCATGTGCATATAGGACCTTAAATGAACTAAATCAAGTATTTTCCGCTGCAGTTATATATCTATTTTTCTCTGTGGACTAGTGATCCACGAACTGAGAGACACAGTTCTTACTCTAAACCCTAATAAATGATTTCAAATGATGATTTTCATGCAATTATGTTTTATTTATCAAGTAATAGGTTCTCGCCTGAGCGTCTGCAGTTGTCTCCTGCATGACGTGGCATCATGACGCGTATTTTCTCTTCCTCTGATATTCTTAATTCTGGAGAAAATGCGGGTTGTGACAGTTGGTATCAGAGCTAGGTTGTTCGACAAGTCGGTCGGGCAACAAATTCTGATATAGTTTAGTTGTTTGGTTTCATTGCATACACACACCGATGTGTCATCAGTACGTCTTGCCAAAGCACGAACACTACACTCATAGCATGATAAGAAGTATACGGGGCATATTATGTAGTATGGGATGCATAATATGTGTTTGTATATGGATCCACCATAGGTGGCAACATGTGACGGTTATGTAGTATGGGATGCATAACCACCATCACATGGATGCCCATTAGCACGTTTTCTTTTTCGTTACATGCGATATTATGTAGTATGGGATGCATAATATTTCATGTGTACGCCGCTCATAACATGCATTAAGGCCTTTATTAGAATGCATAACACAACATACCTTATGTAGCATTGCATGAGCACACGTGCCAAGCTAAAGATTTACAGGATGACATACGTACACACATGATTTTCAAAATGAACAGAACATTCATGCATTCATGACCCTTGCATATGAGTCAAGAGGGATGATATGGTATCATCCCCAAATTTAGCATAGCATCATGAAAATCCCAGAGAAAGGTGGTGGCAATGGCAAGTATCTGTATATGTATGTTCTGAACCAAGAAGTGTAGTTCTAGTGTAGGGTTGAGTTTTGATTAGAGGTTTATGCGTTTTAGCAGCGATGGCGCCGAAGCGTGTTGCGTTTAGGTCGACTCCCCAGTTTGAAGGCGAGTCTTCCGGTGCGTTGAGTGAAGCCGTGATTGAGAATCTGCAGCAAAGTTTTGAGACTCTGTCCAAGCAGGTGGTTGCGATGCAATCACAGGTTGAGTTGTTGTTGTCTGCCGGTGCTAGGCAGCAATTCGTAGCGCAGGCCCCAGTAGTAGGACAGACGGTACCTACTCCTCCTGCTCCCTTGTTTCCTCCTGTAGAGATGCTTCCGGAAATGGACGTTATATCGCATTTTCAGCGATTAAGACCCCCTACGTTTGGCGGAAGAGATGATTTCATGGCTTTGGATGACTGGTTGGTTGCCATCGAGAATATTTTTAAGTACTCAGGAATCTCTGCGGGCCAAAAGGTAGCGGTCGCCGCTTACCAGCTGAAGGGTCTTGTTAAGAGCTGGTGGATTAGGGAATTGGAGAACCTCGTAGATGGATGTTCGTGGGAATCGTTCAAGGCGATGTTGTTAAAGGAGTTTCGGCCGTCGGTTGAGCAAGACTGTTTGGTGAATGATTTGCTGCACCCGGAGCAGAAGCAATTCACTGTTAGTGAATTTGTGATTGAACCCAGGAAGCCGAGCGGATTTGCTCTAGGTCTAGTATCTTCGGAGGAAGGAAGAGTGAAGCAATCTTTGGGAGGACTTCGTAATGATAGTCAGCATGTAGCCGGTGCTCATGGATGGGCGAGCTATGCTGAGGCAGTGGAAGCAGCTTTGAAAGCCGAGGCCATCGTTATCGCTAAGAAGGAAGGCGCTTTGACGAGAAAGGGCAAGAGAAAAGTCGAAGAGGGGGGAGGCCCCAAGGTATCCGGCCTCGCTTCAGAGAAGAGAAGTGGCGATGTCTGTAGTTTCTGCGGACGCCCTGGCCATCCTTATGAAAAGTGTTTTAAGAGGAAAGGAGTTCAGAAGAAGCAGCGAGTGTTGGAAATCAAGAGTACTCCTTTGGGAGGAGTGTGTTGCCTGTTGTGCAAGCAGAAAGGGCATGGTGCAGCCCATTGTTGGACCAAGGATAAGGTCTTCTTCCAGTGCGGACAGAAAGGGCACCTTAAGTCTCGATGCCCGCAGGTTCAACCCCCCGTTGCAGCCAGTCCCGCTTCGAGCTGTGTCGCCGCCGCAATCAGATTGAAGGAAGAGGAAAACTGAACGTGTTGACCCAGGAGCAAGAGCAGTCTTCGACCCAAGTAATCGCAGGTTAGATATTCGAGTTAGCTGTTAAGTTTTGACTTGATCTTAGTTTCGCTGTATTAGACTAGTTTCTCTTTTCGAGCTTATAGGGTGATTTAAGGTAAAGAATTGTTGAGCGTGTGATCTTTTCGATTCGGGTGCTGCCCTTTCGTTCGTAGCAAGGAATTTCGTTGAGCGTCACCGTATGACCCCTGAGTTGGGCATCGTTTCGTTTCTCGTTTAGTTTCCTTTCGGTATTTTGGTATCCTCGAACCTGTGCGTCCGGAGTTGCCCGTTCTCTTAGGAGATTCGTTGGTTTTTGCTAATCTTAAGGTATTGAATCTAGAAGACTTTGTCATGATTTTGGGTTTGGACTTGTTGTCCAGTTTTGATGCGGACATCCCTTGAGTATCCCTTGAGTATTTTCTAGGACCTCCGTGCCAGTGTTCCCCGATATTTTCTGCGGTGTGTGCTCGGAAGCTGTTAGATTCCGGTTGTTGGCGTACCTTGTTTCTGTGGTAGAAACTGTTAGGCGTTCGCCGCGTATCGAGGATGTCCTGGTGGTGCGAGAGTTTCCTGTTGTTTTTCCTGATGATCTTCCTGGTCTCCCGCCGGTTAGAGGCGTGGAGTTCGTTTTTGTTTTGGAGCCTGGTGCTTGTCTTATTGCAATGCACCCTCTGCGTTTTTGATCTTGATGAACCGTATGTTCAAGGTTTTTCCGGATCTTTTCGTTGCCATGTTTTTCGGTGATGTGTTGGTATTTTCCAGTAGTGCTGTAAAGCATGCTGCGCTGTTGCGCTTAGTATTGCCTTCTCTTAGAAAGCTCTAGTTGTTTGCGAAGCTCAGTAAGTGTGAGTTTTGGCTTCCTCAGGTATCCTTTCTAGGTCATGTGGTGAACAAAGATGGAATTACTGTAGACCCTGCTAAGATTTCTGTTGTATTGGATTGGAAGATGCCTTCATCGCCTAAGGAGATAAGGAGTTTCTTGGGTTTGACTGGGTTCTGCAGGAGATTTTGTTCAAGAATTTTCAGTGCTGTCGGCACCTTTACCCAAGTTATCCAGAAGTATGCCGCTTTTGTTTGGAGCGGTTAGTGCGAAGGAGCTTTTCGGGAATCAAAGAGGCATTTGTGTAGTGCTCCTGTGTTGGCCTTACCGATCGAAGGAGTTGAGTATGCAGTTTATGTGGACGCATCTCACATTGGATTAAGTTGTGTTTTGGTGCAAGAAGGAAAAGTAATTGCTTATGGGTCTAGACAGTTGAAAGTTCATGAAAAGAATTACCCTACGCATGACTTAGAGTTCGCCGTAGCGATCTATGCTTTGAAGCTTTGGAGACATCTTCTTTATGGAGCGTCATGCAAGATTTATACGGATCTTAAGAGTCTGAAATATGTCTTCACCCAGAAGGAGCAGAGTCTGCGCCAGCGGAGGTGGTTGGAGTATGTGGCGGATTTATGTGGTGGCCGATGCCTGAATAGAAAGACCGCGCATATCTTCAAGCTCTCAGTGCAGTCCCTAGTAGAGGAGTTTATGTTGATGTATATCTCAGTCAGTAGTTGTACCGCGCCTTCGAGCTTAGAGGCTGAAGAGCCTTCTTGGTCTGCCCTAGTAGAACTGCGTCAGAAGGAAGATCCTGACTCGCAACATCTTCGGAGTAGGATTGAGAAAAAAAAAGGAGAATTTCTATATCTTTCTTATTCGATGATGAAATACCTTGAGTACTAGAGTAGATATTGTATTTCCGCGTTTGAGGTTATTCGAACAAAGATTTGTAGTGAGGCGCGTGATTTTGGTTTCAAAGAGATGTATAGAGATTGATAACCAATTGTTGGCAGTCCGGTATGAAGAATGATTTAGCCAATTGTGTTTTTGGAATGTTATACCTGCTAGCGAGTTAAGGTAGATCGAGTGAGCCTGGAGGTAGTTTGACCCCGTTGGATGTTCCAGAGGAAGTGGGAAAGTATTTCAATGGATTTTGTTACCTAGATTCCCCAGAGAACATGATTCTGTATGGGTCCCAGTTGTCGGTTTGGCAAAGTGTGCTCTCTTTGTGCGATTTTAGATCAGATATTCTTTGGATAAATAGCAGAGCTTCATTTGGAAGAAGTCGTCAGATTGCTTGGTGTGCCCTTTAAGCCGTGTATCAGGTTAGAATCCTAAGTTTATGCCTCGGTCAGGCGGAATTAATGAATCAAATTTTGAAAGATGTGATTAGATTGTTACTTTGTGATTTATGATGGAACTTGTGTTAAGCATCTTGGATAAATGGATTTTGCGTATAGTAGCAGTTTTCGGGAAATCCTGCTGTCATTTAATCTTTGGATGTGATTCTGTATCTTTCTTGATCTTTGGATTTCAAGTTTCGGGACGAAACTTCTTTTAGGGGGATTGACTGTAACGCCCCTGATTTTCGTCAATTATTTTACGTACCCTCTGTGACGTAATTTTGGCGTAAGGGCGTTATGTCAGCTCGTCTGGTAGTGTTTCGGGTTTTAGCCTAGTGAAAGCTTGTGATTTAGGTCAAGCGTGCGAGATTTCGCGTCGTTTCGAGTTAAAGTGAAGATCTTGGGTGGATATCAAGATTTTAGCTTCGGGAGGCTTTATCCGGAGTTTGGCTCGTCAGAATTGAATTCTGACTTTGCCGTTGGATTCGTAGCGCCGTGTTTCAGTTAGGGTGCGAATTTCGTAGAAATCCGAGGTGTTTTGGTCGCCCTCGCAGTTTAAGTAGGTTGGGGAATTAATTAATTAATTAAATAATAAATTTAGGTTATATATAAAGCCAAAAAAAATCCCTTTTCCTATTCATCTTCATTTTCCTCGATCAAAAGAAGCCGCCGAGGGTTAGGGCGAGAGCGGAGCTTCGGAGAGCTTTCAACCGGCGATTTCTAGGGCTATAGTGGTCGGAATCGAGTTTGGTTTGAAGATTTGGAAAGCTCTCGGCGAGATCTTCGTCTTAGTGGTAAGCTTGTTCTTCTTCGTGGAAGTTTTGGAGTTATGGAAATGACCTAACTCTTCCTTTCGGTCCTTAGCGCTCCAGGTCTTCGTGCTCGGGAGTTACCTTGGCTTTCGGAGCGGAGCTAGGCGAGTTTTGCAAGGTTAAGGCAAGTGGTTTCTTCCTCTTTCTCTCTTGATTCTTTTGACGGTTGGTTTGCTCGTTTTGAGCTCTTGTCATGCTAATTAGCAAGAGTTTTGGGTGTTTGGTGTAGTAACTTATGATTTAGAACCTCCCCTTGATTTTCTCCTCCTCAGTCTTTGCCTTTGGATGTCTCGAGACATGACTGTCTTTGCCTTTGCATGTCTCAAGACATGGCTGTCTTTGCCTTTGCATGTCTCGAGACATGGCTGTCTTTGCCTTTGCATGTCTCGAGACATGGCTGTCTTTGCCTTTGCATGTCTCGAGACATGGCTGTCTTTGCCTTTGCATGTCTCCAGACATGGCTGTCTTTGCCTTTGCATGTCTCAAGACATGGCTGTCTTTGCCTTTGCATGTCTCGAGACATGGTTGTCTTTGCCTTTGCATGTCTCAAGACATGGCTGTCTTTGCCTTTGCATGTCTCGAGACATGGCTGTCTTTGCCTTTGCATGTCTCAAGACATGGCTGTCTTTGTCTTTGCATGTCTCAAGACATGGCTGTCTTTGCCTTTGCATGTCTCGAGACATGTCTGTCTTTGCCTTTGCATGTCTCGAGACATGGCTGTCTTTGCCTTTGCATGTCTCAAGACATGGCTGTCTTTTGCCTTTGCATGTCTCAAGACATGGCTGTCTTTGCCTTCGCATGTCTCAAGACATGGCTGTCTTTGCCTTTGCATGTCTCAAGACATGGCTGTCTTTGCCTTTGCATGTCTCAAGACATGGCTGTCTTTGCCTCTTTGATGTCTCAAGACATGGCTGTCTTTGTCTTTGCATGTCTCAAGACATGGCTGTCTTTGCCTTTGCATGTCTCGAGACATGGCTGTCTTTGCCTTTGCATGTCTCGAGACATGGCTGTCTTTGCCTTTGCATGTCTCAAGACATGGCTGTCTTTGCCTTTGCATGTCTCAAGACATGGCTGTCTTTGCCTTCGCATGTCTCAAGACATGGCTGTCTTTGCCTTTGCATGTCTCAAGACATGGCTGTCTTTGCCTTTGCATGTCTCAAGACATGGCTGTCTTTGCCTCTTTGATGTCTCAAGACATGGATGTCTCTGCCTTTGATGTCTCAAGACATGACAGTCTCTGCCCTTTGGATTTCTTCTGGATTTCTCGTGAAATGTCATACATGCACTCTTTGATATCTCGTGAGGTTCTGTTCTGTCTATGGAGTCCTCGAAAACTTTATCCTCAGCCCTTTGTTCCCTAGTGTTCGAGTTATGTCCTCGATTCCTTGCCCTTTTCATTTCTCGAGGAACCTTGGTGTTTCCCTCCATGTTTTCGTCTTGGAAGATCGCGTTTGATGTGATTTCGTTGCGATTTCCATGTTTTAATCTTGTGTCCTCTCTAGTGCACCAGAGTAATTGCCAGTGTCCCTTCGGTGCTCCTGATCTTGAATTCCTCTTACTTGAATCCTTTACTCCTGGTGGTCTGATAACGTTGAGTTTACTCTTACGATTAGTCTTGAGCTATGTCTCTGACTTCTCCTCGCTATTGGAGCCTTGTGTTGTTAACAGTATGCAGTGAAGTTGCTAATATCTGCATTGCGTCCTTGCTCATGTTTAACTCCTATCTAAGTTCTAAACCTGCTATGATCTTGCAGATCCTTGGTTTCACTTATGATTCGTCCTGATCGGTGTGTACCTTGCTTGGACCCTATCTCTTAGGGTACTTTCTTGGTGATTGTTTCTCGGGCTTCGTCCCGTGTTTTAAATTAAAATTTAATTAATATAGACCACTGTCTTTAGCCTTACACGGTAGTGGTGTTTGGGGGACAGTGGGGTTTCTATTGTAGCCTTGCACGGTGGCCATTTTAAAGGTGAACCGCAGGCTTGGCTTGTGGTCCCGAGGGCCGTGTTTGGGTGGTTGGGCCTAGAGACACCCCCACTCGTTTTGGGCTTGGGTTGCGGAGGTAAGTAACCGCTCCCGTTTATTTTGAGCTGATCAGTCTCATATATTAAAAATTGCAAGAATATTTAAATGATACCTGTTCCTACTTATGATATTTGATTGCACTTGGTGCTTTGCTTAGCTCCTTGTTTCAGAGCTTCTCTTTCAGTGAATCAGGCTTGGGTTGGTACCCCGTATGCCTTAATTATTTGTTTTTCCTTGTTTCTTGCCACTTGCAATTCCCTTGCTGAGGCGTTCTTTGTTTATTGAATGCCTCAGGTTCAGAGCCGTAGCGGTTGAGGTGTAGCCCGAAGTCTTCGGGAGTTTTAGCTGCTGTTTACCCCGTCGCTGCGAGGTAGTAGTAGTTGTTGTTAGCTTTCTTTTTGTGTTCAGACATGCTATTTTTCTTTTGGAGCCAATGGGTTGGTGTCAGGTTGTTGACGCTCATTGTGCCTCTTTGATACTTTATAGATTATTTGCCAGTTTATGCCACTGCTCTTAGATCAGATGTACCTTACTCTCTGGGAATGATTTATGTCTAGGTGCATTATAGTTATAAAATGATTTTCTTCATCTTCATATCACATTCTTTTAACTGAAACCCTTAACTTTAAAGTTACCTAAAGATATTTTCTATATTTATACTACGCCTAGATAAGTGCATATCATCCACTTCATGTCCTGTCATCACGTGCATATAGGACCTTAAATGAACTAAATCAAGAATTTTCCGCTGCAGTTATATATCTATTTTTCTCTGTGGACTAGTGATCCACGAACTGAGAGACACAGTTCTTACTCTAAACCCTAATAAATGATTTCAAATGATGATTTTCATCCAATTATGTTTTATTTATCAAGTAATAGGTTCTCGCCTGAGCGTTTGCAGTTGTCTCCTGCATGACGTGGCATCATGACGCGTATTTTCTCTTCCTCTGATATTCTTAATTCTGGAGAAAATGCGGGTTGTGACAAACCCCACTTCCTCCATCATGTCCGGTCAAATGGTCAACTCCACTACGGCGTAACCGCCCACTACGGCGTAACCGCCACTCGGCGTAACCGCCACTCGGCGTAACCGCCACTCGGCGTAACCACCCACTACGGCGTAACCACCCACTGCGGCGTAACCACCACTACGCGTAACCGCTCACGAGAGGCAAACCGCCGAGCCCAATCCGGGCTAACCGCCACCTCCTCTCTCTCGAGAGGGGGCCGACCGCCGGCCGTGTGAAATTTTCCGGACCTTGTGAGAGTAAGCAGGAATAACAGCTAGAGATACAAGCCAAACAACCAGAGACAATCTTAGGCGAGCAAAACGATCTTTATTGATAGCAAATCTTCAATTACAGGGCAAGACATGCTCGACGAGACATGATTTCGTCAGCACAAAACTTCAAGAAGAAAGAACAGAAACTGAAGATAACTGAGACCGCACGGTCTCTTGCCGAACTCAGCAGCTCGCCAGACCGCTGCTGCCAGACCGCAACCGCTCCCGATCTCGAAACACCACCAGACCGCTGCACCAGACCGCTCCTTTGCCGATCTCCTGATTCCCGAACTCCAGCACCACAACTCCAAGCCGCAGACCGCCCGAACACTTTCAGAGGAAGAGGTGATCGCTGCCGCCCACACTATCCGCAGAAGCTGCACAAGGAAGAATTCAATCAGAGACCGCTCGGTCAGAAACACAGACCGCAGGAACTAGGCAAACTCGGCTTACACTTGGTGTGTTCTACTTTTTGCTGCAACAGTGGCTCCCTATTTATAGGCGTGAGACCTGATCCAGTCACCACGCTATGAGATAGAGTCACCACCCATCAGACCGCGCGACCTTACCGGTCAGCCCGCGCGATCACTGCAACCCTCCTGCTTCATTTTGGTGAGCGCCGACTTCACTCCAGACCGCGGGAGATCGCTACTCCCTTGATCTGAACACGACTCCACACGGAGATCGCCAGACCGCCTAGAAGTCACCCACCACCTGTGTTCGCCTGAGACCGCAAACACAGCCAGCTCGCCCTCGTGGTCTCCTCCTGAGACCGCGAACTGAGACCGCGCGACTAAGAATGACTTAGTCCGCGAACTCCTTCAGAACCCTCTGGAAAGCCACCAGACCGGATTCAAGAGCCAACCCGTGCGGTCACGCCAGACCGGCACGTCCTTGAAGAGAACAACTTGTCACGCGGTCAGAGACAGACCGCGCGACCCTGAGGAAGATCAGCCGTCATGCGGTCACAGCCAGACCGCACGACCTCCTCCTCCAGCAGCCCTTGGACCAGACCAGCAGTCAACCCTGGAAGCCGTAGCTGACCAATAGAACAGATCGCCATTGTCAGACCGCCAGACCGTGCGGTCACGCCAGACCGCCCGGTCTCTTCCCAGACCGCCCAGGTCCAAAAACCTCCTCCACTTCCACTTCAATAATTTCAACAGGCCGCCGCCCCCTCCGTCGAGTGGGCCGGCCGGCCTTGGCCGACCCCTCCTTGGAGGGGATCGGCCACGGCCACCCCCTCCCTCGAGGGCGGCGGCCGCCCCCTCTCCTTGGAGGGGGTCGGCCTCGGCCGCCGCCCCCCTTGAGGGGGCCGGCCGCCCCTCCCTCGACCCTCCCTCTTCGAGGGAGGGGGCCGGCCGCCCCCTCCTTGGAGGGGGTCGGCCCGGCCGGCCGCCCCTTCCTCGAGGGGGCCGGCCTCGGCCGCCGCCCCCCTTGAGGGGCCGGCCGCCCCTCCCTCTTCGAGGGAGGGGGCCGACCGCCCCCTCCTTGGAGAAGGTCGGCCCGGCCGGCCGCCCCTTCCTCGAGGGGGCCGACCTCGGCCGCCGCCCCCCTTGAGGGGGCCGGCCTCGACCGCCCCTTCCTTGGAAGAGGAGGCCGGCCGCCCCTCCCTCTTCGAGGGAGGAGGCCGGCCGCCCCTCCCTCCTTGAGGGAGGGCGGCGGTCGGCCCTTCTTCCCCGCGAGGAAGAGGGCCGCCGCCACCGCCACCCATTTTTGGGATTCCAGCGGTGGCCGGCGCCGCCGCTCCGGCGAGGTAACCGTCTGGCGGTTACCAAACCGCCCGATCATGAAAGGGTCGCGTATGGGCCGTCCGATCTTTCTATTTTCCTATTTATTTAATTGCTTATTTAATTAAAAGCGCTATCCGCACACCATAACCACTGTAACTACCCTGAAATCCTATAAATAGTACCCCAGGGGTCTTCATTTGGATCAGACACTCTCTCTGGGAAATCTCTCTCTCTTTCTCTCTCTACAGGAATCGTACCACCGGGAAATCCTCCTACGTGCCTCCTCTGTTCCGCGGAAGTGAGCATCGTCCGTTCCGCCGACGCGAGCACCGTGCACACTCCACTCCAACGCGTGCACACCCTCAACGTGTGCACTCTTCCCCAAGGTTCGCACTCTCCCAGTGCGCTTCGAGGCTCTCACCCAAGGCAAAGCTTAGAGCAAGCCACGATCCTGGAGGAGTCCAGTCCAGAGACTGAAGAGTCCAGGACTTAGAGAATTTTCCCAAGTTACCCAGCATCGCGAGAGGTGGTCTGTCACCCTCCGAACATCTCTCTCACTCAAGATTGTAAAGAGGCGCGGCCTGTCGCCCTCTATTTCTCTAAAGGCTGTAACCTCCCGCAAAATAGTGAAGTTTAGTCGGCACAGCTCCGACGACGTGGTTTTTCACCCCGCCTTGGGGTTTTCCACGGTAAAAAGTCTCCTTGTCCATTGTCGTCCACATTAACTGATTGCGCGCACCGGCTCGACTCTCGAGCTAAGGCGGTCGATCTAGACCGGACCGCGAAAGTGCCGTGTGCGACCCGCAATATATATATATATATTTGGAGTTTTGTATTCTTCTGTATCCGATCAAGAGAAATAGGAGCGGCAGTGAGGTTTTTTCTGTAACCGAAACTGTGAACAGAGAGCTTCAGGCGGCGCAATTCCTGCGGCTTCGGCTTTGTCTCAGGCAGCGGCGGCGGGTCTTGGGCCCGGTGGCAGAGTAGCAACGAGACAGGCTTCAGGCGCGGCGGCGTAGGAGCACGGTGGTCTGGAGGGAGTTCCAGCCGAGATTGGCGCGCACATTTTTGGTTGCTCAGGAGGAGCAACATTCCTGCGACGCGCTTCGACAGCTCCAGTTTCCGTTTTGTTTTTTGGTTTCCTTTCTCTGTTCGGCCCATTGAGGTCCATTGTAATCGGTAACTTTCTGATTTTAGTGGAATTTGTCCGGCGCGCTCTCCCCGTGGAGTAGGAGTCCCATACTCCGAACCACGTAATCTTTTGTGTCGTCTGTGTATGCTAGAATCTCGTTCTGTATTTTATTTTGTGATACTGGTTCTTGCTCATTCGTGAAATTCCGTTGCGCTACCGCGGCTTAACTCGATCCGATTTCACAACAATTGGTATCAAAGCGAGGTTCCGCGGGGGTGATCGTCTAGACGTTCCGATTTTTTGATTTGGGTCAACGGTGGGTGACGACATTGGTCCGCTCCCTATCTTCCCAGATCGGTTCCGCAAATATCATCTTGATCGCCCAGTAGCTCTGCGAGCAAGACAATGTCGGCAAAATTCGAGATTTCTAGGTACGACGGCAAGATTGATTTTGGCCTTTGGCAGAAGCACATAAAGGCCGTTCTCGTCCAGCAAGGTCTTCACAAGGCTCTCCTCGGCAAGGAGAAGTCCGGGAAGAAGGACGACGAATGGGAGGAGCTCGATCTGAAGGCCATCAGCACGATTCAGCTGTGTTTGGCCGATGAGGTGATGTACAACGTGGTGGATGCTGAGACGACGGCGGACTTGTGGAAGAAGCTCGAGGAGCTATATATGTCCAAGTCGCTGACGAATAAGCTGTATGTGAAGAAGCAGCTATACAGCCTGAGAATGTCGGAGGGCTCGCAACTGCTAGATCACATGAACGTGTTCAACAAGCTCGTCTCCCAGTTGCGGAGTATGGACGTTAAGGTCGAGGAGGAAGACCAGGCTCTGCTCCTATTGTCTTCATTACCGAGGTCCTTCGATCATCTGGTCACCACTATCCTCTACGGGAAGGATACCCTGAAGATGGAAGAAGTGATGACGACGCTGCTCTCGAACGAAACAAGGAGCAAGTCGAGCCCTAGGGCCGACGAGGGCTTATTCGTGAAGAGCAAGGACACATTGAGTGGTAGATCGAGAGGGAAAGGCAAGTGGGAAGACCGACCTAGGGTAAAGTCCGTAGGCAGGAACACATGTCACTACTGTAAAGAGGAAGGGCACTGGAAGGACAAGTGTCCGAAGCTGAAGCTCAAGGAGCAGGCGCATGAGCCAGATTTGGCTGCGGTGGCATCTGAGGATAAGAGCGACACCGACGCTCTTCATGCTGCACCCAGCAGTGAGACCACAGGCTCCTGGATCTTGGATACAGGATGCACGTTCCACATGTGCCCAAACAGAGAGTGGTTCTCCAGCTTTAGGCAACATGAGGGTGGTCGAGTTCGGATGGGGAACGTTTCAGAGTGCGAGATATCAGGAGTCGGTAACATCAGGATCAGGATGTTTAACGAAGTGGTTAGGACCCTCACCGATGTTCGGTATGTGCCCTATTTGAGGAAGAGTTTGATTTCGTTAGGCACTCTGGAGACCGCCGGGTATTCTTTTACCAGTAACGGCGGATATTTAGAGGTCAGGAGAGGCGCGCAGACAGTCTTGAGAGGAGAGCGTTTCGGGTCGCTCTATAGACTGATTGGCACCACGATTGCCAGGGGAGATGCGAGGAGAGAGGTCAGACCGTTTCTCGAGCTACATGACACAGTAGCATATGCATCTCATGCGATCTTCCCAGATCGCGGTTCCTTCGATAGAGCTATAGAGAGCAGGATCCGCTCTCAGAGGAAAGCTAAGAAGGACCGGCGGAGGAGCAGGGCAGGTTTCGTGGTGAGGGCGTGTGCGCAGAGAAAGGATTGAAAGTGCACAGTTAACCTCACTAGAATTCTCTAGAGGGGGGGGGGGGGGGTGAATAGAGATTTAAAATATTTTGTGCAAATATATATATATTTATATGTGGTGATCACAGATTAAGGCTTCCCACACACCAACAAGAATTAACCAAGTAAAGAAAATAAATTCAAGAAAAGAAATCACAGCACAACACAAGGAAATATAGTGGTTCCCCAAACTTTGGGTAGTCCACTCTTCTACCCCCTTGGTAGGAAATTCACTATCTTGCACTAAGTCTTTTGATAAAGAGACTCTTAGAACCACCCTGAGTCTTTTGACAAGGAGACTCTTAGAACCAACTGAGTCTTTTGAAAAGGAGACTCTTAGAACCAGTACAACTGAATTTTTTGAAGAGAGATTCTAAAAACTCTTTTAGAATATTTGAAAGTGAAAATAAGGTAAAGAAGAAAGAGAGATAATAAAAAGACAAGAAAGAATCTTCTTCCTAGTAAGAAGATTGGAAGCACAAAAAGTAGTGAATAAAATCTCTCTTCTATAGTGAGAAGGAGATTGTAGCCCTTTTTCTCTCTTTTGTGAGAGCTATCAGAGTATGCAGCAGAGTGGCTTCAGAAGCAGGAGAAGATGGAAGCTTGATCTTTGCTGCAGCACTATCTCTCAATTTTCTCTTTTCACTTGGGAGCTCTTCCTCTTTTTCAAATGTAAAAATGGTGGATCACTTCTTATTGCTCTCTGCCGACCACCTTGTTATTTATAGCTCTGTTCATTAAAATAACACTATAGGAGAGTAATCAATCAGCAGGCAGAGTATTAGAAAGAAAGAAATTTCCATAACAGTTATATCCATAGAAGGAAAGTATTCAATCTAATTTCAAATAATGTCCATAAAGGATTTAATCAATTTAGCCAAGAATCTATTAGAGGAAAGAATGATTCAGAACGGCTATAAAAAATAAATTGATTCCATATAAATCAGATCTATGAAAGAAGGAAAGAGATCTGGCGATTTTTGAATTAATCATAGAAATCGACGTGCGTCGATTACCATTCGATGTAGGCGTCGAGTTCATCCTGGCAGAGCGTCGAGAGGAGAATAAGGAAGGTGCGTCGACTAGGGTGCGTCGACTTCTCAAGATACGTCGACTAGAAGTCAGAGCTACGTCGACATAGGATACGTCGAATTCTGCTTGGAGCTACTTCAACTCATTCTAAAAGGAACGTCGATACAACTTCGACGTTGCGTCGAATACTATTCGACGCATATTTACTTACCTTGATTTTCCTTTCTTGGAATTCATATTTAACTCATTTTCAGGGGTTAAGAGAAATCATTTTCCCAACAATCTCCCCTTATTTGTCTTAACCCTATTTAGAGAGAAATTGTACTAGCATTTAATCAACTCAGTAGGGCAATTATATAGAACAGAAATATGTCAAACAATCAGAAGAGCAATTAGAAAGAGAGATCATATAAACAAACTTCCCAGATTTATATAAACAGACTTCATGTTTAGTATTTAACTATAAGGTAAAGTATATCAGCATTATTTTCAATCATGATTCAGGAGGGGTAGGAGGATTCTTTCTTTTTCTTTTGAATACTTTGGTGGGTTGCTCTTTCTTAGTAGCAGATTGTACCCTCAGCTCCCCCTGAGTCACAGTGGTGTGCTCCCCCTGGAATGGAACTTCAGAGCCTTATATTTCTATTTCAGTATTAATTAAAACAGCATTTGGCTCCACCTGAGCTTCAGCTTCAGCCAACACAGCATCTGGCTGTCCTTTTTCATTTTCAGCTTCATTCATAGCAGTATCCAGCTCCCCCTGAGTTTCAGTTTCTTTATCTTTCTCACCATCTGCCACATCTTCCTTTTCAGCTTCATTTTCTGCCCTGCTTGCCTCCCCTTGTAATAATACCACTTGATTTGCAGCCTCTCTTGCTATATTGAGTACCTCTATTGTTTGTTCTTCAATATGTAGCTCAGGTACTTTCTCATTTCCAATTGTCTTGAGCAGTGCAAGACTGTCAGATTTTGAAGAAGGAGGGCTTTTGTGTGAGGGAGATTTAAGATT
Organism: Dactylorhiza incarnata; assembly: GCA_033032865.1. Taxonomy (NCBI): domain Eukaryota; kingdom Viridiplantae; phylum Streptophyta; class Magnoliopsida; order Asparagales; family Orchidaceae; genus Dactylorhiza; species Dactylorhiza incarnata. The sequence goes on along the minus strand of JAWHQI010000305.1, from coordinate 534,213 downwards.
GGAGGGCTGCTCTTCATCTAGCTTCTCCCCCTTCTTGACCTTCTTGGCCAAGGAGGTTAAGAAAGACTTGGTAACTCTTGAGGAAGAGAGAGAGTTTTTCAGACTTTGCACAGAGGCACTGACCCCATCTATTTGAGTGTGCATGTGTAGGATGGAGGAATGAATCTAGGAGCAGTGCTCATCCAGCATTGCTTGGAATGTTTGAGTTGCTGATGCAATGCACTGAGTGAGGAGAGCTTCAGTGGATGCAGATGGTTCATGTTGTGGTTGGTGATGAGTAGAGAGTGGTGGAGGTGGTGATGAAGTTGGAGAGAAGTTAGTTGATACATGAGGTATGAGTGATAAAGGAGGTGTAGAGGATGAGAATGTAGGAGGAGGAAGAGATGGAGAAACTGCTGTTTGAGCAGGTGTTTGAGAAGAGGTAGGTAGAGTAGGAGTTATGAGAGTGGAAGAGACTAGTGGAGTAGATGATGGTGGTAGAGAAGGAGTGTTTCTTGGAGGAGGAGGAGGAGAAGATGGATGACCAGGAGAATTAGGAGGAGAGGGGGTTCTGTCAGGAATGGAACCAGGCTTGGGGATTTGCCTGGTCCATTTGGAGAAGAGGGCAATGGACATCCTCTTTCCAGGAGGGATAGGAATTCCTTTTGACCTACAGAGGTCAGGGAAGGAGTGGAAGAGTACTTGACTCATAATCCTCATGTAGGCATTCTCTTTGTGAGAATATCTAGAGCCTATCATCTTGAGCAGACAGCTGGCCCAGTCTATTTTCTTCTTCAATACAAGAGCCCCCATGATGTTCAGTTGCTGCTTGGGTACTGCATCATGGGCTGAAATTTTGCATAGTAGTATCTTTCCTACTATATCTGCTAGCAGTCTGTACTCCTCAGAAAAGTCTATTTTCTTTAGATAGATTGGTTTATCCCTTGAAAACTTAATGGTGGTTAGCAGATGCTTGATTTCATCAGGTGTGAGGTCTATAGATTCATCACCTAATAGGGGAATGATAAAGACTTATAAGGTTACTCTTTAGAAATTGATTTCCTTTCCATATTTTATTTGAACAAAGATAATATTAGGATATACCTTAAGGAAGATCAAAGGTGGTCCTAATATGTTCAGCAGAGATTGAGACTGGTGTCTCATAGATTGTTCCCTGTATTTCTCCTTGTTCAGATATCTGAACATGAGTCATCAGCTCTGTGAGCTCTATTTCCAGGAGCTTGCATCTTGTGGAGATGAGTTTGTCCAATCCAGCTTCAGTGAAGAGAGCTATGATGTTCTTATAATTTTCTGCAGCGGCTTGGAAGAAGTCGAGATCAATGTCGAAACCAGAGTTTATCTTGGGAGCCATTTTAGGTCAGTGAAAGAGAGGAGGAAATGGCTGGACTAAGGAGCAAGAAGGATAACGGATGCAAAGTAGTGAAGGTTTCTAACTGAAGAGTCTTTTTAAGTCAGGTGAAGCGTCGAAACGGGACTCAATTCGAGGCTTATTCGGTACTTCAGTGGATGTGACCGAAAATATTTTAGCATTGTCGCTCGTTTTTATGAAGTCGACGTTACGTCGAGTGGAATTCGACGTAAGCGTCGATACAGCCCGCGTTAAGATGTTTGGGTTTCGTATCGACGTATGCGTCGATTGTAATCGACGTATGCGTCGATTTTACTTATTGAGTTGAGTCATCGACGGTGCGTCGATTAGAAGTCGACGTGACTTTTGATTTTCCTGAAGAATTTTAGGTGTTTATTTCTTCCTAGTTCTAAGTCAGTCTAGGACTAATTTTTACAGATAGTTTGATTGGTTGTGCCAACATTGTTTGGCAAGGTGACCAGTTTTGTTACATATATGGCACTTGATTATTTTATTCTTATGATAATTTGAGTTTAGAGAAGGATAGAAGGGTTGATAGAAAGTTTGATTAGGATGAGAATTTTGGTTACCAGGTTTATGGTAGAAATTTTGGTTAGGATAGAGGTGTTGATTAGGATGGAAATCATGGTTAGGATGAATGGATCCTGAATGGGAATTATATAAGGTTTTTGGAGAATAGGCATTTAAGTTGCTCTGAATTGTTGTGCGTCGATATTTATTCGATGCATGTTGATAGTTGCTTCGATTTATATTCGGCGCTTTCTCCCGATAGCGTTGATCTGATATCGACGCATGGAAAAAGTTGCGTCGATTGGAAGTCGACGTACTTTTAGTCAAGCGTCGAGTAGAGGTCGAGGCATCTGAGAGGTTGCGTTGAGTAAAAGTCGACGCACTATCATTCATGCGTCGATATAAAGTCGACGCAACTGTATCTTCACACATTTTCTTTTTCCCTTTTTCTGATTTTGTTCTTTTATGTATTGTTTCTTTTGGCTTAGTTGCTTCTTCAGATGAAGTTTGAGAGTCATCAGCTGAATAATATGATGTTTCATCAAATTGTTTTATTTCCTTGAGGGAGTCTTCTTCCTTATTTAGTGAGTCTTTTTCTTGGTTTGATTTGATGGGTTTTGTGAATTTTACAGGAATCATCCAAGCAGGTTTGTTGGATGGAACTTGGTTGGTTGAAGGATCAGCCCCTAGACCAAGATTTTTATGTCTCCTTGTTTGTTGTTCAGTGATTTCCTTGAGAGTTTGGCTTCTCATGTTTATTGATTCTTCAAAGGCTTTTGCCTGGGATACCTTATCCTTAAGAAGCTGGTTTTCTATTCTAGGCCTTTCTACTTCCTTTTCTATGATGTTTACTTCAAAAATTTTAGAGCATTTATCCTCTCTATTTCTCTGGTTTTTAGCCACATTAATTTGTTCCTTTAGATCTTTAATTTCTTGTGTAGCTTTTAGTTGATCTAGACACATTCCCATAAAATCATTTCTGAAATTATCACTTTGAAAATCTATTTCATCAAAAATGCTTACCTCATCCTTATCCTCAGATTCCTCTATGAGAATAAGGCTATCTTCTTTTTCATCTTCAGAAGATATGCTTTCTTCTGATCCTGTCTCACTCCATGATTTAGCACCATCATCATTCTTTGATCCTTCAAGGGCCATCAAGCACAGATCTTCTTGCTTAGGCTCTTCATTGTCACTCTTAGAAGAGGAGCTGTCCTCAGAGTCTGTATCACTCCAGGCTTCTGCTATAAAGCCTCTTTCTTTCTTCTTCCCCTTTTTCTTGAGATCTTTCTTTTTCAGATCTTTCTTTGTCTCAGCATTTTCTGGACATTCTGGGGCAATATGTCCAGGTTTCCTGCAAGAATAACAAATATGTCCAGGTTACCTTGGTTTTGACTCTCTCCTTCTTGATCCATCTGTCCTGACCCATTTCTTGAATTTTCTGGCCAGGAAACTGAATAGTTCTTCTTCAGTGACAGTGCTTCCTTCTTCTGTTGTTTTTAATGCAATGTTCCTGTCTTTTGAAGAAGTTGGGGTGTTTTCTCTTCTCTTCTTCTCTTCTCTGGTTTTCAGCAGTTGCTCATAGGATCTGAGTTTTCCTAAAAGAGCATCTGTTGAAATTTTCCTTTGTCCTCTTGTGTCTCTTATTGCTCATATCCTTGAATCCCATGAGCTTGAGAGACTCATCAGCAATTTGTCATTGATTTCTGTAAGAGAGATTTCTCTATCCAAGTCCCTTAGTTGATTGATGATCAGACTAAATCTGTCATACATCTCAAAGATGCTTTCTTCATTCTTCTTTTGGAAGTTCTCATATTGAGAGATCAATAGAGCCTTCCTATCTTTTCTTTCATCAGCACTTCCTTCTACCATCTTTATGAGAGCCTCCCAAATTTCTTTGGCTGATTCACAATCAACCACCCTTTGAAAGATTTCATCAGAGAGGGTTGAGACCAGAATATTTACAGCCTTTGCATCACATGTTCCTGCTTTTTTCTCTTCAACTGTCCACTCAACCTTTGGGACAAGTGTTTGAGTCACTTCACCACTTGAGTCTTTTCTATAAGGCTTGGGAAGACCTGTCAAGATAACATTAAATAAATCTTCATCAATAGAGTTCATATAAATCCTAATTCTTGTTTTCCAAACTGCAAACTTTTTAAGATTGCACATTGGTGGTCTGGTGGAAGCAGAATCTTTGATTTGTGCCATGTGAAAAATAATTGTTAGAAAAATATATATATAAATAAGAGGTAGGATCTTTTTAATCAAGGAGTTATCCTTTTTAGATCAACCTCGCTTTGATACCAATTGAAAGTGCACAGTTAACCTCACTAGAATTCTCTAGAGGGGGGGGGGGGTGAATAGCGATTTAAAATATTTTGTGCAAATATATATATTTATATGTGGTGATCACAGATTAAGGCTTCCCACACACCAACAAGAATTAACCAAGTAAAGAAAATAAATGCAAGAAAAGAAATCACAGCACAACACAAGGAAATATATTGGTTCCCCAAACTTTGGGTAGTCCACTCTTCTACCCCCTTGGTAGGAAATTCACTATCTTGCACTGAGTCTTTTGATAAGGAGACTCTTAGAACCACCCTGAGTCTTTTGACAAGGAGACTCTTAAAACCAACTGAGTCTTTTGAAAAGGAGACTCTTAGAACCAGTACAACTGAATTTTTTGAAGAGAGATTCTAAAAACTCTTTTACAATATTTGAAAGTGAAAATAAGGTAAAGAAGAAAGAGAGATAATAAAAAGACAAGAAAGAATCTTCTTCCTAGCAAGAAGATTGGAAGCACAAGAAGTAGTGAATAAAATCTCTCTTCTATAGTGAGAAGGAGATTGTAGCCCTTTTCTCTCTTTTGTGAGAGCTATCAGAGTATGCAGCAGAGTGGCTTCAGAAGCAAGAGAAGATGGAAGCTTGATCTTTGCTGCAGCACTATCTCTCAATTTTCTCTTTTCACTTGGGAGCTCTTCCTCTTTTTCAAATGTAAAAATGGTGGATCACTTCTTATTGCTCTCTGCCGACCACCTTGTTATTTATAGCCCTGTTCATTAAAATAACACTATAGGAGAGTAATCAATTAGCAGACAGAGTATTAGAAAGAAAGAGAAATTTCCATAACAGTTATATCCATAGAAGGAAAGTATTCAATCTGATTTCAAATAATGTCCATAAAGGATTTAATCAATTTAGCCAAGAATCTATTAGAGGAAAGAATGATTCAGAACGGCTATAAATAATAAATTGATTCCATATAAATCAGATCTATGAAAGAAGGAAAGAGATCTGGCGATTTTTGAATTAATCATAGAAATCGACGTGCGTCGATTACCATTCGACGTAGGCGTCGAATTCGTCCTGGCAGAGCGTCGAGAGGAGAATAAGGAAGGTGCGTCGACTAGGGTGCGTCGACTTCTCAAGATACGTCGACTAGAAGTCAGAACTACGTCGACATAGGATACGTCGAATTCTACTTGGAGCTACTTCGACTCATTCTGAAAGGAACGTCGATACAACTTCGACGTTGCGTCGAATACTATTCGACGCATATTTACTTACCTTGATTTTCCTTTCTTGGAATTCATATTTAACTCATTTTCAGGGGTTAAGAGAAATCATTTTCCCAACAAGGACCTTGGCGGAGGTAAAGTTTTCGCATTCGTGGGCGGAGAGTCATCTCAGGAGAGCCCAGACGCCGCAAAGGGAGCCATCCGGCTCAAGGGTCCCACCAGGGAACTCATGATCACTCAGGAGAAGGTGGAGTCGCACAGTGAGAGGTTGAGTGCGAGTCGTCTTGCAAAAGACTCGGTCTATAGGGCAAGGGCGAAGCTCGTCGGGGTGCGCCACCGGGAGTTGAGGGAGTTCGGTAGAGGTAGAGGCAGGAAGTTGCGGGAGATATCCTGGAGGGATATTAGTACGGACTTGCGAGGAAGTCCAGTGACTGGAGTCAAGTTCAAGAGCGGTCTTGACTTGACTCATTCTGATGCGCGTTGATCGCGGTCAGGCCCCAGGGAGAGGGGGCTTGTAGTCGCCGGTAGTGGAGATTTGAGCTGAAGGTGGAGTTACGTTCATCGAGGTGGAGTTTCGTTTGCGTGAGGCGTCAAGGTGGAGATTGTTAGGATCGTGACACCTCACACGCGCATGGATCGTCCGGATTGCGCCACGTCGGCGATCCGTGGGGGTAGTCAGAGGAGAATATTGATTCTATTCCTGGACCGGATTTAATGACATTATTCCAGTTTTGGAATGGTTCCTGGATCGCCATTGATGGAGCGTTTATTCATTAAATGGAAACTTATTATTCTCTCCTACGCATCAGATCTCTCTCTAGATATATTCACTTATATGGCTGATTGGCTGCCATATATATTTGAGATTTGAATTATTCCGTAACTGATAGAAGGGCAGAGAGAAGGTGTTGTGCAATAATAGAAATAAGAAAGCCATATATATATATATTTGGAGTTTTGTATTCTTCTGTATCCGATCAAGAGAAATAGGAGCGGCAGTGAGGTTTTTTCTGTAACCGAAACTGTTAACAGAGAGCTTCAGGCGGCGCAATTCCGGCGGCTTCGGCTTCGTCTCAGGCAGCGGCGGCGGGTCTTGGGCCCGGTGGCAGAGCAGCAACGAGACAGGCTTCAGGCGCGACGGCGTAGGAGCACGGTGGTCTGGAGGGAGTTCCGGCCGAGCTTGGCGCGCGCATTTTTGGTTGCTCAGGAGGAGCAACGTTCCGGCGACAGCGCTTCGACAGCTCCAGTTTCAGTTTTGTTTTTTGGTTTCCTTTCTCTGTTCGACCCATTGAGGTCCACTGTAGTCGGTAACTTTCTGATTTTAGTGGAATTTGTCCGGCGCGCTCTCCCCGTGGAGTAGGAGTCCCATACTCCGAACCACGTAATCTTTTGTGTCGTATGTGTATGCTAGAATCTCGTTTTGTATTTTATTTTGCGATACTGGTTCTTGCTCATTCGTGAAATTTCGTTGCGCTACCGCGGCTTAACTCGATCCGATTTCACAACATTCAATAACATATTACACTTCTTCAAATTCAGCTCAGTAAGACCTCTCTTGCTTACAGAGATGCTAACGAAGGATATTCAAAGTGGTGAGGTTCCTTTTAATGGTTTATGCAAAATATGTACTTTTGAAATATATCATTACATTTTTAATAAAACGATTGATATAAACACATCTTAATTAGATATACGCAATATTTTGCTATACGTAGCCCATAAACCGTTGCGTGTACACCATTTTGATATTCGTAGTCCCCCCAAAAAAATTTACATTCAGATTTCTAAATATCAACTAACATATTATACTCTTTCAATAACATATTACAGAGATGTTAACGAAGGATATCCAAAGTTGTGAGGTTCCTTTTGCATGGTTTATGCAAAAGATGTAGTTTTGATCAAAGTGTCTTTTGTGTTAATTTGAATAATTAGAACAATATAGATGTTGTTTAGAAGATAAAGGATTTAGAATTATAGTATAACATGAAATTTTAGTTAGGACATTATTGTTATTTATCACTATATCGAATTATAAGATAAAAAGAGATCCATAGGTATAGTTTTAAGTGCGTTGGATTAATTAGTTAAAAGAACGAGAATAAGATGCGTGCAGTGCTTTAGAAGTACTATGCAACAAAATAATAACATTTGGATATTGTTAGAAGAGAGACTATGACTTTGTTTGTTTCGACGCTGGCGTTTTGGAGTGTTGAGGATGAGAGCGGCGGGAATCGGGGGAGAGAACTGTGATGATTTTGAAGGCCAAAAATGACGTTTTGAGCGCTGAAAAGTGAGAATGATGGTTTACCAAACATGTAAGAAATAATTTTGTCAGCTGTGACTAGCAAAAAATATGTGAGTATCACCGGCCATTAAAAAATAGTTTTGCAAATATTTAATTTAATTTAACATGTTCTTAATAATCCCAAATCTAACAAATCGTTACAAATAAAAAACATATACACTCGTTAACTTGAAGCCCCTATTGTTCTGTGATTGAATCTTGTGAGCCAACATCTTACAATGTAAACAAGAGTGCATAATCAAGTTGATTTGAATAAATTAACATAAAGAAATAAAAGCCAAATGATACATTTGCTTTCCTCATTGCGCAAGTTAATTCTTATATTATGACCAATTTGATGACATATTTTACAAGTGATATGAATTGACCTTTTATGTGTAAAAGTTCCATTTGTCTCTCTCCTTTTAAACTCTGTTTGGCACAGCGGTAGCGGTTGTGAACGTGGTAGTTATGAATTGTCGTTCGTGAACGTCCAACCTCACCTAAGGAACTTCATTCACTGTTACGTTCAAAATTACTTTTCTTTCCTTGTCTCAACTTTAGCTAGTAGAAGTCATTCTTGATATAATCTTTAGTGTAGTTGTTAAAGAGCATTGAGCCTAGCGATTAAAATATAAATCAGCACATTTTGACCTATGTTAATTTGAAATAATTTCTAATATGTTATTTTTTGTAGTATGTTATTTTTAGTGTCGAACATTTAATATGTTATTTTTTTAAATTAAGGATTTTATTAAATTAATTAATTAATTATTTTGTCTGAAAACATTTTTCATGATATTTGGACCAAACTTAGACGCCGTTCAGCACGGTGGTTGTGGTCGTGAACGTGATGGTTATGAACCGTCGTTCATGAACGCCCGACCTCACTAAAGGAACTCAATCCACTAAAAAGTTCAAAACTAGTTTTCTTTTCTTGGTGACTGTCACAACCACTGTCATGCCAAACATAAATTTTAATATTGTGGCATTTTTGTCCAAACTCACTGGAGCAAATAAGCCGTGCCAAACGGAGCCTATAAATATTGAATGTGTTTCCTTCTATAAAGAATAAGCTACCAGAATCAGTAGCATGATGAAGATTAAGGCAATTAAAATCTTTCTTAATAGATCTCTAGAATAGTTTTAGAGAACCTGATTAGCTTAATTGATCTCCGGCGAGGTCGGCAGGCTCCGGCGAGTGCAAAAGTTGTTGCCAATGGGGAGAAGGATGCACGGGATCGGGAAAGGGGGGTGCGGTTGGGAAGAGGTAGGGTTTCCTAGTTTTTATTTTAAAACTTAATTAGTGGTGTGCGTATATCAGTCATCTTTAATAATTGTAGGTGATGTGACGTGTTAAAAGACTTGATATACTCCTGATCAGTTTCCTCTCCATTTGGTTCCCCTCCATTTGTCCATTTCATGATTTAGATCTCTTTTCACTTTATTAAAGGGTGTGAAATTTTTTGAAGATATGAAAAATATAAAAGTATGAAATTACTGAACCCGACGAATCAACTTAGATATTGTTATTCTTTAATAATTGTATAGATTAATTATTTAAAACAATATGTTTGTAGTGTCTTGACCCTGAAATGGATACTTCCATTTGGAGTGAAAGGGAGAGAACGTAGGTGTTAGTTTTGGGGGCATTTTAGTCTTTTTTGTGTTTGCCCTAATTTTTCTTATAAATAAGAGGGGTTAAGGTTCTTATTTTGTGTGGAGTTGTAATTTGTATTAGCCTCTCATTTTTCTCCCCCAACCGGTGCTAATGAATAGCCACTCTCTGTGGACGTAGGCGCTCCTCGCCGAACCACGGATATCGCATCGTGTTCATTGTTTGTTTGTTGCGTGATTTTGATTTTTCCGCATCGATCGCACAACAGTAGGCCCATCAGAGTCCACTGTTTGGCTTAGGATCCAATTTGTGGTGAATTGGTTATCTGACCATCTGGCATGGCTTATTTGCTCCGATGAGTTTGATCAAAAATGCTATTATCATAGATTGTATGTTTGGCAAGACAAAAGTTATGACCGCTACCAAGAAAATAAATTAGTTCTGAGCACAAAATGCATGAATTTTGTATGTGAGATCAGACGTTCACGAACGACGGTTCATGACCACCGCGTTCGTAGTCATTTTGTTGTGTATCTACATTCTACAATGGGCAGAATCGGTATTTGTGATTTAATTAAAATCGAGTTTCCTGCATTTTAATCTTTTTTTTTTCAAAATTCAGCAAGTAATAATTAAATAGAGTTAAGATCAAATATTGAAGTTGTCTCATGCATGCAGAATCTTACTCATTCTCGTTAATCAAAATTAATTCTCTTAATCACCACCCTTAAGTTATCTTTTTCCGGCCACGCAATGAGCAAAGACGAACAAAAACACACACGAATCGCATAAAATAGAGAGACAAGAACAAAAAGATTTTAACGTGGAAAAACCCCAAGTCCAGGGAAAAAACCACGATCCACCCGCGCCACAAAAACCACTATGAAGAAATTTCAAAGTACAAGCAATGCACCTTCACAGCGCCGCCTCTCCCTTCTCTCGTTTTCCTTCACAGAAAAATTGCAAACCCCAGGCCGATAACGAGCCTAATATACCCACAACACAGGAAGAGAGAAAATTAAGACGAGTGTCCAGTACTTTCAAATCGGACAGTGACTCACGATCCACAATCTAACATCTTAAATATTGCAACTTTGCAACTACACATTTTTTATAGCTAGGCTTCGTGCACTTACACAGTTAAATTATCTTCTGGTTTCATTCTAACTCAACTTCTAAGCTGATGATCATCATAAAATACACCTGTGTGGCCGCACAGTCACAGACAACTTAAAGCCGCGAGATTGTCCGACAACAAGATTGCGAAATTTCAGAAGAATATAACTAATTAAGAGGGCATGGCCTGAAGAGTAAATGTGATTTCAAAAAGCAATTTATTACATGGATGAGAAAGATTAGAGTGGGTGCTTATTCTGCTAATTAAGCTAATTTACTTTTTTTTGAAGGAAATTAAAACTCTCTCTCTAACACTAAACATTTGCAGAGATCACATTGATGCAGCTCTCTAATGCTTCGTGAAAATGAAATTAATGAACAATTGATTTGATTTCATGAAAATGAAATTAATTTCAAAATTACTATATATATTCTCAAAAGAAGAACAAATGAACAAACTTTACATAACATTGAACAGGGAAAAAAAATCTGGCAAACTCAAAAGAAGAAAAAATGGGGGAGAATCACTTTTAGATAACACTGAAACAAACGGCGGGGAAGGGGAGAATCACTTTTAGACTTCATAGTCCTCTGGAATGGTGCTCAGGGTTGGGCTAAACCTCTTATTCCTGCAAAAATTTGGCTTCATTTGATTTTTGCTTCTTTCCGCCATCTCTTCCATAAACTTGTCAAATTCCTCGTCGCTGATCGTGTCGCCGCCGTCGTCAAATTCCTCCGGTTTTGCCGGAAGATTTTGAATGTCCTCCGCTGTATTGCCGTCCTCATAAGGCGCCTTGCAGGCATCATCATAAACTGGAACTTCGGCGCCGCCGGAGAAGACACAATCTTCATTAAGCCTCTCGTGAAAATCAGATTTCTCCGCTGCCACGGGGAGAATCTGAACGCCCTTCCGGGTGCTGCCTCGGCCGCGGATCTTCCTCTTCGAGTCCATCGAAGAGGCTTTCGCGATCGCAAAGTTAGCGCGGGAGGCTAACGCCGCCATTTCGGCCGCCGTCAAAGGAAAGCTGAGGTACCTTTTCGGAAGCACGAAATAGATATTTCCGGGCCGGAGGACATGGTCCGACTCTAGAGCTCGAACGCTGCGGCCGTAGGAGAGTTCGTCCGCGTCGCATAGAACGAAGGAGAGGCACTGCGCTGTGAGCAGCACGTACCGCACTCGAATAGGCAGAAAGTACTCCATTAGTGATCCGTCCGGTTTGATCACTTTGGTGGTCGGCGGCCTGCCGGAGCGTGCGGCCTCACAGGAGGAAGAGGAGGGGGTGACTGAGAAGCAGGAGCCCACTCCTCTTCTTACTTTCTGGTGTGAAAACAGAGTCCGGCAAAATTATTAGCATAAAGAATTAATAATATGGATGAAAAAAAACTGTTAATTAAAATGAGGTAGGCTCAGAGTTTTGGTGGATTAAGTAAATTTTATTATGAGAACAAATATTTAATAAGAAATTAAGGTCTTAATTATCTGGAATACGACTAATAATTATCTGGAGATTACAGTAATTAAGAAACTAATAATGCTGTAAATGTAGGCATAGATTTTGTTAATTGATGAAAATTAAGAGTACCTGGAAGAAGCGGCGGAGGAACTTGCCGGCGGTGGAAGAAGAATATGATTGCCCGGACATTTTTGATCGGAAAAAGCGGATTATTCAACTTAAATGAAGTATTCTCTGAACGAGCCAAGAAGGCTCGCCGGAAATTAATCGGGGAAGATGAAGTTGATGCGAAGAAGGCTCGCCGGAAATTAATCGGGGAAGATGAAGTTGATGCGAAGAAGGCTCGCCGGAGATTAATCGGGGAAGTTGAAGTTGATGCGAAGAAGGCTGGAAATTAATCGGGGAAGATGAAGTTGATTTGCTGCTGGCCGCCGGCGAGACTGTGGGAGAGTGGGAGGATCTTAATTACTGTAACTATAGCCTCTTAATTACCGCTTATTAATTCAAATAATTTTGTAATTCAAATTATCTGTTATTAATTCAAATATTATAATGTTATGAAAAATAAATCTATTTATCAATTTGGCACTTTTTAGTTAGTTGCATGTCTAGGTAAGTTTAGCATGCGCTGCGGGGTATTAAGTAAATAAAGCCCGTTAATTTAGGGTTCATTTGGGGCGGCGGCGGCGGCGGCTGAAACCGGCGGCTGGGACCGGAGGTGGGGAGGCGGGATTGGAGACGAGCCGTGGGGAGGCGGAATTGGAGACAAGCCATGGGAACAAACGCCACCGCGCGCCCTCAGGCGCCGTTTGATTTTCCGCCTTGCGGCGGCATCCGCTCCCGCACCGGCGCTCAGACGCCGCCCCAAACGAAGCCTAAATAGACCGTGGGACGGGAGTAGGCCACGAAGGTGCGAACAGCAGCGGCGTGATTTGCGAGTTGTGAATAATTTTCACGACTCGTAAGCTCTTAAAATCAACGGTCCGCCATCGGGGGGCTTCTCTCACTGTTCCACCTGTTTTCATTGTTTGGGGGGGACAGTGAAATAATTTGCTGCACAGGTCCAAAATCGTCGAGCCAAACAAAGCCTAAGTAAAACTGAATCAAGACGGTTAATTAAATAGAAATATTAATAGTGAGAGGAAAATGTCTGATCTAAAATTAGTATGCCAAGAAAACTAATATTAATACTGATTTTACATAAATACATCATTTATATTTTATGGATGCTATATATTATGAGTGATGTTATTAGCAGTCCTAAGATGGCTATGTGATAGGTTTGCTCGAAGCATCCGGAGGGGGATCAAAGTGGAATCAACTCTCCGTTGCCCCTAGCGGGAATATATATAGGTAAATCCTAGGAGTGACTACGGGGATGTGTATCCATGTACCCAACTGACCCGTTATACCTTCGAACCCGTTATTTGACCAAATATACATTAACAGGCTATTCGCAACTTAAAACGGCTATTCGTAGTCCTAAAAACACTTAAATTCATTGGACTACGAATATCAATGAATTGTGTTTAGCAGTTATAGAACTGCTTATAACATTGCCCTTTTGAAGAGGCAATATATGATGGATTTTGGCAGAATTGAGAAATTTCTACTAGCATTTCTAACTAAAATTTCAGCACAATTCAACAAAAATTTTGGTTGTAGATCTCGGTTAAAGGTGGGAAAAAATCTTTATATCTTCCTGAGTTTTTGAAGTTCTTGCAATAAGTTTATTAAAAATTTATTGGCTTTATCATCGATTTGGCCTATCATCACTTGAAAAACCCATTGGCAAACTGACCAAGTTAACTCAAACTAATTCAGTTTTAGCTCATCAATATTCTTGTGAAATTATTTATTCACATATTAATGGATTAACAAATGAAGTTTTGATGCATACTTTCATTTCTGGACTTCGACTTAAAATTCGCCGCAATGTGATGGCCCATAGGCCCCGCTTTTTATATGAAGCATTTTATTTGACCCGCATTTTCGAAGAACAATGCATTGAAGACACAAAAGCTCTGAAATTCAACTACTACATGTAAACTAAAGAAAAGAGCGATCGCGTTGAGAATAAAGCTTTTTACAGAGCCGCCACCAACCCAAACAGAGCCTTATTTTGCTCATATCATAAGTTCGGTTATTTCTCTTGCAGGAATTTAATGAATTGTTACTCCATAATTTCATCCTTATCACATGTCTTCTTTTCTTTCTATTTTAAGAATTTGATTTGTTTCTTTTTTAGGCAAAATATCTAAATGAGTCTCTAAGGTTTGAGAGATATTTGAAATATGTCCCTAAAATTTCAATAGTTTGAAATATAGGTCCCTCGACTTTCTAACTTTAATCAAATCAATCCCCTATAACTTTTTCATCCATTTAATTAACGGGATTCATTCTCCGACCTTTCTTCGCCGCCCTTCGCCGCCCTTCGCCGTCGTCCGCTACTTCGTAGACATCCGTCATATTTACCTCCTTTCCCGCCCCTTGGAGCTTCAAAGCCGCTTGCTGTCTCTACTCCATCTCCAAGGCGAAGCAAATGAAAAAAGGCCACGACGCCACCGTTCGCCAGAGCATCGAAGGGTATAGTTTCTGAATATTTGGCTAATAGATTATTCTTCGTTCTGGATTCTCGGGCCAGAGCTGAGGAACTTTGATTCATTTCTTCTACTGGATGACTTCGCTGAGGCATTTTTGATCTTTTTCATGATTTCATCTGTTTTTAGCGATTGATTATTAGCTTCTGAATTTGTTCTCTTTCGTATTTGTAGTTTCTCATCCCGCCGGATTTCCAAATCACCCTCACCGAGGTCAGCGGTTAACGCCATTAATTAGTACGGATTAAGTATCTTCGATTTGGTCTGTTTTACTAAACGAAACTCTGTCTCTCTGTTCTTCATCTTCTTCATGTAGGTTTCGAGACTTGACATTCTCCAACTCAGCATTTTCCGAGGTCTACGAAGTAGCAGACGGCGATGAAGTAGCGAAGGGAGGCGAAAAAAGGTCGGAGAAGGAATCCCGTTAATTAAATGAACAGAAAAGTTGTTTGAGACTGATTTAGTTAAAGGTAGAAAGTTGAGGGACCTATTTCAACCTTTTGAAATTTTAAGGACCTATTTCAAATATCTCTCAAACCTTAGGGTCTGATTTAGATATTTTGCTTCCTTTTTTTTTATGATCATGAATTGTCTTTCGCCAAATTTTCAAATTCTACCAACTCATTTAAAGCCAAATTGACCTAAACCAAGCGCGAGTCGGGCTTCGACTTGCATAAATTATTTTTAAGGGTTGATTTGATGCAACATAGGTTGCGTGGGGCTAAACCCTAGCCGAAAACATTGAATTTCTAGCACCAGGAGAGCAGACGGCCTGCCCGTCCGCAACCAAGGGGGGTGCGACACTTAGGCTTGCACTCACATTCTTAAGAATGAAGAACGGCCCCATCAAGTGCCCGCTCCCCTTTGGCATCCGCGATCCGGACAAACAATTTTGCGCCAAAACATCAACCCTAATCCAACCAACTGCGTTCACAAGAACATGAAGATTGAGGCTTCTTTTGGCGCGGCGGAGGAGATCGTGAACTCAATGATTACGAACCGTCGTTTGTAAAAGTCCGACCACACCTAAGGAACTTAATTCACTTTTATGTTCTAAACCAATTTTTTTTCTTGAAAACGGTTATAACTGTCGTCATGCCAAACATACATTTTAGGACGGTAATGTTTTTTTACAAACTCACCGGAGCAAAAATGTCGCGCAAAACAAAGCCTCAAAATTAAGGGCTATGGAGAAAATATAGTTGGATCAATCCATTTTTCATCCACAACAGAATATAACATTTACTAACCCATGATTTGGTATTTTAAAAAAATGAAAATTTCAGCCTACAAACTCATTTGCCATCATATTATGTAATATATCCAGAACAACTCAGAAAAATTTAAGTGAGATTTGAATACAAAAAACATGGTCAGGATATCTTCAGGCATGCCAGAGGAACAAACCTGCATCATCCAGAGGAAAAAAAAAACAGATATTAGGATTGGTTTGGCTGAGTGGATGCCTCGCGTCCCCGCGTTGGAAATCCGCTGGGCATCCGCTATGTTTTTGAAGGCAGGGAGGATCCCGCCGCGCGGCCCTGCCAAACGAGCCGCGATCACGCGGGGCGGTCCACACGACCGGGCAGGATCCACCCTGCCAAACGCAGCCTTAGGCTTCGTTTGGCGCAGCTTATTTGCTCCGGTGAGTTGGGTCAAAAATGTCATTATCATAGATTGTATGTTTGGCAAGACAGAAGTTATGACCGCTACCAAGAAAATAAACTAGTTTTGAGCATAAAATGCATGAATTTTTTTAGGTGAGGTCAGGCGTCGTTCATGAACGTCGTTCATGAACGACGACAGTTCATGACCACCGCGCTCACGACCGCCACCACCGCGCCAAACGAAGCCTTTAATCTTCTGTCATAAAAGTTATTATATAAGTTCAGTTCTACATGAAAATTTATATATAAAAAACAGAAATATGAAGGCTGATTTTTTTTTTATTAATCATCATCATGGGAGTAATTCTTTGGCCCTCAGGACTAGGCTTGAATAAATTAAAGAGAGGCCTATAAATCTCGCAAGTTTTTTATTCAAATCCGTGTTGCATACATTAATTTCTTAGCAAGAGCAAGCCGAGAATACACGTTGTCTGAGCCAAGCTTTGAGAGAACTAACGAGAGAGTAGAAGAACGAGGTCTATCGTGATGGGAGGACATGGGGGAAGTGGGGCGGATTGGTTGATCTCAAGGAAGATGACATCATCGGATGTCGCAATCTTTCAGGTAGTAGGGAATAACAGCAATTCTCCTGTGTCCTAGAGTAACCCCACAAAAACACAATAGGTCGCCCATGGTTCCAATTTGTCCATAGGAGGACCAAAGCGATGAACATAACACGTGCAACCAAAAGACTCAACGAGTCACAAGAAAGGGATGTGTGGAGGAAAAAAATGGAAAAAGGAGATGCGAAGTCGATAATGAAAAAAAGGAAGACGGTTGATGAAATCGCGGGTGATCATAACGACAAAATGTCAATAAGTGGCAGGAACACTCATTAGGAACGTAAGAGAACGTGTTAGCTCAACAAGACGATGGTTCTTTCTCTCCACAACATCATTTTGTTGTGGTCAATAAAAGCGGGAAGTTTGATGGATGAGTCGACTGATGACTGCTGGCAAAGGAAAGACCGAAAAATGCTTATTTAGTGAGATGGGAAGAGAAAGTTGACAATCTTCTGCATTTAAAAAAGCTGATTAGTAAGATCGGCTTGAGGTTTAAGGTTTAGAATTTTAGCGTTTAGAGTTTTAAGGTCTAGGATTTATCCAGAAAAAGTGAATTACTCGACAATCTGATGAATAGTTGACTAGGCTCCGTTTGGCGCAACGTTTTTGCTCCGGTGAGTTCGGACAAAAACGCCACTATCATTGAATGTTTGGCATGACAAAGGTTAGTTTTGAACATAAAAGTGGATGAAGTTCCTTGGGTGAGGTCGGGCGTTCATGAACGATGGTTCATAACCACCACGTTCACGACCGCCGCCGCCGCGCCAAACGGAGCCTAGAAAGTTAAAAAAAATTGCACAAAAACAAGTCAGATAGAGGACAATACCTTTGGCAGTTCTGTGCTAAACTTTGAATTTATTAACACGCATCCACTTGGTCGATGACCACTTATTCCCTTTAATCACAGGGCACCCTCCTGCAGGGAATGGGGATGGAATCATTTCCATACCATAAGAGAGGACATTAGATTCTTGAATATTGACAGAAATAATCATGGAAGAATTGATGTATCAAAATAGAAAGATTTTAACATTACATATATTAAATGACACTTTTTTTAGAACCCTTCATTTAGGTCCCTGTTGTCTTTGGAGATTTCACCGTGGTCCTCAAGCTTAGTTTAGGGGTGATCATTAATTAACAAATATGATAGCATTAACTTATAAAAATTCTTAATGCATACCTTAATTTTTTTCGAGATTCAATATCCTTGATCGAAGGGGAGCCTTGGCGCACAGGTTGAGCTGTTTTCGTGTGACCATGAGGTCACGGGATCAAGTCCTGAAAGCAGCCTCTTACAAAAATTCAGGGTAAGGTTTACATTTCACCCTTGTGGTGGGACCCTTTCCCGGAACCTCGCTACGCTGGGATGCTTTGTGCACCGGACTGCCCTTTTATTCAATATCCTTGATCGATATTATAATCATCAGAACAACATTTTTCGCGTGACATATTAAGAAATATCAGTGATATAACGAAAAATATCATGATATCTCAGTAGTCATAAAACAAAATGATGCTTTCCTCATAGATGTCGGTGTCGTGGAGTTTCTCCCACTCAAACGACATATCGGCAGACATGTCAGATGACATCTACGACATTGACTAAATTTGAATGATATTAAATCTTATGACCAAATACATACACCTAGATTCTTGTCATGTTCTAGGGCTATGTGATGGAGATCGCCGGCTCACATACGTGTACTCCCGCAGGAGGTGATGATCCGCTATCCGTTTAGACGATCTGGATGGTCGATCCGAGTCGTCGTCATATATTTATTTATTTCGAGTTGTATTAGACACCCGATCGGTCCGAACATTATGAATCGTCCAATCAGGGTGCTCTATTTTTAGTTATGCAGTTTATATACGAAAGCACGCATCGGGTAGAGGCATCATGGTTTTAGTCCAGTTACAGAATTGTCGAACTCCTCCCAGTGCGACACTGAGAGCCTCCACAGGTGCAACTCCTTGAGTTTCCATTGTCTTCTTCCTCCATCCCTGTCAATCCCTTCATCGTTTCCCTCGCCTATTTCCGTAAGCCCCATCCACGATCGTCACTACAGTCGATTCCCGTCTTCCTGCAACAGCAATCTCCTCTTTCTCCCGATCCTAAAAACCCTGATCTTACTCCCTGACGTTAAACCTCCACTTCCCACGCCATTCCAGCACAGCCGGCCCCTCGATCTTCCTCCATGACGTTAAACCTCCATTTCCCACGCCATTCCAGCAACAGCCAACCCCATTCCTCATATACCATCGGCCAGAACATCCCCTGGTTCCCACAGCCACCACAACCCAGATCTCCACATTCCAATGTTGATCAACCTCTCTCCTTCCAAACCAGGCGACAGACCGCCTTTCCCAACCGCAATCCAGTGATAGTACGCTATTCCAGCCCCGATACAGTGGCAGACCACCTTTTCCTGCTTCCTTAGCCAGCCGACACCCTTCATTAGCCAGAGAAACCCCGAACCTTAATCCCATTTCAGTTACCTACTCTACCCGAGCCCCCCTCCTTGGTTTCTACCCAGTAGCACCATTCCTAGGAGGGACCAACAGTCCTCAGACATCTAGTGTCGCATTCCGTCTCCACCTGCATGTGTGAGTCATAGTTCGGTGTTCTTGTTTTATATTATTGTGTACTTGGACAATATTTTACTGGATGTGATATTATATGTTTTATTTCCGTGAAAATCATTTGACTTGCAGGACATATTCGGTGAGCGTTCAAAATATTTTGCGCCTCAATTGTTTGTGGATTAACATTTGTCTTTCCAATTAAAATTTCTGTGAACAATTGTGCACTTGATTAAGTTTTATTTTAAATAATTGCTTACTACTGATTTGTCCGGACTGATTTCACTGCATTTGCATCCTCATTAGGGCTAGTCGATAAGTGCACTACATTCCACCTAAGGCTGCATATTACAACAATCTATTCGAGCTCTGGTGATCAATATTATAAGTTGTGAAAGGTGCCAATGAATATGTTGGAATATAAATCTCAATTTAGAATGTGCAGGCATGGGAATCATATACGATGTTGTGTCGATCCAACATCAAGGATAGGACGCCAAATCGTTCATTCGTTCCAGTCTCCACGTTAGCTTCAACCAGTTAAGTTGGTTTCAGGCAACATTTTCTCGAACAGTTAGATTGCCATCAGCAGTGAGAATGTGCGGGATCACCTGTGGTAGTGACTAGTGAGGTTACAGGAGATCAGCGAAGGTGAGGTATTAGGCATGGGAGAAAGAGAGGTGGTGTCAGCCTAGAATCATAAGGGAGATGTAGGGTATGATGGGGGGGGAGTGTTGTTAAAAATCATAGACTTATGTAGCAAGATCCAAAACTCAGGAACTTAGGCTTCGTTTGGGGCGGCGTTTCGCCGCCCCGTTTGGGGCAAACGCCGCCGGAAGGCGGCAAAACAAATGCCCCTCCGGCGGCGTTTGCCGCGTTTCGCCCCGCAGGAAGAGGAAAAGCCGCGGATAAGCGGCGTTTCCAGCCTTGGCTTGCCCCCTCCAGTCCGACGGAGCGTCTCCAGCCGCCGTCTCCGCCCGCCCCCGCTGCGCCAAATGAAGCCTTAGTGTGATATTTACTGTTTAAATTCTTCATAGAAGGTACAACCTAATAAATATATAAGATTAGCATTGAATTAACTAAAATTCCATACATCATTAAAAAAATTATATGTACCATGTAAACTGGACGGATCTGGAGTTGCATCAGGCCTCAAGCTCCAGAACAGTAATGCATCTCCCATTCTTGGTCTTACAGAAAGGCCCTTCTTTCCACATTCTGATAAATCATTGTACCCCGGTAAAGAACTGCTGTTTACTTTAGCAGCAGGAAACACGGTCTCACCGCCCTCTTCAACATCTGAACTGAAGGGATAGGAAAAGTGATGGAAAAGGCCAAAATCGCAAAGTCAACTTATTTAAGAAAGAAACATACAGATACATGAGGAGCGTAGCAATTCTTTGACCACCATTCTTGATATTAAAATCGTCAAGAAAATAGTCAAAGTGAGGTTCATATTTCTGACCTTCTTCGTAATGAAGAATTTGAAGCCCTTCTCCCTGATCTGCAAAAAGCAGCAGCTTAATGAACGTAAAAGTATCTAACACCAGAACAAAAAATTTGAAAAGAAAAAAAATAGAAAAACACATTAATAGAGAGTAGAGAATGAGAGCAGCAGAGATGAACTCGAAAAATCTGGTAATTATAACTTCAAGGGTCTGTGAAAAAATGACTTGCGCTGGGTGAAATTAACACCTGCAGCACTCAGCAAATGCATAATGTCAACCCTCATAGCACGGATAAGTCTGATGAAGAAGTTCGATGAAGTTTGCAAGGAAAGAGGAGATAGAAGCAAGTATTTGATGATGGTTATACCCGTGCACGGCATTCGACAATGATAAAATTTCCGTGCACGACGTATGACGGTGAAAGTACCCAAACGGGCGGTTGTGATACTCCAATCATCTCACAATTCCGTGGTAGTGACACCTTCAAACTATGGATAGTCAAGTCACGATTTGAAAACAATTTTTTAAATTTAATATCTGTATTTAATATATATTTTAGTTTATAATAATAAAAGGGCCAGCCCGGTGCACAAAGCATCCCAGCGCAGCGAGGATCCAAGGAAGGGTCCCACCACAAGGGTGAAATATAGGCAGACTCTCATCACCAACTAAGTTGCAAGTCAGTTGGTTATGAGAGTCCGCCTGAAGACTCTTTATCAAGGAGGTCGGGTGTTCAATCCCTGGCCTCAGCAAGCCGTTACGCCCTGTGGTGGGGCTAGAGACGGGTTGGGTGTACAGGCTGCAACCCCGATAAAGCCGCTCGGGTGGATTCCACGTGGGCCACCTGGTGGGACTCCAGGGTGGCAGACAGGTGTGACGCCTGTCCTGCATCACTTACACTGCATTTTTGCAAGAGGATGCTTCCAGGACTCGAACCCGTGACCTCAAGGTCACACGAGAAACCTTAAAATGATATTTGCTGGTGTCACCAGCAAATATGGACAGCCTTAATATATAGAATAGATAATATATAGATCTGAGGGAGATGGGAGTTGGCCCTAGACTTAGAGAATAGGAAAGAAGCCCAGACACCCACAAAATTGCTATGGGATCATTTGATTGTGTTAAAGGCCAAGATCAAAAGCCCACAAAAAGGGGCCATTGTATTTTTTCTCCTTGTATTTAGTCTCCCATCTCCAAAATATACATACTTCTTCCTCCTCTACTATAATAGTCTATATATAAAGAGGAGAATTCTCATGTAATACTTTAGATTTTTTGGAATAATACATTCTTTTATTTCAAACTCTCAGAGATTACTTGTAGACAACAATCATGCTTTAGAAAATGAAAATCTTCATACTACAAGAAACTGCTGCTGAGTAAAGAAAATCAAAGGATTTTATCCTAACCAGAAATCAACAATCAACAACAAGACAATCATAATTCTACAAAACATACCCACAGGTATGAAGGTATAATCGGCAATCCTTTTCTCAATTGCATGAATAGTCTTGTCCATCCCTCTTTTTAGAAACATGCCTGAGCTAGTTCGCACCCTACAAGCAATGCCTAATTTTTAGAAACCCTCGGGGGTAATTTTACGCGATATAAAATTTAGGGCACTGTTTGGGGGAGCTTCTGTAAAAAAAGGATCGTGTCATTTCCTACCACGTCCATTGAACACAAGAGAGCTTTTGCAGACAAAACGAGCATAAAACAGCAATTGCGGTCGGAGTGTCCCACTGCACTCAAAAAGCCATCCCAAACAGGGTTTAAATTGCATACCTGCTATCTTTACTTTTTCCAGTAGCACTATCAACAACACTTGACTTCACCATATGAGGCTTTGCTAATTCAATTAGATACTCACATTCCTTCTGTGACTGCATGAAGCATTCCTTGGTCAGTTTCAAAAAAAGAAAAGAAAAGAAAATCAATTGCTGAAAATGCAATTACAAGCAATATTAAAGGCAAATCTTATATTACTTAAATGAATATGAGGATAAAGAAAATGACAGAAAACTAGGACAAGCACCACACAATTATTTTCTTCTCCCAAATAATCTAGTGCCAAAATATAGCTCATGAAAATTGGAATACTATTGTTCATGTTGCATGCCTTGCTATAAAGGTATAACAAAACATATATTTTTTGGAAGGAGCACAGCTCAATTAAAAACATGATAATTGTCCATGTAAAATAAGGTAGCAGAATCTTACAAGGACCTCCAAAGGGAGAATAACCTACAAGAATTTATAATTGGACAAGAAAGAGAATGACTCTAAACATAAAAAACTTGTCTTCATCATAATCAGGATTATTTCTAAAGGCCCTTGCCGTAACGAGTTCTCCTTTTACAGAAAAAAAGTGATTCCTTCTAATTGAGCTGCTCCTGCATGAGAATAATAAACAAATCGCCTCCCCACGAGGCCACGAGGCATCGAGGTCCCCCAAAGAGACTTTTGGTGCCATGTCGTCTCTATGCATAAAGAGTCAACCTTCCCAAGTCCCCTAGTCTGACCCAAGAGTGATTTTTTCTTTCATACCTTTGCATGTTTTAGTCTTAGAGATTCGAAAACGGAAACAAATTGAATCCCGGCGGAACTAGGACCCCATGTTTAACAAGTTCAAGGGACAAAGCGTTGTTGTAAAAGATGACGATTTGACGATCCGCCGCTTCACACTAGATAATCATGAAAGGGCTTACTGATCAATGTAACTGATGCAATCCAAGATCTCTGATATAAAATTGATGCAAATGCACATGTATGCTCTATATCACGTTAATGCGATCCTACATGTTTTTTCATTATTGAGAGCGATTAAAGAATAGAAATTAACAACAACAAACTGATTAGTGCATAATACCAACAATTAAAATAAACTTACAACTCTAAGGGAGATATACCGGTCAAGAAAATCAGTACCTCAGATTATGAATGGTATTTCTAGTATTAGATAGAGGCATTGACTAAACAAGAAAAGAACTCAACCAAGAATGAAAATATGAAACTATGAGAACTCCAAAAGCTTGATCGAAACCCGTGAACTTTTCAAGTAAATGCTTTCAAATAAGCACTGAGGCACAACACTTAAACAGCCTTAAGAAATAGTGACAAAATCTCCAAAGCGAAGTGAAATTATAATACCGACTCCGTAGAAGAATCCGGCGAAGGGAGGGCCGGCGGTGGTGAGGGAGAAGAAAGGAGGAAGAAAAGAGAGGAGACTTAGGGAGCAACCCTAATTTCTTCATACATCCAAGATAAAACAACCACTCCTACCCTCCCCCTTATATAGATGAGGGAGGGAACACATAATAAAACATTACATTTAATATTAATATAATCTAATTAATATTAATTAAATACCATTTAATTAATATTAATCAATTAATACAACTTAATCACGGCGGCTTCCATAAATGCACGCCGATGGTTCCGCAAACGTTGACCGCTTTAGCGAATATGCAAGCGTGACAGTTGACCAGTCTAGCGAATTTGTGAGCGTAACAATATATCGCCCTTGAAAATCGACCTTGACCCCAAGGCCGAAGCTCCAATCTTTGTCGGGAGCTTTAAAAATGTTGATGACGTACGGTATCTGGGGAAACAAAGTAGAGACCATGTCTTGAGGGAGAGGCCTGAAGCATGGAAAAATAGAGAAAATAAATAGGGAAGCCGGGAAATAATGGCGGCGGGGGTCTGTGAGATAAATGCAAAAATGGAGAGTTTGTAACTGGTGAAATGTTGATGGGGATAATTGGGTGGAGATTTGGGTGGGGAGATATGAGCAAAAGTTGAGAGATTGTAACTAGTGAAATGTTGATGGGGATAATTGGGTGGAGCTTTGGGTGGGAAGATATGTGGAGGTAAGGCGGCTAGCAGGATATGATGGGAGGGGGACAGTGGGACCCGTCGAGGTGGAAAAAGAAAAAAGAAACCTGTGGGAGAGAAGAGATAACATAGGGGAGGGGTGAGACCGTCAAACCTATTGCATGGGGGCGCGAGATAGGAGAGGTAAATGAATGCGAAAGAGGCAGTTTCAGCGTGACTACAACGGATGGGGGGCTCGATGGCGTGCGGACGTGGAGGGATTACAGTGGCCGTAACCCTCCTCACTAAAGCAGGACGCGCGAACGTGGAGGCAAAGCCGACTGGATGCGCGTGCGAGATAGAGTTGAAGAACCAGGAAGAGATGGTCGGCGGCGGCCATGGAAGTGGAGCTGGTCGGCAGTGGCCATGGAGGAGGACGTGCGGGATCTTGCGCATGATTCATTCTCTCGTGGCTGGTCTGGATCCAATGAAACAACAGCTGGATTGGTGAGTGGCTGAGGTTCTGGCAGGGGCCGGCGAGGTCAAAGGTCGTCCAAGGACGAACGTCGGGGCCGGAAAAGCGGATGGTTGGGGGGTCGAAAGGAAGCTGCCAGGAACGAAGTCGGGGCCTGCTCTGGCGTGCGATGGCATTGCGCGTCTGGTGCGTCCGCAACAGGGGACGGTGGATCTGTGGGCGCTGATGTTAGAAATACGGGGATGGGCTCCAACGTGCGATGGCCCTGTTCGTGCGTCGAGCGTGTCTTGTGGATGAGTGTTGAGTCAGTCGCCGAGGGAGTATCCCCTTGACGGTCGACAACGAGGGCTAGCTGGCGGGGAGCTAGGGCAGATTCCTCCTTTCAACATGTCGTTGTGGCTAGATGCTGGCCAAGGACGACAAACATCGCCCGAAGTGTGTGGTTGATGTCGTCAAGGATGCCAAAGTCGAACGTGGGGTTGGTTCCCGACAGCGGCATGGGATGCGGGCAGAGGCCGGTAGGTTGGACAGAGGCCATCGAGGTGGTGACCGGAAGGAGGGCTTGCACAACGTCGTCGGGACAGTCCGGGACGAAAACGGGAGGTAAGACCGGCGGCGTCAGCGGGCGGAACGGCAGGTCGGACCAATTTAATACCGACTCCGTAGAAGAATCCGGCGAAGGGAGTGCCGACGGTGGTGAGGGAGAAGAAAGGAGGAAGAAAAGAGAGGAGACTTAGGGAGCAACCCTAATTTCTTCATACATCCAAGATAAAACAACCACTCCTACCCCTCCCCCTTATATAGATAAGGGAGGGCACACATAATAAAACATTACATTTAATATTAATATAATCTAATTAATATTAATTAAATACCATTTAATTAATATTAATCAATTAATACAACTTAATCACGGCGGCTTCCATAAATGCGCTCCGATGGTTCCAACAATATCCATATGGAAGTTATCATCAGTGACCATGACCAAGCTCAATTTAGAAAACATTATTCAAACTCCAAGGAACAACATTAAAAAACAATGTTTACCACCCTAAACTAACATCCAAATGGAAGTTATCAATCGTTGTCTCCAACAATATCTCAAGAACATTTACACTGAAAACCTTGCCAATAGGATAACATTCTTTGCTTGAGGAATCTTAGTATAATATGACATCGCCCGACAACAAGGATGACACCACGACACTGCCGAAGATACCTGCCTAGATAACACCCTTGCTGATAGCAATCACATCCTTGTCCGCCTCAAAACTAACCCTTAAAACCTCCAAGATCGAATAAAGACACACATCGACTGACAATGCATGGATCGTGTCTTTATCCGCCACCAACCGAACCACTATCAATCAACATTTTGTGAGCCCTCCTCAAAACCCAATCAACATTACTACGGTTCAAAATTTCACACGCATCTGACATCCTGTGCAAATTTAAACTTCATAGCAATTCCTACATCCAGCTAGACCTAGTTCTTCATATATCACTACTTAAACACCACCAAGGTCCCTACCCCACCAACCACTTCGGTGCACCTTCCCCCTTCCCTTGAGGAGCTTCCCTTCAACACAAACCACACAATCGAACCTTGATGTCAACCTTGTTCGTGATGGGGTGTGTACTGGGTACGGCTGATGTGACCACCTCCCCACTGATTAGCTAACGTTGTATCAACCTTCATCCCCACCTTGAATCTCCTATCAAGATCAACCTCCTAACCTCATATTGTCTAGTACTCGTTGTCAGACTTTCCCTTGCATACATCCTTGTCCAGTGCATCAATGTAGAGAAACTTGTAGAGCACTTTTTTTTTCTTTATGGACATTCAAATTGGTCATTTTTGTCAAATGCATCATATCTAGTTATATTTTTGTAAACTATTATAGATTAGACATGAACTAAACATATACTCATCTCATCATTTCTCACCTCCCGTTAACCTAGAAGTCGCTCTCTTGTTCAAAAAGAGATCCCATCAACGTTGAAGGAAGAAAACTGGTTAACGAATCCCCAGCGAAACTAAACTGATAGCAAACCAAAAGGACCTACCAAAAAATTGTGATAGATGAAGGCCCTCGGCTCCCAAGAGAGTATTTCCGTCCACTTCTTCCTTTTCTCCTCCATTCCCTCCCTACAAATCACCAAATGCAGTATTAAACCATAGTTAGAAGAAAAACAGCGCAGATCAGAAGCTCTACTCCTCGGATCGGATCTGCATACATCCAGAGGAAACATACAGCAACAAAAGTATCATATAAAAGCATTCATGTTACTTTTCGAGCAACTCTGTATCAGCGCGCCTTAAGGCCCTGCGGGAATTGTCAGAGTCGACGGGGAGAGAGAAGATTCCTAGGGAGAGCAATATGAGGGCAACGGAGAGCAGTAGCAGCGCGGTCAGCAGCAGCGTGTACGGCAATGGTTTCCTGCTCGAGAAAACGCGAGGATACCGCGAGATCCTCGCCATGGAAACGACTGAAACTCACCCGAAGTTGGATTGTGATTTCTCCGGCGATCTGGAGGGCGGGTGGGGAGTGGAGGGTTTTTGTTCAATAAAAAATATTTTTGGTAGATTAGTAGTTCATAAAATATTAAAGAAACAGAATAATAATCAAATAAGGAGACTAATTTAGTAGTTGTGCAACGTTCAAAATAGACAAATATAGCATCATTTTTTTACTCAAATTACTTAACATATATCGATGAAAATTCATAAAATTCAAAACTTTTTAGTATATCTCCTACATATACTATGATAGGTAATCATTAGACCTCCTAGACCTACTTTAAAATGATTTTTTGTTAAAATATAAATATATTTGAAAAAAAACATTCATAAATATTAATTAAAAATTTTGTACGGTCATTTTGAGTGCTCATATGTATATGTTGTGGGAGCAAGGGCGGGCGAAGCACGCCGGGGGCGGGCGAAACACGTCGTCGTCGGCCGGGTACTGTCGCGCTTGGCAGTAGGGGCGGAGCCCCGTGCCTGTCACCCGTTTATATATAAGGGTGATAGGTGCGGGCTTCGCTCTTATGGTCATCCGCGACAGTACTCCAATCGTAATAGGTAGGGGGTTCTACTCCTATCTATTAATTAATGCAGTTCTAAATAAATATACTATCAATTAATACAACTCCTCAAAAATACAGCTGATATGCCTAATGAAAATCTTCCTCGAAAATATCACTGACATGTTTAATGGCAGTCTACCATAAATGGTATAGGAGTTATAATAAAAACTTTTTCTTATTTGATGAATTCTCTTCGTTACTTTTATTTTGATGATACACTATAATTATTTGAATTAACATTGTATTTTAAAATTTTTTTGAAATATATTATAATATATGTTAAGTCATTCAATTAAAATAATAATACTATTTTATCGATTTTTAGTATCTCACAAAATAATTTTTTTTCCATTTTAATATTATAAAATTATATATACGAGCTTAGCATGGACTCGTGCCCAACGTGTTAGGGGTGTCATTTTTGATCGTGGATCTCTCGTTCACAATGTATTGTGATATTAGTATTTTTTTGGTCATTGACTTAATTTTCGATTTTATTATTTGGTATTGCAATTTTTATATTCAATTTAAATATTAAATTTAAAAGATATTTATTTATTCCTTTCTCATTGTTTATATATTATGTACTTTTTAAATAAAATTAACAAAACTTAACCAACTAAAAGAAATAAGTGTAAGAGGCGATTATTTAAAAAAAAAACTATTATATTTTAGGTGTTGAATCCCAGATACCAGTTCAACGGAGTTCTAATCAAGAGAAAGTAGCTTGAGTTATTTAACTCGTAGTTGGACACCTAAGACTAGATATTCTGAGTCTAGATCTGATCCTCAGTGATGGTGGATTAAAAAATCTACACACGGACCCGCGAGCTGCAGCGAAGAGGTTCCACCACACACCTAAAAGTTTTTTACGACTTTCCCTCCCAAAACTGTGCTGAGATTGGCACCTCGGACGGCACGGAGAAGAAACTCGAAAGGCGCGAGCTCTAGGAGGCTGCGTCCGCCTTCTCCGAGATGTGATTGGGTGCTATTTATAGGTAAAACATCTCGATGGTAAATTGGTTTATTGATCTGCGGGTAGCAGTCTCCGCCTTAACCAAAATACTATTGTCAGACCCGAATGGTCTGTAGATAGCGGTCTCCGCCTTAACGTGAATACTATTCCCAAACTCTAACGATCCGCTACTATCCAAACCACCAAAAGACTGACGCTTACTGACCTGTGCGAGCTTAAAGGCCGGGATGACATGGACTCGCCACGCCCATCTGGCGATTACCCAAGGGCTAGATTGATCCGGGCTCGCCTCGCGTACTCGGCGGAGAGTATACCTTGCCACCTGAGCTTGCCCTCTATAACACGACTCTTTGCCTGTGGCGAGCCCGACCACCTTCCCGGACTCGCCTATTGCATAATTCGGTCAGACCTATTATTGTTAGGGCTTGCAGAGGCAAATCTTCCTTTTGTTCGCTGAATACGAGTTGTACATTAGAAAAATAATTATGACTTATCAAAAATGTCACCCAAGAATTATTTATATTATTTTAACGATTATATTTGAGGGACATGATTTTTTCCCTTTAATTTAGCATTCATGATCCCTCTCTCCAATCTCCCCCATAATAATTATATATATTAGCCGGCACAATGCATATATTTTAATTTCTTTATAAGCGTTTATAGTTTAAATAATATAATTTATATTATATTAATTTATATTTTAAATCGTATAAACTTGTATAAACATAAATATAATATAATTAATTAAAAGTTATAAGTTTAGATGTTGTAAACTTATATTAGTTAGAATATAAATTATATTTATATTAATTTATATTTAATATAAAAATTAATTATAATCAAAGTTTGAAAATTGAACCGGTTAAGATTGATCTAATTTATATCAATTGATAAAATACATTTATCATGTGTATATAGTTCATACATGCTCATAAACTTCAAGCAATTTGTCGTAGTCTCAGTAGCTTGCACTCTAGAAATAGTTATTTAATGTCCAAGACCTCTGATTCGAGTCATGCCACAAACATTAACCTTATTTATTTTACGTGGCCTTGTCGGTCGGGCCGACACAGGGGCGGATCCAAGGGGGGGCCGGCGGGGGCCCGGGCCCCCCCAAGAATTTTGTAAAAATATTAGGAGATTTGAATTCCTCTCGTCGAGCCAATGAATTTTGACTATTTACACGTCAAAAACGGTATCCGAATGAGGGAGAAATGTCTCCGAGAAGATGAAGATTTTCATTTTTGTGACGTGATCAACCAACCCGCTTTGATTTTGCGCAGTACGGTAAAACTTGCCTTTAAATTTTAATGATACTTTACGATCACATAAGATCCATGACGCGCCTCTCCACTTCAACCAACCCGCTTTGATTTTATATTTAATACACTATATTAAAGAAATTTGCTTCACCTTTTGATTGGGCCCCCCCTAATAAAAATTTCTGGATCCACCCCTGGGCCGACAGGTTACCACGGTTGCGCATAGTCACGATCTCGAGCGCAACCGATTGTCTTTATTTAAAATAGTATTAAATTCAATTTATGTTCTTACAAAATTGATCATAAGTATTTTTTTTGTACTCTATCATAAATAAATAGCAAACTCTTGGAATAGAAATTTTGGTGTCCAGATGAGGTTTTCTTTAGAGCAATGCTGAGGGTTTAGAATTTAGGATTTAAGATTTAAATTCTAAATTCAGCTCATATTATTTGCCGTTGGCGTCCACAATGATTCTGAAGAGGGAGGTCGGTGAAGGATTCGAAGTCCTTTGGAATGGAAATCGGAGAAGGGATGGCGGCACTTTATAAGGGGAAAAATATTCAATTAATGGGTGGTTTGATTCAACGGTCAGGTTGGCCTACACAAAGGTTTTTTTCCTAGAGGAAATGAGTAAAATTGTTTATTTTATTGTGCGCACATTGTCAAAGTTGACACGCAAATAACATTGTTCTTTCTTTATTAATAGTACTGAAAGGGACCCCTTCAATTTATAATAAGAAAGGGCTGCGATTATAGAGCTCCACCTCCCCACTAACTTAGGTAGTGCCCATTAGTGGGAGGAGTGAGGAGTACCCAAAACCGCCCACCACCAACGCAACCAAAACCACGCACAAAGCCAAACAACATGGCCACGCACCAACCGCGCACCAGGCCCCACGCGGCCGCTTGGCCACACGACCGCGCACCCCCTTGGTCGCAAGGCCACGACGACCGCGCGCCCCCTTGGTCGCACGGCCGAGCCAACCGCGCGGCCACGCCGGCCGCACGGCCACGCCGGCCGCACGGCCACGCCGGCCGCGCGGACCCTTGGTCGCACGACTGTGCTGGCCGCGCGACCGTTTGGTCGTCCGGCTCCCTTGGACGCACAGCCGCATGGTCGCGCGGCAGCACGGTCGTGGGCCCCCTCGTCGGCAGTGTGGCGACTCAGTCGAGCGTCGGCTGCTCGACCGAACGTCCGTCGGCGCCCGGCCTCCCGGCCATGCAGACATGTGCCGGCCACATGGCAACCCGGTCACGCCACCCGGCGCCGATCGCCCGCCCGCCCCGGCCGGGCAACCCCGCGTGACCATCGTTACGCCTCCCAGCGATCGCCTCTGTGTCGTCGCTGTCATGGCGCGCCGCCCGCAAAACACCCCTCAGGGGTGTGCGTTTAGCAAATTACCCATCAAGGGGGTGCGCATAACCAGGCATATGGTTACGAGTGTGCGCATAGTAAATTACCTATCAAGGGGGTGCGCATAGCCAAACATATGGTTACGGGTGTGTGCATAACCAAATTCTCATCAAGGGGGTGCACATAGCCAAACATATGGTTATGGGTGTGCGCATTGCAAATTTTCCATGAAAGGGGTGTGCATAACCAAACATATAGTTATGGGTGTGTGCATAACAAATTCCTATCAAGGGGTGGCATAGCCAAACATATGGTTATGGGTGTGCGCATTGCAAATTGCCCCATCATGAGGGTGCGCGTAGTAGAATAATATATGGTTACGGGTGTGCGGATAACCAGATTCCCTATCAGCTTAATCACCAAAATGCCCTTCTCAAAACTATAAAAGAAACTCAAAGCCTTTATTTGGAGGAACCTTGTCTTCTACGCTTGAGAGATCTCAAGAATCTTCCTTCGAAGATCTCCCTAAGTTCTACTTGAGCGTTTGAAGATTCCTTTGAAAATCTCATTCGACGCTCGAAGATCACCTCCAAAGGTCGAAGATTCGTTGAAGACGGTTTCCTCCAGCCTTTAAAGATGGTTCGAAGATCTCCTTCGGCCTTTGAACACGGATCGAAGATCTCTTTCGACCTTCGAAGATCTCATCAGATCATCGAAGATTTACTTCGCTCCTCGAAGGCTCCACGGTCCAGAAGTATTATTGTAACCAGCAGCGACCTGTCACCTTGCAAGAAAAACTTTTTTAACACCCCAAGAAATAGTGAAAATCGGTTGGCACAGACCCGACCCCGTGATTTTTTCCCCTTTTCGGGGTTTTTCCATGTAAAAGATTCTTTGGCAGCCGTCGGTTCTCTCTGTGACTGTTTACGCGCTCGGCTCACTCTCGAGCTTAGACAGTTCAAGTCGACTGGTCCATTAAAGCGTCGAACGACCCACAACAAGTACTATATGAATGGGCATGGGTTCTCTATGCACATTACTCACCAGCGGCAATAGTGCCTAATCGTCATTCGAGCAAATGTCGAGTACTATGACCGCCGCACACTGTATTTAAAATATCACACATTTTGTTAGATCACGGAGATTGAAGTCAAATGGCTTAGATCACGGAGATTGTACATGGTATTCGCTTCGCAGTATCTCTGTGGCGACAAATTTTTTCGTAGTCGCACAAATTTGTCAGCATACCTCAACAGCTCAACTAGCGGAGCCTGTTCACAACCCGCAGACAGGCAAAGCCTATTCGCAACCTGTGAACAGGCAAAGCATGTTCGCAATCGGCAGAGGTACTGTCATGGCAGGTGTATCGTCGTGGCAGGGTTTTGTCTTGGCCACACGGGAGGCTGAGGCAGAACATGCAACAAAATTATGGGCAACACATACAATGTTGTCATGGCTGCACTGGGAGGGGGGATACACTTTCTTGTATATATTAGAGATTATTACGTCGTTGGATAGATCTCATCGAAACGATCCGATGACCGGACTGAAAATTATGGTATTAGTTTTAATTTAAATAAAAGCAATATATAGTTTTAAATTAAATTCATTGTTTTCGAAATTTAAAAAACAGCGGAAAGGGTGGAAGCAATATATAGTTTTAAATTAAATTCATTGTTTTCGAAATTTAAAAAACAGCGGAAAGGGTGGCTAGTCGTTAAGCGCGGTACTATAGAAATCTCATATTCCTTTATATATATACGAGTTACAGGCACACGGGCTCCTCCCCTACAGCCAAGCGCAACAATACCTCAACTACGACAGTACCCTAATCGCGACAGGCACGGAGCTCCTCAGCTCTCAATTAATTAATATAGTTTAAAATAAACACTATTAACTAATTAATGCAAAAAATAGTTTTACATAAATTTTTAAATTTAAAAAAAAAATACTCTTCATCATTCATTATTATTAATTTTCCATCGTTACTTTTCCAAATCAAATTGATGAATTTTTATGAATTTTCATCGTTACTTTTAATTTGAGGATAGTGTAATTACTTAAATAAATATTATTTTTTTTTTATAAATTATAATATATATGTTTGATAATTAGATGAAAAGGTTAAAGCTGTACTTGGCATTGAATGTTTCACCAAAGCCAACTTTTAACTTTTAATATTTTGAAGATATATAAGAGTGAGACACAGGGCCTTCGACCAACCGCGACAGTATCTCAACTGTGACAATATCCCAACTATGACAGTGCCCCAACTATGACAGTGGCCAACCAGAGAGCATAAAAAAATATTACATTTTAAACAAATAAAAAGGAGCTAATTGTTTAAATATTATTTAAATATAATCTCTCTTTCTTATCACCTTCACTCACTCTCTCTCCCGCCACTCTCTCTTCTCTCCCTCTCTTTCAAGTTTCATCCGCCAACGCCCCTCTCTCTCCCCAATCCCCTCTCTCTCTCTCTCTCCACAGCTTTTCCCCTAACATTTATTGCATTATCAGGTGATTTCGTAAATAATGGAGAACTTAGGATAGTTTGGGCAGACTGAATGTTGCACCAAAGATAACTTTTTCTTTATAGTAAAGTATATACACACACATGAGTGACAGTGCACGGGGGCCCCCGTGCCCCACACGACATTACCTTGCCTGCCCCCGGCAGGCTTCGCTAGCAACCGGCACGCACTTGAGTGACAGTGCACGAGAGGCCCCCCTTGCCCCGCAAGAGAGTACCCGCCCCGCAACGTTCTTCGCCCAATCCTGACCGGCTTGCATCGCACACCCCCAAACGACGGGCTTATTTTATTTTATTTTTTAATTTATTTTTTTAATATTTAAAATTTTAAAAATTATTTCAGTTTTTTTATATTTTATTATAATTTTTCAAAAATTAAAAAAAAAACTCTACGCTGGTGGTCTGCAAATAGCCAACCAACGCAATACTATTTGGCTATTCACAGACTTCGGTGGTCTGTGAATAGCCAACCAACACAAAACTGACAGGCTATTGACATACCACCAATGAATGCATATGATCATTTAGATCTTGATCGGAGGGTTCAAATTCGCCTGATGGGCCTCAATCTTACACCAAAAGAGACTTTCATACATCTTTGTATATATAGTATAGATATACATCTTTACAATATTATTAAAAATATTCAATTATCCAAATAAACAAAAATGAGCAGTATATAATCATATATCAAGTTGTTCATCGAATACACTAATTCGCATCAAGTATATAATCATATATCAAGTTGTTCATCGAATACACTAATTCGCATCAAGCACAACTCGAGAAGCAATGAACCTTCTCCTTCGAGTGTTGAGCTCGATCAATTATCTAGATACGCATAAATAAATAAAATAATCAAAAGTATAGAGCTCTTCATAAAACATTACATTTCTCATAGCCCCTATGAGCAATTCATACACACTTCTACAAACCCTATTGTATAACTTACAACACTCATTTGGTATTATATATACAATTATCCTACAAAATGGTTGCAAATAGCCAAATATAAGGCACATCAACAACAAAATTCCATAGATTATGTTAGGCTAAAATACTCTAGAGGCCATCAAATTCTATTCTACTTTAAAGTTTGAGAATATTATCACTTCAAAATGATTGAAAAATCATTATGATTTCAATTTCCATGAGATTTTGAGTCTTTTGCAAGGTAATCATAGACAAAAATATATAAGAAAAACATCGGCACCAATGAGAAACTCGTATAATATTGTGCATTTAATACAAATCTCAGGTCCCTCCGCCTAAAACCAATTGATTTTAGGATGGATGCGCATAGATTTAGTATGATATTATAGTAGACTAAACCCGATTTGTAGCTCTCAATTCATGGTAAGGGTGGGCGCAGAGAATATAGTTGCACATAGGGAAACTAATGTACACGCCCCAAGAACTGCACGTGCGATATATTTCGAGTGTTTTTCGAAGATCGCCGCGAAGGATGATCAAAATTTCATGGAAATTGATAGCATAATGGTTTTTCTATCATATTTTTGAAATGACTGTTGAAAAACTTTCAAGTAGAGTTAAAATACGACGACCTAGAGAGTACTTACCGGTATTATTTATAAGGAGCGAAGGCTCAGACAAGTTGAAATCTTCACACTTTTGGCGTGATTTGGAATCAAGAGGTCAATCACCTTGGATCCAATTCAGTGTAGCTCACTGGAGTAGAGATTCCGTGAACGGAACTCGTGCTCGTGGAGAAATCTGTCTTCGATTTTCCAGATGTTGTTGATTCCTGGAAGATTCCGGGTCGAGTTAGTTCCTTCTCGTTGAGCGTTATGGGCTTTGATAGCATGTGCAGGACTTGGGGCATGGATGGCCTCCTCCCAGATGAAGCCTGAGTGCAGAAAAGTGCAACTTTTATGTATCTGAGAACATCTTCCAGTGGGTAATCACCAAGGGTTGGATCAACTAATTCTGCCAGCTTTCCTTCTTCATACAGATCCCATGTCTGTGGAGAGAAATTCAGAAGTTATTGGAGAGTTTCAAGGCATAGAAAGATGGGGTTTCTTAATGATCTTAAATTTCGAAACAATTAAAACTCGAATAAAGATCTGCTCGAAGAAATTCGATCCCATCCGAGTCGAGCCATTCCAGCCTGCTTGGCCCGATTTCGATTCTAGTGACGAGTGGCTCTTCTAGTGAAAAAATATTTTAGGATACGTGTTACGGACTTGTTCCGGAATGTGAACGAGGTCTCGTGCATCTAGCTTAGTTCATCTCATCAAAAACTTAAGACGGGTGCTCACAAGACAGAGATACTCTTAACTTTATTCTTTCACATAAATTTGGATGGCTATAACTGCGAGAAGTTTCGCCCTTTTATAGGCCCCAAAGCATTTTCCCGCTAAATAATGGAAGACTCTAAAATAGTCCACAGATAGCACTTTCCTATAGTTCTTTAGACATTCTTTATTTCTATATACAAGACACAAAATATTCATATCCTTCTAGAATATTTTGAGACTCGGCCAGTTCATATGGACGGAATTGGAATTCAATATTGGAATTGAGACCCGGCCAGCTCAACCGCCTTTAGGAAGAAATTGAGATTACAGTATTCAGAAGCTTCTTGACACTAGATTATTCAAGAAGCTTCTATATACCTTCCACACCGACAAGTCATCAGAATACTCTTAAATACTCCAGAAAAATTCATCCATGTGGCTGGAAATGCTCTTTTGAAAAAGGTGATATACACGCATAAGAAAATATGATTTGATCTGAGCAAACCTAACAAATAGCATAAACTGGACAGCAACATATAGGAAGAAATGAAATTCCAAATTCATGTTCTTCAGTGAAAAGATTTCTAGACCAGCGTTCAAAAATTATAGTGCAACCAATATATAACTATTAACTAGCGATTTCTGTGGGATTTGGTTTTCAAGATTCTTAGCACATATTTAGTGGAAGAGAATTTTTCAATGCAGAAAGAGATTTGACAGCGAGTCTATGGCCATGCGGAGATCCTATAATTATTAAAAAAACCTCAAAATCTTCAATTTAGCCGTCCCTCAACCTAATCATGCCGAGCCACAACTCGTAATTTCGCATAAGTTTTGGAAAAAAACTTATATATAGCATATATTATGCTCCTTTTAGTTTTTAAGCATATTACAGGTCAAGTTTCTCAATATCTCAGTTTTCTTTCCGAAGCTCTGTAAGTTTATTTTCTGAAAGTTTTGAATGATATTGAATATCTGACATAAATTTTTTATAAACTTCACTCAAATAGGTTGATCTGGTTCAGAATAATAGTTTTGCAGGACCTACAGGAGAGCAAATCATAAAGTCAACAGTCATCATAAGAAGTTCAACATCTCGAAGTTTGTAGTTGCCGTGGAGCAAAAATGTCGCATGAAAACGATTTCTTGAAATAATTTTATTGCTTTCTTAGTTTTAGGAACCTCTGAATTTAGTATTTCAATAATATAAGCCTGCCTGCATCAATAAGACCTACCAACTGACATTTTAGGCTCCGTTTGGCGCGGCTGTGGTGGTCACGGACGCGGTGGTTATGAACTGTCGTTCGTGATTTTTCGACCTCACCAAAGGAACTTCGTTCACTTTTATGTTCAAAACTACTCTTCTTTTTTGATGTCATTCGTAACAGTTTTCATGCCAAACATGCATTCTATGACGGCGGAGTTATTTGTTCAAACTCACCGGAGCAAAAAAACCACGCCGAAGGAAGTTAATCATTAAAAGTTAATATTGGATCTCCTAAAATATCTATATATCTTGAAACAATTCAATGCATTTACTTTTCATTCTTTATCAGAATAGGAATCTAACCCACTTCCTATGTAAATCAAATTGAGAATATATATATATATATGTTCATTTACCCCCTCCCCCCCTTTCCCCCTCTAAGTTTGCTAAATTACAAAGACCCCCCTTAAAATTTACTCTAAGGGTCCGTTCGTTTGAATAGAATTGAAATTAGATATTGGAATTTAGATCAATTCCAATTCTTCTAGGAATTAAAATTAGTCTAATTCCAATTATATTGTTCGCTCAATAAACATAATTGAAGAATATTGTAGAATTGATCAATTTTGTTGTTCTTTTGTTCGATAAAACTTAATCAAAGAATTATTATTTTAATCATTGGCGATTAAAAACCAAACATTTTTTCACATATATTACGAAGAACCTAATATTCTCTCACATATATTTTCATTAATTATAACATAATGCATTCAATAAGAACCTACCATTTTCGACTGGGCGAAAAATGCGTGCCGGTCAAAAAAGCGCGCCCGGGTGAAAAAACATGCGCCCTGGAGAAAAGATACGTGCTCGGGCGCAAAACGCATGCTTGGGCGCAAAACGCTCGCCCGGGCGAGAAATGCGCGCCCAAGCGAAAAAATGAAAGCCTGAGCGAACAGCGCGCCCGTGTGAAAAAAATGCGCGCATGTACGAAAAAACTCGCGCTCGGGCAAAAAAATGTCCGCCCGGGCAAAAAACGCGTGCCCGGTGGAAATATGCGAGCCCGGGCAAAAAATGCTTGCCTGTGCAAAAAAACGCGCCCCCGGGTGAAAAAGCACGCCTCAAGACAAAAAACACGCCCTGACCGAAATTATCCAATTCTTATATAGATTGGAAAGAATTGGCTTTTGTTCAAAATGAATTTCATGGAATTATAATCGTGCGCTCGGGCCTCAAGGTATTGCGAGTGACGGGAGTGTCGTCACGCCGCCGCATAGAGGAAGCGTGCATTGCCATATATATGTATGTATGTATATATATATATACTTTTTGAATGAGATCATGAATATAAGTTGTCATTTTTCACTGCAAACATACAAACATAAAAATATTGTATCATAGGCGTGACAGTTTCCTTTAGAAATATAGATGGATGATAAAATATGGGAAATTATTTTATGATATTCCAATTTTACCCTTTGTAATAACTCTACATTGAAAAGGGTGAGTTACATTTTACCATTTGTAATGAATCTAGAATCATTATAAAAAGGATAAAATTGAAATGTCATAACATAATTTGGCTTATTTTATCATTTTACATCCATATTTCTAACAGAAGGGATATATCTGTGTGTGTATACCTTTTTATAAAAAAACACCTTGTTTGTAATGCATTACCCTAAGAAATTGATCAGGGCAGTTCGATCTTAAAAAAAAAAAATTTCCTATGTTCGTTATTTACATAAACAGGAAGATAGGGCCCACACCACGGTGAGGCATGGTAAGGTCCTATTGGTGCTAATGGACATTTTCTAAATGCAGACGCGAAATCCGACAACTAACTTGCATTAACGAAATTTTAAATCAAGTTATGCTAGATAGGTTACAACTGATGAAGCTTATTAAGTAGGAAAACATGTGTTGTTGTATAAATGCGAGAGAAAACTCGATCAAAATACTCAAGCCAATAGGAACATACAAAGTTACAAAAATAGACAACAATTATTACAAAGCAAATATAACTAGAGCTGAGAATAGACCACTAATTCAATATAAAATAAATAACACCCAACTTAGAACTTACACAACTATGGCGTAGAGGGCTTGGCAGGTATCTGGCAAGTCTCCGGTGGCCGGTAATGATGCAATAGACTGGATTACGGCCTCCAGAGGGAACTCAGATTGCTGACTTGTGCTGCTGCAGGTTAGGGAAAAATAGGAACAGCTGCTGGTAGGAGGGTCGGAGGAGCTGTTTGGGGTGGCCGGAAAGTGGCTGGAGGTGTGTGTGGGGCGGCTGCCTGCAGTGTAGGGAACCCAGAATGGGTGCTGAACAATGGCTGGCTGCAGGGGAAAAGGTGGGATTTTGAGTGCAACCAGCTGTTGAAGTGTGGGGCAGGGGGCGGAGGAGAAAATAACTGAAATTTGGGCAGGGGAAATGGTAAGGGGCGGCTGGATGAGCAGTCCCAGGAGCCGGCTGGGAGTTCTGGAGGCCGGGGAGGGCTAGGGAGTGGGGATTCAGCCAGCAGGGAGCTAATTCCAGAGAGTGGATGGAGTGCTGCTCCTCCCTGGACAGTTTCTGGCGGTAATTAGTGGGGCTGGGGGTATTCTGGAGGTGCGAATAGGGATGGATGTGGCTGGCTGGTTGGGGAATGAATGAGGTTCGGCTGGAATGAGGGAGAAGTGGCTCCACGAGAATGGGGTAGAAAGAATTGTGGGGGAGTGCAGAAATGAGAGGGGGTGAATGAATGTAGGAGTAGTGGTTCCTGTTTTTAGGAAATGGTTATGTTGGAGTAGTGGGGTGGGTAGTAGTGAGTTGGCTAGGGAGTGGGAATGGTGGTGGGAGGATGGTGGCCGGAATGGATCACCGGAGGTGGTGGTAGCAGCCGGAGGTGGTTTCCGGCAATCACCAGAAAACTGAAACAGAGGGAATTTTAAGTGGGATGGTGTCGGAATTTTGAGGAGGTGGTGGTGGCTTGAGGGAGGTGGTCGGTGGGGAGAAATGGAGGGAAGGAAATGTGGAGGTGCTTGATAGAGGCCGGCTGGGTGCTTGTGGATGGGGATGAGGTGAAGTTGGAAAAGGGCTGGCTGGGTGAATTGTTGGGGAGGAATGAAGGAGGCCGGTGGGGAGAATTTGGGGGAGGGAATGATGCTGACCGGTGGGTGGAGGTTAGCAAAGGGTGGGGTGGCCGGCTATTGGATCAAAAGACGGCTTTCTTGCACAATCTTTCAATAGCCATTCGTGGAGCTCTCTACCCTTATAGACAAGGGAGGGCAACGAACTGTCATGATTCTCCGTTAGTTCTTAGTTGTGACCCCAAAATACACATAAATAAAATGAAAACAAAAAATAAGAAAAAAAACATAAAATACTCCAATCGGTAATCCGCTCGTGATAAGTGGTCCCGATCGTCACTGGGTCCGGGGTCGGCGAGAGTAGACCCTCACGGGTCGTGTGACATGATCCCCATCACACTGCCAAATTGATCTCTTCATGATCTCTTCCGTGTGGACCACGGTACTCCAAATGCCGAAGCAGGCCAGACTCCAAATGGCAGCATTGAATACTGCTATTATATTAGATACTATGTATTATATTATATTACAGCTCCTGATGACTGCTTTTATTTTATATTATATTTTACATTATATTACAGTTTCTGAAGGGAAAAGGTAGGCCACATGTCTTCTAAAACCATTTGGCGTTATTATATTTTATCTTATATAACAACTTTTGATGACAACTTTCCTTTTATTATAATTCCTTTATCCTCCCTCTTCCAGAATTCCAACACTGCATTGTGTTTTACCCCGCTGGTACCCCTTCTTCAAAGCTTCCTTCCGGCGGGTTTCTCTAGAGTTCGTGCGATCATTCGTACGACCTCTCTCCCGACGATGAAGCTTCTTCCACTCTGCTTTGGACAGGTTTGGACAGGTTTCAAAGCTACTTTACGTTTCTTTACAGAAACCTTAGCATTAATTCTTTAAGGACTTTTCAGCCTCGGTGTATGTAGGACTTCGGCGTGTTTGGGTGAGTAGTGGCGGTTGGAGATTGAGAAAAAACAATGTTTTCGAATGGAGCTCCCTCTTTGCAGTTGAAATTATAGTACAAGGCTACAAGAATTTTCAACTTTACACATCCCTCACAACTGCAATTTCATGCCCACAGGGAGATGTGAAAATGCTCTCAGGCCATTAGTGTAGAAGGCTACAAGAATTTCCAACTTTGCTTCGTCAGTTCGGCTCAGTGATAATTTTTCCTGATTATTTTATTCTTCTTCCAATGTCCTCTGTCATTTTTTCTTTGGCTAAGTATTATTTGTTCTTAGAAACAACAGGAGAGTGTACCAGTTGGGATTTTCACTTCATCTTCACTCTATGATTATTTTTTATTTAATTTACTTCTCCTGTATCTACGTTTACTATTTCATCTAATTTGAGCTTATACATTCAAATTGACGAATCTTACTTTTTCTACAGTGAATTATTAAATATATTCTTCTATTTGACCTTCCTGGAATTTCGCTAACATTTCTGGATAGTCAGGCATCCAGCGATCTCTAAAAGATAGATAAAAAATTTAAAAATTTATGGAAGGTTTTACTAAGATTTACAATCTTTAAGTTTATTTATTTTGTTAACCTTAAAGATTAATATTTATGGGGATTTTTTCACATGTTTTGCAACTCTTTGGAAGCTTATGAATTTTATTTTTCTTCCTTCACAAGGTAATGTTTTCATTCCCTCTGATTTTAAGTAGTTTCTATTTTCAATATATCTTGATTTCCTCTGCTTTAAAGCTTAGTTATCAATGTTTGTTCAGTTGACCTAAGCATACTCATTATAAGATTAAGGATTCAAGTTTCGGTTGTTGCTGATTGAAAATGAGCTGTTTTTAGAAAATGGAGTTTGCAGTAAAAAATTGTTTATGTAAAATGGAGTTTGCAGAGCTGTGCTAAAAGCAGTGCATAAAAACTGTTTCTTAAAAATGGAGTTTTGTAAAAAAAAAATTGATTCTAATGAACTAACAAAGATGAATAAAACAGACTAATCATATGTATATAACAACATGCATTCATTAGTAAACAAGTAATTTGATCATATTGCACTAACAATAATGAATAATCAGACCAAACATTCATTTATGCTTGAAATGGGAGAGGGACAGAGCAGCTCCAAATATGCAGCTCAAACTAGTGAAAAGTATGAAGAAAACTTGATTGCAAAATCATGAAAAAGCAAAAAAAATGAACTTGTAGTATAAACTGAAAAATGGAGCCGATAATAATAATCC
This sequence comes from Dactylorhiza incarnata, assembly GCA_033032865.1. Classification (NCBI taxonomy): domain Eukaryota; kingdom Viridiplantae; phylum Streptophyta; class Magnoliopsida; order Asparagales; family Orchidaceae; genus Dactylorhiza; species Dactylorhiza incarnata. Next base: position 491,206 of record JAWHQI010000305.1, on the reverse strand, counting down.
AAGCACTAGATGGTCCTGGAACAGAAAAGAACTGAGAGCAATATAGCTCCAAATATGTTTAAAAATCTGTGTAAAATTTGCATCGTCTGCTAATTTCTTTTTCATGTACTGATTAAGTTTTGCATAAGAAATTTTAATCATAATACCCTGCATAAAGAACCCTCATCGATAAAATCAAGTGCTTGAGAATCACCCTCAAAGAGAAGCCCCCAAATCTATCTCTATGCAGAAAGGAAAATTTCTAATATTTGTTGAAGTGATAACTTGGTGAAAACTGGAAAAAAACTCTGCAAACAAGGGATCGGCTATGGAAAATGGGAAAAAACGCAGCAAAAGATAAGGATCTAGAAAATTATTCAGGAAAAAATTATTAGCAACCTTGCGAAATGAGGAGAAGAAGCAACCTAGTGAAATGAGGAGAAGAAGAGAAGAAGCAACCTTGCGAAATGAGGAGAAGAAGCAACCTTGCGAAATGAGGAGAAGAAGCAACCTTGCGATGGGAAGGAGAAGAAAGCAAAGTGATGGGAAGGAGAAGAAAACAACCTTGAGAAATGAGGAGGCCGATGCTTCGCAAATCTACAGCAGAACCTTCTCTTTTCCACAAAAATCTGGCGTGAAACCTAACGAGACGCGAGAGAAGAGACGCGCGGATAGAAAAGGAACTCAGAGCCGCGGTTGAAAAATGACCTACACTCCACTTATTTTAAAAGCGCCTTATCGCGTGAACACGCCCGCAAACGACCGAAAAACCAAAAATGCCTAAATGCTTAAAGAAACATAAATGCTTAAACAAACATAGCCTAAGGCAATCAAATTTTAAAGCTTGATTATCAATATTTGTTCATTTGACCTAAGCATGCTCATTAAAAAATTAGGGTGATAAAATTTTAAAGCTGATTCTCAATATTTATTCAGTTGACCGGCGAAATTTGTTAAGTGTGGTTATCAAAATTTATTCATTTTAGTGTTCGGTTGATTATCGATACATCTTCGTCTGTGAATTGCAATAAAGTGTTGGAGACGAAGTGCGGAGTAGGCCCAAATGAAGCCCACATGTGTGGGTTGTATCCGAGTGGGTTATACGTCTCACACATTAGTCTCACATGGTTTGCTAGGCTTACGCCGTTGTGCTTTATAAGCGTTGGGTCTCTCTGTTATGAATCCACATAACGGCCGGTTCGCGGCACAAACATATCAGAGACGGCGAAAAATGCGGCATCAAGCAGGGCTGAACCGAACGGGTTTAGCCCCTAGGGGGGGCCCTTCTCAACCTGAGGGGTATAAATACCCCTAGGATTTCCTGGCGGTGGAGGCAAGCAAGTATTCTCAGGTATTCCTTTCTCCCTCTCTCAAAACCCTAGCTTTCCCTTTCTCTCCCAACTCCTTTCTCGTTCCTAACATTTGGTATCAGAGGATCTTTCCTCCCAATCCAGCCGCTTCTTCCTTCCCACGAGACCACAACCGACCTCATCGAACAACCCTCGTCGAATCAAACAGCGCCGACAGCAAGGCTTCGAATTCCGACCCGATCATCGACATCGACTTCCGTCCCGATCGTCAACTTCGACCACCTCCCCGTTCGACGCAGCAACTCCGCCCCGATCGTCGACTTCGTCGATCGTATTCGACCGCTTCGTCGACGGCTTCGAAAACAGCAGCTCTTCGACTGCACCCTTCAACTGCTTCGAACGCAGATCCCTCTGTCGAGTGCGTCGGACTGCCTGCTGCCTTTCTCTAAACCGTCGAGTTCCGCCTTGGTGATTCGCTCATAGGAAGAGTCCACGAGGCTAGCAATTCTAGAGGAGAACACCTAGCAGGAGCGAAGCTCAACTGGAGGTGGAGAGAGTCGACACCTAGCAGGAGCGAAGCTTAACTGGAGGTGGAGAGGAAGTCGATACCTAGCAGGAGCGAAGCTCAACTGGAGGTGGAGAAGAGTCGACACCTAGCAAGAGCGAAACTCAACTAGAGGTGGAGAAAAGGTCGACACCTAGCAGGAGCGAAGCTCAACTAGAGGTGGAGAGGAAGTCGACACCTAGCAGGAGCGAAGCTCAACTGGATGTGGAGAAGAGTCGACACCTAGCAGGAGCGAAGCTCAACTGAATGTGGAGAAAAGTCGACACCTAGCAGGAGCGAAGCTCAACTGGAGGTGGAGAGGAAGTCAACACCTAGCAGGAGCGAAACTCAACTGGAGGTGGAGAGGATGATGACGCATAATCGACAGGGCCCCTTTTTGACCACCCTGTCAGACTTGTATAGATTTTTGTTCATGTAATTACTCGCATACATATATAAAAAGGAAAGACATTTTTTGCTCATTTGCTTTTATCTTACTCGTCTACTTTATGGAAGTCGGTAGGCTCTTAGGCTCGAATTCGATGAGTGCTCGCTAGGCTCGTAGGCTCGAAGTGAGTTTGAGTGGCCTTCATGACAGGTGCGACTTTGAAAGGTACTCGCTATGATCGCCAAGCTTTCAGTACTCGATATGCTCGCCGAGCTTTCAGTACTCACACTGTAGATACTCGCCTACATGAATACTCTCCTTCTTCTAAGCTTGATGCTACTTGAGCTGTGGGTGACACTCGGGGGGTCCCGTAAGGCGCACTCTCTCGAGGCTTTCACTTTACCTAGTGAGAAGTTTAAAGAGATAGCAACAAAAACAATCAATAAAAAGATAAGCAGGGAAATGACAGTCGGGGGGCCAGGGGGACGCAATCCCGAGGCCTACATCCTACTTTGCTGCTAGCTGTTGAAAGAAACGACGAGTAGAGAATGACAGTGGGGGAGGTCCGAGAGAACACACCATCTCAAGGCCTCCGTCCTACTTGGCTGCTAGCCGATGGGAGAACCGACGAGTAAGGAATGACATTCGGGGAGGTCCGAGGGGGCACACCATCCCGAGGCCTCCATCCTACTTGGTTTTGGGTTCCTAACGAGTCTTCATCCTATTACTCAACAATCAGAGAGGATTATCCACACCAACACATATGATTAGAAGAAATGACAGAAAGATGATGCTTTGTTGCGAGCTTTCAACCCTTTAAGGGTAAACGACGTATTTATTCAAGGGTCTCTTGGTCAGTTAAATCAGTCATCTCTTTGTCGAGTTGGGAGGTCGGCGTCTAGACTTTTCTTTGACAATCTCTCCGGTTGGATGAGAAATGCAATCGGGGGGTCACTCGGCCAACATGCAAGGAGGGAGTTGATCTCGACCGTCAATGCAGAGGCTTGGTCTTAGGAAAACTCGCTATCCCGAGGCACTGTCCCATCACCCGTCCTGGGTTTTATGAAAGTCAAGTCGGAGGCCTGTTTCCCAACCTGTCGTGGAGATCGATTTCACCTACTTTCTTTACTAAAAAACACTTGTTTGGAAGAGAAAAAAAGACTCATGCAATCCCATGTTTCAGGGGGTGAGGATTGGGAGGTCGGCGTCCAGATTTTTCTCTGATAATTTCTCCAGTCGGATGAGAAATGCAATCGGGGGGTCACTCGGCCACATGCAAGGGGGGAGATGATCTCGACCGTCAATGCAGATGTTTGGTCTTAGGAAAACTCGCTATCCCGAGGCACTGTCCCATCACCCGTTTTGGGTTTTATGAGAGTCAAGTCGGAGGCTTGTTTCCCAACGGCTCCCGCACCCCCTGCACTAGATAGAAGAGGTTCATCGCCTCCTTCTTCCTCTTCTTCGTCGTGGCTACTCACATCGTCACTCCCCGACGCAAGTCCTCGAAGCTGCAGATGGAACCTCCTGGCAGCCGGTGGAACCAATCTCTGGCCTTTCCCCGAAAGGTGATGGCAAAGAGCCTGCACTTGAAGGCATCCAACATGGTTCAGATGGAGACAACATCCTCGAACCACTGGAGGTGGCGGACAGGATCATCCATCCCCGAATAGTAACTCATCACTGGCTCCCTGAACCCCTCAGGAACGGGGGCAGAGAGGATCTCCTCACAAAATGAGCTTCTCCCACTCGATTGGCGACGATCGTCGGCCTGGCGAGCAGCTACCCCATACTCGCCATTGTGGCAAGGATTACGGGATCTCGTCGGGTTCTTTACATCGCGGAACCGAATTCCCTGCGAGCTCGGTTGGTAGTACTGCGACCACCTCATCCGCTCCAGCTCTTCCTCCACATGCACCTTCCCTGTTCGCCGAGGGGGACCACCATTCTCCGACGGAGTCACGCGATGAGGCGAGGTCGTCGTGCACTCCGCGCGAGGAAGCAGTACTGCTCGCAACGTCCCCTCCATTCGTCGCGCGAAATCTTCAAAATCTACTCTGGTTACATACTCGCCTCCTCCTGCCGAATTGCCAACTATCCCTTCAGGGTCGCTAACTTCTACCAACTCGCCTTCCAACCAGGTTTTCTTCCTCTGGCTACGATCCACGCTCACCACACCAAAGTGTTGAAGACGGGAAAATCCCGACTCCAAAATTCGGATCAATGCAGCCGGAGACTACTCGCCCAACAGTCCAACTAGACGGCTTGACTGGCAACGATGAAGAGGCCAGAACAGCCACGACAGGACCACAGATGCTGCGGCAGGGAGGTCCCACCACGTACTCAGAAGCTCAGAAGAGACTTCTCCTCCACAACCAAATATGGCCGAGCAGGGTACGAGGAAGACACCAACTTAACGAGTATCTAGGATGACGGTCGAAGGTGACAGTCAAGAACTCAGGGGGACAAGTATTCAAAACTGTGGTTCCAAAAGCTCAGCCAAAGGTGTCAATCCAAGTACCTCTGGGGTCCTATTTATAGGAAAACCAAAAGGGAAAGGGGTTTTATTTATAGACCTGTCATGGCGGCTATGGCGCCCATGATGGTTATGGTCGTTGGAACCCATCCTCTGGTAGTCTTCGGATGCTCGCCATAATGGATGCCCGCCATGCTGGATGCTCGCCATGCTGGATGCTCGTCAGACTGGACGGTCGCCATGCTGGATGCTCGCCACACTGGATTGTCGTAATTATTCTCTTCATTGAGGATGTCCAGTACTCTTCTGGTGAGGTCTGCGAATAGCCGCCAGTCTGTCGAGCTGAATGGTCTGCGAATAGCCACCAGTCTGTTGAGCTGAATAGTCTACGAATAGCTATCTCCTTAGGCATTTCTAATTTCGATGAATTACGGGTTATACAGTCGTGAGTGCGCCGAGGGGGGTTTTGTGAATGGGAGGACTGAATCACATGTTACAGAGCCTCTTGAAGACCTCCCATATCAGTCATGGTTGTTCGACGTGCAAATGAGCGAATCATGGCTGGACTGAGTCGAGAAGGTGGAATGATGTCATTCTACTGTCGGTGTTCGCTGGTGTCCAAGAAATTGCTCACATCGAAAGAGCCATCCCTTAGGATCTCTCCATCGTAAGTGGAAAATTTCAACTTAATGTAATGGGAACGACGTGAGCGTCCTAGTTACACAAGGCGGCGACACAGTGTCAGTGTGTAGCGTGGGTAGCACTGGTCTCTGGCTGCTATTGGTCTGGTCTTGTGCAGGCACTGTAATAACTTGGTCGGCCGGGGAGAGACCATCGAGCCTGGTCTGAATGGCGGCAAGAGTTTCTTGGTGACGTTTGTCCGCCTCAGTTTAATTCGCGATGAGTGTCTTCATTTGTGCAATAAGCTGAGTCATTTGGAATGGGGAGTCACCTATGTTGAGTGGAGCAAAAAGAGCGAGTGACGGGCTGACTTGAGCCCCCCGAAGAGGTTGGAATATTAGAGTTGTCGCGAGAGCCGCGACGCTTCCCTATGATGATCCCAAAAATTAACACTCTTCGCTAGCTCTCTCTATCTCTCTCACTCACTCTCTCTTTATAATAAAACAAATAATCAACCACTCTGATTTAATAATTGTGGAAGGTAGCAGGCAGCTCGAAGGAAAACGCACGCAGGGATCGGAAAAAATACGTGATTGTCAGGCGAACAGGGCACAAAATCATGTGGTTCGTAGAGGCTCGATGTCAGTAGGCGTTGTGCTCAAGGGCTCTGCATGTGTGGCAGGAGGTGCTCGAGTTGCGTCTATGCAGAGACCTGCAGCAGATATGTGGTTCGAGGATTAGGAGGCATGCGACTCAGAAGGAAAGAACAAGTGAGGAAGGTGCGGTTGGGAGCGTGCGGTGCCTCCGGGTGCACTAGAAGGCTTCGATCACGGATGAGAAGGGAGAAGCCCTATATTGTTAGCGTGCATTGGCGAGGAGCAATTGTTATGGGCTTCATCGAAGATGACGCAGGTCGGGCACGAAGGTGATGCGCGGTCTGCGAACAGTGGAGATGGAGTGGCTCGATTTCTTCTGAGATTGTGAATGGTTATGGCTGACTGTAAGCTTGAAGGAAGGCGTCGACTTCTTGCGGGAATGTTGTTGGATCGGCGAAAGAGAGGAGGACTGAAGTCTGCGGTTTTGCAGGCGGAGCGTGTTGAAGATGATGGGGTTGTTTTGTCGTGGAATCATAGGAAATGGAGGATGGAGAAAGGAGTCTCTGAAACCAAGTTAATATGGGCTTGTTGTATCATGTCATTAGAGTTTGGAGGATGGTCAGAGGCGGGGATAACAATGGCGAAGGATACTGCGAAGCCGGAATAGCAGCTGCCTAGGCAGATTGTGCTTGGAGAGAGAGAGAGAGAGAGAGAGAGAGCTACCACAATTTCTTGAAGACAAGGAAATAGAATTAACTTCTTGGATGAATTCATTCCATACAACATATGTCGTTAAATAGGCTTACAAAACCCAAAATGGGAACTCCTGACTTCTAACCCTCAGTCACTAATATTGCGAGTCCACCTCCACCAAACACTAGTTTGCATTTAGGAACCCACTCCACAGCCTACCCTACATCTGTTTGGTATCAGAGCCCAAGGTTTGGGTCACGTATATGCTCCGTAGTGGTAGGGCTTATAGATCACTGATGTCTGATCCGAACGTTACTGATGAACGAGCAAATAGTTCGAACTCGGGCGTGTCGCTTGCTGAATTTCAGCGCCTTGTCCTCGATCGTCTAGATACCATGGGCACCCAGTTTCAGGGTTTTCGACGTGACCTCACAGAAGTGAATACTCGGTTAGGACGTCTAGAAAACCCAAAGTGATGCACCGTCCCAGGAAGGGGAGCCACGCGATGATGAGCCTGGAATTCCTCTTCGTCCGGATCCTCGCATTCCTTCACGACAGAGGGGAGCTCAGCCACCTCCTGAGCAGTACCGTCGTAACGCTCCCCGTCGCAGCTCCGCTCCTGAGCGTCCGCCAGACCGCGATGATGATAGGTATCCCCAACAACGTGATAGACCCCGAGTTTTCCCTCAGGATCATAGGGCCCGTACACCACAGCACTGTCGTCGTGATCCAGACCACGATGACTATCCCGACCACGGCCACCAAGAGCGTGGGCCCCTCCCCGCTCGACGTGAGTATGTCCGGGATGATTATTATGAGGATTACCCAGAACTACGCAGAGGCGGATACCAGCACGAACATGACGTCACCAGACGCATTCGCCTTAATGCCCCTTCATTCGATGATCGCTTGGATCTGAAAGCTTTCAATGATTGGCTCCTTGACATGGATCATTACTTTGAGTGGTACGATATGAGTGCTGAACGATGTGTCCGCTTCGCCAAAATGAAGTTGGTCGGGCAGGCCAAGGTGTTTTGGATTAGCGTGGAGAGAGCTATAGACGGGGATGACTACTACCCCATCACCCGATGGGAAGACATGAAGCAAAGACTGAAAGAAAAATATCTTCCTGCTTCCTATAGGGACCAACTACTTGATCAGCTGCAGAATCTGCGGCAGGGCACACTTTCCACCGCTGATTACATGGCTCGTTTCGATGAGCTCGTTGTTAGGAGTTATTGAAACCGTCAACCGGTCTCTGAGTTCGGACCCACTGGGGGGTGTAGCCTGCGCCTACTTCTCCCTCACTAAACTCCTCAGACTGAGGATGGAAAATCTGGAACAGACCCAAGGCCGTAGCGAGGAGGTCCCGCCTCACACCCGAAAGATCTTAGAGAGCTTCCCCTCCCAAACCAACGCTCAGCCGGGCACCTTGGAGGGCACTAGCAGCCAACCCCGAAAATTTCCTGGAGGAGAGAGCTCAAAAGATCTGATCTCCTCCAAGGTGTCCTTAAGGGTCTATTTATAGATTTTCTAATCTTGGACTGCGAATAACGTGAATCCGTTGTTTGGTTTTACTAACCGCACCCCAAAATGGTCTGCTAACAGCCTAACTCCGCTGTTCTGAAGGGCTATTGGCAGCCCACAGAGGGTATCCAGGTCATTTTGCCCCCAGATCCCCTTGTGCGAGTAACCCCTGAGGGCACCACTCGCCTCCCTGGGCGAGTGGTCCGTGAGGTTACCATCCGCTTACTTACGGGCGAATGGTCCGCGGGGGCTCTACTCGCCTCTTCCTGATTCCCCAAGCGAGCAGGGCTCCGACCTTCATGCGCATGTTCTCGCCAGCGGGTGCTTTCTTGCGCTCTTTGGGCGAAAGACCTTGAGTCTGGGGTGGGACCTCTCGGCGAATACGGGGTTGTACACAATCCCCGCTCTTTGCGAGCGAATCTTTCACTCGGAAAGAACAGTCCAACCCGGTATTCGAGAGTCCTGCTGATCTGGACAGAATCTTTCTGTGGGTCCCACCGCTGTGCTATATATATCCCTGCCCCGAGTATTTTCTTCGGAGCGCTCTCCTTTCTTCGGCGCAACTTCCTTCTACATTTTGAGCTTTGGCTGTTTTGAGATGGCCTTCATGAGACCGTCCCCGAAACCGATCTTGCAAGAGGTGCTGGATAGCCTGGCCGCGGCCCAGGAGAAAAACGCCTCTAAGACTGTCCAGTTCGCCCCCTGGCGCTCTTCGAAGAAAGACCACAATTCTCCCTTCCTCTCTAGACGAGCCCTGGCGGTTCGGCGGGACCGGGCGGGAGGCGAGTCTGCCTCAGAATCTCCTCATCCGGCGAATAACCCCTCTCCCGATATCCAGATGCAGGTATTCCGTATTTCCCTTGGTACCCCTGCCCACCCTCGAGATAGTGTCATTACCAGGGTGCTAACCATTCGCAGGAGGCACCTGTTCCTGAAAAAGATCGTGAGACGGCTCTGACGAAAACCGCAACGCCCCATCCTGATGATGCGAGACCCCCTCCTGACGAGAACCCTGCTCCCTTGAGCACTCGGGGCGAGACTCTGCAGCAAGCAGGTAATCAGAAAATAGTGTAATTATTCCGCAAATTCCCCGCCTTTAATCGCTACTTTTCGCAGCACTTAATCCTGACCCCGCAGAACGGCCTACCACCCCTCGTCGCTCTCCTTTTCATCAGGGAACTCCCACCTCCGCGAATGGGCGTGGAGGCTCTCCGGGTCGAGACCTTGGCCGTATTCCTACAGCCGCCACCCAGGCGCCTTACCGCCCCGGGAGAGGGAAATCCCTGCATCCTACCACCAACTTATTCGAAGGGCAGCCTTCCACGCTCCCTCCCCCCAAGCAAGGCGTGTCCGTGTCGGGTAAGTGAGCTCACCTGTCCCGACTCATGTCTCTCTCTCTTCTCTCTTCTCTTTTACTTGTCAAGACCAACATTTCTGCCTTCGCAGCTTTCCAAGAGGCCTCCCCCATGGTATCCTATTATGAGGGAGGAGAAGGGATGGTCTCGCCGCCCCCTTCCCCTGGAGAGCTTTCGGATTTTTTAGGCGACCCTTCCGACGTCCACACCATGAAGGATCGAATGAAGGAGGTGCTCGGCAAACTCATATTCATGCAGCGGGACCTCGCAGGTCAGCTGGACGGGCAGCGAATCGACACAAGGCGTGAGCTGAAGTCTCTTCGTCGGGATTGTGCGCGTCTCCTCGCTGAGGTGGATCACCTGGGTGGTGAGGGCGGAGAACTTTCTCCTGGGAGACACGTTGTGCGAGCCAGGGACCAGCTGCATTTGGCCAACCGGGAAATCACCGCTATGAGCGCTTATTACTACCCGCGAATGCTTCCGGAGGCGGGGACGCGAGGTCGGGGTCGATGTCATTGGATCGAGCATTAGCCTACCGACACTCGCTCCCTTGGCTCCGCTGCTAGCGTTTCGCAAAGACGTTACTAGACTCTTTCGGTCCTGTAATAATTTCCTGATTGTTCTATGAATGACTTTCCTCATCCTATTCCATCTTGATCTCTCGTGGCTTTTTACGCTTCTCCCGAATGTTGGCGTCTCGTACGCCATCTAAATATATTTTTCGCCGTCTTACTTCTTGCCGAGCGACCATTTGTTCTGTCTTCGCTTCCAACAGGCGAGAAGTCTTGGCGCGGGTTCCGAGGCGTCGGAGGAGCGCGATCACTATCCGCACACCCGCTGCCTAGGGAACCCCCCGAGTTTTTCTTTTCTATAAATAGTTGGTCACCAACTTCATTTATTGCGCTTCGCTTTGAGTGTCCACCTCCCTCTTCTCGCAAGCACTCGCCCTTCTCTCATCTGCGCAACCTCGGATTTTCCTCACTCTCGTGAGATGGGTGGCGAGCCAGATGGCAGGGGTAGGTGCGCGAGCGCGTTTGCTCAGCAGGATTTCGACCCCTGCGGTCTCACCGAAGAGGAATACATGGCCACTGTTGCGGACTATATTCCGCCGGCCTTTTCCGCGACCCGCCCCGGGCCAGACGACCGCATCAATACCTTTGCCCCTGGCACCCTCGCGATTCCGCTGGAGCATTTCGAGGTGGGCTTCCGCCTCCCCATCTGGTCGGAGCTTCTCCAGACGCTCCGCTACTTCGGGGTCGTTCCCGCCCAGCTTAATCCGAACTCCATTGCCATGTTGGTGGGATTCGCCTGCTACTTGCGCGAGGAGGGAATAGAGTTTAGCCTCCCCGTTTTCCGAGCTTTTTACCTTTCGGGCGAAGGGCGGGACAGCCTTCTTTTCGGGCCAGAATCCACTAAAAGTGGCTGGTCTCGCGAATAAGAACCATGATTGGACCCGCAGCTTTGTCTTCGTCCGCGGGAAGTTCGGTAACGTCCTTTTCGCGCCGGTACAAGAGGAAGAATCGACCTTCAAACCTCCGTCCCTGGGCGGTCACGAGGCTAAGCTCCACCAGTACATATTGGAGCACGGGATGGATGTTGTCTATCTCTGGCGAAACGTCAACTCGCTCGCGCCCATTTCTCCCGGAGAAGGTAAGTTTGGGTGGTCTCGGCATGCTCAAATTTGTCTCTTCCCTTTTCTTTATAACTGAGTGAACTTGTTACGGATGCAGGTGTGCGCGACTTCCCGCTCCATCCCCATCTTCCGGTTGGGACGGCCTTGGGGCTCTCTCTGTCCGCAGCGCGGGCTACCGCAGAACTCTGTCGGGACGACCTGGCAGCTTCAAAGTCTGGTGGCCAGAAGCGGAAGCCGGATGCTCCCCCTCCCGCCCTTTCTTCCAAGAAATCTAAAACCCCCACCTCTGCGAAAGGTAAAGCACCCTCCCCTGCGAAGGAGATGCCCCCCCCCCCCCCTCCCGCAAATGATAAGGGAACCTTAGTTGAGGCTCCTACCACGAATGCTCCGGCCGGAACCTCGGCTCTGCAGAAGGAGATTCGTTCGAGGCCGCTGCCCAGAGACCATCGAAATTTCGCGCACGGTGAAAAGTTCATGGATCCCATAGGAGCCCCACTCGTTCAGTGGGACAGGAACGCGAACAGGGTATCGCTTTCAACCCTCCATTCTTCATGGGTCGAGACCGAGGTAGCCAGCGGTGAAGCCCACGCCATCGGCTATGCCATCTACGGCAGGGATGACGCGGATGTCTTTGATGCCGAAAAGACCCAGGTGCTCGCTCACGAGACCTCGCGAGCTTTCCTCCGAGCCTTCGAGCTCGCACACATGTCTTCGCGCCGCAGCGTCAACCTCGCGCGGAACCTTAGCGAGGTGGAGGCTACTCGATCCCTCGCTTCCGCCGAGGTCTTGGAACTGAAGCTCAAGTTGGAGGCTGCCGAGACCCTTCTTGCCAACCGCCCCGTTCGGGAGGTACGCAATTTCCCGAAAGCGTTGGTATTTTCGCTCCTCTGCCCTCCGTCTTACTATCTCCCTCCTCGCAGGATACTGCCAGCGCCGCCATGCTCCGCGTGCGGGTGGCCGGGCTGGAGGACGAGGTTCGGGAGTCAAAAGCCGAGATCTAGCGCCTGCGAGATGTTGCGACCTTAAACCTCGAGGAAGAGAGGAAGAAACATTTACTCTGATTATGAATTTGAGGAGTTGCTGCAGGAGAGCGCGCAAGACGCCGCAGAGCATACGATGCAAGTACTTCGTGATGTCGAGCACCTGAAGGAAGGCGCCGAGACGCTCTCCGCCCGTCAGGTCGTGCCGGACATCTTCGTGCCAGTTCCCGTCCCCGAGGATGAGGATCCTTTGCGGAAATATGGGACCATCCTCGTCGACTCAGACGAAAGCCGTGGCCTTTCTGTCAGTAGCCCTAGGAATCTCTGAACGTATTTTGTGACGAACTTTTATCCCACGCTTGTATTTTGGAATATATCGGGGGCGGAACCCCCCTCTCTTTTTTGTTAACGCTGGCCCTCTTTTGCGAATGCTTTACTACTATGTTTTTGCGTCTCGCTAGGCTCTTCAGGACGTTGTGTTATTTGCACGATTGCCGCCGCCGCCCAACGAATTATAGGGGGAGCTCGCCCTATTTCGACGATGTAGGTTAACCGCGGGACGTTTTGCCCTCCTTTCACCTGGTCACTCGTCGGGGGCGATCGCTTTGCGTGAGTAGTCGTCGCGAGAGAGGCAGATCACTTGGTTCGGCGGAGTTCTTGCCCGCTCATCGCGGGGCGTCTCGCAACCCTCGGATCGGTCGAAGTTTCGCCGCGCGCTTCGCTTGACGAATGGCGACGCATGTCTATACCACTCGCCAGCGAGTGCTTTTGGTAAGGGCACCATTCGCCGATCTTATGTCCTGCCTTGTTCCTGCTTAAATTTTGCCTTTAACTTACCTTTCTTACCCATTCAATCTTGGGAGCCCTTTGAGTCTGCCGCCGAGTGAGCCTTCGAACCTGCCAGCTAGGTGGGAGCCTGGACAACGGATCTGCTCGGGGCCAACCCTTGGAACTTTAGAACCTGCCGCCGAGTGAGCCATCGAACCTGCCAGCTAGGTGAGAGCCTGGACAGCGGGTCTGCTCGGGGCCAACCTTCGGAACTTTAGAACCTGCCGCCGAGTGAGCCTTCGGACCTGCCAGCTAGGTGAGAGCCTGGACAGCGGGTCTGCTCGGGGCCAACCTTTGGAACTTTAGAACCTGCCGCCGAGTGAGCCTTCGGACCTGCCAGCTAGGTGAGAGCCTGGACAGCGGGTCTGCTCGGGGCCAACCTTTGGAACTTTAGAACCTGCCGCCGAGTGAGCCTTCGGACCTGCCAGCTAGGTGAGAGCCTGAACAGCGGGTCAGCTCGGGGCCAACCCTTGAAACTTTAGAACCTGCCGCCGAGTGAGCCTTCGGACCTGCCAGCTAGGTGAGAGCCTGGACAGCGGGTCTGCTCGGGGCCAACCTTCGGAACTTTAGAACCTGCCGCCGAGTGAGCCTTCGGACCTGCCAGCTAGGTGAGAGCATGGACAGCGGGTCTGCTCGGGGCCAACCTTTGGAACTTTCCATCCTCCCCTTGCAAGTCATTCCTACCACACACGTATATAAAAATCAAGTAGTAAAGCGAAACATTCTTATTACATGGATTTAGGGATATAAACGTTTTAAATCATCACCGCTCCGCGTGTGATCGAGGGACTCGCCCTCCACATTTTGGAGGCGGTACCCCCCTGATTTCAAGGCTTCTTCTACTACATAGGGGCCTTCCCAATTTGGGTTGAGCTTGCCTACTGCGGCAGATCTTCCGGCCGCGTCGACCTTCTTCAACATTAGATCACCCTTCTCGAACTGTTTGATCCTGACGTGCTTGTCGAAGTACTTGGTCATCCGCCGCTTGACTTCTTCTTGACGAATGGTGGCGAGATCACGGACCTCCTCGATCAAATCCAAGGAGAGTCGCAGCTCCTCCTCGTTTCCTGTCCTCCATTCTTCATCACCTTCCGAGGCGGCTCCTACCCTTGCCGTCTTGATTTCAAGCTCCACGGGAATGACGGCCTCGCAACCGTGAGAGAGTTTGAAGGGGGTCTCACCAGTGGCGGTATTGGGAGTGGTTCTTAAAGCCCATAGGACCGAAGGGAGCTGCTCCACCCAATTTCCCTTCAAGTTTGCCACCTTTTTCTTGAGCAAGTTTACTATAACCTTGTTTGCTGCCTCCACCTGCCCGTTGCTCCTAGGGTGGTGGACGGATGCGAACCTGAGGTCTATTCCCAGCTGGCTGCAGAAGTTCATGAACTCTTCGCTGGGGAACTGCGGACCGTTATCTGTGATTATGGCTTGAGGGAGCTCATGCCGACAAATAATCTCTCCCCACACGAAGTTGCGGACTACCTGGGAGGTGACCTTTGCTAGAGCCTTGACCTCCAACCACTTTGAAAAGTAGTCGATCATAACCAAGAGAAATCTTCTTTGCCCACTGGCCTGGGGGAAAGGTCCTACCAGATCCATACCCCATATGGCGAAGGGCCAGGGCGCAGTGATGCTCCTTAGCCTCTGAGCCGACAAAAGTTGAAGTGGGGCGAACAGCTGGCATTTTCGATATTGCTTGGCGAATGCCGCCGCATCCCTGCTCAGGGTCGGCCAGAAGTATCCTTGCCTCATTATCCTTGCTTCCAACGTCCTGCTCCCTGAATGACTGCCACATTCGCCGGAATGAACCTCCTCTAGGACCCTCGGAGCTTCTTCCTCTGAGACGCATCGCGCTAAGAATCCCGAGAGGGTCTTCCGATACAAGTCCCCTTCATGGAGTACGTAGTAGGCAGACTTGTACCGAAAGCGCCTTTGATCTGGAACCTCTTCCGGAAATTTTCCTGTTGATAGGAAGGTCACGAATGGATCCTTCCACGAGGGCCGCTGTTCTATTTCCATGAGCTCCCCTTCCTCAATCGAGGGGCGGAACAGATTTGTCAAGGTCCCCCCGACCCGGGGACCAGACTTGGCCAGCCGATCGGCCGAGACACTCTCCTCCCTTGGGACGTGCCTGATGGAGAAAGTTTTAAATGCTCCGATGAGACCCCTCACTTTGGCGAGATACCGTATGAGTGTGAGTTCTCTTGCCTCGAATTCACCCTTGATCTGCGAGGCTATTACCATTGAGTCGGTGAGGACCTCCACATCATGAACTCCTAGCTCCTGGGCCAGACGTAGGCCGGCAATCACTGCTTCGTATTACACCTGGTTGTTGGTTACGGGAAAATGTATCACCAGTGCTTGCTCGATTCTTACCCCGTGAGGACTTTCCAACACCACCCCTCCTCTTAAAGAATTCTTGCCTGAGGCTCCATCGACCAGCAGCTTCCAGGGGATGTGGCGTAAGACTTGCTCCTCCTCCGCCTCGACCACGAAGTCTGCCATGAAATCTGCAACTGCTTGGGCCTTCATTGACAACCGTGGGAGGAAGGTGAGGTTGAACTCACTTAACTCTATCGACCATTTCGCGAGTCTCCCTGAATGCTCTACCCCCTCGAAGATTTTTCGAAGGGGGTGATCGGTCACTACTTGGATGGAGTGGGCTTGGAAGTATGGCCTGAGTTTCCTTGCCGAGATGACCAGGGCTCCGCACCCCAAAATGGTCTGCTAACAGCCTAACTCCGCTGTTCTGAAGGGCTATTAGCAGCCCACAGAGGGTATCCAGGTCATTTTGCCCCCAGATCCCCTTGTGCGAGTAGCCCCTGAGGGCACCACTCGTCTCCCTGGGCGAGTGGTCCGTGAGGTTACCATCCGCTTACTTACGGGCGAATGGTCCGCGGGGGCTCTACTCGCCTCTTCCTGATTCCCCAAGCGAGCAGGGCTCCGACCTTCATGCGCCTGTTCTCGCCAGCAGGTGCTTCCTTGCGCTCTTTGGGCGAAAGACCTTGAGTCTGGGGTGGGACCTCTCGGCGAATACGGGGTTCTACAGGAGTGATATCTCAGAAGAGCTCATTGCCACCGCCGCTCGGTTTAAGGCCGGTCTTCGATCCGAGATTCGGAGAGAGCTGATTCCTCACCGCCTCGAGACGGTTGACCAGATATTTCATCTCGCCCTTGAGTATGAGCAGTACCTTCGGTCCACCACGAGGCAATTCCCCTCTCGGACTGAGTACTCTACGTATAGGAAACCTGCTCCTCCCCAGACTTCTGCAACCACGGCCCCATGTGTCCCACTTGACACAAAGGGCAAAACCGCTGCCACTGATGGCCAACGCTCTGGGGGTATCCAGTGTTATAGATGTTCAGGCAGAGGACACGTGGCGGCACAGTGCCCCACGTGGAATCTGTTGGTTGAGGATGAGGAGCAAGGTTTAGAGGGAGATGAAGAGGTGACTGAGGAGATTACTGCCGCCGTTGAGGAGGGATGGGAGAGCGACGCTGAGCGTTCGTTAGAGGTGGGAGTGGTCAAGCGCCTTCTACATACCCCATGCGCCGATGAGGACTGGCGTCGCACCACCATTTTCTACATGTATTTCTCGAGCGCAGGCAGACCCTGCAAGCTAGCCATCGATAGTTGGAGTTGTGTGAATATTGTGGCCCAGAAGGGTCTAGACCGTATGCAGGTGAATGTTGAGCCTCACCCACACCCCTATCGTGTCATCTGGGTAGACAAGACGGCGATCCAGGTTACCCATATACCCATGGACGTCGCCCACGTTCTGTTAGGCCTCCCCTGGCTTTTTGATCGCGACGTCACGTGTTTCAGCCGCTCGAACACGCGTGTCTTTTACGATAAGGGGCGAAAAATCACGTTATCGCCAACCCAACCCAAGGAGAGACCCAAGGATCGGGTTGAGCCTTCTGTTAGTACGAGTGCCTCGAGACACATGCACATCCTGAGGCGAAGTGAGTTTGTGAGAGACAGCACTGATGTTGGTGTTATGTATGTAGTGGTAGCCACCATGGTACCTGATTGCCCTACATCAGAGCCTCACACTGTTAAATGAGTTTGCGGACATCATGCCAGAGGAGCTCCCTGATGAGTTGCCCCCTCTACGGAGCATCCAGCACGCGATTGATTTAGTCTCGGGGGCCTCGCTCCCAAATTTTCCTCACTATCGTATGAACCCCGTTGAGCACGCTGAGCTCAAAAGACAGGTCGACGAGCTTCTCCGAAAGCAATTCATCCGACAGGTCTGGGCGTAGTTCCTGCCCTCCTCACTCCCAAGAAGGACGGCAGCTGGCGCATGTGCATCGATAGTCGGGCTATCAACAAGATTACTGTGAAGTATCGTTTCCCGATCCCTCGACTGGATGATCTTTTAGACACGATGTCCGGAGCCCAGATCTTCTCGAAGATCGACCTCCGTAGCGGTTACCACCAGATCAGAGTTAGAGAGGGAGACGAGTGGAAGACGGCGTTCAAGAGCAAAGATGGTCTGTATGAGTGGTTGGTCATGCCATTTGGGCTGTCAAACGCCCCGAGTACGTTCATGCGAGTCATGACCCAGATTCTGCGGCCCAACATGGGCAAATTTCTCGTCGTATACTTTGACGACATTCTGATTTATAGCCACACTGAGTCGGACCACCTCGAGCACTTGCAACTTTTGTTTGACGTCCTCCGGAAGGAGAAGTTATTTATAAACATGAAAAAGTGTTCTTTCTTGACCGAGTCAGTCCATTTCCTCGGTTTCATCATCTCTTCCTCAGGCGTGTCCGTTGACCCTGAGAAGGTCCAGTCCATCCGCGAATGGCCCACACCACCGAACATCCACGAGGCCCGCAGTTTCCATGGGCTTGTGACCTTTTATAGGAGATTGGTTAGGGGATTTAACTCGATTATGGCCCCGTTTACTAGCTGTCTGCGCAAGGGCGACTTTCAGTGAACCGTCGCGGCCACTCGGGCATTTGAAGAGATTAAGGACAAGCTAACGTCCGCTCCTGTTCTACGACTTCCCGATTTCAGTTGAGCTTTCGAGGTCGCTTGTGACGCATCAGGTGTTGGTATTGGAGGTGTGTTGAGTCAAGAGGGACACCCGGTTTCTTACTTTAGTGAGAAATTGAACGAAGTTAAGCAAAAATACTCGAACTACGATCGAGAATTTTATGCTATTGTCAAGTCGTTACGATATTGGAGACACTACCTCCTACCACGGGAGTTCGTCCTCTATTCTGACCACCAGGCCCTACGTTACCTCGATTCCCAGAGGAAGTTGAGTCATCGACATGCGAAGTGGGTCGAGTACTTACAGGACTTTCACTATGTTCTCAAACACCGCACCGGTGTTGAGAACAAACCTGCTGACGCACTCAGCCGCCGAATCTCATTCCTCCACACGTTGAGGGCCCAGGGGGATAGGTTTGAGAGATTGATCGCGGACTACCCCACTTGTCGCGATTTCTCTGATTTATATGCCACGCTGTCGAGGAACCCACCTGACGTTATTGAGGGGTATAAGCTTATTGACGGATATTTATTTCGGGGTTCTCGCTTGTGTGTACCCAACACTTCGTACCGCGACTATTTAGTATGGGAATTACACGCGGGAGGTGCCGCCGGTCACCTTGGGCGGGACAAGTCGATTGCTATCATAGAGGATCGTTTCTATTGGCCGAGCCTGAAAAAGGATGTGGCTCGTATCGTACGGCATTGTCGGATTTGTCAGACGGCCAAGGGAACGAAGCAGAACACCGGCTTATACACCCCTCTTCCCGTTCCTCATCGTCCGTGGGAGGATATTAGCATGGTCTTCGTACTAGAGCTTCCTCGTACTCAGAGGAAGCATGATTCTATATTCGTGGTAGTTGACCGGTTCTCTAAGATGGCCCATTTCATCGCATGCAGTAAGACTGCGGATGCACCCCACGTCGCGGCCTTATTTATTAGTGGCGTCTTTAGATTACACGGTCTGCCGAAGTCCATTGTGTCTGATAGGGACGTGAGGTTCGTTAGCTATTTCTGGAAGACCTTGTGGCGAAAGACCGGGACTACCTTAAAGTTTTCGTCTGCATACCACCCTCAGACGAACGGTCAAACCGAGGTCGTAAATAGAAGCCTAGGCAATTTACTGCGGTGTCTAGTTGGTGAGCGCGCATCTAGTTGGGACTCGGTGCTTCCTGTGGCGGAGTTTGCATATAACAGTTCAGTCAATCGGTCTACCGGCCTAAGTCCATTTCATATAGTGTCAGGCTGCGACCCTAGGAAGCCCATTGATCTTATTCCTATCCCGACTGAGTCGCGCCCTAGTGAGTTCGCAAAGTCCTCCACACGTCATTTGCATGAGTTGCATGAGTTAGTTAGGCGAAAGATTAATTTAAGCAACGAATATTATAAGGAACAAGCGGATAAACATAGGCGAGAAAAACATTTTCAGATAGGTGAACAGGTGATGGTGAGAGTCTGCACTGAGAGACTCCCTCGGGGGTCTGCTAAGAAGCTAAGCGCCAGGCGAATCGGTCCCTATACAGTCCTGAGACGGATCGGGCCAAATGCTTATGAGCTGGATATTCCTGCGAGCATGGGTATCCACCCCGTGTTCAATGTTGAGGACCTGACGACATACTTTGCACCTCACGAGTACCCTGACCCCCACGTTGGCTGCCCTTCTGAGCCTGTACCACCGCTTTCACCTCCCACCACTTGGCCTATGCCACCACAGCCCGTTCCCAGCACCCAGTCCGTCATTGACCCAACTTACCCGGGATCTCGTCTCCACTGGTTTCTTCTTCAGCACCGTCGATTCCACCAGACCTCCTTCCTCGAGCGTTGAGCGACGAGCACATCACTGAGATCATTGCGCATGAGTACGTCCCCTCCATGGATGGCCTCGTGTGCCGCTACTTGGTTCGCTGTCTCGGACGTTCCTTCTCCGACAACACCTGGATTGCTACTGCAGAGCTTGATCGACTCGCCCCTGGACTTCGACCACAGTATGATCATCTCCATTCATCGGATATGAAGGTTTTTCAGTCGGGGGGAGTTGATGGGGGACCATCTGGCGCAACTCGGCGCAAGGCAGACCCCACCTTCGTGTATTCTCGCAGACAGACTTGATCGAACCGGCGATCCGCCACCGCGGATGCGTCCGGCTCGTTGTTCCGATTCAGTTTCATATATGGCATTATGTATTTTGAATTTTATTTCTTGCATTTATGGCATCGGAACCGCCGGTCAATCATAGTCGTCGATTTCGTTTGCCCTAATCCCGTTTTCTTATAAATAGAACATTAGGGCTGCAGAATTTCTCATTGCTGAAATTTGGAGACTTGTCTTCTTCATTTCCGGTGATCCTCTCCGCGGTGCGGACTCCGTGGAGCCCCTTGGTGACGACTCCTTGGATAAGTATCTTCTTCCTCCTTGTCTTCCCATTCCCCATCCACTTCAGCCGTCCCCCTGCCTGTCCTCCCACCAACCGCCACTCCAAACTCCCTGCAGCCGCCGCCCTTCCAAGACTCCTTGCAGGCGCCGCCCTCCAAACCACCCTGCAGTCGCCGCCCTTCCCGTCCTCCCAGCAACCGCCCCCTTCCAAGCCCCTCTACAGCCGCACGCCACCCATCAACCCTAGAGCCGCCTGCTAGCAGCCCTCCTAACAACCCCAGCCTGTACGCCCATGTTTGCACCCGCTACCTTTCAGTCCCAGCCCCATCTCCCCACGTGGATCCATCCTCGTACAATCTCCTCCACTACAGATCTCAAATCTGTCCAGATCTGGACAGAACAATCCAGATCCATCCCCGCACCACTCATATCCAACCCCAACCTTCCATATTTGTTGCCAACACCTCTCCACCCGTGGAACCACCGTCCCCTTACCCGATCTAGTCCTCCACCACCCGGAAAACCATACCTTTTCTCCAAAGTTCAGATTTATTCTAAAATTACTGCAATCCTAATTCACTTTCAAATTTGTGTTGTGCTTGTATTGATTGGCAGTGTTGAAACTTTGTCACGTTGTGGTTATTTATTGCTTGATTGGAATTAAGGCTTATTATTATTTGTATCGTGAGATCTCTAACTGTAGGGCGGATCGAATCGCCACGCGCTTGCTCTGGCCCTCCGTGCGGAGGAAAGCCAACGCCTCAAGCATAAAAGAAATCGTTACTTTCGTTTGTTGAATGAAACTTTTCATCTTATGTTATTTGGTTGCTCTTATTAATTAATGCGCCTAACCTCATGTGTTGCTTGCATTTAGGCATTAAGATATTGCGAGTCCACCTCCACCCAGCACTAGTTTGCATTTAGGAACCCACTCCACAGCCTACCCTACATCAGTTACCCAAACTAATTGCAGGAAGGTAGTCGCGCGGTATGAGGAATCTGGAGGGGAGACGTTGTCCTAGCAGCAGTGGAGGTTTGGGTTGAACCACGAGCCGAAGGAAGAGTTGCGGTTGTGTTGTCGCGAAAACGAGAATGGAAGGCGGGCCAGACAAAGCATGCGAGGACAACGTGTGTTGGAGCGAGGACAGACGACCAACAAACGGCGTGGGAGCAATGCTCGACTGCATGCAGGGGAAGGCAAAGGCGTTCGAGCAAGAAGGAGAGGGTAAGGTCGTGCGGGAAGACTGAATGTCCAACGTAACCGACGCCTACTAGCGAGCGACATGGTAGGTGATGGATATCGTGGCGATCTACTTCCCGTTCGGACGACCCGAGTCCGTGGATGCGTCTGGATGATCGTTCCGAGTCATTTTTATGTGTTACTTTATTTATTTTGAGTTGTGTTTGACACTCGATCGGTTCGGACGTTATGAGCCGTCCACTTAACCATCTTGAATATAGGACCTTTCCTACAGTAATTTGTATTCCAGCAGTCGACCCATGTCCACAACTCCCGCCAACCTCCCAAATCACCCCGCATACTCCCTGAACTCATCCCCATACCAGCCACACTCATTATCCATCACACACGCGAAGCCGACACCCTCAGAAACCTACCTTTTGTCGCAGTTCGTCGCCGCCTACACATGTAAGTTGTAACTTGGTGTACTTATTTTCTATTATTGATAATTGGATCATACTTTATTGGAAGCAAAATTATATGTTTGTGTTTCGTGAAAATTCCTTGACTTGCAGGACGGATTTGGCACGTGTTTAAAATAATTGCACCTCAATTGTGTGAGGGCTCACATTTGTTTTTCCAATTAAAATATACCGTGAACAATTGTGCATTTGTTAAGTTCTTATATTAATTAATTGCTTATTGTCAATTTAAGTCGGACTCTCAATTACATTTGCACTTGCATTAAATTAGCATTTTATTGAATTGTGTGTATGCACTCATATCATTTTAAGGTTGGTCATAGCTTCATTTGCGTCTGTCGTGTGCTTACTTTCTTTGCATTTAGGGTTAGACGTCGGTAGCTTCATTCGCCCTCAGTCACCTATAGATTCGTACTGCGTCAGACGTCAGTGGGTAGAACCAATTGTTAAGGTAGGGAAAATAGAATAAGGAAAATCCACCAATAACACCTCTCTTAATAGCCTTAGAGAGCAACCCAAACTCTTCTTCATTGGCCTCCAAGGTGCTTACACTGCACATTTTTTCTCCCCTCTATAAATAGGGGTTATAACGCAAAATGGCAAAAGGAAACTTACATCTACGATTCGCGAAATATGACAAACCGAATATGAAACGACAGGTAAAAAGGAAAATTGCAATTACATGAATAGGAAAATAACACGTAATTAACTAGCCAACAACACTTGGGCATAAGTGTGTCCACATGCGCAGGGGGACCCGTTGTTCTCCGGTGGACTTCGTAATAGCATCTCTCGTTGATTTCTTCATTTAATCAAAATTTCTAGATTTCTTGCCTTTAACCCTTACCTATTTGATACACTCATTTTCCCTTTTCACTAATACCAAGTCTATTATATAAATCATCCAAAGATGTAACTTTATTATGGTCACTACATTCTTAATAACTCTCAACCTCAGATCTAAATAAATCATGATCCAAGGGTAGAAAAATCTAGTTAAAACATGAATTCTTATAATAAAAAAGTAGCTCAATAGAGTGTCTTGAGTGCCTTTCCTAAGCGAGCATATAATAAAGACATAACAAGAAATATAAGAAATAGCTTACCCATTCCAGTAGAACTTTATTATACCAATGAGGTTTCGAACTACTTCTTCCACTAATTATTTCAAGTACAAGGATCCCAAAGCTATATATGTCTGCTTTTTTTGTTAATTGACCGTTTAGTGCATATTCAGGTGCCAAATAGCCCCTGCAAATGATGAAATCGTTATAAATAGAAATATATTAGATCTGGCCTTGAGAACTATACAATTATTTTAAAATTTGAAAAGCTTTGATACATAAATAAATGACAAACGTATAAATACATAACCCCTGATCAAATGCAATATATTAGTAAATACAAATTATTCTCATTTGAGTTAATAGTTAGAAAATTAGAGGTTCCAAATGTCTATTTAAAAATTACAAGGATTTCATATGTTTTTTCTATAAATTTCAAGAGTGTCAAACATACTATATATAAATATAAATAGGGCAGACAATACATGAAGCCTCTAATAAAGCTCCTGAGTTGAAGTATACAACATTACTGTTGGAATATGTGGTTTTATTTTATGTCGCATTTACTTACCCTTGTATATCTCTCCTATATATATAGGGGAGAGCCTCTTTTCTCTCATTATTCTAGTATTTTGAATCTCAACATGGTATCAGAGCCCGGCGTGACCTAACGCGTCTCCCGTCCTGCGTGTTCGTCGTCGGCGGCTCTCCCGCACGCGTCTCCCGTCTTCTCTCTACAGCGCTGTCGCATCTCCCGCTCGCGTCTATAGCGCAGTCGCGTCTACAGCGCAGTCGCGTCTACAGCGCTCGCGTCTCCAGCGCTCGCGTCTCCAGCGAAGTCGCGCCTCCAGCGCTCCTCGAGTCTTCCGCCTCCAGCGTCTCCCGCCTCCAGTCGCTCTCCCAAGTTCCTCCGGCCAGCCGGCCCTAGTCGGCCAGTTCTCTCCAGCCCCGCCGCCGTCCTCTCTCGTCCGTCGGCGAAGCCCTATCAGCATGGCTGTTTGAGCCGTTCTCGGCGCCGGATCTATGCAGGCTTGAGTCTGTGATTGCTCTTCCGGCGTCCGCTTTCCCTTTTGTGGGAATGTATCTCTCCCTTATTGGGTATTGTGTTCCATCGACGCATCTCCTCTTTCTATGAGTGAGATTTTCTATCTCTAGGCTCCTGGATTTGTGTTGTTCTTTTCTCCCTTTCTATGCCAGGAAGTAGTGAGACTCCGGATGTCTCCTCCGGTGGGAGTGCTCCTCATGATCCTCCTCTTTCTACTGGATCTCTCCGTGCCAACCATGATCACGGGACTCCTCAGATTACTACTATTAAGTTGGATGGCACTAATTATCTTCCGTGGGCTCGCTCCGTTACTCTGGCCCTCAAGAGTCGCCGTCTGTTTGGCTACATCACCGGCACTACCAGGGCTCCTACTGCTTCATCTCCGGATTGGCCCCAGTGGGAATCTGAGAACTCCTTGGTGATGTCCTGGCTGACCAACTCTATGCAGGAGTCTATTGCCCGCAACTACCTATTCCTGGATACGGCAGTCGACATTTGGAAACGTGCCGAGATTACCTACTCCTGTCGCGGGAATGCTGCTCAGATCTTCCAATTGCGGCGTCGGATTTTCCTCCTGCGTCAAGGGGATCGGCCCCCTGCTGCTTACTACCTGGAGTTTACCCAGCTGTACCAGGAATATGATCATTTTGACGCCCTTACTCTTGTCTCCCCTGAGGATGAAGCGTTGGTTCGTGCCCGGGAGGAACGCAATCGGATCTTCGAATTTCTTCATGGTCTCCACCGTGACCTTGATCCCATCAGTGTTCAGATTCTTGGTCGTTCTCCTCTACCTTCCTTACCCGAGGTATATAGCTTGGTTCAACAAGAATATGATCGCCAGCAGATTCATCTACCAGATACTATTGCTGATGGCTCTGCTCTTGCTGCCCGATTCAATCCCGGTGGTCGCTCTATCCGGGACACTAGATCTAAACCTATGGACAAGGACCATTTGACGTGTGATTATTGCGGGAAGGCACGTCATACTCGGGACACTTGCTTCAAGCTTCATGGCTTTCCTTCTCCTCGCGGTGGACCTTCCTCTCGTGGTGGCCGTGGATTTGGGCGCACTCTGGGTCGGTCTGCTCCTTCTCGCTCGGCTCATCTCACTGATGCTGTTGATGGCCCTGCTTCTTATGAGGGATCTGATGCTCCTTTAGTTCCTTCCGCCCTTTCTGCTGAGGAGATTCAAGCCTTCCGTCGCTTTATGCTTGGCCACTCGACTGAGTCTACTAGCTCTTTCTATGCCCACCAGGGGACTCCAGGTGCTCACTCTGCCACCGCTTGCTCTCCCACCCAGTGGATCATTGATTCTGGCGCCACAGACCATATGACTGGCTCTGCTACAGGTTTTGTATCTTATATACCTTTGTCTGGTAGGGACAAAGTGAGCATTGCTGATGGCTCCTTGTCTCCCATTGCCGGGAAAGGGTCCATCCCTTGCTCTTCCCTCACCCTCTCTTCAGTGCTTCATGTTCCTAAGTTTACCCGCAACCTACTTTCTATTAGTCATATTACTAATTCCATGAATTGCTCTGTAACATTCTTTCCCTCCTCCTGTGTCTTTCAGGACCTGAAGACGGGGACGATGATTGGCTCTGGTAGACTGCGGGATAGCCTCTACCTGTTCGACCCCTCCAGCTATGCTCCACCTCCGGAGGCTCTTTCTGCTGCTCAGATTTCTGTGGACTCTTGGCACTGCCGCCTGGGCCATCCTTCTACCTCTACTATGCATTTTTTATTTCCAAATATGTCCAATGTATCTTTGAAAACTTTTACATGTGATGTGTGTGCTCTTGGTAAACATCATCGTGCTTCTTTTAATCATGTGTCCACTCCTAGTTCTTCTCCTTTTGCTGTGGTTCATACTGATGTTTGGGGTCCTTGCCCTGTTGCCTCTATTTCGGGCTTTCACTGGTTTGTTACATTTATCGATTGCTTTTCTCGTTGTACGTGGGTTTACTTAATGAAAAACAAGAATGATGTCTTTCCCTTATTTCAACGTTTTCATAAGATGGTGACCACTCAATTTAATGTTGCCATTAAAATTTGCGCAGTGATAATGGTCGAGAGTATGTTGACTCTTCCTTTGAGCGTTATCTTAGTGATCAGGGCATTATACATCAGACATCATGTGTCTACACTCCGGCTCAGAATGGGGTCGTCGAGCGTAAGAATCGTCATCTTTTGGAGGTTGCGCGATGCCTCCTCCTGAAGATGCACCTCCCGAAACATTTTTGGGGGGATGCTGTTCTTACGGCGGCGTATCTTATTAATCGTCTGCCGACTCGTGTCCTAGGTTACAAATCCCCCCTTGCGGCTCTTTCCGTCTCTCCTACACAACTCCTTCCTCGTATTTTTTGGTGTGTGTGTGTTTTGTCCATGTTCGACCTACGTCAAAACTTGACCCTCGTGCCATCAAGTGTATTTTTATTGGGTATTCGCCTACCCAGAAAGGATATAAATGCTTCCATCCTGCTTCCCGGAAAATATTCGTTACTATGGATGTCACGTTTCGGGAGTCTGAGTCCTTCTACGAGCCCTCACTTCAGGGGGAGACTTACCCAATGGAAGTGAGCTCTCTTCCCCTACCTATTCCTCCCTCATATCTTCCTACTCCTGTGCCTATGCCTGCTATGTCTACATCCTTGCCTACTCCTGTGGCCGCTCCTCCTTTACAGGTGTATACTCGGCGAAAGAGGGGTCAAGGTACATCGACATCTCTCAGGCTACCCGCTCCAACATCTGATCCTTCTTTGGGGACTCAAGGTAACTGTATCTCCACCCAACATCCGATGTCCCACTTTGTGTCCTATAATTCATTATCCCCTTCACATAAACTCTTTATTGCCTCTCTCTCCTCTATTTCTATTCCCTCAACTTGGCAGGATGCTATCACTAACCAAAAGTGGAAGAGGCTATGCTTGAGGAGATGTGGGCTCTGGAGAAGAACTGCACATGGGACTTGGTCTCGTTGCCACCTGGCAAGACTGTGGTGGGGTGTAAGTGGGTGTTCTCCATCAAACAGAACTCTCAAGGGGTTGTTGAGCGATACAAGGCTCGCCTGGTGGCTAGGGGCTACACTCAGACTATGGGGATTGACTATCAAGAAACCTTTGTTCCTGTGGCGAAGATGAATTCTATACGAGTGTTGCTCTCGTGTGTTGCCTGCAAAGGGTGGCCTTTGACTCAGTTAGATCATAGATGTGAAAAATGCCTTCCTCCATGGGGACTTGGAAGAAGAGGTCTACATGTCGTTACCGCCTGGTCTTACCATAGCCGGATCTGGTGGAAAGGTATGCAGGTTGAAGAAAGCCTTATATGGCTTAAAACAGTCTCCTCGGGCATGGTTTGGGAGATTTCACAGAGCTATGATTGCGTTTGGATATTCCCAGAGCAATGCCGATCATACTTTATTTGTAAGGCACAAACATGGAAGACTCGCTGTCCTTATTGTTTATGTGGATGATATTATTATCACGGGTGATGACACTGAAGAAATTCAAAACCTGAAACAAAGGTTGGCAAAGGAATTTGAAGTAAAAGACCTGGGAAATCTCAAATACTTCCTGGGAATTGAGGTTGCTCGATCAAATCATGGCATATTCATATCTCAGAGAAAGTACATTCTTGACCTGCTCCAATCATGTGGGATGAGTGGGTGTAGACCCGCTGATACCCCAATTGAAGTTAATCACAGATTGGGTAAAGATGATGGGGAATTGGTAGATGATATCACTGGGTTTCAACGATTGGCAGGGCGTCTTATCTATCTATCACATACTCGCCCGGATATTTCATATGATGTTGGTGTTATTAGTCAGTTCATGCATTCACCTCGAACCCGTCACCTAGAAGCTGCTCATCGAATCCTCCGGTATCTCAAGTCCTCTCCTGGAAAAGGTATCCTATTCTCCCCGGGAAAAGAGCTGACTGTGGAAGTCTATACTGATGCTGATTGGGCCGGTTCAGTTGACGACAGGAGGTCCACCTCTGGGTACTGTTCTTTAGTTGGTGGTAATTTGGTAACGTGGAGGAGTAAAAAACAACATGTCGTTGTCAGGTCTAGTGCTGAGGCAGAATTCAGGGCCATGGCTCATGGGATTTGCGAGGGACTGTGGATTAAGTCTCTCCTAAAAGATCTTGGCATGGAAAACAAGGATCCCGTGAGGCTTTATTGTGATAGCAAAGCCGCCATTAGCATTGCACACAATCCCGTCCAACATGACCGCACTAAACATGTGGAGGTTGACCGTCACTTCATCAAAGAGAATATAGAAAGAGGAGCTGTGAGCACACCTTTTGTTCCTTCAGATCAACAGTTAGCGGATGTTCTCACCAAGGGATTGAGTCAGAACGTGTTTGGAAAAACTATGTGCAAGCTGGGCATGCAAGATATCACACGCCCAACTTGAGGGGGAGTGTTGGAATATGTGGTTTTATTTTATGTCGCATTTACTTACCCTTGTATATCTCTCCTATATATATAGGGGAGAGCCTCTTTTCTCTCATTATTCTAGTATTTTGAATCTCAACAATTACCTATGCATTTATAGTGATATTTCCATAACTCGAACTTAGACCTCTAGAATACAATAGAGTGAACTCTTCACGACAACTCCAAGCCCGCCCTCTTGTAACTCAACTGAAATAAAATACACAGCTTTCTGACCCTCTATTCTACCCTATACAATCTCAAAGATACTTTAATGAGTAGCTCATATTTAACTTATACAAAATCTTGGTGATATTTTAGGTAAGTAAATATAATAATTGTGGTATTAAAGACATTTAGCTGGGATAAGATTTGCACATAAAAAGAGTGATGGTTCTAACGTTGTTCCGGCGACACGCGTGCTGATATGAGTGACATTATCTGGAAATATCTTGGCCAAACCAAAATCACCAATTTTTGGAAGAAAGTTTGCATCAAGAAGAATGTTACTAGCTTTGATATCTCTATGGACAATGGGGGGCTCAATGCCTTCATGAAGATACGCAAGCCCCTTGGCCGTTCCAACACAAATCTCAGATCTGATGCCCCAATTAAATCTAGCTCTTTCACTATTTGTACCTAGAAAACCGTAAAAATAAATTTAAACCAATAAAATATTATAGTTTTAATAACATAAATGTATCATATTCACCTTATTGTAATAAGCATTTGAATGTAACCTTACCTATCAGTGCATGATCAAGACTACTATTTTCTACATACTCGTACACCAAAATACGATTAACGCCTTGAATACAGCAACCAATTAATTGGACGAGATTTGGATGCTTAACATTTGTGATCATATCAATCTCAGTTAAAAACTCTTTATTGCCTTGCTTTGATTCTGCAGAGAGTACCTTCGCAGCAACTGCTGTACCATCCTTAAGAATTCCCTGACATACACACAAAAAACAATTCAATAGAGCTTTGCAAGCAGAAGTATGATACTCGCTAATAACTTCAGATAAAATTCATGAAACAAAAATGAATTGAGTGATGAAAAGTCATGTGTTGGCAATTTGGGGGACAAGGATGATAGAAGAGGAGAACTAATATCCAATGTGATTGTTCCAAAGGGGACTATAAATAGCAACAACCATGAGAGTTTGAAGCATATGATCTTATAATATAAATGTTTTATACAACACTAGGAATCTTACATTTTTTACTAGAAAACAATGACTTTATTTTTTCCACCTAAACTTATACTTTTGTACAATTATTATGCGAATACATAATGAACCTACATGATTTAGAAATATCATCCTTCCATAGTATTCTACTTTTTAAGTAAAATTATATTCATTTCTCAACATGTACGAGAAGAGACGCTAATATACTTGCTTATCTATACTTATTAAATGAGAGTTGTGACCGGTGTTGTAGCAGGTCTGATGTAAGGTAGGCTATGAGTGTGTGAATACTAGAATGCAACCCTAAGTGAAGTGTTGGGGAAACAACTCGACAACCCTACATTACTACATGCAACACACAAGATTCAACGGAGAAACCAATACCAAGCAATAAATAATTAAATCGCACGCATATAAATTGTGGCCGGCATGTCCGACATGTCGTCCGACATGTCATTTTTGAGGGGGAATCGACATGTTTTTGCCACATTTGATAATTTTGGCGTTTTCTAGTATTGCGGCCGACATATCGGACATGTCGGACCAATATTGCGACTATTGGCGGCCCAAATTGCGGGTTTTTTAATTTGTTCAAAAAATTTATAATTTTTTTTGTATGGAATGAATTCATCAGAGAAGGTTCTAGCAAGATTACTAACGCTTCTTCCATAGTAGGCCGAGATCCGTGTTGGGCATTTGGTGAGATGGTGACTCCAAATGACACCAATAAGATACGATTAAACTTAAAGGGTAGCCCGGTGCACAAAGCATCCCCGCGTAGCGAGGGTCCGTGGAAGGGTCCCACCACAAGGGTGAAATGTAAGTAAACCTTACCCTGCATTTTTGCAAGAGGCTGCTTCCAGGACTCGAACCCGTAACCTCAAGGTCACACGACAACACCTCAACCGGTGCGCCAAGGCTCCCCTTCCCATCTAATTAATAAATGAAAATATACAATCTAATTCGATAAAATAATTACCATCTAATTAATAAATGAAAATATTATGAAATATAAATATATAATTATAATTATAACATCCGACATTTTGAAAAGTCCAAGATATATCCCCCGCAATCTGACATCCGACATAAAAAACTCAAACCGACATGAGTCTGACATCCAACATCTGCAAGCTTGGTTTTAGCAAAAGCAAAATTATTTCTTTTAGACAAAGCAAATTTCGTTCTTCCTCCGCGTGGAGGGACAAAGCAAGAGCGTGCGGCGAATAGATCCCGCAAATCACAAAATATTCTAAAAGCAAACAACTACTAAACAAGAGATCCAATAAGTATGAAGATCACAACACCATATATGGATAAGGAGAACAAGATCCACAATACAAAATAATACTCACGATGTAAGGAGAGGCCGTAGCGTGGAGATCCGATGATTCACGGGTTTTTGGTGGTTGTCCGGGAGGCGGCAGCTGTTGTATGATGACTGGAAACAGAGTGTTGGATGTGGGGTGTATGTAACGGGCCGGGTGCCGTTACACGATTGCCGGAGTAGGAGAGGGTAGGGGGAAGGCTGCCGGAAGTGGGTCAGCGTTATGATAAGAGAGGAGAGGGAAGAAGATAGATAGAGAGAGAGAGAGGGAGAGAGAGAGAGAGAGAGACAGGAGCGGGAAGAGAGTAAAAGAGAAAGAGAGTTTCATGATAATGCTTAATGTTTATTACAAACTAATGATGTATTTATACACGGGTTTTGCTAAAGGACCGTTAACATCTATACGTTGCATTTATTATTTATTTTAACTATCTATTTCCTCCACGTGGCGCCTATTCGCACCCCATAACACTCCATCCACGCCCTATAAAAGAACGTCGGGTTTATTTTCGATGCCCAAACCCTAATCTTCCGTCGTTCTTCCTTTGGCCGCTGGCGCAGTGGTCGTCCCAAGGAGCTGGCTCTGGATGTTCCCGTCGCCGGAGCAGGGGGCTTTTGGCTGCTTAATGGTCCGGCGTTGCTTGGTCGTCCATCCAGGGAGGGACTTGTTGAGATCTGCCTCTGTATTGTCTGGTAACTTCTGGTTGCTGCTTTTCTGTTTTACTGGTTCGATTTGTAGTCGAGTGCGCGGCCTTGTTGAGATTTCTGTTGTTTTCGTTTGTCGATTTGCTCTCCTTTTTGCCTTCGTCTGGTATTCCTCGTTGTGTGTTTGACCGATGACGCCTCTGCTGTTCCCGGATCTTGAGAGTGGTTTTGGGGCCGCTGACGGTGAGGTCTCCTGCTCCAGAAATGGTGGTTCGTTTTCCTGCGAGTAACGTGTAGTTAGTTTGGAATTAAAATTTATTTGCGTAAGTACCTGTGGTGGGATGTTCTGAATATTTTCCCACGAGTTGTCGTCTGGCGGTAAACCCTTCCAACTGATCAGTAGTTGATGTTGGGGTTTATTATTGACCCAGATCGTTCGTTCGTCTAGTATGTCGTTGATTTCATGTGTAGGTTCGTTATCTGAGTTTCCTGTAGGCAAAGGGTGATGAATTTTGGATGTGTTAGAGAAATATGGTTTAAGCATGGAAACATGGAATACCGGGTGGATTTTGGAATAATCTGGTAGTTTTAGTTTATACGCCGTTTCGCCGATTTTTTTGATTATTTCGTAAGGTCCATAGTATTTTAGTTGGAACCGGGCTTGTGTAGTCGGATGCATAGATATTTGTTTATATGGATGGAGTTTGAGCAGTGCCATATCCCCTGGGGCAAAACTCCATTCCCGTCGATGCTGATCTGCCTGATTTTTCATGCGGTCCTGGGCTTTTTGCAGATTTGTCTGTAGTTCTGCTAACACCTGTTGTCTGTCTTTGATTGTGTCTTCTATTATCTGTATCCTGCTTGTACCTGTAAAAAAAAGAAAAAATTGGTAGTGGAGGGCGGTCGTAAATTGCCTCGAAAGGGGACATGCTGTCCGATGAATGAAAAGAGGTATTATAATGGTATTCTGCCCAATTGAGCAGATTGAACCAATGCTTGGGATGTTCATGTGTAAATATCCTCAAGTATTGGTTTAGGCAGCGATTTACGCGCTCCGTCTGACCGTCGGTCTGCGGATGGTATGCTGAACTGAATTTTAGTTCGGTTCCGTTCTGGAAGAACAACTCTTTCCAAAACTCGCTTAAGAAGATTGAGTCTCTATCTGAAACAATTGTTTCAGGTAGGCCATGCAGCTTTCCGCAGCAATTCCAAAAAGCTTTGGCCACTATTGGTCCGTTAAATTTTGGTGGTAATGCTGCGAAGTGTGCCCCCTTCGTAAATATATCCACAATAACTAATATGCTAGTATAAGAGAAAGATATGGGCAGATGCGTAATAAAATCGAGAGTGACGTCTGACCAAACTTTAGTCGGGATAGGTAATGGTTGTAGTAATCCGTAAGGGAGGGAGTTGCTGGGTTTAGCCTTTTGGCACAAATCACATGTTTTTATAAAAACTCTAACATCTGCATATAAGGATGGCCAATAAAATTGTTGTGTTAATCGTTTAATTGTTGGTGTAATACCAGAGTGGCCGCCACTGCGGGTTGTATGTGTTTCTGAAATTAACTTTTGTCGTAAGGGGCTCTCTGGGATGTACAATTTATTTTTATAAAATAAACGTGTGCCAATTAAATTCCAATGTGGTGTTGCTTCCTGGTTGTTTTGCAATTTGTCCATAATGACTGATGCAAAAGAATCAGAATTGTAGAATGACTCAAGATTATCTAAATCTAAGCAGTAGGGATAAGAAATGGAATCTAATACCAAAAGAGAGGCACTATCCAGTTCCTCTCTAGACAGTGCATCTGCTGCGTTATTGTTAGCGCCTGGTTTATATTGGATAGTAAAATTAAACCCTAAAAGTTTTGATAAAAATTTTTGTTGGTCCAATGTTGTGATAACTTGTGTGGTGAGGTTATGTAGTGTGCGGTGGTCTGTGCGGATGATAAACGGGTTTCAGATTAGGTATTGTCTCCATTTACTTACTGGTGTTGTAATAGCTAGGAGCTCGCGTGCATAAGTGGACTTGGCCTGTTCTCTGGGAGTTAATTTCCTACTGAAATAGGCCACTGGGTGCCCATTCTGAGTGAGGACTGCTCCGATGCCCACCCCCGAGGCATCTGTCTCTACGACGAAAGGCTGCGTAAAATCTGGCAAAACTAAAACGGGGGCGGACGCTAATTTTTCTTTTAAATCTTGAAATACATTGTTTGTTA
This sequence comes from Dactylorhiza incarnata, assembly GCA_033032865.1. Taxonomy (NCBI): domain Eukaryota; kingdom Viridiplantae; phylum Streptophyta; class Magnoliopsida; order Asparagales; family Orchidaceae; genus Dactylorhiza; species Dactylorhiza incarnata. Next base: position 457,309 of record JAWHQI010000305.1, on the reverse strand, counting down.
CCTCCGACCAAGTGAAACAATCCTTGGCTAATAAGTTTGTCAGCGGTGCTGATAATGTTGCATAATTTTGAATGAATCGACGGTAATACCCGGCGAGGCCTAAAAAAGAACGCAACTGTTTTATATTTTTGGGTATCGGCCAAGATAGAATTGCACTTATTTATCCTGGTTTGGTGTTACTCCGGATGCAGAGATAATATGTCCCAGGAAATCTATAGTTGCCACCCCAAAAGAACATTTGGAATATTTAATATGTCGGGAGTTTAACTGTAATATTTTTAAAACAGACGATAAGTGGGAGATATGGCTAAGTATATCTCTGCTATAAACTAGTATATCGTCGAAAAATACGACAACATATTTTCGTAAAAGTGGTTGAAATATCGTATTCATTAGTGCTTGGAATGTTGCGGAGGCATTGGTTAGGCCGAATGGCATGACTAAGAATTCGTACAATCCTTGGTGTGTGCGAAAAGCTGTTTTGTGTATATCATTTGGGTGCATCCTAACTTGATGGTAGCCTGAATGTAGGTCTAGTTTGGAGAAAATTGTGGCTCCGTGAAGTTCGTCTAGCAATCCGTCGATTGTGGGCATGGGGAACGAGTCTTTATGGGTTATGTCGTTCAATGCCCTATAGTCAACGCATAATCGCCATGATCCATCTTTCTTGCGTACTAAAAGAACCGGGGAGCTGAAGGAAGATGTGCTTTGGCGAATAAATCCCTGATTTAATAGATCTGCTACGAGTTTTTCTAGTTCATCTTTATGTGCGTGGGGGTAACGATATGGTTTTACCCGTGCGATTGTTGTGGGGTTGATTAATGGGATTTTGTGGTCATAAGCGCGCTGGGGTGGTAGTTCGGTGGGTGGCTGAAATAGGTGGCTAAATTCGTTCAATATTTCCATAATTAAGTCAGATGGGTGTTCAATGACAATTTTCGTGGGTTCATGGGTGGAAATATAACAAAGTGCCACTGTGTTAATCGCATGTTGGTTAATAAGTTTATTTAACTTTGATTTGGAGATAGTGGATGGGGATGAGTGTCGTATGCCTGCTAGACAGTATTGCTTATTGTTTTTGTTAAAGAACATGTGTTTAGTTGTATAATCAGTAGTTATTGGTCCTAGTGTTTTCAACCATGCATCCCCTAACACTACGTCTGCGCCCAGTAAGTCTATTACATACAGGGATATTTTGAATTGGTAATCTTGTATCTTGAAGTCGAGGTTCTCGCACTTTCCTGTGCAAGCAAGATTGCCCCATTACCCACCGAAACGTTAAATTGGTTAATGATTACAATTGGTAGGTTCAAGAATTGTGTCATACGGCTGGATAGGAAATTGTGTGTGCTGCCGTTGTCGATTAATACGTGTACGTGTTTGGAATTTAATGTGGCGTTCACACGAAATGAGTTTGAGTCATTTGCCCCTACTAAGGCATTATAACTAATGCCTGTAATATTCTCCTCGTTTGACTCGCCGTCTGGGCTGACTGGGTCACTATCCTCATCTAAGTCATCATCAAGAACTAATAATGTGGCTTTGCCTTTACATTTATGGCCCGGTTTATATGCCTCGTCACAAGTATAACATAAGCCTTTTTCACGTCGGACTTTTAATTCCGCTGGGGATAGTCGTGGGTATTGTGGTCGTGCTGTGGTATGAGTGTTTACCGTAAGTGGATTGTTAATTGCGCGGTTTTTTGAAAATCGATTATCCTCGGCGTGTTGATCTTCAAAAAGGTGTGCCAAGGAGAAGGCCTCATATAGAGTGCTAGGTTTGTGTGCCATGACATTTCTGCTTATCCCATATTTTAATCCAGCAATGAATAATTTAATTAAATTTTCGTTGGATAAGCCATTTGTATGGGCAGCAATGAGTTCAAAAGTGTCGTGGTATGTTGTTACCGTTCCAGTTTGTGTTAGTCGTTTTAATTTTCCAAGGGGTTCGTCAAAAGATGATGGGCCAAATCTGTGAAAGATGGCTGTCTTAAAGGTCGTCCAATCAATATCAAGGTTTTCTCGTTCTAACCCATAAAACCAAAACGAGGCTGGACTTTCTAAATGACTTGACGCTATTGAGACAAACTCGGTTTGTGTGATTTGATAAAATCAAAAATACTTTTCTGCTTGAATTATCCATTCTGTTGGATCACCTATGCTGAAAGAAGAGAAATTAAGGTGATGGGTGGGCGATCTAGAGTTATGATAATAATGATTATTATGGCGATCAAGATCATGCTCTATATATTCTTGATTCGTAGTTTGATTAGATATTACCGGTAATGGGCCGATTCCTGAGCGATGTTGCTGTGATGGAAGTACGATCGGCTGATGGCGGAAATCATCGGGTCTGTTGGGGAATTGCTCATCGAATGTATTCTGCTTTTGTTTGGCTTTCGACTGTGCTGAGGAGCTGCCAGGGAGAAAGCAAGGAGGCCCGATAGCTGCCCCAAGGATGCCCTGCGATGATGCTGCCGCGGAATTGGAATTCGCCTGCTGAGCCGGGAACCTGGACTGGCTGTTGTGGCCTTCTTGTTCTTTTGCCGGTAAGCACATGACCAGTTGGTCTAATTTCTGTGAGAGCGTCTCGAACTAATGATGAGAAGTTTGCTGGTTGGCTGACAATGTAGCCTTTAATTCATTATAGGCCGATTGAAGGATGTCGAGCTCCTCTCTGATGGTATCGTGTTGAGTTTGCGCCAAGATGTGTCTGCGATCCAGTTCTTGCCAGAGTTCTTCTTTAAGTTCTTGCTGCGAGGATTTCTCCTGTCCGCGTGTCATATTGTATGAAGTCGGAGTTCGTCAACGAGAGCACCAATTATAACGGGCCGGGTGCCGTTACACGATTGCCGGAGTAGGAGAGGGTAGGGGGAAGGCTGCCAGAAGTGGGTCAGCGTTATGATAAGAGAGGAGAGGGAAGAAGATAGATAGAGAGAGAGAGGGAGAGAGAGAGAGACAGGAGCGGGAAGAGAGTAAAAGAGAAAGAGTTTCATTATAATGCTTAATGTTTATTACAAACTAATGATGTATTTATACACGGGTTTTGCTAAAGGACCGTTAACATCTATACGTTGCATTTATTATTTATTTTAACTATCTATTTCCTCCACGTGGCGCCTATCCGCACCCCATAACAGTGTACAACCCGTATTCAGCAAGCGCAAGGAAGGTTCGCCCCCTTGAACCATTATAAAGGCGGGTCTAACCCCGGTGTCCGATGGGCGAGCCCGACCAGATGACTGAACTTGTCACCACCTGAGAGCGGGCTCAACCCGCATTCTAAGGGGTGAGTTAGGGTTAGCACAGCGTACTCGCCGCCGAGTAGGCGAGGCGAGTCCGAGCAGGTTCAACTCTTAGGTTCACCTAGACTCGCGAGTAATAATATATCTGAATGTCGAAATGGTTATCAGCAGACCGTCGGGGTATGGGAATAGTATTCTTGTTAAGGAGGAGGTCGTTATCCGCAGACCATCCGAGTCTGGAAATAGCATTTTGGCTAAGGTGGAGGTCGCTACCCGCAGGCCAATAAAGACCCATTTACCCTCAAGATGTTTTACCTATAAATAGGACCTCATAGCACCTCGAAGAGGGCAGACCAACCTCCTAGAGCTCGCACCTTTCGAGTTTCTTTTGTGTCGTCCGAGGTGCCGAGCTCAGTATTTGGTTTAGGGAGGGGAAGTCAAGAGAACTTACAGGTGTGTGGCGGCTCCTCGCTGCAGCCTGCGGGTCCGAATGTAGGCTTTCCAATCCACCATCGGTGAGGGTCAGGTCTAGGATCAGAATATTCAGTCGCAAGTGTCTGACTGTGGGTTAAGTAACTTAAGCTGCCCCCTCTTGGTCCGAAATCCATTTTACCGGTATCTGGGTTTCAACATTTTTGGTGCGGTAAGCGTGGACCGTAGCTTGAGAAGAAAACCCCACACGACGACACCATGATTGGCCATGGAGAGCATAGATATGACCAAGACAACTTTCACCCGTCAAGCGAGTTCATCACGCAGAGTGATTTCGTGGAGTTCAGAAGGTCCATGGAGGACACGCTGCGAGCCCGGCTCGCACCTCTCGGCGAGGTGGCGAAGCCTTCCCCACCGGTCATCATCTCCCCCAGCGAGGCGGGTCAGAGCAAGCGGCTTGGCAATGAAGATGTTCAGGAGGAGGAGGATCACACTCTACACGCGCGAGTTCTTTTCGCGAGCCCGCCAGGAACCCGTTACTCAGAAAGCGAGCTCGAACAAGTTCGTCATGCTCGCTAGGTCGCCCCGACAAGCCCGTTCTGCGAGTTAATCTTGTCTGCCCCGGTGCCAGAGGGGTTCAGAGAGCCAGCGATGATTTACTACTCAGGAAAAGACGATCTCGTCCAATATCTGCAGTGGTTCGAGGATGTCATATCGATTCGGCAGATGACATACGCCTTCAAGTGCAGACTGTTCGCCATCTCTTTCAAGGGAAAAGCTAGAGATTGGTTCCACCAGTTGGCGTCGAGTTCGATTTACAGCTTTGAAGACCTGCAAAGGGGTTTCCTGTTGCGCTTTACCATCTCAAAGAAGAGGAAGAGAGGGCTAGAGACTTTATTCCTCGTCAAGCAAGAGCCAAGGAGTCGCACGGGGCTTTTTGATCGCTTCCAGGAGGAAATTTTCATCGTCCAAGAGGTGTCAGACACACTCTGCAACTCACCCTCACAATCGGGTTACAAGAAGGCCTCTTCAAGATGGAGATAGCTCGTGACCCGCCAATGTATTTCGAAGACCTGATCGATCGCGCAGGGCGGTACATTGAAAGTGAGGCCACAAACCGTGGTTTCGTGGCTAAATTGGCGAAGTTGGCAGGCGGAGATGAGAAGGCGGTGGCTAACACCAGAATGGCGGAGTTCAAAAGCAGGGAGGAGTCAAGGAGACAGGAGGGAAGGAGACCCTTTGGAGGTCATAAGCAGTGGGGATATGAGAGAAGATTTCAAGGGCCGTCCAACAGGAAAGCGTGGAGGCCGACAGGAGGGCCAGGAAGAAGGTTTTCTCCCGAGTGTCGAGCTCGTTTTAACTCGCCCGAGAGGAGGCCAGGTCATTGGAGACGTAACCAGTCTCCTCCCCGAGAGGCGAATATGATCGAACGAGTCCAAGGTCGAGGAGGGAGAGCCCAACAGCCAAGGAGAGTGGAGGATACAAGGGTGATACCCTATTGTAACTTCCACCAGGTGGAAGGTCATGCGACGGCAACAGACCTAGAGTTCTTGGAGCTGAGGGAAGCAGCCGGAGGAAGAGCATGGGGAGGGCTGTAGAAACATAGAAGGGGAGAGGAAGTGAGGAATGAAGGCGGTGGGGATCAAACCCCGAGAGGGTGTGAAGATCAAGTGGACCTGGGAGGTCGCGGAGGAATCGAGGTGATCCACAGGGGAGTCGGTTTGGAGGCGACTGGGAAAAGGAGTCTCCATGTGGTGTATCGCCGAAGCGTGGCGTCGACTTCCCAAACTCCACCCCCGATGGGAGAAATCACCTTCTCGGCAGAGGTCATGCAGGGGAATGAGAATCATTTCGACGACGCGGTGGTGATCCAGGCGGTGGTAGAGAACTTCACGGTGTCCCGAATCCTGGTGGATAATGGGAGCTCCGTTAATGTAGTCTTCAAGAAAGCCTTCGACGTCACGGCGGTAGAGGAGAAGAGGGTCACCGCCACCGACGGGCCTCTCTTCGATTTCTCTGGGGAAAGGAAGGAAGTTGAAAGAGGGGTGGAACTCCTCGTCACACTGGGAGGGACGTCAAAAAACTGCAGGTTTGCAATCGTCGACGCGACAAACAGCTACAACTCCATCTTTGGGAGGCCTCTCATCAACACCTTCCAGTGCGTGCCCTCGTCCTACCACCAGTGCCTGAAGTATAATATAAGAGGGTTGCAGATCCGGATTAGGAGTGATCCAAAGGTGGCTAGGCAGTGTTATCTCAACGTTGTCAACACCATTAGCTGGAAGGAGGCTGAAGTGGTGGACAGAGTGATGGAGGAGATGGAGAGGCTGGAGGCCGCCGAGGAAGTGGAGGAGAAAGAGATACAAGCGGAGGGCGGGAGGCCCGAAAAAGTGAAGATCAGCGGGGAGTTGGAGGAAGACAAAGAGAGCATCTTGTCATGCATCCAGAAGAATGCGAACATCTTCGCCTGGAGCGCCACGGACATGTCGGGAATCAACACCGACATAGCTTGTCACCATCTCAATCTCGACCAGGCAGTCTGTCCCATCCGACAAAAGAAGAGGGCAACCGCCACCACTTTGGCCGAGCCCATCCGAGAGGAGGTGAAGAAGTTACTGGAGGCGGGTTTTGTATCGGAAATCCAGTATTTAGGCTGGCTCTCAAACGTTGTAATGGTGAAGAAGGATGATGGAAAATGACGCATGCATATCGACTTTTCTCTTCTTAATAAAGCTTGACCGAAGGATTATTATCACTTGCCTCGAATCAACGCGCTGGTAGATTCAGCTGTCGGTTTCCCTGCTATGAGTTTTTTGGATGCTTTCTCATATTACCATCAAATTCGTATGCACCCGCCAGACGTGAAGACTGTTTCTTTCATCACCAACGACGGATGTTACTGCTACAATATGAAGCTCTTTGGGCTTAAAAACGCGGGAGCCACGTACCAGAGAATGATGGACCAAGTGTTCAAAGAGCAAAAAGGGCATAACCTCGAGGTGTACGTCGACGACCTCATGGTAAAAAGCAAGAGTGTGGAGGAGCACCGACGGGACTTGCGGAGACCTTTGCCACCCTCCGGAGGTTCAAGATGAGGCTCAAGCCGGTGAAGTGTGTCTTCGGGGCGAGAAAGGGAAAGTTCCTTGGTCACCTCTTCACCCGGGTAGTAGTGGAGCCGAACCCGGATAAAGGTAAAGGCAATTATAGAAATGGAAGCTCCCAGAAACGTGAAGGAAGTTCAACGCTTGACAGACAGGCTCGTAGGGTTGAGTAGATTTCTCACTAGAGCAGGAGAGAAATGCTCGCCATTCTTTAAAACTCTGCGTGATAATAAGAAGTTCGAGTGAACGACGGAATGTGAAGAGGCTTTTCGAAGCCTGAAGCTTCAGTTGATGCAGGCACCCCTGTTGGGCCTAGAGAGGGTGAAGACCTCTTCCTCTATATCAGGGTAGGTGTCGAGGCAGTGAGTTCGGTCCTAGTTCGTAAAGAGGGAAGAAAGCAACGCTCAATCTACTACGTGAGTAGAGTCCTCTGAAAGGTGGAGCTACGTTACCCCCATTTTGGAGAAGTTGTCATTCGCTCTCATCGTCTCAGCTCGAAAGCTCTAGTCGTACTTCCAGGCTCATTCAATTAAGGTGGTGACCGCTCATCCTCTTCGCAATGTCATGGAAGGAGTTGAACTGGGAGGTTGGCCAAGTGGTCAGTGGAGCTCAGCGAATTCAATATCCCGTTTATCCCTCGGTTGGCAATGAAGGCTCAAGCAGTGGCCGACTTCTTGGCCGACTACACGGTAGAAGCAAGCGAGTCAAAGGCACCCGAGTGGGTAGCATGGGAGATGTTTGTGGACGGGGCATCAGGGAAAAGCATCGTTCTGGTGAGCCCTCGAGGAACAAAGATCGAGCAGGCGATCGACATCCACTTCCCCGTCAACAACAACTAGGCTGAGTATGAAGTTGTGATAGTCGGGCTTCGCCTCATCCAGGAGTTGGGGATTCAAGACATTCGAGCTCATACGAACTCCCTGGTGGTCGCCTCCCAGACCAGGGGAGAATTTGAGGAGTGGGAGCCAATCTTGAAGCGATACCTGGTCAAGGAGAAGATTCAGCAGGTGCCGAGGGAGGAGAACTCGCAGGCAGATCGATTGGCTAAGTACGGACCCAGAGCGGGGGGTACGGTCACAGAGTTGTTCTGACTCCATCGCGGAGAATCGCTCAGCCCACGCGAGCTCGACGCCCTGCAAGAAAGCGCACTTAGAAAGGGACCCGATGTGAATATAGGATAGAAGTTGAAAGAAAGATGTACCTCATTTTGAGAAGGCGGGTTGGCCCCCTTCGTGGCGAGTTCCTTCTCAGCCTTCGCCAGCTTCTCCTCGGCCTCCTGGCGAGCCTCAGTCTCTGCGATAAGCTTCCTATTCAATGTGAGACCACGTCTCGCGGTATGGTGGAACAACTCCGCGGAACGGAGGAGGGACCGACTGGCGTGATTCGCCAATTCGCGAATAGGGGTCCCCGCGAGTACTTCAGCATCATTGCGGCCGTATAAGTCATAAAGGACATTGAAAGCGTCATCGTTCGGCGCCTCATCCTCCGTCCAAGAGGGAAAGCGCGAGCTCAGCATAACTCGATTTTGCGAGTTGTCCCAGAGCATGAGAGGATCCCCCTTCAAGTCCTCGCTCCGCATCCAGAGTCCAAAGTTGAAATGTGTGGCGGGATCCTCGTGCGGATTATCCTTGCCGACAGGGCTCACCCTCCCGGACTTTTCTTTCTTCCTCGTCGGCTCGCTTAACGAAGCGGGTTTAGGATGAACTTTCGTCTTACCCTTTGCAGAGGTAGAGGACGGCTCGACCTCATCCAAGACGATGGTCTCAGCAGGGCGGGAAGAAGGAACTTTGCGAGTCAGCACCCTTGAGCTTTTGAAGGGTGGGTGCACTAGTAGCGAGCGCTCACCTATAAAATAAACGTGAGCTCGCTAGAAAAACTAGACCAAGAAAATAGAGTGACGAGTTCTCGCCTAGGCTAACCTGTTCCTGGCAGAATGAAGGTGAGCTGATCTACATGTCGCCGCAAGTAGATGACCTCGAACTCCTTCACCCTCAAGAAATTATAGAGGGAAAGGGCGTCCCCTCCACGCGATGCGGCTTGTACACGCTCTCGGTCTTTTGGATTGGTGCGAAAGGGAGGGTTCCGAACTTGCCTCGCACAAAAACAAACTTGTCGTTCCAGTGATGGACTTTGTTGAGGGTTTCAGAGATCTTCACACATGCGCTGGAGAAGAAGACGACGTCATCGTTAGTCGCCTTCAACGTAAGAATCTCGCGGAAGACGACTAGGTCAAATTCGATCTTTTCCTCGAGCATATAGCAGAAGAACGCGATTAGGGCGTTGATCGTGTTGGGGTTGACCTGCGCGGGGATCAACCCGAAATACTTGAAGACCAGCCGGATCTCAAGCCACAGGGGCAGGCTCAGCCCGGCGTGGAAGTGTGCCAAGGGAAATGCGAGCTCATCTTGAAAGTAGGTGTTGATGTGCTCACCTGGCGCGGGGCGCCTCGCCGTGAAGCCGTCAGGGATGAAACGGGCCTCAAAGATGGCGAACTCGGCCACGGTGGTCTGCGAGCTGGGGAAATCGTGATCCCTGAAGTTGGCAACACAATTTGTGCGACCCTCCTCACCCTTGTTCTCGCGACCTATAGTGTGAACAGACAACAATCTCCTATCGAACAAAGAAAGAAAAAGGAAAGGGGGGTCTCAGCGAAGTAAGTGCACCTTTGACCCAGAGTAGTGTAACATCCGTAACTTATTACAAAAAGGTAATTTGATTGCAGGGCCCGTCAGCATGTGAATTCTGACCGAGCAAATGTCGTGTGGAGGTACGACACTACTTTTTGGTAATTATCGCGCACTAGTGAATAAATAAATTGTAGCCACTATAGTATGTTCGACGTGACTTAGTATAGATGCGAGGTCGTAATGTAACATCCGTAAACTTTAATGCGAGTGTAAATCTGATTTCGGGGTCAGATGGCGAGCTAAAGTAATTGAGCTATTTTCTAAGTCGTGATATAAATTCGTAGTGATTAAATATTGCTTGCAAGAAAATACTTTCCCCTTATCCAATTCACGGTTTTACATAGATTAACCGCACCCCACGGTTTCGTAACTGTACCCCTTTTGTTTATTCTTTCCGTAACCGATACAGCCCCTCACGTCCTTCCCGTCGTCGATTCAAAGGAGTCGTGGACTCTCCTCCCTCGACATCGCTGTAAGAAGAGAAACCGCCGCTCCTTGCTTTTCGTTTTGCCGCTTGCCGTCGCTTAATGGAAGGAGGAGTGCTCGGCGATCGGGTGAACCCTCGTTTCTAAGCCCTCCAAAGATCGACAACCTTTCCCTGTGCAGTCGACACTCCCTACTCCAGTAGAAGCCTTGAGCGCCGACATTTTTCCGTACTCCTCCCGACGGAAACGGAGCTTTAGCCGCAAGTTTCCTCCTCCTCTGTCTATAGGGGACGCAGCCAGTCGAAGTAAGCACCGGTGCAGCGATTCCGGGGTTTGGGGTCGAGAGGTTTGGTCTCTTTCAGAAGGCCGCTTAGTGCACCATTTCCGTCCTGTAAGTTAGTAAATTTCGTAGTAGATGATCCTCTTTCTTTTCTTCATAATTAAGCGTGGATGTCAGCCCCGTATATTTGTTCTAATTCAGCATCAGTAAATTCAGATCCTTTTTGCTTGTTGATCCGTCAATTTCATCGTTGTGCGTACGCTTAGAAAAGAGATCTCCAATCGTCAAGCGACCTAGAAGAAATTATGCCGCCGCGCCAAGTGTACGAACGTCGTAACCCCAATGTAAGAAATTCTATTCTTTTTGGCTAGATATATCAATTAATTGTATGTACAAGTTATATTATTGAGAAATGAGATTATACTCGTATGAAAATATGGATTTGTATAGTACACATAACCATCGCATTTCTTTAGACGCGCGATAATATATAAAACTCCAGAAAATGAATGCAGTACAGTTCTTTAGCGAAAAATATGAACCGCGTCTTCCAACTGAACAAATAAGAGAACCAAAGATTATTTACATTAATTAGGAGGCATGATTGAGACACCCTCCATCATGATAGATAGAGGCGCACTATCTTACTCATGGGGCGTAGTAGACCCTATGAGCCTCAAATGCAGGGAGACACGTTCTCCATTAGAAATTCAGAAGATGCGAGTCTATGTCCGTGAGACTTTAGAACCTCTGCGTTCGTTAGTTGAGACTCGGATCTGTAGAATGCGCACAAACAGATTCTCAGCATAAGACATTATAAAAGATAATCACTAGTTAAACAGAAATTGAGCATGCGACAACTGTTAGAATTAGTGAGATAGAAAACTTTTCCCTATTAGAGCTTGGAAAATTATGCATAGACTTTTTAAAACCAGAACAGACGTTTATAGTATATATTTTTTTTTTAAATAAAAGCATGCATTCATAATTCTTGCAAATGTTTTTAGTGTCACTAAGAAGAATGGTCTTTCTTACTCTTCAGTTGGGCTGACCCAATTTTGGGCTTCTCATTACAGGAGTCACAGGTGGGGTGTTGCGCCTAGGATGAGCTGCCTGCTGTTTGTCCTTCTTTTACTTCATTTCCATGTTGTAATTGTTCTTATAGATAAGTTCTGTGTTGTGGACTTATATTGGAATCTCGCTAATGGTTCTTGTATCAGACTTTTTGTTTTGGAGTTGGACACTTTTATTTTAGTGGCTCTGTGAAATCAAGATTTGAGGTACATTTTAACCCTTAGTAACTTTTACGGCTTCCGCTGTAAGTACTCTTTAGCACTTTTAAATTTATACCAGCTATGTACCAGTTTTTATTACCGTTTCTTGGTTTGCTTCTTATCACGGGGCCCGGCCGGACTGCTGATTTGTGGTAAAACTAAGGTGGGGTTTTACAAGTAGCCCCTTATTTATAGCCAATGGTCTTGGGCGCACTCGCGCGTGAACTCGTGTACTCGCGCGCGAGGTCGCCGCATCGTATGTCAAAGCTAAGATAAAGCAAACCAGAGGAATAAAGGCGTGAGTACAACATACAAGAATCAAAATCTTCATTAAGCCGCTTAAGGCGAGTACACGGTAACGCGAGTAGAGAAAAAGAGGGAAAATAGAAAATACAGATACATTATTCATGGCGCACATGACCGCGACCCTGGCGGCATTGGCAAGGAGGATGGCGAGCGTTCCAAGTGCTCCTCGCTTCGTCTAATATACTCCTCAAGTGTGGAGGTCTCGCCCACTGTCCCAGCCACTTGAGTGAACCTATGTAGTTCATCTTCAATAGCGTTCTGGCGAGCCTCCAAGTCATGTAACCTCTCCTCCATGTCTTGAACATGGGCATATAACCCTTCATCATTTTTCATCTACTCCAGAAATTCCTCTGCCCGGTCGAGGCGAGCCCGCATGTCGGCTAGTCCGTGCTTTACCTCAGCAGGCGACATGGCCATAAGGAAGGAGTCGTGGGCTACGAGGACGGCAAGGAGGCGAGCCCTAAATTCGGCGTCAGTAACCTGCGGGTTCGCCAAGAGGTCTCTCAGAGGAGTCGTCATTATGGGAGGAGGCGACTTCGGTAGCGAGTTCAACGACGTTGAGTATCACGGCGAGGCGAATAGGCGACGACCTGAAAGAATGAGCGGGTAGAAAGAAGTCAGCAAAGAAAAATAAGTTGAAGGATGAGCAAGAGCGAGCAGATACCTGCTGGAGACGTCGGGTCCCCACCTTATCGGCGGGGCGAGTTTTGATGAAGGCGCTCAGTAGACTGGGGCCTCTGGGAAGGCATACGGTTTGGTCCGGGCGGAACCATCAAAAACAATTTCCCGCCAGAGGGTCGCCTAGCCAGCTCGTTAGCACTAGGTTGTTGCGAAGAAGCTGAAAACTTAGAGACACCAGCCGACGGAATTGGACTAGGGACTAGCGAGGGAGCAGGGAGCAAGCTCTTAGAAGGTGCCTGGCCCAGACGAGGTCCGGTGTGCAGATCAGTGAAGGAGGGAACTGCTTGAAAAAGAGGACAGTGTTAATATGCGCTCCTCGACAACAACTGGAACATAACTTCTTATCTGGAATGGTGGGGCGAGGCGGCGAGGGGAGATTGGAACTCGTGTTTTTGTCTCGCTCATTACCCCTATCGGTCGACGGGCTCGGCAAGGCCATTACCACGGTCTAACCAGCGTCAACATGCTCGAATTCGCAGAACTATAAGGTCAGCCACCTCCCGTCAAGGTTTTTGGAAAATATGAAGGCGAGCTGAAATTACCTGTTTCGTTGGGCTGAGGAGGTTGAAGGTAGGTTGTTCGGTGCCATTCGAGCTCTCAAGCTCCTTGATAGGGAACTCACGCCTCACAGTCGATTCAGAAGGTGGGGGGGGGGGGGGGGGGGGGGGGTCTCTCCTCAGTAGGAGTGTTGGTCTTCCTTTTCTTCCTTGACCCTTTTTCGCCGCGGCCATGGGATCTCTTCCAAGAGAGCCCGCCGATCAACCCAAAAATGGAGGCCGCCGCGAGCTCTTTGCCTTTGGACCACGGCTTCGCGCCAGCAGGCGGGACTCCCTCTGAATCCATGTTACTATCAACGGGGGGGTAGCATCACCCCTTTATTTATAAGGAAGGGGAGTGGGCGGACCAGCCAATCCAATCTCTCTACGGTTAGGACTCGCAAAATAAGGGTTGAACGATTCTTTTCAATCTCTAGCGAGCTCGCAAAGAGCGGGGATTGTGTACATCCCGTATTCAGCGAGCATAAGGAAGGTTCGCCCACGTAAACCATAGTAAAGGTGGGTCAAACCCCGGTGTCCGATGGGCGAGCCCGGCCAGATGACTGAACTCGTCACCATCTGAGAGCGGGCTCAACCCGCACTCTAAGGGGCGAGTTCGGATAGCATAGCGTACTCGTCGCCGAGTAGGCGAGGCGAGTCCGAGCAGGTCCAACTCTCAGGCTTGCCTAGGCTCGCGAGTAATAATCTATCTGAATGTCGGAATAGTTATCAACAGACCGCCAAGGTCTGGGAATAGTATTCTCGTTAAGGCGGAGGCAGCTATCCGCAGACCATCCGGGTCTGGGAATAACATTTTGGTTAAGGCAGAGGCCGCTACCCGCAGAACAAAAAAGAACCAATTACCCTCGAGATGTTTTACCAATAAATAGGACCTCATAGCACCTCGGAGAGGGTAGTCCTGGCCTCCTAGAGCTTGCACCTTTCGAGTTTCTTCTTTGTATCGCCTGAGGTGCCGAGCTCAGTACTTGGTTTAGGGAGGGGAAGTCAAGAGAATTTTCGAGTGTGTGGCGGGACCTCCTCGCTGCAGCTCGCGGGTCTGAGTGTAGGTTTTTCAATCCACCATCGGTGAGGGTCAGATCTAGGCCCAGAATATTCAGTCACAAGTGTGACTATGGGTTAAGTAACTCAAGCTACCCCCCCCCCCCCCCCCCCCTTGGTCCGAACTCCGTTGAACCCGTATCTGAGTTTAAACACGGGGATTCACGGGAAAAGGTCGGGGAGGATTTCTGGATGTGGGGATTCACGGAAAAGGCAGAGGGATTTTTGTAGGGGCAGAGGCGATCTGGAGGAGGGTTTACGGAAGGAGGCTAGGTAGGATACACGGGATCCTCTTTAGACAGAGGAGGCGCTGCTGGGTAATAATCACGGGAGGTAGGCTGGCTTTCGGTGGGCTGTTGTTGAGGGGGAGGAAATTCACGGAAGAATGAAAAGCAGGGGGAAGGGGGTTTGGCGCCTTACGACGGTTAGGGCGTTGCCTGCAAGGAAACTTTACTGGGAAGGTAATAGTGGGATTCACAGCAGACTGAAAACAGTGGAAGGGTCGGGCTCTTGTCTGTGGGAAGTTTTATGGAAAGTGAAACATAGGAAATCTGGGAAAGGGGACTCACGGGATTCAGAGGCAGGGGGCGATATTTGTTGGGACTGTTTTTAAACAATGAAAACAGAGGGGAGAATCGGGTGATGGTGGAAGGGGATGCAAGGGAAAATAAAGAAACAAACCTAAGGAGCCCACCTTAGAGCTTCGCGACGTCGCACCACGAAAGATCGCCGGATTCCGAGAATTCCTTTTCTCCAAAATCAGCAATCCATAAGATGGCTACCCCCCTTACTCCTATTTATAATAATACAACATTATGACACTCTGACTGTGACATCAATGACTATGATTGTCGAGAGTGTCATGTGCCCGATCTCACTAAATAAATCCTGAAAATAACAAAGTAATATATGAAAAAATATGTAAACAAAAATCTGGACGCATCCGCGGAGTCGGATCATCGATCCGGAGAAGCTAAATATAGAAAATGGCCAATCGGCCCCGAACTGGCTCAAAAATCGAGCTCGATCGCGGGTTTGCGTCACTGTTCCCCATCAAGGTGTTGTCCACCAACCACTCGCAACTCTCTTTTAAATAATATATAATATATGATAATAAAAAATGGTGAACCTCAATGTTTTTATCTATTTTCCACCATAGTTATGATTTGTAAATGAGTCTGTAAAAATCCCCCTCTAAAATCGTGAGCACAAAATTACCAATATTTTTTTTCTTGAAGTAAAAAATAAAGTCCTTAGCTTTTAAATTATAATTAAATCACATCAATTCAGTAAACAAATTAATTATCATATCAAATAAAATAATCAGGGAATAGATTTTACAACTAATCTACATCAAGAACCGGTAAAAATAAAATTTATATAACATATTTCAATAAATATTGTAGAAAAAGCTTAAGCTTGTTTGTATTTCTCATATCTTGTATACAAAGGGAGAGTACATATTTATAGGTGAGAGAAGTGAGAGAAAAATCTTATACACAATGTGGGACTAAAGAGATATAGAAGAGAAATAAATGGGCCACCACATGGGCCGAATACATGGACTATTTCAACACTCCCCCGCAAGCTGGAGCGTACAAATCGTATGCGCCAAGCTTGGACAAGCATTGATAGAAGAGGGTACTGGATAGTGCCTTTGTGAGGACATCCGCAACTTGTTCAGTACCAGGGACATGTTTTAGCTCGATCTTCTTCATTTGTACTTTCTCCCGGATAAAGCGGCAGTCGACCTCGATATGCTTGGTTCTTTCGTGGAAGACCGGGTTTTTGGCAATATGTATAGCAGCCTGACTGTCGCAAAGTAGAAGAGCAGGAGCAGGAAGTTCTATCCCAAGATCCGTAAGAAGACTTTCAAGCCATGTAAGTTCCGAGACCACGGATGTCATTGCCCTGTATTCTGCTTCTGCTGAGGAGCGTGCAATCACTGCTTGTTTCTTGCTACGCCAGGTAATCAAGTGTCCTCTGAAGTACGTACAGAAGCCACTGGTTGACCGACGATCATCCAGAGAGCCGGCATAGTCAGCATCAGAGTATGCCACCAGTGTTGGAATTGAGGATGAGGTCTTGTATACCAAGCCTTGACCAGGAGCCGCTTTTAGATATCGGAGAATCCGTTCCACAGCCTGAAGATGAGAGGAACGAGGGGCGTGCATGTAACGGCTGACAATACCGACAGCGAAGGAGATATCTGGTCTTGTAACAGTCAGATAGATCAACTTTCCTACCAGACGGCGATAGTACTCCGGATTCTGAAGCACGAGATCAGAGTCAGAGGACTGAGCACAAATCTTGTGATTTGCGTCCATAGGAGTATTGATGGGTTTAGCCTGCATCATTAAGAAGATCGAGGCAATACTTTCTCTGAGATAGAACAAGGTCATCTGGTCGCCTGGCTACCTCCAGGCCCAGGAAGTAATGAAGGTTCCCCAGATCTTTTGTTTGGAACACAGAGCTGAGTTGTTGTTTGATTGTCTGAATTCCTTTTGAGTCGTTGCCAGTGATAATGATATCATCCACATAGACTAGAAGGAGAACGGTGCCTGTTGCCTGGTGGCGAGTAAACAGGGAGAAGTCAGCCGAGCTCCGAGTAAACCCTGCTTCACGAAGGACCTTGCTGAGCTTGTCGAACCATGCTCGAGGAGACTGTTTGAGACCATAGAGAGACCGCAAAAGATGACAGACTTTCGGGGTCCTAGACTCCCCCGTGGTCTCAAACCCGGGCGGCTGCTGCATGTATACTGTTTCAGTGAGATCACCGTTTAAGAAGGCGTTCTTAATATCCAGTTGATGTAAGGGCCATTGGCGGTGCACAGCAACGGAGAGAAGAACCCGGACTGTATTCAGTTTGGCGACGGGAGAGAAGGTTTCGTCGTAGTAAAAACCTTGTTGCTGGGTGTAGCCGCGAGCCACCAGTCGAGCTTTTAACCGGTCAATGGTCCCATTCGCAGCATGCTTGATGACAAAGACCCATTTGCAACCAACAGTTTTCTGGCCAGGGGGAAGATCCACCAGTTGCCAGGTCTGGTTTGCCCACAACGCAGCCATTTCTTCTTCCATGGCGGCACGCCAGCCAGGATGTTGAAGAGCCTCCTGCACAGAGTTAGGAACTGCAACCGACGATAAAGAAGTGGCCAGAGTATGAAGGTGGGGTGAGAGGCGATGTAAGGACATATAATTCGCCAAAGGATGGGCAGTCGATTCTATTACCTGATCAGCAGAACACGGAGCACCGGAGGTCGAGTCGGACTGCGGAGTCGGATCGGAACGAGGATGTTGACGAGTGTAGACTCGGATAATCGGTGGTTTAGAGATAATGGAGGTTGGAGTGGGAGCAATATAAGGAGCCGGAGATGGAGGAACGGGAACGGAAGTGTCGTTGACCGGGATGACAGGTTGCGGAGCGGGTGGTGGTGCAAGGGTGGATCCAGGATCAGAAAAGAACGGTTGATCCTCCCAGAAGGTAACATCGGCAGAGACCGTTATTTTACGGGTTGTAGGGAAGTAGCAGACGTAACCTTTCTGAGTTCGAGAGTAGCCGACGAAGATGGACTTGGTAGCACGAGGATCCAGCTTATCCGTGGAGGGTCCCAAGATGTGGACATAGCAGGTGCACCCAAAGGTGCGGGGTGTGAGAGAGAAGGCTGGAGTAGAAGGGAAAAGAAGGCTGAACGGAGTATTATTATGGAGAACGGAGGAAGGGAGACGGTTGATAAGGAAGCAGGCAGTGGAGACCGCGAAGTTCCAATATGTTTTGGGAACGTTCATGTGAAGCATAAGTGAGCGGGCAACCTCGAGAAGGTGACGGTTCTTTCGCTCGGCCACACCGTTTTGTTGAGGGGTGTAAGCGCAGGATGTTTGGTGGATGATTCCGAAATCTGAGCATAGAGTGGCGATATCGTGGCTTGTGTATTCGCGAGCATTGTCGGAGCGTAAGGTTTTGATGGTAGTGGAGAATTGCGTACGGGTCTCGAGGACAAACGCTCTAAAGACACGAGGGAGCTCAGAGCGATCATGAAGCGGGTATAGCCACGTTAACCGAGAGTAATCATCAACAAAAGTGAGAAAATATCGATATCCAGAAATACTAGTAGTTTTATATGACCCCCAAATATCGGAGTGCACTAAATCAAAAGGAGCCGGGCTCCGAGTACAATGTGCGGGAAAAGAAGAACGCGGTTGTTTGCCGAAAATACATGTTTCACATTTAAACGAAGAAAGAGGTACATCGGGGAGAGCCTTCTGGAGGACGGGTAGAGGAGGATGCCCGAGACTTCGATGTCAGTCTATGGAGGAGACAGAGGAGAGGATGGTGGGAGAATCGTCAAGGAGGTAGAGTCCGTTCCGCAATCGTCCTTTACCAATGGTAGTCCGCGTCGGTCGATCCTTTATCAAAAAAGACGAGGGGTTAAATATTACAGAACAATCCAAGTCATTAGTAAGACGACCAATGGAAAGTAAATTGAAGGAGGAGCCCGGAACATGAAGAACCGAGCGAAGAGAAAGAGAGGAGGTGAGCGAGATGTCCGCAGAACCGGAAACGGGAACGGTATCCCCATTGGCCACAGTGATACATTTTGGATGAGGAGTATCCAAATATTGAATTGGTTGCCGCGAGGTAATATGATGAGTAGCACCGGAGTCCATTATCCAACCTGGGCTAGTGGAGAGACCGACGATACCTGGGCTGGAGACGGAGGCGACCGAGGCAGGTGGAGTCATCATCCCTTGGAGTTGCTGGAACTGTAGGCGTAGAGCCTCAAGATCGGCACGAGAGGCCGAGGAGCTATCTTCAACAACAGCAGCAGTCGGTCGTGGAGGAGGAGGAGGGTTGCCAGTCTTCCGAAAGCAGGTGGACTCGTAATGGCCATCACGACCACAGAACGAGCACTTCGGCCGCCCTCGTCCACCACGGCCCCTTCCGCGGTAGGCCGACCGACCTCCTCGGCTAGACGGAGGAGGAAATGAAGGAGCAGGGATAGTTTGGAGAAGAGCCGGTGAGGGAGGAGCAAGAGCCTCCGGAGGTTGGGATACTTTGAGTAGCATGGAGCAGACAGCCGATAAGGAGGGAGTGGGAGTCGAGGCCAAGACTTGTGCCCTAATACTCAGAAGATGTGGAGGAACACGGGCCATTAGCATAGCAATGCAGACGGCCTCCCTTTGCGCGCGTTGAGTGGCATGATCAGCGATGGGCGGCTGGTGTTGAAGCCATGCCTCAGAGAGTGACTTAACCCGAGCGACAACGGAGGTAATGTTTGGTCCACTGGTGTCCAGAGCCTGAAGGTCAGAGATAATGTCGAAGAGACTTTGAAGGCTATCCTTGCCGGAATATAAGGAGTGCAGCTCGTCCCACATCCCTTTGGCCGTGGGTAGGTACATGACCATTTCATATGGTTCACCCTCCAAAGAGTTAAGGATCCAGGTCTGGACCCGACCATCATTCTTGAGCCACTCAGGAGTAGTAGGAGTCGGGGGATCATCAGTCAGATGAGCTAGAAGACCCTTGGCCTGGAGGACCCGGCGGATTGAGTGACCCCAAGGAATGAAGTTTTTCTTCCCGGAGAGGGAGAGAGTAGTAATCTGCAGCTCATCACGGAGTTCACTAGAAGAGTGCTGAACACTAGGAGAATGTTGGGGGGCGGTCTCAGGAGGCAGAGTCGAGGAGTTCTCAGACGAGCCCATTATAGCAGAGAAGGCCGCTGCAGTTTGAGAAGGCTGGAGACCGTTGTACGGAGGGAGCAGCTAGAAGCAGGCTGCGGTTTGAAGAGACCGCAGCGGTTTTGAGATAAGCTCGCTGATGGAGAGGGGCAGAGCACGCTTGGCGGTCTGCGGTTAGAGAGCGCTGTGACCTAGCGACTTGAGATCGCACGGTCTGCTGGAAGGCGCACGAGAGGTGAGCTCGCACGACCTGCTGGAGAAGACCAACGGCGACACGATGCTTGGCAGTTGGCGGACTGCAGGGAGATCGCAGAAAAACGAGAGGAGGTCGCACGTCTGCAGGATCGCGGCGAGCTTGCGAGGTCGCACGTCTGCAGGATCGCGAGCGAGCCTGCTGGAAAAGACCGACGGCGAGATCGCGGCGGTGAGACGAGCTCGCGAGATCACGAGGGAAGAGCGAAGAGACCGCGGCGAGCTCGCGAGATCGCGAGGGAAGCGCGAAGAGACCGCGGCGAGCTTGCGAGGTGTGGACCCCACACTTCTTCGGGACGGGCTATAAAGGAGGGGACGCGGGAGAGCTTCTGTGGAGTCCACGGAGCAGGAATGATAGAGGCAGCGGTAAAAAAAAGGGAGGTCGCAGAGCTGAGCGGTCAGAGAGATCGCAGGAGAGTCCACGGAGCTGAGCGGTCAGAGAGTCCACGGAGCAGGAGTAGAGCGCAGCGATCACAGAGATCGCGCGAGACCGCAGAGGCGCGAGTAGAGCGCAGCGACCAGAGAGATCGCGGGGCAGATCGCAGCGACCAGAGAGATCGCGCGAGAGGCAGGTGGTCAGAAAGAGGAAGACCACAAGTATCGGGAACCTGGCTCTGATACCATGTAGAAAAAGCTTAAGCTTGTTTGTATTTCTCATATCTTGTATACAAAGGGAGAGTACATATTTATAGGTGAGAGAAGTGAGAGAAAAATCTTATACACAATGTGGGACTAAAGAGATATAGAAGAGAAATAAATAGGCCACCACATGGGCCGAATACATGGGCTATTTCAACAAATATCATTAACTATTATTATTAAATCTAAACCAGGTCTAAGATCTACATGTTACCATCCAACTCAAATCTGTAAATATATATACGAACAGTCTAGCATAGGATTCCCACGTACCCCGAGCAATGGTAAGCCCGTCGCTTGCAGTTCCTTATGCACAATAAGCGGTCGTGCAATGGCTAGAAGTACAAACATCATCACACTGCGCACACGGAATTGTGAGCAGCGAGCACATTATTACACGGGGAACGGGAGAACCCCGTCCCAAACTGCTCATCACATATAAAGAATCATCACATATAAAGAATCCATACATTACATCGATTAATTTATTCAATAAAAAATGTCCAGCTCTTGGGCCTTGGGCCTACATTAATAAGATATCAAAATGGTAAGAAGATAGAGTACAAACTAATTCTTTGTAGCTTCATCAAGTGCATGTCATCCATACGCTCTAAATAGCGGGTGAAGAGTTATAACTACTCCTTATATTTATTTTTGTGTTCATGTCTCATGCATTACATATATTTTTGCAAGGGCCCAATTTATTCTGAAAAATAGTCAACAATAGAATAAATCAAAAGAAAGTTAGTGAACTCCTTTCTTATCTTAAGCACGCTCAGACGCTCTGTTACGGGTACGGCCTAACCCTGACCGGTGGGCAATACGGCCTAACCCGCCCCCAATCCGGATCCCGTAACAGGGCCGCAGCCCCCACACCCCAACCCTTCTCCTCGATCAGTTTAATCAGAGGTGAGTTGTTGACGCCGGGTTTCGAACTCCCGACGCCCTTGATGAGAAGCCTTCAACATGACCCTCATCGCCAACTGATCTGCGGCCCTGTTACGGGATCCGGATTGGGGTCCAGGATTGGGGGTGGGTTAGGTCGTATTGCCCACCTGGTATTGCCCACCGGTCAGGGTTAGGCCATAACCGTAACACGCTCATTAATAATAATTACTCATGGTTTATTTCTTATGTATTAAGGTATCCACCCATGTTTATTTTCTCTCAACCAAAATATCAATTTTAGAGATAATGAGACTTACTTATTTCTTGATTTCCTTTCCATGTGCCATTAAGGTATTTGATTATCACATCACACCTAATAAGACTCCTTATTCCTCATTTCCATTTTCATGTTCCATTTAGATGCTCTAGTGTAATAGGTTCTCATATTCACATAATTTCTTATTATACTAACTTTGCTTGTATATTATCCCTATCATGTCTCTATTATAATGAATTTCCCACCTACAATTTTCATCATACTTCATTTCATACAAATAATTATATAACTCATCCATACCTATATATATATATATACGAGTCGAACGGCACGGCCAACCGGCCGTTGCACCCGTCGCGACAGTACCGTCGCCGCAACAGTACTACTACGGGCGCGGACCTCCGGACCTACGTGAGTGCAACTGTACAGGCCTCCGACCCTATGTGTGCAATCGGCAGGCTTCGCCCGCCCATACGGCGATATGCTTTAGAATATATACACCGGTGAATATAAATAATAATGACATTTATTTTAATAATGTTAAGAAACAAAAAATAATAAATATTATTTCTATATTAAATACTATGTTTATTTTTATTTTGGATAGGATTAACTAAAAAATAGAACACAAAATTTCATCAAGTTGTATTGGTTCAGTTGGTTGTGTCATTTGTCATTGTGATAACTTACCTGAGTTCGAAACTCAGCGCCTCTTTATTTTGCCTATTAAACTGACCGCCCGATTCAGCTCTTTTTAGATCACTCCCTAGTAGGTTTAGGAGACCTTTTTTAGGTCGCCCCATAGTAGGTTTAGGAGACCTACAAAAAAGTGGAGTGGGAGGGAGCGGATTGATCCGACGGCTGATGAAATATCATGCCAGATTCGACGGCCATGATCTTCCTAATGTCTTATTTACCTAGGCAATCTCTTAGCCTTCTATATTTCTTTATATATGGTAAAGATATATATATATACGAGCAGCTCCGCACGGGCTTCGCCCGTGCTCGCTGACTCTTAGCGGGCTGCGCCCGCATTCGACAGTACCCGGTCGGCGACGGCGGGCTTCGACCGCCCCCGGCGGGCTTCGCCCACAACATATACATAGGAGTACTCAAAATGACCGTAAAAAAATATACATTAATATTTTATAATTATTATTTTCAAAAACATTTATATTTTAACCAAAAATCATTTTAAAGTGAGTAATTATATTTTGAAATTAGTTTTTGTAGACATAATGATAACCTACCATAGTAGGTTTAGGAGGTCTGCTAAAAACTTTTGGAATTTATGAATTCTATCATTATTTTTATTATAGGGATATAATGAAATTACACAAATAGTGATTATATTTTATGAATTTTCATTTTTTTAATAATATATGTTAAGTCATTGGATTAAAAGAATAGGGATATAGTACCTTTATCTTTCTTTCTTGGGACCATGTACCTTTAGTAGGCTACTCACAGCCCGCTCATTTGGGTAAAACTAATAGTAAGATATTTACATCTCACTTAATATGGGTAAACTTCTAATAGACTATTCACACTAGTCTATTACTGGTAAACTTCTAGTAAGTACTTCACACTCTTCCTAACTATGGGTAAACTTCTAATTTCCTTCCTTTTTATTGTACGGTGGTGTGCTAAGAAAATCAAATGAATAATTCATCCTACGTGTATATTATAAGCATTTTATTCTTTGGTAAGCTTTAATTATCATTAGCATTTCTTTTCCTCTTTCTCATGGGTAACATTTACCCTTATCTCTTATACATTTAAAAACCCACGAATCACATTGCTTCTCCTATTATGGTAATTTACAGACCTTAAGGTTGTTTCCATTTTAGCAGTGAATGTACATCATCTTCCTTAGATTTTTATTACTACTTTTATAGTTATACATACACGGTTGTAGTAAATTTCCCAAAACACACCTATTCCTATTATTCATAATTTTTTTGCTAATCCTTCGAGTGGCCAACCAATCATTGACTTCTACCTCATCATGCTTCTCATTTGGGATAAATCCCTATATCCTTATTTCGGTGCCAAAGAACCTTCCTCCACCATAGGTTTTAATTCATTTTAGGGTAAAGTACAATTGGCATTACTGAAATTTATAAGAAAGACATGGAACCTGTGCAGTTTTCAAATGGATATTGGGAATACCTAATTTTTCAACTTTTAGTCAAAAGAGAAAAAAAAATCAATTTCAAGTCACTTTAATCTGAAATTTCAATTTCATCACTCATTAAACCATCTAAATTTATAAAACTTCATTAAATTCTCTTTTAAATCGCATGAAAGAATTAAGTTTTGTTATTTTGTGAGCGGTAAAAATGAAATTTCTTATTAAAATAACTTGAAATCAAAAACTTTAATGTATTTTTTTTAAATAATTTGAGAGGTAAAAATTAAATTTTATATTAAAATAATTTGAAATTGAATTTTATTCTGTTTTTTTAATAAAATTTTACTCATTTGACTAAAATTTGAAAAATTAGGGGTTCCAAATGTCCATTCGAAAATTACAAGGGTTTCATATGTCTTTCTGATGAATCCCAGTAGTACAAAACATACTTTACCGTGGCCCCTATAAACTCTTTAAATTTTATATTTGTCATTATCCTTTAACACGCATCTATATATAGTAATAAAATCCTTTTGTTAGAGGTTAAATTGTTCTATCACGAGGAAGGGTACGGTCAAGCGAAAGTAGCTTGGACCGGCCCGACGAAGGCTCCAATCGATGGTCCGAGAATTTAATATGCGTGTTCAAATTTAATTCCTATATTGTTTCGATGATGATTTGAATATTCCACTTTCAATATCAACTTAACCAAAACCATTTCATCCTAATTGATTTAAATGCTTACGTTAATGAATTCCATTAATTGAGGTGGCCAAAAATCTACACTTGCTTAGACCTCACTGTGATTAGTTCCTTTATTGGATCCTTTTATGATTTTTAATCAAGTCCTTGTTACTTCTAAAGGAGTACTTCTTTATTGCAAATAATTTCATGGGCCTAACCATGGTGAGTAGAACCTATAAATACCGCTAAGGGTGGCCGGAATCTTTCTCTCTGTACTGCCGAAATTACTAACCTAAATACTCTCCATCCATTAGAATTATTTCCTATTATTCTCTCTCTATCAAGTGGTAAGTCAATTTAATTAAATAAAAAATTATAAAAATATGAATATCTTCCTTATTTGGATCATCATAGAACCAAAACCCTCTCCTTGGTCGTGATCTGTGTTCATCCTGATTTGATAGCAATGCTTACTCATGCTTGATTATCAATATGTAAGTACATCACCATTATGAAGAGATGACAATGGTATGTTTATCTTTACAAGTGAAGAAAATTGGAATACAGGCAAAATAATTCTTTTATTACTCCTTATATTCAAATACATAATATAAGTATGTATACAAATATTTATAGGAAGGAGTGAAATTCAACTCCAAACTAAGATGTGGGACTAAACTATTGAAGGAGGGTCATTACATTGGCTTTTGCATGGGCTAATTCAGTTCTTCTACAACATGAAACAACAATAAACTGTAAGCGTGTGTAAAACTTCATACACATGACCATGAAAAATATTCATTAGTCAAGATTTCCAAACTAGCTTAGCTCCAATGAAATCAACATTTATCCTAATCACTTCTGAGTAATTCCCTAATAACATAAGAAGTGTTATGAGATTAGAATAACCAAATTCTTCAAGAATATTATTATATTAACAATTCCATGGCCACAACGTATCAAGAAGAGTTGTTATAACATTTACAAGTGAATCATAGATTATGAAAAGATATATTAATTCTTAAGAACTTCAATTAGAGCATGTTCATCACAATAATTGATCTTATTAAAAGAACATGGTGAGTCTTCTAAACATCATTATAAGATTATATCTAAATCACTTCCATATACAATTTATGAACTTCAAGAACACAGCATTTCGATTAATAGCAAGGTGAATATCATCATAAACCTTAGAGAGATATAAATCAACTTATATTTATAATCACTAAACTTTCAAAGCATCAGAGGGATAAGATCTATAACATGGAGTACATCATCATGAATCTAACATCACAAGAACATGACCTATGCTATTTCTAAGAATCTGCACAAGGTAATAGGGATTTAACCTATAATGGATTTCCTCATTTTTCTCCATATTTTCTTTTTTTTTTCTTTGGAGCCATTGATTTCAACCAAGCACTTCTTTAACACCCTTTGGATGGATTTCGACCAAGCACTCCTCTCTAAAAGACCTCACGGTTAGGTAAGAGGGAATGAAAGAGAGAGGAAAAGAATGATAAAGTATTCCTCTCTCTAAATGTTTATCATCAGTCTTGAAAGAGAGATGAAAAGGAATGATTAAATATTCCTCTCTCTAAGTGTTTATCATCAATTCTTTCTTTAATGGTTTCCCCCCAAAAGATACTTATCATGGCCAAGTTTTACAAGCACCATTGAATGGGGAGTTATTACATTTATTGGTTAGGATTCATTCCCTCTATCTTAATTTACTTCAATTTATGGATCCATCAAGTGTCTTTACTTCTTTCCTACTTTGATAATTCTTTTGAAATTTCAATTTTCCCTTCATGAATGATGGTTGCATTTGAGGGCATGATTCCGCAGCAAACGCGACGGTATAGGGGCCACTATTTCAGTGGTACTCTGTGAGCAGCCACTTTGTGCATTTATTGTCAAAGGTTAGGTCTTTCTCCTCTGAGAGAAGCCACTTTGTGCATAGTGCCAAAGGTTAGGTCTGTTTCCAATCTTTCCCCGCCCATACCCCCAATAATTGGGGACTATATGGGTTCTGTTGTTGTTGTGGTGGTTGTTGAATGATGGTTGCATTTTATTCAAGAATTGGATTAATCCTCTTAATGGGTCATGATGGGTCTTTGGTGGAATGAGTTCTTATCACGTCCAAAGTTGACCTATTAAATAATTACTTTTTTACCATTTTATCTTTAAATAATTAATCTTGAATTCCTTATTTTATTAATATTCTGAAATTAAGTAAAATAATTAAGAAAAGTATATTTCAATTGCTCTCTTAGATATTTTATGATATAATCTTAATTAATATTCTAAAATTAAGTAAAATAATTAAGGAAATTTTATTTAAATTGCTTTCTAGATATTTTATGATTTAATCTTCCTATTTTCTTAATTTTCTTTAGATATTTGTTCTTGAAGTAATTAATATTCCCAAATTAAAATTTCGGACAAACATTGAAACTAATTGAAATTTAACTTCATCTAATATTTATTAGTAAATTTTTTTCTTTAAAATTCTAGGAAGTTACATAGCGCACCAACATCCGGTTCAATCACAAAATTTCCAAAAATAAAATAGTACCATTGGACAGTCCGAGCCTTGGTGAAAAAATCAGTTATCTACAACTGAAAGGAAACATAAGGTAGAGTGATAGTCTCATTACAATATTGTTGGTAAACATAGTGACAATTAACATTTATATACTTCGTTCATTTGTAGCAGAAGGGGTTGGATGTAATCTAAACAACACTAGTATTGTTATAATGTAGGGAAGTATAAGCAAAAACTAGTATATACCTATTCCAGTAAGTAGCCAGTGAAGGCAAGTGATCTCAATAGTGGTAACTATTGTTCAATAGTTCGCCTTAGCACCAGATTTCGAGAGCACATCGGGCTTCTTTGACTTTCAAAAAATCAAAGAATATCCAACAAACGCAATACCAAGTAGCGAATGGCCCATCAGTAACATCTCTTGCTCAATCAGCATTAGAATAAACACGAAGCTCGAATTGTGAGGTCGAGGAGAAAAATAACAATCGAGATATGGTGCCCTGCATAAAGTAAATAATCCTCGATAGGGCAGTATAATGAGTGGTATGAAGCTCAGAAACGAACTAACTGACTATATGCACTGCATGAGCGAGATGTCAAGACAACTTATAGTGAGATAAAACTATCATCATCCACAAGACGCATCTTGAGATTCAACTCAAGAGATATATTTACAATGAGGGTGGGGTATCACTAAGGTTTGCTCTATTAAGTACCTCGTCTTTATTGTGAAAGAAGGTATCCACGATAAGAGTGATCTTCCAATCCTATGAAATTACGAAGAAGACCAAATTCCTCCATGTCAAATTGAGTGCACAAATATGATTTTACCTTAAAACAAAATATCCCTCAATAATAATCATGTCATCAATATATATCAAAAGAAGAATACTTGAGGGGTGGAGCTGGAACACGAGCTGACAGTGAAAATAGCATGGATGGTAATAGTGAATCTAGAAAACCATGCTAGTAGAGCATGCTTGAGGCCATGAAAAACCTTACGAATATGACAGACCTGTCGATTAGAGTTGGTCACGTCTGGAGGTGTCATAGATATCTCAGAAAACTCACCAAGAAGAAATGCATTCTTTACGTCCATCAGGAAGATAGTACATGAAACAGTAGAGGTAACAACGAGCATACTTCATATAATCATCACCGCAATATGGGTGAAAGTCTCATCATAGTCAACACCATAGTGTGGGAGATATCCTCTAACAACTAGTCTAGCTTTACATTTGTCAAGAGCTGGTAACAACAGACAGAGTCTTGATCTTGTGCACCCACTTGCAACTTACGAAACTTGGACCAATTGGGTATGGTTACATTACTTATGCGTAAATGTGTCAAAGCTCTCAACTCCCCATTCATAATTATCTGTCAGACTGTCACTCATATATAGTAGCGATCTCCCGATATGTCTAGGTCTCTTGGCGACTAACTAAAGCATAAACAAAAGACTGAAAAGCAAGAGTCAAAGTAGTGAATTAGGTCAAGTGATCAGGCGGGTGATGATAGCGATTATTGGCGAGTAGAATAACACAAAGGTAGAGCAATGGAAGAGACGAGATCCATAAAAGCAAGTGGAGCAATAGAAGTTGTATTAGAACATCCATCAGTGTAGGAATTGGGTCTAAGTTTTCCCCAACTTATTTCCATCAATGGACATAAACACTATGACAAAATAGGTAAAGCTCTAGTTGGCGCATAATGGTAAGAAAAACAAATTAAAGAATAACATTAATCACTTGATGAACATTAATTAATCACTTGATGCTCATCGTAAATCCATGTGTCAAGTTGACTCTGGAAGCCAGTGGCCAGTAAGATAAGGTCGAGGAGCCTTACCAATGATGTATCCCCAAAGACATCGACTCCTTAGGTGACTTTTAATTGCAAGTGTCAAAATGCGATTGCCTGGGCCCTCTAAGATGACACATAGATAGGAGTCGGCATTGGTAACAGTGTCCAACATAGCTCAAAAGTCAGGGAAACGAGGGATCTGTACTATATGAAGGGAGCATATGTTGTTAGTTGACAAATGAGCAAGCATGAGAGTAAATCTATGAAGAAAACTTGCACTAGGAGCAGTAGTGATGCAACCTGTGTCGCATCTTCGCGTGTCTTTATTTTACTATTATTTCTGATATTTTATTTATCGCGAATGTATTATTTACTTTGTATCACGCACATTGTTCACGGTTTTTGTGACGGTTTATTGGTGTGATCGCCCAATAGGTCCCTTAATAAAAAAGATCCGTCAAATTAGGTAATATAATAATTAAGGCAAGCATGCATATCAAGAAGGATATTTAAAAATTTAAAAGATATTAACAAGTATCTAAATTCCCACCTTATTTTGAATTAATTTAAAAATAGAATTAAGATATTAATTCTTCTCTTAGAGTCAATTAATTCATTCTCCTATTTGGATTCTTTGACAGTCGGCCTCCTTATCTTGGCAATCAATTCCTCCTATACCTATTTGGTTCTTTGAATTCTCTTAATTAAAAAATTATTTCCTTATAATTCATTATAAGCCTAGACCTATTAAAAGCCAAAAACTCCTCCAAAAACAGGAGCCTGGAAATAATTCGGAAAACAGAAGATTTCTTCTCTATTTTTCCGGAACTCCAGCCCCACAACCTCGTCAGATTCGTTTTGCCTCCTCGACGCCCTCGCCGGACTCTCCTCCGCCAGCCTCCGCCTCCTAGGATTCCGGTGATCCCACCTGAGCCGCCTTCTGATGGATTAAACACGATCTCCCGTTGAATCTACAACTTTCGCCGACGTTGAGTTCTCCACTCTCCAGTTCCGCCGCTGCTGCCGTCAGTTTCTCCGCCGCCAGCCTCTGTGGGCTCCGGTGAATTACCTTCCGCCTCCAATCGAAGGGATCGTCATTTTTCCCACTAGATCCAGTACTCCCCTCAGATCCTGTCTCTGATAACCTCGTTTCTTGCCATTCTCACCACTCTCCTGCGGAATCCGAGCCATCTCCAGCCCCCTGCCAATCCCGCCTAACTTATTTGGGGAACCCTAGCTTGTATGCTTGTGCGCCTATGGTATATCTCCTGAACTCATCTCTCTACTCGTATCTTGATAGCCAAATGACATGCTTAATATTTACTTGATTTTAAAGGGTCGAAGCTTGCCTTAATTAACATCAAACATATTTGTCGTTAATTTGAAATTCCTTTGTTGTTTCTTTACGCTTGTGGAAGAATTACTTTATAGTCGTTAATTGTGTTCGATTGCTAGGCGCATATGCGTGTTTGCGAAACTGAAATCGACTGTCGCTTTCGTTTACTTGAGAACATCACACTGGCGCTACATTTTTAAAGAAAAATCAAATTTAATTTATTTAAAATTGACTCGAGAATTGTGGTTTACATCAAGTAGTATAGTATACAGACATCTGTTTAGGAAAGCAAAGTTGGTAGGGGCAGATCTGAGATTGAAGAAAATCAAATGTGAGCAAAACTATAGACGAAGCGAAAGTAGATTGACTTGGAGTCGTCGATCATTGATGGGTGTTGGATTAAAACAGGATGATTTAAGTCGATTGAGTGCCGAGCATCAGCAAACGTCGATCGAATAGTTTGAAAGCAGCGGGTCGAAACATCAAGGCATAGAAACTCTAGTCGTTTTTTCCCCTCCATCTGTAGCATTTTGTAGGAGAGAATGAAAAGCAAATTGAGTGATCGAGTAGCAAGTTTGTCCAAGCAGTGACTAAGTTAAACCTCGCTTTGATGTCATGATAGAAGAAAACTAATATGGAATGTGATGTATGATTATTCCAAGGATGTGTATACAACAACAACAACAGAACCCATATAGATAAAATTAAAACATAATAAGGCAATGTACAATATGGGACTAAAATATTAAATACATATTTAACAAAGTAATTGTCAAGGAAGTAATGAGTTTAGTTCTTAGCATAGGACAACCTTATCACATGAAATGAACTAGTGACGTGTAAATTATAAACATCTAGTTCTAATGATGACATACTCTCATCCACAAATGTTAAATTTTCCTTAGTATGTTTGTATATGCAACTTGCCAAGTTATCATTCACAATTTGACGCGAAATAAAAAACAATGGAAAACACCACTCTTATGCAAAATCATAATTTCTCCATGAATTGTACTAAGAATGATAGACATTATAACTTCTATGCAAAGAGCTAAACATTAGTTACTAATCAAGAATGGTATGTATATGTCAAACCAAAGTTATATCAAGTTATATTTAGAATACCTCTCCCCTCTATCGATAGAGACTTGAGTGCTCAACTCCGTGGATACTAATCCTTAGTTTAAAAGATAAAATCAGACAGATACCATTTGATCAAGGACCGGTGTCAAGGAAAAGTTCGAATTGGCAAGTCAATCTATAAGTCAATCGGAAGACAAAGTGACTGAGAAAGTTAACCTTGTAAACAATTCCAAAACCACCACGGCCAATCTTATTCCTTTGATGAAAATTTTCCGTTGCCGATTTCAGTATATTGTAAGAGAAAAGCTTTATATTCTTTTCAGTTGATATGTCTGGTAAGAGAAAGAACCATACATGATAAGAGCAAAGATGTTATGGATAATAATACATTAACAGTGACATATACAACATAAATGTGAGCATAACAGGCATGTTTTCAATTCAGTAACCTAATAGTGACAAGAAATGTTGAAGAAATGCAGAGAGTGATGAACAACATGACTATAGATTAGGATTTCATACACATAATAATCCAAATTCTTCATTTTTGTAGAAAAGTATACCTTATATGTTAAAAAAACTACTAAAATATGAAGGCCAGGTGATAATTTCATGTATACTGCATCATATATGCCAATTATAGCACAAAATTTTAACCCTCCATCATTGTTAAGCAAGACTTTTTTTTCTCCATTACAATTTCAATAAATTAACGTATGTGCATCTCTTAATTACCTGAAAATTCTTGCTGGGCACTTCCCTTCGTGCCATGGCAGCACCATTTGAAAGACATGTCCAATTTCCTAAAATTTTGCTTATATGAATCGCCTACCAATGCTCTTCAACAATTTGACCCAACTGAGGAACAACGAACGAGTTAGTATCTCAATCAACGCTCCAAAAATGCAGCAAAACGCAATGAAAAAAAAACTAGGGCAAAAATCTGGTACCAGAGGAACCGAAAAGAAAACAATCCGATCATGGGGGACAACCTCTTCTGACCAAGGAAAGAAAGGTTAATAGCGTTCCACCAACCTTCCCCAAACAGCCCGACCTCCGTAAGTCTTCCCTTAAAAAAGACGTTCTCCAACGCTGAAAATGGGGAGAAGATATCATCAACTTCGGCTTTTGTAGACAAGAGAGGGAGAAAGGGGGAGAAAGGAGGAGACTTGCACACCTCCACGCGAGCTCCGAACGAGTTTCTGTGAGAAAGAAATTATATTAGCAGAGAACAAACCTTCTTCGTCTCCAATCAACATCAAATCTGAAAGTATCGACCCCACGCAATTTTGTTAAAATATATTTAACATTGTAAGCGATCCCTAATTTATTTAGTACTTTTAAATTATACGTGTGACAACATATGCTCCCTGCTACAGCCCCGGCAGAATTTGTACATCCGCCAGTTATTGTTGCTCTTAGGAAAAAAATTTTGGTGGCCCGAGGACACCATGCTCTACGTGCCCCAATAAATAACTATTTCAAAACCCGGGCCCACCCCCTCATTATTTCGAAAAATGAAAATTTTCCTTGGAGCCCCGCCGGTTCCTCTTCCCCTTCCTCCCGAAGTTTCTTCATTCCGCTTTTTTTAGGTTTTTCAAAAACATTCCGACTGAACTTCCGGCGGCCAATCTCGACATTGCAGGGGGAAACCATATGCGGCCTTATGACCGTAATATATCCGTATTTTCCGTTTTTCATTCGTTATGAAAACATATGCTAGGTTACGGTTGTAAAATTTCAGCAATGAGTAAATACTAAAATACGATCGTAAATGCTAGGTTACTCTGTTATGACTGTATTCTAAGTTTCTATTTTTTGTACCTTTCTACTCAAGTTACGGTCGTAAAAAGACCGTAAATATTAAATTACGACTGTAATTGTTGTATTAAATGCAGTAATTTATTGTATGTTACTGTAAATTACAACCATAACCGTAAGTTCCGGCATTTTACAACTGTAATGGGTTGCATTGTTTGGTAGCTGTATACTACGTTACAACCGTAACTACGATTGTAGACATGCATGTAATTTATATTGTAAGGATTTTTTCATTCAAGTTTTGGTCTCATCTAAGTTTTGACGAAAATGGAAGAAAGCAAGTATTCGAAAACCTGGATTCAGCCGACGGATCAAATCTTCGGGCACCTCCACGTCCTCTACGCCCGTATAATTTCGAAACCCTAATAGAAGGTTTAGGCGGGGAAAGAGGAAGAGGAACCGGCGGGGCTCTAAGGAAAATTTTCGTTTTTCGAAATAATGAGGGGGTGGGCCCGGTTTTTGAAATGGCTATTTATTGGGGCACGTAGAGCATGGTGTCCTCGGGCCACCAAAAAAATTTTCTGTTCTTAGAGGCTTCGCATGTGGCATTTATGTCACTACCTAGTCTACTCTAGCTATTTGTACTCGAGACTGCGGGTGGCGGGAGTACTGTCTTGCGAAATCGATGTGTCTGAGAGTGAGCGAAGATGAACGGAAGTACTGTCGCACTGGGGACCCGTGCAAAAAAAAGTTCAAGGAGATGAACACGAACAAGGATCAAGGGGAGCTCAACATAAGATGAACGGAAGCTGTGTTGGAAGTCTTACCAATTTTTGTGATATTTTCCTCCTTAAATAGGAGAAGATTGTTGAGAAAATCTATGTTGATTTAATGGTACAAAATCATGATGAAATTGGATTCAGAATCTAGAAGAAGCTCTGAAGAAGAAGCAGACGGGACCAACTATACCATGAACAGTTTGCGATCACCGGCTGGGCACTCGCCGACCGAGGACCCGATTATCCGAACGTCGATCGATACTCCAGAAGTTGATCGTTAATTCTTCTTCAAAGCAATCCTAGATTGAATAATGATCATTGTTCAGAGATCGTCGTTGGCCGACTGCTCGGCATTCGCTGACCGTTGACTGAGGATCTCAGAAGAAGTTTAGACTGAAGAACAAAGCCATGAGCTCGGTGATTGCCAACTGACCCAAAACTCAACGTTAGTCGGTCATCGACTAACCTGGAGCTCAGCATTCACTGATCGTCGGCTGAACCTATAGCTTGTTGGAAATCAGAAAAGAGTCGCTGCAGAAGCTGATAATAGAAGATCAGAAAAAGGAAGACGACTCACTCTTTTCGAGACTTGATCAGGAAGGAGATGACTGAAATGAATTCAGCTCTCGGAGAAGAGAACTATTTAAGTATCATACAGAAGAAGAGAGAATGTGCCCCTTTCTTTTTCTCAGAAAAACCTGGAAGAGGTCATTTGAAACCCTAAGGGTCCGTTCGTTTGGACGGAATTGACTTTCTGGAATTGGCATTTGCGATTAGAAATCCAATTCTCATGTTTGGCGCAACGAAATTTACGAGGATATTGGCTTTTATATGAAAACCCATGGCTTTGACTTTGAAATAAAAAATCAAATCGCCAATTCTTACCTCCACCCATGAGTTTTCCGCATAATCAAGTGTTTTTGCCTGAGTTTTTCGGCCTACGCGTGTGTTTTCTTGTCGGGAGTGGGTTTTTTCGCCGGGCGCGTGTTTTTCGGCCGGCGTGTGTTTTTCGGTCGGTCATTCATTTTTTGCCCAGGCTTGGGTTTTTAGCCCGGGCGCACATTTTTTGGTCGGCCGTGGGTTTTTCGGCCGGCCGGGCAATTTTCACCCGGGCGCGCGTTTGATTTGCCCGAGCGCACTTTTTTCACTCAGGCGCGCTTTTTTCGCACGAACGCAATTTTTCCGGCCGAACGCGATTTTTCCGGTCGAACGCGATTTTTTCGATCGGAAGCGAATTTTTCGGTCGGGCGCGATATATTTTGCCCGGACGTGATATTTTTTGTCGGACGCGATTTTTTCTCCCGAGCGCGTTTTTTTTGGTCGGGCGCGCTTTTTTTGCACGAGCGTGATTTTTTCGCCCGGGCGCAGTATTTTCCGCCCGGGTGAGGTTTTTTCCCCGGGCGAATTTTTTTCGCCCGGGCTCAATTTTTTCGTAAAAAATCACACCCTTTCGAAAAAAATGGGCCCCGAATAAAAAATTGCGCCCGGGTGAAAAAAACGCGTCGGGTCGCCCGGGCGAAAAAAATGCTCTCGGACAAATAAAACGCGCCCGCTCGCCCCTACGAGAAAATCGCAGCCTGGCGAAAAAAATGCGACAGGGCGGGAAAAAATGCGCCCGGGCGAAAAAAACGCGCCCGGGCGAAAAAATCGCACCCGAGCGAAAAAAACGCGCCCGGGCGAAAAAAACACTCTCGGGCGAAAAAAATGCGCCCGGGCGAAAAAATGCCCTCGGGCGAAAAAAACGCGCCCTGGTGAAAAAAACGCCCCCGGGCGAAAAAAAAACGCGCCCGGGAAAAAAAACGCGCCCGGCCGCAAATTTTTCCATCCGGGCTCACGTTTTTCGACCAATCGCGCGATTTTCGCCAGGGCGCTGGTTTTTGCCCTGGCGCGCGTTTTTCGCCCGGGAAAAAAATGAGCAACTGGGCGAAAAAATTGCACTTGGGCGAAAAATGCGCGTCTTAAAACATATTGTGCAATTTAATGCGTTCGGCGCTGACGCCTATTTTGAGTTTTATAAAATTATTGTATAATGTTAATTCCAATACCAATTCTATCATTCAGCCGAACAATTTTTGTGCCTCAATTCCAATTCTATTGACTGAATTCAATCTTACCGCCGAACAACAAAATTGGAATTATGTAAAAAGCCAATTCATATAGATATTGGTTTTCGTCGAAAAGCCAATTCCAGAATGCTAATTTCATTCAAACGAACGGACCCTAATATTTTTCCCCATAAATTATGCATCATTTCTCTTCATTATACACAACAAGTGATGGTCTCTTTTCTCTGAACTTTTATTCCACATGTTGTAAAGAATACAAGATCTCCTATCAAAAAATTTAGGGAGGATATTGAGTCTCCTGGTAACAGAACTCCTAAGAAGGTTCAGAATCTCCTATAAAAAAATTTGAGAGGTTGCAGTGTAACACCCTAAGTTTTAATGCGAAATCAAATCAAATTGAGGGCGTGCGGTTAGTGATTTATGGTATGTGAATAGCAGAGACAATTAGGTCAATACTTAAAATAAAACCTAAACTCTACCCGATACCCTCCCATTCACGAGTCCCCCATCGTCCTCTTGCGTCGTCTGTGTGTGTCGAGAGGGACGGATTTGGGGAGATCGGGCCTCCCCTTCCTTTGTTGTGCACCACCGCCGCCGCCAGAGTTGTTGACCTCCCTACGTGTGTCGACCGAGAAGCATGACTCCCTTTTCTTCACCGACCTTGATGAGACCTGCTTCGACAGAGAAAAAGGGGGTGACCAACTACGACTGTCGGCCGACTGGGAGGAAGGGAGCTCACGACTAGTTTAGGGAGGATATTCGAGTGCTTCTGCTCGTGTGGTTCCTCTCCAAGGGCGGCTAATGAACTTGTCGATCTAGAGCTATCGTCAACCTTCAGGCCGACCTATTCCTCTTATCGACATCCTTCTTGTTGTGCCCCCTAGCCTTCGTGTAAGCTTAGAGGGGAGAAAGGAGTGATGTTCGACGGTTTGTAGAGAAGGAAGTGGGTGTCGAGGGCATAGCTTGCCGAGATCCACTGTGGAAAGAATAATCGAAGCTTGAACCATCAAAAGGCGCCCGGATCCGTGTAAGGAAAGCCGCTACAGTCGTTCTCCGTCAAGTTCGTGCAAGTGTCTATGGCTCCGCGGCGCGCTCCAAGGGTAACGATCTCTTTCTCTGGTCTTAGAACCATTATTTTGAGCTTTTGTGCATTTTGATATTTTCGTGCAATAAGAGTCCCCTCACGCCATTTCGGTTGATGACGGGGACTCCACCAAGGTGTGGGATTGCGACCCCAGCATATGTTTTGTGTGAACTGCAAGTACAGTCCCTCTCCTGCTACGCAATAGACAGCGGAGGCTTCACTAGGGCGTGGGATTGCGACCCCAGAGTAGCTTTTCTGTTTTTGCTTGCATAGGATGGCCACCCGTCGCTAATTAGCGGCGGTGAGTATTTTCTCTCGGTTCATTACGAAC
Source organism: Dactylorhiza incarnata (assembly GCA_033032865.1). NCBI lineage: Eukaryota > Viridiplantae > Streptophyta > Magnoliopsida > Asparagales > Orchidaceae > Dactylorhiza > Dactylorhiza incarnata. Next base: position 419,940 of record JAWHQI010000305.1, on the reverse strand, counting down.
CATCGAGTCGATTGAATCCGTCCCCGGCATAAATGTACATTAGATATCCGACATGCGAGTCTGGATTTAGGCATGATGTGTGAAGTCTACCCGTGACGATAAGCCAAGATTGGTGATGTTTATGTGATGTGCATCGCGGTTAACTCTAGGTGCGCACACGGGAATGTCTATTACCCTTCGTCGTAGTGATTGCGAAAATTTCCTAATTTTCTTCGTGAAAGTCCCATTTCTAGGTGAGTCTGCGTTGGGCCCGGTAGAACAACGATTTTGAGGGCTTTCTTTGGATAGGTGAATTTCCCGCCACCTTATAATTGCAGTTACGAGTTTTTTAGCTTACGACACGTTTGTCTGTGTATGTTAGAGTCGTGTAGGGCTACGCTTTGAATCTACGTCTGAGGGCGCGGGCCGAAACAACCATCTATCACTTATAATATGGCAATTGTAGGTTTTGATTCCCCTCTGTCGCTACTGTCGAGGGCGCGGACCAAATCAGTCCTCTGTCACTTCTAATATGACAGTTGTAGGTTTTTATTCCCCTCTGTCGCTACGGTCGAGTGCGCGGGACGAATCAGTACTCTATCACTTCCATTAAGGCAGTTGTAGGTTTTGTTCCCCCCTATCGCTACGTTCGAGGACACCAGCCAAACCGGCCACCTGTCACGTCTAATAGGACAGTTGTGGGTTCTGACCCTCTTGTCGCTGCGTTCGAGGACACCGGTCAAACCGCACCATGTCACATCTAATAGGACGGTTGTAGGTTCTGACCCTCTTATCGCTACATTCGAGGACACCGGCCAAACCGGGCCCCTGTGACGTCCAATAGGACGGTTATAGGTTCTGACCCTTCTGTCGCTACGTTCGAGGACACCAACCAAATCGGCCTCATGTCATGTCTAATAGGACGATTGTAGGTTCTGACCCTCCTGTCCCTACGTTCGAGGACACCGGCCAAACCGGCCCCCTGTCACGTCTAATAGGACGGTTGTAGAGTCTGACTATCCTGTCGCTACGTTCGAGGACACCGACCAAACCGCCCATGTCATGTATAATAGAATGGTTGCATATTCAGACCCTCCTATCGTTATGTTCGAGGACACCAGCCAAACCGGCCCCTGTCATGTCTTATAGACGATTGTTGGTTTTGTCCCTCCTGTCGCAACGATTGAGGACGGAAGACGATCTCACGCCTCACGTCACAGATATATTGTATTGCTTGCCTTTAGATCTCTTAGGCCGTGGAACTCTAGGGTGTCCACGACACATGCATTGACTGTATGACTTGTGATGCTTACTCTTTCATTTTCGTACTTATTTTATGTGCGTACTTGTAGGAGAGCAATGTACTCACCCCGGAGTCCGCTATGATGGTCGGGGGGAGAGGTCGCTACGTTGTGTTTTTCCACTAATTTTACTTCTATTTTATTTGAAAGGCATGTAAGGCCTTAAGGTAGAGCTGTTGTTTTATCCCTTATCTTACTAGTGGATATTCATACTTTGTGGTTAGTATTGTTTAAGTTCCAATTTCGTTCTTAGCTTTGAACTAATTAGTGTATTTTTTGTATCAATTATTAACATTTTTAGTTTGTGCATATTATATGACACGGGGCCTAGTAGAGGCACGGGGGCTCTATTATTATATATAGCCATTGATTGGGTCAACTCTGCCACATCATCATCTTCTCCATTAACCCATGCATGAAACAGAGGCTCTGCTTCGCACAAAACCAAGTAGATCATAGCTATCTTCATCTCCCACAAACTTTCTGGCATTCCGCCGCCATCGGCCACCACCTCTGCGGAGGGTTTACTCCTTCTAACATTACGGGAGGTCGTCCTCCGACATAGGGAGGATGCGGTTTTGAAGTAGACGAGTCCGGCGTTCGTGTTGCCGACGTCGGGGGAAGAGTAGACGAGACATAGGATGCCGCGGGCAAAAAATAGGAGTAGGCGGGTGATCCATGGGTGGTCATGAAGCTCTTCGATGGGGTGCTATTATAGAAACCTTCCTTTAACAATAATATATTAATTTGTAGATTTTCGTGATGCTAATATGCGGGGTGCTGTTAACATTGATCAATTTCAATTATCGTGTCATACTTATTCATTTAGTTCATATATATATATATGGGTATGCTGGAAATACGCGCAACGCTGATTTTCACTATATCCGCGCGTTCGCCGAACACGGGCTCCGTTCGTCGAACACGGGGCTCCGTTCGACGAACACGGGGCTCCGTTCGACTAAAGATATATGTTTATATCCGCAACGCCCGTGTTCGTCGAACGGAGGTCGCCGTTAGCCCGTCGTTCGTCGATCGAAGCCAGCCCGTGTTCGTCGAACGGAGCCCGCCGTTAGTCCCCCGTTCGTCGATCGAAGCCAGCCCGTGTTCGTCGAACGGAGCCCGCCGTTAGCCAGCCGTTCGTCGATCGAAGCCATTCCATGTTCGTCGATCGTCGATCGTGGCCATTCTCCGTTCGCCGAACGGAGCCCGTCGTTCATCGATCGAAGCCAGCCCGTGTTCGTCGAACGGAGCCCGTTGTTAGCCCGCTGTTCGTCGATCGAAGCCATTCCACGTTCGTCGATCGTCGATCGTGTCCATTCGTCGTTCGTCGATCGGCGAATGGCCACGTTCGACGAACACGATCGACGAACGACGAATAAGCTTCGATCTTTAGCCCGCGTTGGTCGATCGAATATTATTCGTCGATCGTGGTTCGGAGCCGTGTTCGTCGAACGGAACCCCGTGTTCGTCGAACGGAGCCCGCGTTCGTCGAACGCGCGGATATAAGGAAACTCCGCGCTGCGCGTATATACATTAATCCGTATATATATATATATATATATATATCTTTAACTACTATATGCAAGAAGTTGTCTTTGGTGCAACATTGAAAATTGTCAAATATAACCTCATTCTTTTACTTTAATGACTTAAACATATATTATGAAAAAATGGAAATTCATAAAATATAATAGCTATTTGTGTAATTACACTATATCCTTATAATAAAAATAATGATGAAAATAAAATTCAAAAGTTTTTAGTAGACCTCCTACACCTACTATGATAGGTTATCATTAGACCTCCTAGACTACTTTAAAATGATTTTTTATTAAAATATAAATGTTTTTGAAAAAACAATTATAAAATATTAATTAAAATTTTTGTACGGTCATTTTGAGTACTCATATATATATGTTTCGCCCGCCCGCCCGCGCGAAGCCCACCGAGGGCGGGCGAAGCCCTCCGTCACCGGGCGGGTACTGTCGCGCTTGGCAATAGAGGCATAGCCCCGTGCAGTGGACGGCGCGAGGGCAGAACGGGGAGAACAGGGCGTGACCGACGACCTCGACTCAAACTTCAGAAGAGCCTTATTAATAATAGATATATATATGGAAAAAACATTTATATTAATTAACTCAGTGGATGAAAAAAGAATGTATTTAATTTCAAATGAGAAGATGGTCATTGTTTTGCTTTGAAATATCAGCTTGTCGGCCGTTAAGAAAATATTTCAAAGTAAAAAGAAAATTTTCAACTGTGAAAATATTTACAAAAGCCAAATAAGAGTTTGAACAATATTTATATTTTCTCTCACGTAGGAAATATTTTTTTTTATTATTTTTTATAGTTGAATTATTTTTTATAGATTTAAGTTAAGTTTTTGGGTATTATTATTGTTGCGGGTCGCTTAGGGCTCTTGGTAGACCGGTTCAATTGAACCACCTTAGCTCGGGAGCGAACTAAGCGCGCAAACAGTCAATTTGAGATTTGCTGAGTACACAGGGACTTTTTAGCGTGGAAAACCCGGAAATGGTGAAAAATCACGTGGCCGGAGCTGTGCCGACCAAATTTCACTATCTCCAGAGAGGTTATAATTAGATGCTAAGAGATCAAACGCGACAGGCCGCTGCTCGTTACAATAGAGAGAGAGAGAGAGAGAGAGAGAGAGAGAGTTCTCCGAGGGTGACAGACCACCTCTCGGAAAAACTAAGTCTTTTTCCTAAGAGTACAGCGGTGAACGAAAGTGAGAAGGTCGTCCGCTTTCCAGAGGACAGAGGTGAGACTGCCCTGTCTACTTTTGAGAAAGCATAAGTGAGACTGCCTTGTCCGCTTTCCTGAGAACGAAAGTGAGAGCCTTGTCCGCTTTCCAGAGAACGAAAGTGAGAGCCTTGTCCGCTTTCGCGAAGAAGGAAATCTCTAAGTCCACGAAGAAGATCTTCAAGCACCGAAGGAAAATTCCGTGGAAATCTTCAAGGAGCTCTCTCTGGTCATGAAGGCGGGATCCTTTAAATGAAGCCTTGGGGGCCTTTTTATAGCTTTGGCCTGGGGTAGCCCGGTAATTTCGCCGTCGTAACCACCATAACCACCTTGGCGGACGAATCATATTTCCCGATTTGGGGCACTCGGATCACCATTTTTCATAAATGACCATCTTGCCCTTTGAGGAAAGGCGACAAGCCGTTCCTGAAAAGTGAGAAATTGAAAAGACAAAAAGTGAGCGAGCCGAGTTGGAAAAGCGAGCGAGGTCGAAATGTGAGCGAGGCGAGGTGGAAAAGTGAGCGAGGCGAGGCGGAAAAGTGAGCGAGGCGAGGCGGAAAAGTGAGAATGCTCTGAGCGCGCAACGAACATGGAAGCGCCTTGGACGCGCTTAGAGACGTTTCGAGTGTGCGCGAACGTGGAGACGTTCTGAGCGAACGGTGGAATGGGGAGTTGTCTCCTAAAGGGAAATCAGGGTCCGGCGCGCTTGATGAGAGCGCGAATACGGGAGGACCGCTTGCAAGCCCTCCGGTGAAGAAAATCAGAGGAGGAGGAGGCCCAACCGCCTCTCGTGCCGAGTAGGCGTGGCCCTGCCGCACCCCAAAAAGGGGGGGGGGGGGGGGGGGGGCGGCCGGCCGGCCGCACCCCAAGAGGGGTGCGACTTGGCCGCACCCCAAGTGGGGTGCGGCTCGGCCGCACCCCTCTTGGGGTGCGGCTCGGCCGCACCCCATGGGGATGCGGTTCGGCGCGTCCCGCTCGCCGGCGGGAGGGGGCGGTGTTGATGTTTGCGCGGCGGTTGGCGTGCCTAGTGCGCGGTTTTGGATTGAAAATTAGCGGCGGGAATGACGGTTCCGTTTTTAACTCCCCACTCTCTCCTACTAAAGTAGTGGATGGAGCGGTTAGTAAGAGTAATCGCCGCCCGATTCTCTACAAGAAGAGAGTCCATAATGAATCCTCATCAATTATTTTAATATAAATTGTTCTTTTAAGTTAAAAAATCAGCTTGATTTCAGCCATGTGAGGGTAGAATAATTTTTTGGGGTGATTTATATTAGCGGTGGGAAGCTTAGATACGTTCGAAAGAAGTTCTATGCTTCTGTGGTTGTACTTTTCCCTTGGAGCAATGCGCGGTCGTGAGGTGCATCAGTTAGGCCAACCGACGTACTGCAAGTGTAGTAAACATAAGCATAATAAATATTATGACCGTGACATCAAAATTTAATCAGTACAATTGTATCTAGAAAAGTAGTTAGAGGTAAGTTAGTATCTCCCGAAAGAAAAATAGTATATATCAATACATAATACGACCGCTAATCTTACGCTTGGCTAACCAATAAGTAGGCATGTAATTGGTGCGGTTTGAGTCGCTTGTGAAATAATAGATCAAGAACTCAAGAGTCGTCTGCTTGCTCGCCGGAGTCGCCGCTCAGGAAGTCAAGAGTCGCCCGCTTGCTCGCCGGCGTCACCGCTCAGGAAATGAAGAGTCGCCCGCGCTCGCGTCACCGTCGGGCAGAAGAGAGACGCGTGAAAAAACCGAAGATTAAGGAATGAAGGCGAAGAAAAAATAGGAAATAGGCAAATAGCTGGGGCTCGAATTCAACTTCCGTTCAGGACAAGCAGCATCAAAAAAATGAAATAGCTTCACTGGTTCAGGTTCAGGAATCAGGACTTCATGGTTCAAGGGACTCCACCGGTTCAAGGGTTCAGCCAGCCGTTCACTCGTTCAAGTTTCATAAATCATTAATTTTAGGCAAAATTATATTTTTTGTCCCTAAACTTTCATAACTTTATGAAAGCAGTCCCTATACTTATTTTTGTAAGAAATCAGTCTCTTAACTCTCTAATCTACTTTGATTTTAGTCCTAAAATTAATTAATCAAGTATAATAAACAATTTAATCAAGTATTTTTTTAAATAGCTCATTTATATAATATTTTCCATTTTGATAATATAAGTTTAATTAATATAATTTCAAATTATAAGGCATAAATTATATATTTTTATTAAAAACAGTGTAATATTATCTTGTTTCTAATTATAAGTGATAAATTTTTAAATAAATTGAAATCTAACTGTTCATTATTATAAATAAATAAAATCAATAAATTAAAATTTATGTTGTATAAGAAATATGAGTTTTAAAAGCAATATTATCCTGTTCCATTTTATATTACTAATATATAATTTTTAAGTCCTAGTGCAACTTTTCCACCCTCCCTATTTTTCCGTGCAAACTTTTTAAATTTGTAATTATATATTTAATTCTTATTTTTTTACCACTTTTTTTAATTTATTTTGAGTTTAAAAATGTACAATAATTAAGAAGATATTGATAATATATTAATTAAACTAATGTTATTTTAGTATGTTCGAACATCTGTACCGACATTTTTATAATATTAAAATGGAAAATATTATAAAAGTCAACTATTTTTAAGAAAAAAAACATAACTAAATATGTTTATTATAGATTAATTAAATCTAGGACTAAAATTAAATAAATTGGAGAGTTAAGGGAGTGATTTCTTTCAAAAATAAGTATAAAGACTGATTTCTTAAAGTTATCAAAATTTAGGGAGCAGAAATATAATTTTACCTTAATTTCAAGTCTTTTACATATTTTTAAATTAAACATTAATATATATTATAAAATATAAAAATAAAATTATATTAAACTAATAATCATTGAGGTGCGGTGTATTGAGTTTTGACGAGACCTACCAATAAGCTAGTTAGATGAATAGCTTTAGGCCAGTTGTAATTTAAAAACACATCGGACTCGGACAAACGAGTAAACTCCTTGGGGACACGGTTGCATGGAAAGAAAAAACACATAATACATGAAGTATTAAACTACTCGAATCGAATCATTTTTCCTGAAACTTTAAAAGAAAAAATGACATCTTTTTTTAAATAACCGTGGCCTGCATATAGCTAAAATCGACCTGCGTTTAACATCGCTCGTTTTAAAAAATTGTGGCCTGCATATAGTCAAAACTGGCCTGCGTATAACATCGCTCTATATTTATCTATGTATCTTTTAAGTCTTTTGCAAATTTTGTAAATAATAAAGCACCACATTATAAGTCACATAAAAAATGTTTATATGAAATTAAAAGTTGGTCCCGTGTGCAATGTTTATTTACAAATTCGCGTCTCTGCAATGCTTAGTTTACATGATACATGATAGTGGAGGGATTTATTAAGGTGGCGGCTTGAATGAGATTCGCGTAAAATATAGTTAGTATTTCAACGAAAGATTCACAAAAATCGACAAATCAAAGATCACCTACGAGAGGGGGGATTTTTCTATAAGGGCATGTTCGTTTGGACGGAATTGAAGACTTGAAATTGAAATTCGACGTCGATTTCCAATTACGCCGTTCATTTGTTAGGTAGCTTTAATAATTGAAATTTGAGTTTAATATCATGGAATTGATTTTAGCATAGACACAAAATCTAGCTGGACATATCGGAATTGGGCGAGTCTGGCACGCTCGATTTATTGCGTTTTTCGCCCGGGTGCGCAATTTTTTTGGGCGCAAGTTTTTCGCACGGACGTGAGTTTTTCGCCTGGTCGTGCGTTTTTCGTCCAGACGCGCAAATTTCGTCCGGGCGGAACTTTTCCGCCCTAGTGCGCGTTTCTCGCCCTGTCGCGCGTTTTTTCGCCCGAGCGCATATTTTTTCGCCAGGGCGCGAGTTTTTCGTCCGGGCGCGCGTTTTTTCGCCCGGGGGGCGCAATTTCCTCCCGAGCGCACGTTTTGTCGCTCGGGCGCGCAATGTTTCTCCTAGCCACGAGTTTTTAGCCCGGGCGCGTTTTTCGCCTGGGCACGCGTTTTGTCGTCCGGGAGCGCAATTTTTCTCCCGGTCGCACTTTTTTAGCCCGGGCGCGCGTTTTTTCGTGCGAGCACGTGTTTTTTGTCCGGGAACGCATTTTTTGCCCGTGCGCACAATTTTCGCTCGGGCGCGAGTTTTTCATCAGGGCGCGTGTTTTTCGCCCGGGTGCGAGTTTTTTGCTTGAGCGCTCGTTTTTTCGCCCGGGGACACATTTTTCGCCCGGGCGCCCAATTTTGCGCCCGGGCGCGAGTTTTTCTCTCGGGCGCGCATTTTTTGCCATGACGCACATTTTTTATTATATATGTAAAAAAATATTAGTTTCTTTATAATATTTTTCAATTTTTAGATTGAATTTTATTTAACAAACGATCAAAAAATTGATCAATTCCACAATATTTAACAACATTGTTTATTAGGCGAACAATGGAATTAGAATTAGATTAATTCGAATTCTGAATATTGAATCCCAATATCAAATTCAAATATCAAATTCTAGAAATGCAAAGTTGCGCACAATGGACAAATTTACGGCGCACCGCAGGACTCACGCACACTTACAAAACCGTACATTTCAATTGGTCCGTATAGAAAAATTAATACCTAAGAGAGCATCATTGAAACATAGAAAGTCAAAGTCTTTCCATCCAACCATTCTTTTTTGGCAATAATTTTAATTTTTTTGCTTTGATAGGTACCCAATTATCTCTCGTAATGGAAGAAGCGGAGGCCTCTCGAAACCGTCCGCTCCGAGCATGCAACCAGAGCATGCAACCACCATCGTGAACAAAACCGCCGCCTCAAAACCGTCGCATGGCGGTAGGCACGACATCCGCCGCGCGTCGACTGCCACACGACGCCCGCCGCACCGAGGTGGTGCGGTGCCAGCCGCACCTCCCGGGCGCGACCAAGGCCGCGCCTCCTCAGTGCGGCCAAGGCCGCACCTCCTAAGCGCGAACAAGGCCGCGTATCCTCGGTGCGGCCAATGCCGCACCTCCCAAGGTGCGGCTAAGGACGCAGCCCGAAGGCCGCACCTGCCGGACCTGGGGTGCGGCCTGCCAAGGGGGCGCAACAAATGTCGCGCCCCTGCCCAAATAAGGGGCGCTGACCAAGTCATCACCCATCATCGCCATGGTGGCACTCCCCAATTGGGGGAGTTAGACGTATTCAACACTCCCCAATTGGGGAGTGCCGAGCCCTCCCCAATTGGGGAGTGCTCCCGGCCACGCAGACGACGCTGCGAGGCCAAGGTCGTGCGATCACCTCGGCCTCGCAGTCCTCTCACGGCCTCTTCCCCGCGGCCGCCTGAGGCGCACACTTGTAAGCGGGAGCATCCTCCCGCACCGCAAAAGCGCGGAGTAGCTCCCACGCTTGCATTATCACACTCCGTCTCTTGTGTCCACCATGCCCATCACGTATTCATCACCATGACTGACACTCTTCCGTGCTAACTGCATACTCATAACGACTCCGCGCTAGTTGCGTGCTCAGAACGACTCCGCGCTAACTGCGCGGTCACAACGACTCCGCGCTAACTGCGCGGTCACAACACCTCCTAAGTCAACATTCACGGCACGCGCGGAACGCCCCCCAAGTGCACACCGCGCGTCGAACGCCTCCGCGTTCGCCGCGAGCTCAGAACGCCTCTGCGTTCCCCGCACGCTCATAGCGATTCCACGTTCATCGCGCGCTCAGAGCGCTTCCGTGTTCGTTTCTCGCGCGCTCAGAACGCTCCCGTGTTCCTCGCGCGCTCAGAACGCTCCCGTGTTCCTCGCGCGCTCAGAACACTCTCGTGTTCCTCGTGCGCTCATAACGCTTTTGTGTTCGTTGCGCGCTCAGAACACTCGTGTTCGCGACGCGCGTGACAGTTAACCTTTCCTAATTTCCTAGATTGCAGGTCTTGTTCGCTGCGCTCAACGCCGTCAACGAAGCCGCCTGAGTTGACCGAATTGCCCGGGGGGGGGGGGAAGACGAGAATATCCAAAAAGTGGCGATCCGTGTGCTCCAAATCGACCAGCGTGATTCTCCCATCAGGAGGTTACAACGGCAAAATTACCGGGCTACCCCTGCCCAAGGCTATAAAAGGAGTGCATGACCTTCATTTCGAGATACCTTGTCTTCTTTGCCCGAGAGAGTTCCTTTGAAGATTTCCTCTGAGTTCTCCTTCGTCGCTTGAAGATCTCCGATCTTCCTTCGATCTTCGAAGATCGTCATTGAACCTTCGAAGATCTCCTTCGAGCCTTTGCTGATTTCCTTTGCTTAAGAAGACAATCTTCTTAAGCGAGTTGTGAATCCTCCGGGCACCGAAAGACGACTCGAGAATCTCACTTTCATTCCCAGGAAAATACTTAGTCTCTTGAGAGGTGGTCTGTCACCCTCAAAGTTTTCTCTCTACTAACATTGTAACAAGCAGCGGCCTGTCGCGCTCGAGTTCTCAGCTTTCAATTGTAACGAGCCAACAGATATTGGAATTTGGTCGGCACAGCTCCGACCGCGTGATTTTTCACCCTTTCCAGGTTTTCCACGATAAAAAGGTTTTTTTGTCATTTATTAATTCTCTCATTGACTATTTGCGCGCTCGGCTCGCTCTCGAGCTAAGATAGTTCAATTCGACCGGTCTACCAGAGCGTCGAGTGACCCGCGAGATACTTAAAGAAAACTTTTGAAGATCCACTGAGCACATAACTTTTAAACTGTTTCGAGAGCCGGAAGAAGGAAACTTCTTAGCTAGAGATTTCATTAAACATAAACATATAAATTAAGATCATAACGGTGCACAAAGCATCCCCGTGCAGCGAGTTTCCGGGAAAGGGTCCCACCATAAGGGTGAAATGTAGGCAAACCTTATCCTACATTTTTGCAAAAGGCTGCTTCCAGTACTCGAACCTGTGACTGGCAACACCTCGCCCGGTGCGCCAAGGCTCCTATTAAACATAATCAAATAAAATATAGGGATGAATCTCATGACTCAAGTCTACTCTGATGCTCTGCATTTACTTGATATGATGCATGTTTTTTTCATAACAATCTCGCAGTAAGTAGTCAACGGAAATAACGGGTCATAGACAATCTCGCAGCAATGTGTTTCCCGCAAAATTTTTGTGACCGGGTACCGGACGGTCCGGGACTAATGAATTGCCGCCACCTAAGCCAGCTCGGCCCCGCGCGCAAAAGTGTATATCAGCCTTTTTACTGTTCGGACATCTGAGATGTATCCCTGAGATACCCCGCTAGTACAAAATGATATCTGGAAATTGCCCAGACCTGAGTCTGATACTCGGACCCAAAAATTTCCCAACAATGACAGTCTCGCAGTAGTAAGTAATCTCCAACGCTAAAAGTACCTTTATTAGGCGACGACATTCAAGTCGTTGCATAGTCTGGCGGTGGTAGCACCTTTGGATGCCATGCTCCCATTCTTCCAATTTTTTTTAATTTTTTTAATTTTAGGACATTCCTATGTTATTTTATATAAAATGATAATAATAATTGTTGGAGAAATCACGTAAAAATGCTCATTAATGAAGGCCCAGTTAGGCCTATTCCCTTTGTAGTTCTTTTAGTCCCACATTTTAGAATGTGATTTTATCTCCTCTCTCTTTTCTTATATAAGTGCACAAATACTTGTTGTAATATATGATTCTGATATATAAAAAGATTTTTTCTTCCTTTTTCCACATGGTATCAGAGCAGGAAAATCGGTCCTAAAATTTCTTCCGCGAGTAGCCTACCTTCCCGCTCTCCCGGCTTGTCCCTTCCTGCGGTCTCAATTTCCTGTGACAACAACCTCTGCTTCTTCCTCTCCTTCGGCGGTCTCAATTTTGTGTGACTGCAACCCGTGCTCCCTCCTTCTGGAGTTGGCTTTCTCCTTCTCCTCCTCCTTTTATAGCCTCCTCTCAGTCAGCTGGGTCCCACGGCTGGTCTGTTATTCTCCCCTTCCTGCGGTCTGCTATTCTGACTGTGGCCCTGTCTTCCGTTGTGCCTGATACCGCTCTGTCTCGCTTGCCAGGACCGCGAGCTCTCATGCTATCTTGCATGTTCGCTCACCAAGATCGATCTGTCTCGCTTCCTTCCAGACCGCAGCGAGCTCATCTGGCCGCACGCTCCTTTGTTCGCAGCGAGCTCCTCTGATCGCGTGCTTTCCAGACCACCGGGAACTCTTCTGCCTGCGAGCTCGTCTGACCACAGCGAGCTCATCTGCCCGCGTGGTCCTTTGATCGCAACGAGCTCATCTGCCTGTGTTCTCCTTTGTTCGCAGCGAGCTCCTTTGATCGCGTGCCTTCCAAACCGCCAGGAGCACTCCTGCTCGCGAGCTCGTCTGACCGCTGCGTGCCTTCCTGCCCGCGAGCTCTTGTGACCGCCGCGAGCTCTCTTAACAACGAGCTCTCCTGACCGCGAACTCTCCTGCCCGCTGCGCTGCTCCTGCTCACCGGTTTCTTCTTTGTCGGGCCTCTTCTCTGACCGCTGTCGTGCTCTTCTTGCTCTCTTCAATGGTCGAGAATAATGCTCCGTCTCTTCTGCCCGTGCTACGGCTTCTCTTCCTGAAGTTCGCGATGAGTTTCGGATCACCACTATCTCCCTTAGTGGGAGGAAGAATTTTGTTGAATGAATGCACTCAGTTCGCCGTGTTCTCCAGACAAAAGGCCTCCTTCATCATCTGACAAAGGTCACTCCATCTGAGCCCACCGATGAATGGCAACGTAATGACAGTCGTGTCCAATCTTGGATTGTAAATTCGATGGACAGTGAACCATATCATATGACTAAGTATCATGAGATGGCCAAACTATGTGGGAGGAACTACACTCTCTTTATTCTGGCAAGGACATCTTACAACATCTCTTTGACGTCATCACGGACCTTCAATCTCTTGACCCAGGGGTGACTGGCGATCTCACTTCATTTGTTGCGCGATCCAAGACTTTAGTAGAAGCTTGGCTTCAGCATCAGCCTCCTACTCTCGATCTCGCGACTCAACGTACTTAGAAAGATGCAGTTGGCATCGCTATGATGATGGCACGTGTTCCACCATACCTTCACAGCATCCGGGCTCAAATCCTCTCCTGCCCCACCATTCCGTCTCTGTCAGATGTGTGCTCCATGTTGCTAAAGGTCACACCCCTCCTGATGCTCCCGGGAACCCATCTCCGGCTCTACTCCAGAAGTCTTCTCCACCTCCCTTTACTCCTCCATCCTCTCGTGGCGGTCGGACCTCTTCTCGGGGTAAGGGTCGAGGCAATCATCCTAAGTGTACCTACTGTGGCCGGGATGGTCACCTCGAGGCCATGTGTTATCGTAAGCATGTTTTGCCACAACCACCGCAGGCCTCTATTGTCGTCAACGCTCCAACCAACACTCAAACCAACATTGATGCCTTGCGTTCACAACTCCAACAAATTTAAGGAATGCTCAGTCGTTCCTCCGGTTATGTGGCCTCTGTCTCCGATGAAGGTATCTTCTGTCTCTCCCATAGTTCAACTAGGATTATGGATTCCGGAGCAACACACCACATTACCCCAAAGCAACCGTCTCACTACTCGAACTCAGAACATCCAAAGTACATTACTGTGGCCAATGGTGACACCACTTCGGTTTCTGGATCAACCGACGTGCCTCTTACTCCCTCCATCTCTCTTCGCTCGGTTCTATATGTCCCGGGCTCTCCGTTTAATCTTCTCTCTATTAGTCGGCTCACTCAAGATCTTGATTGCTATGTAAATTTTTCTTCCTCTTCTTTTGTTGTGCAGGATCGAAGGACGCAGACTATCATTGGTAAATGACAACTGGCGAATGGGCTATACACACTGGAACTTTTCCCTTTAGTTCTCTCTTCTGTTAGTACTATTGACTGGCATCGTCCCTTGGACATGCCCCTCTTCCAATATTCAAGAAAGCTCTTCCAGATCTCTCTCTCAACGACTTCACCTGCGAGTCCTGCATCTTCGGCAAACAATATTGCTCTTCTTTTTCTCCTCATTGTACTCGGAGTGATGCTCCTTTTATGTTAGTTCATTCGGACATTTGAGGACCTTATAAAGTAACTAGTAACTCTGGGTGTCGTTATTTCATTACGTTTATTGATGATTACTCTCGCATGACATAGTTCTATTTGCTTCATGATCGTTCTGATATAACTCATGTATTTCGTGTCTTTATTAGTGAAACCCGAAACCAATTCTCTACCACTGTTAAAACTATAAGAACCGACAATGCGCGAGAATACACAGGAAACACGTTTACCAATCTATGTGCTGAGTTTGGGATTATCCACCAAACATCATGTGCGTATACCCCACAACAAAATGGGGTAGCTGAACGAAAAAATCGTCACCTCCTTGAGGTCGCTCGCTACATGATGTTTCAAATGCAGGTTCCCAAAGTTTATTGGCATTTCACGGTGTCTACAGCTTGTTACCTCATCAACCGTATGCCCTCCTCTCTTCTCAACTTTGTAACCCCCTTTAGCCTTCTGTTTCCCTCCATGCCTCCCTTTACTATCACACCTAGTGTCTTCGACTGCACTTGCTTTGTTCACAATCTAGGACCGTTCACAATCTAGGACCATTCACAGAAAATCTTGCTCCTCGCGCTACCAAATATATGTTTGTCGGTTACTCTCGCACTCAGAAAGATTATGTTTGTTATTCTCCTGTTGATCGGAAGGTTGTTACCTCTGCTGATGTCGAGCAGCCTTATCACTCTACGCCTACTACTCTTCCAACACCTCCCACCGTCCCTTGTCCTACTGTTCCAGTTACGTCTCAACTACCACCATTACTACCCCCACACTAGCTCCCCTCACCATCAAACCACCTCTTCTTCGTGTCTACACTCGTCGCTCTCCTACGACAGATGCTTTGAAATAGGCACCCCCTACCAATTATATCTCGCATCCCGAAGATCCGACACCTGCTTCTACGGCTCACCCCCTGGTAAACTATGTATCCTTACATCACCTCTCCCCGAAGATCCGCGAATTTGCAACATCTCTCTCT
This sequence comes from Dactylorhiza incarnata, assembly GCA_033032865.1. Taxonomy (NCBI): domain Eukaryota; kingdom Viridiplantae; phylum Streptophyta; class Magnoliopsida; order Asparagales; family Orchidaceae; genus Dactylorhiza; species Dactylorhiza incarnata. The sequence continues at coordinate 404,849 of JAWHQI010000305.1, read as the reverse complement.
TCTATCTCCATCCCTAACTCTTTGCAGGAGGCTCTTCAACATTCAGGATGACGGGCAGCCATGGATGAGGAAATGTCGGCTCTTTGGGCAAATCACACTTGGGATCTTGTCCCACTTTCTCTTGGCCAGACTTGTGTGGGGTGTAAGCTGGTTTTTGTCCTCAAGCACGGTCCTGATGGGACAATTCAACGTCTCAAGGATCGTCTTGTTCCTCGTGGCTTTACTCAGCAACAACGCCTGGATTATGATGAAACTTTCTCTCCTGTCGCCAAGCTAAACACTGTTCGTGTGATAATCTCTCTTGCAGTTCATCGACACTGGCCGCTGCATCAATTGAATGTTAAGAATGCTTTTCTCAATGGCGATTTACAGAAAACTGTCTACATGCAACAACCTCCCGGGTTTGAGACCACGAGGGAGTCTCTTGTATGCCGTCTAAAGAAGTCTCTTTATGGTCTCAAATAGTCTCCTTGAGCATGGTTTGACAAGTTCAGTCAGGTTGTTCGTGATGTTGAGTTCACTCGAAGCTCGACTGACTTCTCTCTATTCACTCAACATAGACCGACAGACACCGTGATTCTCCTGGTATATGTTGATGATATTTTGATAACAGGAGATGATCTCCATGGAATACATATGATCAATCAACATTTGGCCTCGACTTTTCAAACAAAAGACTTGAGAAATCTTCGGTACTTTCTTGGTATCGAAGTAGCTCAACGTCCTGATGTACTCTGTCTCAACGAAAATACTGCCTTGATCTATTTAGTGATGCTGGCTACTCTGGTTGCAAGCCTGCTGACACTCCTATGGATGCCAATCAAAAGCTCTATGCTCATACCTCAGACTCCGATCTACTGCTTCCAAATCCGGAGTACTATCGACGCCTTGTAGGGAAACTGATATATCTCACTGTTACAAGGACTGATATATCATTTGTTGTTGGTGTTGTCAGTCGATTTATGCATGCTCCACGCATCTCTCATCTTCAGGCGGTTGAGGGCATCCTTCGATACTTAAAGACAGCTCCTGGACAAGGACTTGTATACAAGCCTTCTTCATCAACCTTATCTCTCACTGCATACTCTGATGCTGATTATGCTGGCTCATTGGATGATCGTCTTTCCACAAGTGGATATTGTACATACTGTTGGTGTGCATTTAGTAAATTAGGTGTATTGGTGTGTAGATAGTAAAGTGGGAGTGCTATTGTATAGAGGGGGTATAAATAGATGTATGTGATATTGAGAAGAAATAGAAACCCTATTTTTCAACTTGGTATCAAAGCAGGGGACGACGTCGAGCGCCGAAGCTGCGTCCGATCGAAAGCGGAGAACAGCATCATCGATCGGAGGAGGAGAAGGCTCCGCGTCCGGCGTCGATCGGAGGAGGGGAAGGCTCCGCGTCCGGCGTCGATCGGAGGAGGGGAAGGCTCCGCGTCGCTCCGCGTCCGGCATCGATCAGAGGCAGTCTCGCCGACATCGATTGAAGGAGCGGTGCGTCGAAGGAGCCTCCGTCATCGATCAGAGGGGGGCTCACCTGCGGGAGGGACGAAACCTGCTGGAGGTGCATTCGTCGGTGATGTAAGGGACGGAACCTGCTGGAGCGTTCGTCGAAGGAGCATCCGACGGAAGGAGAGTTCGACGAAAGTAGCGCTGCATCGAAGGAGCATCCGACGGAAGGAGCGTTCATCGGAACCTGCTGGAGCATCCGACGGAACCTGCTGGAGCGTTCGTCGAAGGAGCATCCGACGGAAGGAGCGTTCGACGAAAGTAGCGGAAGGTGCGTTCGACGAAAGTAGCGCTGCATCGAAGGAGCGTTCGACGAAAGTAGCGGAAGGAGCGTTCGACGAAAGTAGCGGAAGGAGCGTTCGTCGAAGGAGCATCCGACAGAAGGAGCATTCGTCGGAAGGGGCACTCGTCGAACCTGCTGGAAGATCTTTCGACGGAAGGAGCACTCTCGTCGATAGCCTTCGACGAATCCGCCGCTTCCTCGATCCAGCAAGGGTTGGAAGGAGCCTTGTGTTCTTCCTGATTGAAGTGGGCTCCTGGGAGTGTCGTCGTCAGCACGAAGATTCCCACCTTGTCAGGGGCCATCTCGGCCATGATTCAGGAAGAGACACGATCCAAACTCCAGGCGGGACAAGGGGATTCCGCTGTGACGAAGTCGGCATTGGCGGCAACGGGCTTGCCCTTCCACAAAACTCAAGAAGACACTCGCCAGTGCTATAACTGCGGGGAAATTGGACATATAACGGCTGTGTGTTCTACGACACCCAAGGAGAGGGGTCCCCGTGGTCGTGGGCGTGGCGTGGACACCTTATCACATGGCGTAACAAGAAGCAGGCAGTGGTTGCTCGCTCGTCCGCTGAAGCTGAGTATCGGGCAATGACCTTTATTGTGTCCGAGCTCACCTGGTTAGAAAGCCTTCTTAGTGACCTTGGTGTAAAACTTCCCTCACCAGCCACCCTCTATTGTAACAGTTAAGCTGCTATACATATTGTCAGAAATCCTATTTTTCATGAACGTACCAAACACATCGAAGTCAACTGCCACTTCATTCGGGAGAAAGTACAATTGAGGAAACTGGAGTTAAAACATGTTCCTGCTGTCGGGCAAGTTGTTGATATTCTCACGAAGGCTCTGCCGTGTCCACTATATTATCAGTTCTTGTTCAAGCTTGATGCCTACGATTTGTATGCTCCAGCTTGCGAGGGAGTGTTGAAGAAATCTTGTAAAAAAGCCCATTAATGAAGGCCCAGCTAGACTCATTCTCTTTGTAGTTATTTTAGTCTCACATCTTAGAATGAGATTTCCTCTCCTCTCTCTTTTCCTATATAAGTGTACAAATACTTGTTCTAATATATGATTCTGATATATAAAAAGATTCTTTCTTGCTTTTTCCACAATAATAATAAAATATTTAAATAATTACAATGAATTTGATGGGGTTACACTAAATTGTGTTTTCTCTCATATATATATATAACATATATACTTCAACAATAAACAAAAATATGGCATGCATACGGAACATCAGAATATGAAGAGCTGATGGCACTTACTGCTATGGAAGTTTGTCTTTCAGATATTGAAGAACAGCTTTCGTTCCCCGATCGAGAACTGTGCGACGGATGCTGCAGAGGAAGAGATGATCTTGAGAAAGCGTATAAATAAAGGCGAAAAAATATAACTAAAGAAGAAAAAAGAGAATTAATAAAGAAGCCCAAATAGTCGGGAAAAAGCTAAGATGACAACGATGAAGATAACGGTGGCAGTGGTTGTGCATTCAATAATTTTCAGGTATTTTAGCACAACAATATCAGCAGGGCGGCGGAAATATGCTTTGATTTGATAATAAAGCCTAAATTGTGTTAGAAGTCGAGACGATCATATCACGAGTACTAGTCCACAACGAATAAGAAATGTTAGTCTCTTCCTTGAGATTTCTCCGCATATGGATGTTGAGGATTTGTGCCAGAATGCTTGACAATTCGACAACAGTTCGCATATTCATCCTTTGCAACATTTTTCTTTATTTTTCTGCATTTTATTTATCTTTCAAATCCGCTCTATCAGTTTGTTATAAGAGCAACTTTTCCTAATAGTCTTGATTCCATCTTCCGTAAATCCCATTCATTAATCACCTAAAACCACCCAATCTCTCCTAAATCCTTGTCGAAATATCATCAATAATCCCAAAACTGCATAATACAATCAAAATTCAAAGCCCTCGCCCCTCATGCACAATCTCATTGAAGCGCATATCTTATATTAAGCTATTACATTTTAATTGCCCAACTGTTATCATGTCAATGGAAAAAACGATGGTTAAAAGTTTTTTTAAAAATTATTTAGGTTACGGTTAAACAAATTTGGTTGCAAATTTTCAGGTTCTGATTAACAAAGGGTTGCAGATAGCCATATCTGATTTGCGTTTAACAACCGCCTTAATAAATCTTAAAGCCAATGAGTAATTCTGCTTTGGCATCCATATCAACATGAATTTTGATGCATTACAAAAGATTGGTTAAACTGTGGAATAAATTGATGAAAGAGTGGACAACATGAATATCATGATGAAAGGAGCTGAAAAAAAGTCCGAGAGTTTCAACGACGAGTTATGTGCAAGTTATAGAAGATGAACAGAAAAGTTAGTGATCGCGGTTTTTGAATAAACAAACATGAAAATAGTAATTATTCCGGATATTTCTATAAAAAGTTAAGAAAACAAAAAAAAGTGTGCATTTTTTTACCTTCTCAAGGGATTGCCATCAAGTTTCAAGACCTGGAGGTGTGGCTCCAGCAAACCCTGCTTAAGAAAGTTTTCTATTCAGACATACAAGTTTCAAATCATTTTCGGACGACTAAATTGCGGAAAATATCCTAAAAACTGGCAAAGTCAATCAATGAGTATACGAGGCAAATACCGGAGTGCGATTCATAAGATGTTTTGAAAAATATTCATTAAATAACAAATAATATGAAGGATATTTCAAATACAAAGCAACGGTCCTTCCAGTGAGTTGAAATAGCTTATAAGGAATGCAAAGAAATCAAACCAATTCAGGAGGAAGTGCAGCAATGTTGTTGTCTGACAGGTGAAGCTCTTGAAGGGAAGTTAGGTTTCTAATGTCCTGTTCAATAAAAATGCTAGGAGTTAGTTTATATGCCAGAAATATGAACACCCACATGTATTAAGGCATGATTGATGACAAAAATATTGGCAGGCGAAAATTAAGCAGGTAACAAATATATGCTCCGTTTGGCGCGGCTGTGGTGAGTTTGGACAAAAATGCCACCGTCATAAGATGTATGTTTGGCATGACAATGGTTATGACCGCCAATAAGAAAATAAAACTAGTTTTGAACATAAGGTGGATGAAGTTCCTTGAGTGAGGTCGGGCATAACCACCGCGTTCGTGACCGCCACCGCCGCACCAAACGGAGCTATAGTCAATCAACAGAAGATTGATGAAAATTTACCTAGCTCATTCAACAATTACTCAAGATTTTGTGATGAAAGATAAAGTGAGATAGAACTTATAATAGTTTCAGAAGTAATCGTGCACCTCAGGTACCGAGACAAGCAAATTTTGGCTTAAATCAAGAACCCTCAGTGATCGCAAGCTCAGAATATCCGAAGGAATATGAGATAACTTCATTTTTCTGTTCACCGCAAAAATCAGTAAACGAAGTTAAGCAGACACACTTTTAGCATATAATGGAAGGACATGAAATCAGTGACTGCTAACCTCAGGTAAAGTTCTTTCAGCTGTGGAAGCAAAGACAATGCAGAAGAAACCAGAAGTGAAGAGGAATTGCCACTAAGATCAAGTATCTCAAGCTTAGAGAGGGCTTCGAGGCCGCCAGTGGGAATCTGTCAGCCTACATATAATGAGAGCTTTCCCTTGAGAGCAACTGGGAGAAAATGGCTAGTACCAGTTGATAAACGCATCTATACATGTTAAATAAGACAATGAGATGAGATAAGGAAACTTCATATATGAGGCATTGCCCACAGGTTTACCATGATGAATTTTATAGTTATTTCCCCCTTAGTCATAAAAATGTCTTTTTTGTTTTTTTACGGAATGCTTGCTCGAATGAAAAAATACACATTCGGGTGAAATATGATAAACACGAAGTCACAAAAAAGATATCAAAAACTTTCAATTAGGTATAAGAGACCTATTGCATTTATCTTGTGTGCTTTATTCATGTTTTACATTGTGTATATTGGGATCTTGTTGGCCCCTAATGAACACTTCCACATTTAGGCATGCATTTGTCACAAGCCCTTTTTTACTAGACTAGATAATACTTCCATATACTTAGGATGGGTTCTGTGAGAAATACTAATGGTGATGGGGATCGCCACATAGATCACGTGCCACCGGGACACCCGCATCTGCCCCACTACTTAATGTTTTTTGGGAATTTTATTTCATTTTATTAAGCCTATTTTGAGGGTTTAGACATCCATTATCGGCGTGCGATCTTAGCCGTTTTTGGAGCCATTCAGGTTTTGGAGTAAAACAAGAGCCCGAACCGTGGATTGTGCGGTGCAATGCCGCTCCCCTTGGTGCCGACGCCTTGGTCCCTCCCCCCTTGTTTTGTTCGATCTTCCCCATCGATCTCATGCCTATGGAGCCGCCCATGAACACACAGATCCACATCGCCGCCTCCTTCAAGCTCCCAGCTCCTCCTCACTATTCCCTGCTACCTCCCAGCCCCCGTCCACAGCATACCACCATTTTCCCGCTTAGCCCAGCTGCAAACCGGTATCTCCTCGCCCTTCCCCACTGCAAACCGCCTTTCCCAGCTCAACTCCACTGCAAATCGACGTCTCCCCGCACTTTCGCGCTGCAAAACCACCTTCCCAACTCTTCCCCGCGGCAGAATATCAACTCCCAGCCCCCTCCCTGCCGCCGCAGCTTCAAGCCAACCCTTCCAGCTCCTCCCCACTACATGCCGCCCCCCCCCCCCCCCCCCCCCCCCCCCCCCCCCACACACACACACAGCTCCTCCCCACTGTAAACCACAACATCCCAGCCCCTCCCTGCTGTGAAACAGTCCCTCCCAACCCCATCCCTCACCATTACCAGCAGGTCTCCCACTCCAGTTGCAGCAAGGATCCCATCCCCACCTCGGCCGTGCCCCGCACATCTCAAAACATCCCTAATACTCATAAATTTTATAATTTTGGTTGCTTAGTTCATCTATTGTACGCAATTGATACTTGTATTACTTAGTGGAGCTTAATTTGTAATTGTTTGCCTTTCAAGTTAATCAATATAGATTGTGGGGTTTATTCGCTCAATGTTCTTGCTTGTGCACTCCAATCAGAGAGAAACAAAACTCATTCGCTTTCACCATAATTGCAGGCTACTGAACATTTTGCTAAATACTTATTGTTTCATTATTAAGTTCTTAATCTACCGATGGAACACTCTAAATTGCATGCATTTAATTTCAGACTGCACACATTAACCACGAGCCCATCTTGCACGTCACTCCTCATTAGGCATTGTGCCCTTAGGTGCCCGAGCACGCCCACCGAGCCTACCCTACATCCGTTGGTATCATAGACCAAGGTTTGGGCCACTTTATGCTCTGTAGCGGTAGGCCATGTAGATTATCCATGCCAGGCACGAACATAACGAACAGTCAAGCGTCTAGTTCGAATGCAAATATGTCCACAACAGATATTCAAAAATTTCCTTTAGAACGGTCCGATGGGATCAATGCTAGATTCGATGTCCTAAGAGACAAGGTGGCCACCGTAACTATTAGAGTAGAGGCCTTAGAAAACCCTAGGGAGTCCGGTAAATCCACCCCGAGATCGCAAGAGGCGTCTAGGTTTAGAAACGATCATCTAGATGAGGATCGTGATGCCTCCGCTCAGACTGAGCGATTCAAGAGAGATTTGCCTGCTAGCAACCCGATTCCCCCTATGAGGAGGAACCCTTAACACGCATACGATCACAATCCTCGAGCTGCTCCCACTAGGCCATTACACCCTCAAAATGAGTATCGATAACCACAACCCTAACCCCGTAGAGATTGTTTTCCTCCTCGGGCTCACTATGACTATGATGAGTATGTGGACTACCTGCCGCCCCCCGCCCGAGGACGATATCACTCGTCGTGTCCGCGCCGACGCCCCTGCATTCGACGGTCAGCTTGATCCTAGAGTTTTTAGCGACAGGATATTGGGCATGGAACACTTCGACTGATTTGAAATGACTGATGAGCTTCGTGTTAGATTTGCGAAGATGCGACTCCAGGGGAAGATTTACTGGACAAGTCTTGAGCGGTCTCTGGAGGGTGAGGGATCCCCATTACGAGATGGGCTGACATGAAGCAAAGGTTGAAAGAAAAGTACCTCCCGCATCATATAGGAATCAATTACTTGATCAGTTATATGCCCTACGACAAGGCACTCACTCCGTGGCAGTATATGTCACAATTCGATGAGCTCGTCGTGAGGAGCAATCTCCACGAGGAGGTCATTGCCATCACCACACGTTCTAGGTCGAGTTTAAGGGCGGACATTCGTCGTGAGTAGATTCCCCATAGATTGGATACAATCGAACATGTTTATTAAATGGCCTTAGAGTATGAGCAATATCTCCGCTCATCCGCTCCTAGGAAGGTTACATCTCGACTCGAGGGCCCAACCATTAGGAAGTTTGCTTCTTCGACTGCTCCCTCCCCCTCTTGTTCCTCATTGACACGAAAGGGAAAACCATCGCTCCTCCCGACGCCAAGCCGGATAGAATTTAGTGTTTTAGGTGCTCAGGTAGAGGCCACGTGGCAGCACAATGTCCCACGAGGAATCTACGCGTTAAAGAAGAGACTAACGCAAGCGTCGAGGTTGAAAAGACACCCGAGGAGGATGTTGTAGCAACCGTGGAGGAAGAATGGGAGAGTGACACTAAGAGAGCATTATAGATGGGAGTTATTCAGCTCCTAATCCATATTCCTCGTACCAATGAGCACACGACCATATTTTACATGTATTCTCTAATGTGGGTGGTGCATGCAAGCTTGCTATCCATAGCACAATAGCTGCATAAACATTGTAGCCCAGAAGGGCTTAGAACGCTTAAAGCGCTTAAAGGTCACCCCCAAGTCGCACATGCATCCTTATAGAGTTATTTGCATTAACAAGACTGCGATTCAGGTCACTGATGTGTGTATCTTATATAGTGATTTTGCCCCGCATATTGTATGGTTTTCACCGTCTTTTGTCCTAATTCCTGTGTGATTCATGTATGATTCATCCATGTTAATGCTGCACGAATTCTGAACATTTTAGATGCTTATTGCAGGTGCGGATCATTTTCTATATGTAGTGAAGTTATATTCAATTTCATCACGCACGCATGTGCGCCCTTATACGCACGCGCACGCGCGTGCGTGCACTATTCTGTTATACGGACTCTTGACAGTTTTTCCTGTAGCAGAATCGGCGCGCGTGCATATTTCTTCACACACCGTGTCGATTCTTCTATGGGCCTTTCACCTCTGCTTTTGCTCGTGGAGCTGAGAAATCCACTTCAAAGGGAGGGAAGCTAGCAGTCATCATCCGGTCGAATCCGGACGTTTTGAATGAAAGAAGCTTTGCTGAAATCTTATCTATGTGAACAGAAGAACGAGTAAGAGAGGAACAAGGGATGGATCCTTTCCCGGTAATCGGGGAGGAGGAACCATCAACAATGCTCACCTTGTCTCTACCAGACAGAGGAAGGTAAGACACAAAACCTGTAGCAGATCCAGTCATATGATCGGTGACTCCAGAATCGATAATCCAATGGGTGGAGGTATCAGGACGAGAAGAGGCAGCATAAGCACCTGAGGGACCTTGATGAACATATGAGGAGGAGACAGACGACTCTGTAGACTGTCCCTGCATCAGGCGGCAGAACGCATGGATCTCATCGGCAGAGAGAGACAACGGAGCAGTGAGAGGCAAGGTCTCCTCGAAGGCATCAGACAAGTGAGCAGAGTGAGACTGAGTAAAGTGGCCCTGAGAGAGACCATAACCGCGGCCCCCACGCGGGGCAGACCCCCCAAAGGGTGTGGGAAAGCCATGGAGACAAAAACAAGTGTCTCGAGTATGACTGGACTTCCCACAGTAATCGCAGATCAAATGATCTTTGTCAGTGGACTTGGGCCTGGAATCACGCGGTGCTCGACTACCAAACTGCACGACAAGGGTAGAACCATCAGGAGCATGACCGGGGGTCCATGTCTGTCGCCGATCAAATTCCTGCTGAACTAAGCTGAAAACCTCTGAAAAGGAAGGCAGAGGAGAGCGCCTGAGGACCTGGACACAAATCTGATCGAAATCCCGATGTGAACCATGAAGAAACTCAAAAACTATGTTCCTGTCCTCCCGAGCTCGGACTAGGATCTCATCCTCAGGAAACACGTGTGAGAGAGTCAAAGTGATCATACTCTTGATAAAGCTGAGTGAACTCCAAGTAGTAGACTGACGGAGGGCGATCACCCTGACAAAGGAGGAAGATCTTCCATCGCAGCTGGAAGATCTGGGCAGCATTCCCCCTGCAGGAGTAAGTAGCCTCAGCCCGCTTCCAAATATCTACAGCCGTGTCCAAAAAAAGATAATTGCGGGCAATAGATTCCATCATGGAGTTGGTCATCCAAGACATAACGAGGGAGTTGTCAGACTCCCACTGCGGCCACTCTGGAGAAGCCTGGGTGAGAGCAGTTGTAGTACCCAGAACATAACCTAACAAACGCCTGCTCTTCAAGGCAAGGGTAATAGCCCGAGACCACGGGAGAAAATTAGTCCCATCCAGACGTATATTCGTGATTTGGGGAGTATTGCGGTCATGACTTGACCGAGTGGATCCACTAGAGAGAAAAGGAGCAGAGGTAACTCCAGTACCAGAAGATATCGTCGGAGAGTCGTCATTCCCCGGCATAGTGATCCAAGAATAGAAATAAAGAATCCAAGGGGAGACACACCACAAACACCTAGAAAGAAACTAGGGTTGTCTTATAGAAGGAGGAACTAGACCAAATCCATGTAGAGGCTTCAAAAAAATGGACCGACACCGGAAATACCGTGAGCTATGACAACATTTTCGGTGCCAAAAAAAAGGAGCAACAACAAGCCCGCTGCTGGAAGAAGGCGGAGGCGGTTGCTGCTTCTGGCATGGCTGGAGGCGACTCTGGCAGGAGAAGAGGCGGAGGCGGTTGGAAGCGGCTGCTGCTTCTGGCGCGGCTGGAGGCGACTCTGGCGAGAGACTAGGCGCTAGCGACGGGAAGAGGTCTTGATCGGCTGGACGACGGGAGAGTTCCGCTGGTAAATTAGGACGTGGCTCAGGAGACGAACGAAGGAGGCGCGCTGGATCGGGATCGGAACGGATCGCGTGAGACCAAGCAGTTTAGCAACCTAGCTCTGATACCATGATGAAAGAGGGAGGAAAAGACTTTCCTGATTGTATTCATCCCACTAGGGGTTATTAATATGTCTTACATGGTAACATAAAATATGAACGGACTAACCCATACAACAACATAAAAAATACGTAAATACCAACACCTCCTTATATAGAATGAAGGCCCTTCCTAATAAGAAAATGGACTGAAATGTGAAAATATAATTATTAATTAAAATATAATAATGACAATCTTAAGGGAGCAACTCTGATTCTTCTCCCAATGTGAGGCGGATAGTTTGAATGCACATATAATATGCATTCGTCATCCGATAGATGTGTATGCATATTAACACATACCACTTGAAAATTTGTCTAGTCCTTGGGGCAGTGGAAAGAGGATGATAATGCACCGCGGTCAGGAGTCGTCTTGAACCTAAATGTGATCTTGCATCAGGTTCGTCTATGAGTAGGTCTCCTTGAGTAGGGTCCTATGGTTGGTATCTCTGCAGTACTGCCCACCATATGAAAAAATGTCTTTCCCCTAAGGCAAGGGGAAGCAAAAGAAGCTGGCAGTGGAAGATCAAAAATCAACTTCTATGTATGCCCATTAGTCCAAATATTTAATGATGTTAGTGGCACTGATAATGTGGATAACAATTCGTGGATGGTGTCGGCATGAGATGCTAACAACGATCATGTAATGGGGTTGCCCAGAGGCAATGGCGGTATGGAAGTTTTGTTGGAGCGGAGGATAGGAGACTCGATGTGGGATTGGAATGGTGAGCATAGTCTGACTCGAGGATTATAGGTGCGGGTAATGATAATGAATAATCGTGAATGATTGTTTGTTATTATGACATGATAAATGTTGCTGTTTGTGGGGGTGTGGGCCCGAGTGAGTGCAATTGGTATGTGTGGATGTTAAGAAAATAGGAGTATGAGAAGATCCGTCATAATTGTTATCATGTTCTTCTAAATTATTTTTTCAGACTTAGAAACTTCTGCCAGTATTCAAGAAAAGAGATGAAAGAATTAATTACAAGTTGAAGACAGTTTGAGATCTACAGAATAAGAAGATAATCTTCTATAATGTTCCTCCGATAATTAAGACAACAAATAGTAAAACTGTTTGAAGAGTAAAAAGGACCTGGATAGAATAACATTTACTGAAAAATATCCACATGCACTTTACCTCTGTCAATGAATTATTATCCAGCTTAAGAGATGAAAGATTACTTAAGGATGATAATATTTCACCAGGCCATTGAGCTATCCTATTTCCACTCAAAATTAGAACCTGCAAGTTTTTGCACGACGAAGTCAGAGTGGGAACAAAATCAATGAAGCTTGCATGTAGATAACTTGTGCATCTACTATCAAAAGATTAACAAATATACTACAGAAAGGACTGTTTTCTATAAAAATCACCAATTTTCATCCGGTTGCTATTCTCTGGGAACTGATGGTTTAAATGTACATTCTGATGAATGCCATAATTATGCATGATGTTTGAAACATGGATACAGTTACAGAAGGCCTAGATGTATCCATAAATAGAAAATATGAGACAACAATGCATGTAGATGTACAGTTTTTATCTCTTTAGTTATTATAAAAAAAACTATTAAATAGCTTCGGGAGAAAGCCAATTTGACTACTGAGAACTTATAAAGGACAAAGAATTGCTTGTTTTTGAAAACTATCCTTGCGCATGCTAATTAATTCTCCATCACTGTTTGGATATCTTCCAACATGTTCGACATGCCGTTCTTGAGAGTAAAACGACATTTTTTTCCTAGAAAAATATATTATATAATTTTATAAAATATAAGTCAACATATCCGATTGTTTACGATATATTGATTGATACGAATTTTGAACATATAGTACGATTTTTTATTTTATAATATGTTAGTAGTATATGTTTTACCTATATGTATTATATTATATGTGCATAAATCAATGAGACTTTTTGTTTCATTCTCTTTAATGTGTTATTCTTATAATCGTTTTTTTTAACTATTTCTCACTATATCTTTCATATTTTGTATTACAAAAAATATCACAAAATTCAACACATGTATTAGTTGATTATTTTATACTTTAACATAAATTTGTTAAGTATGAAAACACTTAAAATCAATCAAAAATATTTATCTTTTAAATTTTTTTTATTTGCTATACAATTTACTATTATCTAATTAAAATTATTATATACTATGAAATATATTTTACAATGTATATCTATTTGTACTTGTCAATAGTAATCGTAGTGTATTGCTAGTATTTTATTTTGTATACTCTTTGAATTTATTTTGAGATATACATGACTCAGTATTCGTAAACTTGTTATACTAATTTTTATTTTAGAACATATAATTATACTTAGTATAAATAAAATATTTTTTATTTAGGAGATAAATAAATCCGATATTTTAAACTATCCCCGACATCTTCAACTTCCAATATCCGACAATTAAAAACACAATCCAACATGTCACCGACATCCGATAATTACAACCATGCTCCCCATGTTTCCGAAGACAACGACTATCCATAATCCCTTTGAATATAAATAACAAATTGTTAATTTCAATCTAGGATGCAAACGGCATGCAGCTGATAAAAACAAAATGTGCATTAAAATCAAAATCATCCTTCTAAATGTTATGATCCTAGCGGGAGAATAGTAGAGAAAGTAGAGAGATCTAGAGATTAAGAGAAGGAGGATTAGGGTTATGAAGAAGAAAGCAAGTACCTTGGATATTTCTTGATGCCCACTCCACAAGGGGTCCCGGGTATTATATAACCCGGGACCAAGGGGGCCGGCCGGCCCCCCCATAGGGGCTGAACCAGTGTGGTTCAGCCCCGCTTCTGCTTTATTACGGTTGGCGGGCTGAACCGGATGGTTCAGCCCGGTCTTGCTCCGCCGTCTCCTTTGGTCGTCTCGCATAATGAAATCCTCGGAACCGGACGTCGAGTGGGGGCGTAACATTCCCCTCCCTATCAAGAGTCAGCTTGTCCTAAAGCTGGAAATCTGAAAAGAGCTCGCGGAACTCCAGGAGGTCAACCCAGGTGTTGTGTGTTGCTGAGAGATTCTTCCATTTGACCAGAACTTCAGGGCGGTACTCAGAGTCGCGTTTCTTCCACTTGGACAATAAGATCTCCTCAGGTATAGGACGCAGTTCCCCAACAGTGGTGGCTTCGGGAAGGAGGGGACTGGCTTGAATCGCCTCCCCCGACTTCTTCTTGAGCAGTGAGACATGGAAGGTCGGATGGATGCGGGAGCCCTCTGGCAGGGCAAGGGTGTAAGCGACGGGACCTACCCTGTGAGTAATGCGGAAAGGTCTGTAGTAGCGCGGAGCCAACTTCTGGTTCGCCCGGCGGGAGACTGATAGTTGACGATAAGGTTGTAAGCGAAGAAAAACCTCGTCGCCCACCAAGAACTCCCGCTCGGTTCGATGTTTGTCCGCCTGGGCTTTCATCCTGTCTTGCGCCATACGGAGGTTGTCGCGGAGGAGGGCCAATGTGCGATCTCGGTCACGTAAAGTGCGGTCGACCGCTGGAAGCGCTGTACTGCCTGCCTCGTAGGTGCCAAGGGAGGGAGGGGGACGCCCGTAGACAGCCTCGAATGGGGTGAGCTTGTTGGCCATGTGATATGACGTGTTATAGCAATATTCGGCCCAATGCAACCAACGGGTCCACGAGCGCGTCTCATCCATCACAAAGCAGCGTAGATAGGTCTCCATGCCCCGATTGAGCATCTCCGTCTGAGGGTGGTTAGTTGTGCTCATACACAGACGCGTGCCCTGTAGGCGGAAAAGCTCCTTCCAGAAACTGCTAATGAAAACTGGGTCATGGTCTGAGATAATCGAACGGGGAACCCCATGCAAGCGCACAATCTCCTTGGCAAATAAGTCAGCCACCGTTTCACCTGAGCAAGGGTGGCTCAGGGCGATGAAATGCCCATACTTCGACAGCTTGTCTACCACCACCAGAATCACCGATTTGCCTTGGGATTTGGGCAAGCCGTCAATGAAACCCATCGAGATGGTTTCCCAGATGTGGTGTGGAACCTCCAATGGTGTGAGAAAACCGGCGGGCGAGGTCGTTTCATACTTCTGACGCTGACATACCTCGCATTGTTGCATGAACTGCTGCACATCCCGACGTAGGCCCTTCCAAAACACGTTGGCCCGCAACCGCTGAAGGGTACAGAGCACTCCCACATGGTCCCCTGTTGGTGAGGAGTGAAACTCCCGGAGCATAACGGTCTTCCAGGAGGAGGTGGCGGGAATGACGACTCTTCCCTTGTAATACAGATGTCCTTCGTGCAGATGGTAACCGGGGTGGGTCGGTCGACCCTGTTGGAGTGCCTCCAGGATGGGTTGTAGCTCGTGATCCGAGGAGACCTCTCTTTGGATATCATCCAGGGATGCAACCAAAGGGCCTGAGATGTGGGCCAGAGCGCTCTCTGGATGACGCGAGAGGGCGTCGGCGGCCACGTTCTCCTTTCCCTGCTTGTAAACGATCTCGTAGTCATATCCCAAAAGTTTAGTCAGCCACTTTTGCTGAAGAGGGGACGCCAACCTTTGCTCCAAGAAGTGCTTCAAGCTCTGGTGGTCGGTGCGGACCTTGAAATGGTGCCCTAGTAAGTAAGGCCACCATACGGTCACCGCGTGAAGAATCACGAGCATCTCCTTTTCATAAGTAGACAACCCCAAGGTGCGAGGGGCTAGGGCCTTGCTAAAGTAGGCTAGCGGTCTCCCTTCCAGCATCAAGACTGCACCAATGCCAACTCCCGAAGCGTCCGTCTCTAGAACAAACTCCTTGCTGAAGTCGAGGAGGGCTAGGACCGGTGTTGTCGTCATGGCTCGTTTGAGGGCCTGAAACGCTGCCTCTGCGTCCTCATGCCATCAGAACGCCTCCTTCTGAAGAAGTTGCGTGAGAGAGCGGGTCAGCTTGCCATAATCCTTCAAGAATCGCCGGTAGTACCATGTAAGGCCCAGAAACCCCCTCAAGGCCCGCACTGTAGTAGGGCGCGACCAAGATACCATACTCTCGATCTTGCTGGGATCGGCCCGCACTCTCTGGGCCAAAACAAGATGGCCAAGATACTCCACCTCTGCCTGCCCGAAGGAACATTTGGACATTTTTGCATACAGGCGATGCTGACGGAGGATGGTAAGTACTTGCGTCACGTGCTCTAGATGCTCCGCCCAGCTGCGGCTATAGATCAGAATATCATCGAAGAAAATCAGCACTGATTGTCGTAAGAGCGGCATGAAGATCTCATTTATCACTGCCTGGAACGTGGATGGCGCATTGGACAACCCGACGGGTATTACCAGAAACTCGTATTGTGACTGTCATGGGTCCGAAACGCTGTCTTATGGATGTCTTCCTCCTTCATCCTGATTTGGTGGTAACCGGAACGCAGATCCAGCTTGGTGAACAGGCATGCCCCATGTAACTCATCTAACGGCTCCTCAATCATGGGTATGGGAAAATTATCCTTGATGGTGAACTCATTCAGGCTGCGATAATCCACACAGAAGCGCCAAGACCCATCCTTTTTCTTTACCAAAATAATAGGTGAAGAGAAGGAACTAGTGCTCGGCCGTATAATACCTGTTGTCAGCATCTCGCGGACGCTGCGCTCAATCTCTGCCTTCTGTATGTACAGGTAGCGGTATGGCCTGACGTTGGTGGGTGCTGCACCCTCTTTCAACTGGATCGCATGGACTCTGAATCGCGGAGGGGGTAAGTCGCTCGGCTCCTGGAATACATCTTCGTACTGGGAAAACAAATGTCGCATTTGATCTGGAACAATAGTAGCCGGCTGTCCTGCCTGGGTGCACCCCACTATCATAGCCACCGGGCCCCTCTGCTCCTCCAAACGAGCCAAGCTCCTGAGCGAAATCTCCTTCAGAGGAGACGTCCTGAGACCGTGTAAACAGTAATCTCGCCCCTGTTGAGTGAACTCCATAGTCATGTGCTCCCAGTCCGTGGTGACTCTTCTCAGCTGCCTCATCCACTGCACCCCTAGCACCATGTATGACCCCCAGATGGGAAGCAAGTATAGATCAGTCTGACAGGTGTACCCCTGGATCCTCAGCTCGACGCCCTTCATGACGCCCTCGCAGCGAAGTTTGTTGCCGTCAACCACCATCACCTGAAAGGCCACCTCACGGTCCACATCATGTCCTACCCGGGCCGCCACTGAAGGGTTGATGAAGTTGTGAGTGCTACCGCTGTCCACCAGTATGGTCACCCGCTCCGTTCCCACCCGACCCGCAATGCGTAGCGTGAGCGGGGCCGTACACCATTCCATATCCTGAAGGGAGACTCCGAACTCGGTCATGTCCAACTCCTCGTCCAAGGCCGCCGTCAAGGCGTCCTCTCCCTCGTCCTCTTCACACAACATGTACACCTGGACCTTCTGACATCTGTGGCTTGGTGCAAATTTCTCGTCGCAGTTGAAACGCAACCCCTTTTCCTTCCTCGCCTGTAGCTCTGGCCAAGTCAAACGGGTCACCATGGGTCGTCCCGCGGCCGGTGGGTCTCGCCTGGGTGCTGGGGCTGCTGGGGTGGTCCGAAGAGTGGACCTGTTCCTCTGTCGGTTGAATCTTTCCTCCTGTATCCGCGCCAAGCTGATGGCATGACTCAGGTTGCGAGACATATAAGCATGCACCTCGCCACGCAAGAAGTCCTTCAGTCCCGAAATAAAGCAACTCAGGAGCGTCCTCTCTTCCCAGTTCACTCGATTGGCTAGCCGCTCGAATTTGGTACGACACTCTGTCACCGTCCCCTTCTGCCGAAGTTTCTACAGTGTTGCCTCGACGTCTTCGTGTTGGACATGTGTGTCACATCCCTTTGTTTGAGAATAACAAATCGCAAATTGTATTTGATCATGCTTGTCGTGTGTTTATAGTGTGCAGGAACTATAGGTGCAATACTCCACAGGTAGAAAGCAGATGAATTCAAAAATCTGGAAGAATGCGCTACCGCCAGCGCTAGCGCTACCGCCAGCGCTAGCGCTACCGCCAGGCGCTAGCTCAGGTTCCGTTCGACGAATTGGCCTGCGTTCGACGAAAAGTCCGTTCGACGAAAATTTCCGTTCGACGAACTTCGAGCTCCGTTCGACGAAAATCTCGTTCGACGAAAATACGGTTTCGCAACCGCTACCGCCAGCGCTAGCGCTACCGCCTGGCGCTATCTCAAGTTCGTGCCCAGCGCCACGCCACCGACGGTTTCGCAACCGATCCACACGAACGCTACCGCAGGCGCTATCGTGAAGTTCTATAAAATGATGGGCTCTCTCTCGTTTTGAGTTAATCCATCCCAGAGAGATTGCTAGGGCCACAATTCTACTACTGCTATGCTGCCGAAGATGGATCTCCCACTAAAAGCTTAAGGAGAATTCTGGAGGAGGACAACGTCACGCTACATCCGAAGGACGATCGCTTCTTCCTCGCTTATGCTACAGCGATCCTTCATCCTCATCTTCAGAAATCTCATATAGGGAGTTTTTATTATTGTTATCTTTATTTTTCATTCCATACTTTCTTTGTAACCGTTTAGTTAATTCGCCTTGTGTTGGCGACTAGGTCTGGGTAGGACTTAGGGAGTAATTCGCCTTGTGTTGGCGACTAGTTCTAGGTGATTAGATCTAGGGGGTGCTCGAGGCCATATTCGGGGAAGGAATGGCTAGAGCGGCTTGAGGCCATATCCGGGGAAGGATTGGCTAAAGCCAACCGGTTTGTGTGGATACAAGTCGGTATAGAAAAGGAAAAGATATTTACTTTTGTACGCCTCCGATTTCTAGCGATATTGAAATCAAATTTATGTAAACACCTTTTTTATATAAATACAATCATGTCTCTATTTGTGTTTACTTGATTTCTCTCCTTTGGCGTTATCTCTAAAATATTGGTTACAAAGTTTTCAATTCAAATTACTTTATCTAAATTGTTTATTTCAATCTCTTAATCATAAAACAATTTAGTACTTATTTCTAAACTTGAAAATTATGACATTGTCACAAATTAGCTAAATTGTCATTTTGCCTTTCTCATATTATAAAACAATTTAGTAATTTTCATAAAATTATAAGAAAGAAATTTTATTCCCTTATTCACCCCCCCTCTAAGGGCGTCGTAAGATCCAACACTTCATACTCTAGCGGTCCGAAACGGGTTGAGAACGCCTCCATGAACTCCGCCCAAGGAGCATAAGCGCGACCGCATTGGAACCATTTGGTCCATTGGTAGGCGTCATCTTCCAGATGGAAGGCCGCCAACTGGACCCATTGCCCCTCGGGAATCTCCTGGTAATTGAAGAACAACTTTGGCTTCTGCACTCATTCCAAAGCGTCCCCGTCCCCTCGGAACCTCGGGAAATTCATCCGAGTCCTTTTTGGCTGCATATGCGCCCTTTGGTGAGCCATCCCGTTCCCCCTAAGATCATGGCCCGCTGGCCATCGTTGCTCGCCCGGTTGGAAGGGTGGCCTCTGTGGTGCTGCAGCAGGCATTCCCATCGGACCCGCACGAGGGGGTAATCGCCCACGATCCGGTCCATTGATCGTATGCTGTCCTCCGCCCCACTGATGGGCTATTGATGGCCTCTCCTGCCACTGATTCCCGTTGTCGTATCCCGTAGGAGGGGCAAAACCCTGTGGAAGTGGTAAAATCCCTGGCACGCCTCCGATAGGGACCGCGTTCGCTCCCGTGGGTCGAAACGAGGGTCGAAACGAACCCTCTCCCTGCCCTGGGGGTCGTCAAGTGTGTTGCTGCTGAGTTCTGGCCCCATTCCAGGCCGGCTGGCCTCCTCCCAGGACGATCAGGCCTCCTGGAAACTCCGTCGACCGCCAGTCTCCAGGCCGGCTGTAGCCGGCCTCCAGCCGTCCCCCGGTTGCCGCCAAGACTTCCCCGCACGCCTCCGGGAAGCGTCTCCTGTCCGGCAGTGCGGGCTGCCGATCCTGGAGGGATCGACTTTGAGCCTTAGGCCGCCTGTCGACCGGGATCCGGGATTGAGTCCGCCTGTTGACCCCGATCCGGTGCTCTGCTGCGTCCAGCCCCCCATTCCCGCACCGTAGGGTTGCATTGGCGGCTGGTACGAGGCTTCAACCTCGGATCTGTCCCCCACGGTGGTCTTTCCTTTTAGATTTTGCACGAAAAGGGCTTTGACCTCCTCCATACGAGCGTCCAAGCGTTCCTCCAGATTTTTTTGGGAGGATTTCACTTGTTCCTCGATCGCCGCCACTGTATCCGCCAACCCTACATAATTTTCTTCGAGAGATGCGAGTCGCGCGATTTCGGCCTCATTCCGTGTCACCATCGTCGTAGGAACGATGCTCTGATACCAAATGTTATGATCCTAGCGGGAGAATAGTAGAGAAAGTAGAGAGATCTAGAGATTAAGAGAAGGAGGATTAGAGTTAGGAAGAAGAAAGCAAGTACCTTGGATATTTCTTGATGCCCACTCCACAAGTGGTCCCGAGTATTATATAACCCGGGACCAAGGGGGCCGGCCGGCCCCCCCATAGGGGCTGAACCAGTGTGGTTCAACCCTGCTTCTGCGTTATTATGGTTGGCGGGCTGAACCGGATGGTTCAGCCCGGTCTTGCTCTGCCGTCTCCGTTGGTCGTCTCGCATAATGAAATCCTCGGAACCGGACGCCGAGTGGGGGCGTAACACTAAACTATAAGAAAGGAACAATACCGCCTACAACTTCCCAATTAAACACTTTTGAAATTATTTACATTTCTTCAATTTCAAGTATCACAACTAAAATAATAATAGAAATAAATTTAGTAAAGTAAATAATGACATATTGATGTCAGTAGAAAAGAGCCAAATCTTGTATATATTTCTCTATATCTCAAATACAAAGTATGAATACATATATATATAGGAGGAAGAAAGAGAGAGGAGTCCCCTATACATGGCGTAGGACTAAAGTAAAGAAGAAACTAAATGAGCCTCAATATGGGCCTTTACATGGACTTTTCTAACAATGTTAAAGTCCTGCAAGATGTGTACCATGATATGCCATAATATTGTACTAGAAGTTTTAGGTACTAAATAGTACTATATCATGAGTATGCTTGTTATATAGAACATAAGTTCAGGCTTATTCTTTGCCTAGTAATTATAGAATTTCAAAATTTACAACCTCCCTAAAAATGTGTCAAATATAGGAATTAGAACAAAGCTAGCTGATTTCCTAATGAGGTAATTGAAAACAACTATACCTAAGCATTGGATTTATTAAGGTCTTCATAAGAAATTTCAGAACAAAACTTATGAAAATCTTAGGGAAGCCATATTCTCCAATCTATTATGTACGAATAGAGAATAGAAGAATGTCAGGTGTTATTTGTCGAAAATATAGCCTCACATCTGAAAAATTATTGTATTGGTGTACACTTGATATAGACCCCACGCCCATTCACGTACAACCCTATATGAATGCGAACAATCACAACAAATGCAAAGGATCCACAGCCAACCCTAAAATGAAGATGTAAATGCAAACACGCAACAACACACAATCCAATGAATTGGAAGCTCGTGGAGGGCGCTGGAAGCGACAACAAGGGCGTCTTGTAGAGTCAATACCATAGAGGGATGGAATCACACGAGCGACATCAGCATCGGGCGCATAACTTTCGCAACTGTGTCGTTTTTATTGTGAAAACTTAGGAGAATAAGTGACTATATTGCATGTCAAAAATTGCATAGCAAAAGAATGAGATTTTGTGTAAATGAAAACCCTAGCCACCCAGTTAGAGAGAGAGAGAGACGCACGATACCAACTTCATGTGTCCATCTCTCTAGAAGTATTGAAGCTTCAAGTTGCCTCCCCTTGCCTCGACTCCCCATGCCGCCACCTCCTACAACGCTTGTCACCCCTCCTCACATCATCTCCATTGTGGCCAAAGCTTGTTATACTTCCTAGTCTCTAGCTGACTCACTTCTCCTAATTGAAGACAACCTGTCAACACCCAAACCCTTCCACTTTTTTAGTCGCAGCTCAAGAACTCCTCAACACCAACTGGAATTCCCCCTAACTCAGTCGCGACAGAACATACCCTGCACCACCTGACATCACCTTCTTCCATCTCAGTCGCAGCCGACAACTACCATTCCACAATCACCATGACTCTAATCTCCTCATTTTCCATGTTAGAAACCACACCCCACCACATCACATGATTTCACTTCCCCTTCTCTTAACCGCTTCTGAAACTCGCTTACCCTCCACCAAAATGACTCGGTGAGTCTTTATAGTTGTTTCATTATCTTTACATTTTTGCGGACATTTCTATATTACCCGGTTATATTCATGTTATTGCATTGGCCTCTTTCTTTCACCAGATACAATAGTCGTGCCTCCAATTTTGCTATGCCCTCATTGATTTGCAATGCTTATTGTAATCATTATTTGAAATCATTGTAATCATTATTTGAAATCATTGCAATCAATTGTGATTATTGTTCAAGTTTTACAACCTATTTATTTAATGCAATTGGATGTCAGATATTTTTGTATGATGAATCCTACAGTTGCATAGCATAATTATTAGGATAGTTTTGCATTAGCTTTGGTATCAAAGCCTCATGTTTAAGGCTTCGTGAATACTAAATAGTGATAAGGTATAAGTTATTCATGGCAGGTCCTAGTAATCATAATCTCCAATGAGCAAGTTTTGCTACGGAGATGGTGTATCCGGAATTTCAAAAACTCCTATTAGATTGGTTCGCTCCCATTGATATGTGTATAGATGGTCTTAGCACCGACTTGGGAACTTTGACCAACTGAGTTGATGAGTTAGAGACTTCTAGAAATTTGGGACAAGCAACTCCTCGTCGGCAAATCTCAACCCGGAGCCTTTTGAAGAAGTTAAGAGAAACTCATGGTTTTGACAATCTCGGCGACCATACTTTCTACATCTAGGGGTCCTCCATATCTATTAGAATATCTTGTGCTCCTCAGGGTAGACCTCAATATCGTCAAGTAGACCATCATCGTCCTCAACCTCCCCAAGGAAGAATCTTGTTTACCCTCCAACGCGGTCGGTCGGTTACCATTGATAAGTAGATATCGACCCGCTTTGCAACATATTATGCATATTATTTTGCTCCAACAAATTTGCAATTACAGTAAGTTCAACATGATATGCAATTTTTGACATGCAATATAGTGACTCATATTCCTAAATCCTAAGTTTAACGACATTAATGGACTTGTCAGAAAATTACTCGATCTGAAAAAATGACCATTGTTAATTGGTTTACCAACTTTTAAAGTTGTCATGTCTTTTACTTGTTACAATTGTTAATGTTGAAAGAGTGTTCTTTGCAATGGAGATAATAAATATATATTTGCATTACAAATGAGGGTTGAATGAATGAATGATTACTTAGTCACTTATACGGAGAAAAAAGTTGTTGACACCATTAATGATGTGCCAATTATTGTGCACTTCCAAAATATGTGCCCATGAAAAATAGCTTGATCTGTATTTCTATTTTTTGTTACTCGCATTAATAAAAAGTTTGTCTAGTTTAAGTTTGTATTATTTATTTAAAATTTATGTTTGTCCATTACCTAGTGCCCGAGTTGAATTAAAATTCTAGTGCCGCCACTAATTCAATATGTATGTATCTTTAAATTTGGGCAATGCCCTCATCCATTCCCAACCCCCCTCCAAGACACATATTCACGAACAACGGAAGGAGATAAAAAAATGGCATGGTCAAAACTAAAAAGCACTAACAAAATCTGGTGCCGATAAATGAAAGACCTTAAAACTGTCGAACTAAAAAAATGAAGTGTTCTAATAAATTAACCCCTCTTGTGGGATCCTCATTCATTAGGTATGCCCATTTTTTTTTTTTTAAGAACTTTAATGCCCATGATAAGTTGCGTGAAAACCATGTGCTCCGAATGTAATGGACCAAACATACCTGAAGTGAGGAACATGTTGCCACTTCATTTGGTAGCTCTGAAATTGAATTTCTTGAAAGGTCGACTTTCACCACTTCATCTGTCCCCCAGACAGTAGATGGGACACTAGTTAATCCAAGCCCACTTAAAGATAGTTCCTGGCATGTTAAAAAGCGCACACCCATCATTCCATAGAAAATTATCGCCAAGAAAGGAAATTGAAGATAATAGAAACTGTGGTTCCAAAAGTAAGGGAAGCTAAACTAAGAAAACAAATAGAAAATAAAATCAAAACACAGGAAGTACCTTTGAAGACAAAGACAACCAAGTTGCCTTAGAAATTACATCATCTTTCATGGGGTTGAAGCTTGACCCAGAAGCTGTATCAAAATAAAAATAATAATCACCACAAAAAATTGTTTCAAGTAAATAGAAAGGGAAATCTCAACTAGTTCCTGTTTGAATGATTCTAATTACCAAAGAAAGGTTACTACAGAAACAGGTAGAATTCCAATGCAAATTGGATGCAAACAAAATTTCACTTGAAAGCAATTTCACCTTCTTCAGTAGAAGAAAGTCGACTTCGTAGATACTTCAATAATGTCGGTGTGGGCCCCGAAACCAGCGAGCTGAAAGAAATTATGACATTAATGCAAGTCAAAGATCTTATAGGAAAAATTCAATAAGTGGACAAGTAAGACTTCACACCTCCTAATTGTTCTTAAAGGATTTCCATTCAGCAGGAGTTTTCTGAGAGTCGTCATGGCACCTATCCAAAACACAAGCAAATAAAAAGTTGCAGGATGGAAAATAGAAACAAGTTTGAGATAAATGCTTATAAATTGAAGACTACCTAATCATGAGATAAACACGTTAACATCATGTGACTAGGGTTATAGAATTCTTTCCACTAGTCTAACTGAAGCTGTACTTCTGAAGCAATGAATCTTCCAACAAACTAAGCAATCGTGGCAGTATATCATCTTCAATCTTAGCAAGTTATGTCCTAAGAATGCAACTTGACACTTAACACTCAACAATCTAAAATAGCTATAATATTTCTGTCCTTATTATAGGTTTGTGGGTATATTAGTCCCTCATCTTGTATAGACTTCTTGGGCAAAGCCTCCATTGGTTAAATAGGTCATTCATAACCTAGAGCAATATACACAAGAAATGGATTTCCTCTCTACATGGCATCAGACCAAAAGAAGGTACTCGTGCCCTAAAATCCCGTCAAGTTCTGACCACCTTCTTCCACATCATCCACCGAGGAGCCTCTTCTTCCTCCGTTGCCAAGAATTCTTCTGCCCTTCCAATGTTGAGATGACCACTTTCCAAAGGAGAGCTTTCCATACCATCTTCTTCTTCCTCTGTCGCCGAGGATGCTCCTTTCCAGCCAACTTTAAGGTTGACTCTCCACTCTAACAAGCAATCGGTCGTCGACATCTTCCTTGCAGATTGCCTCAATCGCTTCCTCTCAAACCGCATCATCAAATCCGCCTCACGATGACACTGCAATCCCTTCCGGTCCAAAATCCGAGATGCTTTGAGCATGTCCACCTATTTCTATTCCAACAAGAGACACTACAAAATTCACTCACAGCCATTAAGAGAGACTTCACTGAGCGTTGTGATCAAGTGATGACATTATTGGATAAATACGCAGAGCAACTCGAAGCCTCCAAGGTGTGACGTCAAATGTCCAACACAAATCCGCCCACGAGCATGCTAACACTGGCAAAGACATTCACAATTCCATGTCCAGAACAAGCAAGGCACCGCAAAACTGATGTTACCGGTAGTCCCGACCCAACGGTACTACCACCGAAGAGCCATGTTGTTATTAAAAGTGGGCCACTCAAGCATATTGGCCCTCACTGCTCTCAACCAATGGGCCCCATTTCATCCACCCCTTCCATGACTTCAATAACTGAGCCGCCAAGCTCGCAACCACTAATTTCCAGTCACACCGCTCCCTCTTTGCACATGCAACGAGGAATTTGCAATAGTCGCCCCTACCACCCCATCTGGGCCAAGGGATTGTTTATATTTTGTAGCGATACCTTAACATTAGGGCTTTTTTTACAAAGAGCTCTTTTGGTGCGAAATAAAGGAAACATAAACAAAATATTAGCAAACGGATTCCCACACAAAGCTTGAGGGCAAGCTCGATTTAAAGGAGGGATGAGATGTTATGTCAGTATTA
This sequence comes from Dactylorhiza incarnata, assembly GCA_033032865.1. Classification (NCBI taxonomy): domain Eukaryota; kingdom Viridiplantae; phylum Streptophyta; class Magnoliopsida; order Asparagales; family Orchidaceae; genus Dactylorhiza; species Dactylorhiza incarnata. The sequence goes on along the minus strand of JAWHQI010000305.1, from coordinate 378,768 downwards.
TTAATATCAAGGTCAAATTAGTATTGTTCTGTGTGTCTGCACAATTTTGTTTGCAATTGTGTTTGAATCATGAGTTTAGTTGTTTAATTTGTGTGTGCAATTAATCTGCTTGTTTTGATTTCTTTGCAAATGTGCAAGAATGAGTTGTATGTATATGCCACTTAAAATTAGAATGAAGAGATGTAAGAAATTTCTCCTTTTTAGTTTTCTTAGTCAGGATTTAGTGTTCCCTATTGAGCTCCCACCTCGGATGTCGCGGTAAGACTTGTTACTCATTCTTCACACCTGGCTATTCTCTGATTAGGGAGCACAGACGCTCACAATAGATAATAACTCGTATCAGTCCATTTTATTAGAAAATAAAGTGATATTTAAGTATGATAGGTGTAATTATTTTGGATCTATTATATAAAATAATTGGATATAGATGAGGATATAATTTCTAGTGTGAAGGAGTGGTTAAAATGAAAAAATGTCTCAGTAGTGCTATACCATAAGAGGATATCAAAGTGTTTTAAAGGTAAATTTCATAAAACTAAAGTTAGTACAACAATGTTGTATGAATTTGAATGTTGGGCAGTAAGAAAAAGTTGTAGTTGAGAATGAAAAAAAAATGTTAAAATGTCTTTGCGGCAATACTAGGAAGGACAATTTAAGAAATGATTAGATTAAAGAAATATTGAAAGTGAAATCTATCAAAGCTAAGATAATAGAAAATAATATTATGTTCTTTTGACATGAATAACCAATGATAGAAAGTTTCAACTAAACAAGTCAAAAAGGATAAACTCAGAAGCATTGACAAAATGACCATGGAGCATGATAGTCATGTAACACCTGATTACACATTCAAATAATAAGGTGGCACGGGATACCTTTTTAGCTAACATTGAATTTCAAATCACATGCCCAAGCAAAACCTAATCCAACTATTTGTGGACGACTTTGTGAATCTCATTTTCCATTTGTTCATGTTGAGTCATGCATAAAGTTTTAAACCTTATCTATAAAACTCCTAGGTTTTAAACCTAGTCTATAAAACTTTTAGGTTTTAAACCTAATCTATAAACTTATTTTGAACAAGTTCTGCCCAAGTAACCTTAGATCTTCCCCTTCTTCCTAAATCTTCAGAACTAATTCTATCGACTTCTCTATTCCTTTTATTTGTTTGCATTTTCTACTCCTTGGGTTTCTCCAAATAAAAGTTACAAAGGAATTCAACTTTCCAGTAATTACAGTAAAATTGTTCACAAACCAAATAAGAAGAGAAATTACAATAGGTTTAGGCTAACCTTACCAATCTCAGGTGGCAAGCTGGAGAGTGAATTATTGGATAGATCTAGCATACATAGTTGTAATTTGCAGGCCCCCACAGGAAACTCTTTAAGCTGGTAGAAATAATCAATTACAAGCTAGTAAAGAGTTGAAGCAGCAGAGAAAATTTTTTTTTTTGTTAAAATAAAAAATATAATACTTTAAATGTAGTTCAAAGTGAGTATTCAAGCTCATAAAAGTAATTCAATGATTCATAAATCCAATTCAACAAAATAGGCATGTTCCATGAGATAACACCGAATTGGAGATTTGATAAAATAAACATAGGAATAGAAGAAAACTCAAATCAGCTGCACATTCCTTTGATAAATATAAGATGGGATGTGAAGCAATAGAAATAACAAATGAAAGTGTTGAAACTAATAGGAGAGAAAAGAAAAGGAGTTGATTTCATTCATCCACATAGGGCATAATATAGGTGAATACATAAACACCTAAAACTAGACACACGGTGTGGGACCAAACCCACGCACATAATAAAATACATAAAATAACAATGTTTCTCCAACACTCCCCCTCAAGTTGGGCGTGTAATGTTTGTCATGCCCAACTTGTCTAATATCTTGTCAAAGGAGCATTGACTCAAGCCCTTAGTAAGCACATCGCGAGCTGCTAGTTCGATGGAACAAAGGGAGTACATACAATCCCCTTAACTATGTTCTCCTTAATGAAGTGTCTGTCAATCTCCACGTGTTTAGTACGATCATGTTGTACCAGACTGTGGACAATACCGATAGCAGCTTTATTATCACAATAGATCTTGATTGGACCAACACATTCCATACACAGGTCCCTCATAATAATCTGAATCCACAACCCTTCACATATCCCCCGTGCCATTGCTCGGAACTCGGCCTCAGCACTGGATCTAGCGACCACGTGTTGCTTCTTGCTTCTCCAGGTCACCAAATTACCCCCAACAAGAGAGCAATATCATGAAGTAGATCTTTGGTCATCAATAGAACCTGCACAGTCCGCATCAGTATACACTTCTACTGTTAACGCCTCGTTGGGGGAGAACAGAATGCCCTTGCCAGGAGAGGATTTGAGATACCTCAAAACTCTGTATGCAGCCTCGAGGTGATGTGATCTTGGTGAGTGCATGTACTGGCTAAGGACACTCACTACATACGAGATGTCCTGACGGGTATGTGAGAGATAGATAAGTTTCCCCACTAGTCGTGGGAAACCTGGTATGTCATCCACCACTTCTGCACCATCTCTACCAAGATTGTGGTTGGCAATTGGGGTGCCAGCGGGTCTGCATCCAATCATTCTAGTAGTCTCAAGTAAATATAGGATGTGCTTTCTCAGCGATATAAAGATCCTATGTCTGGATCTGGCCACCTCTATGCCAAGAAAGTGCTTGAGAGGTCCAAGGTCCTTCACTTCAAATTCATTAGTCAACCTAGACTTTAGGTGTTCAATCTTCCTCTGTGTCATCGCCAGTTGTCACTATATCATCTACATAAACAATAAGTGCAGCCAACTTTCCATTCCTGTGTTTCACAAACAAGGTGTGATCGACATTGCTCTGTTTGTATTCGAAAGACATCATTGCCCAGTGAAATCTCTCAAACCAAGCACGTGGAGATTGCTTCAAGCCATACAGGGCTTTCTTTAACTTGTAAACTTTTCCAACTGACCCTTTTGGAGGAACACCAGGAGGAAGGACATGTAGGCTTCTTCCTCAAGATCACCGTGAAGAAATGCGTTCTTCACATCCAACTGACTGAGACTCCATCTTTTACACGCTGCACATGAAAGAAAAATCCGGATTGAATTCATTTTAGCAACCGGAGCAAATGTCTCTTGATAATCAATACCGGCAGCTTGCGTATATCCTCTAGCAACCAGCCTGGCTTTGTATCGTTCAACAAGGCCTTGGGAGTTTTGCTTCATGGAGAAGACTCACTTACATCCCACTGCAGTTTTACCTTTAGGCAGATGGGCAAGATCCCAAGTATGATTCTTGTCAAGGGCCACCATTTCCTCCAACATGGCGGTTGCCTTCCATTCACTATGCTCAAGAGCTTCCTGCCAAGAACGAGGAATAGATGTGGAAGACAAGGAGGTGACAAATGCTCTATGTGACGGAGACAAAGAGTCATAGGTCACAAAGTGAGAAAGAGGATGCAGGGTAGAATTACCTCTATCAGTACCTGAAGATGGATCAAGTGGTAACCCAAGTAGAGTGGGCAAGACCTATGTGTTCGTGTCCCTTTTACGACGAGTGTAAACCTGCAATAGAGGAGGCAGCACTTGGTTCACAGGGATAGGGGGGCAGCCGGATCACTAGGGACAGGAGGTAATGACGGAGAAAGAGGCAAAGGAACAGCCGGATCACTAGGGACGGGAGGTAATGGCAGAGAAATAGGCAAAGGAACAGAAGGAGGGGAACTCACTTCCGTAGTACTTGTCTCCCCCCTGAAGAAAGGTCCCATAATAGGCTTCAGATTCCCGGAAGGTGACATCCATCGTAACAAATGTCCGCTTAGTTATGGGATGGAAGCACTTATAGCCTTTCTGCGTAGGAGAGTATCCAATGAAGACACACTTCAGCGCACGGGGATCGAGTTTGGTCTTGGGATGGATGTGCACAAAACACACGCATCCAAAGATGCGAGGCGAGAAAGACGAGGGTCGAACACCCAGAGTGGTCGATGGGAATGGAATCCAAGGACACGAGTAGGGAGACGATTGATGAGATAGGCAGCGGTGAGAACTGCATCACCCCAATAATATTTGGGGACGTTCATGCGGAGGAGACATCAGGCAACCTCAAGGAGGTGCCGGTTCTTGCGCTTAGGAACCCCATTCTGACCTGGTGTGTAAACACAAGAGGTTTGATGTATAATGCCGAGATCACTCAGATATTTTTCAAAGCGGGAGTCAATATACTCCGGACCATTGTCACTGCGCAAGATCTTAATGGTAGCACTGATACGCCCGAAATAGGTATACGTATTACACGCAAGTGCACGTGCCGGATCAAGTAATAATAAGTGAGTAAAGATTGTTTCCACGGAGAGGTGGTGGATTTAGTGCTTGCAAATACAAGTTGTGTTTTTTCTTTAAATCCAAGTTAAACAAAACGGTGGTTTGTAGAGCATTCAAATTAGAAATGATAAAAACTACTAATTAAAATAAACTATGGGTAGTGGAGAAAATTACTTGGTTATTAGTTGAGAAAGATAATCTTGTACTGTGATTTCCTAAGCCTAGTGTGATGAATTTTTAAAGGTGACTTTATGAGATGAGTGGTGGAACGTCTTGCAACGATTTTAAGGTAGAAGATCCGTATCTCTCGATATCGGAAATCCCTAGCCTCTATTTCCCCCTTGGGAGAGACAAGTACCGCATAAAGATCGAAAATCAAAGTTACTAATACCAAGGGGAAATCTCTTTCTCCCTTCAAATACTATATCAGATCTATAACACACTTACGCAACTCCTCTCTCGAATTATGAAGCGTAGTAAAAAGACGAAACCATGGCCAAAAGTTTCAAATAATGATTATAGATTCAATAAAGACATTCATCAAACATTCATAAAGCAAGATTCAAGCGTTCATCATCACACAAAAGGCAAAGTAATTTCACAATACAAGATTAAACGGAATTAGTTCATGGCGGCGGAGAGAACACACAAAATAGTTGAGTAGATCTTACAAAACATGATGGGAGTATCGACTAAGAGAAGGAGGATGATTCCGCTGAAGTTCCTCCTTCGATCGGCCCGGTGAAATCGATGCCGCCCTCTTGTCGCCTTCTCCAAGTAAAGTCTCCAAATGGCAATGGTGTATGGAAATTAGGGAAGAAGATGAAGAGGAATAGAAATTAATCTCTATTAATCCTCAACACTCTCTTTCCATAACTGCCCTTAATTTCGAAAATCCTCTCTCTAAAAACGTACAAGTTCTGCCCAAGAGACACCTCCTTTCAGGTTTGCAAATGGCGGTTAATTTGACTTTAAAATTCTGAAATTCGTCCAGAACAGGTTGCAACCTGTTTCAGGATCCTGCAACTCTTTTCCCAGGACAACATTTTTGAATAAAATCCTTCATCCAAATTGTTCCTTTTGACTTTTCTTGCAACAATACCTAGGAAAAAGACCGAATTAGTCATAAATAAAATAAATATACATTTATTTCATATTATAACTTCAATTAAACTAATTTTCCCCATAAACATCAAGCAAATGGTCTAAAATAAAGGCTAATAACTTCTTTTTGAGAAGTTATCACACCTCCACACTTGAACCTTTGCTAGTCCCTAGCAAAGACAATTTCAATCATCAAATTGAGTGAGGCGATATACATCAAAAGTTAAAATTGTCTAAGATCCTTTTCCTCAAGAAAGACTAAACGAAACCTAGTCAAGAGTACTGATAAGACCACTTTAGGGTATGTCAATCATTAAAGGTTCAACACATTCAAGAATTCACTAGCTTGATGGAAGGAAAATCTCAATTAAAATTTCTTGTGTGGTGTGTGCAATTCTTTAAAATAATTTTCTTCCCTCCACTTCCCATCGAACTTCCTATAATGGTTAAGAAAGGATTAGCATAAGCCGATTCTTCGACTTAACCTCCGCAAGATTTAGTAGTTAGGTATGAAAAGACGTCATTAAGTTTGGTGATGAGAATGACGTTGGTTTGGTTAGAGTATGTATGGATGGTGGAATGTGTCTCCCTAGATGAAAAAATTTTAGCATCTCTCCAAACTATGAGGTAAATTTGGGTCCGTAGTTGGAATCATTCTAAGTAGGTGTACACACACTTAGGTCACATATCACTACGACTCTTTTCTCCTTTTTTATTTGATAATCATAATTGGGATCATTCCAGGTATGAATGCAAATACCTAGGCCACATATCACTATGACACATACATTTTTCTTTTTCTTTTTGCTAGAGTCCATAGTTGGGAACATTCTAAGTAGGTGTACACACACTTAGGCCACATATCACTACGACTCTCACATTTTTTTTTAACAACCAATCATAATTGAAGAGCATACTAAGAATTACCAAATAGAAGCCTAGGGAATTTACGCATAGAAATTCGAAGCTCAAAGTACTAATCATAATAACTATTTATCTCAACGCTTTGATTTACATCTCCAACTCGGTTATCGCTCACCCTTTCATTATTATTATTAGAAATCCATCCGGGTCTAGTTTTAGGAAGAAAACTATTTTAAAGAGTAACGTGGAAATAAAAAGAAATATTTAAAAGAGGTTTAACCCATCTTGTTACTTCAAATCGAAATGGTATGAACCCTTAGTATTGACTATCCACATAAATTATATGCATCATGTACTCTAGAATAGATTCTCAAAAGAACTAGGATCGTTAGTTAATATTAGAAAACTCCATCCTCACCCAATTGGTAGGGGTTACACTACCCCCACCTCCACCCTTTTGCCCTTTGCTAGTCCCTAACAAAGCGACCTTACTACGCGTGAAAATAGAATTTGAGAACGTGAACAAAAATGGAATGCGGAAAAGTTGAAATTTAAATACTCCCCTGAAATCCGAGTGTTAAAGATATGCCCAACACGGTTCATTGATGTCTTCGTTGAACGTCGTTCATAAATGCTGCGTTATGTAATCTCCCCAAATATGACAACCTGCAAACTTATATCTTGTACTAGAAAGAAAATAGTTTAAATGCAGGTTATAGTGGCACCATGTCATAAGCCCCAAAACCAATCAATGAAACAACATCCAACATTAAAAATGCAAGCATTGAAAAGCGTACTATATCAAATATAGCTGCACAATATCGAGAATAAAACATATTCGATCATCCTGCTTAAGGATAGGTCATTATAGTACTTTAGTACCAAAACAGCACATTATCTACTCAAAAGAGTATTTAACATGTTCAAGCTCAATTTAAAAAAAAAATTTATCATCAAGCATTATAAACCAGCATTATAAACAAGCAGCAAAATAATCAAGCAGGACATTATAATCAAGCATGACATTATTATCATCGAGCAGAGCATTATAAACCAGCAGCTTTATCAAACAATGTGAATAATCGCTTTATCTTCCGTCATTAAAATAGTGGAGCAGTAAAATATTCGGAGAAAATGAAATGCGAGCATAGAGTTCTAATCAAAAAGTCAAAGATAGTAAAATGTGAGCATCAGGACATGTCAAACACCTACACATCTAGCCATTAATCTAAAGACCATGTTCTCATTCAAAAGTAGGATTAAACAAAAGTAGACGAAATATAAAACTACTAGTCTTAATCAGCTTCCTCCTCGTCATCGTCATCGGCTTCCTCCTCATCGTCGTCATCTGCCTCTTCCTCCTCATCAACAGCTGCCTCTTCCTCATCTTCAAATTCGGCCTGATATGGATCGACCGTGGTGGGATCAGCACGAGTCCTATTGCTGTGAAGAAGGTAGCCTTCTGCATCGAATTGGTATTGCAGTCGATGGTAAGGGGCCGTAATTGGGATCTTCAACGCACGCATGATTTTTTCCTGATTCTGGCGGAGGTCGTCGAGTTTTGAGTTAAAATATACGTGCTGGCACCTGAGATATGTTTTTGTATACTCCGCATTTTCCATAGCCAAGCCACGTTCACCCTTAAATTTTGATCGACCGATAATGATTTTGATGGGATCACATGAGAAGTCTTTCGGAAATTGTTCGGACGAACCGTCCCTCTCCATCTCACTTGATTTTTGCTTTCGTCCTCCTGATCCTGCAGCCACCTTGACATTTACTTCCACTACCGTTTTGGTTATATGGTGCCCAACCTGAGTTACAAGGTCGCCCGTTTCAGTTCCAACTTTGGCTAAACGGCACAACTCGGTGATCAGCGTAGGAAACCATAACGGCCGCACCTTGTCTTCCTTTACTCTTAATGCCAGCTGTTCAGCAATAATCATCCCAATGTTGAGCTTTATACCTTTGAAAATACAGTAAATTAACGTGAGACGATCAAGGGAGATGTTGTTCATATGGCGCGTTGGGAGGATGCTGGCGTTGATGAACAGAAGCCACACCTTTGCTTTTCCCTCGACAAGCTTGTAGACTTGACTGCTTTGCAAGATTTACGCGCCCATTCTGGCTCCGAGAAACAACAGATAACCTTGGCGATGTCCGCTGGGGAAACTGTGGCTTGGACTCCCATCAAACTGCCCTCCAAATTGTTGTCAAACTCGAATAAAGAGTTTATAGTAGCAGCAGAAAAATTGACCCTTTTCCCTCGCACAATCACTGCGTTCCCTTCCTGGAATCTCGCATTCGCGTAAAACTCATGTACCCAAGGGAGGATGGCCTCCGTACGCGGATGGCAGAAGGTTTCCCAGTGTAGGGCTCTGATATGCTCGACGTAAGCACGACTCCAGTCGCGCACCTCCATCGTGAACCCTCGTTCGTAGATGAGAGAGTATGACTTCAGAGCTTCATAACGATGCCACGCATCCTCCGACAGGAACTTGACATTTTTCTTGCTCGCAACCTCCTTCCCCTTTCTATTACGTTTCGAAGCCATGGAGGAGATTCGGAGATTGGAAGCTATTACCTGGAACTATAGGTCGGTTCGTCGCGGTCGAGGATGGACGATCTCTATGGAGCGTCGCGCCGTGAGGAAAGCTCCAATCGTCGGTGTCGCCGCTGTCGCCGGTGTCGCTCGCCGGGAGTTTGCCCGCTGCGCACTCGCCACGAGGTCGCCTGTGCCCTAAGCCGCGATGGAAGGAGAAGAGGGGAATATCGGGGGACTGAAATTTTGGGAAGGGTTTAATTCGAGTTGAAGGGTTTCACTCGCTGAACCGGCCGGTTTGCCTGAACTAGATCGGCGTTAGGGAGATTTTTTCTAAGGAGCAATTCGGCAGAAATAAAAAGGCTGCAACCTGAATTTTTGAGGTTACAACATAGACAGATTTAACCCAATAATGCGCCGGTTCAACTGAACCGGTCCTGATCCGAATACTAGCTCTTCCCTTAAGGTTTTGGCAGAAAAATAAAGGTTGCAACCTGAATTTTTTAGGTTGCAACACTCGAAATTTTACTCTTAAGAACTCTCCCCCCCCCCCCCCCCCCCCCTCCTCCAGATAAAGTTTTTTTTTTTACTGAATATTAAATTTACAATTACTTAGATGACATTATTAATTATATAAATAAACGTATTACCGATGGGTTGCCTCCCACCAAGCGCCTAATTTTCCGTCCCGGCAGGACGGAATTCTACTAAATAAGTGTCACCTTTGACACCACCCGGATCTTCGTTCACACTCAAGTACAGCTTCAGTCTTTCTCCGTTGACCTTAAACTCAGTTCCATCATTTTCATTCCGAATAGTCACTGCTCCATAAGGATGCGCCTCTTTGGCCGTGAACGGGCCCGACCAACGCGATTTGAGCTTTCCGGGGAATAATCTTAAACGAGAATTAAACAACAAAACCAATTGTCCCGGTTCGAAATGCTTTTCCTTTAGACGTCGATCATGCCACCTCTTTGTTCTCTCCTTATATATCTTAGAATTTTCATAAGCTTGCATTCTTATTTCCTCCAGTTCATTCAATTGAAGGAGCCTCTTCTCGCCCGCGTCCCTGAAATCATAATTAATCTTCTTTATTGCCCAGAAGGCACGGTGCTCCAGTTCTAAGGGTAAATGACATGATTTCCCATAAATTAGCCTATATGGGATTAGGCCGATTGGTGTTTTGAATGCAGTGCGGTATGCCCACAATGCGTCATTCAGCTTTTGAGACCAATCTCTGCGGTTGACACTCACCGTTTTTTCTAAAATTGTCTTAATTTCTCGATTTGATACTTCCGCTAGGCCATTTGTTTGAGGGTGGTAAGCTAACGCAACCTTATGCGCCACCCCATATTTTCTTAGCAAAGAGGCGAACTGGGAATTGCAGAAGTGACTTCCTCCATCGCTAATAACTGCTCTTGGTACTCCAAATCTATTGAATATATAATTTTTAAGAAAATTTAAGACTACCTTGGCATCATTTTTGGATGTTGCGATCGCTTCTACCCATTTAGATACGTAATCGACGGCCAACAGAATATAAACATTTCCGTTTGAGTTTATGAAGGGACCCATGAAATCTATGCCCCACACATCAAATAATTCGACCTCTAACATTATATTCATGGGCATTGCATCATTCTTTTGTAAATTCCCCACTCGTTGACACGTATCGCATTGTTTAACAAAGAAGTTTGCGTCTCGGAATAAATTAGGCCAAAAGAATCCAGCCTCTAACACCTTCATGGCCGTCCTGGTGCCCATGAAATGACCTTCATACGGTGAATTACGACATTTCTCCAAGATCACTCTCATTTCCCCCTCGGGGACGCAACGTCTCAAAATTCCATCGGCTCCAAGCTTAAACAAATAAGGATCGTCCCAAAGATATGAACGCACCTGATGTAAGAATCTTTTTCGTTGCGAATATGTAAACTCAGAAGGCATGATGTTACTAACTAGGTAATTTACAAAATCAGCGTACCAAGGCACATCACTCTCAGATATAGAAAGAAGACACTCATCGGGAAATCTTTCATCCACTTCAGACTTTAGCGACGGTTGTGTACTTTCAATCCTAGATAAGTGATCCGCCACTGGGTTGTCCGTTCCTTTCCTATCCTTAATCTCTACATCAAACTCTTGCAGAAGAAGTACCCAACGAATCAACCGTGGCTTAGCGTCTCTCTTATCCATGAGATAACGGATCGCAGCGTGGTCGGTGTGCACTACAACTTTTGTACATAGGAGATATGATCGAAACTTTTCAAATGCGAAAACCACCGCCAATAGTTCCTTCTCGGTGGTCGTGTAGTTGACTTGGGCATCGATAAGGGTCTTACTAGCATAAGCAATCGTGTGGAATATCTTACCCCGCACTTGTCCCAAAACAACTCCTACCGCGTAATCACTCGCGTCACACATCAGGAAAAATGGCTCTTCCCAATCAGGTGTCACTACAATCGGTGCGGTGGTTAAACGATATTTTAATTCATCGAATGCCTTCAAACAATCATCATTAAAATAAAATTTTACGTCTTTTTCTAGAAGTCCACTCAAAGGTTTAGCTATTCTAGCGAAGTCTTTGATGAATCTTCGATAGAAACCCGCATGTCCTAGGAAACTTCGCAGCATTTTCACATTCGTGGGTGGAGGTAATTTTTCAATCACGTCTAACTTTGTTTTGTCCACCCCTAGCCCATTCCTAGAAACATGATGTCCCAACACTATGCCTTCTCGAACCATGAAATGACACTTCTCCCAATTCAAAACTAGGTTCGTCTCTACACAACGTGTAAGTACCTTCCCCAGACACCCTAGACATTCGTCAAATGATTTACCAAAGATAGAGAAATCATCCATAAAGATCTCAATACCCTGGTCCATAATATCAGAGAAAATGGCAATCATGCAACGCTGGAAAGTAGCCGGTGCGTTACATAGACCAAAGAGCATTCTCCTAAATGCAAAAGTCCCAAATGGACAGGTGAATGTAGTCTTTTCTTGATCAGCGGGGTCGACGGTGATTTGGTTGTACCCTGAATACCCGTCAAGAAAACAGAAAAAATCATTCCCCGCCAATTTATCTAGGACTTGATCGAGGAAGGGAAGAGGGAAATGATCTTTTCGGGTGGCTTTGTTTAACTTCCTATAGTCTATGCAAATTCTCCACCCCGTGATCGTCCTAGTAGAGACCAACTCATCATTCTCATTCTTTATAACTGTCATCCCTCCCTTCTTGGGTACACAATGCACAGGTGATACCCATGAGCTATCCGAGATGGGGTATACAATACCCGCATCTAGCCACTTAATAATCTCCTTCTTAACCACTTCCTTCATTGGCGGACTTAAGCGACGTTGAGGCTCTATCGACCCCTTAAATGATTCTTCCAAAAGAATCTTGTGCATACACAATGTGTTAGGGCACAACTACTAGAGAGATTGAGAGAGAAAGAGATCTAGAGGAAGAGAGGGGAAATTAGGTCTAAAGAGGGAGAAAACTAACCGTGAATAATCCTTGCATAACCCCAAAAGGGGGGCTGCCCGGGTATATAAATACCCTGGCAAGGAGGGGGCCGGCCGGCCCCTCCAAAGAGGGCTGAACCCGCCTGGTTCAGCCCTCGGCCGGCCGGTTCACTGCATGGGGGCTGAACCGGAAGGTTCAGCCCCGTTGTTTGGCGCGCCTTTGCTCCTCCGTACGTAATGATGCCCCGTGAAACGTAGCGGGGGCGTAACATTCCCCTCCCCATCAAGAACCAACTTGTCCTCAAGGTGGTAGTCGGGGTAGAGCTCCTTGAAGTCGAAGAAGTACACCCAAGAATTATGTGCCGGAGTCAGGTTCTTCCATTTGACCAAGAGCTCGGGCCGGTATTCCGCGCCCCGTTTCTTCCACTTGAGCATCAAAATATCTTCAGGAAGTGGCCGCAGCTCACCTGCCGAAGTGACCTCAGGTAACAAAGTGCTCGGCTGGACGTGCGACCCTATCTTCCGCTTGAGCAAAGAGACATGGAATGTAGGATGGATGCGCGAACCCTCCGGTAATGCCAGGGTATAAGCCACCGGTCCCACCCTGCTGACAATCTGAAAGGGACCGTAGTAGCGGGGGGACAGTTTCTGGTTGCCACGACGAGCAACGGACAACTGCCGGTACGGCTGGAGCTTGAGGAACACCTCGTCACCAACAGCGAACTCCCGCTCAGTGCGGTGCTTGTCCGCCTGGGCCTTCATGCGATCCTGGGCTAGACGGAGATTCTCCCGAAGTGTGACCAACATGCGATCACGATCCAGCAGAGCGCGATCCACCGCCGGAAGAGCGGTGCTCCCGGGCTCATAGCTGCCCAAAGTAGGAGGAGGCCGGCCATACACCACCTCAAATGGTGTCATCCTGCTGGCGGAGTGGTAGGCCGTGTTGTAACAGTATTCGGCCCAATGTAACCAGTCCGGCCAGCTCCGCGGCTCATCCATCACAAAGCAACGCAAATAAGTCTCGATCCCACGATTAAGCACCTCCGTCTGACCATCCGACTGCGGGTGGTTAGCCGTGCTGAAATGTAAGCGGGTGCCCTGCAGCCGGAACAGCTCCTTCCAGAACCCACTGACGAAGGTAGGGTCCCGATCAGAGATAATGGCGCGGGGGAGGCCATGCAGGCGAACGATCTCTCTAGCAAAGAGGGCGGCCACAGACTCGCCGGTGTAGGGATGGCTGAGCGCCAGAAAATGGCCATATTTGGACAGCTTGTCCACCACCACAAGGATCACAGACTTCCCTTTAGACTTTGGCAGCCCATCAATGAAGTCCATGGACACCGTGTCCCAAATCTGCTGCGGAATCTCCAACGGTACAAGCAGCCCTGCCGGAGAAGAGGTCTCATATTTCTGCCGCTGGCAGATCTCACAGTGGCGAACGAACTGCTGAATGTCCCGGCGCATGGCTGTCCAAAACACGTTGGCTCGTGCCCTCTGAAGTGTCCGGAGCACCCCTGCATGCCCTCCTGTAGGCGAAGAATGGAACTCATGCATCAACACAGTCTTCCAAGCCGAATCGGCAGGCACGACCACCCGCCCCCGATAGTAAAGCCGACCATTACACAAGTGATAGCCAGCTGCGACGGTCTCTCCCCGCTGTAAAGCCTCCACCAACGGACGCAGCGTGTCTGATCGTCGGACCTCTTCCTGAATATCCTCCACTGAATCGACCAACGGCCCCGAAATATGAGCGATAGCAGCCTCCGGAAGACGAGAGAGGGCATCGGCGACAACATTCTCTTTGCCACGGCGATACACAATCTCGTAGTCGTAACCGAGAAGCTTAGTCACCCACTTCTGCTGTAGCGGTGAGGAGACCCGTTGGTCCAGGAAATGCTTCAAGCTCTGGTGATCCGTCCGGATCTTAAAGTGTCGACCCAAGAGATATGGCCGCCAAACAGCCACGGCGTGAATAATTGCCAACATCTCCTTCTCGTAGGCCGAGAGGCCCAAAGTACGAGGGGCCAAGGCCTTGCTGTAAAAGGCGATCGGCCGTCCTGCCTGCATCAAAACCGCCCCGATGCCGACACCTGAGGCATCCGTCTCCAGAACGAACTCCTGTGTGAAATCCGGTAAAGCCAAGACTGGCGTAGTGGTCATGGCCCGTTTGAGGGCCTGAAATGCCTCCTCCGCCTCCTCATTCCAAGAAAAGGAGTCCTTCTGCAGTAGCTGTGTCAGTAGCCGAGCTATCTTGCCATAGTCCTGGACAAACCGCCGGTAATACCCCGTGAGCCCCAGAAAACCCCGCAAGGCGCGGACTGTAACCGGTCGCGGCCAAGACTGCATACTCTGAATCTTCCGTGGGTCGGCCTTGACGCCCTGACCGGAAACCAAGTGGCCCAAATACTCCACCTCCTCCTGACCGAAGGAGCACTTGGAACGGTTGGCATAAAGGTTGTGCTGACGTAGTCTGGCAAGGACCTGCTCCACGTGGCCCACGTGGTCCTCCCAGTTCGCGCTGTAGATGAGTATATCATCGAAGAAGATCAACACAAACACCCGCAGGAAATCTCTAAACATCTCGTTCATGTTGGCCTGGAAAGTAGAGGGCCCTCCGGTCAGCCCATTGGCCATAACCAAGAACTCATAGTGGCCGTCATGAGTCCGGAAAGCCGTCTTATGGATGTCCTCCTGTGCCATCAAGATCTGGTAATAGCCGGAGCGAAGATCCAGCTTGGTGAACCGCTGGGCCCCATGCAACTCGTCTAACAACTCTTCGATATGGGGAATCGGGAAGTTATCCTTGACCGTAACGCCATTCAAGGCACGATAGTCCACACAGAAACGCCAGGACCCGTCCTTTTTCTTGACCAGAATAATGGGAGCCGAGAAGGAGCTTGTACTTGGCCGAATGATGCCGGCCTCCAGCATCTCGCGGACACTGCGCTCGATCTCCGCCTTCTGAACGTGTGGGTAGCGGTACGGACGAACATTCGTGGGCTCAGCACCCGCCTTGAGCGGAATGCGGTGATCACGGAACCTCGGCGGAGGCAGAGTGCGTGGTTCCTGAAAAACATCAGCATAATCTGTCAGAAGTAACTGTAACTGAACCGGTACCTCTGAAGGCGTCGGCTCGCCGGTCGGGACCTCCCGCAGGACGGCCATCATCTGACCACCCCCGCTCAACCGCTGCATGCTGCGAAGAGAAACCTCCTTAATAGGAGAGGACATGAGACCCTGCAAGCAAAACTGCCTGTCGCCATGCACAAACTCCATCGTCATGTGCTCCCAGTCGAAAGTCACCCGCTGCAACTGGCGCAGCCACTGAACTCCCAGCACCATGTCTGAGCCCCGAATAGGCAACAGGTAGACGTCAGTCCGTCCCACATAGCCGTGTAGCCGCAGCTCCACGCCCTTCAGTACCCCTTCGCATCGAAGCTTGCTGCCATCCGCCACCATAACATGAAAGGCAGCCCCCTTGTCAACCACGTGCCCAACTCGCCGTGCCACGTCGGGATGTATGAAGTTGTGGGTGCTCCCACTGTCCACCAGAATAGTAACCTTCTCTTGGGCGATCCGGCCCGCCAGCCGCATAGTAAGCGGGGGAGCGCAACCCTCAAGAGCATGAAGAAAAACCCCGAACTCCGTCTCGTCCAAGTCCACCTCCAACTCCTCATCTGGAGCCGGCTCGTCGTCCACATCCTGATGCAACATGAAGACCTGTATCTTCTGACATTTATGGTCAGGTACAAACTTCTCGTCGCAATTAAAGCACAGCCCCTTCTCCTTCCGAGCGGCCAACTCACTCCACGATAACTGGGTCACCGTCGGTTTGCTACCCGTTGGCTGCTCCCGTCGTGCTGCTGTGGTAGGGGCCGCAGGCGGTCTACTCGTGATGCGTGCTCGCTGCCTGTTGAACCGCTCCTCCTGAATGCGCGCCAAAGTAATGGCGTGGTTCAATGACCGAGGCATGAGTGCCTGTACCTCGTCACGAATGTGCTCCTTGAGGCCAGATATGAAACAGCTGTAGAGTGTCCGCTCCGGCCACTGAACCCGATTTGCCAACTTTTCAAACTCAGTGCGATACTCCAGCACCGAGCCTTTCTGACGAAGCTTCTGAAGGAGGGCCTCAAAGTTCTCATACTCTAATGGCCCAAATCTGGCCGTAAATCCATCCACAAATTCGCCCCATGGAACGTACTCCCGTCCCCGTAGGAACCACTGCGTCCACTGGAAAGCGTCCTCCTTCAAGTGGAAGGACGCTAGCCGCACCCACTGACCTTCTGGCACCTCCTGGTACTGGAAGAAAAGTTCAGCCTTTTGAACCCATTCCAATGCGTCGCCTCCTTCGAACTCCGGAAAGTACATGCGAGATAATCCGGGAGTCAAGCGTTGTACCCCATAACCTTATTCCCGTCTGGCAGGCTCATCCTGCTCGAATCCGACGTAGCCTTGATGCGGAATGTTACCCCAAGGAGGAGGTTGCTGCTGTCCGGCCCACGCTTGGCCAAATCCGGCCATGCCCGGCGGCCCAAACCCACGGGGAGGAGGAAGAAGCCCCCCCCTTTGGTATCCCGCTGGATCGGGAGGTCGCCGGAGCCCAGCCGGCTCCTCCCAGCCTCGACGAAGCCCTACCGGCTCCGCCCAGCCCTGCCGGCCCTGTCCCCGGGCCGTTCCGGGGTCGGCGAACCCCGCCGCTGCTACTCCAGGCGGGATCGGCCCTGCTGTACCCCCAAAAACCGCTGCCGAGCCACCCCCTGCCACGCCATAGGCCGACGAGCTCCCCTGCCAGCCCGTGCAAGGCGGAAACCCCCCGCCCCTTGCGCGATCGTCGTCCATTAGTCGCACGGGATCAGCCCCTTGCGCGATCGTCGTCCATTAGTCGCACGGGATCAGCCCCTTGCGCGATCGTCGCACGCCGCCGATCGTCTTCCGCGACTCGTGCGTCCGCAGCGCCCATATTGGCGCCCGATCCGGCCGAATCCTCACTCACCAATGCCTTCCCTTTCAGCAAGGCCTTCAATTCCTCCATCCGGGCGTCCATCCGTCCTTCCATGGCCGCCATAGAGTCGGTAAGGCCAACCACGTTCTCCTCTAGGGCTTCAATCCTTGAGGACTCTTCTTGATTGCGAGTGGTCACCATGTCGGAGAGATGAACTCCTCTGATACCAAATGTTAGGGCACAACTACTAGAGAGATTGAGAGAGAAAGAGATCTAGAGGAAGAGAAGGGAAATTAGGTCTAAAGAGGGAGAAAACTAACCGTGAATAATCCTTGCATAACCCCAAAAGGGGGGCTGCCCGGGTATATAAATACCCGGGCAAGGAGGGGGCCGGCCGGCCCCTCCAAAGAGGGCTGAACCCGCCTGGTTCAGCCCTCGGCCGGCCGGTTCACTGCATGGGGGCTGAACCGGAAGGTTCAGCCCCGTCGTTTGGCGCGCCTTTGCTCCTCCGTACGTAAAGACGCCCCGTGAAACATAGCGGGGGCGTAACACAATGAGGGGCTTATTCCTCGGATATCAGCGATAGTCCAACCTATGGCCGTTTTAAATTGCTTAAGTAATTCTATTAATCTTTCGCGTTGATCAGGTAATAAATTAGAATTGATGATAACCGGCAATGTGTCGTCATCCCCTAAATATGCATAAGTAAGATGATCGGGTAGAGGTTTTAACTCAAGCGATGGTGGTTCAACAATGGAAGGTTTAACCGACAGGGATTTACCGGGCATCTCTAATGGTTCCGGCTTACGGAACCACACAATTTGCTTCTCGAATGCTTGTAAGCATTCTTGAATCACTTCTTCCTCCTCGGATTGTTCATCCTCCGTTAATAAACAATTCAACAAATCATCTTGTTCGTCGGAAAATGAACTTGGCATATAATCGCATATAGATACTTGATTGACCGCCTCCATATTGTCTTCCTCTCGATGGGTAAATTTTAACGCTTTGAGTACATTAAATGTGATTTGTTCATCATTTACTCGCATCGTTAACTCTCCCTTCTGCACATCAATCAAAGTCCTTCCCATCGCTAAGAATGGTCTCCCTACTATAATTCGAACTTCTCTATCCTCTTCCATGTCCAGAACGACAAAGTCCGCAGGAAATATGAACTTATCCACCTTTACTAACACGTCTTCAACTATCCCTTTTGGGTATGCTAGGGTCTGATCGGCCAATTGCAATGTTATGGATGTTTTGGAAATCTCACCCAAACCTAACTTCCTAAATATTGACAATGGCATTAGATTGATGCTCGCCCCTAAATCGCATAACGTTTTGCCTTCAAATTTGTATCCTATGGAACACGGTATCGTAAAGCTCCCGGGATCTTTTAACTTTGGTGGGAGCCTTTTTTGAAGAATAGCACTACACTCCTGAGTGAGTGCTACCGTCTCATTCATTCCAAATTTTCTCTTTTTGGAGAGGATATCTTTCATAAATTTTACGTAGCTAGGCATTTGCTCTAAAGCCTCGGCAAATGGGATGTTGATTTGTAATTTCTTAAATATCTCCACAAACTTTTGGAATTGTTGGTCGAGTTTACTTTTTCTTAACCGTTGTGGAAACGGTGGTGGTGGATATATTATTGTGTCTTCTTTTTTCTTCTTAAATTCAGCGCTTGGTTCTTTCTTCCTCTCTCCTAACACCTCCACTTCTCCTTCCTTGCTGTTATCCTCTTGTATTGCCCCATCATTGGGGATACAAGGGGTTAATTTCTCTAGCTCTCTTTCATTATTACCCTTAACTTGTTCTTTTATCGGCTCACCGCCCAACTCCTTACCACTTCGTAGAGTGACTGCCTTACATTGTTGATTATCTCCTTTCGGATTTGGTGTGGTATCCGTTGGGAGTGACCCTTGAGGTCTAAGGTTCAATGCATTAGCGATTTGCCCCAATTGGGACTCAATTACACGAAGTGACCCTTCTAAACTAGTTATGCGTGTATCGTTCTTTTGCATTGATTCGATAAGGATCTCATCGGTTAACTTTCTAGGAGGTCCTTGTTGATTATAATTAACGTTTTGAGTTGGACGTGGGTTTGAATTGAAACCGGGCGGGTGTGCCGCACCGGCGTTGTTCTTCCATGAAAAGTTAGGGTGGTTACGCAACTCAGGATTATAATAATTTGGAATTAAATTATTATTATTATTATATCTAGGTTGTCCTCCTATATAATTAATTTCTTCATTATAGCTAGGAATGGAGTGATCGACAATTTGTTCTATATTGAATGATGGATTCATAGTAGGAGCCGCCATTATGCTATTCACCCGTGGGTTCATTTGATTATGATTTAATGTCAGCGCGTCTAACCTCTTGTTCATAGTGTTAAATTGGGCTGTGATTTGTGCCGCGAACGAGGTTAGTTGATCTACTTGGTGAAGACCACCTACCGAAGAAGGAGGAACCTGTCGATCAAACGATTGATAATTGTTTGACGATAGATCTTCAAGGATAGCATATGCATCCTCGGGATACTTGTTCATGAGGGATCCTCCTGCAGCTCCATCTACTTGGATCATTGTAGAAGTCTGGAGGCCATTATAAAAAGTCCATACTTGTTGGTGCATCAATAAACCGTGATGCGGACATTTCCGTAGAAGTTCCTTGAACCTCTCCCAAGCGTCGTACAATGTCTCCCCATTCCCTTGCGTGAACGTACTAATATCACGCATCAGTTTGGCCGTTTTAGCAGGTGGGAAGTACTTAGCTAAGAAAAAATCAACCACTTGCTGCCAAGTGGTGAGACCATTTTGGGAGTCAAGCCATTCCTTCGCTCTGCCCGACAGAGAGAATGGAAATAAGCGAAGTCTAATCGTTTCAGCCGACGCGCCATTTATCTTAAAGGTGTCACACACATCTCTGAACGTTCGTAAATGAGAGTTTGGGTCCTCATGATTTAGTCCACTAAATTGTTTTGTTGCACTAAGTTCATTGCCATAGAGTCAATTTTGAAATTATTCGCTTCAATGGCAGGCTTAATGATACTATAGTGTAGACCTCCTCTAAAAGGCATCTTGTACTCTCTACAAGTTCTCCTAATCTCAGCAGGTTGCCCATTATGTTCTACCTAACCCTCTTGTCCTAAACCATCCTGATCGTTTTCATTATGAGCGTTTTCATTATTTGGATTCATGGTTGTAAAATTATTACGTTCTAATCGAATCGCTCTTCTATTCTGTCTACACGTTCGTTCGATCTCTAGGTTCAACGGCAAAAGTTCTGGTGTTCAATGTCTGGACATACACTAAGCAAGACAGCAAAATAACAAAATGACAGTAAATAAACAATACAATCAATCAACACAGTAGGAATGATAGTAGCAATGATAAATAAAAGAAAATAAAACTTGAGCTTTAATTACTAAAGCTTCACTAATATTGCAAGAAATAAACGCTAAATATGTCGCACCTCCCCGGCAACGGCGCCAAAAACTTGATACGTCCGAAATAGGTATACGTATTACACGCAAGTGCACGTGCCGGATCAAGTAATAATAAGTGAGTAAAGATCGTTTCCACGGAGAGGTGGTGGATTTAGTGCTTGCAAATACAAGTTGTGCTTTTTCTTTAAATCCAAGTTAAACAAAACGGTGGTTTGTAGAGCATCCAAATTAGGAATGATAAAAACTACTAATTAAAATAAACTATGGGTAGTGGAGAAAATTACTTGGTTATTAGTTGAGAAAGATAATCTTGTACTGTGATTTCCTAAGCCTAGTGTGATGAATTTTTAAAGGTGACATTATGAGATGAATGGTGGAATGTCTTGCAACGATTTTAAGGTAGAAGATCCGTATCTCTCGATATCGGAAATCCCTAGCCTCTATTTTCCCCTTGGGAGAGACAAGTACCGCATAAAGATCGAAAATCAAAGTTACTAATACCAAGGGGAAATCTCTTTCTCCCTTCAAATACTATATCGGATCTATAACACGCTTACGCAACTCCTCTCTCGAATTATGAAGCGTAGTAAAAAGACGAAACCATGACCAAAAGTTTCAAATAATGATTATAGATTCAATAAAGACATTCATCAAACATTCATAAAGCAAGATTCAAGCGTTCATCATCACACAAAAGGCAAAGTAATTTCACAATACAAGATTAAACGGAATTAGTTCATGGCGGCGGAGAGAACACACAAAATAGTTGAGTAGATCTTACAAAACATGATGGGAGTATCGACTAAGAGAAGGAGGAGGATTCCGTTGAAGTTCCTCCTTCGATCGGCCCGGTGAAATCGCTGCTGCCCTCTTGTCACCTTCTCCAAGTAAAGTCTCCAATGGCAATGGTGTATGGAAATTAGGGAAGAAGATGAAGAGGAATAGAAATTAATCTCTATTAATCCTCAACACTCTCTCTCCATAACTGCCCTTAATTTCGAAAATCCTCTCTCTAAAAACGTACAAGTTCTGCCCAAGAGACACCTCCTTTCAGGTTTGCAAATGGCGGTTAATTTGACTTTAAAATTCTGAAATTCGTCCAGAACAGGTTGCAACCTGTTTCAGGATCCTGCAACTCTTTTCCCAGGACAGCATTTTTGAATAAAATCCTTCATCCAAATTGTTCCTTTTGACTTTTCTTGCAACAATACCTAGGAAAAAGATCGAATTAGTCATAAATAAAATAAATATACATTTATTTCATATTATAACTTCAATTAAACTAATTTTCCCCATAAACATCAAGCAAATGGTCTAAAATAAAGGCTAATAACTTCTTTTTGAGAAGTTATCAAGCACCAAACTTAGTGGTGACCATGTTGTGGAAGCGTTGAAAAAGATAAAACACGTCACTTTTATGTTTCATCAAATATACCCAAGTACAGCAAGAGTAACAATCAATAAAAGAAACAAACCAGGAGCAACCAGAAATAGACGCAGTAGGACTGGGGCCCCAAACATCAGTATGAATAAGAGCAAACGGAACTGAGTTGCGTGGAGACATAAGAGGGAGAGAACTACGATGATGTTTAGCAAGTTAACATACATTACAATGAAAAACACTAAATAAAGTAGGAGAGATAGCAGGAAGCAGAAGCTTCATAGTAGAGATAGGGGGATGTCCAAGGCGACAATGCCAGGAATCCAAATCAGAAGCCCAATCAGCATGAAGAGCTTTTGGAGGCGGAGTGAGGCTGGAGGAAGAGGGGTCCAACATATAGAGACCGTTGCACAGCCTACCAGAGCCAATCACCGTCCCCGTCTCCAGGTCCTGAAAAACACAAAAGGTGGGAAAAAAGTCACTAAGCAGCCCATAGAATTAGTCAAATGACTAATAGACAGAAGATTTCGAGTGAAAGCAGGAACATGAAGAACAGAGGAGAGCGTCAGAGAGGAGCATGAAATGGATCCTTTCCCAGCAATGGGAGATAAGGAGCCATCAGCAATGCTCACTTTATCTCTGTCGGACAGAGGAGTGTAGGACACAAAACCTGTGGCTGACCCAGTCATGTGGTCAGTGGCGCCGGAGTCAATGATCCACTGTGAGGACAGGTGGGTGGAGGCAGAATGAGCACCTGCGGATCCTTGATGGGCATAGGAAGAGGAACTGGTGAGCCCAGTAGGAGCTCCATGCATCAACTGGCGGAAGGCCAGAATTTCTTCAGCTGGCAGAGCGGGAGGTGTCGTGTTGGAATAAGGGAAAGGAACAGAGGCATCCTCCACGGCATCAGATAAGTGAGCAGATCGGGACATGATTGATCGATTCTGGGAGCGATCGGAGCCTCGGCCACCACGAGGAGCAAGACCACCCTTGGGAGAAGGAAAACCATGGAGCTTGAAGCAAGTATCTCTGGTATGGCGAGACTTCCCGCAATAATCACACATGAGGTGATCTTTCTCCATAGGTTTCGATCTGGTGTCACGAGCTGGACGAACTCCGAGGTGAGAGAGAGTGACAAGGCCAGAGCTCAAATTCCTGCTGAACGAGGATATATACTTCAGGTAAAAAAGGAAGAGGAGAGCGTCCCAGAATCTGAATGCTAACCGGGTCAAAATCCCGATGTAAGCCGTGAAGAAATTCGAAAATGCGATTCTGTTCTTCCCTTGCTCTCACCAGCACCTCATCTTCAGGAGACACGATGATCATAGAATCAAAGTGATCATACTCCTGATAGAGTTGGATGAACTCCGAGTAGTAGGCAGATGGTGGTCGATCGCCCTGACGCAAGAGGAATATTCGACGTCGAAGTTGGTAGATCTGAGCCGCATTTCCTCGGCAGGAGTAGGTGGTCTCTGCGCGCTTCCAGATATCCATAGCCGTATCTAAGAAGAGATAATTCCGAGCGATGGACTCCATCATAGAGTTAAGCAACCAGGACATCACAAGAGAGTTCTCAGATTCCCACTGAGGCCACTTTGGAGAAACAGGAGGCGGAGCCTTCGTCGTGTCGCTAACATAGCCAAACAACCGGCGACTCTTGAGGGCAAGAATAATAGACCGTGCCCACGGAAGGTAGTTGGAACTATCCAATTTCATAGTAGTGATTTGAGGGGTGCCATGTTCAGGATTTACACGGCCTGAACCAATGGAAGTCGGAGGCGGAGGAGGAGCAGGTCCGTCGGAAGACATATTTGTAGTGGAGTCACTCCCCTCCATAGAAGGGCCCGAATAGAAATCTAGGGAACACACGAAGGATCACAATAGGTGACGGAAGATAAGGGCAGCCCTCATAGAAAGAGGGAAAGAACCCACATGTCCAAAAGAAATGGAAGGAAGAATAACAATAATCGGATAGGGAACGCCGGAAATGAGGGAATCAAAAACCCATGAGATCGGCGCCCCTAGAGGACCAGAGAACGCTGCTGCTGGGAGAGATGCGCTGGGAGAGGCGCTATTGCGGATGTTTGACGATCGAGAGACCGCCGCTGCTAGGAGAGACGCGCTGGGAGAGGCGCTGATGTTGAACGGACGAGACCCGCAGGCTGTTGCTGCTACTTGACGCGCGCTGCTGGGAAGAAACCGCCGCTCCCGGAAGAAAGGGTTGTCGCCGCTGCTACTGCTGGACTTAGAGACGCGCGGAAGAGAAGACGCAAGAAGCGGCTGGGACGGGATCGACTATCGAGCGGGAAGCGGAAGAGGTATCGCATGCAGGAGCAGACGACGAGCGGGATGCGGGAGCGGAAACGGGATCGGGAGACTCGAGAACCTTAAGCCTCTGATACCATGTTGAAACTAATAGGAGAGAAAAGAAAAGGAGTTGATTTCATTCATCCACATAGGGCATAATATAGATGAATACATAAACACCTAACACTAGACACACGGTGTGGGACTAAACCCACGCACATAATAAAATACATAAAATAACAATGTTTCTCCAACAGAAAATAATATGTTCTAGAATATTTTTAATAATGTTACCTACAAGGATAAATGATCCAGAGTATGGAACATACATGTTCACAACCATCAATTTTTCCCCATGGACCATCATGTAGGTATATGATGCATCTCGGTCGCATCCAAAGGTGCATGAAATCATCATGCATCTTAGATATTTTACTATGTAATTAATATTGCTCAGTTCAAAAGCACTCGCGTGTTACTTTGCATGATGCTAAAGTATTTACAAGAAATCTTCTCAACTTCTAATAGAACATTTGTATGACTATAAATAAAATATTCGAACTATTTTCAAATTACAGATTAGTGGAAAAATAATAGGTAGGTAATGTTCCTAGAAAACAATAAGAAAAAAATTGTCTTCAAAATGTTCAATGTAAACAGGCTAATTACATAGAAGCAGCACAAAGCTTTTAAGACACAACAACAACAACAGAACCCATATAGTCCCCAATCATTGGGGGTATGGGCGGGGGAAGATTGGAAACAGACCTAACCTTTGGCACTATGCACAAAGTGGCTTCTCTCAGAGGAGAAAGACCTAACCTTTGACAATAAATGCACAAAGTGGCTGCTCACAGAGTACCACTGAAATAGTGGCCCCCTATACCATCGTGTTTGCTGCGGAATCATGCCCTCAAATCAAAGCCAAAGACATCAGAGAGGGCAGACCCAAGAATCCATTTTGATTTATGTGCACATAACCATGCTTCCTTCATTCAGCATCCAGAGCATTGGTGAAGCACAATTAAAGCTTTTAAGACACAATTGTAAAAATTCAACAAAATACCTGATTTGAGCGAAGATCAAGAGTTCCTAAACAAGATAGTGCACCTAATTCCTCTGGCAGTGATGATAACAAATTTGTTCTGAAATTTAACATTTACAAGACAATTAATCGTTGTATGTAAATGAAAGGACGAGCCATGCAATAGTTGCAAATCTTTATGTATATGCATACCCCAAATAAAACTCAGCTAATGAGCAGCAACCCTCAATTGATGATGGAATCTGCGAAATCTCTATATCATAGACATAAAAACAAAACATACAAAGAAATCTTTAGTAAAGAATGCTACACTAAAACAGAGGTGCTTTTGCCCAAAACTCCAGAATAAGTTGGTGGCTGTTTTTCAACTTACTGTTCTGATGGAAGTCAAGACGTATCAATTTTGTGAGAACTCCAATGCTATTAGGAATGGTTGTGAGAAGATTTCTTGCTGTAAGAAGAAAATTTAGGACGTTGCTTAGTATGGTACATTTCATGATTTCAATGAGGATTCAACTGTTTTCATCAAAAACACTAAAATATAACACTAAAATATTAAAAACTAAAATAACTAACTTGTTCTCTAACGCTAACTTAAAGATGACAAGCCATAATAACACTAAAATATTAAAAACTATTTTCATCAAAAACAAGATACTAGTACCAGCATTAAGTTCTCTAAGCATGGTCCACGACCTCAATATGTTCTCCGGTATTACTGTCAGTTTATTTCCCTGAAATAGTATATATTATTAGATCCTTTCTACCAATGCTGAATGAACATGTGATAGCCATGTAAGCATACAAAGAGATACTCTTGCGAATTAAAAAGATGAGCACTTAATGATACCTCGATGTCCAGTTTAATTAACTTCAAGCATTTGTCAAGTTCATCTGGAAGTTTGGCTATGGTGTTATTTGTTGCCTAAAGAAGAATCGAAATATCATTATGCAATAAAGAAAATTTTGAACAGAAAAGCTTTTGCAAGAAACCGAAGAAACGTAGAATTATAATAAGAAATGATGATTAAAATAGTTGGGAACTTGGGATCATTATAGTGATAGTAGATATAAGGATGATGCCCTTGAACTTCATATGGTAATACACTTTTTTAATCCTTTACCAGTAGAATTTTGCAAGAGAAATCAAGAAGGAATTATCTAGCATCAGTGATTCAGTAGAGTTGTTACCTTGAGTTCTGATAAATCTATGCAATTGCCAAGGCTGCGAGGTAGTTCACACAGAAGATTATTTGAGAAATCAAGCCTGCAGGAAACCGCTGCATATTAAATTTGCATGTTGCCAACAAACTTAAAATAGTAGATTTATATGAGCCTGTCAGGTGTCAATGTGTCATTAACATTCTTGTCATACTGCTTAGATATGTGGCACATTCTTATGCATACAATTTTATGCTTCTAACTGAAATGAACTAAAGATAAGTGTCGATACAATGAAGCAATAAGGAAAGTTTCAAGTAAAATACGGAAAGGAAAAAAATTTCAATGTAGGCAGAATAAATTTCCAGGAGATTAGCTTGCTTCATCTGAAGGATGGGAGAGATGGTATGTAGGATGGCACGACAAATGAGCTGGCTGGTTAGGTTTGCTGGATCGATGGGGGAAAATTGCAGGAGTGGGGGAAACGTGGATCTGTCACCTGGAACAGTGAGGGAGATGTGTGTGGTGATAGGGTGTATTAGGAAGGCGTTTCATGTGGACCGCAAAAGCTCGAAAGGGCGTTGCAAGGGTAGGGTGGATCGGTCCACTGGAACAATGGGGAGTTGCGCGGAGGGGAGCGGATCCATTGTGCGAAGTCGAGGGTTTGTGTGAGTTCTAAAAGACGCTGCAAGCGGGGCATGGTGAGGGAAGATGCGTCGGTGGCGGAGGTGGAGGGAAGTGACTTTAATACCAAGTTATGGCTCACACTCGAGGATCGGGTGGCTCAGGGAGGAAGAAGTTTTGGAGGAGAACCACTCAACCTTTCTTGGATCTAGATTTCCGGTTAATGAAGAGGGGGGAGATGTCGATCATGGGGGAAATGACTATGTCGAGGAGTGCGTGTGATATTCTGATGGGGAGCCGAGCTCAAATGATACAAAGATGACCGAGTGTGCTTCTATAATCAACCCACGTGTGGCTACCCGAGGGAGAGGGCGTTGTTATTAGGTAGGAGGGGGAGCGAGAGATAGCAAGAGAGAGAAATTAGGTCTTGCTTACCCCTTACCATACTCTTACTCTCTTAAGTAGTGTAACCGGAAAAAAGAGTTCAAATTATTACAAAAATTACCCTTATTAAGGTTAGTACATCAATTATGAGTTTAATCGAGACATAATGAGATAAATGGAATTACAAAAAATTTGCATATAAAAGATACACGTGTCTAGTGGTTAGGACTTTCCCCTTGAGGTGTATGACATTCATCAATCTTGAACCAACAACTCATCTTCTTGCTGATCCAGCTTGTCCTCGAGATTGAATGACAAAATTGTTTAGTCCCTTGCATTATTCTTGTGGTCTTATATATTGTATATAGATATTAGTCTCACATTGCCTATATGGGTTTAGGTATGCCCCGAGGCTTCTATATATATGTGCATGTATCCTCATTTGAAAAGCGGAATAATAATTTACTCTTCTGACATGGTATCAGAGCCTGAGAATTAACCCAAGCTACCTCACTGATATAGCATTTGCAATAAGCATGATGATGCATATACACACAGACAGACAGGGACACGTGCGCTCGAACGAATGGTCTCACGTCGCGAGAGTCTCTCAATGACGTGTTTACCTGGGGAGTTTAGTCATGGTGGCTCTTAGAGGGATCCTGTCCTCAAGAGTTGGTAACGAGCATGCCTCATTAATTGTATCTTCTTTTTCATGCACTATTGCAGTATTGTAAGCATGTGTTTGCTAGCGTTCTTCATACATAGTCGCTTGTCCGTATCAACTGGTCTGACCTGCCTGATCTTGGATCATTGCTTAAGCTTAAGCTTCTTTGGAGAGAAGACTCTTAGAGGGTTCCTGCCTCTAAAAGATTAGGTCGAGCTTGCTTTGATAACTTGTATCTTCTTTCCTTCTTAATACTATATTGCTAGTTCGTGTTCAAGATTCTTACGACGCAACTTATTTGTATTACACGGTGAGCCAATACATGCAAAATTCCTTGACATCTCACATATACGTTGTAAAAAGGAATTTCTTGGATAATGACTAATCTACAGACCATCATCTACGTTGTAGCTCACAGTCATTGTTGATGTTGATTTTGTCGGGTTGATTGATGATCGAAAATCAAGTAGTTATATGATATTCTTGGGAGAAATCTTACTGTCTGGCGCGGCAAGAAAAAGGTTGTAGCTCACTCATCCGCAAATGCTGAATACAGAGCAATGACACAAACCATCTATGGAAGTATGGCTCAGTTTTCTTCTTACGGAACTTGGAATCACAAATACGTCTCGGGCTACTCTCTACTGTAACAACAATGATACAACTCAAATTGCTGAAAATCTTGTATTCTATGAAACGACTAAACACATTGATACACAACCCATATTCTTCGAGGGTGGGACCCGATTCACGACACGTAAGCAGAAGTCAAAGTCAAAAGATCAAACCAGAAGCCATGAGTCAGAGGTTAAAGACAACTCAGCCAGCAAGAACAGTAGAAGGCCTAGGCGAATATATGCGAGCAGACCCTCATACTCGTCAAGGTGGGCGAATATAGGCGATGCTCGCCGACGCCAGGCGAGATCCCCTCAAATGTCGCATAGTCGCCGGGATGGGATGAGCTATAAATAAGACCTCCCTCCCCTTTGGTTTTCCTATAAATAGGACCGCAGGGGTACCAGGAATTGCACCTTTGGCTGAGCTTTCGGAACCCCATTTTCGAATACTTGGACCCGTCATCCTTGGTCGTCACTCTTGATACTCGCCAAATCGGTGTCTTCCTCGTACCCTGCTCGGGCATCTTTGGTTGTGGAGGGGAAGTCTCTTCTGAGCTTCTGGGTACGTGGTGGGACCTCCCTGCCGCAGCACCTAGGGTCCTGTTGTTGTTCTTATAGTCCCTTCGTCTTTGCCCGTCAAGCCGTCGAGCCAAATCTCTAGACGAATAACCTTTGGCTGCATTGATCCGAATATTTGGGGTCGGGATTTTCCTGGCTTCAACAATTGAAATAAACTGTAATTTTATCATAGATAGAGTGAAAGAAAAAACTGTCCTCTAACATGTGTCAACTACAAAATAGATTGTAGATGTCCTCACAAAACCTCTCTCTCTCTTTCAAGCACTCTTCACATGCTTTACATTCAAGTTAGGCATGATCAATACATATGGTCTAGCTTGTGAGGGGGTGGTCTTATATATTGTATATATGATAAATATTACTCCCGCGTTGCCTATATGGGTTTAGGTATGTCCCAAGGCTCCTACATATAGGTACATGTATCCTCATTTGCAAAATTGAATGATAATTTACTCTTCCTATATTTCTCATGCTTGTCATTGTCCGATGGAAACCACTAACTAAAAGAGACGTTTAAACTTGTGCCTCATTGTATACTTCTCATCGCAGTTAAAGCATAGACCTTGAAATCATATCTTTGCCAGTTCTTCTCTTATCAAGCATTTAAAAATGGCTTTCAATCGGACGACTCACCAAAGCACGAAAGCCAGGATCGGAGAGCACATCGGTGAATCCTACGATCCCAAGGGCCCAACAAAAATTACTTGTTTTCTGAGACCCAGGTATAAGTTCCATCAGATGGACGTCAAGTGGTTGATACTATACCTCTAGGACCAAAACTTCTTGTTTCAGAAGGTGAATCCATCAAGCTTGATCAACCATTAACAAGTAATACAAATATAGGAGGGTTTGGCCAGGGAGACACATGAATAGTGCTTCAAGATCCATTACGAGTCCAAGGCCTTTCGTTCTTCTTGGTATCTGTGAATTTGACACAAATCAGAGATCATTTCGATTCTGTTAGAGATGAGAATTCAATTGGGGTCCTTGTGGCTAGGGGAAGTTAGAGTGTCGTCTAAGTGGTAAGAAGAGATACCCCTCAAACTATGACCCCCTTCCCCGTCATGGTGGCCACCATTTTCCATGAGGAGTCATTTCTTTCAAATGCGTGTCAGACTCATGTTCTAATGAGGCCCGGCAAGACTTCAAATTCCATGTCAATGAAGATAGCCTGGGCCTATAAATTCCAAAATTTCTCCAAGTACTCATCCACTGACCCAGTTTGTTTTAGAGAGATGATTTTGCTAACTGGATAGCAGTAGAGTGGTGGCCTGACATGCAGGTTGCAGTAATATTTGAATCCTCCTTCACATTAGGTTTGTCCCGCTCGAATTGCAAGTACCACAACTAGGTCGAGCCCATGAGCTGGAATGAGGCCAACCTTATCCATTCTTCCCACAGAGTGCGCTAGTTGGCCAAAGTCTAAGGTGTCGTCCTTGCCATCAAAGTGTGGAAAATTCAACTTCATGCAGAGCAGTACGCCACCCTCTTCCCACCTGACTCCCATAAAGCTCAGATCGTACGGTGTAATGTGGGCTGCCCTGAGGAGAGATCATAGTCAGTTGTTAATGCCCCAACAGAATGCAGGCCATCAATGCGAGTTGTGAGGGCCTCGAATGTGGCAGTATTGACGGCTTGTGGTGCGGACACTACAACTTGTTATTCTGCAGTGGTCGTTTGATCGTAAATCATCTTCCGAATCATTTCCATCACATGAGAGAGGGTGAATCCACAGTTCTCCATGTCTGAAGGATGAGGGAGATGGTTTGCACTATGGCACGGTAGGAGAGTCGGTCGGTCAAGCCGATGTGCTGGAAGGGGGAGAGAAAATTGCAAGAAATGGGAAGTATGGATCAGTCCCCTGAAACAATAAGAGAGGCGCATGTAGGGATACGGTGGATCAGAAAGGCATTGCTACTGGATCGCGCGAGCATGTGGAGGAGTCGTGCACAGGGGATCAGATCCGTTGGGCGACGTCAGAGGTTCGCACGTCAGCGCGGGAGTGAAGAGGAGTGTCTCTGATACTAAGTTGTTGTGGCTCCTCGTCTTATTTCAAGTGCGCAGCCCAGAGAGGAAGAAGTCCTTGAGGAGATCCTCTCGACTCTTCTTGGATCTAGATTTCCCTTTGGTGGAGAGCAGGGACAGAGGCATCGAGCTTGCGAGCATGGCTAGGTTGAGGAGGGCCTGAGATATTACGATGGGGAGTCGAGCTTAACCAGCAAGCAGCTACTTGAGGGAGGGGCGCTACTATCGAGTGGAAGAAGGGAGAGAGGGAAAGATTGGGATAGAATTTGAAATTAACTTTTGCTTACCCCTTACCATACTCTCTTACTCTATAAGTAGTGTGAGGGGTAAAAAATTTCCAACTATTATTAAATGCCTCCCACTAAGGCAAGTACATCAATTGTAGATTTAATCAAGACCTA
Organism: Dactylorhiza incarnata; assembly: GCA_033032865.1. NCBI lineage: Eukaryota > Viridiplantae > Streptophyta > Magnoliopsida > Asparagales > Orchidaceae > Dactylorhiza > Dactylorhiza incarnata. The sequence goes on along the minus strand of JAWHQI010000305.1, from coordinate 346,871 downwards.
AAGCGATAAACGAAACCACAAAAACAAAAGTGCATATAAAAGGTACAAGTATTTGGTGTATATGTCTTGCCCCCCTGCGACGGTGCGCCATTCCCCAATCATGAATTTTTAACAATATGACATGGTATAATTATTACTAATGATTACTAGTATTTATATCATGAAGGTTGATTCAACATCACCCGACTGCAGGTCCTTAAAAAACTAGTAGGTGGAGCATATGACAAAGTGACGTAGTGATGTAGTGATGTAGTTTTTTCATTGTTGAGACTTGAAAATTGAGTGACGTAGTGATGTAGTGATGTAATTTTTTCATTGTTGAGGCTTGAAAATTGAAGCAACTGCAAGGATTGTGTTTTTAAGTTATTACAATCTAGAATCCAGTTCAATCAAGGTGTTTTTATTCAAAATCATTTCATGTAAGAGTTGAGAATATTATATTAGTATCTGTGAGTGGGTTTAGTCTCACATCTTGTGTTAGGCTTAGTGAGTCTTTTGTAATGATATAAGTACTCCCCTATGTGGATGAATAAGATAACTTAAGCATTTGATTTACTTTCTACTTGGTATCAGAGGCTGAGTAAACCTTAAAAAATTCCTTTCTCCCGTGGCCGCCATTTTTCTTCCCCTTCCGCCGTCTGATTTCATCGCTGCTCCCGAGGGGGATCTCTTCCGCTCCCGTCGACGGGACCAGCCTCTGACTCCGTCGACGGGAGGCTCTGCTTCCGTCATACACGATCCCGTCGCTGCTCCTTGCCTTCGCTTTCATCATCGTCTGCGTCGTTGATCCTGTCTCCGCGTGTGGCTGTTGCGGTCGTCCTCGATATCAATGGCTTCTTTCGTCGTTGGAATCAACTCCTGTGCCCCTCTTCATCAACGACTCTCGCCTTTGCCATTTCCCTTCTTCTTTATGAGATCGAGCAGCCTCTGCTGGCTTTATCTACCTTCCAGAGCAGGCTCGCCATCGCTCGTTGTCGCTGATCTCGTCGATCTTCTACTCCGCTGTTCAGGTCGTGCTTCTCATCTGCTGCTCCTGTCAACAGCTTTCTCTGGTGATCCTCCCTGCTCCAGATCTGCACCCGATCCGGCCCCTCTCTTCTTCCTGTGGATTCTAGCCGCCTTCCAGCGACTGCCCCTCGTGTGTCCATGCTACCAGCCGCTGCAGCTGCCTTCGGGGTGTTGATCTCTAGCAGAAGTTGAAGTTTTGTGTGCGTTTTTTTTCCAGTCATTTGTTCGTGGTTTTATTATTGTATTTGCTTCTTGTTATTGTTATGCATATATGCACGTGTATTCCGCGTGAGGGGGAGTGTTTGGGATGTGGGCGACCCGGATGATCTTTCCCGTTGTTCGCCTTAGTCCCACACGGCCTCTAGGCTTTTGTCGTGTGTTGTTTGTGTCTCCCCAAGTTTTCCTTGATGATTGGTAGGTGGTATGGTCTTTGGTGGTTGTTTTTCTCCTTTCTCTCTTATCCCCGCGGTCTCGTAGATTCGTGAGTGTGGTGTTATCCCCGCGGTCACGTAGATTCGTGTGTGTGGTGTTATCTCTGCGGTCCCGTAGATCTGTGTGTTTGTGGTGTTATCCCCGCAGTCTCGTGGATTCGTGTGTGTGGTTTCTTTCTTGTGGGTGTATCGTGTGTGGGAGTATCCCCGGTCACCCGTCTTGTCCCACCTTTGCCTACCACATTTACCCTTCCTTTGATGTTGTCAAGTTGGTGGTTTCCCCTCCAGCTTGAGGGGGAGAGTTGAGAATATTATATTAGTATGTGTGAGTGGGTTTAGTCCCACATCTTGTGTGAGGCTTAGTGAGTCTTTTGTAATGATATAAGTATTCCCCTATGTGGATGAATAAGATAACTTAAGCATTTGATTTACTTTCTACTGTAAGAAATTTCCAATTTCTCATCACAAATAATCTTATCTTCCACCATGTACCATATTTGTCATTTCTTCGCATTCTTCTCCTAATCACAGAATAAAACACTTTTGCAATTCTTTGTTGTGGTTTTTTGAAGTGGGTATCGTTGAGGATGAAGAGAGTAAAATAGTACCATATGCTACTTTGGTCCTCAATGTCAATCGATTGTGAATGAGGCTCTCATGACAAGTATCACAATTCACAACCAATGGAAATATATATATATATTTATCTCAAGTAAAATTTGTAAAAAATGAATAATAAAATTTAATTATTCAAAATAGTTCCTTTTGGTTTTTACCACTCATCACTTTAAATGCAAAATATTTTGATCTGAACCCATTAATTTGTAAGGATAGTGTTATGTGCTCGTCGGAGTAGTGGTCGGAGAGTAAAGTGGAGCAGGAACCGCAGCTACCTAAGCGAAGTGTGCTCGGGAGAAAAGAGCTACCATGATCTCATAAACAAGACAAAGAAGAAGAGACTAATTCTTGCTTACCATTACAATACCCAAGGGGTCTTTTAAATAGACTTACAGGGGGCATAATTGTAAATAAGTCCTAACACTTAGACTTAAAAACTACAACGTAACGACAATGAACAATAACACTAAATAATATAATAAAACCCAAAGGATAATAACCAGCACGAATCCTATATCATCGCTCCCGCCGTGCAAAGAGTTTGACCTCCAGTTCAAGGGAGACCGACGACGGTGCCCACTTCACCCAACCCATTCATCATCAGAGTCATCCACGCGCAGATAAAAAATTCTTTTGCACTGATGGCCACGAGTATATTGCTCATCACAGTTATAACATAGCCCTTGTGCGCGACGGCCAGATATTTTTGTTCGAGACAGTCGATGGATCTGTGGGGTTTGGGTGCCCTCGGCACGTCCCTCCGGAGTCCCTATGTTGGTGGTGATGTAAGCCTCTTGTGCAAACTGAAGTCGACGGTCGCACAATATTGCTAAGCTCATAGCAGTCACCAAGTCTCGGGGGGCCTCGAATTCGACGTCCAAACGTAGTCGATCGCGAAGCCCATCTATAAAGATGATGACCTGCATCCCAGGGGGTATCGTGACATGCGCCAAAAGAATCTGAAATTGTTCTAGATATCCATCAATCAGCCTTGACTGACATAACGTAGTAAGGACACTAAGGGATTGCGAATCAGGGGTATTAAAGCGCAGGTGGCAGGCCCACTTGAAGTCATGTCAGATCATTCCAAGACTGTCCTCCTGCAAAAGAGCGAACCATAACTGAACGATATCAAGCATGTGGAAGGAGGCCAGACTGATCCACTATGTCATCGGTGTCTGCTGAAGGGTAAAAAATGATTCGCACTGGTGAGCCAACCTAAGGGAACATCCTTCCCATCGTAAGTTGGAAATGCCAACTTGGTATAACGGGGCATAATGTTACCTTCAGGTGGTGCCCTGGACGGGAGATCAAGTCAAAGAAGTAGCGGTGAAGGCGTCTGACTGTTGCAAGCATAATCAGTATGTGGGGTAGTAATGACCGAAATGTCGGTTATCAAATCATTAAATTTGTTGGTGAGTATGGCCATGTCTTCTCGATGGCGTACTTTGGTGTCTCGAAGGCGTACCTTTATGGATGACATGAATGTTTGCATTAAGTCCCTCATAGTATCCATTAGAGCGAGAGTGTTCCCCATAGTGCAGAATACGGTTGGCGATAAATTGGGAGTAACACGAGATAGAGAGCGGGTGATTGGACGGTTGGATTCCTCTGAGACGGCTGATTGTGAGTTTCAGGGAGAGCCGCAATGCTTCTCTGTGATGAGGCAAAAATGAACACCCTCATTTTTGTTCTAATATATAATTTACGTTGTCGAGGGCTCGAGAAAAAGGGCGTTGCGCTGTTGGGGGCTCGATAAAAAGGGCTCAGGCTCGAAATAGAGAAGTTGTCGGCTGTGTGGGCTAAAAAACAAAGAATAATGTGCTATTACGATCGTCGGCTGCTGTGTGGGGCTCAAAAAGGAGAATATCGGACTGACAGCATATCGTGCCTGGAGGAGGCAGAACGACGTGCATTTCGAAAGAAGAGGTGTGGCGCAGACGCTGTCGGATCGATAGTTAGAAGACAAGAATAAGACGTCAACTACAGCTATTAGCAGGAGGAAGGCGACGTGATTAGCGTCGATGGTGAGCAGAGTTGCGAACAACGAAGACTGGGAGCAACGTCGATGTCGCGGGATAGGGTTCTGGGCGGCGGAATCCCTGTGAAGGCAGCAGAAGCCGCGGTCGAGAAGGATCATCCAGTAGCCCGATGTCAACGAACGAGAGGTGTGTTGCTCTGCTGGCCTAGGTCGTTGACAGGGTGCAGAGGGCATTGAAACTTTGAACTTCAGAGAAAGGCTTGCGCGTGCGGTTGGAGGCGGTAACACTATCGGCTATTGGAGGTGATACGCAGAAACCAGTGGAATCGTGGATTAACACTATTGATTGCAACGGGGAAAAGGGGAAGCGGTAGCAGGGAATTGTACCGTTGTTGGGGAGGATCACGTGTCTCTGATACCAAGTTGTTATGTGCTCGGTCGGAGTAGTGGTTGAAAGGTACAGTGGAGTCGGAAGCGCGGCTTCCTAGGCGGAGTGTGCTCGAGAGGAGACAGCTACCAAGATCTCATAAACAAGACAAGGGAAGAAGAGACTAATTCTTGCTTACCATTACAAGACACAAAGGGATCCTTTAAATATACTTACAAGGGGCATAATTGTAAATAAGTCCAAACACTTGGACTTACTTAAAAACTGACGTAACGACAATGAACAATAACACCAGATGATATAATAAAAATCTAAGGATAATAACCAAGCACGAAGCTCATAATAGATAGATCCGTCAATGTTAATTATGATTAATAAATAGTACATAAAAGGACTGTTGTAATATGTAGGGTAGTTTTGAAGAATGAAATGAATTGTCGTCAAGTATAGTTTCTCTTTTCTCTATTGTCTCCCATCTCCTACTGTCACCCCCCCCCCCACACACACACACACCCAAAAAATAAAAATAATCGGTCCTCTCCTCTCCGGAAGACACTAAAATTCCTTCGTTCATAGTCGTTTCTCAGTTAACCCCTTAGAAGTGAAATCACACTCCAGCTTGTCCTGACTCTGCTGGCATCAGCTAATTATCTTTAGCATCTATTTGTAATTGTCTTGCATTTGAAAAAATATAATGAAAACAGTTCTCAAATAGTGCATGCAGCTAAAGTAAAAAAAAAAACTTTCCTTTGAAAATTTAAAATATATCTTATGGCAGCATAAAAACGAGCATACTTCACTAAAGAACTTGAAGTGCCGATCGCTTCAGGGATACTTGCTAGAGAGTTAAATGACACATCCAATGATTTTAGTAAATTAAGTCTGGCGAACAAAAACAATTTGATTAGATATCACAAAAATATAACGTGAAATTGTATCTTGCTTTCTTTAACTTTTCCAATTAGTAAGATTAGCTTACTCTCCTATGGCTGCAGGAAGGCAGGATAATCTGTTGTGACTAATGTTCAGGATGGATAACATTGTTAAGTTTCTCATATCTTCTCTTAGTACCTCTAGGTCATTGTGAGCCAATATAAGCTTTTGTAACTCCACACCCTGTATGATTTAATAAACATGATTTGTAAGAGAGAAAAAGCAATAAGAGGTTTCTAACAGATTTTGTATATGATGGCACTATGAAGAAATAAAGGGTAATTCACCTCCCACCACTTATCATCCTCGCCAACGGTATCCAAGTTTCTATAAACTTCATTTGGCACCTCCCTGTAACAATTAAAGTCAAAAATAGAGCCCCCCTTAAATAAATACGGTATTGATTCTTGCACAATGAAATGAATGAGATATGTATGAAACACAATTAATTAATGAAATGTTAATAAATAATGCAGTTCAGACTATGAGGATCTTGATTCCCATTTCCCAAGAACTCTGAGAGGCCACAACTTTCATACATTTATTGCTAAAACTTCCATTAGCACTAAGAAACCATCTTAATTATGGTTGTAGTTGATCCCATGAAATGAATGCCAAAGGAATCATGATGGTTCCCTTCATAATCCAGTAATAACTTTGGCAATACTGCATTTGGGGCAGCTTGGTGTCTACAACTAGATTATAGTGTACACTGCACTTATTTTACAGCAGATGTTCTAGGAGAATAAATGAGGATGCTAATTAAATTTTATTTCAAAAGAAATGTAAGCTTTTTAGTAAACTAAAAAATTAAAAATTGATTGAGGTGTCTTCAGGAATAGTAGTTTTTTCTGCATATGTGGTAATGTAGCAAATGTTGATGCTTTACAACGCTCCAATCTTTCCAACATTGACGCCAAATTTAAATTACAAATCACCAACCTAAACTAATGAACATAACAAATTTGCAAATTTTGATATTTGTGGAAATGGAAATATGAACTTATTTCTTAATGGGTACGCGCGTACATAAATATAGATACGCAACATGGTCTTCAACTCATATATAGGTCATGTGGGACCAATTGCAATATATACACAAGAATAAGACCACACTCCCCACAAGTTGGAGCACGGGCATTGATCGTGTAGCTTCGATTGAAAGTGTAACATCCGTAATTTAATGCAGTAGTAAATTTTAATTTCAGGGTCCGACCTTTAGCAAAATTAATCGAGCCAGTGTTTTGTCGAGATACGATTTTAGTATGGTTAATTTTTGTGTGTTAATCAATAGATTAATTGAAATTGTTGGAAAATTATTCGACGCATTTTAGTGTTGGTGCGAGAGCATGACGCGCAGACCTGCCAATTAGTGAGTGGCAAAAAAAAATTAATAAAATTTTAAATGCCTAATTTCCCCAATTAAAGGCCACTGTGCGGTTTCCATTCATAAATGTCGCCCTAGCCTCTCACACCTCTTTATTATCCCGTAAGCGCTCGGTAAAAGGAAAACCGTCGCTCATCTCTTCTCCCTCACGACCCCTCTCCCGATTCCAGTGGCGACTCTCCCTGTCGAAAGCCTAAATCACGCAGTCGACCATCAATTCCCTCTCCTCTCACATCGTCGAAACAGTTCACAGTCCCGACGATCTGGGTAGGCGCTAATCTCAGACTCTTCGTCCATACGCAGGAGTCGGCAAACCTGCTGCGTTTAGGAATCTTTTCCGGTGTTTCTCCATTGACTCCAGGCCTCGATCGACTATCCCTTTCCTTCTCTGTGTCAGAAATTGAGAAGCCTTCTGCTAGCAGGTAAGCCCAGTCTTACCGTCAGCGATTATTTTCAGTGAGAGGCATTTTCTCCCCCTCGTATTTCTGAGATTTCAGACAAGTGAAACTGGAGTTTGGTTCCTCTCCTTCTGCAGAAATTTCAGAAGCCCTCAATGAGTCTCCTCGATTAGGCTTGTGGTCGATCGACCTTTCCCTTTCAGTTTTGCCCAGGGTTTGTTTCAGCAACACCAAGCATAGGCGAGGACATTTTCTGTAAATCGTATTGTGTCATGATACAATAATAGTTAAATATACGAAATTATAGGCCCATCAACGCATCAAATTATTATGAGCATAACTATGTTAGCGTAAGTAAAAGACTCTATTTCCAATTAGACTTCCAACGAATTTCATCAAAAACATAAATATGAATTCACCAAATTCTGTAGAATGCGCGAAATCACTAAATAGCATGGATATGTCCTTAAGATACTCAACTAGTTAGAGGCATTACCTAGGGCCTCCAGACGAATAATTATGCAAGCCAACTATTGACAGAAAATGATTAGGAGGCACGATCTATTAGTAATTCCAAGTTTTGTAATACGAGAGTTAAGTCATACCAACTCAAAGACTGTTTGTGTCATTGATCTATATTCGGCTTATGTGGATGAGCGGGCTACAACCTTTTTGTTTCTTACTGTGCAACATAACCAAATTTTCTCCCAAGAATATCATAGAGACTTATAGATCTTTGATCATCAATCGAGCAAGTATTCATATGAGAGATCAAACGACTTTGCATGTACTGGCTCACAATGCTTATTGCAAAAGCTATATTGTATTAAGTAATTGTGAGGTAGATGAGACTTCAAACTAATCGTCTGTACTATCTTGAATCTAATTCATATGTGTCATAAGGTAATTTCAATTGAGATAACATGAAGATGGAATCCATAGGTGTACTGAAACTAGAAGATCAAGAGTATACTTCCCCTGAGATAGTTGTGGTAGCTTATAATTACTTAGTACCACGATACCTAAGAAATAGTGAAGATGTCCAAAATCCTTTGTATGTAAGTTCGAAGTCAGATGTGTTTTTGACCTTAGAGATATCGACAACTCTGTCCTATATAATGATAATATCATCTTAATTATCAAGTAAGATGACAATATCATGAGTCCTCCAATGGAAGAAGAGGAGCGTGTATGATTTACTTCAAATAAACCCAACTTGTTGAAGTGCAGTGTTGAATTTGTCAAACCATGTATGCGGCAATTGCATCGGGGCGTGGAGAGACTTCTTCAACGGCATGCTAGAGACTCTCATGGTCACTCAAAGTCGGGAGGTTGCTATGTATAGAGGGTTTTGGAGAGATCAATGTGGAAGAAAGCATTTTCACATCCAACTGATAAAGAGAACATCCCCGAGAAGCGACCATAAACAAGAGAACTCGCACCATAGATAATTTTGTTACATGTGAGATGTGCAAGAACATTTACATTTTCTTAATGCATAGGCAAATCTACATCTGAAAGCCCAACTGGTGGTGTGAGTGGCGAAGACGGTTGTACAAGAGGACCTACAATCAAGTGATCAGTACTAGGGATTGTTCAGCATGTTCAGCAGCAGCGGAGCTACGCTTCCAACGGCGAGCATGATGATGATATGAAGGATTAGAGATATGTGGACAATCGAGAGGAGGAGATTGAGTTGTTTCATAGTCTGTGTCCAGTACAACAGGGAGAGGCATCGTAGGAGTAAACGAGGGAGGTGTCGATGGAAGCCTTATCTTCAAGGAAGGTCATATCCATGATACAACTGCCGGAGAGGTGGTGGGATCATAGCAAAACATAGCGTTTTGGGGATTTAGAGTATCCAACAAATATCATACTTTGATCCTGAGGATCAAATTGATCACGCGTGGGTGCTAGGTTGTGAGAGTAACAAAGACACTCAAACACTTTAGGAGGGAGAGAAAAGGACCAGCATTGAGATACATCACACATGACAGAGAACGGAGTTTGGTTCATGAAGATCATGTTAACAATTAGCATAAATCACTGCACACATTGATCGCGCATTGCCGGTTGCTGATTTCGATGTAGTTGATCCACGCGAGCTAAATTTCGTTCCATCATTTCCTACTTATGTAGACCTTGAAATGTTGTCATTCACCATGTTTCTTCCAATAATACTTCTTGGAATCTACAGCTATGAAGTCTTCAAGGAAATCCACCACCGCTCTTCTAGTAAGAATTTAAAATTCTCTGTTACAGCATTCAGAACGAGTAGACTTTTAAGTCCGAAGCTGGATCATCTAACATGAAAATCCTCCGGCACAGAGAATTCTAGCTATAGTTATACCATCTAAATAGATCAGGGCGGAGGAGGATAAACAAGACTGACCTAAGAGAGCGATTAGAAAGATTGAGAGATCCAGATGCTCTCGCTTGCTTGAGGAGACGATCCATGACTTTTGGTCTCTCCGGTCAAGTCCCCGTGAGAAAACTTTTGATTACTTTCTCCGAGAAGCTTCGTCGCCTGCGCCGATATGGTTTGCCGGCCAGCTTTTAGTTATACCATCTAAATAACTTCCAGCTTCGTCGCCTGCGCCGATATGGCTTTTAGTTCGTTCATATTTCTTCTCCCAATGATTAGCACCGCAGTTTTGGCTAATCGCACCGTACTTTCTACTAATTTTTCACACATTTTAGAAATACGCCTTGTACATACATTTTTAGGAAAATTGTCCAACACGAAAGTTGTAGATTTTGACGAGATTTGCAACTTTCGTGTTGGATACTTTTACTAAAAATGCATGTACAAGGCGTATTTCTAAAAGGCGCGGAATTATTTAAGGGAGTTGTTAAAGGCATCGCAGTTTTGGCTAGGCGCAGTACTTTCTCATAATTTTTCGCGTCTTCTGGAAATAAGCTTTGTACATGCATTTTTAGGAAAAAATGTTCCACACGAAAGTTGTAGATTTTGACGAGATCTACAACTTTCGTGTGGAACATTTTTTCCTAAAAATGCATGTACAAGGCGTACTTTGGAAATACGCCCAGATTTCGCGCCTTTTGGAAATATGTCTTGTATGTGCATTTTTTAGGAAAACTGTTCAACACGAAAATTGTAGATCTCGACGAAATCTACAGCTTTCATGTTGAATACTTTTCCTAAAAATGCATGTACAAGACTTATTTCCAGAAGGCGCGAAAAATTAGGAGAAAGTGATGCGTCTAGCCAAAACTGCGGTGTCTTTAACAACTCATTTATTTAAAGCATTTATCGCAAATGTTGTATGTGAACTCTCTCTTTACCTTCTCAAGGTTAAATGGATTAACTAGAGAATTATTAATGGCACCCCAGTTTTGAATATCCGTACATCATAATAACTCACATTTTATTTTAAGGGCATTGTTATATATAGACCATATTTAGCTATATACAAACCAATTTTTATGAGTTATTATGAGTCTTTTAAAAATACGCCTTGTACATTCATTTTTAGGAAAAGTGTTCAACACGAAAATTGTAGATCTCGTCGAGATCTACAACTTTCGTGTTGAACACTTTTCCTAAAAATGCACGCACAAGGCGTATTGCCGCCCTGATCGTAACTATAGCGAATTTTTTACGAATTTTTGAAAATACGCCTTATCCATGCATTTTTAGAAAAAATGTTCAACACGGAAGTTGTAGATCTCGACGAGATCTACAATTTTTGTGTTGAACACTTTTCCTAAAAATGCATGTACAAGGCGTATTTTTAAAAGGCTCGTAATAACTCATAAAAATTGGTTTGTATATAGTCAAACATGGTCTATATATAACAGTGCCCTATTTTAAAACTACTACAACTCTACGAGCACCTTGCCCTAAACCGCACACCGAGGTTGTGCTCTTGGTGACGCCTACTTGTAGCCTCGACGCACTGCCCCCTGCCTCCCTCCAAGCCGGCCCCACCTTCGAAGTCGGACGCCTCGTGACGACCGCTCCCTCGACGTCAGTTGCTTCGGGCTTCCCCACAATCGAAGGTCCATTAAACTTGCCAAGGAACATCGGCCGGCGCTGACACCCGTCGTAGCCGTTTTGCGCTTCCAGTGCCACCAGCCTTGTCGTCTTTGATGCCGTCTTCGACTCGCACCACTTCAAGAAAAGAGGTCCCGATGATGGACATCGCTTATATTTCCCTCTCTTCCTCCTCTCTGTTATTGTATCAAGGGTTGTTCGCAAATCAAATAGTTCATGAATAATTCGGGAATCGATTCGTGAATATTTGATTAAGATTCGTATTTTTCAATTTCAAATCTGAACCCGAATAATATTGTCTATATTTCTGAGATTAGCAAATAGTTCGTGAATAATAGCAATATCTTCGAGATCGCACGGTCCAAAATGCGGGTCATGGGACTAATGACGTGCAGTCCTAGACTCGGCTGGATCGAAATTAAATAAATGCGTAATTTACTAATTAAATGATTTCTCTTATATATAAATGTTGTTAGAAAATAGAAAAGGGATAATAATAAATCTAAAAATATAAGTAACGATATATCTTTATTAATTAGTAGCCGGTTTTTAAAAAATTACTTTCCAAATTTCGATAATATTTGAGGATCTATATTATTAGGGTAATGTTATTTGTACATCATAAATGGCTATTTATAGCCCATAAATATTTATACCCCTCAAAATTATATTTGTACCCCGACCGGCTATTCATACTCCAATGTTTAAAATTTTAAAACAAACATAGAATGATCTCTGCAAAATATATTGTGACATAACTACGTCATTTTCAAAATAGATTGTTACATAAAACTAATTTCTTTAAAATTTAGTCATCATCTCTAAGCTTCTCATATATTATCCCTACAAAATAATAGCTACAAATTAAAAAACTAATATAAAACAAACATTAAAGGATCCCAAGAAAATATATTGTCACATAACTACATCATTGTTGAAACTAGTTTCCCGGTCTCAGCGTTCGAAAGGGGGTTGCGACTAACCCTTACTCGACCCTAGCCTAGACCTTTGACCGGTCACTAGGAACTGGGAGATTTGGACTTGATGAACACTTGAATCCACGAATGGACCCCTTAAGCTGCAGCGCGGAGGTCCCACCACACACCCGGAAGCTCACTCGAAACTTCCCCTCCCAAGCCAATGCTGAGCCTGGGCACCTTGGAGGGCACTAAGGATCACCTCACCGTCCGCCTTCAATGACAGGGGGAGGGGAGGGGTAGTGCTTGCTCACACGCGAGGGAGGGGGTAGGAACCAACCCTTCCCAAGGTGCCCATGGGGGTCTATTTATAGACTTTCCCAAAAATGAACTGCGGATAGCCAAAATCCTGCTATCCGCAGTCCAACCATGACCACGAACGATCAACGCATGAGGGGGAGCGAGTGGGACTCGAGATGCCCACTTCCCCCCTCACGGGAGGCCATGCCGATCTCCCCCCAATGTACCGGGCGAGTGGGGGAATCCCTCCCACTCGCCCAAAGGGGGGTGGCGAGTGGGAGGGCCCCTCCCACTCGCCCCCAAGGTGGCCGGCGAGTGGGAGGGCTCCTCCCACTCGCCCGGCGAGTGGGAGTGCCCCTCCCACTCGCCCGGCGAGTGGGAGGGCCCCTCCCACTCGCCCGGCGAGTGGGAGGGCCCCTCCCACTCGCCCGGGTGAGTGGGAGGGTCTCTCCCACTCGCCTAAGGGTGATTGGCGAGTGGGAGGCCCCTCCCACTCGCCCGAAGAGAGTCGGGGGAGCGGGTGCTCCCCCCGCCTTCCCCGCGGCCTCTCTTTGCCTTGGTCGGTTTCGACCGCCCCACGTGGTCGTTTTGTCCGTCCTGGCCACCCTTGCTATCTTGGCTTCATCTGGGTCGGGTCGCACCGACTCGGGAAATATGAGGGTTGTACACAATCCCCGCTCTTTGCGAGCTTGTTCCAAGCTCGGAAAGAAAGTTCAACCCACCTATTTGACGAGTAGATGGGACTTTAGGGGAATCCACGAAAGGATCCGTCATCGGGGAACCTCTGTCAAGCCTTTCGGTTGATCCTGTCTTGAGACGGAAGGTGAACCTTTCTCCACTAAAGAGCCCTCCTATGGGTCGAGCCCGACTGGAGGTGGAGAAAGCTCGACACCTTGGGTCGGATTAACCCCGACCTGAGGTGGAGGAAAAACTCAGCACCTCTAGTCGAGCCGAGCTCGACCTGAGGTGGGAGGAAAACCTTTCTCCACTTAAGAACCCTCCTATGGGCCGAGCCCAACTGGAGGTGGAGAAAGATCAACACCTTGGGTCGGATTAACTCCGACCTGAGGTGGAGGGAACTCAACACCTTCCAGGGAGCAGAGCTCAACTGGAGGTGGAAGTACCCATCCACGTCTTAGGTGCTTAGCTCACTTGGAGGCAGAGGAACTTAACGCCTTCCCAGCCCGACTGGAGGTGGAAGTACTCATCCACGTCCTAGGTGCTTAGCTCACCTGGAGACAGAGGAACTCAACGCCTTCCCAGTCCCCTTACCGATTGGAGGTGGAAGTACCCGTCCGCGTCCTAGGTGCTTACCTTCACCTGGAGGCAGAAGAACTCAACGCCTTCCCAAACTGACTGGAGGTGGAAGTACCCGTCCATGTCCTTGGTGCTTAGCGCACCTGGAGGTGGAGGAACTCAACGCCTTCCCAGTCCCCTTACCGATTGGAGGTGGAAGTACCCGTCCGCGTCCTAGGTGCTTACCTTCACCTGGAGGCAGAGGAACTCAACGCCTTCCCAATCTGACTGGAGGTAGAAGTACCCGTCCATGTCCTTGGTGCTTAGCGCACCTGTAGGTGGAGGAACTCAACGCCTTCCCAGTCCCCTTACCGATTGGAGGTGGAAGTACCCGTCCGCGTCCTAGGTGCTTACCTTCACCTGAAGGCAGAGGAACTCAACGCCTTCCCAATCTGACTGGAGGTGGAAGTACCCGTCCATGTCCTTGGTGCTTACCTTCACCTGGAGGCAGAGGAACTCAACGCCTTCCCAATCTGACTGGAGGTGGAAGTACCCGTCCATGTCCTTGGTGCTTAGCGCACCTGGAGGTGGAGGAACTCAACGCCTTCCCAGTCTGACTGGAGGTGGAAGTACACGTCCATGTCCTTGGTGCTTAGCGCACCTGGAGGTGGAGGAACTCAACGCCTTCCCAGTCCCCTTACCGATTGGAGGTGGAAGTACCCGTCCGCGTCCTAGGTGCTTACCTTCACCTGGAGGCAGAGGAACTCAACGCCTTCCCAATCTGACTGGAGGTGGAAGTACCCATCCATGTCCTTGGTGCTTAGCGCACCTGGAGGTGGAGGAACTCAACGCCTTCCCAGTCCCCTTACCGATTGGAGGTGGAAGTACCCGTCCGCGTCCTAGGTGCTTACCTTCACCTGGAGGCAGAGGAACTCAACGCCTTCCCAATCTGACTGGAGGTGGAAGTACCCGTCCATGTCCTTGGTGCTTAGCGCACCTGGAGGTGGAGGAACTAAACGCCTTCCCAGTCCCCTTACCGATTAGAGGTGGAAGTACCCGTCCGCGTCCTAGGTGCTTACCTTCACCTGGAGGCAGAGGAACTCAACGCCTTCCCAATCTGACTGGAGGTGGAAGTACCTGTCCATGTCCTTGGTGCTTAGCGCACCTGGAGGTGGAGGAACTCAACGCCTTCACAGTCCCCTTACCGATTGGAGGTGGAAGTGCTCGATGCTTTCGCGATGCAATTCCTCTTCGTGGAACCTTACCAACCTGTGCTCCCATCGGCCAGAGTAACTATTTTAAGCTGGAGTAAGAGGTATGACCAAAAAGACAATCAACATATTCATTAAGGATAAAAACGTTTAAGATCGTCGCCACTCCAAGTATTACTAAGGGGGATTCCCTCAACATTCTGGAGGCGATACCCCCCTGACCTGAGGGCCTCCAAGATCACATAGGGCCCCTCCCAATTGGGCTGGAGCTTTCCTACGTTCGCTGACCTTCCCGCGCCGTCGACCTTTTTGAGGACTAGATCTCCTGGGATGAATTGTTTGATTCTAATGTTCTTATCGAAGTACCTGGCCATCCGACGCTTCACTTCCTCTTGTCGAACCGTGGCGAGGTCCCGGAGCTCCTCAACCATATCCAGCGAGAGTCGTTGCTCCTCTTCGTTGCCTATTCTCCAGTCCTCATCCCCTTCCTCGGCAGCTACGACCCGGGGGGATCTGACCTCGAACTCCACTGGGAGCACGGCTTCTGACCCGTGGGAAAGTTTGAATGGCGTTTCGCCCGTTGCCGTGTTGGGAGTTGTTCTCAAGGCCCATAAGACCGAGGGAAGTTGCTCCACCCAGTTCCCTTTCAGGTTCTCCACCTTCTTCTTCAGCAAGTTGACGATGACTTTGTTGGCGGCCTCCACCTGCCCATTGCTTCGAGGATGATGGACAGAGGCAAAGCGGAGGTCGATGCCCACTTGACCGCAGAAAGTGATGAGTTCATCGCTAGCGAATTGTGGTCCGTTGTCCGTTACAATGGCAAGGGGGAGTCTGTGTCTGCAGATTATTTCTCCCCAGATGAAATTCTTTATCACCTGCGAGGTCGTCTTCGCTAAGGCCTTAACCTCCACCCACTTGGAGAAATAGTCAATCATAACCAGCAAGAATCTCCTCTGACCGCTAGCCTGAGGCAATGGGCCGACCAAGTCCATCCCCCAGATGGCGAAGGGCCAGGGCGCAGTGATCGTCCTGAGCCTCTGCGCGGGTTGAAGTTGGAGCGGCGCGAAGAGTTGACACTTCTGACACTTTTTTGTAAACTCCATGGCATCCTTCCGCAGAGTCGGCCAGAAGTACCCTTGCCTTAGCACCCTCTTTTCTAGGGTCTGACTTCCCGAATGGCTCCCGCATTCTCCGGAGTGGATTTCCTCCAAGACCCTCGGAACTTCATCTTCCATCACGCACCTTGCTAGGAGCCCAGCCAAGGTTTTTCTATACAGGCTTCCTTCTCGCATCATGTAGTATGCTGACTTGTACCTGAACCGCCTCTTATCTAGGTCTCCTTCCGGGAACTTGCCCGAGGTCAGGAAGGTGAGGATCGGGTCTATCCACGAGGTTCTCCGATCAATCTCCATCAACTCGCCTTCCTCGATGGATGGGTGGAACAACTCGGTCACCGTTCCTCCTGCGCGAGGACCGTGCTTCGCCAACTGGTCCGCTCGGGCGTTCTCCTCTCTTGGAATGTGTTGAATGGAGAAGGTGTGGAACCATCCGACGAGGTCCCTAACCTTCGCCAGATACCTCTGGAGGGTTGGCTCCTTTGCTTCGAACTCCCCTCGAACCTGGGAGGCCACCACCATTGAATCTGTGAAAACCTTCACGTCCCGGATCTCCAGTTCCTTTGCCAGACGGAGCCCTGCCACCACTGCCTCATACTCGGCCTGGTTGTTGGTCACAGGGAACCGAATTTGGATCGCTTGCTCGATCCTGGTCCCATGTGGGCTGACCAGGATCACCCCTCCGCCGAGGGAACTTTTTCCCGATGCTCCATCCGCAAACAGATCCCATGCCACCAACCCGGCGGGCTCTGGCCCGTCCACTTCTTTGACATACTCTGCCAGGAAGTCTGCTACTGCTTGTGCTTTCATCGACAACCGGGGGATGAAGCTGACATCAAACTCGCTGAGCTCCACCGACCACTTTGCCAACCTGCCCGAATGCTCCACTCCCTCCATAATGTTGCGAAGGGGATGGTCGGTCACCACCCTGATCGAGTGAGCCTGAAAATATGGGCGGAGTTTCCGGGCCGAGATGATCAAAGCAAATGCTAGCTTTTCCAGGACAGGGTACCTCAGCTCCGCCTTCTTCAGGACTCTGCTAACATAGTAGATCGGCAGCTGCTTCTTCCCCTCCTCCCGGACCAGAACCGAACTCACTGCCTCGACCCCTACTCCTAGGTAGAGAAAAAGGTCTTCTCCTTCCCTCGGCCCCTGGAGCAAGGGGGCTCGCGTTAGTTGTTCCTTCAAGGCCTGAAAGGCTTTCTCACACTCCGGCGTCCATTCGAATTTCTGACCCTGGCGCAGGGCCTTGAAGAAAGGAGAGCACTTCTCTCCCGCCCTGGAGAGGAACCGACTCAGCCCTGCTAACTTCCCAGTCAGCCTCTGAATTTCTTTCGCGTTCTTCGGCGATTCCAACTCCAAGATGGCCTTTACCTTGTCTAGATTGGGTTCGACCCCCTCCGGGGTGAGTAGATGGCCCAAGAACTTTCCTCGACTTGCTCCAAAAACACATTTGGAAGGGTCCAGCCTCATCTTGAACCTCCAAAGGGTAGCGAAGGTCTCCACTAGGTCTTGCAGGTGGGACTCCACATCCCTGCTTTTAACCATCAAGGAATCCACGTAGACCTCTAAGTTGCGCCCCTTCTGCTCTCTGAAGACCCGATCCATCATCCTTTGATAGGTCGCCCCCGCATTCCTCAACCCAAACGGCATCATCTTGTAACAATAACATCCATCGTCCGTGATGAACGAGACGTCCTTGACGTCGGGCGAGTGCATTCGAATTTGATGGTAGCCAGAGAACGCGTCCAAGAAGCTCATCACAGGGAATCCGACTGCTGAATCTACCAACGCATCGATCCGGGGCAACGGGTAGCAGTCTTTAGGGCATGCTTTGTTCAACATAGTGAAGTCCACACACATTCTCCACCTCCCATCTCCCTTCTTCACCATTACTACGTTTGAAACCCACCCTGGGTATTGGATTTCTTCCACGAACCCGACCTCGAGCAGCTTCCCCACCTCCTCTCTGATAGGCCCGGCGAGGGTGGGCGACACTTTCCTCTTCTTTTGGCGAATGGGGCGGACGTTCGGGTCGAGGTTGAGGCGATGACATGCCACGTCTGCGTCAATACCTGGCATCTCCGCGGTGCTCTATGCGAAGATGTCTATGTTCTGCTGGACACATCTTCGGATCTTCTCTTGATCTGGCCCGCTCAGCCTCCCGCTAATTCGCACCTTCTCCGGCCTTCCACTGCCGCTAATGACCTCTTTCTCAGTCACTTCCTCTGCCACCTCTAACTTGATCAGATCGCCCAACACATGATCTGCCTCATCTGCCTCCTCCTCCCCCGTCAACGGCCGCAACATGCTGGGGGGAGGCGACCTCCCCGGTTCTTTGCTTCTCGCCATGAGACTCGGCTCGGGGATTTCCGAATTAGCCGCTTCCACGCTCACCGCACCAGAATGTTGAAACCAGTTTCCCGGTCTCAGCGTTCGAAAGGGGGTTGCGACTAACCCTTACTCGACCCTAGCCTAAACCCTTGACCGGTCACTAGGAACTGGGAGATTTGGACTTGATGAACACTTGAATCCACGAATGGACCCCTTAAGCTGCAGCGCGGAGGTCCCACCACACACCCGGAAGCTCACTCGGAACTTCCCCTCCCAAGCCAATGCTGAGCCTGGGCACCTTGGAGGGCACTAAGGATCACCTCACCGTCCGCCTTCAATGACAGAGGGAGGGGAGGGGTAGTGCTTGCTCACACGCGAGGGAGGGGGTAGGAACCAACCCTTCCCAAGGTGCCCATGGGGGTCTATTTATAGACTTTCCCAAAAATGGACTGCGGATAGCCAAAATCCTGCTATCCGCAGTCCAACCATGACCACGAACGATCAACGCATGAGGGGGAGCGAGTGGGACTCGAGATGCCCACTTCCCCCCTCATGGGAGGCCATGCCGATCTCCCCCCAATGTACCGGGCGAGTGGGGGAATCCCTCCCACTGGCCCAAAGGGGGGTGGCGAATGGGAGGACCCCTCCCACTCGCCCCCAAGGTGGCCGGCGAGTGGGAGGGCTCCTCCCACTCGCCCGGCGAGTGGGAGTGCACCTCCCACTCTCCCGGCGAGTGGGAGGGCCCCTCCCACTCGCCCGGCGAGTGGGAGGGCCCCTCCCACTCGCCCGGCGAGTGGGGTCCCTCCCACTCGCCTAAGGGTGATTGGCGAGTGGGAGGCCCCTCCCACTCGCCCGAAGAGAGTCGGGGGAGCGGGTGCTCCCCCCGCCTTCCCCGCGGCCTCTCTTTGCCTTGGTCGGTTTCGACCGCCCCACGTGGTCGTTCTGTCCGTCCTGGCCACCCTTGCTATCTTGGCTTCATCCGGGTCGGGTCGCACCGACTCGGGAAATATGAGGGTTGTACAATCATTTTCAGAATATATTGTGACATAAAATTAATTTCTTCAAAATTTAGTCATCATCCGTAAGCTTCCGCTCAAAAAATATTATCCTTGCAAAATAGTAGTTACAAATTAAAAAACTAATATAATAATTTAAAAACTATGAGAGAAATTTGTTACATTTGTCTTACTTCGTAAGTTGAATATTTGAAGAACCCAAATGATGAAATAGCGTCAATATCTTGAATATGATCTCTGCAAAATAACAATAATATTATATTAAGACATTGCTAATAATTTAATATATTAATGATAACATAATTTACATACCTTATGATCAAAATAGTCGTGTGATATATGGAACTTCTCATTGCTCTGTCATTTGTTCATGATATCTTGTACACACTGGAAATATCGGCGTAGTTGACATTCTTCTTTCATCCGCAATTCAATGAAGTGGTTGTCATTTATATATCGGATATAAACAACCATTCTAATATCCGGCGGAGCTGAATGTAGTGGTAGAAATGTGAATTATTGTTGGCTTGAGAAATGAACTAGTTGTATGTTGTAGCATGATGCAACTAATAGCTTCATGTCAGACATTGTCATCCACTTATCTAGTGGGGCCGGTACCTTCCAACAATCTAGAGATTTTAGTAATTCTAATCTCCTTGATACCCCAAATATTCCAGTGTACAATAATGATCTATCATGTAGCTCACCCGCAAGATCATGTCGTACTTGCAATCTTGCATCCAACTGTCTCCCATATTTAGAGCATTACTTATTAGTTATTACCATGTATCTGTGATGCCCATCTCCTAAAAATTAATGGCGTCAATGAGATGTGTATGCACAGGGAGCATTTATTTGCACACATTTTCAAGAAAATCACCCCTTCTAATGGGAAGTTTCTTTGCCGCCTTAATCAATTTGACCTAACCATGTTGTTGTGCCTCATTTAGGACATGCTCAAAATGCGAAAGGTCTCTTTTTGTGGATTTATAATCCTCCAAAAACTTCTTCAAACTTCCATTCGGGCGGCCTTTCAATTTTATGGGCATTTTAGGTTTCTTTGTCTGACTTGCATCCGGATTAACTAGTTCACGCAATTTTTTTAAATTTCCTTTCTCTGGAGATCATTAATACTGCTATATTTTTTTAATATTCCTTCCACATCATTCTCTATATCAACACACTCATTTTGTTCTTCCTTCAATTTGAACTCAGGTTTGTCAAGTAATGTTAATTGTTTCCACTGTTTGTGCATCATCCATAAAGGAATTGTGTTACTCTCTTTAATGTACGTAACAGGCTCATGTGCACAAGGCAATCCAAAAGTATATATGTTCTTATGTGTACATTGCCCATGCTCTACGTACCCCGATTTTATTGTATCTTTTTCTTTTTTATTATCTCTAATGCAGCAACAGAGACGTTACCAAGTAGCTCTGAAAAAATAACGTTTTGAAACTTGGGAAAACTTGCATCCTACTTTGCCCAAACATTTGTTTGATTTCTGTGTGTTGTAAATTGATCATGTTGTCAAAAGTTTTCCAAACTGTGGTAAGATTGTCATTTAAAACTTCTAAGGAATTTTTTGAGTTGACTATGCCCCCCCCCCCCCCCCCCCCCCCCCCCCTCTACACGGTAGGTAGATGTGTTTCCAAAATGCAAGTATTTATCCACCCAAGCTGAAATAAACATCTCTTTGTAAGGTTCTAACCATGTATTTGTAACATAAACAATCACATCCAGGTAATTTGTAGCATAATCAATCACCATTTCATTCAATCGCATATTAAACTCATTTTCAGATATTGCATTCACAATATTTTTTCATACACTCAAAACAACATAACAATCTTTTTCTTTAATAAAATACTTTTCGCAGTACGCCAAAATATTGCGATGTATATGTACTTGACATAACACATTTTTTGTTTTTGGGAAAACAACTTCAATTACATTCATCAATGCAATCTCTCGTTCCGTTACAAAGACATTAGGCATCACATTCTCATCAAAAGTAAGCTTGAAATACTCAAGATGTTGAACCAGGAAACCACAGTTCAACCTCCGAGCTCGGAAACCACGGCTCAAGAGGAGTTCGAACTGGTGTAGTTTGTTTTTACTTCTCTCAGGCTCAACCTTTTGACTAGGCACTCCGGACTAGAAAACTCACTCACAGGAAATGGAAAACTAGAAACAAACCCCCCGAGTTACAGCGAGGAGGTCCCTCCACTAACCCGGAAGATCTAAAGAACTCCCCCACCCAAACTAATTGCTGAGCTGGGCACCTTGGAGAATGCCAGAGAGTCCTTCCCCACCCACTTGGAAACCACAGTGAACGGCAGGTCAGGTCTCCCTAGCAGACCAAAGTTAACAAGAGGAGAGAGGAGCAAGTTTATGATCCTCTCCAATGGTGCCCTTTGGGGTCTAATTATATTTTCTCAAAACGGTCTGCGGATAGCTGAATCCCGTCTTCTAGTTTTACTAAAAGTAGCCCAAAATGGTCTGCCAACAGCGGAATCCCGCTGTTTGAAATGGCTAACTGCAGACCAGAAAGGAATCACCCGGGGAAAACAGATAACCAATCAAATAGGCTAGTCCAGGCCACCCAGCAACGACTCGCCGGAGCGGCAAGTGCCCACTAGAGTTGGGACTCGCCACTCGTCCCTGCTTTGTGGGCGAATGCATGCTAGGGGCGAGTGCGAGTTAGGACCAGCCACTCGCTCGTCTCACTCGCCGGAGCCCCAACCTTGCTCCAGGTCACCTAGTGGCTCCATGAATCCACTCGGCAAACACGGGGATATACACAATCCCCGCTCTTTGTGAGCTTGTCTCAAGCTCGGAAAGACAGTTCAGCCCCGTGCGTTAGGCGAGCGCCCGCATTCCGAGGAGAATCTTTTTAGTGGCCCCCACTGGGGGCTATATATACCAGGAGGGGTGACCCCCTCCCCCTTAAACTTGAACCTTCTCCCCTTCTTTCTCGCAATCTGTCGGTTGATCGTCATTCTGCTCTCTCAAGAATTTCAGGCTCATCCCGCCGCTTCCAAGAACAAAAGTGCGCTTATTGCAGCCAGTCTTCTGGGCCTCATTGCCGGGAACTCCTCGTGAACCATTCTGAAGCGAGTGGAAAAGCGAGGAACTAAGAGAACGAGACGGGTCTCTATAGGAGAGGGGACCTCTTTGGCCGAGCTCCCTTTACAACCAGGGTTCAGCTTGGGCCTCGAGGTCTCAGAGCAGGTAAGTTTCTTCTTTAGTACCTTTTCTTGCTAAATCTTCTGCGCGGTCGTGTCTTTGAATGATCTTTCGCAGGTCGACGCGACCATGGAAGGCGGCGCGAGTGGTCAGCGAACCAGCGAGCAGGAGGAGGCGAGCCGTCAGGTCAAACCTGATACCTCCGTCATAGGTAGGCGAATGTTATTCTTCGATATGCCCAACCCACACCGGGTATGTATTAACCTCGTTCAATTTTTTCAGTGCCTGAATACATCGATCTAGCACCCTCTCCTTGCGACAGAAATCACCGACTCGGGATCTGTCGGAGGAATTCGCCAGGACCACCTTGGTTCCTGCGAGCACTGCTGCTGCTGGCACTGGCGATCCCTCTGAGATGCGAGTTCCCGGTAGGACTCCCTGAGGCCGGGATTTGGGAAGTCCCAGACGCTTCCTCTTTCCTGCCCCTTCGGCGCGAAACCCAACCTTCCTTCTATAAATATATTTTTTTTTGCTCGCACGCATGGCTACTCGCCTTAATTTCTTGGACTATGTGAGTGTCTCCTCTTAGGGACCTATACCGGCTCTCTTGTACATTTCGCAAGAGATAGGGACTTAGGGACTTAGAGATTTGGAGACTTGTGACGGCTATTCGCGAGACCTAGGGACTTGCGAGACATAGAGATTCGCGAAACCTGGGTTCTTCGGTCTCCGCTTGCTCACCTCTCTTTGACATGGACTAGAGGTAGCTCCCCATCTGAGATTCAGCGGGGTCATTGGGCCTACATCCGGGTCACGAGCCGCGCCACCCGTGTAACATCCCAATTTTTATTGGGCCACTAGACCCTAGTGAGCCCAATAAAAGTAGGCCCGAGCAGTAGAAAACTACCATTTTAAGTAATGTTGCGTGCCACAACTAAATCATTGGGGTACAGTGACCAAACAAACCCGATTGAACTTCTGTCAGTTTCGTTAGACTCGTATGGACAATACGAGCGCAACGGAATTCATTGCACTTCGATCCGAGGTCGTTTGGAGAAAACGACCATTTCGGGTGTCGTAGCGCGCCACTACCTCATTATTATGAATAGTGACCATACGAACCCCGATTGGACTTCCGCCAGTTCCGTTAGACTCGTATGGACAATACGAGCGCAACGGAATTCGTTGCACTTCGATCCGAGGTCGTTTGGAGAAAACGACTATTTCGGGTGTCGTAGCGCGCCACTACCTCATTATTATGAATAGTGACCATACGAACCCTGATTGGACTTCCTTCAGTTCCGTTAGACTCGTATGGACAATACGAGCGCAACGGAATTCGTTGCACTTCGATCCGAGGTCGTTTGGAGAAAACGACCATTTCGGGTGTCGTAGCGCGCCACTACCTCATTTTAATGAATAGTGACCATACGAACCCCGATTGGACTTCCGTCAGTTCCGTTAGACTCGTATGGACAATACGAGCGCAACGGAATTCGTTGCACTTCAATCTGAGGTCGTTTGAAGAAAATGACTATTTCAGGTGTCGTAGCGCGCCACTACCTCATTATTATGAATAGTGACCGTACGAGCCCCGAATTAACTTCTGTCAGTTCTGGTAAACTCGTACGAACAATACGAGCGCAACGGAATTCGTTGGGTCTCGATTCAAGGTCGTATGGAGAGTATGACATTTTAGGACTATGCAGATCACCTCAATGCAACGCACGAAATATAAAGCACACGAACCCGGCATCCGCCCTGCAAACCATAATGGACCGCGGGACTATGGAAGACCCCGTCCTAGGTTGACCTCGGTCAACCCCCCCCCCCCCCCCCCCCCCCCCCCGGCTTGAAATTTATTGGGAAATGAAAAGAAAAGGGGGGGAGGAGAGAGAAGCCCCTCCCCCCAAAGGAGGGGGCTGCCCATGAATAGGCAGCCCCCCTATTGGGGTCAAGGGGCAGGTGAGAGGGAAGGGAGGGGAGGGGGAGAAAATATCTCCCCCCCTCCACGTGGAGAAAGGAGGAGAGGGGGGGAGGTTCTCCCCCTTCCTATAAAAGGAGGGCCAAGCCCCTCCTTTCAGAACACTACTCCCCCCCCTCTCTCAAGCTCTCCCCCTGCCAGCAAGCTCAGCCACCTCCCTCCTCCTCCTCCTCGCCGGAACCCTACCCAACCAAGACGCCACCTCCCTCATGGCTGGCCACCGCCCCTCCACCTCTCGAGCCCCACCTCCACCACAGGTAGAACGCTCCCCCTCCTCCTTCCTATCTCCCGGAGGAGGCCACCCCTCTCCCCGTCGCCGGAGCACCGCCAGTCGCCGCCCCGAGCCTTGCAAGGCTCGGGGAGGAAGTTGGCCGTGAAAGCCCTCTTACCAGCGCCGGTGGTGGCGCTGGGGAAGGTAGGCCCCCTCCCAGGAGCCTCGACGCCGGCGCAGGGGAGGCGGTCGGGCCGCCGGAGGACGCAGCCCCGGCGGCCCCCGTGGCCTCCCCCTCTTCTTTTTCCTGTAAGGGTTAAAACCCCTCCCCCGGCGGCGGCCAGCGGCACCAGGCCGCCGGATCCCTGCCGGAGGTCTGCCCCCTCCCCGGCGCCCCGACCAGGGGCGGCAGGGAGGGCCCTAGCCGAGGTGGCGGCGGCGCAGCGAGCCCGCATGGCCCATGCAGGTTGCGCTGCGCCACCCCGTCACCTCCTGCTCCTCTTTCCGGTGGAGTCCGGCGGCGCCAGACCGTCGGACCACCACCGGAGTGGTCGCCGACCCCCGACGCACCGACCGGGGGCGGCACCGGCGCGTCCCCTGCGGAGGTGGCGGCGTGGCAAGCATGCATGGTGCATGCAGGCCACGCCACCGCCTCCCGTCCCCTTCATCGAGCACTCCCAACGGTGGCCGGCGGCGCCAGGCCGCCGGACCACCACCGGAGTGGTCGCCGGCCCCCGGCGCACCGACCGGGGGCGGCGCCGGCCCCAACCGGCCGCTGCCCGGCGGCGGCAGCGGCCGCTTCCCGTTTAATAAACGGGAGCAGCGCGATCTCCCCCAGGAGATCGTGCGGCTCCTGTTTTCTTAACTCCCGCCTCCAACTGTGTGCCCTCCCCATAGCGGATCCGCTGTGGGGACCCAAGGAGGGCGCCCGGTGCGGCGCCCCCAGGTTTCTCCCTGCTGCTATTTGCACCCCAAAAACAACCCCTTCCCTGTTTGATTTTTCTGAGGGGAATGGGGGCATATTCAGAAGAAACTTTCTAAATGGAAAATGTGCCCCACTCCAAGGGGCACCTCCAGTAATTTTTGGGGAATTTTAGGAAAAGATTTAATATTTTTAAAACCCTTTATAAAGTTTATTTTGAGAAAATAAACGCCCAAATAAGTTCGCAAAAATCACCAAAAATTAAGGGCTCTAATTAAAGGTATTTCACAACTACTATTAAACTTGGGAGGTGTGACATCTTATTTTGGTCCCCCAAAAGTATTTTACAAGCGAAATAAACGTCCGAAAAAAGAGCGAAATTCATCGAAATGAATCGGCGCCCCCTCGACGCATATTTTTAAATGCCTATTAAAATTATGCGTATCTATCCAAGGAATCGACTAAGCTCGGAATATCGACGCGAAAATCGGAACGAAATCGCGGCGCGGCGCCGAAATTTAACCCCGCCGCGACAATAATAAAAGAACGGAGTCGACGATTGAAGCCTCCTCTTATGGAGTGATTGGACTACTAACTCTTTCTTTTATGCTTTTACTGCTTTCCGTACTTTCCGTTAAATCCAGTCTCGCACTGGTCCCCCGCATTTACTTTCTGTACTTCCCTTTAAATCCAGTCTCGCACTGGTCCCCCGCATTTACTTTCTGTACTTCCCTTTAAATCCAGTCTCGCACTGGTCCCCCGCATTTACTTTCCGTACTTTCATTTAAATCCAGTCTCGCACTGGTCCTGTCATTATAGCCTCTGCTTTCGGCCTACTTTTCTGTTTATCATTATGGCCTCTGCTTTCGGCCTACTTTTCTGTTTATCATTATGGCTTCTGCTTTCGGCCTACTTTTCTGTTTATCATTATGGCCTCTGCTTTCGGCCTACTTTTCTGTTTATCATTATGGCCTCTGCTTTCGGCCTACTTTTCTGCTTATTACCGTGGCCTCTGCTTTCGGCCTACTTTTCAGCTTATTGTTATGGCCTCTGCTTTCGGCCTACATTTCTGCTTAGTGTTATAGCCCCTGCTTTCGGCCTAATTTATTTGCTAATGCAGAGCTGGCATGGCAACCATGCGGTGCTTATCCTCCCTTCAGCGAGGCCTTAGTTGGGGGAAAACCTGGAGTTGAGTCCCTCCTCCCAGGTTAGCCCCAAGCAAGGAGCCCTCATACCGCTAATCCTCCCGGTCAGAGGTCGTGTGACCGGTCGAGTAGAATTGCCACGTCACTTATGTGCTTGTTTTTATATAAAGCGGGTGAAGATTGTTTGGGAGTGGCGGGTTGGTCACGCCCGCAGACCGTTCGTACCGGTGCGGGTGGGTTGACGACTCATGGCGACAGGGAGATGTGCGCAGTGGGTTATCACCCTCCGAGCCTGCAGTTTTGCCTCCACTGGTCGGACTACAAATCGGCTCGCCGGATGTCGCTCACATCCAGTTGGTACACCAAGTTGTACAGGAGGGCCTGAATGATACGATACGACTACATTCAGAAGTGGCAAGACTGGCCACTGTCACCGACGGCCACATCGGTGAGGCCCGCAGGGTTAGCTCCCCTGCTTGAAGAAAAGCGGTCTAAACTGTGTCGACACAAGGTCTTTTTGTGTGCGTACAGGTTTGAACACCTGGGTGTGCGTATGCGCGAAATAGTGTTGCGTATTTACCATACGGCGCGATTACGGATATTAGGGCGGAAGGCCCTATCTATATATATATATAGATATATATATATATATATATATGTTTACCTGCTGCTAACCCTCTTCCTTGCTTCGACTATTTTATTTCTATACTTTAGCCGCCCCCCTGGATATGGATCCGGGGAGGGGATGTATTTTCTACTTAGCTCTGTGACTAACGGTTATTTCTTATAACCAATCACAGGAGATGGGACAGCGAGGAGCCCCCACACCACAAGATGAGATACCCGCCTTGGAGATGGCCCGTTCGATTACCGCAGCCTCGCCCCATCTTCCGCGACGTGAGTCCTAGATTATAGGACTAGACTAAGATCTTTTGTTTAGTCGATGTAGCCTTCGAGGCAGTGATTGTAAACATTAGGCTTCGGCCCGTTAATTATGTAAATATAAGCTGTGTGCTTGATTTTCTGTCTTTCGATTGCTTCCGCTATGCGTTCTGATGTGATGTTGTGATTCTTGTGCCTGACAAAGAGACCGCTCAGCGCTCGAGAGGGTGGGACGTCGCCACCCGGAAAGCGCTGGGTAGTCCTCTTTGGGCAGTAAGATCCCCCCTCCCTGAACCCGCTTCAGTCTGGGGAGGGGGGTCTTACAACCCGCGCGCTTACTAATATCCATGCGAGAGCGAGTGGAAGGGTTGAAGGGCCGTGTAGAGACCAACCCGACTCGCCCCTTTACCCTGTTTAGGTTGGGACCCCTTCTCGTCTCATCCCCTCTGTCTTCTAGGAGATCAGGCCCTACAGGCCTTCAAGGTCCTAGTTAGCGGGATCATTTTTAGGGACCTTTTAGTGTAACCTTACAACCTGACGCCTAAGCGGTCAACCTGCCCCGCCGGCTTGTGAGAGCCCGGTCGGCGGAACCTACTCAGGGGTTGTTCACCATAATTTCTACTTGCCTCCTGAGCGGTCAACCTGCCCCGCCGGCTTGTGAGAGCCCGGTCGGCGGAACCTACTCAGGGGTCGTTCACCATAATTTTTACCTGCCTCCTGAGTGGTCAACCTACATCGCCGTCTTATGAGAGCCCGGTCGACGGAACCTACTCAGGGGTTGTTCATCATAATTACTACATGCCTCCTGCGCGGTCAACCTGCCCCGCCGACTTATGAGAGTCTGGTCGGCGAAACTTACTCAAGGGTTGTTCACCATAATTTTTACCTGCCTCCTAAGAGGTTAACCTACCCCGCCGGTTTGTGAGAGCCCGATCGGCTAAACCTACTCAAGGGTTGTTCACCATAATTTCTACCTGCCTCTTGAGCGGTCAACCTGCCTCACCGGCTTATGAGAGATCGGTCGGCGGAACCTGCTCAGGGGATGTTTACCATAATTTCTACCTGCCTCCTGAGCGGTCAACCTGCCCAGCCGGCTTGTGAGAGCCCGGTCGGCGGAACCTACTCAGGGGTCTCTTATCATAACTTTTACCTTTTTTCCTCGCTGCTTAACCTAGATCTTTTCAACTCATGGTATCCTCCCCCTCTGACGGGGTAGAGGTCTATGCGTATTCAGGAGAATTTTTAACGAGCTTTTATTAATAATTAAGAATAAAAAACATTTCAAGTCATCGCCGCTCTAGGTGTTGCTAAGGAGAATCCCATCAACATCCTGAAGGAGGTACCCTCCAGACTTGAGTACTTCAAACATTACATATGGGCCCTCCCAGTTGGGGTTGAGCTTCCCGACCGACGGCGGCCTTCCCGCCACGTCGACCTTTTTAAGGACAAGGTCCCCTTTTGCGAAGTGCTTACTTCGAATGTTCTTGTCGAAGTACCTTGCCATCATACGCTTGATCTCCTCTTGACGGACGGTTGCCAGGTCCCGAAGCTCCTCCACGTGGTCAAGCGAGAGTCGTTGTTCCTCCTCATTTTCGACCCACCATTCATCGTCTCCCTCTCCCGCGACCACCACTTGGTGGGATTTTACCCTGAACTCCACCGACAACACGACTTCAGAGCCATGTGAGAGTTTAAAAGGGGTATCTCCCATGGCCGTGCTGAGAGTGGTCCTCAAGGCCCAAAGAACTGAGGGTAGTTGCTCCACCCAGCTGCCCTTCAAGTTCTCTACCTTCTTCTTTAGCAGGTTCACTATGGTCTTGTTTGCTGCCTCTACTTGTCCGTTGCTCCGAGGGTGATGGACAGATGCAAAGCGGAGGTCGATGCCCAACTGGCTGCAGAAGTTGGTGAGCTCCTCGCTAGCGAACTGCGGCTCGCTGTCTGTGACAATAACTAGGGGAGCCCATGCCGACAGACTATCTCTCCCCAAATGAAGTTCCGCACCACCTGCGAGGTTGTCTTTGCTAGCTCCTTCACCTCCAGCCACTTGGAGAAGTAGTCGATCATAACTAGGAGGAACCTCCTTTGTCCACTGGCTCCGTGAATCCCTCCGGAACAGGAGCTGAGAGGATCAGCTAGCAGAATGGGCTTCCTGACCCTACTTGGCGAGCTGGGAGCGTTCGCCTGGTCTCCTCGCCAGGGTAGCGAGCACTCGGCGGGCTGGGAAACAGTACTCGCGCGTGAACGACTCGCTCAACCTCTTCCACCTGTACCTCCTTCCCTTGTCGCCCGCCAGGTGCGGCCTCGCCCAGAGCTTGCGAAGCGAGTATCGGGATCGTGGGGGTCGAGCACTCGCCCAGCGGCGAGAGGGCGACTCGCAGGGTCTCCAGAATCGTCTTCTGAATTCGTCGAAGTCGCTCTTTTTGACGAACTCGCCTGAGGGGGGCGAGTTCCCAAGGTCGCCTCCTTGTCCTTCACTTCCAGCCATTGGATTTTGCTCGGGATTTTCCAAACAAACTACGGTCCACGCTCACCGCACCATAAATGTTGAACCAGGAAACCACGATTCAACCTCTGAGCCCGGAAACCACAGCTCGAGAGGAGTTCGGACTAGTGTAGTTTGTTTTTACTTCTCCTGGGCTCAACCTTTTGACCAGGCACTCCAGACTAGAAAACTCACTCACCGGAAATGGAATACTAGAAACAGACCCCCGAGTTACAGCAAGGAGGTCCCTCCACTAACCCGGAAGATCTAACGAACTTCTCCTCCCAAACCAATTGCTGAGCTGGGTACCTTGGAGAATGCCAGAGAGTCCTTCCCCATCCACCTGGAAACCACGGTGAACGGCAGGTCAGGTCTCCCTAGCAGACCAAAGTTAACCAGAGGAGAGAGGAGCAAGCTTCTGATCCTCTCTAAAGGTGCCCTTGGGGGTATATTTATAGTTTTCTGAAAACGGTTTGTGGATAGTTGAATCCCGCATTCTAGTTTTACTAAAAGCAGCCCAAAATGGTATGTCAACAACGAAATCCCGCTGTTTGGAATGACTCACTGCAGACTGGAAAGGAATCACCTTGGGAAACAGACAACCAATCAAACAGGCGAGTCCAAGCCACCTAGCATCGACTCGCCGGAGCGGCGAGTGCCCGCTAGAGTTGGGACTCGCCACTCGTCCCTGAGTTGGGGGCGAATGCATGTTAGGGGCGAGTGCGAGCTGGGACCCGCCACTTGCTCGACTCACTCGTCAGAGCCCTAACCTTGCTCCAGGTCACCTGGTGGCTCGATGAATCCACTCGGCAAACACGGGGTTGTACACAAGAGCCCATTTATAATTGGCTTCATTTTCACTTGGCATAAAGGCAAAACAAGAGTAAAAAGATTGATTGGTAGATGTAACACCAACAATGGAAAGTAGGGGCAAACGATAATGGTTCGTCTTGTAAGTGCAATCAATCATAAAATGTAGTTGAGAACATATTACTTAGACGCGCTGAAGTTGGATGTGCAAAAAACAAACTTTCCAAATGCATAGTGCTCTCATTTACTTGAGTGAAACTAATATATCTGGAAGCACTAATGCACTTAAACAAATGTTGGATTGGAGTTCCACCATCTAGTTGAGTTCTGTATAGCTTTGCTTTCTCATTGTAGATTGTTCTAAGTGATGTAGAATTCTCCGGATTTCTTTTCCTTAAAGTGATTACAATTTTACGAGGCATACATCAGGCATTGAACATCTCCTTCATTATCTTGTTCTCATTGCCATCAAGTCTACCGACATATAAATGTGCTTTAAGATGAACGAATTCATGGTTGTGCATACCATGTTTAACTATAATTTTCCATTCATTATTCGCATCTCTTTGTCCTCTCAATGCAAACTTACACCCACAACGTTTGGAACTTGATTTTCTTATATTTTCTTAATGTACCCTTTCTTGTTTTGACTGTCAGGAGGTAACCCCTATCACAACTTAACGTTACCCTTGGTGATGCATGTTGAAACCAGAGAACTGGTCTCGACGTTCGCAATGGGGATGCAGCTAACCCTTACTTGACCTGAGCGAGACCCCTGACCAGTCACTAAGAACCGAAGAACCTTGTCCTTGGAGAACACTTAAGTCCACAAACGAACCCCTTAAGCTACAGCGTGGAGGTCCCACCGCATACCCGGAAGCTCACATGGTACCCCCCTCCCTCGCGTGTGAGCAAGCACTACCCCCCCCCCCCCCCCCCCCCTCCCCCTGTCATTGAAGGTGGACGGTGAGGTGATCCTTAGTGCCCTCCAAGTTGCCCAGGCTCAGCATTGGATTGGGAGGGGAAGTTTCATGTGAGCTTCTGGGTATGTGGTGGGACCTCCACGCTACAGCTTAAGGGGTCCGTTTGTGGACTTGGGTGTTCTCCAAGGACAAGATTCTTCGGTTCTTAGTGACTGGTCAGGGGTCTCGCTCAGGTCAAGTAAGGGTTAGTTGCATCACCCTTGCGAACGTCGAGACCAGTTCTCTGGTTTCAACATTATGGTTCGGTGAGCGTGGACGCAGCTAGTTCGGAAAGCTCTGAGCAAGTCTCATGGATGGAAGCGATGAGCTGGGGGACTCACCCCCTATCAGCGAGTACGTGAAGAAGGGTGATTTTGATGAGTTCAGGAAGTCGATCCTGGAGCTCTTGCGGGTCGCACTCCCCCCTCACGGCGAGTGCTCGACACCACCCGCACCCGTGCTTGCCTCGCAATCTCCGATGGAGGCAGAGCAAGCACATCGGCAAGGGAAGGAGCTAGCCATAAGGGAAGGCTTGGGTCTTCAAGCAAGAGTGCTCTTCAACAGCTCTCCTGGGACCGGCTACCCCAGTAGGGAGGCAGAGAGAACGCTTTCGACTCGCCAGGGAGGATGGGGAAGTCCCTTCTGCGAGCTGATCATCTCATCTCCCGTTCCAGATGGGTTGAGCGAGCCTGACATGTCTTACTACGCAGGGAAGGACGACCTTGTTCAGCATCTCCAGTGATTCGAAGACATGGCCTCGATCAGGCAAATGTCGGATGCCTTTAAATGCAGACTCTTCGCGGTCACGTTCAGGGGGAAGGCGAGAGACTGGTTCCACCAACTCCCAGTGGGAACCATCTACAACTTTGAGGACCTGCGCCGAAGTTTCTTGCTAAGGTTCTCCACTTCAAAGAAGAGGAGGAAGGGGGCGGAGGCCCTGTTCTTGGTTCGGCAAAGGCCATGGGAGACGTTGGGGAGTTACGTGGATAGATTCCAGGAGGAAGTCCTCCTTATCATTGAGGTGCCCGGGCATACCCTGCAGCTGGCTTTCACCCTCGGCTTACAGTAGGGGTTGTTCAGGATGAGCTTGACTCGGGACCCACCCCTGTCTTTCGAAGAGCTGATGGAGTGCGCTGCTCAAGAAATTAAGTGTGAGGCCACAAACTAGAAGTTCATGGCAAAGTTGGCCTAGGGTGAGAAGGAGGAGAAGAAAGAGCAAGGAGGGAAGAAGAAGGAGGAAGCGAGAAGTCAGGGGGACCAGGGACCCCCCGTTGGGCAGGAACAAGGCTGGGGGTTTCAACTACCAGTCGCTCGACCGACCTGGAGGCCGCCAGGAGGACTCCCTCAAGGCCCAGGAAGGGGCCATTTCCAAGGGAGAGGAAACTTTCAGGGAGAACAAGGACGGTTCAACCCAGCAGGGTGGCAGCCGGACCCAAGGCCATTGCAACCCCAACCCCTGCAGGCCATGACGATTGGCCGAAAAAGAGGAAATAAGAAGAGGGGTCGTGCAGGGAAGGAAGCAAGGATGATGTCATTGCCGTACTGTGACTTCCATCAGCAGGAGGGTCACGCGACAGCCACATGCATAGAGTTTCTGGAGGTACGGGAAGGAGGAAGAATCCCGACAGAGAGGAGACAACTCAACCTGGAAGGACTAGGAGGAAGCTGAGGAGATGGAGGAAGTGATGAAGGAGACGGACAAGGTGCATGTGGCCGAGTAAGCGCAAGGAAGCACATTGTAATGGTATGTAATCTATTTAGAATATATCAAAAGTAGTTAAAGATAGCATCTAGGTCGAGTCCTTGATTAGAGACCACTTGCCCGGGCTTGTTGATGTCGGTCGCTGGGTGGCTCGTCGGTAGATTCGTTTTTGGTCGAGTCCTCGATTAGAGACCACTTGCCCGGGCTTGTTGATGTCGGTCGCTGGGTGGCTCGTCGGGTAGATTCGTTTTAGGTCGAGTCCTCGATTAGAGACCACTCGCCCGGGCTTGTTGATGTCGGTCGCTGGGTGGCTCGTCAGGTAGATTCATTTTAGGTCGAGTCCTCGACTGGAGACCACTCGCCCGGGCTTGTTGATGCTGGTCGCTGGGTGGCTCGTCGAGTGGATTCGTTTTAGGTCGAGTCCTCGACTGGAGACCACTCGCACGGGCTTGTTGATGTCGGTCGCTGGGTGGCTCGTCGGGTAGATTCGTTTTAGGTCGAGTCCTCGACTGGAGACCACTCGCCCGGGCTTGTTGATGCTGGTCGCTGGGTGGCTCATCAGGTAGATTCATTTTAGGTCGAGTCCTCGACTGGAGACCACTCGCATGGGCTTGTTGATGTCGGTCGCTGGGTGGCTCGTCGCGTAGATTCGTTTTAGGTCGAGTCCTCGATTGGAGACCACTCGCCCGAGCTTGTTGATGCCGGTCGCTGGGTGGCTCGTCGGGTAGATTCGTTTTAGGTCGAGTTCTCGATTGGAGACCACTCGCCCGGGCTTGTTGATATCGGTCGCTGGGTGGCTCGTCGGGTAGATTCGTTTTAGGTTGAGTCCTCGATAAGAAACAACTTGCCCGGGCTTGTTGATGTCGGTCATTGGGTGGCTCATCGGGTAGATTCGTTTAAGGTCGAATCCTCTATTAGAGACCACTCGCCCGGGCTTGTTGATGCCGGTCGCTGGGTGGCTCGTCGGGTAGATTCGTTTTAGGTCGAGTCCTCGATTAGAGACCACTCGCCCGGGCTTGTTGATGCCGGTCGCTGGGTGGCTCGTCGGGTTGATTCATTTTAGGTCGATTCCTCGATTAGAGACACTCGCTCGGGCTTGTTGATGCCGATCGCTGGGTGGCTCGTCGGGTAGATTTGTTTTTGGCTGAGTCCTCGATTAGAGACTACTCGCCCGGGCTTGTTGATGTCGGTCGCTGGGTGACTCGTCAGGTAGATTCATTTTAGTTCGAGTCCTCGACTGGAGACCACTCGCCCGGGCTTGTTGATGTCGGTCGCTGGGTGGCTCGTCGGGTAGATTCGTTTTAGGTCGAGTCCTCGACTGGAGACCACTCGCCCGGGCTTGTTGATGTCGGTCGTTGGGTGGCTCGTCGGGTAGATTCGTTTTAGGTCGAGTCCTCGACTGGAGACCACTCGCCCGGGCTTGTTGATGTCGGTCGCTGGGTGGCTCGTCGGTAGATTCATTTTAGGTCGAGTCCTCGACTGGAGACCACTCGCCCGGGCTTGTTGATGTCGGTCGCTGGGTGGCTCGTCGAGTAGATTCGTTTTAGGTCGAGTTCTCGACTGGAGACCACTCACCAGGGCTTGTTGATGTCGGTCGCTGGGTGGCTCGTCAGGTAGATTCATTTTAGGTCGAGTTCTCGACTGGAGACCACTCGCCTGGGCTTGTTGATGTCGGTCGCTGGGTGGCTCGTCGGGAAGATTCGTTTGGGTTGGTAAGGCTCCAAGAAGAGAAGCCGGTCTGAGGAGGTGTTGAGTTCCTCTGCCTCCAGGTGAAGGTAAGCACCTAGGACGCGGACGGGTACTTCCGCCTTCAATCGGTAAGGCCCCCGACTACAGACCATTCACCGGGCTCAGTCATGCCGGCTGATGGGTGACTCATCGGGTCGACTCGCTGCGGGCAAGACCTCAGAAAGAGTAATTGCTTTTGTGAGATGGTTGAGTTCCTCCGCCTCCAGGTGAGCTCGGCTCCCTATTAGGTGTTGAGTTCCCCCACCTCCAGGTGAGCTCGGCTCCCTGTTAGGTGTTGAGTTCCTCCACCTGCAGGTGAGCTCGACTCCCTGTTAGGTGTTGAGTTCCTCCACCTCCAGGTGAGCTCGGCCCCCTGTTGGGTGTTGAGTTCCTCCACCTCCAGGTGAGCTCGGCTCCCTGTTAGGTGTTGAGTTCCTCCACCTCCAGGTGAGCTCGGCTCCCTGTTAGGTGTTGAGTTCCTCCACCTCCAGGTGAGCTCAGCTCCCTGTTAGGTGTGGAGTTTCCTCCACCTCCAGGTGAGGTCGGCTCTCTGTTAGGTGTTGAGTTCCTCCACCTCCAGGTGAGCTCGGCTACCTGTTAGGTGTTGAGTTCCTCCACCTCCAGGTGAGCTCGGCTCCCTGTTAGGTGTTGAGTTCCTCCACCTCCAGGTGAGCTCGGCTCCATGTTAGGCGTGGAGTTTTCTCCACCTCCAAGTGAGATCGGCTCCCTGTTAGGTGTTGGGTTCCTCCACCTCCAGGTGAGCTCGGCTCCCTGTTAGGTGTTGAGTTCCTCCACCTCCAGGTGAGCTCGGCTCCCTATTAGGTGTTGAGTTCCTCCACCTCCAGGTGAGCTCGGCTCCCTGTTAGGTGTTGAGTTCCTCCACCTCCAGGTGAGCTCGGCTCCCTGGTAGGTGTGGAGTCCCCTCCCCCTCCAGGTGAGCTCGGCTCCCTAGCAGGTGTGGAGTTTCCGCCTCCCACCTCAGGTTGAGCTCGGCTCGACTAGAGGTGTTGAGTTTTTCTCCACCTAAGATCAAGTTCAATTCGACCTAAGGTGTTGAGCTTTCTCCACCTCCAGCTGAGCTCGGCTCACAGGAAGGTTGTTAAGTGGAGAAAGATTCGCCTTCCGCCTCAAGTCAGGTTCAACTAATAATCTCGGCAGGAGCATCCCGTTGGCAGGGCCCTTCGTGGATTCCTCTAGGGTCCCACCTACTCGTCAAATAAGTGGGTTGGACTTTCTTTCCGAGCTTAAGGCAAGCTCGAAAAGAGCGGGGATTGTGTACAACCCTCATATTTTCCGAGTCGGTGCGACCCGACGCGGATGAGGTCGAGAGAGTAAAGGTGGCCGAGGTAAGTAGAGCGACCACTCAGAGGCGACCAGAATCGGTCAAGGCAAGAGGGAGGCCCGGAGAAGGGAGGAAGGGAGTAGCGGGGCAAGAGGGGGGGTGGAGTCCTTCCACTCGCCCTCCCCTTGGGCGAGTGGGGGAGTCCCCCACTCGCCCGCCCCTTGGGTGAGTGGGGGATTCCCCCCACTCGCCCGGCCGAGTTGGCGAGTGGACCAATGTCCACTCGCCCGGGCAGGGTGACCTCGGTTCGTAGGGGCAGGTGGGCCTTGGTTCGCCCGTCCAGAGCAAAGTCAAGTTTGAATTGGGGTGCAGGTAGTATTTTCAAATAGCGGAACTAGGCTATTGGCAGAACATTTTGGCTATCCGCAGACCATTTTTTGGGAAGTCTATAAATAGACCCCCATGAGCACCTTGGGAAGGGTTGTTGGTACCCCCCCCCCCCCCCCCTCCCTCGCGTGTGAGCAAGCACTACCCCTCCCCTCCCCCTGTCATTGAAGGTGGACGGTGAGGTGATCCTTAGTGCCCTCCAAGGTGCCCAGGCTCAGCATTGGCTTGGGAGGGGAAGTTCCATGTGAGCTTCCGGGTATGTGGTGGGGCCTCCACGCTGCAGCTTAAGGGGTCCGTTTGTGGACTTAGGTGTTCTCCAAGGACAAGGTTCTTCGGTTCTTAGTGACTGGTCAGGGGTCTCGCTCAGGTCAAGTAAGGGTTAGCTGCATCCCCCTTGCGAACGTTGAGACCAGTTCTCTGGTTTCAACAATGCTCTGGAGGTGATAGTATATGCTCTCAGAATAATGATGAAACCCTAAATTTTTTGCCGTTTTCACGCTCATTCAATCAACTATTCTTTACTTTCAACTCGTATTAGTACAAAAGTGCATTCCAACATTAAACATGGTGTCTTTAGAGGAGGACTCTTCATTGCACAACAATAACAATTTTTCTGAACTCATTCCTATCAAATGGAAGTACAATCAAATAAGCTTGGCACACATGAAGACATTTAGAGATTTAATAACAAATGCACCAAAATTATATTTATTAATTCTCTTAAACAATATCTTCCAAAATTTCTTGATAGTATTAGAAGCAGTGATTTAATCTACAATGACTAACACGAAAAAAACTACTATCAAAAGAATTGGTTCTTGATAGTTCTATGATTGAAGTTCTCCCTGTCTCCTAGCAATGTGACCAAAAAAATAGGTTCATTGTAAAAAAACACATCAAATAAGAAAAAAACACAATATACTAACTTATATTGATGATAGTGTTAGAAATTTTATTTACAAACATTCATTTCATAAATGTTTATTGGAGCCTTGTACGGTGTTTGGTGTTTGGCTCCTCATTATAGATGAAAAGCTCCAAAACCAAATTGGAGGGAATCCAAATTATTTGGAGGGAAACTTTTCATGAATGAAAGGATGAACTTTTAGTCCCACCTTGCTTATTAGCTCTCTAGCCAAAGAGTTTATATATGTTTTCACACCTTCTTATTTGTTCAAAAGAACATAAGAAGAAACTATGAACCACACGCGCGCGCGCGCACCGCACCGGACCGGATTTCGGATTTGGGATTTGGGATTTGGGATTTGGGATTTGGGGAAGAATTGAATTGTATTTTTTGTACAAAATAGTTTCAGAGTTTTTTACTCGGAGTTGCGTCGATTAGAATTCGGAGCTGCGTAGCGTCGTTTTGCCCGCTGGAGTGGCGTGGCGTCGAATGGAATTCGACGCATGCGTCGATAGGACTCGACGCTTGCGTCGATAGGACTTGCGTCGATAGGACTCGACGTAGCGTCGATATGAAGTTGACGCAACGTCGATATGAAGTCGACGCAACGTCGATTTGCTTTCACGCGTTCTGCCGTTTTACGCGTTTTTCTTTGCCGCTCCTTTATGCGTGTTTCTCGCCATGATTTACATTAGAAATTTTCAACGTATATCTTCCTGATTATGATCCTTCCTTTTATAACTGTTAATCCTTATTAAGGTTTTAATATTGCCGTTTTCAAGAGCCTCTTTTCCGGCGATTTTCTGTCTATATATATTCACGTTCTTCTCAGAAACTAACATGCTCTCATACGCTCTTCTGCTCTCTCTGTTTTGACGATCTTCTACGAGATTCCTTTTCTTTACATTTGCTTCATCAAGTGGTTGTTCGGGTGCTCTGTGCTTCTTCGGTGTCCGCGCACATCGGAGTTTCGGGATCTAGCCGGGTGTTGTACTTGGAGGAGTGAGCATCGGTTGAAAGCCCTGCCGGAGGGTGGTGCAACTTCTTTAGGGCAGTGATCACACGCCTTACCCAGGCTCGATTCTAAACTATATATTTTCTCTCTTTTATTTCTCATCCCTTCATGCAATTTTATTATTGTTGTTGTTCATATTTCTAGATCTGCTGTTGTTCCTGTTAAAGTTTTAAAAACGAAAAATATATCATTTTATATATTAATATAGGAATATATAGTAAAAATATTCCAACAATCTAAAGAAGTTGGTAATTCCACATAAACAGAATAAATAAAATCAAATAGTTAAAATGTCTTTGTCTGCTTTTATTTTCACATGTACATCAATTTATTATTTATATTTTAAATTCTAGAAATCTGCAATGGCTTCTAGATCTGATGATTCTGCCGGGATCAAACCCGAAAAATTCAATGGAAATGGTTTTCGTCGTTGGCAAGCTCAGATAGAATATTGGCTTAATACGTTAGGCCTTTTGTCTGCCATCTTCGATGCCCCCGCTGTAGAATCTGAAATCCCTAGCACTGCAAATGCAGTTGCTTCGACTCTACCATCGTCCTCATCCTCAACTGCAAACACCACTAGAACCTATGTTAGACGTGTCCCATATAGAGATCTGGTGGACATTGAATATCATTGTCGTAACCGAATCCTAAGTGCTTTGTCCGACAGCCTTTACGATGTATTCCTCCAATATCTTACAGCCAAGGAATTGTG
This sequence comes from Dactylorhiza incarnata, assembly GCA_033032865.1. NCBI lineage: Eukaryota > Viridiplantae > Streptophyta > Magnoliopsida > Asparagales > Orchidaceae > Dactylorhiza > Dactylorhiza incarnata. The sequence continues at coordinate 307,257 of JAWHQI010000305.1, read as the reverse complement.
GTATGCACTTGAAGCGCGCTATAACCTTGACAATGCAGGTATAGAACGCTACAATGTTTCCAATCTCCACAAATTCAAGCTTGATGCCTCCAAGCCCTTAAATCCTCAACTCCATCAACTAGATGAGATGTTGTCCAAGATCCGAGCCGATGGCTCAATCCTTTCCGAAAATTATCTTGTGGCATGTCTTATTGATTCTCTTCCCGATTCATGGTCCGACTTTAGCACTAGACTAAGGCATGACCAATCAAACCTTACTTACGTTCAGATCCAAAATGCTATCCGCATTTAGGAGGAACATAAGAGTAAAAATTCTAAAGCTCCCAAAGACCTTGCTCCTAAAGTGAATCTAACCGAATCTCATGGCAATCCTTCCTCCAACCATCACTTCAAAGGCAAAGGCAAGATCCATAAGAAACCTTTCCGTCAAGGTTCCCGCCATCAAAAACCCAATCATCCCAAGCCTGGTCCCTCCAACCAAAACCCAGGTAAAGGGAAATGGTGCTTCATCTGCGGCCGCACAAACCATCTGTCCACCAACTGCTTCTACAAGAAGACTGAACCAGTGGCCGGCAAATCCCATGGCTCCAAGCCTCAGGCCAACATGATCCAAGCACCGGATCAACCTATCTTCAGGTTAGATTATACTCCTAGTCTTCTTCTCACTTGTTCATCAGATTGGTGGTTTGATTCCGGAGCAAATGTTCATACTTGTTTTGATCGTTCTTGCTTTGCCACCTTTCAGGACATCAGTGGAGGAAGCGTGACCTTAGGAGATGCTTCTTCGGCACAAATACTTGGACGTGGGCGAGTGGATCTTAGGTTGACATCCGGGAAGACACTAGCCTTGCATGATGTGCTTTATGTACCGAGAGTTAGGAAGAATCTTGTTAGCGGATCTTTGCTAGTGAAGAAATGCTACAAGATTGTCTTAGAGTCAAATAAAGTTGTAATAACATTAAATGATGTTTTTATTGGTAAAGGATATATCTGCGATGATTTTCCTAACAAAACACCATCATTTGCTCTAAAAATGTGTTTTTTGGGTTTGAGAGTCTAAATTATTACTTAAGTTCAGTCATTTTTTTGATTCCGTTGAAAGTTATTTGTCTGGGTTTAGAATTTAAGGTTTATGATTTAAGATTTATTTGTCATGAGATTCTAAATGTAACAATTTTGATTACCATTAATAACTTTTATGTTTTATTAGGCATGAAATAAATATTTAAGCATTTATTCTATAATTGCTTGTATGTATTAAGGTGACTACATTTATACCACAAATACCATAATTACGGGAAAACAAACAAAATCCCTTTGAATCAAAACTTATTGTGTGAGCTCTTTATGGTCGGTGACTTCAACCTGTTGGAGCATGCGTTTCGCACTCCTCCGGTTTGATAATAACAAAGTCCCTTTTGTATTTGATTCTATTTTCATTAATGGTGTGCAGATAACAGGTATGTGATATTCACATTGCTGCTGGAGCTAAAATTGCATGTGGGAAAAATTCACTGTCGGAAAATTCCGACAGCCACTGTCGCCCAGGCGATAGCTCCACGATTCCACCAACTGCCCACGACTTCACCCACGACAGCGGCAGTTTTGCGCTGTCGGAATTCCGACATCGATGTCGCCCCAGCGACAGCTCCACGATTCCAGCAACTGCCCACACGACGGCTCGACGGCACGACCGAGGCAGTTTGGCGCTGTCGGAAATTTCCGACAGTGACTGTCGCCCAGGCGACAGTGAAAGTCTATAAAATGGTGCCTTTGGTTCGTGCATTCCAAGCTTTTCGAGATTTCCAGTCCCTACCTGAGTGCATACGAACCAGAGAGCTCCAGAACCTCCTCAACTCCTAATTGTGCAAAGAAGGATTGAAGATTGAAGACGAGATCGGGCGCGCTACTCCATCAACGATCATCTCGAGGCTTCAACAATCCATTCAGAGATCTGAATTTCTAGGGAGTTGACTTTTTCATATTGTATTTCATTTACTCATATTTCATTTTGTATTGGGGAAGAAATCGCTTCCTTGTGCGGAGCGTCTAAGTCCTTGCGCGGCTTAGGGGAAAATCGCTTCCTTGTGTGGAGCGTCCAAGTCCTTGCGTGGCTTGGTGGGAAATCGTGGCCTTGTGCGCTACGTCTAGATCTTGGGAAGATCTAGAGGTTAGGCTTGGGCTTGGTCTTGGGAAAGACAAGCGATAGCCTTCCGATCCTTGGGAGAAGGATTGGTAAATCAAAATATTGTATTTCCATTTTATCATTGTGCCTTGATCTTAAGCATTGTTAAGATCATTTTTATTTGTATGCAAATTTCATGATAAATAAAATTATGATCTTTTCACTAATCGCAAATTTGTTTGCTTAAATTTTTATCTTAAAAATTTGTGCTTGGTGTTATACAAAAATTGCATTGTTGTAAAATTAATTTTTAAGAAACTTTTATTAAAGTGAAATTGTCTTAAAATTATTAAGTAAAAATTACAAATTTAAACACACCCTTATTCACCCCCCCCCCCCTCTAAGGGCGTCATACGATCCAACAAGTGGTATCAGAGCAAGGTTACTCCAAAATGGTTTTACCACCGGGAGTAATGGCGCACAACGATCACGCGTTCGTTGAGGGGCAAGGAATTAGTAGGCCACCACTTTTCACGGGCACAGACTACAATTATTGGAAAACACGTATGCGTTGTTTTCTAATTGCTTTAGATATAGAAGTCTGGAATATGGTAGAAACTAGTTACACTTCTCCAACATTTGTTGTAGGAGATGTAACTATGGAAAAACCCAAAGACAAGTGGGATGAAAATGATAAATTAAAATGCAAAAACAATGCAAAGGCCATGAATGCCTTATTTTGCGCACTAGATCGCACCGAGTTTAATAGAGTCTGTGCTTGCGATACTGAATTTGATATTTGGAATCTTTTGGAAATTACTCATGAAGGTACTTCGCAGGTAAAGGATTCAAAGCTATTTCAATTGGAGTCAAAGTTCGAAAGATTCAAAATGGAAGTGGATGAAGAAATTGACACAATGTACACTCGATTCACTAAAATCGTGAACGATTCAAAAGTGTTGGGTAAGGTCTTTTCAAATGGAGATTTAGTTAGAAAAATCTTAAGATCACTTCCCCCGAAGTTCAATCCAAAAGTGACTGCAATTTCTGAGTCACATGATCTTAAGACATTAAAATTGGAGAGTCTCATTGGGAATCTAAAAACCCATGAAGTGGAGTTGAAGATTCAAAGCCAAGAATATAATTTGCAGCCCAAAAAGAAGAGCTTGGCGTTGAAATCTAAAAAGGAATTTGAGAGTGAGACTGAAGAAAGTGATGAAGATGAAGAAGGATTGTTTGTGAGAAATTTTAAGAAGTTTATGAGAAATCCGGAGAGGAGAAACTCATTTAAAAAGTTTTTCAAAAAGAAAGATTTTGCCTACCAAAAAGGCAAAGGAAAAATGGAGAATGAAGAGGAGCGTCCGCCACCGGAGTGCTACCATTGCAAGAAGATTGGTCATATCAGAAGCAAGTGCCCAAAGTATCTGAAAGAGCAAAAAGCAAAGAGGCACGATAAAAAGAAGAAAGTGTTAAAGGCAGAGACTTGGGATGATTCTTCATCTGGTGAAGAAAGTGATCCCTCAACACAGGAGGAAGAGGAGGCTAATCTATGCTTGATGGCAAAAGACAGCATTACATCTGAAGACGACTGCAGTGTCCAAAGCGACACTGAGGTAACGCCTCCATCTTATGATGAGTTATATTCTGAATTTATGAAAACATGCAAAGTTTTAGATAAAAGCTTAAAGAAAATTGATTTTCTAAAATCTGAAAATGAAGGTCTTTCAAAAGCAAATAAAAAACTATCAAATAAGTTGGAATCTATTGGGAAAGAGAAGATTTTTTGTCAAGAGTGTGATCATTCTTCGACAAGGATAAAAGAACTTGAAACTACTATTTCTAAGTCCGATCATAAATTTGATCTACTTGTAAAAGAGAAAAGGGACTTAGAAAAAGTTGTTAAAACTTCTCATTCTCAATTAGATAATTATAAGAAAATTTTTGCAAATAGATGTGGCATGATAGTAAAAGAAAATTCAATTCTAAAATCCAAAGTAAATGAGTTGATCATGGCAATTAGAAAATTTGGTGTTGGGAAAAAATCACTGGATATGCTATTAGCCAACCAATGCCATGGTACAGCAAAATTTGGACTAGGATACATTTCTGGAAGCTCTGGAGGCTGTCGGAAATTTCCGACAGCTACTGCCGGAACCGGCGACAGCTCCAGGTTCAGAAATCTTATTTCTAAAAATACAAATTTTTCTAAGTCCACACATAAAGATGCTTCCACCAGCAAGAATCCAGAGAAACCATTGAAAAATGGTTCCTCACCATTCATTGTGTGTGCCAAATGTCATCGATTTGGTCACATCTCGGGCTCATGTTGGAAGAAAGGAAAAGCTATTGTTAAACAAATCTGGGTACCTAAGGCGTCCACCTATACAATGGGATCGACCACTTGGGTAACCAGATCTTTACTCTCATCATCTTTTTAGGTATGCGTGCAGGCTAGGAACAAGGAAGACGTGTGGTATTTGGACTCTGGATGTTCAAAACACATGACGGGCGATAAATCAAAGTTCCTTAGCCTGGAGATGAAGAAAGGTGGAACAGTGACATTTGGAGATAATGGAAAGGGTAAAGTCAAAGGCATTGGAGTAGTAGGTAACGAAGAATTTAAAATTTCAAATGTTTTATATGTTAAAGGTTTAAAACATAATTTAATTTCTATTAGTCAACTATGTGATAAAAATCTAAATGTTTTATTTGACTCTAGCTCAAACCTTTGCAAAATTATTGATTCTAAAACAATCGAAATCGTACTTACTGCACCAAGAATAAACAATGTCTATACAATCACTTTTCATGATTTATCTCATTCTACACTTAAATGTTTCATTTCAAAGAATGATGAACTTGAATTATGGCATAGGAGACTAGGACATTCTAGTGCTAAACGCATAGTAAAGCTTTCTAAAAATAAAATAATAAAAGGATTACCAAATTTGAATGGAAAGCTATCCTCATTATGTTCACCATGCCAAAAGGGAAAATTTACAAAATCATCTTTTAAAAGCAAAAATGTCATTTCTACCACTAGACCTTTGAATTTATTACATATGGACTTGTTTGGTCCAATTTCTACACAAAGTCTAGGAGGTAGAAAATATACGTTTGTTATTATTGATGATTATTCTAGATTTTGTTGGACTTTGTTTTTATATTCAAAATCTGATGCTTTTGATGAATTTGTAAAACTAATTTCACGTATTCAAAATGAAGTTGATCTAAAGGTAAAATGCATTAGATCAGATCATGGAGGAGAGTTCGATAATGAAAAATTTATTTCATATTGTAATGATTTTGGGATAAAACATGAATTTTCCGCTCCACGCACACCACAGCAAAATGGTGTAGTGGAGAGGAAAAATAGAACACTCCAAGAATTAGGACGTACTATGCTTTGTGAATTTAAATTGCCAAAATATTTTTGGGCCGAAGCAGTTAGTACGGCATGTTATATTATTAATCGTGTCATGATTCGTCCCACATTACAATTAACTCCTTATGAAATTTATTTTCAAAGAAAACCAAATGTATCTTACTTTAAAGTGTTTGGTTGTAAATGCTTTATTTTGAATACAAAAGATAACTTAGGCAAATTTGATGAAAAATGTGATGAAGGAATTTTCATTGGTTATTCTTCAACTAGCAAGGCCTATAGAGTTTATAATAAGAGAACAAAAATAGTTGAAGAATCTATTCATGTTAGGTTTGATGAGTTTGCTTCATGTGTAGAAAGGAAAATTACAGGAAAAGAAGATGAACTCCTTCCCACGGTGGAGGATGAAGAAGAAGAACTTGGAGAAAATGAAGAAGAAAAAGGAGAAGAAAGAGAAGAAGAAAGAGGAGAAGAAGATAGAGAAGAAGAAGAAAGAGAAGGGTATGTACCTCCAACCGAGCTACAATTCTCAAAAGATCATCCGCAAGAACTTGTTATTGGAGAACCATTATGTGGGGTACGTACGCGTTCTAGTTTAAATGAAACCTTTTCAAATTTATGTTTTGTCTCAAATATCGAACCAAAAGATGTTGCCACCGCTTTAAATGATGAATCTTGGTTTCTAGCTATGAATGAAGAACTTAATCAATTTGAAAGAAATAAAGTTTGGATTCTTGTTGATAGACCTAGTGATCATCCAGTGGTAGGAGTCAAATGGATTTTCAAAAACAAATTAGATAGTGACTCTAGGGTCACTAGAAACAAAGCTAGGCTTGTAGCGAAAGGATATAATCAAATTGAAGGGGTAGATTTTGATGAAACTTTTGCACCCGTAGCACGATTGGAAGCAGTTAGAATTTTTGTTGCATTTGCTAGCCATAAAAGATTTAAATTATTGCAAATGGATATTAAAACTGCATTTTTAAACGGGTTGATTAAAGAAGAAGTTTATGTTGAACAACCCCCAGGATTTATAAATGAAAAATTTCCTAATCGCGTATATAGATTGCTAAAAGCTTTGTATGGTTTAAAACAAGCACCACGAGCATGGTATGATAGATTGACTATATATTTATTACAAAATGGTTTTAAAATGGGTGGTGTTGATTGTACACTCTTCATTAAGCAAGTAAATGATGATTTAATTGTTTTACAAATTTATGTTGATGATATTATTTTTGGAGCCACTAATGAAGAGTTGTGTAACTATGTTGTAAAAATGATGGAAAGTGAATTTGAGATGAGTATGGTAGGGGAATTAAAATATTTCTTAGGATTTCAAATTGTTCAAAAACATGATGGAGTTTTTATTAACCAATCAAAATATATTCATGATGTCTTAAAACGATTTGGATTAGAAAATCTCAAACAAGCAAATACTCCTATGAGTGTATCTTTAAAATTAGGAAAAGATGAAACTGGAATATCAATAGATCAAACTTTATATAGAGGCATGATAGGTTCACTTTTATATTTGACTGCTTCTAGACCGGATATTATGTTTTCAGTTTGTTTATGTGCTAGATTTCAAACCGATCCCAAAGAATCACATTTAAAAGCGGTAAAAAGAATTTTTAGATATTTAATTGGCACATCTAAACTTGGTTTGTGGTATCCTCATAGCGATGATTTTACACTTTTTGGTTATTCTGATTCTGATTACGCCGGTTGTTCACTAGATAGGAAAAGCACTAGTGGCACTTGTCACTTTTTAGGTCCTTCACTCATTTCATGGTCGAGTAGGAAACAGAATTCTGTTGCCCTCTCAACCACCGAAGCCGAATACATCGCACTAGGTAGTTGTTGTGCACAAGCCCTTTGGATGAAACAAACCTTAGAAGACTTTAATATTAAACAACAAACTATTGAATTATGGTGTGATAATAAAAGTGCAATTGATTTAACACACAACCCGGTCCATCATTCAAGGTCTAAGCATATTGATGTGAGACATCATTTTATTAGAGATCATATTAAAAATAACCACATAAAAATTTCATTTATAGGCACGAAAAATCAACTAGCGGATATATTCACTAAGCCGTTACCGGATTCCCGTTTTTCTATGCTTAGGCTAGAATTGGGCATTCTAGACATTTCACAATGAATATATCACAATTTAAAGCCTATAAAATTAAAAAAAATAATTATTATTATTATCACAAAACATAAACAATGTAAAAACAAAAAGACAAAATTCTAAATATCAAAACATAAAATTTCAAAAGCCTCAACAAAAATTCAACACCATTAATATTACATCAATATTGTTCAAATAAAAACAGTAGAAACAAATTAAGGATCAAGTTCATTAAACAAAACAGAAATTTAAAGAGGTTCACTGTCGCCCAGGCGACAGTGGATGTCGGAATTTTCCGACAGCTCCCAGCAGCAGCAACAACATAAAACTACTCTGAATCTTCATAACCAGCCCCGCTGCTCTCTGGACAATCTTCTGGAGGTCCTCGTCTCACGGCTTTGCCTCGGCGAGTCCGCCTCACCGATTGGCGCGACGGTTCTTCGTCCGGTACTTGCCATTCTGCCTCCTCCTCCGGCGTTGGCTTCAACTTCAGACCTTTGACGAGAAACTTCATAAATTTCTGCATTCGACTACGATCCTTTTTCACTTCCTTTTTGTGATCCTCTAACGAATCACGCAAATCATCAATGGACTCCCTTAGTGATCCTGCCCTAGAAATGCTCGGCTCTCTAATCTCAATTCCCGGTTGAGCTTTTCTAAGCGGCTTCTTCCCTTTCATTGAACCCGTAAAATAAATTTCCGGATAACAATCATCAAGATACGAATCTTGCACAATCCATCCATACTTCTTATAAAGTATACGCTGAATTACCAACCCCATTGGCAGCGTATGCACCTTCACCCATCTTGGATGTTTCAATCTGTACGTATACCTAATCTGGGAGAGTATGAAGTCTGCCATATCAAAAGGCTCATCCTCCATAATATAGTACGTAAAGAGGGTCAACTGCGCAGTAATGCTTCTTGTGTCTCCACTCTTCAACATCACCGAATTCCTTAATATATCTTGGACTAAGTAAGCATCCGGTGTAAGTGAGGTAACTTCAGTGGTAAGAGTTTTCTTCTGATTCCCATGTAAACTCATGTTTACTAGGGTCCAATCTCTATCCTTCCGATAATTCTCCACTATATCAGGCATATTCTCACTCATCACTAGTCCAAATTCCTCTCGTAGATCAACATGTGTTATTTCCACATGTTGACCTTGGATCCTTGATCTCACACCTCCATCCAATTCCGTAACATTTGGGTCTTCCAAATGGTTATAAAATTCACGAATTAAAAAGGATGAAAACCCCTCTGGTGAGATTATTGAGAGAATACCTGCCTTCGCAAGACGATCATAAATATGATCATGTTTTGGCAAATCAAATTCGATGTATTTGGACACCCCAACAATAGCCTTCTCCACTCCGGAATAAACTTGATATGAAGTATGTGCATCTTCCGAAGTACTCTTTCGAGCTTTGGAGCTGGAAGCCATTCTGCAATAAAATACAAAAATTTTGCTTAAAACAGATTTTTTATTGTGCACTGGAACACTGTCGCCCAGGCGACAGTGGCTGTCGGAAATTTCCGACAGCCCTCCAAGTGATTTTATCTCAGAATTTTTCCTAAAACTTCCAGATCTACTCATACTAAATGTTATTTCAACATCAAGTTTTAAAAAAAAAACAATTTTAATCTATTTTTTTAAATTATCAAATTCTACAAATCTTTCACTATTCAACAATCTCCCATCTTCTTCTCTAACCTAGATCTACAAAATTTTTTTTTGCAAATACACAAATGAAAACCTTTATCACAAAATCAAGAGAAATTTCACAAAGCTAGACATTTAAGCAAAGATCCACCAAGATCCTATAGTTTTAAAACTAGATCTACATTTTATTCAAATCAAAAATTTCCAAACCTCCACCATTAATCAAAAATTAACATGAAAACTATTTTTTCCTTCTTCTCTACTATCAAAATTAAAAAGCCCTAAAAATTTGGAGTTAAAAACACAAAATCAAAAAAAACCCATACCTTGGATCTAGGGTTGTCGCCGACTTCCGACAGCCTTCCTCTCGTTTTTCACTCCAGGAAATGATGCACAATGTGTTTTGACTCGGTCCCCAGCCTTATTTATACTTTTGGCTGTCGCCCAGGCGACAGTGAGTGTCGGAAATTTCCGACAGCTCCAATTTTTGTAAAAACTTCAATTCTGGGTCCCTTTGATGATTTACAATAGTTATATGTCATTATTAATGCTTCACCTCATGAATTGATGACAAACCATGTGTTATTTATTCAAAAAAAATGACTTACATGTTTATATGATTTCATTTCCAAGCTATCATCGTATTGACACTTCTACTTAGTTGTATAGACCATTGGAAATTGTTTTCGCATGCCTCTAAGTATGAGAAATTGTTTATCTATCATAATGAACTATCACGTTCACTTCTTTTGATCAATACGTATGTCGTTTTATTTAAAATATACATGGATCATATTTGTTTTCACATAATACAATAGCATTTCTTAAATACAACTTTCAACATTGATTTGTTAGCACAACAAAATATACACCATCTTTTGCGATTCAAGTGAATTCGGATATCCTTGGTCAATTTAAAAAAAATTTCAATATATCAAAATTACGATATCACAACATCTGTGATAAAACAAAAAAAAAATTAAAATAACGACAAGGATACTCCACCAAGTACTACTTACCCTCCTGATAAGTCTTAATGAGCATTGTGAGGTTAAGCACCTTGGAAAGAATTGTAAAATGTCTTGTGCAAAAGAAACATGGTTTTCTATTCATCTTGTGCTATATCTTCAACGTCAAAGTTGCCTTTATATGCTTTTATTATGTTATACATTTTAATGATCATGTAAATTAAATAACTTCATATGTTTGATCTAAGTATCACATTTACACATCATTATGTTATATAAACATTCATCTCATGAGAATTGGACCGAAAATATTCCATATATCTATACACTATTGTGTCTTTCTATGATACTTTCAAATGACCTTACTCATATTGAAGTTATTTTCTTTCATATACTTCATATGGCTATACCGTCACTTCATAGGCTTATTCATACTATGGCATATTCCTATTATTTCATGGACTTCAATTATTACCATCAAATTGCTTCCGCTTACTCTACAATTCTATATCCTATCCCTTAAAAGCTACTCTTTTATTTAATATTCACTTTTGCTAATACCAAAAGGGGGAGAATTTAAAGTATAAAAAGAAAAATCACAAATATATCACTCCTAAATATTCCACCTACACATTACATCATATATTTAAGGGGGAGCATATATTAAGGGGGAGCATATATTTAGGGGGAGCATTCATTTAGGGGGAGCCTTCACCTAAAAGGAGAGTATTTATTTTTAAAGAAATATATCAAGGGAGATTATTTATTTTAAGAGAAATATATCATGTTATATTTGTGCACACACCAAATGTCTAAAATCAACAATCTAAATAGACATGTTTTCTTTTTATACGGATTTGTTATTATCAAAAGGGGGAGATTGTTGGAGCATGCGTTTCGCACTCCTCCGGTTTGATAATAACAAAGTCCCTTTTGTATTTGATTCTATTTTCATTAATGGTGTGCAGATAACAGGTATGTGATATTCACATTGCTGTTGGAGCTAAAATTGCATGTGGGAAAAATTCACTGTCGGAAAATTCCGACAGCCACTGTCGCCCAGGCGACAGCTCCACGATTCCACCAACTGCCCACGACTTCACCCACGACAGCGGCAGTTTTGCGCTGTCGGAATTCCGACATCGATGTCGCCCCAGCGACAGCTCCACGATTCCAGCAACTGCCCACACGACGGCTCGACGGCACGACCGAGGCAGTTTGGCGCTGTCGGAAATTTCCGACAGTGACTGTCGCCCAGGCGACAGTGAAAGTCTATAAAATGGTGCCTTTGGTTCGTGCATTCCAAGCTTTTCGAGATTTCCAGTCCCTACCTGAGTGCATACGAACCAGAGAGCTCCAGAACCTCCTCAACTCCTAATTGTGCAAAGAAGGATTGAAGATTGAAGACGAGATCGGGCGCGCTACTCCATCAACGATCATCTCGAGGCTTCAACAATCCATTCAGAGATCTGAATTTCTAGGGAGTTGACTTTTTCATATTGTATTTCATTTACTCATATTTCATTTTGTATTGGGGAAGAAATCGCTTCCTTGTGCGGAGCGTCTAAGTCCTTGCGCGGCTTAGGGGAAAATCGCTTCCTTGTGTGGAGCGTCCAAGTCCTTGCGTGGCTTGGTGGGAAATCGTGGCCTTGTGCGCTACGTCTAGATCTTGGGAAGATCTAGAGGTTAGGCTTGGGCTTGGTCTTGGGAAAGACAAGCGATAGCCTTCCGATCCTTGGGAGAAGGATTGGTAAATCAAAATATTGTATTTCCATTTTATCATTGTGCCTTGATCTTAAGCATTGTTAAGATCATTTTTATTTGTATGCAAATTTCATGATAAATAAAATTATGATCTTTTCACTAATCGCAAATTTGTTTGCTTAAATTTTTATCTTAAAAATTTGTGCTTGGTGTTATACAAAAATTGCATTGTTGTAAAATTAATTTTTAAGAAACTTTTATTAAAGTGAAATTGTCTTAAAATTATTAAGTAAAAATTACAAATTTAAACACACCCTTATTCACCCCCCCCCCTCTAAGGGCGTCATACGATCCAACACAACCTTGCTCTCATGTCATCAGATTTTAACCATGGACGCTATTAAATACGCCGATATGGTATCAAAGCTTCGTCGCGCTTGAAGCATGATGCGATCCAATGATATTGACGACAGAAAACCAAAGAGGAAATCATTGTCGAAGCATGAAATAACGGTTCTGTTTGGCACGGTTGCGGCGGTCGGGAACACAATGGTTACAAACCGTCATCCGTCCCAAGAAAAAAAAATTTAACATAAAAATGGATGGAGTTACCTCGGTGAGGTGAGGTGGTACATTCAGGAACGACGGTTCATAAGCACTGCTTTCATGACCGCCACCGCCGTGTCAAACGGGCCTAACGTCATGTTAAAACCTAACTCATGACCTCCTATGTCAATGTCAAGAGGTAGATGAATGGATGTTTGTGTGACTTGCTCATCCTAAAAAAACTTGTTGAAATCCCTTTAGAAATCAGGGCTCCATTTGGCGCGGTGGTTATGAGCTGTTGTTCGTGAACGCCCGACCTCACCAATGAAACTTTGTCGACTTTTATGTCCAAATTGAAATCCCTTTAGCAAAAACTCCGTCGCCAAAATGGAGCCTAGAAGACTTGCATAAAGAGAAAAAACAGAGAATATTAAAAAAAAAAGTTAATACTGCATGTCATGCTACTATTGTTTCCAGAGGGCTGCTAATTTACTATTGCCACAACCACAAACTATTCATCTTATCAACCAAGAGTTTTTTCAAGAGAACGGGCGAATGAATTTCAAACAATTCGAAAGAGGCAAAACGGTGCCTATTGTTGCCCTCAAATAGTAGATTCCGAGATTAAGGCTCTGTTTGAGGCAGATCTTTCTATTCAAAAAGCTCTATTCGAACCGCAGAAGCAGTTTTTAGGCCGTTTGTTTCAACAGCTGTGAGAATAGAGATGGTCAATCTTCAAGTGATGGTATATCTTTTATCTCTTGAGCCGGTCAATCTTCGAGAGTGGAATCATCGGAATAAATGAGACGTATATCCAATGATTTGGTGTAACATTGCCCTTTCAAATTCAAAATTTATACACTAAACTGTTTGTACGAGAGCCCCGTCGCTGAGAAAGAAACTTAAACTTCAAAACGAATACAGAAAACTACAATGTTTGTAAATGCTTTCTTTATACAACAAACAGATATCCAAGAATCTTGCTGCCGCAACCAAAATTTTCCAAACTCTTCTGCACGGTATATTTCAGCTGTCTGTACAAAGAATTTAGAACTCGGATTCTATGAGACTAATGGGAGCCTGTCTACATAGACGCACAGGCGGCGCAGATTATCTCTAGATATAAAAGCCCGCTCTGACAAGTACGTGCGCTCGATGAAGACCCACAATCCTTCGGGGACGACTTCTTCTAAGCTACTGCGGCAAAAGGGACACTGATGTGTTTGAGATTTGCTGCAAAAAGATGGATCAACATGTCAGAGAGGTCGACTAAAAATCTTCAGAGCAATAAAGAGAATAAAATTCAATCTGTACTTTAAGTGTAATAAGATGTAATAGGTATAAACACCCTAAGATGGGTCAATAAAAATTCTTCTTAGCTCGTTTCAATTTGGTATCAGAGAGTGCTAGGGTTCTCGTTCCCGCACAACGCATCCGTCTTCACTGTAGCTGCGCGTCTCTCCCGTAAGCAGCCCGCACAACTAGCAGCGTCTCTCCGGTAAGCAGCCAGCGCGTCTTTCCCGTGAATAGACGTGTTCGTCTCCGTTCCCAGAACCGGTGCCAGAAATGGTCTGAGCTCCTTGTTTCCGGCGTCGACAACGCTTTTGGCCTCAGATACTGATGTGATAGATCCCGATCAGATCTCCGATAGGGTGATGGAGGCGGTGACAGCAGAGGTCGTAGACTTTGGATCAGCAACATGCGTGAGGATCTCCGGTAGGTAGATGGAGCCGATCTAAAGGTGTTCGTTGGTTTACGCGGCTTGGATTGTTGTGGTAAGTTTATCTCTGAGATGGATAAATTAGTTGTCAAGATGGAGGAGGCCGATCTAAAGGTGTTCTTTGAGTTCTTGAGAATGTCCAAAGGTGAGGGACAAATCAATCCAAGAGTACGTCGCAGATCTGGAGCGACTGTGGGCAGATTATGATCATTTCTCACATGTTGCAAAGATCCCAAATGTAAGAAAGGGGAGCGGGATGCTCAAAGGAGGATTATGCACTTTATGAGGGGATTGAACCCGACATTTGAGTCAAGGCGTGCGGTGTTGTAAGCTCAGTCGAAGATTCCCTCACTAGATGAGACGATCTTGACCATGATGCAGGAGGAGAGCAGGATTCGACTTCAGTCTGGTACTACTGGACTTCCAGGGGTGAAGTCAGCACTAGTAGCCACCAGTTCCGGTCACACAGGATACAAGGGTAAGACACGACATTGCTTCAACTGCGGTGAGATAGGTCATCTGAGACAGGCTTGTCCTAAGTCACCAAAGGAGAGAGATGCAAGAGGTAGGGGTCAACCTGGAGGTCGTGGTCGTGATCATGGGGGTCGCAGAGGTGGCGGAAGAAGGGGTCACCAAGCACATCTGATGGTAACAGAGGAAGAGGCAAAAGGGGGTATGAGAGAGGAATGTCACCCTGAGGAGGAACAAGCGATCTTGGATGCTTACTCTCGGCTGATACGACGAAAACATAAGGGAATGACCCGATGATGCATTCATTTCATCTTCATCTAGGAGTAATGTTGCCACTTTTGCTCACTCCGCTATAGGTACTTGTTACACTTGCTCTCGCCTCTAAACCCGTCACTAGATCACCTGATTGGATGGTTGATTTTGGTTCTTCTCGTCATGTCACTAGGGTTGCTAGCGAGTTTTCTTCCAATATTCACCTAGCAGTCCCAGAGCACATTCATATTGTTGATGGTACAACTCAGCCAGTAATTGGTAAGAGTAATGTGCAATGTACCAACACTTTGACTATGTCAAATGTTTTGCATGCTCCTTCCTTTCTTGTGAATCTTTTATCCATTAGTGTTATTATATCTCAATTAAAATATATCGTTTTGTTTGATATTTCAAAGGTGATCTTCCAGGAGAAGAGGACTGACATGAGACTTGAGACTTACACATAGCATAGTGACTTGTAGTACCTGGATAGGGGGAGATTGGACTCAGCTTTTTCATCCATTGTAGAGGGTGTTGGAGGAGTTGGGAGAAATGTGGAGGACTTGTTGTTGCTTCATCATCGGCGCTTGAGTCATCTTTCATTTACCGTCTTAAGTTGGATGTATCTCTCTTTGTTTGAAAAAGATACTACAACAAAACTAGTATGTGATGCGTGTGAACTGGAAAAACATATCAGGAGCTCTTATTCTAGTTCTGGTAGTATGAGTTATTCTGTCTTTAACTTAGTACATTCAGATGTGTGGGGACCTTGCCCCACAACTAGTATGAATGGATTACGATATTTTGTATCTTTCATTGATTGTTTTTCTCATGTAACATGACTTTATTTAATGAAAAGTAAGAGTAAAGTGTTTGCTCGCTTTAAAATTTTTCACAAAGGAATTCAGACCAGATACGATGTAGTTGTTGTGGTGTTGAGGTCTGACAATGGAACAGAGTACACCAACAAGGCGTTTGGTGAGTACTTGTCATCCCAGGGGATTCAACATCAAACCACTTGCGCATACACACTAGAGCAAAATGAGGTTGCTGAACGGAAGAACGGACGCCTTCTTGAAGTGACATGGAGTATGATGATGTCGATGAAGATACTGAAGCACTTGTGGGGGCAAGCAGTCTTGACAACGACCTATTTGATTAATAGGATGCCCTCGCGAGTATTAGATTGGAAATCTCCGCTTGAGATGCTGAGAGGTAAGAACGGAGAAATCCTTCCTCCCAAAATTTTTTGTTGTGTGTGCTTCGTGCAGGACAATAGACCAAATGTGAGAAAGTTGTATCCAAGAGTTATGAAGTGTGATTTTGTTAGGTATTCGGCTACTCAAAAGAGATGTATGTTGGAGGAGTACGACGGAGAAAAGATTGTGGAGTTGGTTGTGGTGTGGTGCATGGGGAGCTGAGATCTGAGGATGGTGGTCCTCCGGCTCAGGGGGTGCTAAGAGTGTATATGAGGAGAAGATGGCAAAATGAGGGAAACGTGCCAACAATGCCTTCAGTGACACTTGTGTCAAGTTCCTTGCCTCTGCCTACTCCGACTCCTGAGGCACCTACACCATCCACCTCAAACTCAGATGATACAGGTGATATGTGTTGAAACCATCAACCGGCCCAACGAGGAGTTCGGACCCCCAAGAGGGGGGGGGGGGGGGGGAGCTAACACCTATTGATCCCGCGGGAAAACTTGACATAAGAGTTAGAACCAGATACCGACCCTTGGCTGCAGCGCGGAGGTCCCGCCATACACCCGGAAGATCTTAGAGCGCTTCCTCTCCCAAGCTAAAGTTGAAGTCGGGCACCTTGGAGAGCCTGAGGAGCTAACCAAAGGTAGCCTAAGGAGGAGGAAGCCAAAGAAGTAGAGTCTTCTTCAAAGGTGCCCTTCAGGGTTTATATTTATATATTTTTTCTCTTATGGTCTGCTAATAGCGAGACTCCGCCTTTTGGTTTTGAAACGCACCTCAAACTGGTCTGCTAACCGTCAAACTTCGTTGTTCTGAAGGGCTATTAGTAGCCCACGAAGGGTATCTAGGCGAGCTGGCCCTGGGACCCTGCCACCGAGCGAGCCTACGACCCTACCAGCTTGGTGGGAGCCTGGTCAGCGGGTCTGCTTCGGGGCCTATTACCTTTTGAAACTTTCCTACTACCGAGCGAGCCTACGACCCTGCCAGCTTGGTGGGAGCCTGGTCAGCGGGTCTGCTTCGAGGTCTATTATCTTTCAAAACTTTCCTGCTACCGAGCGAGCCTACGACCATGTCAGCTTGGTGGGAGCCTGGTCAGCGGGTCTGCTTCGGGGCATATTACCTTTCAAAACTTTCCTGCCACCGAGCAAGCCTACGACCCTGGAAGCTTGGTGGGAGCCTGGTCAGCGGGTCTGCTTCGGGGCATATTACCTTTTGAAAATTTCCTGCCACCGAGCGAGCCTACGACCCTGCCAGCTTGGTGGAAGCCTGGTCAGCGGGTCTACTTCGGGGCATATTACCTTTTGAAACTTTCCTGTCACCGAGCGAGCCTACGGCCCTGCCAGCTTGGTGCAAGCCTGGTCGGTGGGTCAACTTCGGAGTCTATTACCTTTTGAAACTTTCCTTCCACCGAGCGAGCCTACGACCCTGCCAGCTTGGTGGGAGCCTGGTCAGCGGGTTTGCTTCGGGGCCTATTACCTTTTGAAACTTTCCTACCACCGAGCGAGCCTACGACCCTGCCAGCTTGGTGGGAGCCTGGGCAGCGGGTCTGCTTCGGGGCCTATTACCTTTTGAAACTTTCCTACCACCGAGCGAGCCTGCGACCCTGCCAGCTTGGTGGAGCCTGGTCAGCGGGTCTGCTTCGGGGCCTATTACCTTTCAAAACTTTCCTGCCACCGAGCGAGCTTACGACCCTGCCAGCTTGGTGGGAGCCTGGTCAGCGGGTCTGCTTCGGGGCCTATTACCTTTTGAAACTTTTCTGTCAACGAGCGAGCCTACGACCCTGCCATCTTGGTGGAAGCCTGGTCAGCGGGTCTGCTTCGGGGCCTATTACCTTTCAAAACTTTCCTGCCACTGAGCGAGCCTACGACCCCGCAAGCTTGGTGGAAGCCTGGTCAGCGGGTCTGCTTCGGGGCCAATCACATATCGTGCGTCGCCATCTTATAAATTGACATCATCCATTCATGAAAGAAAAACAGAGTTCGAGAACACACATTTTTACTGTTGAAATTCAAGGATAGAAATATTTCAAGTCCTCACCGCTTAGCTCGGTACATCCCTTCTGCCTCCCATTCGTCTCCTCCTCCCGGGCATGGACCTCCTCAATCCTCACCGGTTGTTGTTGTTACTGCATGGGATCCCTTGCCACCCCCCCCCTCATTTCTAAAAACTCTGGGCAGGTGGTCGTCGCGTGACCTTCCTCCTGGTGGAAGGTCACAGTAGGGTAACGCCACCCTCCTTCCTCCTCTTCCTCTTCTTTTTGCTTTTCCGGCCCTCCTCCCCCTTCCCCGGCCAATCGCCATGGCGTGCTGAGGTGGGGGGAGGGGTGGCATCGGGCCCTGCCTCAACCCTGGGTGGTTGGGTCTTCCTTGACCTCCTTGGAAGTTGCCCCCTCCTTGGGCGAATTCTCTGTCAGGGCCTTGCATTCCCCCTCCCTGCTGCCTCCACCCAAGCTCTGGAGCCCTCAACTCGTCCCTTCTCATGACTTCCTGTTGTGTCGTCTCCGGCTAACTCAGCTTCGCCAACCTTTTCGCGAACTCCGGGATGGCCGCCTCCCCTTCGATCTCCTCCGCCGCCCTTTCCATCAACTCTTCAAAGGACAAGGGGGCCTTCCGCTTCAGGTTCATCTTGAAGAATCCCTCATGCAACCCCACTGTGAAGGCAAGCTGGAGGGTGAACCCGGGTACCTCCTGGACGAGCAGGACTTCCTCCTCAAATCTGTCCACATAATGCGCTAGCGACTCCTCTGACCCTTACTTGATCTTGAAGAGCGTCTCAGCATCCTTCTTACTCTTCTTTGACGTCGAGAAGCGCAGCTGGAAACTCCGACGCAAATCCTCGAACTCATAGATCGACTCTACGGGGAGCTGGTAAAACCACTCACGTGCCTTCTCCTTCAAGGTGATGGCGAAGAGTCGGCATTTGAAAGCATCCGACATGGGCCGAATGGAGACGGTGTCCTCGAACCACTGCAGGTGTTGGACGGGGTCATCCTTGCCTGTGTATTAGACCATGTCCGGCTCCCTGAACCCCTTCGGAACTGGTGCGAAAAGCACCAGCTCGCAGAACGGGCTTCCGCCACTCGCCCCTCTCGCCTGCCCCACTCGCCCCACGAGCTCCCCGATTGGGCTCGCACTTGCTGGGCTGGGGAACAGCTCTCGCCCGGCGAGGTCTCACCCCAGCGCCTCGCCGACCTGCTCTTTGCCGGGCCTCTGCCCCGGAACACTCTCGCCTGCCCCCAACGGCAGGACGACCTGGGCCGCTGGGGTCGAGAACTCGCCTTACGTCGCGGCGAGAGCGAGGTTGATCGTCTCTATCACCTCCCTTCGAAAGTCTGTCAGCATCTCAATTGTTGTTGCCGAGCCGGATGGTGGCGAACCGCCGTATCCGACACCTTGCTCATCCTCTCCAGCCATGTTATCTCCTTGGGACTTTCTTGTACTAGCCACTTTCCACGCTCACCGCACCATAAATGTTGAAACTGTCAACCAGCCCAAAGAGGAGTTCGGACCCCCAAGAGGGGGCGGCAGCTAACACTTACTGATCCCGCGGGAAAACTTGATCGAAGAGTTAGAACTAGATACCGACCCTTGGCTGCAGCGCGGAGGTCCCACCACACACCCGAAGATCTTAGAGCGCTTCCCCTCCCAAGTCAAAGCTGAAGTCGGGCACCTTGGAGAGCCTGAGGAGCTAACCAAAGGTAGCCTAAGGAGGAGGAAGCCAAAGAAGTGGAGTCCTCTCCAAAGGTGCTCTTCAGGGTATATATATAGTTTTTCTCTTATGGTCTGCTAATAGCGAGACTCTGCCTTTTGGTTTTGCTAAACGCACCCCCAAACTGGTCTGCTAACAGCCAAACACCGTTGTTCTGAAGGGATATTGGCAGCCCACGAAGGGTATCTAGGCGAGCTGGCACCGTGGGACCCTGCCGAGCTGGCACCGTGGGACCCTGCCGAGCCGGCACCCCGGGACCCTGCCGAGCCGGCACCCCGGGACCCTGCCGAGCCGGCACCCCGGCACCCTGCCGAGCCGGCACCCCGGCACCCTGCCGAGATGGCACCCCGGCACCCTTAGGTGTCTTCCTCAGGCAATTTTGATCTCGACAAAGATGGGGCGGGACATGCGAGATCTTCTCTACTCACCCCAGGTGGGCGAGATCTTTTAAGCTGTCCTAGGTCATCTCGGACCTCGACGAATTATGGGTTATACAATATGATTCCTGTCTCTACTTCCACTCTCCTACCAGTAAGGAAGAGTTCCCGCAGTAATGCGGGAGTCTCACTTGATCGATATGGTTTTCCTCATGATATTGCTCAATTTATTTCCTAGTCTCATATATCACCTACACATGGAACATTCATTGCACCTCTGGATATTGTGTCTATTCCTAAGTGTTGGCATGTTACCAAGGAGGATCCAAAGTGGAAATCTGCAATGCTAGAGGAACTCGGGGCTCTAGAAAAGAACAAGACATGAGATATTGTGTCACTACCACCAGGTAAGAAGGCAGTTGGGTGCCAGTGAGTCTTCACTGTGAAACAAAACCCAGAGGGTCTGGTTGAGCGTTATAAGGCTCAGTTAGTAGCAAAAGGGTCCAATCAGACTTATGTCATCAACTATGATGAGACCCTTGCACCCGTGGCGAAGATGAGTACAGTACAAACACTGGTATCCTTGGCAGCGAATGGGGGATGAAAACTATAAAAGCTCGACGTGAAGAATGTCTTTCTTCATGGAGATTTGTTGGAAGAGGTATACACGGAGGTACCACTAGGTTTTGACACGAAGCAAACAATTGGTAAGGTGTGTAGACTCAAGAAGTCTCTTTATGGGTTGAAGCAATCTCCTCGAGCCTAGTTTGACAGGTTTATGTGAGCTATGGTAGGAATGGGGTATCGACAGACCAATGTTGATCATACAGTGTTCTTTAGGCGATGTGGAGTTCACACTACAATGTTTGTTGTGTATGCGAACGATATAATTATCATTGATAATGATGAGAGCGAAGTTGCCCAGTTAAAGATGAGATTGGGCAAGGAGTTTGAGGTCAAGGACTTTGGACAGCTAAGGTACTTCTTTGAGATTGAGATAGCTCGTGGTGCAGAAGGGATTGTTCTATTTCAACGAATATATGTGTTTGATCTGCTGACAGAGACAAGTATGATGGGGTGCAGGTCTGCGGTTGCTCCCGCTCTCATTGATCAGAAGTCCATGTTAAGTGCTGAGGCAGGAGGGTCAGTCGATGGAGAGAGGTACCAGAGGTTGGTAGGCCGTTTGACTATCTGAGTCACACTCGTCTCGACATATCTTTTGTTGTGAGTGTGGTGGCTCGTATATGCATGATCCTAGGGAGGGTCACATGGATGTTGTGTATCAGATTCTAATATATTTGAAGAGTGCATCGGGGAAGGGGTTGATCTTTCCGAAAAATGGGCATTTGAACATCGAGGGCAATTGCGATTCAGACTGGGCTAGTTGTGTCGATGACAGGTGGTCCACATCAGGATATTGCATGTTCATAGGGGCAATCTGGTTTCTTGGAAGATCAAGAAGCAAACAGTGGTTGCAAGGTCCACAACCGAGGCCGAGTACAGGGTCATGGCCTTAGGTGTAGGAGAGATGTTATGGTTGAGAGCCTTGCTGGTAGAGCGCCAGATGAACCAAGGGGGTCAAATGACATTGTGGTGTGATAGCAAGACTGCTATTAGCATTGTAAAAACCCCGTTCAACATGACTGAACCAAGCATGTGGAGATAGACAGATTCTTTATCAAGGAGTTAAATAATGGACAACTGGAGTTGGGATCATGTAAATTAAATAACTTCATATGTTTGATCTAAGTATCACATTTACACATCATTATGTTATATAAACATTCATCTCATGAGAATTGGACCGAAAATATTCCATATATCTATACACTATTGTGTCTTTCTATGATACTTTCAAATGACCTTACTCATATTGAAGTTATTTTCTTTCATATACTTCATATGGCTATACCGTCACTTCATAGGCTTATTCATACTATGGCATATTCCTATTATTTCATGGACTTCAATTATTACCATCAAATTGCTTCCGCTTACTCTACAATTCTATATCCTATCCCTTAAAAGCTACTCTTTTATTTAATATTCACTTTTGCTAATACCAAAAGGGGGAGAATTTAAAGTATAAAAAGAAAAATCACAAATATATCACTCCTAAATATTCCACCTACACATTACATCATATATTTAAGGGGGAGCATATATTAAGGGGGAGCATATATTTAGGGGGAGCATTCATTTAGGGGGAGCCTTCACCTAAAAGGAGAGTATTTATTTTTAAAGAAATATATCAAGGGAGATTATTTATTTTAAGAGAAATATATCATGTTATATTTGTGCACACACCAAATGTCTAAAATCAACAATCTAAATAGACATGTTTTCTTTTTATACGGATTTGTTATTATCAAAAGGGGGAGATTGTTGGAGCATGCGTTTCGCACTCCTCCGGTTTGATAATAACAAAGTCCCTTTTGTATTTGATTCTATTTTCATTAATGGTGTGCAGATAACAGGTATGTGATATTCACATTGCTGTTGGAGCTAAAATTGCATGTGGGAAAAATTCACTGTCGGAAAATTCCGACAGCCACTGTCGCCCAGGCGACAGCTCCACGATTCCACCAACTGCCCACGACTTCACCCACGACAGCGGCAGTTTTGCGCTGTCGGAATTCCGACATCGATGTCGCCCCAGCGACAGCTCCACGATTCCAGCAACTGCCCACACGACGGCTCGACGGCACGACCGAGGCAGTTTGGCGCTGTCGGAAATTTCCGACAGTGACTGTCGCCCAGGCGACAGTGAAAGTCTATAAAATGGTGCCTTTGGTTCGTGCATTCCAAGCTTTTCGAGATTTCCAGTCCCTACCTGAGTGCATACGAACCAGAGAGCTCCAGAACCTCCTCAACTCCTAATTGTGCAAAGAAGGATTGAAGATTGAAGACGAGATCGGGCGCGCTACTCCATCAACGATCATCTCGAGGCTTCAACAATCCATTCAGAGATCTGAATTTCTAGGGAGTTGACTTTTTCATATTGTATTTCATTTACTCATATTTCATTTTGTATTGGGGAAGAAATCGCTTCCTTGTGCGGAGCGTCTAAGTCCTTGCGCGGCTTAGGGGAAAATCGCTTCCTTGTGTGGAGCGTCCAAGTCCTTGCGTGGCTTGGTGGGAAATCGTGGCCTTGTGCGCTACGTCTAGATCTTGGGAAGATCTAGAGGTTAGGCTTGGGCTTGGTCTTGGGAAAGACAAGCGATAGCCTTCCGATCCTTGGGAGAAGGATTGGTAAATCAAAATATTGTATTTCCATTTTATCATTGTGCCTTGATCTTAAGCATTGTTAAGATCATTTTTATTTGTATGCAAATTTCATGATAAATAAAATTATGATCTTTTCACTAATCGCAAATTTGTTTGCTTAAATTTTTATCTTAAAAATTTGTGCTTGGTGTTATACAAAAATTGCATTGTTGTAAAATTAATTTTTAAGAAACTTTTATTAAAGTGAAATTGTCTTAAAATTATTAAGTAAAAATTACAAATTTAAACACACCCTTATTCACCCCCCCCCCCCCCCCCCCCCCCCCCCCTCTAAGGGCGTCATACGATCCAACACAACCTTGCTCTCATGTCATCAGATTTTAACCATGGACGCTATTAAATACGCCGATATGGTATCAAAGCTTCGTCGCGCTTGAAGCATGATGCGATCCAATGATATTGACGACAGAAAACCAAAGAGGAAATCATTGTCGAAGCATGAAATAACGGTTCTGTTTGGCACGGTTGCGGCGGTCGGGAACACAATGGTTACAAACCGTCATCCGTCCCAAGAAAAAAAAATTTAACATAAAAATGGATGGAGTTACCTCGGTGAGGTGAGGTGGTACATTCAGGAACGACGGTTCATAAGCACTGCTTTCATGACCGCCACCGCCGTGTCAAACGGGCCTAACGTCATGTTAAAACCTAACTCATGACCTCCTATGTCAATGTCAAGAGGTAGATGAATGGATGTTTGTGTAACTTGCTCATCCTAAAAAAACTTGTTGAAATCCCTTTAGAAATCAGGGCTCCATTTGGCGCGGTGGTTATGAGCTGTTGTTCGTGAACGCCCGACCTCACCAATGAAACTTTGTCGACTTTTATGTCCAAATTGAAATCCCTTTAGCAAAAACTCCGTCGCCAAAATGGAGCCTAGAAGACTTGCATAAAGAGAAAAAACAGAGAATATTAAAAAAAAAAGTTAATACTGCATGTCATGCTACTATTGTTTCCAGAGGGCTGCTAATTTACTATTGCCACAACCACAAACTATTCATCTTATCAACCAAGAGTTTTTTCAAGAGAACGGGCGAATGAATTTCAAACAATTCGAAAGAGGCAAAACGGTGCCTATTGTTGCCCTCAAATAGTAGATTCCGAGATTAAGGCTCTGTTTGAGGCAGATCTTTCTATTCAAAAAGCTCTATTCGAACCGCAGAAGCAGTTTTTAGGCCGTTTGTTTCAACAGCTGTGAGAATAGAGATGGTCAATCTTCAAGTGATGGTATATCTTTTATCTCTTGAGCCGGTCAATCTTCGAGAGTGGAATCATCGGAATAAATGAGACGTATATCCAATGATTTGGTGTAACATTGCCCTTTCAAATTCAAAATTTATACACTAAACTGTTTGTACGAGAGCCCCGTCGCTGAGAAAGAAACTTAAACTTCAAAACGAATACAGAAAACTACAATGTTTGTAAATGCTTTCTTTATACAACAAACAGATATCCAAGAATCTTGCTGCCGCAACCAAAATTTTCCAAACTCTTCTGCACGGTATATTTCAGCTGTCTGTACAAAGAATTTAGAACTCGGATTCTATGAGACTAATGGGAGCCTGTCTACATAGACGCACAGGCGGCGCAGATTATCTCTAGATATAAAAGCCCGCTCTGACAAGTACGTGCGCTCGATGAAGACCCACAATCCTTCGGGGACGACTTCTTCTAAGCTACTGCGGCAAAAGGGACACTGATGTGTTTGAGATTTGCTGCAAAAAGATGGATCAACATGTCAGAGAGGTCGACTAAAAATCTTCAGAGCAATAAAGAGAATAAAATTCAATCTGTACTTTAAGTGTAATAAGATGTAATAGGTATAAACACCCTAAGATGGGTCAATAAAAATTCTTCTTAGCTCGTTTCAATTTGGTATCAGAGAGTGCTAGGGTTCTCGTTCCCGCACAACGCATCCGTCTTCACTGTAGCTGCGCGTCTCTCCCGTAAGCAGCCCGCACAACTAGCAGCGTCTCTCCGGTAAGCAGCCAGCGCGTCTTTCCCGTGAATAGACGTGTTCGTCTCCGTTCCCAGAACCGGTGCCAGAAATGGTCTGAGCTCCTTGTTTCCGGCGTCGACAACGCTTTTGGCCTCAGATACTGATGTGATAGATCCCGATCAGATCTCCGATAGGGTGATGGAGGCGGTGACAGCAGAGGTCGTAGACTTTGGATCAGCAACATGCGTGAGGATCTCCGGTAGGTAGATGGAGCCGATCTAAAGGTGTTCGTTGGTTTACGCGGCTTGGATTGTTGTGGTAAGTTTATCTCTGAGATGGATAAATTAGTTGTCAAGATGGAGGAGGCCGATCTAAAGGTGTTCTTTGAGTTCTTGAGAATGTCCAAAGGTGAGGGACAAATCAATCCAAGAGTACGTCGCAGATCTGGAGCGACTGTGGGCAGATTATGATCATTTCTCACATGTTGCAAAGATCCCAAATGTAAGAAAGGGGAGCGGGATGCTCAAAGGAGGATTATGCACTTTATGAGGGGATTGAACCCGACATTTGAGTCAAGGCGTGCGGTGTTGTAAGCTCAGTCGAAGATTCCCTCACTAGATGAGACGATCTTGACCATGATGCAGGAGGAGAGCAGGATTCGACTTCAGTCTGGTACTACTGGACTTCCAGGGGTGAAGTCAGCACTAGTAGCCACCAGTTCCGGTCACACAGGATACAAGGGTAAGACACGACATTGCTTCAACTGCGGTGAGATAGGTCATCTGAGACAGGCTTGTCCTAAGTCACCAAAGGAGAGAGATGCAAGAGGTAGGGGTCAACCTGGAGGTCGTGGTCGTGATCATGGGGGTCGCAGAGGTGGCGGAAGAAGGGGTCACCAAGCACATCTGATGGTAACAGAGGAAGAGGCAAAAGGGGGTATGAGAGAGGAATGTCACCCTGAGGAGGAACAAGCGATCTTGGATGCTTACTCTCGGCTGATACGACGAAAACATAAGGGAATGACCCGATGATGCATTCATTTCATCTTCATCTAGGAGTAATGTTGCCACTTTTGCTCACTCCGCTATAGGTACTTGTTACACTTGCTCTCGCCTCTAAACCCGTCACTAGATCACCTGATTGGATGGTTGATTTTGGTTCTTCTCGTCATGTCACTAGGGTTGCTAGCGAGTTTTCTTCCAATATTCACCTAGCAGTCCCAGAGCACATTCATATTGTTGATGGTACAACTCAGCCAGTAATTGGTAAGAGTAATGTGCAATGTACCAACACTTTGACTATGTCAAATGTTTTGCATGCTCCTTCCTTTCTTGTGAATCTTTTATCCATTAGTGTTATTATATCTCAATTAAAATATATCGTTTTGTTTGATATTTCAAAGGTGATCTTCCAGGAGAAGAGGACTGACATGAGACTTGAGACTTACACATAGCATAGTGACTTGTAGTACCTGGATAGGGGGAGATTGGACTCAGCTTTTTCATCCATTGTAGAGGGTGTTGGAGGAGTTGGGAGAAATGTGGAGGACTTGTTGTTGCTTCATCATCGGCGCTTGAGTCATCTTTCATTTACCGTCTTAAGTTGGATGTATCTCTCTTTGTTTGAAAAAGATACTACAACAAAACTAGTATGTGATGCGTGTGAACTGGAAAAACATATCAGGAGCTCTTATTCTAGTTCTGGTAGTATGAGTTATTCTGTCTTTAACTTAGTACATTCAGATGTGTGGGGACCTTGCCCCACAACTAGTATGAATGGATTACGATATTTTGTATCTTTCATTGATTGTTTTTCTCATGTAACATGACTTTATTTAATGAAAAGTAAGAGTAAAGTGTTTGCTCGCTTTAAAATTTTTCACAAAGGAATTCAGACCAGATACGATGTAGTTGTTGTGGTGTTGAGGTCTGACAATGGAACAGAGTACACCAACAAGGCGTTTGGTGAGTACTTGTCATCCCAGGGGATTCAACATCAAACCACTTGCGCATACACACTAGAGCAAAATGAGGTTGCTGAACGGAAGAACGGACGCCTTCTTGAAGTGACATGGAGTATGATGATGTCGATGAAGATACTGAAGCACTTGTGGGGGCAAGCAGTCTTGACAACGACCTATTTGATTAATAGGATGCCCTCGCGAGTATTAGATTGGAAATCTCCGCTTGAGATGCTGAGAGGTAAGAACGGAGAAATCCTTCCTCCCAAAATTTTTTGTTGTGTGTGCTTCGTGCAGGACAATAGACCAAATGTGAGAAAGTTGTATCCAAGAGTTATGAAGTGTGATTTTGTTAGGTATTCGGCTACTCAAAAGAGATGTATGTTGGAGGAGTACGACGGAGAAAAGATTGTGGAGTTGGTTGTGGTGTGGTGCATGGGGAGCTGAGATCTGAGGATGGTGGTCCTCCGGCTCAGGGGGTGCTAAGAGTGTATATGAGGAGAAGATGGCAAAATGAGGGAAACGTGCCAACAATGCCTTCAGTGACACTTGTGTCAAGTTCCTTGCCTCTGCCTACTCCGACTCCTGAGGCACCTACACCATCCACCTCAAACTCAGATGATACAGGTGATATGTGTTGAAACCATCAACCGGCCCAACGAGGAGTTCGGACCCCCAAGAGGGGGGGGGGGGGGGGGGGGGGGGGGGAGCTAACACCTATTGATCCCGCGGGAAAACTTGACATAAGAGTTAGAACCAGATACCGACCCTTGGCTGCAGCGCGGAGGTCCCGCCATACACCCGGAAGATCTTAGAGCGCTTCCTCTCCCAAGCTAAAGTTGAAGTCGGGCACCTTGGAGAGCCTGAGGAGCTAACCAAAGGTAGCCTAAGGAGGAGGAAGCCAAAGAAGTAGAGTCTTCTTCAAAGGTGCCCTTCAGGGTTTATATTTATATATTTTTTCTCTTATGGTCTGCTAATAGCGAGACTCCGCCTTTTGGTTTTGAAACGCACCTCAAACTGGTCTGCTAACCGTCAAACTTCGTTGTTCTGAAGGGCTATTAGTAGCCCACGAAGGGTATCTAGGCGAGCTGGCCCTGGGACCCTGCCAACGAGCGAGCCTACGACCCTACCAGCTTGGTGGGAGCCTGGTCAGCGGGTCTGCTTCGGGGCCTATTACCTTTTGAAACTTTCCTACTACCGAGCGAGCCTACGACCCTGCCAGCTTGGTGGGAGCCTGGTCAGCGGGTCTGCTTCGAGGTCTATTATCTTTCAAAACTTTCCTGCTACCGAGCGAGCCTACGACCATGTCAGCTTGGTGGGAGCCTGGTCAGCGGGTCTGCTTCGGGGCATATTACCTTTCAAAACTTTCCTGCCACCGAGCAAGCCTACGACCCTGGAAGCTTGGTGGGAGCCTGGTCAGCGGGTCTGCTTCGGGGCATATTACCTTTTGAAAATTTCCTGCCACCGAGCGAGCCTACGACCCTGCCAGCTTGGTGGAAGCCTGGTCAGCGGGTCTACTTCGGGGCATATTACCTTTTGAAACTTTCCTGTCACCGAGCGAGCCTACGGCCCTGCCAGCTTGGTGCAAGCCTGGTCGGTGGGTCAACTTCGGAGTCTATTACCTTTTGAAACTTTCCTTCCACCGAGCGAGCCTACGACCCTGCCAGCTTGGTGGGAGCCTGGTCAGCGGGTTTGCTTCGGGGCCTATTACCTTTTGAAACTTTCCTACCACCGAGCGAGCCTACGACCCTGCCAGCTTGGTGGGAGCCTGGGCAGCGGGTCTGCTTCGGGGCCTATTACCTTTTGAAACTTTCCTACCACCGAGCGAGCCTGCGACCCTGCCAGCTTGGTGGAGCCTGGTCAGCGGGTCTGCTTCGGGGCCTATTACCTTTCAAAACTTTCCTGCCACCGAGCGAGCTTACGACCCTGCCAGCTTGGTGGGAGCCTGGTCAGCGGGTCTGCTTCGGGGCCTATTACCTTTTGAAACTTTTCTGTCAACGAGCGAGCCTACGACCCTGCCATCTTGGTGGAAGCCTGGTCAGCGGGTCTGCTTCGGGGCCTATTACCTTTCAAAACTTTCCTGCCACTGAGCGAGCCTACGACCCCGCAAGCTTGGTGGAAGCCTGGTCAGCGGGTCTGCTTCGGGGCCAATCACATATCGTGCGTCGCCATCTTATAAATTGACATCATCCATTCATGAAAGAAAAACAGAGTTCGAGAACACACATTTTTACTGTTGAAATTCAAGGATAGAAATATTTCAAGTCCTCACCGCTTAGCTCGGTACATCCCTTCTGCCTCCCATTCGTCTCCTCCTCCCGGGCATGGACCTCCTCAATCCTCACCGGTTGTTGTTGTTACTGCATGGGATCCCTTGCCACCCCCCCCCCCTCATTTCTAAAAACTCTGGGCAGGTGGTCGTCGCGTGACCTTCCTCCTGGTGGAAGGTCACAGTAGGGTAACGCCACCCTCCTTCCTCCTCTTCCTCTTCTTTTTGCTTTTCCGGCCCTCCTCCCCCTTCCCCGGCCAATCGCCATGGCGTGCTGAGGTGGGGGGAGGGGTGGCATCGGGCCCTGCCTCAACCCTGGGTGGTTGGGTCTTCCTTGACCTCCTTGGAAGTTGCCCCCTCCTTGGGCGAATTCTCTGTCAGGGCCTTGCATTCCCCCTCCCTGCTGCCTCCACCCAAGCTCTGGAGCCCTCAACTCGTCCCTTCTCATGACTTCCTGTTGTGTCGTCTCCGGCTAACTCAGCTTCGCCAACCTTTTCGCGAACTCCGGGATGGCCGCCTCCCCTTCGATCTCCTCCGCCGCCCTTTCCATCAACTCTTCAAAGGACAAGGGGGCCTTCCGCTTCAGGTTCATCTTGAAGAATCCCTCATGCAACCCCACTGTGAAGGCAAGCTGGAGGGTGAACCCGGGTACCTCCTGGACGAGCAGGACTTCCTCCTCAAATCTGTCCACATAATGCGCTAGCGACTCCTCTGACCCTTACTTGATCTTGAAGAGCGTCTCAGCATCCTTCTTACTCTTCTTTGACGTCGAGAAGCGCAGCTGGAAACTCCGACGCAAATCCTCGAACTCATAGATCGACTCTACGGGGAGCTGGTAAAACCACTCACGTGCCTTCTCCTTCAAGGTGATGGCGAAGAGTCGGCATTTGAAAGCATCCGACATGGGCCGAATGGAGACGGTGTCCTCGAACCACTGCAGGTGTTGGACGGGGTCATCCTTGCCTGTGTATTAGACCATGTCCGGCTCCCTGAACCCCTTCGGAACTGGTGCGAAAAGCACCAGCTCGCAGAACGGGCTTCCGCCACTCGCCCCTCTCGCCTGCCCCACTCGCCCCACGAGCTCCCCGATTGGGCTCGCACTTGCTGGGCTGGGGAACAGCTCTCGCCCGGCGAGGTCTCACCCCAGCGCCTCGCCGACCTGCTCTTTGCCGGGCCTCTGCCCCGGAACACTCTCGCCTGCCCCCAACGGCAGGACGACCTGGGCCGCTGGGGTCGAGAACTCGCCTTACGTCGCGGCGAGAGCGAGGTTGATCGTCTCTATCACCTCCCTTCGAAAGTCTGTCAGCATCTCAATTGTTGTTGCCGAGCCGGATGGTGGCGAACCGCCGTATCCGACACCTTGCTCATCCTCTCCAGCCATGTTATCTCCTTGGGACTTTCTTGTACTAGCCACTTTCCACGCTCACCGCACCATAAATGTTGAAACTGTCAACCAGCCCAAAGAGGAGTTCGGACCCCCAAGAGGGGGCGGCAGCTAACACTTACTGATCCCGCGGGAAAACTTGATCGAAGAGTTAGAACTAGATACCGACCCTTGGCTGCAGCGCGGAGGTCCCACCACACACCCGAAGATCTTAGAGCGCTTCCCCTCCCAAGTCAAAGCTGAAGTCGGGCACCTTGGAGAGCCTGAGGAGCTAACCAAAGGTAGCCTAAGGAGGAGGAAGCCAAAGAAGTGGAGTCCTCTCCAAAGGTGCTCTTCAGGGTATATATATAGTTTTTCTCTTATGGTCTGCTAATAGCGAGACTCTGCCTTTTGGTTTTGCTAAACGCACCCCCAAACTGGTCTGCTAACAGCCAAACACCGTTGTTCTGAAGGGATATTGGCAGCCCACGAAGGGTATCTAGGCGAGCTGGCACCGTGGGACCCTGCCGAGCTGGCACCGTGGGACCCTGCCGAGCCGGCACCCCGGGACCCTGCCGAGCCGGCACCCCGGGACCCTGCCGAGCCGGCACCCCGGCACCCTGCCGAGCCGGCACCCCGGCACCCTGCCGAGATGGCACCCCGGCACCCTTAGGTGTCTTCCTCAGGCAATTTTGATCTCGACAAAGATGGGGCGGGACATGCGAGATCTTCTCTACTCACCCCAGGTGGGCGAGATCTTTTAAGCTGTCCTAGGTCATCTCGGACCTCGACGAATTATGGGTTATACAATATGATTCCTGTCTCTACTTCCACTCTCCTACCAGTAAGGAAGAGTTCCCGCAGTAATGCGGGAGTCTCACTTGATCGATATGGTTTTCCTCATGATATTGCTCAATTTATTTCCTAGTCTCATATATCACCTACACATGGAACATTCATTGCACCTCTGGATATTGTGTCTATTCCTAAGTGTTGGCATGTTACCAAGGAGGATCCAAAGTGGAAATCTGCAATGCTAGAGGAACTCGGGGCTCTAGAAAAGAACAAGACATGAGATATTGTGTCACTACCACCAGGTAAGAAGGCAGTTGGGTGCCAGTGAGTCTTCACTGTGAAACAAAACCCAGAGGGTCTGGTTGAGCGTTATAAGGCTCAGTTAGTAGCAAAAGGGTCCAATCAGACTTATGTCATCAACTATGATGAGACCCTTGCACCCGTGGCGAAGATGAGTACAGTACAAACACTGGTATCCTTGGCAGCGAATGGGGGATGAAAACTATAAAAGCTCGACGTGAAGAATGTCTTTCTTCATGGAGATTTGTTGGAAGAGGTATACACGGAGGTACCACTAGGTTTTGACACGAAGCAAACAATTGGTAAGGTGTGTAGACTCAAGAAGTCTCTTTATGGGTTGAAGCAATCTCCTCGAGCCTAGTTTGACAGGTTTATGTGAGCTATGGTAGGAATGGGGTATCGACAGACCAATGTTGATCATACAGTGTTCTTTAGGCGATGTGGAGTTCACACTACAATGTTTGTTGTGTATGCGAACGATATAATTATCATTGATAATGATGAGAGCGAAGTTGCCCAGTTAAAGATGAGATTGGGCAAGGAGTTTGAGGTCAAGGACTTTGGACAGCTAAGGTACTTCTTTGAGATTGAGATAGCTCGTGGTGCAGAAGGGATTGTTCTATTTCAACGAATATATGTGTTTGATCTGCTGACAGAGACAAGTATGATGGGGTGCAGGTCTGCGGTTGCTCCCGCTCTCATTGATCAGAAGTCCATGTTAAGTGCTGAGGCAGGAGGGTCAGTCGATGGAGAGAGGTACCAGAGGTTGGTAGGCCGTTTGACTATCTGAGTCACACTCGTCTCGACATATCTTTTGTTGTGAGTGTGGTGGCTCGTATATGCATGATCCTAGGGAGGGTCACATGGATGTTGTGTATCAGATTCTAATATATTTGAAGAGTGCATCGGGGAAGGGGTTGATCTTTCCGAAAAATGGGCATTTGAACATCGAGGGCAATTGCGATTCAGACTGGGCTAGTTGTGTCGATGACAGGTGGTCCACATCAGGATATTGCATGTTCATAGGGGCAATCTGGTTTCTTGGAAGATCAAGAAGCAAACAGTGGTTGCAAGGTCCACAACCGAGGCCGAGTACAGGGTCATGGCCTTAGGTGTAGGAGAGATGTTATGGTTGAGAGCCTTGCTGGTAGAGCGCCAGATGAACCAAGGGGGTCAAATGACATTGTGGTGTGATAGCAAGACTGCTATTAGCATTGTAAAAACCCCGTTCAACATGACTGAACCAAGCATGTGGAGATAGACAGATTCTTTATCAAGGAGTTAAATAATGGACAACTGGAGTTGGGACACATTGTTACTAAAGAGTAAGTAGTTGATTGTCTCACTAAGGGACTTAATTCACTTGATTTGTTTAGCTTATGTGACAAGATAAGCTTAGTGGATATCTTTCGCCCATCTTGAGGGGGAGTATTGATATTTTTAGTATTTTAAGTGTACTTATATCATTATATGTAATAGGATGTAATAGGTATAAATCCTAAGATGGGTTAATAAGAAATCTTCTTAGATCATTTCAATTGATTCAGTCGAAAAAAGTTAAAATTATGACTCACATGTAATCGTTATCGGGATCTTGTTGTACATGCAATGAGTGGTAGGGATCAATTGGGGGGTAGAGCAGCCCCAACGGGGTTAGAGCTCTTTGTAAAGCTTTGAAATTGTGAATAGATGTTTCAGTATTATTTCTTGAGTGTTTTCCTCTCCACTATATATGTGTGTGCGTGCATATAATTCCGCTGCTAGAGACTACACAAATCAGGGTTTGAGCTAAGACTACCCAAATCAGGGTTTGAGCGCAGGGTCGTGACATCCCGCCCCAAAATGGTGCACGTGACAGTGTTTTTATTTTTTGGGTTTCTTCGGAAAATTTTCATTTGGGTAAGCATTGTAGAATGCCATATAAACTATGTTGTAGGTTTAGGGGGGCACCTTCTATATCCTTATCAGTAACTCTATGTAGCCTAATTTAGGGGGAGAACCATAAATGTTATTGTGTCATGTGATTGTAAGATAGCTGTTTTTTTCTTTCTTCCCTTAATTATTCATAATAGTTTCAAACACTATAAAATCCAAAGTCCAAACCTATTTTGCCTCTGTAGTTAATAAAAAAATATCTAAAATAAAGTTTGCAGCTTAAAAAGAGAGGGGGCATTACCAGTCATTAAAGCAGTTCAAGCACACGCGATGGAGGCAGGTGGGTATCACAAGCTTTTCGCGGAACTCCATGCAGATCCCGCATTCCTCGTCTCTTTCATCATCGACCGCAGAGAAAACCAAGGAGTCATCATCAACTCTTCTACGATACCATTCCAGAAACATCGCCCTTCTATCTATATCGCTGACATCGGTGATTTCTTTACGCAATTGCATCAAAGTTGGGAATAGAAAAGCTGCCATTGACAGATATAAGGGCAAACATAAAGGCCAAGAGTATGGATCAGAGTGGATCATAGAGCTCTAAAACTCAATCAGCTACAGGTGAAATGAACTACCATAGAATTTCTTAATGCTTGCTTTCTTTTCATGTGTTGACATTGTTGTTTCTCCATCAACATAAACCTGTACAAATTTGAAAAATTGATTACAAAATTTAAGCATTGAAAATAACAATAATCAAAATTCGATGAATCAAACCTTGTATATCAAAATTCTCAGCAGTCCTAGTGCCTCGGCAAGTCTACAGTCCATTTGCTGCACTAAGAAAAGAAAGAACATGGCTGCACGACTGTAGGATATGCGGAACTGAAGGCAGGCACCGCCGCTCTGATATTCCGACGCCCTAAAGGATTACGATGAGAAATAAATATTAGAGCACAACCAAAAATGAAAATAATAATAAAAATCAGCAAGTATTCTTTAGTAGGGTTTTGTTTGCAGGATTTGATAAATAATCAAATACCTCAGAGTAAGATTACTGTCTTCTACAATTACAATAACGAATAAGTGACAACCAAGAACAAGTTTAGTAGGGGCATGATCAGAAATCATATATACATTATAATACAGACAGAAATGGAAACATGAATAGAAAGCTTTGTAGGTAGAAACCTAAGTGTTATCATTATACAACATTACTACAGATTGCTTGTTAAATGTTCAGGTGGAATCCGATTATTTTCCACTAGAAAAACACAGAATTCATATGGAAAGCATTGACTAAATTTATATGTACTCGAAAATCAAAGACCAAATCATTCCTACAAATTGTTGAATCCAAATTAAAAGGAATCCAAAAGCATAGACTAATATCCATCACAATTGATCGTATAAACTGTGTATAACAAATTAACAATAGGCTGCTAATCAAGGTGATTGAACCGCAGAAATTAGAGAGAAGAAAAGTAGTAAAATAGCACCAGAAAAATAGAATAGCAAAGCTCTTGGGAAGAGAAACATTTGACGGAGATGCTTTGTGGAAGAAAATGAGTCAAAGTCCAATCCCGTGCATAATTCAATATCCAACTTATATGTACAAATAATGATTTGCACTACATAAATGGCTGTACAACTTTTGAGCTGCCACGGTGGTAGTGGCTTGCTTATGAATGATTTGCTTACAAAAGAATCATCAGTTCATCACTCTTCCGATTTCCGAACGCCCGTCTTACTTGTATCTAGAAGAGTTTAGTTCATCTAAGTACTTTAAGAACCCTACTAAAGACACAACTAGCGGGCTTGTCTACTTTATGGGCTTCAAATCGACTAGTGGTTAGAGTCACTCAACATGATCTTTTGAGTAGCGACTCGAGTACCCGACATGTTTGAACCAAATTCTCTCAAAATAGACAATTTGTGTATTTCTACTAGGCTTGTAACTGGCCAACACGGGGAGTTGGTATTCAAAAAAGCATAAATAGCAAGCGGCAATTAAAAGTTTATTATTATATATAATTTATTATATCTTTACAATATTAAAAGAGAAAAATTGTCTTTGGTGAAACATTCAAAATTGCCTAATATACCCTCATGCCCATTCAAAGTTCAATCCCGTGCATAATTCAATATCCAACTTATATGTACAAATAATGATTTGCACTACATAAATGGCTGTACAACTTTTGAGCTGCCACGGTGGTAGGGCTGCTTATGAATGATTTGATTACAAAAGAATCATCAGTTCATCACTCTTCCGATTTCCGAACGCCCGTCTTACTTGTATCTAGAAGAGTTTAGTTCATCTAAGTACTTTAAGAACCCTACTAAAGACACAACTAGCGGGCTTGTCTACTTTATGGGCTTCAAATCGACTAGTGGTTAGAGTCACTCAACATGATCTTTTGAGTAGCGACTCGAGTACCCGACATGTTTGAACCAAATTCTCTCAAAATAGACAATTTGTGTATTTCTACTAGGCTTGTAACTGGCCAACACGGGGAGTTGGTATTTAAAAAAGCATAAATAGCAAGCGGCAATTAAAAGTTTATTATTATATATAATTTAGTATATCTTTACAATATTAATAGAGAAAAAATTGTCTTGGTGAAACATTCAAAATTGCCTAATATACCCTCATGCCCATTCAAAAAGTAATAACAAATATTATAATCTATTTAAAAAAAAAAAAAATATAATGCCCATTCAAGTAATTACACCTCATCTCTGAATTAAAATTAATGATGGAAATCCATAAAATCAAATAAGTTTTTAGTAGAGCTCATATACCTACTATGGCAGGTTGTCATTAGGCATGTCAGCGGTATTATCGAGGAATAATGTCATTATGCATGTCAGCAGTATTTTTGATGAGCTATCATTAAACTCATCAATTTCATTAAAGTTGATTTGACATTAATTAATGAGCATGAATATTTTTTAACAAAAATTGAAAAGTGATGTACAACTATTTTTCACATTAATTAATTGATAGTGTCTGTCTCGGTCGGGGTACTGTCGCGGTTGGCCGTAGGGGTGGAGCCCCGTGCCTGTCACTCGTTTATATAAATATATAATTGGATTCTTATAAATTTATTAAGCGCATAAGTTGTATACCAAAGTGGATACTCTAATACCAAAGTGCATCGGCCATAGAACTTTTGTACTCCCAAGTGGTTGTCTACTTGCTCTTAATGATGCAATAATACAACTTGACACTCAAACAAACTATACAACAAAAGATCGATCCATCTGAGTATTATG
The DNA here is from genome assembly GCA_033032865.1 of Dactylorhiza incarnata. Classification (NCBI taxonomy): domain Eukaryota; kingdom Viridiplantae; phylum Streptophyta; class Magnoliopsida; order Asparagales; family Orchidaceae; genus Dactylorhiza; species Dactylorhiza incarnata. Next base: position 269,928 of record JAWHQI010000305.1, on the reverse strand, counting down.
GGCAAACTCGAAGAATGTCGGTAAAGTTGTCGGAGGAGCGGTTGGAGGCAGGGATGACGAAGGTGGAGGATACTATGGAGTCAAAACCATAGCTGCCTAGGCGGGGTGTGAATGTGATCGAGAGAGAGTACCACAATCCCATAACTAGACAAGAAGAAATTGACTTAATTCTTTGAGGCTTCATTCAACACATCGCTTGCTTTTGAATATGCTTATAGGACTTTAATAACTATGTGATATACAAATCTCTTTGATATAGATAATACCGTGTATGTTTTGGAAGCTCTTACGTGGTATGTTGTAAATATAAGTGGATATTTTAGGGGCTCTCTTTTACTTTTGGTGGTTTGATGATAATGTTGTTTGATGTCTTTTGCTGAATTTTAATTGGTTTAGTAATTAGAGCTAGGTTTACCTTAGACCCTTTTGTGATGATTTAAATTTTTAAATAGGTCAAATTCTCTTTTGGGTGTTAAGCTTGAGCGTCATCTGAACTTGTTGAGATCTTGATGTGATATTCTGTTACGGTCTTTCTTCCGTAACAGCGGTAACTTCGCCTGAGTAGTGTCGGCGGCGGAGATGGTGGCGGCGGCGGATACAATGGAGCCTTAACCACGGCTGCCTAAGCGGGACTTGCTCGTTAGAGGAGCGAGCTATCAATTATCTCACAAGGGGGACAAATAACTAGAACTTTTCATTCATGATGATACAAGACTCTTAAGGGTCTATTTATAGGACCCCGGGTGGCAAACCCGTAATTATATCAAACATTAAAATATTAAAGATAAACCTACGACTAGACTTGACTTCATACAATAGGATTACATCAACCCATTCAAATATTCAAGATAAACATACGACGTGACTTGACTTCAAATATAATAATAATATAATAGGACTAGATATATTCAAATACTAAGGCGGGGCACGTTGCCCATAACATATTCCCTTTGAAGTTTTGGGAGCCTAAAGAGTTCTAAAAGGAGATCCAAATTTGGTTGCCACATTACTGAGTCAAGGGAGGGGTTTGTTGAAGTTTGACTTAATTATTTTATGAGCAAATGATTGTTATTGTCATATTTCCCATAAATTTGGTTAAAGACAAAATTGGGATTTATGTTTATTTTGTACCACGATTCATTTGAGTAGATCCACAATATTGAATCATTTTATACATTCGATGGGAGGATCTATCAAGGATCACCCTCTATTATAACCTGAGATGTCCTTTAATTACATATCTAACAGTCAAATCTTGAGGTCACAGGAAAAAAAAAACTAATTTAAAGAACATTTATGACTGTTGCCAAGAAAAAAAAACTAATTTTAACATAAAAGTAGATGGAGTTCCATAGGTGTGGTCGGGCGTTCACAAACAACAACTCATAACCACCGCGTTCACGGCCGCCACCACCATGCCAAACGGAGCCTTAGAGTCAATTTGGAGCGGCGTTTTTTCTCCGATGCACTCGGATTGGACAATAACGCCGCTGTCATAAAACAACTGTTTAGCACAGTAACGGTTGCGACCAACACTGTAGAAAACCCCATTTTGAAGCTAAGTTCGGAAGTGGTTCCAGGGGTGAGGTCGTACTTCCGCAGACGACAATTCATAACCACTGCGATCACGAACTCAACCGTCGCGCCAAACATGCCCTTAAACTAGTGTAATGAAGGTGTTAATTTATTACATTCTACCTTTTTTCACCAAACTACTTTGAATTATAACAGGATATGATTATCCATCTCAGCTTAGATGAGCCAATAATATTCAATTCCACAATGCAGCATAAGTTCAAAATTCTCCACAGATAATCAAAATATGATGAATATGGCCTTCAAGCTGCTAGCAGCAAAAGTGAGTTAAATAATTGCATCAAAATAAATTTGAATGTTCGTTCAACACAATACATTTTGGCTCCGTTTGGCAGGACTTTTTTGCTCCGGTGGTTTGGGCAAAAACTCCATCGCCATAGATGTTTGGCATGACACGGTTATGACCGCCACCAAGAAAAGAAAGCTAGTTTTGAACGTAAAAGGGAATGAAGTTCTTTAGGTGAGGTCGGGGGTTCCCGAACGAACGATGGCTCATAACCACCGCGTTCATGACCGCTACCGCCGTGCCAAACGGAGCCTTTGACACCGGGTACTGGAGCAAAACAAATCATCATGTGATTAATGAGCAGTGTTCAGAACCCTAAAAATTAGCTAATCAATAATCGGGAACGCCATCTTAAAATAAATTAGGTGTGCAATCTCTAAACATTTGACCCTGCAAATTTAACAGAATCAAGAAAACAATTAACCATTTTCTTTCCAATCTTAAGCTCTCAATCACGATTAACTAATATATATCTTCCAGTTTAATCTTCTTCCTCTCCTCCGAAATCTTTTCTTTTTTCCCTCGCAACTCGCAGGCGGATTGAAAGATAATCAAAGACTCCGGCAATACATTTGTAAGGAGTAATGCCGAACCTAAAATTGATGGAAGATATATGAAATAATAAGTGGGTGGAAATCGAACTCAAGAAATTACTCACAGCGTGTTTGCATGGTAGATATCTGCTTCGAGAATTCTGAGCGAATCCTTGAATGATTTCCCCATGTAAGTCATGAATATCTCCGGCAAACCCATCGTACGTGCGAACGAGGAGGAGGAGGAGGAGAAACCCTATATCTTTCCTCCCCAAATAATCTATCCCCGAGCTTCGGAAAACCTAGCTTCTCCTTTTTCCAGCTTCGGACTTCAGTCTATCTCTGCTCTTTACTTCGAATGAGGAGCGCCCGGGAAAGGTGACCGGAAGTCACCTTTCTGGTTTATATATATGACACGTGGAGGTGACCGACCTGTTAGGGGTTAGGTGCATGTTACAGTAAGCTTAGACTTGAGATATTTAAGCAGAGGTAACACACTTGATCATAATAGATCATAATGATTTCAAAGTTGTAAATTATTTGTGAAAACATGTGATCGTATTTGTGTAATATGATCGTATTGAAAAATGATCGTATTTTAGATCAATCATGTGCGAAAATTCGTGCTTGCGGAAATATACGGCGGGATCGAAAGTCGCGCACAGTAATCTAAGGTGCGTTACACGCACCAACATTTTCTCCTTAGACCTTAGATCAAGGCAAGTTGTTGATGTTTACTGTTCATTGTGGACCGATTTGCAACAAAAAAAATTGATCATACGGTCACGCGAGCGATTTTTGAGTAGTGTTTGTTTAAAGATTGCACAAAAATTTGCTGGTGTAATGTTACGCGGGGGAGATCAAAACTAAAAATCGTTAGGGATTAGTGAACCCGTTCATTATTTTTTTTTTTTTTTGCAAGAGGGGGGTCGGAGTCCGGGACACGGACGCATGAATTCCGCCAGTCACGCGGCATTTCTTCTTCCCGAGAGTTGAGCAGGTTGCACTAAGCATGAAAAGGCAGATTTGGAGATTTGTTGGTCAATATCATTTTTTTACTTGTCTAATGGTGTAAATTTTTTTGTATATATAAAAGATATAAAAAAAAATGAGAAAGTTAAGATGTTGGGATCCTTTGAGAAAATATTTTGGCCGCCAAATGAATACTATCCATTTGATCCAAAAACTCAAATACTGTCGACATACTTGAATTTTAGGCGTCACTTGAAAGTACCAAGCAATAAAGGCCCGACAGCCCTAGGGCTGTCGGGCCTCGACATTTCAACAATGTTGGATTGCTGCCCAACATCTAAGATTGGTATGGGCCTTATTGGCCCTCGCAATCGGACTCGAGATTTTTCTGCACGCCTACCTGTTGTAGTGGCAAGTGGGGCATGAGAGTTCCATGTATGAGGTTATACGTAAATATTACATCATCATGTTCGCAAAAATGGCGAACAGGAGAGTTCCATTATATTGTGAAAAATCTCATGCCCAAGATGCGCACAATGGGCACAACCACCAGAAAAAATCACCAGAAATAATTTGCAGACAATGCTTGAAATCAACAAATTGAGTTCACTGCAACCTTCTCAAGACATACACCGAGACATACAACAAGACATACATAAAACGGAGCAAGGAAATAGATCTGAAAACCTTCTCCAGAAAATCCAAAAATAGCTTTAATCAGACAAAACTTCGGCAGCCTCGACGGCCTCGTCAGAGCGGAGCGCCGCTACAAAAACCACACCACGGAGAAGATCTCGACGACGGCTACAGTTTGGTACCAAGAACTCTGGATTTACGGGAGAAAAAAAACTTTATATATATAGTTGGAGAGAGAGAGTCAGGGATCTTTTTTTATTTATTTAAAACCAATCAATGTATGTAGGCTGATAATAGAAAGGAAGGGGGAATGCTTCAGGTCGAATGAGGAAGGCTTCCGTCGAAAGGAACCTCCCGTCGAAGGCTCTCGTCGAATGATAGCCATGCTCCCGTCGAATGTAAGTATAGCTCCCGTCGAATTCAAACCTTTCTGACCAATGACAGAGCAGTCCTTGTCTAATCATCCCATACAACTTTTATATATATCTATATCTATATTATATAAAGAAATACTTATTGGACCATTTGAGGCTGGAATAGAACCACAGATTAAATCTCAGTCGTTCGATCCCGAAGATCTAAGCTGTAAATAGCCATATCGGGATTTACTGGGGTTGCGAATAGCCACATTCGCTGTCAGGAATTCCCAAAACTGTTGAAGCCCGATCGGAAGACCTCCCCCTTTGCCGCCCGTCGCCGCCGCCGGAGCCCACTCATGCCTGACCGGAGCACACCGGCAGGTTCGCCGGACTCCGGCGAACCTGCCGGGGGTATCCCGGCGGCGCCCCGGCGGTGTCTCCGGCGGCGGCAGGCCTGACCGTGAGGCCCAGATCTGGGCCTCACGGTCAGGCCTGCCGCCGCAGGAGACACCGTCGGGGCGCCGCCGGGATACCCCCGGCGACCTCGCCGGCCCGGTCCGGTCAGGCCGGCGGCGGCCACGGCGGCGGCAGGGAAGGAAGACGGGGCGGCTGTAACATCCCCCAAACAACTAGACCCCTAGAGTGGTTTTGTCATGACTAGGTCATGACAAAACCCTAGGAAGCTTGAAGAGACCACTTGACCTTAGCCAAAAAGAAGGAAACCACGGTGGTCTGCAAATAGCAATTTCCATTTAACAATCATAAGGTTGGACTTAATGGTCTCACCTTTGACCCTTTGACCCCATCATAGCATACCTAACCCTTTAGGGGTCCCCTTAGAGCACTAAGGACCCATTGGGGTCGACCAAAGAGGTCAAATTGACCAAAGTCAACCCTAACCTCAAATTGGTCAAAGTAGCTTAATTAGGGTCAATTGACCTCCACCATGCCAAATTGACATTGCCCCTACCCTTATAAGGATATTAGGGACCCAATGGACCAAAAAAACCCATCATGGGGCCACCAAATTGGCCAATTTGACCTAAGTCAACTCTAGCCTGATTTTGGTCAAATTGCCCTATTGTGGGTCAATTGGCCTCCACCTTGCCAAATTGACCCTACCTAGACCTTTCTAACCCTTAGAGGAGTCCAATGAGTCACTTTACACTCATTGGGTCCAACCCAAATGGTCAAATTGACCAAAGTCAACTTCCCCCTAAATTTAGGTCAAAATGACCTATTTTGACCTAATCAAGCCCAATCTACATGGGCTAGGCCCAATTGGAGTAGCCCATTTGTCTAGGAGGCTGAGAATTACTCAAAGAGCCATCCAATTTCTATAAAATGATGATTAGGAGAGAGAAACCTTATTTTCCCCAAAAATGGTGGAGAGAGAAAGAGATGAACAATGGCCATTCATGACCTGGGAGGCCAAAGGCTTCCTCTCTTCATCTCCCATGGTTTGGTACTCCTCCCCTCAGTAATTTGGAGAAGTTTAACAGCCTTGGACGGACACATAGGTGGCTATATTCATGAAATTTCAGTTGTCCGAAATTGGTCATTAATGGCATTCATGACAATTAGGTGCTACACCCTCCCTCTCCCCCCAATTGAACCTTATAACTCCTTCAGAGGACTGGGAGGATCAGTTTCCCCACCTTCCCCAAGGAAATCGAGCACCAGAAGCTAGGATCGACATGGCGCCGAAAGCTCCACCTCCGACCATGGCGACTCGCCGGAATTCGCGCCACCAAACCCCCACACAGGTCCGATCCGCCTCCTCTCCCTTAGTGCTAGATCTTATCATAATTTGGGGCTTGATCCGAGCTCAATTGGGCTCGGATCGTGCTTCCGAAAGGGCTCGGTTCGAGCTCTCTTTCTCCTCCTCTAAACCCCGATTCCAACCACCCCCTATCGCCGGCCACCACATCAACGGAGGTGGTAGTGTCATTGGCTGGCCGAGAAGCGGCAGAGGTGGCCGGGAAATCATCCCGCAAAGAAGCCCAGGACGGGTTGTCGCTCGCCGTCTGTCCAACGGGGACGATGACTAAGAGCCGTCAGATTTGCCGTGATCAGTTATTCGCATTTAATTGATTATGTTATGTAGTTATTTCATTAATTCGTCGAACGGAATTAATTCACCGAAATAATAGTTGAGTTCGTCGAACTGAACCCGGAGTTCGTCGAACGGAATTCCTTTGTCGAACACACTCTGGAGTTCATCGAACGGAATTAATTCACCGATCTGATAGTTGAGTTCGTCGAACTGAACCCGGAGTTCGTCGAATGGAATTAATTCGCCGAACTGAATTAATTCGTCGACCTGAATTAATTCGTCGAACGGAGAGATGATCTGCTGAACTGGCTGGAGAACTGATTCCGTCGATCTGGAGCACGGCGTTCGTCGAACGCAGTTCGTATTTCGTCGAACGCAGATCATATTTCGTCGAATGCAGACTTGTATTTTATTTTAATTATTAGAAATACTAGAACCCCCCAATGAAAAGTGGTCAACATCAAAGTTGTAGCCTTTGGAGTCTACTTTATTTTAAAATTAATTTCACCCCAAAAGGAGTTATGTAGCTCCCTGTAGGTCCATTTTGGTGGGACTGGTCCCTAGTGTAGAACATCCACCATTTCTTGAATAACTTTTGATTGGGTTATATGATGGACTTGAAAATTGAAACCTAGGCTATTTACACCTACCCACACATCATACCCAAAGATTGGACTTTTAGGAGAATCTTTTTCTAAGGTCTTTGTAATAATTTCATAAATTAAATATTAATTAATTATTGGGTCAAATGACCTCTAATGCCCTCCAAATTTTGGTGGGTACTTCTTAGGGTTATCCCCTGACCCTGGTAAAAATTTCAGCCCAATTAGGACTGATTTAGTTTGGAAATTGGTTAACCCAAGTTGGGTTTTATTAGGTCAAAATTAGGGCATGGTGTTTATCTTGGAGTATGGTGGTCAGAACTCATCACCAGGAGTTGAAACCTTAGTCACTGATTTAGGATCACCTAAAACACCTTCATGAGTAAGATGGGGTGGTGTAGATGTGGATATGCCCTAGGACCCTTGTTTTACCCCTTGGGGTGCATATAGAACCTTGTGAAGGCCATGTTGTCAAAAGCCCTAGAATGGCCATGGAATTTAAGATATATGTTTATGGGGTGTGATTATGCTCTAGGGAATTTTGAGAGAATTTTAGGAGTACTTATTTCCCCTAAATTAGGTCATAACCCCGTTAGAGAAATTTCTTATAAGAGATATTTACATGTTCAAATGGCCTTGGATGGTAATAAAACCTTGGTAGTGCCTTTATATTCATATGATGGACCTCTGGTAATTTTTGTGAAATTAATTAAGTGATTTAACTAGCACTTCATTTACAAGACACTTATTTCACATTAATCTTAAGAAATATAATTAAGGGTCCAAAACTCTTTGGAAAAATGTGCAACTTGGTGATAGGATATTTCAGAGCACTAGGAAGCTCTGTGATTTTTTATATAATTGTTGGAGATTGTTATCAGTAGGCTATTTCACCACATGCTCATATTTAGATTTCTTGGAATATTTATTTATGTGATTAATTAGTCTTGATAAATTCTGAAATTTGGCCAGTAGACTTTTTTGATCAGTATGAAGGTGTGATAATTTTCCCATAATTCTTAGACAAGTATTTTTGGTGGTTCCTTCTTTAATTTCTAATTTGGGGTATTTATTTAATATTATAATTAGAGGTCAATCTCTTACTGCAAAATTGTGATATTATGTATTTACTGTTATTTTTACTTCATAGATTTTCCATAATTTTGTGGAGGCCATATCATAAGAGGATTTTATACTTCATGTTCAATTTCATAATGGGTCAGTGTTGAGGAAAATTATAATAAATGCCAATTAAATAAGAAAAATATGAACCTCTGGATTTAGTCTTAGAATACCATGATAGACTCCCAGTAATAATCTTGAGTCAGTTGGATGAATATTTGGGGTACCTCCCCTTATACAACTCATATGACTCGTTTGGTCTGGGTATAATAAAATTGAAAACTTGGGTAAATTGAAGACCAGTAGGGTGGAACGGAAGGTAGATGGTGTACCTAGTCTGGTTGAGAAGATGTGAGGTCACCAAAAGGAGTTTAGGTGATGATAGTGTGCTTGGTGAGTTAAGGGTTAAGTTGTGCTCGGGGTTGACGAAAGATCGTCTTTCCCGTGGGGAGTCGGAAAACACTTAGGAAATTAATTCAAGTGAAATGGTAAGGGGCTATGCTTATGGGTAGTTACCAACCATATTAAGTGTCTTGTGAAAGGAAGCTTTGGGGTTCAGCCCATCATAGCTCCTAGTACCGCTGCGAGCCCCTCACAGGGTAATCCTCGGGAAGTCCAAGATTAACCATAAATTGTAGGGATAAGTTGATGTACAAGATTAGCTTAATAATACACTCACACACACCCCGTTGTTACGGGTATATTAGTCGGTTTGGTCTTACGAGCGGTAGGCTCGGTGGTTGTAGCAGCAGTCTAATTAGTCTGGTGAGCTTGTAACTCAGTAATGTTTGTTGGTGCGGATGGGTTGGTCCGGCGAGCCGGTGGCTCAGAACGTTATTGTGACGGGGCGGGTTAGCCCGGGGAGCTTATGGCTCCGAGATAGATGGTAAACATGTTTGCATGTGCATAAAGGTGGTGGGTCTTCGGTATTGGACGGTCGTTCACACCAACGTCAATACGTTAACTCGGCAAGTGTGGAATTTGCACTTAGCCATGAAAGTCTGGTGGTCCAGCCAGTAAGAGTACGCAGATGCTTCGCGGTTTTGCGTTGAGGCATACGATAGGTCTAGGTTAGGTAGTGTGAATACCAACCTAGAGGTGGGCAAAGCCCAACCCACCGCTTCCGTTTGCCACTACAGGAGTATCCTGGGAGTCTTGCTAGCTCCAAAAGGGGGGAGCTAAAGGTCTGTGCGCATAGAGTCGAAGTGTGTGAGTTGCACTTGTATGAACATAGCATAAACTGCATAACTCTGCATGTCATGCATAAACATTGCATTTCAACCCCTACCCCTATCGTATAAGTCAGTTATGGGACTTCTTATACGATAGGCCTTGCTAAACGACTCATTGGTCTATAGGTTTGTATGGGCATTCCTATAAATCAATGGTTACTTTTCTATTATATACATGTCTTTACTTACTGCACCTTACTTGTTCTTTACCATGTTTTACTTACTGCTTCAATTATCTATATACATATGTGTAGTTATAGAAATATTCCCTGTAGATTATGCCCTGTCACCTGCTATTGTTTATACTCCTTGATGTCCTCAGCCTCATCCTTCCCGCACGGTGCCTAGGAGTCACCGGGGGAGGAGTGGGGGGATTGGCTTAGTCTTTTGACTAACGGTTGGTGGACCTTATCATTTTAGGGGACCGAGGAGATGTTGCAGCACCAGAGGCCGGTGCAGATGGAGACGGGGCAGTCTAGCACAAGAGCACAAGTTTCAGGATCAGAGTGATTAGTAGTTAGCTTCTGCGAGTGATCTTGTAGTGAGGACATGATGTACAGGGCATGAGCCCTCTTTATTATTGTAACCTTTGTTATTTCAGTTATACCATGTGGACATTTATATATATATATAGCATGTGATTTGTGGACTTGAACTTCTATTGTTCATTTATACTCTTCTTCTTCTGTGATCAATATGGCCGACAGGATCGGTGTTTTATAGTGGCGACCTTTCCGAGTGATGGTGTCACCGCAAAGCGGCGGTTCTGGGCATAAGACCCGGGTTTTCAAAAGGAAAAAAAAGGGTCTTACAGCGGCGGTATTAAATACAAACGATATTATTAAAATTTTAAAAATAAAATACGAATTTCTTTATTATTTAAAATTATAAAAAAAAATAACATGCGTGCGTACTGGGGCAACATTCAAAATTGCCAAATATAACCTCATTCGTTTACTCCAATGACTTAAATATATATTATGAAAAAATAGAAATTCATAAAATATAATGGCTATTTGTGTAATTACGTTATATCCCTATAATAAAAATAATGATGGAAATTCATAAATTTCAAAAGTTTTTAGTAGACCTCCTACACCTACTATAGTAGGTTATCAGTAGATCTCCTAGACTACTTTAAAATGATTTTTTGTTAAAATATAATTATTTTTGAAAAAAAAATTTATAAAATATTAATTATAATTTTTGTACGATCATTTTGAGTACTCATATATATATGTTCCGCCCAGAGCGGCCGAAACCCGCCCGCGCGAAGCCCGCCGTCGTCGACCAGGTACTGTCGCGCTTGGCAATAGAGGCGGAGCGCCGTGCCTGTCACTCGTTTATATAAATATATATATATATATATATATATCTTTTTTTTTTCACTTCAATTTTAACATATATCCTGTGTTATTAATATTAATTATTGAAATTTTAATTATACTCTATTAAATGTTAATTAGATGTGTTGTTTTAGCATTTATTGTCAAAGGTTAGGTCTTTCTCCTCTGAGAGAAGCCACTTTGTGCATAGTGCCAAAGGTTAGGTCTGTTTCCAATCTTCCCCGCCCATACCCCCAATGATTGGGGACTATATGGGTTATGTTGTTGTTGTTGTTGTAGATGTGTTGTTTAATTCATTTGATTAAACTTAAGATAAATTTTAATTTGTATAACCCTTCATCCTTAATTACGCTTAACACGAAGGGCATAGTTTGACGGAAAATATTTAGCTGTCATGGTAAAATTAATATTTTTTTTATTTGAATAATGGACAAAGATATTATAAGAACAATTTAAATAAAATACAGTATTAAAGTTAGCAGGAAATTGAGTCTAAGTAAGACATGTTAATACTTGTTGGGCTAGAGAGCACGTAAGTCCGATCAGAGCACCTGCAAATTAGTTCGAGCAAGTACCTACACGACCGCTTTGCGGTATGTCGATACACAACGAAAAATACAGCACAAAATAACAACAATAAAAGTGACACACAGATATAACGTGGAAACCCAATGATCGGAGTCCAACCCGGAAAGCCGCCACTAAGAATGTGTAAAACAAATAGGCAATCACAAGACTTTCCCTCCTCGATCCACACAGGATCTTCACCAACTTCGCACCACACAATAATACACAATAAACATTAGCAGAAAAATTGCAAGTTACTGACAGTGGCGGACGAGACGGACTACACAAATCCTCTCCAAGATGCCTCTTCGAATCCTTGTCAAAGTCTGCTCCAGATCCAATCTGTGTAGGCGAAGTATTCCTCGTCAACGTCGCAGAGACGTCCGAAAGCTCTCCCAAAACTAAGACGCTTGCCACAAAGGCCTCTCTAGAAACTCTTTCAATGCTTGAGATGAGAGAGAAGTGAATGTCTTACCCCTCCTCCTTCATGCCTATTTATAAGGCTAAAACCAAGGAGGTAGAGGTGGCAGATGACATGTGCATGAAGCTTCCCTCGGTCAAAAGCGCATGTCATGAAGCTTCCTCTGGGCACTTTCCTAGAAGCTTCCTTCAAGAGCACAGGTTGATTTCATAGTCAACGACGGCTACCCCTTTTCACACTTGGCATGAAACACATGCTGAAAAACATGGTTAAAAGATGGCTAGCCTCTTTCACACTTAGGAGAAAATTATCTCATCAATACTGGCATAAAAAAGCTAATTGCATCATCTTTTGGTAGTGCTTTTTCAAGATACAAAATCTGTCTAACTCCAATATATGTGGACAATAAAAAAACTTATAACACTTGAACTTCTTATGTATGGAGCAAATTCAGTGTGCAATGGGAAGAATTCAGTGAATATTAATAATACACTGAAAAAATATAAAATTGATTAATGTATCGGAGCGCTCAACGACAAATGCTTGACGTTAGATGGCCGACGATTGTAGACATCGAAAGAAAGTTGAACGAAAATTGTCGTGGTCCAAAAACAAATTTGGTTTAAAACAGTCCAATTCCAAAATCTCAAATCCGAACCCGGCCCCGACCCGATTCAGTACGAATGAGTGCAAGTTTATATGGTTCATGACTTTGCGGTTATATTGTACTCAACATGACAAAAATAAAGAGAAATATATTTTTCCGAGCAAATTTACTTTTCACTCCAAAAATTTTGAGCTTTTTCAAATATAGTGAACTTCAAAAGACCAAACACCACTCAATCTGTTTGGTGTGACATTTTTTGCTTCAGTGAGTTTGGACAAAATTGATACAAATCATAAGATATGTGTTTGAGATAACAACAGTTATAACCTCCGCCGAGATTTTTTTTTTAATTTTGGACATAAAAGTGAACAAAGTTCCTTAGGTGAGATCGAACGTTCACGTATGATAGTTCATAACCACCGTGTCTGCACGACCGCCACCGCTAGGGGTGTGCAAAAATAACTGGGAAATCGAGAACTGGACTGGAACCGAGCAGAACGGTTTGGGTCAGTTCCAAATAGGCTCGGTTCGGGTCCAGTTCCCAAAATACCAGACCCGACAATTCAATTTGGTTCCTGATTCCACAGGCCGGGTACCCAGAACCAACCCGAGAACTGACAATCAATGTTCATTACATTACCTAGTCAACGTCAGAACTAGGATTTTATTGTCGCCGGGCACAATAAATTTTAACATACATATCATTGCAGATCAACATGATACTAATTTAAGAATATCTTGCTAACATGATACCAACTTTTCTTATCTTTGATATGCAACAAACATCATAAATGTTTAAAATAGATTTTAAAAAGTCTTGCTGAACTTTTAAGAAGCATGCTGAGATGTCTTGAATCCTGATTTATTTGAAGCAAGTCATGTTAATCACATTTCAGTCTATCACTATAAAAAATTTAAAACCATATAAATTTATATCACAAGGGAGACAATTTTGGGAAACAAGAACTAGGTCAAAAATGGGGGCAAAAATGAGAACATAACCAGATAACTTATTAATTAATATTAGAAAGAAAATGAGACAAGAATGGAGGCAAAACTTGGCAACCTTCCAGTAAAATTTGGCAGCCTTCGAGGGCAAACATTGCTGAAACAGAGGTCCAAAAGCGCCGATGATCAAAGGCAACACAAGAGCGCACGTTGGGCACACAATTTCTGGGAGGTATTCATCATTTTTTTAGAAAACAAACACTAATCTAAGATCTCAAATTAAATCCAAGCCCTAGATTGAAGCTCAGAATTTTTAGGAGGTATTCATCATTTTTCCAGGGAAAATAACACAAATCTAAGATCATACATTCACAAATCCGAGCCCTAAATCAAGAAGAACCAAATCAAAAATCTCAGTCAGAAAATGGCGATGGCTCTGTTGATTGGAATTCGAAACTTGACTGTTTTTACTCCGGGAAATCGAAAGAAGAAGTGGATAATCGAAGGAAGAAAATACCTGCTGGTTGCTGGGCGTTGGCGATGGATCCGCTGACTACTGCTTTGCTGCTCAAGTGCTCAAATGCTTGACAAAATCGAGCCATCGACTACCTTGCTCGGGGACGAAGAAGAAGAAGCCACTCAGGACGAAGAAGAAGCAAAGTCACACCAGCACAGGAACGTACACTGAGATGATTAGGGCATAGGCGGGTTTTGTCAATCCAGGTGGAGGCGAGATCGTGATGGAAAAAATACGGCTTTTAAGCGTCAGGCGGCGTTCGGCCATTTTCACGCCCGGGCACGTGCCCGGCGTGCCTTAACCTGGATCCGCCCGTGTACCATGTACGTATAAATTTATTTAATCAATGCATATATATAAGTTAAATATCAATTGTTATTATGCCATTTCATGCAAATTTTGCCAACCCGGGAGACGAGAAGGAGAGAAAGCAGAAGAGAAATGGTTATATAAAGTATAATTATTATTATTTATAAATTTTTTAAAGTTGATAAGTTTATTATTTTATCTAAACTTTTAACCTCATTTGTATTCTAGTAGTTGTATAGAAAACTGTGTGTACAACCCGTATTCGCCGAGTGGGCCCCTCAAGCCCGCTGGCGAGATCTGGCCCAGACGAGAGGGAGAAAATCGGCGAGTGACGCCCTCGCGGACCACTCGCCCAGGGATGTGTGCATTCGCCCAGCCGAGCGGGAGCTCGGCGAGTGGTGCCCCACGGACCACTCGCCCCTAGCTCTTTAAGGGGGAAATGACCATGATGCCCCTTATGGGCTGCAAATAGCTCTTCAGAACAGCGGAGTTAGGCTATTCGCAGACCAATTCGGGGTGCGGTTAGTAAAATCAAAAGACGAATTCATGCTATTTGCAGACCAGCCTAGAAAAATCTATAAATAGACCCTTAAGGGCACCTTGGAGGAGACGGATTTTTAGAGAGTCCTCTCCTCTAGGCTAGTACTCTTGGTTGGCTGCTAGTGCCCTCCAAGGTGCCCGGCTGAGCTTTGGTTTGGGAGGGGAAGCTCTCTAAGATCTTCCGGGTGCGTGGCGGGACCTCCTCGCTGCAGCCTTGGGTCTATTCCAATTTTCTCATCCACCAGTCAGAGAGTTTAGTGAGGGAGAAGTAAGCGTCGGCTACACCCCCCAGTGGGTCCGAACTCAGGAGACCGGTTGCCGGTTTCAACATTTTTGGTGCGGTGAGCGTGGACCGTAGCCGGTGAAGGAAAATCTCAAGCTAGGTTGGATGACAGGAGATGGGGGAAATGGTTCTGACTCGGGCCACTCGCAGCCACCAGCGACAGGGGAGTGGCTGGAGATGTTCGAAAAGTTCAAGCGAGAAGTCCTGCAGACGGTTCTCGCAGGGAGAAGCGAGTGCGAGACGCCGGCAGTCCCCGTGGTTCCGCCCCAGCAGATCGGCGAGAACGCTCCGGGGCAGCGGCCTGGGAAGGAAGTGCCAGCAGAAGGAAGCGCGCGAGATCTCCCCGGGCGGCAGCTGTTCAGCAGCCCGGCGAGTGCGGAGGTCTGCGAGTTGGCTCCGCGCGAGAGGACCACTCGCCGAGCAGGGGAAGGGAGCCCTTTTTGCGAGATGATCCTCTCGGCCCCAGTGCCGGAGGGGTTTCGAGGGCCGGAGATGTCCTATTATACTGGCAAGGACGACCCAGTCGTGCACCTGCAATGGTTTGAGGACATGGTTTCAATTCTGCCCATGACGGATGCCTTTCAGTGCCGACTCTTCGCGACCACTTTGAAGGAGAAAGCTAGGGACTGGTTCCACCAGCTCCCCGTAGGTTCCATCTACGCGTTCGACGATCTGCGCCGGAGCTTCCGGCTGCGCTTCTCGACGTCGAAGAAGAGAAAGAAGGATGCGGAGGCTCTCTTCAAGATCAGGCAAAGGGAGGGGGAATCACTGGCACACTATGTGGACAGATTTCAAGAGGAGATACACCTCGTGCAGGAGGTGTCGGGGTTCGCCCTCAAGATGGCATTCATCGTGGGGTTGCGAGATGGGTTCTTCAAGATGGACCTGAAGAGAAGGGCTCCTCTCTCCTTTGAGGAGTTGATGGAGCGGGCAGCGGAGGAGATAGAAGGGGAGGCGGCCAACCCAGAATTCTACAAGAGGTTGGCGAAGATGAGCGAGCCTGAGGTGAGGCAGCAAGAAGGAAGAAGGCGAGAAGAACCCAGGGGTCAGGGGTTCGAAAGACCGCCTCAGAATTGGAGGTATCAAGAGCCCAACAACAGGTTGGGCTGGAGGCACCAGGAAGGACCAGCGAGAGGTCAGGAAGGGGGGTACCAAGGAAGAGAGGCGGAGGGAATAAATCTGGGGTGGAGGCAAGACCCCAGACCCCCTCACCCCCCAAGGGAGCAAGCCATGGCAGTAGGCCGAGGAATAGGAGGTAGAGGAGCCAAAGGAGTGAGAGGAAGAGCAGGAAGGGGGGACAGAGTGGCGTTGCCCTATTGTGACTTTCATCGGGAAGAAGGTCACGCGACCGCCACCTGCCCAGAATTCTTGGAGATGAGAGGGAGAGGTCAGCCATGGCGGCAGCAGGCCAGGATCGAGGAAGTGCTCCCAGAGGCGGAAGAGGACCGATGCGAGGACAGGGCGGATACAGGAGCCAGAGGGAATCGGGGTGATTCATGGTGGGGTTGGGATAGAGGCCTCTCACAAGAGGAGCTTCTAGGCGATGTTCCGGAGAGACGTCGCGTCAACTTCCCAGACCCCACCCCCCACAGAGAAGCTCACCTTCTCCTCGGAAGATATGCCCGATTATGAGGACCCGTGCTGCGACGCCCTGGTGATCCAGACGGCGATAGAAAACTTCACGGTCTCCCGGATCCTGGTGGACAATGGGAGCTCGGTGAATGTTATCTTCAAGAAGGCTTTCGATGCGATGGAGGTGGAGAAGAAGACGGTGCAGGCCTCTGATGGGCCGCTGTTTGGTTTCTCAGGAGAAAGGAAGGAGGTTGAGGGAGGTGTCGGCCTCCAGGTGACGTTAGGAGGGGTCCCAAGGAACTGCCGGTTCGTCATCGTTGATGCTCCGAGCAGCTACAACGCCATATTTGGACGACCCCTCATCAGTGTCTTCCGATGTGTGCCCTCATCATACCACCAGTGCTTGAAGTTCCATAGTGGAGGAGTCCAGATCCGAATCCGGAGAGATGCAAAGGTGGCCAGGCAGTGCTACGTGACTGCCGTCAACACCATCTCTTGGATGGCGGAGGCTGAGAAGATGGATGAAGAGATGAGGAGGCCGGAGGGGCCAGGGGAAGGAGTGGAGAAGAGGGGAGAAGAGGAAGAGGGCAGTGCCCGAGGAAAGGAGATGGAGGTAGCTCGGGAGGAGCAGGTCAAACCAATGGAGGAGGAAGGTGCGGCAGAGGAGGAGGCCCGGGTAGAAGGGCGAGAAGCGAGGGGCAGATGGGAAGAGCCGGCCCGGTTTGAGGCGGCAGAGAAAGTAGTGGAGATGGAGGTTATCACCCGGGGAGGAAGAGTGGAGAAGGTGCGTGTCAGCGGAGGCCTCAGCCTGGAAGACAGGGTAAGGATGCTGGAGTGCGTCCAGAAGAACGTGGACATCTTCGCATGGAGCGCGGCAGACATGCCAGGCATCGAGGCGGACGTGGCTTGCCATCGTCTCAACCTTGAGCCAGGAGCTCGCCCTATCTGACAGAAGAGGGGGGCCTTCGCCAACAAGCTCGAAGAACCGATCCGCGAGGAGGTGGCCAAGCTCCTTGAAGCAGGTTTTGTATCGGAGATCCAGTATCCAGGCTGGGTCTCCAATGTCGTCATGGTAAAAAAGGGCGATGGTCGCTGGCATATGTGTATTGACTTTTCTTTGTTAAACAAAGCCTGCCCTAAGGATTGTTATCCCCTGCCTCGGATCGACGCGCTGGTTGACTCAGCCGTCGGTTTTTCGGTGATGAGTTTTTTGGATGCTTTTTCAGGTTATCACCAGATCAGGATGCACCCCCCGGATATCAAAGATGTCTCGTTCATCACCCGAGAGGGGTGCTACTGCTATAAGATGATGCCCTTTGGGCTGAAAAATGCAGGAGCAACCTACCAGAAAATGATGGACCGGGTTTTTAAGGAGCAAAGAGGAAGGAACTTGGAGGTTTACGTAGATGACCTCATGGTGAAGAGCAAGAACGTGAGCATTCATCTCCAAGACCTCGAGGAAACCTTCGCCACCCTATGCAAGTACAAGATGTGCCTGAACCCCCTGAAGTGTGTGTTCGGGGCCAGCAAAGGGAAGTTCCTGGGACACCTTCTCACCCCTTCGGGGATAGAACCTAACCCGGACAAGGTCAAAGCCATCATGGAGTTGGGATCGCCTCGGAATGCCAAGGAGGTCCAGCGCTTGACGGGAAAGCTCGCGGGGTTGAGCAGGTTTCTCTCCCGGGCCGGGGAGAAATGCTCCCCCTTCTTCAAAATATTACGAGGCAACCGAAAATTCGAGTGGACAAAGGAATGTGAGGAGGCCTTCCAGGCCTTGAAGAGTCAGCTCACCCAGGCTCCGCTGCTCCAGGGCCCCAAGGAGGGGGAGGACCTAGCCTTGTACCTCGGAGTCGGGACTGAGGTCGTAAGCTCCGTCCTGGTCCGGGAAGAAGGCAAGAAGCAGCTGCCCATCTACTACGTAAGTAGGGTCTTGAGGGAGGCGGAACTCAGGTACCCAATTTTAGAGAAGCTGGCCTTCGCTCTGGTCGTCGCGGCAAGAAAACTCAGGCCATACTTCCAGGCCCATTCAATTCAAGTGGTGACTGATCACCCCCTTCGCCAGATCTTCGAAGGAGTAGAGCATTCGGGGAGGCTCGCGAAGTGGTCAATAGAGTTAAGTGAGTTCAATATCACCTTCGTCCCTCGACTATCCATGAAGGCACAGGTAGTGGCAGATTTCATGGCAGATTATGTGGCCGAGATGGAAGAGGATCAAGCCCCTCGTCATGTTCCATGGAAGTTGCTGGTTGACGGGGCCTCGGGTTAAAATTCTCTCGGGGGAGGGGTGGTGTTGGAGAGCCCCCACGAGATGAAGATCGAGCAGACGCTCGTAATACATTTCCCAATCACCAACAACCAGGCGGAGTATGAGGCGGTGATCGCCGGCCTGCGTCTGGCTCAGGAACTGGGAGTCCATGACGTGGAGGTCCTCACCGACTCGATGATAATAGCCTCTCAGATCAAGGGAGAGTTCAAGACAAGGGAACCTACACTCATAAGATACTTAGCCAAAGTGAGAAGCCTCATTGGAGCGTTCAAGACTTTCTCCATCAGGCACATCCCTCGGGAGGAGAGCACCCCAGCGGATCGCTTGGCCAAGGCCGGTCCCCGAGCCGGAGGAACCCTGACAGACCTGTTCCGTCCTTCGTTCGAGGAGGGGGAACTCATGGAAATAGAGCAGCGGCCCTCTTGGAAAGATCCCTTTGTTACCTTCCTTGCAACAGGGAAATTCCCAGAGGAGGTTCCGGACCAAAGGCGCTTCCGGTAAAAGTCCGCCTACTACGTGCTCCATGAGGGGGATTTGTATCGGAAGACCCTCTCGGGTCTCCTGGCCCGATGCATCTCAGAAGATGAAGTCCCGAGGATCTTGGAAGAAGTTCACTCAGGCGAGTGTGGCAGCCACTCGGGGAGCAGGATGTTGGAGGCAAGAATAATGAGGCAGGGGTACTTTTGGCCGACCTTGAGTAAAGATGCGGCGGCCTTCGCTAAGAAATGCCAGAAGTGCCAGATGTTCGCCCCACTTCAGCTCCTGCCTGCTCAGAGGCTAAGGAGTATCACGGCGCCCTGTCCATTCGCCATATGGGGGATGGATCTGGTGGGACCTTTTCCCCAGGACAGCGGGCAGAGGAGATTCCTTTTGGTCATGATCGACTACTTCTCGAAGTGGTTGGAAGTTAAGGCGCTGGCTAAGGTCACCTCCCAGGTGATCCGCAACTTCATATGGGGGGAGATCATCTGTCGACATGGGCTTCCGCAGGCCATAGTCACAGATAATGGCCCACAATTCGCCAGCGAGGAGTTCATCAGTTTTTGTGGCCAGTTGGGGATAGACCTCAGGTTTGCATCCGTCCACCATCCCAGGAGCAACGGGCAGGTGGAGGCAGCAAACAAGATTATCGTGAACTTGCTCAAGAAGAAGGTGGAAAATCTTAAGGGCAATTGGGTGGAGCAGCTCCCCTCGGTCCTATGGACTTTAAGGACTACCCCTAACACCGCCACGGGAGAGACCCCTTTCAAGCTCTCTCACGGATGCGAGGTCGTCATCCCCATAGAGCTCGAAGTCATGACGCCATGGGTAAAAGCCGCCACGAATGGAGAGGAAGATTGGAGAGCGGGGAACGAAGAGGAGTTGCGGCTCTCCCTCGACCTCATCGAAGAAGCCCGAGATCTAGCAGCCATTCGCCAAGAAGAGGTCAAGCGGCAGATGGCCAAGTACTTCAACAAGCACACCAGGGTCAAGCAATTCGAAAAGGGGGACCTAGTACTCAAGAAGGTCGACGCGGCTGGAAGGTCTGCCGCAGTGGGAAAGCTTAATACCAACTGGGAAGGTCCCAATGTCGTGGAAAAGGCGCTAAAGTCTGGGGGATACCGCCTTCAGAATGCGGAGGGCCAACCCCTCAGTCACACATGGAGTGGTGACGATCTCAAACGCTTCTATCCCTAAAAACTATGTAATGTTAATGCTTTTGAAATGAGAATATTCTGTTTAACCTATGTGTGTGAAAGCAATGCTGCAGCTTGTGGGGAAACCTCGAAGGTTCCGGAAGATGGCCCCGAGCAGACCCGCTGTCCAGGCTCTCATCTGGCTGGCAGGTCCGAAGGTTCACTCGGTGGCAGGCTCTAAGTTGTTGGGAAAATGGCCCCGAGCAGACCCGTTGTCCAGGATCTCATCTAGCTGGCAGATCCGAAGGCTCACTCGGTGGCAGGCTCTAAGTTATTGGGAAGATGGCCCCGAGCAGACCCGTTGTCCAGGCTCTCATCTAGCTGGCAGGTTTGAAGGCTCACTCGGTGGCAGACTCTAAGTTGTAGGAAGATGGCCCCGAGCAGACTCGTTGTCCAGGCTCTCATCTAGCTGGCAGGTCTGAAGGCTCACTCGGTGGCAGGTTCTAAGTTGTTGGGAAGATGGCCCCGAGCAGACCCGCTGTCCAGGCTCTCATCTAGCCGGAAGGTCTGAAGGCTCACTCGGTGGCAGGCTCTAAGTTGTTAGGAAGATGGCCCCGAGCAGACCCGCTGTCCAGGCTCTCATCTAGCTGGCAGGTCCGAAGGCTCACTCGGTGGCAGGCTCTAAGTTGTTGGGAAGATGGCCCCGAGCAGACCCGCTGTCCAGGCTTTCATCTAGCTGGCAGGTCCGAAGGCTCACTCGGTGGCAGGGTCTAAGTTGTTGGGAAGATGGCCCCGAGCAGACCCGCTGTCCAGGCTCTCATCTAGCTGACAGGTCCGAAGGCTCACTCGGTGGCAGGTTCTAAGTTGTTGGGAAGATGGCCCCGAGCAGACCCGCTGTCCAGGCTCTCATCTAGCCGGAAGGTCCGAAGGCTCACTCGGTGGCAGGCTCTAAGTTGTTAGGAAGATGGCCCCGAGCAGACCCGCTGTCCAGGCTCTCATCTAGCTGACAGGTCCGAAGGCTCACTCGGTGGCAGGCTCTAAGTTGTTGGGAAGATGGCCCCGAGAAGATCCGCTGTCCAGGCTCTCATCTAGCTGGCAGGTCTGAAGGCTCACTCGGTGGCAGGTTCTAAGTTGTTGGGAAGATGGCCCCGAGCAGACCCGTTGTCCAGGCTCTCATCTAGCTGACAGGTCCGAAGGCTCACTCGGTGGCAGGCTCTAAGTTGTTAGGAAGATGGCCCCGAGCAGACCCGCTGTCCAGGCTCTCATCTAGCTGGTAGGTCCGAAGGCTCACTCGGTGGCAGACTCTAAGTTATTGGGAAGATGGCCCCGAGCAGACCCGCTGTCCAGGCTCTCATCTAGCTGTCAGTTCCGAAGGCTCACTCGGTGGCAGGCTCTAAGTTGTTGGGAAAATGGCCCCGAGCAGACCCGCTGTCCAGGCTCTCATCTAGCTGGCAGGTCCGAAGGCTCACTCGGCGGCAGACTCTAAGCTGTTGGGAAGATGGCCCCGAGCAGACCCGCTGTCCAGGCTCTCATCTAGCTGGCAGGTCCGAAGGCTCACTCAGCGGCAGGCTCTAAGTTGTTAGGAAGATGGCCCCGAGCAGACCCGCTGTCCAGGCTCTCATCTAGCTGACAGGTCCGAAGGCTCACTCAGTGGCAGGTTCTAAGTTGTTGGGAAGATGGCCCCGAGCAGACCCGCTGTCCAGACTCTCATCTAACTGGCAAGTCCGAAGGCTCACTCGGTGGCAGGCTCTTAGTTGTTAGGAAGATGGCCCCGAGCAGACCCGCTGTCCAGGCTCTCATCTAGCTGGCAGGTCCGAAGGCTCACTCGGTGGCAGGCTCTAAGTTGTTAGGAAGATGGCCCCGAGCAGACCCGCTGTCCAGGCTCTCATCTAGCTGGCAGGTCCGAAGGCTCACTCGGTGGCAGGTTCTAAGTTGTTGGGAAGATGGCCCCGATCAGACCCGCTGTCCAGGCTCTCATCTAGCTGGAAGATCCGAAGGCTCACTCGGTGGCAGGCTCTAAGTTGTTAGGAAGATAGCCCCGAGCAGACCCGCTGTCCAGGCTCTCATCTAGCTGGCAGGTCTGAAGGCTCACTCGGTGGCAGGCTCTAAGTTGTTGGGAAGATGGCCCCGAGCAAACCCGATGTCCAGGCTCTCATCTAGCTGGCAGGTCTGGAGGCTCACTCGGTGGCAGGCTCTAAGTTGTTAGGAAGATGGCCCCGAGCAGACCCGCTGTCCAGGCTCTCATCTAGCTGGCAGGTCTGAAGGCTCACTCGGCGGCAGGCTCAGAGTTGTTGGGAAGATGGCCCCGAGCAGACCCGTTGTCCAGGCTCTCATCTAGCTGGCAGATCCGAAGGCTCACTCGGTGACAGGCTCTAAGTTGTTGGGAAGATGGCCCCGAGCAGACCCGATGTCCAGGCTCTCATCTAGCTGGCAGGTCCGAAGGCTCACTCGGTGGCAGGCTCTAAGTTGTTGGGAAGATGGCCCCGAGCAGACCCGCTGTCCAGGTTCTCATCTAGCTGGCAGATCCGAAGGCTCACTCGGCGGCAGGCTCAGAGTTGTTGGGAAGATGGCCCCGAGCAGACCCACTGTCCAGGCTCTCATCTAGCTGGCAGATCCGAAGGCTCACTCGGTGGCAGGCTCTAAGTTTTTGGGAAGATATCCCCAAGCAGACCCGCTGTTCAGGCTCTCGTCTAGCTGGTAGGCCCGAAGGCTCACCCGATGGCTGGTCCTAGATTCTCAAAGGTCGACCTCGGGAGCACTCGCGAGGACTGCACACCAGTTGGGTAGTCTTTCCTCTCCCTTATAACCTATCCATGTGAGACCCCTGACCTGGGCGAATGGTCAGAGGGGGCGAGTGGAGCACGTGGCGGAAGATCGGAAAGGGCAAGGCATCCTAGGTCAACTTCGAGCATCCGGCGAGTGGCCAAGACAATAACACTACGACCCAACGTCCTAATGAGCCCGGCGAGATACAGTAGCAAATGAGTAAAAATCAAGATAGCACAAAAAATTGTAATTGATATATATGCCAAGGGGACTCGCCCCAGTTCATGATTACATCCAAAATGAAAGATAAAAAGAAAGCAAAAAATCACGAGGGCCCCTCTCATGGGTCGGCAGGCTTCTCGCCAGAAGATCCATCGCTCTCGCCCGAATCCGGGAGGAGGGCGCCCTCTCGCGGCTCGCCGTCCTAATCTTCCGGGAAAAGGATCGGGATGTAGAGCTCGAGGACGACTTGTCGGGCAGAAAGGCATTCGGCCTCCTCCTTCAGGTACCCAGCTTGCCGCAGCACCTGCAACGCATGCTTCACGGCGCTTTGAGCATTCTCCTGCATCAGCTGCTCTAGCTCATGGTGGGGGTAAAAGTGCCCCTACTCCCTGAGGCGAGTGCCAAGGCATCGGCTTCTCGCGCCTGCTGGACCTCGGCCTTAGCCATCCGGACTTCCTCCTCAAGGTTGCCCACTCGCGCGCGAAGCATCTCGGCGATCATAGTGTCCTGAGAAAACGAAGATGGTGAGAAGAAAGTGCGGCAATCAGCAACGGTCATTCGCGGGGAGGGGGGGGGGTGGATATACCTCTCTGACGGGGCGGCTGGCGAGAAGGGCCTCCGCAGCTTCCAGTTTCACCCTGAGTTCACGCGCCTCGGCGGAAACAATAGCCCTGGTCTCCTCAACCTCTGCCAAACTCCGCGCCAGATTTTTGCTCCGGCGCGAAGACATATGCGCAAGCTCAAGGGCCCGCAGCAGGGCTCGAGCTGTCTCGTGGGCGAGAATTTGCGTCTTCTCGACATCGAAGACCTCGGCGTCTTCACGACCGTAGAGGGCATACGCAATGGCGTAAGCCTCACCACTGGCGAGGTCGCTCTCTATCCACGATGGATGGAGGGTAGAGAGCGAGACCCTGTTCGAGTTCCTGTCCCACTTCACCAAGGGGGCCCCTGAGGGGTCCACATACTTCTCGCCTTGAGAGAAGTTCCGGTGGTCCCTAGGCAATGGCGGCGGCGGTAATGACGGCCCCGAATGGAGAACATTCCCGTCCGGCGCACTCGTTCCCGGGATCTGGGCTGGAGCTTTCGCCCCTGAGGTCTCACCCAAAACCCCCTTCCCTTTGACAGAAGGGGAACATCTCGACTTCTTGGAAGAGGTGGAAGGAGGCACCCCGGTCTTTCGTTTTCGGCTGCCAGACTTGGGGGAGGAGGGTTCCTCCCGACAAGCATCCGCGGCGGCTTGTGCAAAAGACACGGAAACCCCCGAGGGACGCGGCGGATGAAGAGGGAGGTCTCGCACGCCTGTTTGTGAACACGAACGGCTCAGCTAATGGTATGAAGTCAACAAAACCGAGCGAATGAAGAAGGTTTAGAAAACTCACCCTCACCCTGTGGAATGGGCGGAAGCGAGTTGACGTTTCGCCGGAGGTAGACGAGGTCCATCCTGTGCTCCAGGATGTACTGGTGCAGCTTGGCCTCGTGTCCCCCCAGAGTCGGGGGCCGGAAGGTTAATTCCACCTCCTGCACTGGGGCGAGAAGGTTGTTTCCGAGGCTCCCGCTGACGAAGATGAAGCGGCGAACTCAGTCGTGGATCTTGTTCGGGAGACCCTGGTGTTTGAGTGGGCTCTGACCCGAGAAGAAGGAGATGCCGTGTGAGCAGCGGAAGGTATAGAGCTTGCGAAAGACGGGCAGCGAAAACTCAATCCCCTCCTCTCGCAGGTAGCACGCGTACCCGACTAGCATGGCGATAGAGTTAGGGTTGAGTTGGCCGGGCACGACGCCATAGTATCGAAAAGTCTGGCGGAGTTCCGGCTAGATGGGGAGGCGAAATCCCACCTCGAAGTGCTCCAGCGGGATCTCGAGAGCACACAGCGAGATGGAATTTAAGCGATCCTCCGGCCCGGGCTTTCGCGCTTCGAATCCCGGCGGGACATAGTCCGCGACAGCGGTCAAGTAAGCTTCCTCGGAGAGATCACAAGAATCAAAGACATGGTTGACGAATGCACTGCCGCACCTGGCCCTACCTTCGGTCTCGCCACCCATCTTGCGAATATCAAAGAAGACGGGAATTGCAGAGAAGAGAGAAGTGCGAGTGCTAGCGCAGGGAGAGAGAGGGAGCGGATGGCGAGGTAATCAATACGGTTGTTGAGCGGCCTATTTATAGATGAAATAAAAAAACGCTTGGGCTTTCGAGGCAACGGGTGTGCGAATAGCCATCGCGCCTTCCCGGCGCCTCGAAACTCAGGCCGGTCCCTCTCGCCCATTAATGACGAATGCCCTATGGCTACTCATTCGACGGCTACGCAACAAGGTTGGAAAGGCATTCTGCTGTAAGACATCATTCGGCATACCCAAGCAAGTTGCGAGAAATATAAGCGGAAAACGCATTCGCAAAGCACAGAGTAAATTATTACAGACATAAAATAAGTCCAACCTCCACAGCACCATAAACTGAATAAGAAAAAAGAAAATACAAAAAGAGGCGAATGATGACCAGACTAGCGCTCCTCCCAATACCACCGACCATGCCCTCGCGGCCCAGCCTCCGGGGGCATTCGCGGGCGATAGTACGCGAGCATGGAGGTGATCTCATGAGACGTCAGCTGAAGCTGGTCCCGGGCTCGCGCAGCATGCCTCCCGGGAGACAGCTCCCCTCCTTCACCTCCCAGACGCTCCACCACTGCAAGGAGGCGCGAATAGTCCTTCTGAAGGTCCTTCAGCTCGCGCGCGACCTCCATCTGCACATCATCCACCTGGCCGGCGATGTTTCGCTGAATATGGATAAGCTTCCCCAAGACCTCCATGAGTCGCTCCTTCAGGGTCGCATGATCTGAGGAGTCGCCAAGAAAGTCAGAGAGGTCCCCGGGAGAGGGGAGAGGCGAGAGCATCCCGTCTCCCCCATCGCGGTAGGATCCAAAGGGAGAGGCTTCCCGATAGCCTGCGAGATCACAGGCAGGTCAGTCGCGTTAAACAAGACGAATGCGCTAAATGCAGATGAGGACACTAACCTAGTGTGGGGTCCCCATGACCTGGGGGACGAGACGAATGGGGGTGCGTTTTAAACAATCCGGCGGGAGGTAGGACTTTTCCTTTCCCTGGGCGGAAGGGCTGTAAAGAAGGAACCGAAGCATTCGCGTGATCATCCGCACGGTCTTGCTGACCGAGTTCCCTTTCAGGGGAGATCCTCTGCTCATTCGCGATCACGGAGGGGTTCTGTTGAAAAGGGGAACCCGGAGGAACGGTGTCCCGCGGCGGAAGGTCAGGGTTGAGGGCTATAAAAGAAAAAACAGTGGTCAGTAACGCACAGCGCGCAGGACAAGAGTTCATAACTTACCAGATTGTTGTATGGTCTCGCCCGGAGGGGGTGGAGGAGCAAGATCCAGATTTGGAGGAGGCCTCGCATCCGCAAGAGGTGGCACCACGACACTGTTCGAAACGGCCCCATGGCCATCCTCAATCACCGAAATCCCCTGCGAATGGTCAGAATGATTGCAGGATGAGGGGGCAGGAACTAAACAGAAAGACGGGAGGAATTCCTATACCTGCGTTCCGGGGTCCGGTGGAGCGTTCGCCGGAGACTCCGAGGCAGTCTCGCCTCCCTGACGATTCAACCGAATCGCCTTGGCTCGACGCGAGACGTAAGGGGCACTCGGGTCATGCTTGGACGTAAGCCAGGGAGCAAACCTGGCCGTCTTGGGGGCAGTTGCGCTCTGGGCCGCAGCCAGGTGCTCAATCACTTCCTGCGAGAGGGGTCTCGCGGAAGGCTTGTGAAAAGACATTGAAATCGGCGAAAGGTCAAGGGAGAGAAGGATCTCCAAAGCCGAGGAATGGAAGCGTTCCAGAGAAATCTGACACTGAGAAGTATATATAGGGCAACGGTGGGACCCGCAGAATCTTATGGGTCCAGTCAGCAAGCACTCACCGAATATCGGGTTGGACTGTTCTTTCCGAGCGTAGGAACCGCTCGCAAAAAGCGGGGATTGTGTACAAGCCGTATTCGCCGAGTGGGCCCCTCAAGCCCGCTGGCGAGATCTGGCCCAGACGAGAGGGAGAAAATCGGCGAGTGACGCCCTCGCGGACCACTCGCCCAGGGATTTGTGCATTCACCCAGCCGAGCGGAAGCTCGGCGAGTGGTGCCCCACGGACCACTCGCCCCCTAGCTCTTTAAGGGGGAAATGACCATGATGCCCCTTATGGGCTGCAAATAGCCCTTCAGAACATCGGAGTTAGGCTATTAGCAGACCAATTCGGGGTGCGGTTAGTAAAATCAAAAGGCGGATTCATGCTATTTGCAGACCAGCCTAGAAAAATCTATAAATAGACCCTTAAGGGCACCTTGGAGGAGACGGATTTTTAGAGAGTCCTCTCCTCTAGGCTAGTACTCTTGGTTGGCTGCTAGTGCCCTCCAAGGTGCCCGGCTGAGCTTTGGTTTGGGAGGGGAATCTCTCTAAGATCTTCCGGGTGTGTGGCGGGACCTCCTCACTGCAGCCTTGGGTCTATTTCAATTTTCTCATCCACCAGTCAGAGAGTTTAGTGAGGGAGAAGTAAGCGTCGGCTACACCCCCCAGTGGGTCTGAACTCAGGAGACCGGTTGCCGGTTTCAACACTGTGATTCAATTATTTTGAGATATTGATAGTTATATGACAAAAAATTATGAGTTGAAAAGGTCATTTTTTCAATTATTTTGAGACATGGGTAGAACCGAAAACCAAACCGAACTGAATATATGGTTTGTATCTGGTTCTATGCTTTAAGACCATGGGTCGGTTCCGGTTTCAAAATTTTGGAACCAACCTATATGAGTCGGTTATTGATTTTAGGTGAAACTGAACCGAACCGATCAGAGTTGCACCCCTAGCCACCGCATGCCAAACAGACCAATATCTAACATAACATGCAAATAATGCACAACGCCCACATTTGTATGAGCGAAATATAGTGGTAAGATTAAGATGTTCATGAATCAAAATTCTAACTCGAAAGAGAAGTGCGGGACAATAAATTTCAAGGACAACTTATCAAATAACTCCCACATTTTTGTATTTTATTTTTTGGTTTGGAGAGCATCTTTACATTATCAAAAATATTATTTATTTAATCAGATGCAGGTATAAGAAAAATATGGCTCCGTTCGTTTAGTAGGTTTTGTACGAAGGAATTGGTTTTGGGTAATTCAATTTCATTCACAAGCGTTCGCTCGGTCTTTTAGTGGAGGGAATTGGTTTTCCTCCGAAACCTACCAGGTTGGATCCATTAAGAAAATAGTCTATTGTGAAAATCTTCTCATTTTAATTGGTTTTGAGAGAAATCATGTTCTTTTCTCTCTTAAAGTAACGATTACTATTTTATTAGCATTATTTTATAATAATTACTATTTTAGCTAATTAAAATATTTTTCCCGATTTAAAGATGTTAATTATCTATGATTAAAAATCTCGCAAAAATCTGTGCTTGAAAACCATCCTACAGCTGAAAAGAAAAATTGAGAGTTTTCAAATCCTATGTCTAAAAACAATCCTCCTGCAAACGAACACAAGAATTGAGTTTGACTCAAAACTAAAATCTTTGAGCTATTGGTTTTGGATCAAAACCAATTCTTTTCAATCAAAATCTATAAAATGAACGGAGCCTAAATAATTTTCATTTTTTAATAACAAATTATTTTTTGAGTAATACTTGAATTATATATTATTATATAAAAAGTGATCAAGCATAATAGCTTCCCCTTATAGTTAACGGGAATAGTGGGAATTGTCAAACGTGAGCACCACAATGTGCACATGTTTTGTTAGCCGCAAACTACATTATTTGAAAATTCTAAACCCCTAACAAATTTATTGTCCGTAAATAAAATCAAACAAAATACTTGATAACAAGAAAAAAATGTTGAAAATCCAAGCAGAGAAATTGAAACATGGAAGATATAATTAGGGGTGTTCATGAACCGAATTGAATCAAATAGCTCTTCAATTGAATCGAAAATTGTTACAGAATGTAGGAATTTAGATGCGGATTCAAAATCATTTAAATATTTGAATTCAGATTCGAATTCATTCAAATATTTGAATTCAAGTTGAGATTCATTCAAATATTTGAATTTGGATTTAGACTTGAATTTAAATTTGATTCATTTCAAATGAAGGACCAAATAGATTTTGATCGGACGACCAAGATAATCTTAATATACAATATAGATCAAGGAATCTTCTTCAATCAATAGCCCTTGATCATTTAGTCTTTTATACGGAGAGCCAGGATCTTCACAACGTCCTCTTTACTGCTATTGGACGAGAAAGTATAAGCACCAATTATAATTGGTCCACGTCATTCACAATGACTCATCGTTCCGTTCTCTCGCTCGGGCGAAACCGATCCTTCTCGCCAAAGATTAATAAATAATGGTTTAGGGTTGTTTTATTTCCACGCGCGTCTCCGGCAAGAACCCCGCCGTCTCCCGCAAGATCGAAGATACCTGATACCTGATACCTGATACCTGATCGAAGATCGAAGAACCCCGCCGTCTCCCGCAAGAACCCCGCCGTCTCCCCTGTGTTAACATTTGACCGGCGAGATCAAAGCCTCCCAGCGCCGCCTTTCCAGATCTTGAGCGACACTGCCCTGTTCATCTTCGATCAGGTATCAACCCGTCACTTCCATCTCCTTGCCGTGGTTATGAAGCTCCCTTTTGGGCGGTCCTTCTTTCCCAAGCTCACTGCTCTCATTTGTTCTATCAATAACATCTTTTCTTCTAGTTTGTTCGATCAATATCATAACTATGCATGCTCATTTAGACGATGCTCATCTTTTCTTCTGGTTATTTCAATAACATCGACTCGATTTTATATAAATCTCTTGCAGAGCATTTCGCGAATACAGGCGGAGAAAAGAGTGAGAGAGAAAGAGGGATTCCGAGATCTTCCATTGGAAAGATGGCGCGATCTGTTCTTCGCGACTGGATTTTGTTAGGGCTTCTTCTTGCTGGTATGATTTTGCGATCTAATCAGCTCTGTTGTTTTGGAATGATTCTTTCTGGTTTCATAGCTTCTTCACGCTTTCTCTTATGATAAAATATCATTACGAGTACCAAATAAAATGTCATCTAGCTACATTTGTATTGCTTACATATATTCTTTGTTCGCCTTCATTCAACAATATTCTTTGTTCGCCTTTATTCAACAATCCATTCTCTAGTGAAAATGAGCTTAGCCTGTCATTACCTCCCCTTAGTTAGCTGAGCACTGAGTCAGATTTTATGGATATACTTAAAGATTTATCTATTGCATTGCTAGGGAGTAGTTTATTGCATGATAGTTAGTTCTCCATGGTCAGTACATGCTATATTGTTATGAATATGACCATCAAATGAATTTGAGCCTTTCAATTTCAATCCCCTCATCTAATGGAATGAGTGATTTTCTTAATACATTGGGATAAAGGCGACAAATGATCCATATAGCTGACCCCATTATGCTGGGATAAAGGCTCGAGTGTTCTTCTTGTTGTTGTTATCGGGCTAGCCTAGCATCCAATCAAACAATGTGTATGTTATTTATCAATATTAGAGGCCGTGAATAGTCAGTTCCCCACTGCGCAGTTTGCTGCAGCCATAGTTGTAACGGATACGGTTACATAGATGGCCACACTATGATACCAACTCATCTCCTATTAAAGTGTAACACATAATATGTTGATATATTAGGGGTATTATGGTAATTGACTAGTGTATGTAGAAAGGCTATAAATATTGTGGCAAGTGAGTGTAATAGGTATGATTTGAATAATAATAATACTTTAGTTCTCCTTTTCCTTATCTCGGTCTTCTCTCCCCCGTCTCTCTCTCTTTCTCTCTCTCATCCCCCTTGCTGTCTCCTCCTCCGACAGCCTTCATCTCCTCTCCCTCCTCCGGCGAATCCTGTAACGGCACGCGGCCCGTTACATTGGTGCTCTCGTTGAGATATTGTTCATCCGACGCCGCCGTTCATCTTCTACCCAAGAAATTGTTCATTCAACGCCGTCGTTCATCTTCTACCCAAGAAATTGCTCTTCTTCGACGCCGCCGTTCTCAACCCTCCGTCAGCAAATCCACCCGAACAAACCAACCGCCAGACAACAACCTTGCGCCTCCCGCGATACCACGCCGCTCCGCTGCCTCCGCCGCTCCGCTGCCTCTGCCGCTCCGCTGCCTCCGCTTCGATGTTATTTCCGACTACCACAGCAATTTCTTCTCTATCTCGCTGCGATCAAGAACCACTGTCGGCCTGTTCATCCTTCACCACGGCCAACCTGTTCATCCTCCACCACCGCTGGTCTCAGATTTGAAGCAGAGCAGATCTCTGTTTCTTGGATCATAATCCTCTCCGGATCAAGAAAGATATCATCTGCCGCCTGTTCATCCACCGCCGCCGGTTCATCCACCGCCGCCGGTTCATCCACCGCCGCCGGTTCATCCACCGCCGCCGGTTCATCCACCGCCGCCTTTGCTGGATACCATTTCCGACCACCACTGCAAGCTTCTCCATTCCGACGTGATCAAGAACCAGTATCGATCACTGAGGCATTTTGAATTCAAGAGCAGCAACACTATCCCTCGCCTCCGTAGATCCAGCCCCCACCCTGTTGTTCTCCTGGCAACAAAAAAAGGAAAGAAAATAAAAAGAGAGGCCCTGTTTTGAAAAGAAAAGAGAAAAAAAATGTACAATAAATTTTCTTGAACAAAAATTTGTGCAGTAAACTATGCGACTGGCACCACTTTTGCGATGTCTGCCTCTATCCAAAGCTCTGATCAGATATTCGAAGCGTTGTCGCAGAAGTTGGATCTACTTTTGCAATACATGTCCAATAAAAATCCTGATGGCAGTCAATTTAGGTTCCCTGCTCCGCTTGCATTACCTGTTGCATCCCCGGCCACACCACAAGGTGTCTTTAGGCTGACCTCCGGGCTTTCTTGTTCATCGATCTACAATGACAAACGACCTGTGGTTCAACCTCAAGATCAATTTCTACCAAGCCAGCAAGAGAGGCGCTCCCAGGCACTATTTTTGCCGCCAACCACCGGACTGCCACCTCCTCCTTATCAAGAACTCTGTCAAGATTTCGCACCTGCATTTGTCTCCCATGTGTCGTCCTTCCAACCAACGGAGAACGACACCATCAAAACAATATTTCAAAAATTCGACGACGAGCGAAAGGCAACCGTTCAACGTTTGGCGGACGAACGCCATAACATTCTCCATGAGTTTATTATTGCACCGAACCTCAATCAGGAAAGTGTTGATTTGGAGCCCTCTCCGGGTTTCAAGGAGATAAAGAACGTCATTCTTGAAGATGCTAATACAAAACTTTTGATGGGTCTCAAGGAGATCAAAAACGACATCTTCCGTGATTACAACAACCTTGATGCACATGGCATTCCTATTCCCGACAGGTCTCCATATGGTACAATATTCAACGACAATTTAGGGGCTCCAAGGCAAAATGTTGAAGATCCCTTCTATGCCCAACAATTCATTACAACAAATACAAAAATATCTCTTTGGACAATGTGTGTATTTGATCCCGGCGGACTTGATACAGTTGCTACTTTTTGGATTGACAAAGTTGTTCAACAACTTTATAAACATGCATCTCTTATTGATCAAGATACATCTTCTACAACAACTTTCGTTTTTGATCCAGGAGGATGCACCATTTCGATAAAGTTTAGACAATTGGAGTCAACAATATTTGATTGTCATGACACATACTTTGTTATAAAAAAAAGAGAAAAATCATGTCCATCATTTGGGTCTTTGACCCTGGTGGAATCAAACTAGAAGTATCCAGTCTTGTGCAGGAAGCTCCGGGAATCAAAATGGCTGATGATCTGCTTTTACTGAGGATGATTTGATTTACTGTTAAATCATGTTGCCTAATCTTCATCTTCAAGAGAACATGTAGCCTTCACGGAACATCAAAAAAAAAATGATGGGGATTCCCCTGAAAAAGAAGAAGAAGTAACACAGTCTCACTACAAGCACCGGACTCCAAGGATCTCATCGCCACTTTTATGAAGAACGACACCTTCCCTACCCGGCGCAATCACTTTTGACTCTGGTGGAATCAAACGACGCGGTCGTCGTTTTGGTGGGCGGGGATGGAATGTAACGGATACGGTTACATAGATGGCCACACTGATACCAACTCATCTCCTATTAAAGTGTAACACATAATATGTTGATATATTAGGGGTATTATGGTAATTGACTAGTGTATGTAGAAAGGCTATAAATATTGTGGCAAGTGAGTGTAATAGGTATGATTTGAATAATAATAATACTTTAGTTCTCCTTTTCCTTATCTCTGTCTTCTCTCCCCCGTCTCTCTCTCTTTCTCTCTCTCATCCCCCTTGCTGTCTCCTCCTCCGGCAGCCTTCATCTCCTCTCCCTCCTCCGGCGAATCCTGTAACGGCACGCGGCCCGTTACAATAGTGCTCTATTGTTACTTGAGTGACGGGTGGGACAATCTCCCTAGCACACAATGCTCGTTCACTAGTATAAATAATTTCCCTTTTAAATAGATTTTCTTTGTTCAGATTATTAACATGTAGTTTGAGATAACTAAAGCAATTTCATTTATGGATCTTTTTTTTGACTAATCCTTCCTGTACTGATTTATATCTTAAATGATTATGATTGAAGAGGAATAAGAAATTGTTATTGCAGGTTGTTTATTTGCATTTGCGGTTGCAAAGGAGGAAGCCACAAAGTTGGGGACAGTGATTGGGATTGATCTTGGAACCACTTACTCCTGTGTTGGTGTGTACAGGAATGGTCATGTGGAAATTATAGCCAATGACCAAGGTAACCGCATTACCCCTTCTTGGGTAGCCTTCACTGACAGTGAAAGGTTGATCGGTGAGGCCGCAAAGAACCAGGCGGCTGTGAATCCCGAAAGAACTATTTTTGATGTTAAAAGACTTATTGGAAGAAAGTGAGTTTTCTACTCCTTATCCTTATTGCCTCGATGAATCGTTTTGTTCTCTTATTTTTATGTTGTTGAAATCCTCAACCTTAGTCTGACAACTAAGTTAATCCAAGTAATTTTTAATATATGTGACTTGTAGATTTGAGGATAAAGAGGTGCAGAGGGACATGAAACTTGTTCCTTACAAGATTGTGAACAAGGATGGTAAACCTTATATCCAAGTCAAGATAAAGGATGGCGAAACCAAGGTATTTAGTCCCGAGGAAATTAGCGCCATGATTCTAACTAAGATGAAGGAAACAGCTGAGGCATACCTTGGCAAGACTATCAAGGATGCTGTTGTCACTGTACCAGGTGAGAGGCACTAACATTTTATCATAGTCTATTTTAATTTAAGGAAAGAAATTCCATATGTATAATTGATTTTTTCATTATGCAGCTTACTTCAATGATGCTCAGAGGCAGGCAACCAAGGATGCAGGAATAATTGCTGGCTTGAATGTTGCGAGAATTATCAATGAACCAACTGCAGCCGCCATTGCCTATGGTTTGGATAAGAAGGGCGGAGAGAAGAACATTCTTGTCTTTGACCTCGGTGGTGGCACATTCGATGTGAGCATCTTGACCATTGATAATGGAGTTTTTGAAGTCTTGGCTACAAATGGTGACACTCATCTTGGAGGTACCTTAATTTTCACCAATATGTTCATATTGAATCTTATTGTAATTAAGTAGAGAGCATGCTGTAATAGATATTTGGATTTGACTTACTCTTTTTTGATATAAAGATAATGTTTTTGAGAGTCCCAAACAACTTATTTCTCCTTATTTGTAGATGGAAGTATTTATCAGCTGAGTTTTTTTGTATGTGGATGGAGAGAACTAACTTTTACCTAATTTGCCCATCAGGTGAGGATTTTGATCAGAGAATCATGGAGTACTTCATCAAATTGATCAAGAAGAAGAACGGTAAGGACATCAGTAAGGACAATCGTGCGCTCGGCAAGCTAAGGAGGGAAGCGGAACGTGCCAAGAGAGCGCTGAGCAACCAGCACCAAGTCCGTGTTGAGATTGAAGCCCTCTACGATGGTGTTGACTTTTCCGAGCCTTTGACTCGTGCCAGGTTTGAGGAACTGAACAATGACCTATTCAGGAAGACTATGGGCCCTGTGAAGAAAGCTATGGAAGATGCTGGTCTTGAGAAGAATCAAATAGATGAAATCGTTCTTGTGGGTGGGAGCACCAGGATTCCCAAGGTTCAGCAGCTTTTGAAGGATTACTTTGATGGCAAGGAGCCAAACAAGGGGGTGAACCCTGATGAAGCTGTTGCCTTTGGCGCCGCAGTTCAGGGAAGCATTCTCAGTGGGGAAGGTGGCGAGGAGACTAAAGGTGTATAGCTACATTTCGATACTTTCATTTTTCATTTTACTTGGCTCTTGATTTGATTGATTATTCTGATTGTGTATGATAGCAATTTATGATTTTCATAAGGTTCACTTAATGTTGTTAAGATGACTCGAAGATCTATTTTGCTTGGTAAATGATTTGAGCACGAGCCAAAATTCGGCTCGATCTTTGGTTCGAGCCATATTTGACTCGAAGATCTATTGGGCTTGGTAGATGAATTATTAATGATGGGCATATGTAGCTCATTTGTTAGTGCAGGTCTTTTGCAACTGCCTATTTCAATTTTCCTTTTATTTCTATTTTCATATTTTGCCGAGTACCCCGTAATTTTGGGCCAACCCTTTTAATGCCCCTCAGAGTTCACTCGAACATGATCAAACATGTTCTTCACTGTGTTTGTAAGATAGCCTGCAAATGAGCTGATAATCTCAAACAAGCTCGGTTTTCTAACTGGAACACATCATTGTTAATTTGAGTAGGCTTGACTGGTATTTGTATTCTATATTGTTACTAAGAAATCTTGCAATCTCAATATTGATGTTGAATTTTGTTTACAGACATTCTGCTGCTTGATGTGGCGCCTCTTACACTTGGCATTGAGACCGTTGGGGGAGTCATGACCAAGTTGATTCCTAGAAACACTGTTATCCCAACAAAGAAATCTCAGGTTTTCACCACCTACCAGGATCAGCAAACCACCGTCTCCATCCAGGTACGAATTTTCTTATATCTTTCTTTAAAGGGTAGACCTAAGATAACATCGATGCTCAAATTTCATGATTATTCGTGAAATTTAGGATCGTCCCATCGTTACCAAATTATGAACGCGAATATTTAAAATATAAGTCTATTGGTGATGATGGCTAGTTTGATTCATGTGAATTTCAGTGATCCTTGTTCTTGAGAACTGGAAGTCAGTTTTCACAATGATTTTCACAAGCTTGTCTTTTTTTTAAAAAAAAAAATCAAATGCATCCTTGGACAGTATTATTACAGAACTGACCAATTGCTCTCATTTCATCCATTAGAGGATATATTTCATCAAAAGCTTGAAACCACTGCAAGTGTGAAAAAAAATATGCCCACTTATATGATACATGGGTTTTATTCTTCCATATTTAGACATAAAGCATTGTAATTACGCTATTCGAAATCATTTGTCTCGGTTGTTTGTGTTATGCTAGCAGAATTTGAATCTTTGAATTATGTACGATTATGACCCTTCGACTGTTTAGGGTCATCATGTGAAGTGCTAACATCTTACCCCTTGGGCAGGTTTTTGAGGGTGAGAGGAGTCTCACCAAGGACTGCAGAAGTCTAGGAAAGTTTGACCTCAGTGGAATTCCTCCTGCCCCCAGGTTTATTTCTCTCCCTAAAAATGCTTAACATTCAAGAATCAGTTTAAGTTTCTTCCATTTGATCACTGATACTCGGTGCATATATTTTTACCATTAAAACAGGGGTACTCCTCAGATTGAGGTCACATTCGAAGTCGACGCCAACGGCATCCTGAACGTGAAGGCGGAGGACAAGGGCACCGGCAAGTCCGAGAAGATCACCATCACCAACGACAAGGGGCGCCTCAGCCAGGAGGAGATCGACCGCATGGTCAAGGAAGCGGAGGAGTTTGCGGAGGAGGACAAGAAGGTCAAGGAAAAGATTGACGCCAGGAACCAGCTGGAGACCTACGTCTACAACATGAAGAACACCATCAACGAGAAGGATAAGCTCGCCGACAAGATCGAGAGCGAGGAGAAGGAGAAGATCGACGCGGCCCTCAAGGACGCTTTGGAGTGGCTCGATGACAACCAGGGCGCCGAGAAGGAGGATTTCGACGAGAAGCTCAAGGAGGTGGAGTCCGTCTGCAACCCCATTATTTCTCAGGTCTATCAGCGATCCGGCGGCGCTCCGGGTAGCAGCGGTGGTGCCGGCGGTGATGGAGACGAGGACGATGATTCCCACGATGAGCTCTGAGGGGGTCTGAGATTGTCTCTGTAATTTTTGAATATATATTTATAGCTGCGGGGGACTGCGAGCGAGAACCGGGATATGGCCCAGAGTCAGTAGTTACTTGATCAGAGTTTATGTTTTAAACAATTCCTTCCACCTGTACCCTTTCAGTTTTTTTGGTTTTGAGTTAAATCTAAACTCCATTCGCTTTCACATGCACACCCATCAGCAGTTCATTGCTAAAATTTAATGCCAAGTAATATATAAACGAGCTTCGAATAATTTAATATCACCAACCTTTGAGTCCGACTGACGAAATTTTTCAGACCAAGTGGCAAATAGTCAGGGTTATTGACGAGTGAAGGTGGAATCTAGCAACGGACAAAAGTTGGATGAGTGAAAAGAGCCGATAAAAGCCTAAATACACACAAACGGTACCTACAAATTTTCGTTGACGCCTACGGATCGGGCGCAATGGATTCCAGTAGGAAGCTCACTCCAGTAGAAAGAAGGTCGGAGCAAGCTTGAAATGTGAACTACCAGGAACCTCGAACCAGGATGAAGCTCTTGGAGTTGGAGGAAGGTCGCAACACTTGTTTTTCCGAAGCTCGCTCCAGTAGAAGGAAGGCTAGGATGAAGCTCAGAGCAAGCTCGGGCAGTACATCAGCCCTTCATTTTCGATGAAGCTCGATCCAGTAGAAGAAAGGCCAGGAGGAAGCTCGGAGGAAGCACCGGCAATGCACTGGCTCGTAGTAGGACGAAAATCGCGCAAAGAGGAAGCTCGGACTGCGCGACAGCTCTCGTGGAAGGAGGATGGCAACAGTGGTTTTGGTGGAGTTTAAAATTTCGTGGAAGAACTAGGAAATGGCGTGGGCCCGGGCGGAAATCCCGCTATTTATGCACTATCGTGCGAGCAACGTAACCAAAAAATTTTCCATTGCCATAACGTTCAGTTTTTTTCAGCAGGCTACAAGTTTTGAAAACTGGATGACGAAACCTAGGACATGATGTCGAGAATGATGAGAAAAGGCTTAGTCTTCACAAATGATACCTAGAATATATATATATATATATATATATATATATATATCCGATATTACAATATTACAAAATTGTCCATACATCATTATACAATAATTATAACTTCAATACTCCCCCCTCAAGCTAGTGCAAAGATGTCAATCATGCCGAGCTTGGAAATGGTCAAATCAGACCGAGTATGACCAAGAGCTTTAGTGAAGGCGTCAACAACCTGGTCAGCCGAGGGGACAAAAGCAGGAAGAACAGTCCCAGTACGAACATGGTCACGCAGAAAATGAACATTCATCTCGATGTGCTTGGTGCGCTCATGAAGCACCGAATACTGGGTAAGTATGAGAGCTGACTTATTATCACAGTAGAGAGTCGAGCCAGCAACAAGAGATAGGCCAAGTTCAGTCAGCAGCGATCAGAGCCAAACCAATTCAATGACGTCGTGTGCCGTGACGCGGTACTCTGACTCAGCCGACGAGCGAGATACGATTGGTTGTTTCTTACTCCGCCATGAAACAAGATGATCACCATGGAAAACACAGAGACCAAACGTGGAGAGTCAATCGGTCAAAGAGCCAACAAAATCTGCATCAATGAAGCAGGAGAGAGTAGAGGCACTATCTGCCCGATAGAACAGTCCAAGACCAGGAGCGCGCTTAAGATAGCGAAGAACATGTCGAGCAGCCTCAAGGTGAGATGTCCTGGGAGAGTGCATAAACTGGCTCAAAACGTCAACTGAGAAGCTGATATCGGGCCTAGTATTAGTCAAGTATATCAAGCGTCCAACTAGACGCTGGAACTGAGAGTGGTCTGGTAGAGGATCACCAGATTCGACATGAGGGGGATGGTTGGTATCCATAGGAGTACTCGCAGGATGACACCCAAGTAGACCCGTGTCTCGAAGAAAATCTAAGGTGTACATGCGCTGCGAGATAGAGATACCCTACCGTGAGCGAGCAACTTCAATCACAAGGAAATAACTGAGGGGTCCAAGGTCTTTCACCTCGAAGACTGTGTGATCTGCACAACACTGAGTGAAGCTGGACTGAAGGATAACGAAGCTGAACCGTTCAAACCAGGCACGCAGGGACTGCTTTAAGCCATACAGAGATTTGTGCAGTTGGCATACTCTCCTCGAATACTCCCCCTTAAGGGCAAACCCCAGAGGAGGAGCCATATAGACCTCCTCCAGTAAATCTCCGTGCAAAAAAGAATTTTTGACATCGAGCTGGTAAAGCGGCCACGCCCGAGAGGCCGCAAGCGAGAGCGGAAGGCAGACACTGCTCAACTTAGCCACGGGAGCAAACGTGGCACCAAACTCGTCCGGAGCCTGAGTAAAGCCCTTGGCCACCAAACGAGCCTTATAGCGGTCAATGGTACCATCAACAGAGTACTTCACAGTCTAGACTCATTTGCACCAATTGTACATTTCCCGGGAGGAAGAGGAACCAGAGACCATGTCCCAGTACGATGGAGAGCAGCCATCTCCTCTTCCATGGCCTGAACCCATCGCGGGTCAAGGATAGCCTCAGCAGTCGAAGCAGGTAGGCGAACAGAATCAGCAGCAGCTACAAAAGCCTGGTAAGAGGGTGAGAAATGCTGGTAGGAAACAACACTAGCAAACGGGTGCTCAGTAACAGAGGAACGAACACATGTACACTTGCCCTTGCGCAGGGCAACAGGTAAGTCAACAGAAGAAATAGGGGAGAGAGGCTCAAGGGAGGTAACTGCGACCGGAAGAAGCTGCTGATCCGGGACTGGAGGAGAAGTGGGTGTACGCTGGCGGCGAGAGTAAATCAGCAGGACAGGAGGAGCAGCAGGTGGGACAGTGGCTGGTGATGGTGGAACAACCGGGAGAGGTTGCACAACAGTAGGAAGCACAGGTGAAGGCAAATGGGTTGGGAATAAGGGAACCTCCCTCATGAAATGTCACATCCATAGAGTAAATAACACGGCGCAACTGAGGGTCATAGCAGCGGTAACCCTTAGTGGTAGTAGAGTAGCCGAGAAAGATACAGCGGATGGACTTGTCGTCGAGTTTAGTCCGAGAAGGGCGACGATCTTGGACAAAACACACACAACCAAAGACCCGAAGAGGAATGGGAAAGGCGGAGACAGATGGATGAGGCTGTAGGGGGTAACGCCACCAAGAGAACGAGAGGGAGTCATATTAATAAGGAAAGTTGTTGTAAGAAGAGCGGCGCTCCAATAGGACTTAGGGACATTCATTCCCTGAAGAAGACAACGAACATAGTCTAAGATGTGGCAGTTTTTGCGTTCGGCCACCCCATTCTGCTCGGGGGTATCAGGACAAGAAAATTGGTGTAGAGTGCCCTCATTCCGGATAAAGAGATCAAAAGAATGAGAAGTATATTCCCCTCCATTGTCAGAGCAGAGGATATGAACAGACGTGCCATGATGGGTCTGTATCATGCGAGAAAAATGAGAATAGACGGATAGGACCTTATATTTATGTTTTAGGAGATAAACTAATAAGCAGCGAGAATAATCATCAATAAAAGTCACAAAATAAGAGAAACCATCAAATGATACAACAAGGGTAGGGTCCCACACATCAGAATGCACCAACTCAAAACAAGAAGTAACAGAAGGAATATAAGTGATGCGTGTATGTTTCGACAGCTCACATACATCGCAATGAAAAGGAAAAAATAAAAGACACATCAGGACAAACAGTCAACATCCACTGAGGGCTAGCATGGCCGAGATGTGCGTGCCAAAACGAACTGGACGACAAAACATGGAAAGCAGCAGAAGTGGTAGGAGGGCAGGTGTCGGGTGTGGTGGTAGCAGCAGTGGGAGGAGATACCTCCAGGTAGTGCATCCCACTCTTCTCATATCCCGTACCAATAGTCCTCCCGGATCTCAGGTCCTAAAAAACACAATGATTAGAGAAGAAAGTTACTTAGCAGTTTAAAGAACGAGTAATATTACTAACAGATATTAGGTTTAGAGCCAACTGAGGTACAAGAAGAACAGAGTCAAGAGAGAAAGAGGAAGAGAGAAGGGTGGTGCCCCGACTGAGGACAAGGATAACCGAGCCATCAGCAAGGCGCACATCTCGGTGAGAACAGGGGACAACTTGAAGCAGACAGAAGACGTACCATCCATATGATCGGTTGCACAAGAATCAATCACCCAGGGTGACGAATCCTGGTCAACCGTGGTCACGGAGCAAGCAAACAGAGTACATGAGGAAGAAGAAACAGTGGAAGCAGAGGCAGTAGTGGAAGGCTGAGTCTGTTGGAACTGCTGAAACTGGGCCAGCATGTGACTGTAGTCAGAGGAGTTGGCACCCAAAGTGTGCTCGACGGGCTTGAAAGACTCAGCAGAGGCAACAGTGTGTCTGGGGATACCACCAGGAGTGGTACACTCAGAGCCCCTCAGATGGGGGTATAGCTGATAGCAGCGACTGCGGTCATGATACAGACGCCCACAGTGAGAGCAAGGGCTAGGAGGACCCGCAGAGCCACGACCACCAGAAGAGCCACGACCGCCAGATCGACCACCCCGGTTCCGAGAGATGGAGGTGGGAGGGCGGTAGGAAGCGGGAAGGGGCATCTGCTCAGTAGGAAGAGAGGAGGTAGTACGAGCGCCGAAAAGACTAGATTGTCGCTGCATATGTTTCTCATGCTCTGCAACAATGGAGTAGGCTTAAAGAAGATCAGGCAATGGTGACATCCCCAAAATCTGAGCACGGGTAGACTCATATTCGGGGCAAAGCCCCATCAGGAGCTGGTATGCCTCTCGTCGCTGACGTTGTTTCCGAAGAAGAGTGATATCATTAGGAGACTCCAGATCACTGAGAGGCTCAAGATCGTTGAGCTCAAGAAAGCGGTCCTGAAGGTAAGTGAAGTACTCCTGAACAGAACGCTCCCCCTGAGTGGCGGACGTGATGTAGGATCTCTTTTTCCAAAACCCGCTCGGGTACTTGAAAACTCGAACCTCTCCCGTATCGCACGGTTGAGGTGGATCTTCGCCCAGAATCGCTGCCTTGCAGTGTCACCAACACTCGAGTTGGCTAACACCGCTCAGCACCAACTCTACCGGCTATACGATCATAAGTAAAATATGCCATAAAAAGGAAGTACAGAATGAAGGCATGTCCACAATATCACAGCATCATATATATATATATATATATATAATGAAAAACAGAAAGTCCAAA
The DNA here is from genome assembly GCA_033032865.1 of Dactylorhiza incarnata. Lineage (NCBI taxonomy): Eukaryota > Viridiplantae > Streptophyta > Magnoliopsida > Asparagales > Orchidaceae > Dactylorhiza > Dactylorhiza incarnata. The sequence continues at coordinate 227,016 of JAWHQI010000305.1, read as the reverse complement.
GAGAAGTACAAGCAAAAAGGGCTTAAGCCCAATACATATCCAAAATAATGTACTCTCTCTCTCTCTACAACATGCGGAAATTATAACAAAAACTCTCAAAATGCGGAAGTCTAACTATCTAGTCATCAACCTGTGGCGTCGTGGTAGTACGCTGCATCCGCTGCTCAGGTCCTGCCATCTCATCCTGTTGCGCGCGGGACAACTCCGTCTCCTCGGACTCCTGCGGTCACACCGACCGTTAGTCATAAAGACTAAGTCGTTTTGTCCTCGCCTCCCTCCACGACTCCTAGGTACCGAGCGGGAGGAAGAAGCGGAGGACAACCAGGGGTAATCAAAAAGGTGGTGACATGGCACTAAACTAGCAGGTATAAGTAAAGCAGTAAAAACTAGCTAGCAGTATATATAAGGCAGTAAAGTAGAGCAATGAAGTAAGCAGTAAATAGAAAGAAAATGCGGTGCAGTAAGTAAATCTAAACTACCATCACAGATCGTACCTTAACTTATATGAACGCTCATACGACATATAAGTTAAGATGTCCAGGCAACCCATCATATAAAAGAGCACATACTAATTTATATGATGGGGGTATGCTAATGTGAATGTTATGCTATGCTATTTTTATGATGTTTTAATGTGTTTATGCAATGTGACTCACCCACACGACTCTATGCGCACAGACCTTTATAGTTCCCAGTTTGTTTGAAAGGAAGCCAAACTTTCGGGTACCGACCGTCGTGGCTCACGGTGGCAGTGGATCGGGCACTCCACATCCTAGGCGGGTATGGTCACTACCAAGCCTAGACCTCATGTACGCCTCAACGCTAAGAACACAGCAGCGGAGCTCCTGCGTACTCTTGCTGGAATCCACCAGACTTTAAGGTCGGGGTGGGTTATTAGGGATTGCCCTTCAGACCGCGGTACTCAAACTTACCGGCCCTCTAAACCCCACCCTCACCTGAGTCAACGTACTACCGTCGGTGACACGACTGGCCTAGTACCGAAGACTCGCCACTATTTGCATAAGAAACAAGTGTTAACAAGTCCACCCTAGCTTCCAGCTCAGGGATTTACACACAAGTTGATCCAACCCATCTCCTTCTCGAAGGAGATCCATACTAGATTGTAGACCTACTTAGGCTACTCTTGCCTACAATTTAGTTAGTGTTATAATTAGGGTGAATATTGGACTTCCCGTGGCGTACCCCATAAAGGGGTTCCCAACGGTACTACGGATTCAATGGGCTCAACCCCACCATCCTCCTCAAGACAATTACTTTAGTTGGTGATTAGCATTTGGTTCACCCTTCATTATTTCATATACTTAAGTGACTTAGCTCAACTCCCGTCCCACCCAATTGGGTTGAACGTACCTACACAACACCTGCACTAACCCTGACACGACCTCACAGCTAACCCTAGGTTTGACCCTCCTTGAATCATTGTGAGCTGTAACTCAAATACTGATTGGGTATAACACTAAACACAACCTAGGGGTCTGAATTGCCTAAAATTCAAAATTCTGTTTTTACTAAACGCAGACCACTAAGTTGAACTATCCTCAAACCTCATAAGGGAATCCTTCTAAAAACTCATCACCAAGGTCTGGTATAATTATGTTAGGCTCCCACTGACCCTAATAAGGTATGTTCCAATTTCCATAATTTTCCATATTAATTTGGTATTTATTATAATTTAATGTGGTTAAGGCCTTAAGTCAAATTACACATGAACTACCCTCAAAATGATTCTACATGCTACATGAAAAGTATCAGTAAGGTAATATCCCATATTAAGGTGGTTCACTGAGTTCCATGACCCTAGGATGTGATTTGGCCTACTAAATCATCATAGTTGTATAATTACCAAAATGCCACTATAATTAGGAAAAATAGTATTTCACATCTGAAAATTCTACAAAAATTACCAAGTGTCCAAATGGGGACCTAGAGTTCTCTTCCAAATGATTGTATCATTACCATGTGATTTGACATTTTAAAATGATTTAACACCCAAGTGTTATAAATTCCAATTTCTACATGAAGTACATGAAAAACAATTCTACAAGCTTCCAAACAATTATCATGGGCATATATTAACCTAAAATTACAGATCACCAAGTATCATGACATTGCCCCATGATTTGATATTTTTCATAATTAAATTCCTCTATGCTAGTATGCACTTTAAAATTCCTACACAAGGTATAATACTTCAATAAATCATAGAAAAATTACTATAGTTCATTCTCATCCCTATTCAGCCACTGATAAAGTTTCAAAGTCATACAAGGTCATATGACCATGTATTTTATTTATTTAAGGAAAAAGGGTGGCAATCTCATTATTTAGGAGAAAAATACTTAAATGCCTCTAAAAATTCCCATTAAATTATCTAAGACATTTTATCCCCTTACAAACATGTCTACAAAGTTCTGAGCCAAGTCAAGGACATTTGGTCATATGTCCTTCACAAATCCCTACTTGCATCCTTAAGGGTTTACCCTTAGGGTTTTAGGTCACACCACCCTAATGGCTCCAAATGGCCCATTAGGGTGTGTCACAAGCATTTGTATATCCATACCTACATAACCAACATGGTGAGAGGAGGCTAACACACTCAACTCCTCATATGTCTTAAACCCTAATTTGACCCTTGAAGGCCCTCATTAGGGTTTCCCATTTTCCATAACAAATCAACTCCAAATGGAGTGAAAATTTAGGCAGGCACTACTCATGTACTATAGAGCATGCCACCAAAATTTGGTGTCATTTGGACAACATATGCTCCAAAAACCAGCCTAATTTAAATATCCTAATTACCACAAAAACCCTAGGTAAAAGTGTCCACCAAGGGCTGTCCTTTGGGAAGAGGGTGCCCCTAGGGTATACCAACCCATGGTTAAAAGCACAATTCCAAAGCTTGAAGGGTTTGGCCTAGGTAATTATTTTAATGGACTGACCTAATGTAGGACCAGTTCTAGTAAAACAGCTCCCTAGGGAGCTGTGGGTCACCAAATGACTTGAACTCAAGCCCTAATGAAAGTCAAAACCAAGGCCTACAACTTTCATGTTGGGCACTTTTTCTAATTCAGCCATTAGGAGCCCTTAATTAATTATTGAAATAGACTGAATATTAGAGGCAGAAAATCAAAAGCTTGAATTAATTTAATCCTTAATAATAATGTACATCACGCATCTTGACGCAAATCTGGCGGCAGGCGCGTCGTCTTCCTCCTCCAGCCAACGACTGCGATTCAACCACGTTGGGCGATATTGTGGGGGAGATTGTCGGCGATCCAGCCACCACCACCGCCGGCCAACACCACCGACACCTTCGTGGTGGTCGGGGCTACCATCCACCGGCGACTGGCGGCCGGAGACGGCGGTTTCCGGCGATCCCAGGCGTCCCAATTTGAGCCGAAATCCAGGGATTTCAGAGGTGGATCCGGGCTCAATTGAGCCCGATCCTTCAGCGTTTTGTGATGGGAAGCTAGCATGGGGGGAGGGGAGGAGAAATGAACCGTTATTGGTGCGTGGCGGCGGCTCCGGCGACGGTTGGCCATGGAATTGCCTTGCTCCGGCGACCCTGCTCCCGAACTCGTTTCTACAGCAAAATCTTTGCTCCAGATGTCGTTCTCGACTGCTCTCTACCTCCTGAAGGTGATGGTGAGGTTGGATTGGGATGGGGAGGCCTCTATAGGCTGATTTGAAATTATGCTACCTCGGGCCTCTCCTTGCTGCCACCCTCCTGTAGCTGCCGGCCTCCTGCTTCCACCTGGGTCAAGCCCAGACCCACAGTAATCAGGGGAGGCCCCTAGGCTGATTGGAGGTGGAGTGTAGAGGGGAAATTTGCTTTATGCTTTCTCTTTAAGCTTTATGCTTTTTGATCAACCTTTTGGTCCCCCTCCATTTGATTTAATCAAGCTTAATGTTAGGGTTCAGTCTAGGGCTAATATGGGCATGTCTTAGGTCCATGAATATTGGTTAATTAAGGGGTGTTGGGTCCCTTTCAATTTAGGCCTAGAATTTCCCTTAATGGGCTATGTTGACCATGGTTGACTTTGGTCAACCAAGGTGAGAGGGTTGACCCCGCTTGGGGGTCATGGGTCCCTTAACATCACCAAACATTGGTCGGTCCAAGGTGGGGCTCCAATTGGTTCAATTTAGCCATAAGGTGTGATTTTGACATAAATTAAGCTAGAGTTGACTTTGGTCAATTTCATGCAATTGGGTCCCACCCAAGTGCAATTCTCATCCTATAGGACTCCCTTGGTGGTTAGGGAATCATAAGTGAGGTCAATTTGGACAATTGAGGGTCAATTGACCTAGTTGAGGGGCTTAGGGTTAGGTTAGTTTTTGAGCTTTGGTGTGCACTTAGCAATTTCTACCCTAGCCAAAGACCCTTGTGGCCACTCACCTCACCCCTATGCCCTAACATTTCCAATGGGTCTAGAAGGATTGAGGATGTTACACGTGATGTCCTGAAAGATGCCGAAGATCTGGGCATCAACACGCGTGTGCCCAAAGGTGCGCTGGAGGGCGGACAAAAGCTCAGAGTATCCTCAAAACGCATGAACTGACTGAAGATGCGGGACTCCATCGAGCACTGAATCCATTAAAGAACCATGTACTTTTCGGTCGACCACTTGACTAACTCCTCTTTCTTGTCATCCTTGTTGGTCGGTTTGGGCATAGGAGGGCCGCCAGTCAGCCATGAAAGCTTATTCCGGCCGGCGAGAGCCACTTTCATCGAAGTCGCCCATGAAGGATAGTTTTTCTCATCAAGGAGAATGCTAGTAATCTGTCCAGTAGAGGATCCATAGGTGTCCTTGGAATCCATGATGCAAGGAAGCAACGAGCAACAAGATCCCTCCCGCAAAGGAGATCGGCGACCGAAGAAAGAAGGAGGACAGAAACTTCACATACATAGCATCAAGAACGGCTCCATGAAGAAGACAAGGAGGTCATCAGTTCTCCATGGAGAAGACGAGGGCGTTGCGGGATCGGGGAGAGGAGCCGCTGGAGTCGGCTGCTGCGGGGTCGGGGAGAGGAGTCGCGAAAGAAGGCTGCTATGGGAGGCGCTGTTGTGGGAGAAGGAGGCTGCGGAAGTCGCTGTGGGAGAAGGCGGCTGCGGGAGTCGCTGCGGGAGAAGGCGGCTGCGGGAGGCGCTGCTGCGGGAGGCGCTGGAGATCGGCGAGGACGGGAGCGCAGGAGATCGGCGAGAGCGGGAATCGGTGAACCCTAAGCGGAACCTAGCGCTCTGATACCATGTCGAGAATAATGAGAAATTGCTTAGTCTCCACAAAGGAGACCTAGAATATATATCTATATTATATAAAGAAAAACATTTAGGCCCATAATGAAACCAAATTAGAACATGGATTGAATCTTAGCCGTTCGATCCCGACGATCTGGGCTGTAAATAGCCATATCTGGGCTGCAAATTAAAAAAATGAAAAAAAAAACCTCTCCCTCCCTCCCGTCAACAGCCCGATATAAGTACTATTCATCGTGTCCCCCTCCCATTTCCCTCCGCTACCGACGGCAGAGCCGCCGCCGGCCTGACCGTCGTCCACCGGCGAGGCGCCGGACCCCGGCGAACCTGCCGGGGTTGGTCCGGCGGCGCTCCGGCAGGGCCACCGGCGGCGGTGGCCCTGACCGTGAGTCCCAGATCTGGGCCTCACAGTCAGGGCCACTGTCGTCGGTGGCCCTGCCGGAGCGCCACCGGACCAACCACGGCAGGTTCGCCGGGGACCGGCGACCTCGCCGGTGGGCGACGGTCAGGCCGGCGGGGGCTCCGGCGGCAGCGGGGGCTCCGGCGGCAGCGGAGGCGGAGGGAAAAGGAGGAGGGGCGACGGTTAATATAAAAAATTATTCCTTTTATAATATAATACAGATTTAATTTAAATAAATTTAATATAATACAAAATATATTATAAATATATAATTCAAAAATTATAAAATAATCTAATATAATACAAAGTTTATATTATAATATAATTATAATATAATACAGAATTATATAATATAGATAATATAACTCCAATACAAAGCCTGACTGTCATGGCTACATAGAGTTTTTTTAATGAGTGTAAAAATACCATAATTCATATTCCCTAATGTATAACATGTATTCGTTGAGGAAGGGTCAAACCCAACTAATTATAAGCCCATGACAGCAAGAAGTTGACAATGGACCCAGAAGAATATCATCGGATACGCGGAGGACAATGTCTAATGATGTGGTCCGTCTATAGGCAAGGTCTCCCCGAGATTGCTCAGGCAAGGCCAATAAGCGAGGTCCTCCCGACCTCGCTCGGGTGAGGCCCATAAGCGTGACCCTCACAAGATCGCTTCAGCGAGGCTTTTAGGCAAGATCCCTCAAAGCCCGCCAATCAACTCGCACCACCGGGGCCGAACTCGTGAGACCATTCCTGACAACCTCACTCAACTCACCTAAGCCCTATAGCACGACGAATCCAGTATCTTGCGGGGACGGATATTCGCAAACCACAACCCCCCAGTCTGGATTGCCTATAAATTGGACCCCAGGGCACACAGGAAAGACACGCTGGACACCCCCCACCCCCTCCAAGGTTCCTCATTGGCCGAGACCGTGCCTTCCTTGTGCCTAGCGCAGTCTTGGTTTTAGAGGGAAAGTTCATAGATACTTCCGAGTGTATGACGGGACATCCTCACTGCAGCTCGTGGATCTTGTTTAGACAGTCGGCCTTCGGTTCTCGTGAATTGTCTGTCTTGCCATCGGGTTTGTGGTGTTAGACCGTATGGTCAGTAATCCCGGGCAACTATTTTTGGTCTAAACTTTGTGAACCGACTTGATGGTTCCAACATATAACTTTTTTTTTACAAAAATCTATGACTTTGAGCGATAAAGTGCTAGGTACAACACATGTAGAGAATGTTCCGTTATCCGCACCCAAAAACTCCTCTGTGCACTCTTTCACATTGGATGCAACTTTCTGAGATTGATCACTTGCCAATAACCTTTACTGCAAAAGCAATTCAGAGACAATTGAAAAAAATTATTATTATTTTACAAGGAATTCCTTCACTCGCAACCTCACAGGGCATAGAACCACACAGTAGTACCCTAGGAAATCAGTAATCTAAAACAAACCTGCTACATGCTCTAAATAGTAAAATAAATCTACAGAAACCCTAGCAATTTTGCTCCTTATATTATGCTGTATATAGACAGAAGTGTGCTGAAACATACATATAACTGCTATAATAAACAAATTTAACATTCGTCTTGGTTCAATTATAAACATAATTGACTAGAAAACAGTCAATTTTAAAAAATCATGTTTAAAACGGGACTACGATAGAGTATAGTGTCATCCGCATAAATCAATTTATGAGCTCAAGTAGTCTCCTCGAGCTTGGTTCGATAAGCTCAGCCAGTTAGCCCAGGTATTTGGTTATATTTGCAACTAGACAAACTTCCCTCTATTAACACATCATCGTCAAGAAGGTGCAATTATCACATTGGTTTATGTTGATGATATTATTATTATTACTACTACTACAAGCGATGACTTATTTGACATATTTATGATCAAACAACACTCATCCACTCATTTTCATACCAAGGATTTAGAACATCCTCAATACTTACTCGTTATTGAGATAGCACAAAAAAGTGATGGACTCATCTTAGCCTAGCGAAAGAACTGCACATATTTAGGTGCAAACGAGTTGCTACATCTATGTATGTCAACCTCAAACTCTTTATTCACAAGTCTACCTATGCATAATCCCGAATACTATATCTACCTAACCGTCACTCGGCCAGACATCTCCTTTGTTGTTGGTATTGTTGCCAAATTCATGCATATCCCCAAAAGTCCCCATCTATAAGCGGTTCAACGCATCCCCGAAATTTGAAGAAAGATCCAAATCAAGGGCTTGTGTATGGACCATCAGTCTTTCTCTCGCTCACCTCTTACACAGATGTTGCTTATGCAAGCTCCATAGATGATCGCGGATCTAGAGTGGGTTTTGCACCTTCTTTTTGGAGGTAATCTAGTTATTTGGAGAAACAAGAAACAATCTATTATCGTCCGACCATCAACTGAAGTTGCGTATCACTCGATGTTCCATCTGGTTTCTGAATTTACTTAGTTGAAAAATCTTATTGAATTGGGTGTTCCTCTTATCGCTCATGTAGTTATGCACTGTGATAATCAAGTTGTTATTCATATTGTTGAGAATCTTGTATTTCATGAGTGCATCAAATATTTTAAAGTTGATTTTCACTTTATTAGGGAAAATATTAAGCTTCGTCAGATCTCTCTTCAGCATGTTCTGCTGCATCTCAAGTCCTCGATTTCTTATCGAGGACTTAACTCGCGTGATGTATTTTCAAATTGTTTTCAAGCTTGGAGCTTACAATATGTATACACCAGTTTGTGGAGGAGTAGAGCGGGTAGCTCTCAGCAGGCTGGCTATCGTCAAGCTAGCTCCAGGCAAGCTAGGTCTTGATAGACTACCTTTCGACGAGAGCTCTACTGCCATGAGAGAAGATTTAGGCTTCGTTTGGCGCAGTTGTGGTGGTCATGAACCGTGGTTAGTGAACGCCCAACCTCACCTGAAAAAATTCATGCATTTTATGCTCAAAACTAGTTTATTTTCTTGATAGCGGTCATAACCTTTATCATGCCAAACATACAATCTATGATAATGGAGTTATTGACCCAATTCACCGTACGCAAATAAGCCGCGCCAAACAAAGCGTTAATTATAATGTTAAACATTTTTTCATTAAATAATAATATTTAATATCAATATCACCGCCCCCAACAATGTCATACCATTTAAAACCAAAAGTTAATCCAAAAACTCAAAGTTTTAGGACTTATTTAAACATTTTGCAAGAAATGCTATCGACCAAGACACTACCTTGACCTAAGTTCATTGCGAACCCTCTACGGAGGGTCAAGAACAACAAACCACTATGATAAACAGATCCATTTTGCCTAAATTTGCGTCACAACTAATTCTAGAGAGGATCATGCTAACACAAGACTCAAATTATTAACATAAATACACGCTCATACTTCAAAGAGTGCGAGCGTAATAGGAGATGGGATGACAAGTTCGCTCAATTTTCAGCACACAACATAAATTCCTACAACACCATGCCTACATTCATAAATTCCTACAACACCTATAAATGAATAAAAAGTACAAACACAGTCGTGCATGTAACTCTCGCAAAAAATGCAAGACGAGGTTTGCCTACATTTCAACCTTGTGGCGGGACCCTTCCCCAGACCCTCGCTGCGCAGGGATATGCTTTGTGCACCGGGCGGCCCTCTTTTAAGAGAAATTAAAGCATTGACATAAATGAGATTGTGAAAGCCATAAATAAATATCAAACAATCCAACCATATTTACATTTGCATGAATACATCTAAAAAGATTCACAAAGAATGAATACTGAAACAATCATCCTTCTATTTTAACAAGAAAATCAAACTAGTTCCTCCAGAAGATGATGATGCCCATGCCTGCTTTCGTTCGTCAACTAAAGGACTTGCCAATCGTCATCTCCATCGTGCGCATTGCATTCGTCGGAATTATCCGAACCGTTCTTATTATTCTCCCCGTTACCATTGCAATCGGCATCACCCAACCTGCCAGATAAAGAACCCATACTATATTTATAATTTACGTGCTCGAACGACTTGGCTACGGTAAAAAGCGGCGCCCCATTCGATCTTTCTGCAAGCCGCGAAGCACGAAAACAGAAATCTTCGAAGTCATCTGCATATATTCGTGGAGAACTTAGGTCTTCTGATAAACTAAAGCGGAATTACAATGAGTTTTTTTGGAGTACAGCAAAAAACCTTTGTCCCTACAATAAAAGCCGATGGCCAAAGACGGGTCAATCGAGTCGAAATCCATGCTGCGCACGGTGCTGAAAAATAAAAATAAAAAAAATTAGATGCGATGACATGAACGAGAATGAAACTCGCGTAATAAATAAAAATATCTGTATGATGATTGTACCTGCAGTGGTACGAAGATGTATCGGCATCCAAATTATCTGTTTTTATATCAACAACCTGTTTTTAATTGCAATATAATACTTCAAAATGTCAGCAAATCAATATTCTCCTGAACTGGAGCTAATCACTGTGAATGAAGCAGAAGACATCAGTAAATTTCTATGTAAAATGAAAAAAAAAATTATCAAAAAATTGTGAGCGAGGCATATAGTTAGGATAAGATCTTTGAATTGCTTCAAATTTGGGTCCAGGATTTTAGGGTTATGGATTGTTTGTCTATCCAAATTCCGCCATACTCACCGTCAACAATTGCAAAGATAGTCGTCGTTTCCCCACATCAGGCCATTCGACCTTGCCGGCCACAGAAAAGATCTCGCACACTGAGGATGTACTCACCTGCAATAACAACGATCTCGCGGACCACTCCGCCCACAATACTTTGCATTTTTCACACCTTGTAAGCGGGCAACCCATATTTTTAGAGGTTGCCCGCGGGCAGAGCCCCCCAAGCCTATAAATAGGCCATGAACAGTAGCTTGAAGAGCATCTGAAAATCCAAGCCAAGAGCCCCGGTATTCGCACGACATTTGAACGGTTCCTGCGAGTAACCTAGAACAGAATAATTCGAGCTCTCTTGTAACGACATTGTAACCCTTTTTGAACTATCAATAACATCACACACAAATAAGGTTCGCGCTGTGCGAAATCTGGTCTCGCCGCAAGCGACATCTTTTCTCTTCTCGTAAGGGTCTTGACAGTCAGGGGAACTCATGACATCCCTTGCACATCTCGCCCATGTACTCGCAGTCCGAGTCTTCACCCACCCACAGCCCCCCACCCTCTGTATTTTGTGTTGTGGAGTTGAGACAATTTTCGCCCCAACAGAACAAACACACGACCTTCAGATTTGAGTGGTCGAGGAACAACTGCGATGGCAGGACGAGATCTAACCAGGAAGTCACCTGAGGGATCTCCCCACAACCCTGAGGGACCATCACCAGAGGAGAGTTCAATCTTCTAGTATCCACAATCACGCAACTGTCGGAACAGATAACTTCTCTGGTTAGGGGGATAACAACCCCCAACACTCGCCCCCGGTCCTCCAAACTGCTCCGCGAGTAAAGACCGAGGATGGGGATCTCGCCAACGAGAGGCGAAAATTGTAGCTTTTGAGTCGACAAATACCATCCTTGCGTGAGTACTCGATTTCGACGTATTCGTCGACCCTTCCTGAAAAAGAGGATCCCTCTCCTTTCTCAGACATCAAATGGGAACTAGTCCCAATGAGGTCTAGGGAACCTCATCTCTCTCGTTTCACTGGGAGAGAAGACCCCATCCACCACCTGTAGCTTTTGAGTCTGGAATCTCTCTCTGAAACCTCTCTGATGGCATCTGCTGCAAGTTGCTATCTACGACCCTTGAGGGGAAGGCCCGGGATTGGTTTTATAAGCTACCATCTCGGTCTATTAACTCTTTCAAGGAGTTTAGGAGGGAACTCCTCTTGAGGTTTGCAACCTCCAGGAAGCAGAAAAGCACTCTTCCAAATCAAGCGAGGGATGTTCGAGACACTCGAACATTACATCGACAGTTTCCAGGAGGAGATACTGGGAATCCATGGCATGGACCCGTCAATGTATCAAGTAGCCCTAGTCTGCGGACTTCGGGAAGGACTCTTCAAATTTGAGGTCAGTCGGAGGCCACCAAGTTCCTACGGGGACTTGATCAACATTTCCAACCACTTCATTGAGGGAGAGACAACCAATCCTGATTTTGTCTCCTCCCTCACCCAACTGATCCAAAGAAAACGAAGGGAGAATTCTCTCGTCCAACCTCCCGTTGCACCTCATCGTGCCGAGAGACACTGTCCAGGGTTCTTTCCACCTCCTCCGCAACGTTGAAAGACCTTCCATCCGCAACAACTGCATCCACGACGACATTTCCAACAAATGAGATCACCCCGATCTCGTTCTCATCCGCGGAACAGGCCTGCACCATATGAACAATCATTCACATTTTCATCATCGCGTCCATTCCCAACGAAGGATTAAGCTCCTCCGTAGGTGAATCGATACAAAAATTCACAGGAGTATACGGATTTGATCCTTCCAATGCAAGAGGTCGTCCAGATCCTCCAAGACCCCCTCCCCTGAGAGTGGAGTACGTGAATAGAAATACGGAACTCTATTGTGAGTTCCATAATAAAAATCGGGCATGACATAGAGAATTGCATAGCTCTCCGCGATCTGGTGGAGAGAATGCTCAAAGCAGGAAAGTTGCAGGAGTATGTCGCATGCAAACCGAATGAGAAGCCCGTCTCCATCAAGTGAAAAGAGGTAGCATAGGTTCACGTCCCACAACAATGGGAGTGTATTGAACAAGAAGACATTGGCTCCCTCGGGAGTATCAACTGTGTCCATGAATGCGTGGAGATCGATATAGATCTCTTCGTCCAGATTAACTGCATTCATGGAGGAGCTGGCTTGGAATCCTACAAGAAAGCAAGTTTGAAGAGGGTTTGCAATGAGGACGACCTTCCAAGGACCGGCAACCCTTTTAACGATGTTGTAGTTGTGAAAGCGGTCCTGGATAACTATTCGGTGTCGAGGATCCTGGTCGACACCGGTAGTTCTGTGAATGTCATCTACAAGCCCGCGTTCGAGGCAATGAAAATGGGCATGGAGCGAACCTCTCAATGGGTTCGTCAGGGAGAGAAAAGAAATCAAAGGGAGCGTCACCCTTTCCGTCACCTTGTGCGTAGTGACCCGTCAAGCAACATTCGTTGTGGTTGAGTTCCGAGTAGTTACAACACTATCTTTGGTCGGCCACTACTCAACGAGTATCAGGTCATCGTGTCAACATTCCACCAGGTGGTGAAGTTCGGAATGGGAGGAAAGTAATTCAGAGTCCGGAGTGATCCTCGAGTTACTCGGGAGTGCTATGTGAGCTCAGTCAATATGATCGAGACATGTCCTCCCATCAAGAAACCGAAAGGAGAATGCTGCCAAGTTGTCATAAACCCAAAAAACCCACCCAGAGAGGAACTTTCCGCGGAGAAGGATGCAAGAGACGGCGCTCATCCAGGGGTCGCTCAAGCTATTCAGAACATCCAAACGGGGGAGATGGGGAAAGAACTTTATCAATCAATGCCGAGTTGAAGGAGGACAAAGACATGTCGATCACTTGTCTCCTCACCAACTTGGATGTCAAAGAGGTCCAACATCTAGCAGGGAGAATAGTTCGGTTGAGTCGTTTCGTCTCTCGGTCCAGAATGTGCACCTTTCTTCAAGACCCTACGTGTGGCTTCCAGGTTCCAATGGACTGAGGAATGTAATCAGAACTTTGAAGAACTTAAGAAGCAACTGACATCAACTCCTCTTCTCCAAAGTCCTCGGGAAGGAGAAAATCTCTTGCTATACTTGGGAGTAGGATCTGAGGCCGTCAGCTCCGTATTGGTACGAGAGGAAGGGAAGAAATAATTTTTGATACATTACATCAGCAGGTGCTAAAAGACGCGGAGTGTTGTTGTTGTTGTACGTCAACAGGGCGCTAAAAGAGGCGGAGGCGCGATACACAATTTTGGAGAAATTGGCCCTAGCCTTAATCATCTAAGCACGAAGACTTCACACTTACTTCCAAGGATATTCAATACAAGTGGTGACAAATCATCCTCTAAAAAACATCCTGGAGAAACACGAGCATTCAGGAAGACTAGCCAAATGGGCAGTTGAGCTCAAAAAGTTCAATATCTCATATACCCCAAGGATGACAATCAAAGCCTAGGTCCTTGCATATTTTATGATAGATTTTGCCGAAGAGAAAAACATGGCAAGAGAGGTCTCAACCCCTCTGTCCTGGATGATGTATGTGGACGAAGCATCAGACAAAAACTCTTCCGGAGTCAGAGTCATCTTAGTCAATCCGAATGGTGTTTGAATCGAGCAGGTCGTTAAGCTACAATTTTCCACCACAAACAACCAAGCAGAATATGAAGCACTCATTGCAGGGTTGAAATTGGCAAGGGAATTAGGAGTGGAAGATATTGAAGTAAGAACGGATTCTCTGGTAATGGCTTCCCAAGTGAAAGGTACCTTCAAGACGCTGGGTTAAGTTCTAAAAAAGTATTTGGTGGTGGTGAAGGACATTGGAAACTTCAAAACCTTCGACATTCAACATATACCCCGGGTGGAGAATGCAGAAGTTGATGAGATAGCAAAGTACGGGCTCCCATCAGGAGTAACCCTTACAGAGCTTTTCCATCCGACAATTGAGGAAGGATAGGTCATGGAGATCAATCACCGTTCGTCATGGATGGATCGATTCATCCACTACCTGTCCACCGAGGAGTATCATCCAAGCGTCACCAACAAACGAAGGTTCAGGTTCAAAGCAACACATTATTTCCTCCTTTCAGGAACCCTATACAGAAGAACGTTCCTCTCACCACTGGCAAGGTGCATCTCAGAGAAAGAGATACCCATTATATTGAAAGAGATTCATTATGGGGAATGTAGGAGTCACTCGGCTGGACGTACTATGGAGAAGAGGGTCCGTAGGTAAGGTTACTTCTGGCCAAAGATGAAAAATGACGCAAAGTAAAATGCCAAGAAGTGCCTTCAATGTCAGAAGTTTGCTCCATTACAACTGAAGCCCGCTCAGCAACTGCGTTCGATTTCCACTCAACCGTTCGCAGTTTGGGGAATGGATCTCTCCGGACCCTTTCCAATGGCGAGTGGGTAGAGAAAATACATCCTAGTAATGATAGACTACTTCAGGAAGTGGACCGAGGCGAAAGCATTGGCAAGGATCACGACACAAATAGTAAAGAACTTCATATAGGGACACAAATAGTAAAGAACTTCATCTAGGGGAGATCATTTGTCAGCATGGAATCCCGATGACAATCGTCACCAACAACGGTCCTCAATTCTCTTACGATGAACCGAAAAGCTTCTGCCAACAGATTGGGATTGAGCTCCAGTATTCCTTGATCCATCATCCCAGGAGTAACGGTCAAGTTGAAGCAACAAACAAATTGATCGTCAATCTCTTGAAAAAGAAGATAGAAAACGTCATGGGTAACTGGACTGAAGAACTCCCCTCTGTGCTTTGGGCTCTCCGAACCACACCTACTCCGCTACAGGGGAAACATATTTCAAGCTTTCACACGGATCTGAGGCACTCATTCTTGTGAAGTTCAAAATAATGAGCCCAAGGATTCTCCTATCTAAGAAAAAAAATGAAGATTGGATAAAAAAATGAAGATGAAATGAGGTACAGTTTGGACCAAATCGAAGAACTGAGAGATCTAGCGGTCACTCGGCAAGAGGAAGTCAAACGGAGGACGACCAAGCACTTTGACAAGAATATCAGAATAAAACAGTTCGTCGTTGGAGATCATGTGATGAAAAAAGTAGACATGGCAGGAAGAATGACCATAGTTGGGAAACTCAATCCCAACTGGGCAGGACCTTTTATCGTCAAAGAAAGACTGAAGAATGGAGGTTACCGGTTGCAAACCTATGATGGTGAAGACATCTCGAGCACAGGGAGTGGAGTTGACATAAAGAGATTCTTCTCTTCACTTTTGAAACATATCTTTTACATTTAAATATTCCTTTTTTCTTCCTGCATCATTCATGGAGAATTCCTGACGGCCCTTGTATCCCACTTGAATCGAGATCTCCGGATCTGATCTTGCGGAGGACTTTAAGCGGGTCTGCTTTTCTCTAGGGATCGTCGTCGGAACTTGCGTGAACCTCCTCAATATGAGATCATTGGGTAGTAACATCCACCAAATCGCAAATCAGCTAAAATTGAATCGCAGTTGTGTAGTGGTAGCCTGATCCAATCTCTTGCGATGAACTTCAAGTTTTCAGATCTCTCGCCAATATCTATCACACCCTCGATCGTTTGTTGTAAGATCTATTACGATTGCTCTCGCTGGAATTGTTCGTGACTTGCATAAGTGGTATGCTGATTAGGATGACAGAACAACTCTATCACACATCAACAGAGATATCGCCAATGCTAAGGGACCTTTCTGAGGACAAGCTTCCGAAAAAAATGTGGATGTCATATGCTCAACTGGATATACTTTCTGAGGACAAGCTCTGTCTAGCACATACGACTTATGCCCAATTGAATGATCCTTTTTAAGAACAAGCTCCACGGATGCTTTATGCCCAACTGGTTTCCCTTAGCGGTTTGACCCTCAAGATCCTTTTCGGTCGACATGCGAAGTGAGCCAGCAACCCCTTTTAGATCATAAAAAAACATCTCTTGAGATGTTCACCTTACTCAGATAAAAACGCTTCGACATCTCATAATCAATGTCGGGGAGCTTCAATATAGATAGAAGGTGCTACTGTTATCATGATAAGAAGTTTTACTTTTAATAGGTGTCGCGAGATCAGTATGGGAGATATTCGCACTATCCAATCTCTTAGCAGAAATTTTCCCTATTAATGGGTATTCGTTGGTACTTGCAGACAGCTTCTAAAAGGGATGAAGTCAGGTATTCATGTGTACAAAATGGTATTCGCCATATATGCACAATTCAGGTATCATTACAAGAGGTATTTGCAGCGTCATATCTTTCAACGAAAATCTTCTTGTATTGGGCGTATTCACAGCACAATAGTTTTCAGCATTTCTCGTATTGATATTATCCTAAGAAGTATTTGCAGCACCATGATTTTCAACAAAAATCTTCTCATACTGATATCATCCTAAGAAGTATTCGAAGCACCATGGTTTTGAGCAGAAATCTTCTCATATTGATATCATCCTAAGAAGTATTCGCAACACCATGGTTATACAACCCCGTTTTTGTCCAGTGGACTCGTCGGCAAGAGATATGCAAAAGGCAGCATCCGGGAAGAGAGGCGATTGCACCTCTGGCAGCTTGCAGTTTCTGGTTGGCGAGAGCTCCTGCCCTCCTTTGGCTGTTTCTGGTTGGCGAGAGCTCCTGCCCTCTGTTTGTCGTGGTTTCTGGGCTGACAGTCAGATGCTCTCTAGGGTGTCCGGGCTCAGCATTGGTTTGGGAGGGGAAGCTCTCTTTGATCTTCCGGGTTTGTGGGGGGACCTCCTAGCTGCAGCTCGCGGGGTCTGTTGTTAGTTTTCCACATTTGTGAGTGGTTCTTTGTTTCGAGTGTCTAGCCTAGCATTCTAACTCAGGAGAAGTAAAAGCGAGCTACATCGATCTGAACTCCTCATTAAACCGTGGTTTCCGGGTTCAACAATGATTTTCATCCGAAATCTTCTCATATTGGTATCATCGAGGAAATATCCTCAACATCATTTTCTTTCAGTAAAAATCTTCTCCTAATGGATATTCGCCAGATTCATCACCAATTTATTATGGGGTATTCGGCATTTGGTGGTTTTTTCTTATTTAATGTTGCAAGATTAGCTAGGCAGTACTCGTTTTCATCATTCCTCGAATGGAATCATTTCTGACCCGAAAGATTGATAAAGATCTCACGAAATTATATTTCAAAAAGGGTATTCGCCGC
Organism: Dactylorhiza incarnata; assembly: GCA_033032865.1. Lineage (NCBI taxonomy): Eukaryota > Viridiplantae > Streptophyta > Magnoliopsida > Asparagales > Orchidaceae > Dactylorhiza > Dactylorhiza incarnata. Next base: position 209,468 of record JAWHQI010000305.1, on the reverse strand, counting down.
ACGTATAACAACCATCTCGCCATGCGTATTCATTTTCAATCTACTGTTAGCCATCAGCGGAAGGTTATTCTAGTGGAAGTCACGAACCATAGTATCGAGTATTCGCAAAATCCATTTGTGTGGACTTATTCTCGGCTACTTCAAGTTGGGGAAGATTCCTCTGGTTCATCCTCAAGAAGTCGCCGACGCTTGACATAGGTATTCGCGACATGAGTGTTAAACCATGGAGAAATCTTAGAAAATTGGGTAATTAGTATAACTATCGGGGAGAAGTCGCAGAAGGCCACAACTCGGGTAAGTCGACTCGAAAGTCTAATTACAACAGGAACTCAAGACGTATTCGCACTCGCCGCCGAGATACTCGCACAACGCTCATCACTTAAGAAAAAAAATAAACACATGGCTTCAAAACTAAAAGGAAGAAGTACTCGCATCCAACACAACACGGAATAAAATGTTTCTTTTCATTAATTCTTTAAAATCTTTACTAGTATAATTGTAGGTACTCGCGGTTACAAAAAACATCACCCGCGAATACCTCAAAAAGAAAAGAAAAACTAGGGCTAAGAGTCCTCCTCTGCTGACCAGTTGGAGTCGTCTTCGCTATCAGAACTGTTGCTTGAGGACTCGATGTCACTCGCGTCCTGGCTGCTCGCCGACAACTCCAACTCGTCACCTGAAAGACCCGGGTAAAGCGTCGCATAAGTGGTGTCGACGAACTCCGGCTTGAGCATCTCCCTCTTCGAGAGCTCCTCGATAGTTTCATTGGCAGCGAGCTGCAAGATCCTATTTACTTCTTTCAAATATTTGGTGATTTCTTCATTAAAGGGATTTGTTTTCCTCTTCAACATTGCACGCAGCTTCTGCAACAACAGAGTATTCACCAGTTAGAAGAAGCAAACCTAAAGAACTACAAACTCATGAACCAGGAGATGTCCTTACCTCATTTTGCCCTCGAAGAGCTTTGTTTTCCCTCTTCACCACTTGAAGAGTATGCAACAGATGTGAGATCTGAGCATTCGCATGGTGGTTTACTACGAGACTTCGCATTATATGTCTCAAAGCCATATTCGGGAGGTCCGGGAGGTCGATCTTTCGCACCTCGTCAATCTCCTCTTTATTGTGCAACATGTGCAGGAAATCAAATATGTTCGACGAGTCCTTGTAGGAGGGGAGACACGAGCTCACTGAAAAGTGTTGTCTCATCATCCCACACAACTAAATGCTGGCCCTCTGAATCCAATCCTTCCTCGGTCCGGCGAGCTCGCGTTCTCTGCCCGGTGGAGGACTCACCAACGTTCGGGATGAGCTTCCTTCTCTTGTCAGCATACCGGTAACTCCAGACGCGCCGAATCTCTATCTTGGTGATTTCTGCTGGATCATCCTTAGGGTCCAAGTACCCTTCAGGATGATGCGGGTGGTTGCTCGGGAGGACAAGATGAGTTGTACCAAAAGTAAACGCTAGATCTCGCAACATAAAGAAGCTGCAAGTACTCGTGGAACGTTCTCTTACCCTTCGAAGAATTGAAATCGGCGACTTCATTAATCTGGGACATATAATAGTTGACGTCAAGCGGGTTGCTGGCAATGGAGTTCGCAATCTCCATTTTAACCCCTGTCAAAGCAGTGGTTACAAAGACCCGCTCAGATCTCGCTGCCGGCCTACAAACGAATAAGCTGAGATCTCCTCCAAAGAAGACAAAGTGTTGAACCCGACGATGAACCTTATTCGGGGCATTCAATTCTCGCACATCCCCCCCCCCCCCCCCCCCCCCCCCCCCCCGAAGAAGATGGTTTCGTCCTCGCAAGACCTAGCTGAGAGCAGGTTCCGGAAGACCCCCATGCTCCATGATACATTCTCCAATCGAAGGTATATAGCAAAGGAAGTCAGGATGAGAAAGGAAACGGGAACTATCTAAGCGGGGACGACCCCATAGTAGTTAAACACGACAACGAGTTCAGACCACAATGGCAGTCGCAAACCAAAACTGAAGTCGTGAAAGGATATGGAGACTTCACCCTCTGGAGGCCTATTGATGGCTTCATCGAGAGCTGGAAGTCTCGCGGTAATCCCAGCCAGAGGAGGGAGGATTTGCGGAAGCTTGCGAACTCTCCCGCGTTCCCTAGGGATGGTTTGAATGATTTGAATGTGTGTTTTAGAATGCGAGTGATGGGAGGGACTGAAGTCGCAGGAGGGGGTGATTGAGATGGCTTCTCCACCAGCCACCTCAACCGCGAGATCTCCTCGGATTGAGCCTTCTGCTTGCTCTCCAGCGCCTGGAGCCTCCACCATAGCTTGTCATTGTCGTAGAGTACTCGTCGGTACTCTTCTTCAGTATGGCCGCACTGAGGAACATCCTCAAGGAGAAACCTCACATCCATGTCAAAGAAAATTAGCTCAAGGTTGAAGGGGCAATCCGCAAAATCTAGAAGCAACTTGACAGGTTGAACTAACCTGAAGTACTCGCCGAACGGCAAGAGTCTCTGGATGGAACCTCCTTTCCGTTCTTCGACGATCCTGCAAGAGGCCTCTGCAGGGTAGGGTCGGTGGTAGCAGGTCGCTCCTTCTTGGCTGCCTCCTTCTCAAGATGGCGACATTTCAGGTCCTCCGTCAGCCTGATCTCGCCCTCTTATAGATGTTACGCCTCTTCGCCGCAGGTTTCGGCTTCTGAGTCGAGGCTGCCTACTGGGCCTGGAAGAGCGAGATAAGATCTCTCTTACTCTCGATCTCGCTGGCCCGCCTTTCCTTGAATTATTTCTCCTTGTCCAGAAGTTCTTGCTGGACAAGTAGGGACTCGCTCCTCCTAGGGATTGAAGTTGTCGCTTGCGACTTGATCACCTGAGAGGCAGCAGTCAGGGGGGCGGAGAGACCTTGGTCAGCATTCTTCCGCGCGGTGTTGGTCGCGACATCAGAAGTCTTGCCCCTGGTCGACACCTCCTCTACGGGAACTGCCGGCTTGACAGACTCACTCGCTGGTACCTTAGCGATATTACTCGTCGCCGCATCGGTGGCCAATTTCATGGCCGTCTTCTGCTTCCTCCAGCTCTTCTCCCTCTCCTCAATCTTCTTTTTTTGCCAGCACTAGCGACCTCTTTAGCCTTCTCTTCGACAGCCACCTTCGCTTTCGCGGCATCCTCCTCTTCCTTCTTCCTCCTCTCCGCTTTCGCGACATCTTCTTCTTCCTTCTTCTTACTCCTCTCCACTTAGGCTTTAGCTTTCGCCTCCTCAACCTCCTTAATACGGTCCCGGGCCGCATTTTCCCTCTCCTTTTCTGTCGCTACTCTTGCAGCATCTTCCGCCTCTTTCTTCGCCAAAGCTTCAAGGTCTCGCATTGCATGTTCGGCCTACTTGACCTCTGCTTTGGCGGCCTCCCGGACAAGGCGAGCGGCTTTCTTCTTCTCGTCAATCTGGAGTCTCGCCATCTCCAAGGCCGACTTCGGGGTCTCACTGCCCCCTTTGTCGGCCTTCTCGACGGACTGGAATGGCGATTTCTTGCCATGGGGATTCTTCCGATGGGAAACCTCCTCCACGAGGTTGTCCAACGAGATCAACTTGGAAAGATCCTCCTGCATTCCCGCCAGCTTTGTCGCATCGTCTGATCCTACCGCACCTCTGTTGTCTTCTCAAAAGACATCTTCATAGCTCCCCTGTGCGGGAGTATCACCAAAAATAAGTTTAAAGTATGCACCATCTGAAATACTAAGAGTTGCGGATTGTCCCGTAGCTCACAGGAAGGGGTTCTCACCTCAGAAACGGCGTAATTAGTGATGTCTATCACTGGGGAAGGTGTCGCCGCGGGCTTGGCAGTATTCACTTACCCAGACTCCCCAACCTTTGGGGAATCCTTCAATTAACTCTTCTGCTGCTTCGCAATAAGGCGAGAACGCATGTTGGACAGAGAGGTCACCTTATGTCTCGTCATCTCCGTCAAGAGTACTCGCACAGTGGTGGGAGAAAATTGATCCATCATTGAAAAGTGACCAAGGGCCCGAGGATCGGCTTATATATAGGCGTGGGAAGCATTTATGGCGGAATAGGTCTCGCAGACATTATTTTTCTGAAACCTCCTGTCGGAGATTTGAAAAAAAAGTGTGGATCATATCTGCCCAAATTCCGCCATACTCAGCGTCAACAATTGGAAAGATAGTTGTTTTCCCACATGAGTCCAGCTGATCTCGCCAACCACAGAGGATGTACTCACCGGAAACAACGATCTCGCGGACCACTCCGCCCTCAATACTTTGCATTTTTATCACACCTTGTAAGCGAACAACCCTTATTTTTAGAGGTTGCCTGTGGGCAGACCCCCCCCCCCCCCCCCCCCCAAAGCCTATAAATAGGCCATGAACAGTAGCTTGAAGGGCATCTGAAAATCTAAGCCAAGGGCCCCCAGTATTCGCACAACCTTCGAACGGTTCCTACGAGTACCCTAGATCAGGATAATTCGAGCTCTCTTGTAATGACATTGTAACCATTTTTGAACTATCAATAGCATAACGCACAACTAAGATTCGCGTTGTGTGAAATATGGTCTTACCACAAGTGACATCTTTTCCCTTCTCGCAAGGGTCTCAACAGTCAGGGGAACTCGCGACATCCCTGCACATCTAACCCTTGTACTCGCAGTCCGAGTATTCACCCACTCATAGTCCCCCACTATCTGTATTTTTTGTGTTGTGTAGTTGGGACACTTTTCGCCCCTACATTGTTGAACATAAACATAATCAGGGTTTGGGCATTGTTGAACATTACATAATAACAGAACTACACATATTTGATATTTGAGGTTTTGGGGTTCATTGGGGTTCATTTTCTCTATAAAGGTGTCATAATATGTATATGTTATGGCTAGATCCAATCTCTTGGCCTGTGCCGAAAAGGAAAAAGAATTTCATTTTCTCTATAAAGGAGTCGGGAAATCATGTTGATTGTCGCTTTCTTAAGACCTCCGATAAGTCTTAAAATGGCACAAATAGGTATGATCGAAGACCTGATGATAAAAGGGCAATCTCATGGCTCTTGATTTGTGAACGTGTGTAGTCAGGTGCTCCATTTTTTCATTAATGTTGAACCTCGATCTATGTTTAAGAGGCGGTTGTCCATACATTGTGACAAGGAGTGTGTAGATTCTGGGGAATAGAGGAGTCACGGGGCTCCCGTCCCCCGGTGCCAGCATGGAAAGTTCGATCTCCGGTGAAACTCATAACTCGTTATTCATCATCTGAAAATTTTGCTATCTTTTTCCTGATAATGTCCCATTTTAACCATTTGTCAGGCAATCATTGTGGAAAATTGAGCCCTGACCAATTTTCTCTCAAACTGATTTTAACGAATCACAATATCAATTTTGTCAATTTCCATAAAGAACACGAGTTTCTCATGGAACTCAAATCTATATGGTCCATAAAACATTAGGACTTCTAGAGGCAGAATAGCAGCTTACAAGAATTCCATAATCTGCGGAAAGGATACTTTTTTAAGACCCGGAAGGAAATAATAATAATTCCTGTCAATGTCACAGTAGTAATTTATACCGGTTGGACTTCATGAGGATCGAGGTAGAACGCCTTGTCATCTTGGACACCAACTATATAAGTTGAAGCCCCGGGTTTCCCTCCCATGATACCCAAGCTCTGTGGGAAGGTAAATGTTTCCCACAACAAAGGCATATACCTACAATCCATGTTGCAATATTTATTAGCACCAAAATATTATGTAAAAACGGCTGAATTGCATCAAAATGTGATTTTAGATAGTATTTTCTTCGCAACAAAACACGTAAAATATGAAGGGAGAAAAGAAGAAAAACATGCATCAAAAGGGGAAACACAAGGACCATGGAAAACCATTCATTAGCATACATCTAAAGTATCTCAAAAGGAACCATCATCCAACACAGTCATATCAGGACTTAACATTTGACTACATAGATAAGCAATTGATAAGCAAAAGAATAAAATAAGTTCAAATTAGTAACAAATAGAGCTATTAACATAGACTTATTGATAAAGCCACAAAATGGTTAAGCATGTTGCAAGTAGTGCTCTCAATGTAATGAACCGTGATAGAAATCCAGATTTAGGTGATAATTTATGCAGCTCTGACAACAATCAAAACATATTGTTAGAATTAGGCACGCCTAAAGCATATTTCTTCGACTTTACATTTAAAGGAAGGCCATTTTAACCTACCATATATAATACATAAAACATACACATTATGTTTTCCCACTAATGGCTCTCATAATGTATAAACCATAGGCCCTCATGTACTTCGATTATCCTTAGCCTAATCCTAACTAATTTGGGTCCCATTATATATATTAAACTCCCCCGTTAGAACATTTGGACACAAAAACATTCATCAATTCTGCTTAGCGAAGGATATCTACTGCAATAATATGTTGATGGTAACTACATGAAAATAGATATTCAAAGAAACCAAATGGACTACGTTACATCAAAAAATGAAGCATAGTGTTTATTAGGTAGATGAATTTGTAATCGTGCAACACAATGATATGAATGATTCATCTAAAGTTGGCTTTTTGGCAGAATGCACCCTCCAATTTCCCCCGATTGGCAGAATGCACCCCAAAAATTTAAATATGGCGGAATACCCCCCAAATTTAATTAAACTTGGCAGTTTACACCCCAGTTCATTTTTAGGGGTATTTTGGTCTTGGTCATATGTGTTGACTTAAGTTGACTGAAAATATTATATTTGGTTCAAATTTCATCAATCAGGCCCCATGAAACATAATGATTTAGCGAAATTTGTTGCTTTGGCACTCTAATTAAAACATTTTTGCCACATGAAATTCAATAGTTATCCAAAATTCATTTCTTTAGCTATAAATTCGTCGTTTTAAACGCATGAAAAAGTTCATTGTCCGGCTATAATGTAATCGTATGCCCGCATAAAATCTAATTAATAACCGAAATTCATTGTCCGACTCTAATGTAATGATAGAGAATCCACAAGCAGAAACTAAAATTGGATAATTCATAAACTAAAATTGTAGTCCGAAATCAAAATGCATAGAGCATCCACAAGCAAAAATGTTCAACTAGCCACACTCATAAGCATGTCTTGAGAACACCACCCATATAAAAATACATAATTTGTTTCAAATAAAAAAAATTCAACTAGTCAATCCCTTTATTTAGCCACCATCCAAACGCAAAAAAATTCTTCAAAACACCATTTAACTGGAGTACAGGAAGTGGTTGGCGACACATAAAAAAACAGTGGTCAGTAGGAACAACACCTACTGGAGGTGGGCGGCGGCACAATAGATGCACAGTGAGGTTGGCGGCACAGTTCACCTCTTCGTTTCCGACGCTGCGAGGAAGCAGAAGTTGAGAATCTGAGGAGCGGAACTGGGCGATCGGGGGAGGGGACTGGGCGATCGGAGAGGGGAGCGGAAATATACGAGACCTAAAAGCCGGATTTCAGTGTTAACCTAATAGAAAAGACGAACTGACCAAAACACCCTTAATGAGGGTGCATTCCGCTAATAAACTCAAATTTGAGGGTGCATTCTGCCAATCGGGTGAAATTGGAGGGTGCGTTCTGCCAAAAAGTCTCTAAAGTTTAAATATCTTTCATAATACTTATGGAGTGCAAATCTATTTTTCATCTACATATTGAGTGACCTAGTTGTGATTAGGATCATGGAAATTTCAAATGCAATAGAGTCAAGTCCTTTATACATGTAATTGTACAAATATTTGATGATTTAATGATGTTGCATATTTTTACAATTATGTGATTGTCGTCGCCATTGGTTGTAAGAAATAACCCAAAGACTGTCATTTCATCGTTAATGCTTAAAGATATGAATCTCCGGTCATCTCGCTGTCAATAGACCAAGTGCAAAGCAATAAGCATTTCCTTGCACTGCACACTCTACAAATGGTTTGTGTAACATTTTTGGCAGATCATAGTTTTTGTTGGAGAAGACCCATAAATAGTTTATTCATAAGCATTGTACTTACCCATGTGTAAATGACCTATTAGGCTCATTCCTCTCTTAAGCCCCTTTAATCTCACATCTTAGATTCATTCTTAGCTCCTTTCCATTCTCTCTATATAAGGAGCTCCTTGTACATGTGTTAAAAGCAATCTTAATTTAAGGAGAATATTTTATTTTTTGTCTCATCCCGTACATGGTATCAGAGGGCAATACGAATCCTAACGTTTTTTTCGAATGAGCTCATGCTCTCGTACCTGGCTTGAGCCCGTGCTCTCCATTCTCTTGAGCCCGCGTGCTCGTTCTCGTAACCTCCTGCTCCCGCGGCGTGATTCTTTTGCCCCTCCTGCTCCTTTTATAAGCTTCTTTCGCTGTCTGCTGGGACCCGCCACTGCTCCTGCAAGTCCACCTACCTCCTGTCTCTCTATGAACTCCAGTGTTGAGTCCGCCGCTTCTCCTGATCTCCAGCCGCGTTTCCTTGCACTTCCTGCTCGTGCGGCTTCTTGATTTGAGCTCGCTAGTGTCTGCCATGTCTGCCTCAAAGTCGTGTCTTGCGGGCCGTGTCTTGCGGTTATCTCAGAGACCGTTCCTCCTGAGAGGCCGCCGAGTCTTGCTCGCTGAGACCGCTCCTCCTGAGAGCCCGCCGAACTTGCTCAGTCCGCTCGCTGAAGACCGCTCCTCCTAAAAGCCCGCCGAACTTGCTAAGTCTGCTCGTTGAAGACCTCTCCTCCTGAGAGGTTGTTGAACCTGCTCGCCACTCGCCTCCTGAGTCCTCCGCACTCAGACCGTGATCTCCAGACACCGCACCATGTGTGCTCGCCGCTCCTCCTAACCGCCGACCCTGTGTGCTTGCACTCATCTTCTGTGGTGTTCTCGCACTCATCTTCTGTCGCGACAGCTTTCACCTCTTTTCCGATGGGCACGAATGTTGCACCTGCTACAACGACACTTTCGGCTCTTGCTTCCGGCTCCTCTCCCTAATGCTTCGGATGAACTCCAGATCACTACAATCTCTCTCACCAAAAAGAAGAATTTTGTGGAATGCGTGCACTCGACCTTCGCGTTCTCCAAACCAAGGGGCTTCTTCATCATCTCACTCGGACCAACCTGCTGAGCCCACCGAGCAGTGGCTTCAGGAAGATGGTCGAGTACAATCTTGGATCTTGAACTCCATGAATAGGGAACCATATCAAATGGCTATGTATCACACCACAGCCAAAGCAATGTGGGATGAGCTCCACTCCCTCTACTCTGGGAAAGACAGCCTCTAGCACTTATTTGATATTTTCATGGCTCATCAGACTACCGACCGGGTGCAGATGGTGACCCCACATTCATTGTTGCCCAATCAGACTCTTGTCGAGGTTTGGATTCAGCACCAACCCCCAACGTCGGATCGTGCCGCTCAACAGGCTCAGAAAAAAGTTGTTGGTATTGCTTTGATGATGATACGTGTTCCCCCGCAGTTTCACAGTGTCTGGGCACATATCCTTTCCTCTCTTACTATTTCATCACTGTCTGATGTTTGTCCCATGTTGTTGAAGATGACGCCACCCCCTGAACACCAGGTGCCATCCCTTCTGGTTCTCCTCCACCATGGTTCTGAAAACAGGCATCCACCTTCTCCTACTCGTGGAGGTCGTTCTGGCTCTCGGAGTGGTGGGCGTGATGGTCGCCATCACTCTAGGGGACACCCCCCTCACCTGTGTACTCATTGTGGTCGTCACAATCACATTGATGTTACTTGCTTTCGAAAACATGGCTTCCCACCGCCAGTTTCTTCTCTGCTGCTTGCGTCCCCTGCTGTTGATGAACATTCCTCCTGTGCCAACATTGGCACCTTACATGAGGAACTTCAGAATCTTCGCGCAATGATCTCCCGTCCTTTCAGCTCTGTTGCCTCCGTCTCCAACGAAGGTACCTCTTGTTTGTCCCATAGTCTCACTTGGATTGTGGACTCGGGTGCCACCAATCACATTACTCTGACAATGCCTTCTCTGTATTTGGACTCTCCGTGTCCTAAGTTCACTATAGTGGAAAATGGAGACACCACTCCAGTTGTTAGTTCAGGTGATGTGTCGCTAACTCCCTCTCTCTCTCTCTCTCTTCGCTCCGTTCTGGCGACACCACTCCAGTTGTTGGTTCTGGTGATGTGTCGCTAACTCCCTCTCTCTCTTCGCTCCGTTCTTCATGTTCATGGCTCTTGCTTTAATCTACTTTCCATCAACCGCCTTACTTAAGATCATGATTGCTTACTTTCTCCTCTTCTTCTTTTGTTGTGTCGGATCGGCAGACGCAGACTATCATTGGTAGAGGAAGACTTTCAAATGGGCTTTACTTTGGATCTTCCCCCGACCGTTCTCTCTTTCATCAACTTTGTTGATTGGCACCGGCGTCTTGGTCATGCTCCTCTTCACATCCTCCAGAAGGCTCTTCCAGATTTTCATTTATCTAGTTTTGATTGCGAATCATGTAGTTATTAGAAACAACATTGTTCTGTTTTCTCTTCTCATTGTATTCGGAGTTCTGCTCCTTTTGATTTAGTGCATTCTGACATATAAGGTCCTTACAAAACAGCTAGTGTATATGGATATCATTATCTTACGTTTATTGATGATCACTCATGCATGACATGGTTGTACCCGATGCACGATCGCTCTGAGCTTCTGGCTCTATTCCGCTCTTTTGCAATTGAAACCAAAACGCAATTTTCCCGCTCTATTAAAATTCTTCGTACTGATAATGCGTGTAAATACACTGGCATGCCTTTCAGGACACTTGTGTTGGAACATGCATTTTGCATCTCCTTGGTTTGAGAGTAACAAATTCATCATGTATTTGATCAAGTTTGTTGTGTTGATAGTGTGCAGGAATTAACAGATATGACAAACTGAAGCGACGAATTGAACGGACCGACGCATTGGACAAAACTCAAACCTCAGGGTCCTACCGCGGCGCGGTACCACCTACCGGTGGCGGTAATGTTCAATTTGAAGACGAGCGCCAAAATGCTTTCAAATGAGAACACTGGCGGGAGCAGAAGAGCAACTAAGGAAAGAAGTTAACGCAACGAGGTAGCTTAGCGCGGCGTAGTAGAGGTTGCCAAAAATGAATGTTGCCTAAAATGAAGAAAATTGCCTACCATGTCTGCTCGATCGGGTGCGTCAATATGTTTCCTAAAACGATATCGCTGGCGCTAGCTCTCAGTACTATAAATACAGTCGGTTCGCTCCTTTCATATCGATCATTGTGAGGCGAGTATTGTACCACCACTCCAAAATTCCAGAGCCTCATCTCAGATCTACATAGAAACTCCCTTGGGCTATTTTGAAGATCAAAAGGAGAACGTGAAGAAGCACAACAATGATTATTCTACGTGAATGTCACACATCAACACGACGATTCTGCTCGTGCCTTCGACTTCACCTTCAGAAGTTCTTCATATGGAGTTCTCATCATATTTTACATTGATCATATCTTTTGTATTTGTCTTTACTTTTGGTGACTCTTTTAATATCGTTAGTGGAATTTACCGCAAGTGTTGGCGACTAGGTCGTGCGCGGCTTAGGGAGAAATTCGTCGCGGGTGTTGGCGACTAGATCTAGGGTTTAGATCTAGAGGCGGCTTGATGCTTATTTGAGGAGTGATAGGCTAGGGTCAACCGGTCCTTAGGGAGAAGGGTCAGTATAGAAAACAAAAGAATTTTTACATTCACCACCATGATTTCTAACGCCATAGAAATCGGTTTTTGTATTCTAAATGTTATTGAAATAAAATCACGTCTCATCCTGCATTCTATTAAAGAGTTTATTTCAAGGTTTACTTAACGAGTTTATTTCAAGGTTTACTTAACGAGTTTATTTCAAGGTTTACTTAACGATATTATGATCTAATCTTTGAGTTAAAAAAGAAATCAATTTATTCATGAAATATAATCATGTCTTTTGCTTTATTAAATTGATTTCAAATTTCTATTCATGAAAATATTTTAAGTGAAATATTTTTATTCAAAGTTTTTAAAGTAAAACTCTAAATTTCTTAAAACCCTTATTCACCCTTCCCCCCTCTAAGGGCGCCTGAAGATCCAACAAATAGTATCAGAGCTAGATTATTCCAAAACGGTTTCACCACCGAGAATAATGACGCATCATGATCTGGCATCAAAGAGAGGGGAATGAGCGTTATATAATGAAAAATCTTTAGCACCACTTTTATTCACCGGAGTCAACTATAAAGGGTTGAAAATTTTAATGAAAAAGTTTCTCATCTCTTTAGACATAAATGTTTGAAATATCACTATAACAAAACCTTCGAGTTTATTAAATAGGAGTGGATATTTCTTGAATGCAAAAGTCATGAATAGTCTATTTTGCGCACTTTCAAATTATATTTTCAAATTGATTTACTCTTTTTATACCGCGTATGATATTTGGATTTTTCTTGAGAAAACATATAGTATTCCTTCTACATATGATGAACAAGAGCAATTTTCTATGGATCCAAGAGAAGAAATCAACGAGGACTCATGCTTGGAGGACGACTTCTCGAACTCATCAAAAAAAGAAGAATTCAACTTAACAATATCATGCGCGGATGGCGACACGGCAAGCACATCAAACAAAGAAGAAGATGATAAAGGAAGTTTTTGTTCAAATCAAAATTCCGAGCCGAAATGCACTATAAGCACCTCTATAAACTCAAAAGAACATCTTGATTCAATCTCCATCACATTAAATGAGGCGCAAGCAGAAATAAAAATTTTAGAAGAGAAAAATGAGTTTTTAACTTTATAAAATTTATCTTTATAAACAAGTGTTCAAATTGTCAAGATCATAAAATGAAATTAAGGAGATGGATGAGACATTTGAAAAATTAAGAAGTGATTATAAAACTCATATAAATTATATAGTCACCACTCTTAGGGTCTGTTTGGGACAGCTCTAGCGGATGGAAAATCTTTATTCCATCAGCCAGAGCTGTTTTTGGGGTGTTTGAGAACCCAACTCTTTCAAAATCGCGGTTTTAAAAACGCCGGTTTAGGTTCTATTCAGGAATCTGCTAATTCATCGCGTATAGCTCTCCCGAAATCGCTCCCAAAATCCCGGCGATTCTTCGCTCCCGTCTTCTCCTCGACGAGCTCGCCGACCACCGCCAGAGCCCTAACAGTCTTCTCCTCGGCGACACTTCTCCTCGCCGGCCACCTCTCTCCTAGACTCTTCTCCTCGCCGATTCTTCGCTCCTGTCTTCTCCTCGACGAGCTCCCAAAATATGTGTGTCTTCTCTTCGCCGCTCGCAGGTCTCCTCATCCCTGCTTATTGCGTTTATTTTCCTGCATTTTTCCTGCGATTAATGAGAACTGTAGGTTTTTCCTGCGATTATTTTTCGACTAATGAGATCTGTAGGTTTTTCCTGCGATTATTTTCTTGAATTTTTTTTCCTGCGTGTGCTTCATTCAGCTTCTTGCGTTTTGTTCCCTGTTTCTTGAGTTTTGTTCCTGCTTCATGCAATTTTTCCACGATTTTTCCCCGAATCATGAGTTCTGTAGGTTATGGCTTAAAAAAAATTTATCACATTCGTGAGGAGCTATTGAGACATCTCAATGGCTTTTACCAATAAAAGCCTAGCAGGAAAATTGCATCAGGTAAAATGGCTTTTATTGGTAAATTCATTTTACCTGATGCAATTTTCCTTGAATTGCTCTACGATCTCTTTTGCGCTTTTTCATAGTTAGAATAGTAGAAACCGATAGGGAGAGAAAAGAGATATTACTATTATTGAGCCCAATAGGGTTATATAAAGGAAACACAACGAGTCCAAACCTCAAACAGGTGAGGTGGGACAAATACGGAAATACATAAAATAATAAACACGAACAATAACCCAATACTCCCCCTCAAGCTGGAGCGAAGATATCAAGCAAGCTCAGCTTGCCATAAGTGGAGAGAAGTCGGGAAGGTCCAACAGCCTTAGTAAAGGCATCCGCAATCTGATCATCAGAGGGAACATACGAGGCAGAAAGAACCTGAGCGGATGTGCTCCCTGAGAAAGTGAATGTCCACCTCAATATGCTTTGTCCGCTCGTGCAAGACAGAATCAGAAGCAAGCATGAGAGCAGACTGATTGTCACAAGCCAACGTTGAAGAGCAGGTAGGAGGAAAACCAAGCTCAGTCAAGAGAGTACGAATCCAGAGGAGCTCAGTGGCGCCATGGGCCATAGCTCTGTACTCAGCCTCAGCAGAGGAACGAGATACAACGCTCTGCTTCTTGCTCTTCCAGGAAATAAGATTGCCACCATAGAACGTGCACATCCCAGAAGTAGATCGACGATCAGTGAGGGAGCCAGCATAGTCAGAGTCGGTGTAACATGAAAGATCTGTGGATGGCGATGAACGGTAGAAGAGGCCGAGGCCAGGTGATCCCTTCAAGTAGTGAAGGATCCGTAATACAGCATCAAGGTGAGCGGTCCGGGGAGCATGCATGAACTGACTGACAATGCTCACAGCAAAGCTAATATCAGGACGAGTATTGGTCAAGTAGATGAGTCTTCCAACAAGTCGCTGGTATCTGCCAGGATCAGTGAGAGATTCGCCAGATTCGGCGTGCAAGCGGTGTTTCGGGTCCATGGGAGTAGATACTGGGGAGCACCCAAGAAGACCAGTATCACTCAAGAGGTCAAGGGTGTACTTGCGCTGAGACAAAGAAATCCCCTGGTGAGATCTAGCAACTTCAATTCCGAGAAAGTACTTTAGAGGTCCCAAATCTTTGACTTCAAACGCCTTTCGAAGGACTTCTTTGATCTGAGTTATTCCAGAGTTGTCGTCGCCGGTAAGGATGATGTCATCCACATAGACAAGAATAATGACTCTACGGCCATCCGCTGCAGTCCGAACAAAGCAAGTATGATCGGCATGACATCTGGTGAACCCAGCCTGAAGCACAACAGAGCCGAAACGTTCAAACCACGCCTGAGGGGACTGCTTCAGCCCATATAGGGACTTCTGCAAGAGGCACACACGACCCAAATACTCCCCCTGAAGTTTGTACCCGGGCGGCGGGTACATATAAATTTCCTCAACCAAATCGCCATTGAGGAAGGCATTATTCACATCTAGCTGATGAAGAGGCCACCTATGGCAGGTAGCAAGGGAGATAAGGAGGCGAACAGTTGTCATCTTGGCGACAGGGGCAAAGGTCACCCCGTAATCATCCGGAGTCTGGGTGAATCCCTTCGCAACGAGACGCGTCTTGTAGCGGTCCAAAGATCCATCAGCATTATACTTGACAGTATAGATCCAACGGCAACCAACAGTCCGCTTGCCGGCAGGTAGCGGAACAAGACGCCAGGTCCCAGTCTTGTGTAAGGCAGACATCTCAGCCTCCATGGATGTCACCCACTCAGGATGCTGGAGAGCCTCAGTAGTCGACCGGGGAATACGAATCTGGTTGGTGGCGGAGAGGTAAGCCCGGTAACCCTGTGAGAGGCGCTGATAGGACACAAAACTAGCCAAAGGGTGAGCAGTAACAGGTAAACGCTTACCTTTGCGAATAGCAATAGGTAAATCAAGAGAAGAAGGAGTGTCACCTGCCGGAGGAAGCGGCACCAGGTCCCGTGAGCTGGGTGCAACCAGTGGATCCCGAAGGATGGGGTGAATGTGGGAAGGACCACGGGGGGCACGAGAATACTGATGTAGGGGAACGGACTCGGGAATGGGAGCAATGGAGACTGGTGTAAGGGGAACCGGAGCAGGCTATGGTGGTGGAGAGGGTGGCACATGGGCGTCAACGGGAGAGGAAGGAGGGGAGTAGAACGGAACGTCTTCAAAGAACGTGACATCCAAAGTGTGAAACGTCCTGCGAGAGCAGGGGTCAAAGCACCGGTACCCCTTGGACGAGGAGGAATAGCCCAAAAAGACGCAGCGGGTCGCTTTGTTATCCAGCTTAGTCCGAGTGGGGCTACGATCCTGGACAAAGCAAACACACCCGAACACCCGTAGTGGAACGGGAAATAGGGGGCGGCTGGGAGAGGAGACTAAGGGGAACACGCCCCTGAAGAGGTTGGCATGGCAGCCGGTTAACCAGGAAGGTGCCCGTAAGGAGGGCAGCACTCCAGAAAGACTTGGGGATATGAGACCCACGAAGGAGGCACCGGGTGACATTCAGGAGATGGCGGTTCTTGCGTTCCGACAGACCATTCTGTTTCGGGGTATAAGGACAGGAGAATTGGTGAAGAGTTCCTTGGCTGGCAAGGAAATTAGTAAAGGGGGACGAAGTGTACTCCCCCCCGTTATCGGAGCGGAGGACACGAATACGAGAGGAAAATTGGGTAGTAACCATCGCCGAAAAATGAACATATAAATCAAAAACTTCAGATTTAGAACGCATGAGATAGAGCCAACAACATCTAGTAAAATCATCAATGAAGGAAACAAAATACCGAAATCCATCATAAGATACAACCGAGGCAGGGCCCCAAACATCCGAGTGAACAATATCAAAAGGTGCTGAAGTACGGGAAACAGAAACAGGATAGGAAGTGCGTGTGTGTTTGCTGAGTTCACACACATCACACTGAAAAGAGTGCCCGAAAGTGACACTCGGAAACAGAGATGATACAATCTTAGGACTGGCGTGTCCTAGTCTGGCATGCCAGAGAGCAGGAGCGATAGTAGCAGCGGAGCAGGTCGGCGAGGGGAGACTGGTCGATGGTGGAGGAGGAGGAGGAAGATCCAACTGGTAAAGCCCGTCGCGCTCACGGCCGTAGCCAAAAGTCTTCCTCGTGGTCAGGTCCTGAAAAACACAACCAGAAGGGAAGAAAGTCACCGAGCAGTGTAAGGAGCGAGTCAATTGACTAACAGATAAAAGATTTAAAGTAAATTTGGGAACATGGAGGACAGAGTCCAACGAAAAGGAGGGAGATAAGTGAGTCGTGCCCTGGTGAAGAATGGGTGTCACAGAGCCATCGGCAAGACGAACCTGGCGATGGACACCCGAAGGCACAAGGGAAGAGAGTAACCGGGGCTCACCTGTCATGTGATCAGTGGCACCAGAATCTATCACCCATGGTGATGTAGGTCCCGCTTTGGTGACCTGTAGGGCCGTCGAAGTACCTGAGGCAGATGCTGAAGCGGACGACGGCTTCTGAAGCTGAAGCTGGGACTGAAGTTCCTGAACTTGAGCCATAAGTTGACTCCAGTCAGCAGAGGAGGTCTCAGACGGAGCAGAGGATCCAGGCTGGCAAGTAAGGTCAGAAGAAGCAGCGGCCGCCGTGCGCGGAGCAGTGGACTGCGGGCGAAGGTGAGGAAAGAGCAACCAGCATCTTGACTTCTCATGGCCGGTCCGGAGACAATGTTGACACTGAACAGAGGCGAACGGGCTCCCGCGTCCACTAGCTCGACCCCGGGGGGCAGAAGAACGCCCCCCCCCCCCCCCCCCGGGCCGAGGGAGTGCGGCTCGAAGCAAGGGCCATCTGGTCCGGAGGGGGGGGGTAAGGCCGGAACAGGAGGAGCAGTCAAACGAGCCCGGCGCTCATGTTCCTCCACCATGGAGTAGGCATCCAAATATCCGGAAGAGGGTTCATGCTGACAATTTGAACCCTAATCTGCTCAAACTCTGGTCGTAATCCCATCAGGAACTGGTAGGTCTCACGCTTTTCCTGACGCCTCTTGGCAACCAGCATATCCTCAGCATGAGGAAAAGCAGTGAGCGGCTCAAGATCAGAAAGTTCCTGGAAGCGGCCAGAAAGAAAAGTGAAATACTCATGCACAGAGCGATCACCTTGACGAGCAGTGGAGATCTCCTGGAAGACAGAGTAAATCCGCGTATCCACACGAGTGTGCCCATAAGTCCGAGTCAAGGCAGCCCAAAGAGACGGAACAGAATCAAAACGCATAAACTGCTCATAAATGCGGGGCTCCATGGAGCATTGGAGCCATCCGAGAATCTTGAAATTTTCAGTGCGCCACTGACGGGCGGCCTTGTCTTCTGCGGGCTTAGGAACCCCATTAGGTTCAAGCCAATCAAGTTTGTCATGTCCGGCGAGATGGACACGCACGGAGTTGGACCAAGCAATGAAGTTCTTCTCATTGAGAAGGGTGGTGGTGATTCGACGGGCAAAGCCTTCATTCGAAGAATCCATGGAGAGGGATCAAGAACAATGCGAAAGGAAGGGGAAGAAGCCCCAACGGAAGCAAGGGGAATAAACCTTTACGTGAAAAGGGGGGATCCCATCTCCAAAGACCACGAAAATGAAAGAGAGGAAGGTAGAGAATCTAGGGCATTGAGGTGAAAGAGGAATACGGGATCAGGAGCGGCTGTAGTAGCGACAGCGGGATCGGATACGGGATCAGGAGCGGCTGTAGTAGCGACAGGGGCAACGGATGCGGGAGCGGCAGCGACAGGCGGGAGCGGGTGCGGCAGCGACAGCGGAAGCGGCTGCACTAGCGGGAGGCGGTACCGTCAGCGGATGCGGGATGCGGTATCGGGATCGGCAGTGGATGCGGGAGGCGGTATCGGAAGCGGGATGCTTACATTCCGACGGAGGAGGAGGAGGCTAGGGCAGACGCGGGTGTCGGCAGGGGGGGATCGGTCTCTCTGATACCAAGTAGAAACCGATAGGGAGAGAAAAGAGATATTACTATTATTGAGCCCAATAGGGTTATATAAAGGAAACACAACGAGTCCAAACCTCAAACAGGTGAGGTGGGACAAATACGGAAATACATAAAATAATAAACACGAACAATAACCCAATAAGAATCAGTGGTATTTCTAATGTGAGTCTGTTCTGGATATTATTGCTGCTTCAAGTAAGCTACATGAAATGTTCATTGCTCTATTATCCTTACATTATTCATCATTTAATTAGAATAGTATAGTGCATGGAGCGTTTATGCATCATGCAGGGTTATTATTAGAATCAAATAAAAGAAATTTGAATGAATACTACCACTTATGCTTTTAATGGATACTTCACCTAGAAAGTTTTGTAATTGGCTTTACTTAGCACTCGTGTGTTTACTGAACTTTGTACACTGTTTTTAGTTGAATTCAGGTGCTGGCATTGCACCAGAATTGTACAGCGCCCGCAGGTATGTCACATATTTTGTAATATTTTTATTTTATTTATATTTCAGTATTTTCGTTTAGAAAAAAACAGCTTTCAAAAAGTTGTTCTACCAAACAGTTTTATTTGAAAGAGCTCTGTTCCATCAACGCTTATACACAGACTCTCCAAACAGCCTGCAGCTTTTCAAAACAGCTTCTAAAAGAGCTCAGTTTAAAGAGCTCTGTTCAATCAGCAGCTTTTTAATCCGCAGCAGCTGTCTCAAATAGACCCTTAAACATAGCACGATCGCTTACAAGAAAGCAAGACACGACCTTATTTCAAGAAATAATAAGTTAGAGTCTAAACTTAAATCACCTCATTAGTAGTTAAGAAGTACTCTACAAATCTAAGTTCAAAATTTGAAAACATGATAAATATAACTAGATATTTGGAGAAATATCAAGTAAATAAAAATCAATATGTTAAGGATCAATCTCCAAATCAATATCATTGCCATCATTTAAAAAATCAATTTTCACCCAACGTAAATTTGAATGCGCACAAATTTTCTATCAATAATGTTTTCAAAAATCACTACTACTTTAAGCCTCGATATAAAAACTATGGAAATTTGAGAAAGAAAAATAACATTCAACCAAGGTATGAATGGAGGCTCATAGTTAAAAACCACATATTAATGTCAATTGAAAAGGCTCATTCATCTTTGTCTCTAAACAAATCACCACGTTATATTTGGGTATCCAAAGGAACCGCCACGCTTGGTTCTCTTTGGATACCTAAGACCCTCATTCATTAATAACCATCAAAATTCGTGAAGTAAAAACAAATCGAAATGAAACATACAAAATTCTAGTTCACGATATGCTTAATTATATAAAAATAAAAATAAAAATCTTTTTCATTCATCATGCTATGCCATATTTTGATTTGAGTTATTTACACTTAGAAAAATTAGTCATCGTTATTTGAACTCTATCATGCTTTTGACAAAGGACTATATTGTCGATCCTAAGGCATGCACATAAAATATTATAAATGCTTTAAAATACACTATCTCCACTATAACTCTAATTCCAAAAACTTATCATGCAATAAATTCATAGTTTATGAATTAGTAGGGATTAAATGTTTAGTATGTTCATGATCATTCACTCATATTATGTGTCTCACAATAGTGGGGGCGTAAGATTGTGTGCATTAGAAGTGCTAACCGGTAAGTCATGTCTTGTCCTTGACCGGGGAGGGTTCCAGTGGGTCTTGCGAAGCATTGGGGAGAAAGAGTGTAAGGTTGAGCAACTTCTTTTGTATGCATATGGGACTCACATCTCAACCTACGGCATGTGTACAACTCTTCATGCCCTTCCGTCACTTAGTACGTTCATGATCATTCACTCATATTATGTGTCTCACAATAGTGGGGGCGTAAGATTGTGTGCATTAGAAGTGCTAACCGGTAAGTCATGTCTTGTCCTTGACCGGGGAGGGTTCCAGTGGGTCTTGCGAAGCATTGGGGAGAAAGAGTGTAAGGTTGAGCAACTTCTTTTGTATGCATATGGGACTCACATCTCAACCTACGGCATGTGTACAACTCTTCATGCCCTTCCGTCACTTAGTACGGGGCTAGTCTGTAGATTTTTATTTGGGGTTGTTTGGTCATGAGCATTTCATCCTTTTGAGCTTTCATGAATATGGAAAACACAATAAATTGAAAAATATTGTTTTTGAAAACCTTAGGCTAAAATTTAAAATCCGCAACTTTTTCATTATTTTTCAAAACTCTTTGCGGCAGTTGGTGCCCCATTATCATGGAAAACATCAATCATGAAAAATCAGAACCGAAAAATGTCGAAAACCATGATTTTAAAGCGAAAAATTACCTCTATTTGTTGGCGTCGGGCGGTATGTACCAACGTCGGTGGTAGCTCTGAAATTCTACTTTACTATATTTTTTGGCTCTTTTTCATTTTTCCTGGCATAGAAGAATATTTTTACTGATGTGCTCATACATGACTTTTATGTTTTCAAAAAATTTATTTACTTCTTTATTTTTGAAAATATAAAAAATCAACTAGAAATTTGAAAAACAATTTCAAAACACAAAATTATGTTTTTCTTGATATTTTTCTGAACTTTTGTTTTGCATATATTGCTTATTTCATATAAAAATGATAAAAACTATTTTTGAAACTATATTGAGAATGTATAACATGAGTAATTTAACATGTAAGGATTGACTATAATGTGTGATTTATTATTTTAATCCTTATTGAACATTGCAATGTTTTCTCATGCTATGCAAATTATCATTGTAGAGAAACGCAAAAGCGTATATTCATTTTCTTATTTTGTATACAAAGGAGAATACATATATATAGGAGAGAGATGAGAGAGAGAAAACCTATACACAATGTGGGACTAAAGAGAAGAAGAGGAGGAGTACATGGGCCACCAAATGGGCCAAATACATGGGCTATTTCAACACTCCCCCGCAAGCTGGAGCGTACAAATCGTATGCGCCAAGCTTGGATAAGCATTGATAGAAGAGGGTACTGGACAGTGCCTTTGTGAGGACATCCGCAACTTGTTCAGTACCAGGAACATGCTTTAGCTCGATTTTCTTCATTTTTACTTTCTCCCGGATAAAGTGGCAGTCGACCTCGATATGCTTGGTTCTTTCGTGGAAGACTGGGTTCTTGGCAATATGTATAGCAGCCTGACTGTCGCAAAGAAGAAGAGCAGGAGTAGGAAGTTTTACCCCAAGATCTGTGAGAAGACTTTCAAGCCATGTAAGTTCAGAGACCACAGATGCCATTGCCCTATATTCTGCTTCAGCTGAGGAGCGCGCAACCACTGCTTGTTTCTTGCTGCGCCAGGTAATCAAATGTCCTCCAAAGTACGTACAGAAGCCACTGGTTGACCGACAATCATCCAGAGAGCCGGCATAGTCAGCATCAGAGTATGCCACCAGTGTTGGAGTTGAGGATGAGGTCTTGTATACTAAGCCTTGACCAGGAGCAGCTTTTAGATATCGGAGAATCCGTTCCACAGCCTGAAGATGAGAGGAACGAGGGGCGTGCATGTAACGGCTGACAATACCGACTGCAAAGGAGATATTTGGTCTTGTAACAGTCAGATAGATCAATTTCCCTACCAGACGGCGATAGTACTCCGGGTTCTGGAGCAATAGATCAGAGTCAGAGGACTGAGCACAAATCTTGTGATTTGCGTCCATTGGAGTGTTGATGGGTTTGCAGCCGGAGTAGCCTGCATCATGAAGAAGATCGAGGCAATACTTTCTCTGAGACAGAACAAGGCCATCTGGTCGTCTGGCTACCTCCAGGCCCAGGAAGTAATGAAGATTCCCCAGATCTTTTGTTTGGAACACGGAGCTGAGTTGTTGCTTGATCGCCTGAATTCCTTTTGAGTCGTTGCCTGTGATAATGATATCATCAACATAGACTAGAAGGAGAATAGTGCCTGTTGCCTGGTGGCGAGTAAACAGGGAGAAGTCCGCCGAGCTTCGAGTAAATCCTGCTTCACGAAGGACCTTGCTGAGCTTGTCGAACCATGCTCGAGGAGACTGTTTGAGACCATAGAGAGACCGCAAAAGGTGACAGACTTTCGGGGTTCTAGACTCCCCCGTGGTCTCAAACCCGGGCGGCTGCTGCATGTACACTGTTTCAGTGAGATCACCATTGAGGAAGGCGTTCTTAATGTCCAGTTGATGTAATGTCCATTGGCGGTGTACAACAACGGATAGAAGAACCCGAACTGTGTTCAGTTTGGCGACGGGAGAGAAGGTTTCGTCGTAGTCCAAACCTTGTTGCTGGGTGTAGCCGCGAGCCACCAGGCGAGCTTTTAAGCGGTCAATTGTCCCATCCGCAGCATGCTTGATGACAAAGACCCATTTGCAACCAACAGTTTTCTGGCCAGGGGGAAGATCCACCAGTTGCCAGGTCTGATTTGCCCATAACGCGGCCATTTCTTCTTCCATGGCGGCACGCCAGCCAGGATGTTGAAGAGCTTCCTGCACAGAGTTAGGAACTGCAACCGAGGATAAAGAAGTGGCCAGAGTATGAAGATGGGGTGAGAGGCGATGGAAGGACATATAATTCGCCAGAGGATGGGCAGTCGATTTTGTTACCTGATCAGCAGAGCACAGGGCACCGGAGGTCGAGTCGGACTGCGGAGTCGGATCGGAACGAGGATGTTGACGAGTGTAGACTCGGATAATTGGTGGTTTAGAGATAATGGAGGTCGGAGTGGTAGCAAGATCAGGAGCCGGAGATGGAGGAGCGGAGACAGAAGTGTCGTTGACTGGGATGACCGGTCGCGGAGCGGGTGGTAGAGTAGGGGAGGAGCTAGGAGCAGAAAAGAACGGTTGATCCTCCCAAAAGGTAACATCGGCAGATATAGTTATTTTATGGGTGGTAGGGACGTAGCAGACGTAACCTTTCTGAGTGCGAGAGTAGCCGACGAAGATGGACTTGGTAGCACGAGGAGCCAGCTTATCCTGAGAGGGTCCTAAGATGTGGGCATAGCAGGTGCACCCAAAGGTGCGAGGTGTGAGAGAGAAGGCTTTAGTAGAAGGGAAAAGAAGGCTGAATGGAGTTTTATTTTGGAGAACGGAGGAAGGGAGACGGTTGATCAGGAAGCATGCAGTGGAGACCGCGAAGTTCTAATATGTGTTGGGAACGTTCATGTGAAGCATAAGTGAGCGGGCAACCTCGAGAAGGTGACGGTTCTTGCGCTCGGCCACACCGTTTTGTTGAGGGGTGTAGGCGCAGGATGTTTGATGGATGATTCCGAAGTCTGAGCATAGAGTGGCGATATCGTGGCCTGTGTATTCGCGAGCATTGTCGGAGCGTAAGGTTTTGATGGTAGTGGAAAATTGTGTACGGGTCTCGAGGACAAACGCTCTAAAGACACGAGGGAGCTCAGAGCGATCATGAAGCAGGTATAACCACGTTAACCGAGAATAATCATCCACAAAAGTGAGAAAGTACCGATATCCAGAAATACTAGTAGTTTTATATGGCCCCCAAATATCGGAGTGCACTAAATCAAAAGGAGCCGAGCTCCGAGTACAATGTGCGGGAAAAGAAGAACGCGGCTGTTTGCCGAAAATACAAGTTTCACATTTAAACGGGGAAAGAGGTACATCAGGGAGAGCCTTCTGGAGGACGGGTAGAGGAGGATGCCCGAGGCGTCGGTGCCAGTCCATGGAGGAGACAGATGAGAGGATGGTGGGATAGTTGTCCAGGAGGTAGAGTCCGTTCCGCAATCGTCCTTTACCAATGGTAGTCCGTGTCTGTCGATCCTGTATCAAAAAGGACGAGGGGTTAAATGTGACAGAACAATCCAAGTCATTAGTAAGACGACCAATAGAAAGTAAATCGAAGGAGGAGCCCGGAACATGAAGAACCGAGCGAAGAGAAAGAGAGGAGGTGAGCGAGATGTCAGCAGAACCGGAGACGGGAACAGTATCCCCATTGGCCACAGTGATGCACTTTGGATGAGGAGTTTCCAAATATCGAGTTGGTTTTCGCGAGGTAATATGATGAGTCGCACCGGAGTCCATTATCCAACCTGGACTAGTGGAGAGACAGGCCATACCTTCATTGGAGACGGAGGCGACAGATGCAGAAGTAGGGCTGAGAAGGCCATGGAGTTGCTGAAGTTGGAGGCGGACTGCCTCAAGGTCCACCGGATTGCTGGAGGTGGATGGACCCTCCGAGGCAAGAGCTGCTGTAGGTCGAGGAGGATGTCCGTTTTTACGAAAGCATGTTGCTTCATAATGACCATCACGGCCGCAGAACGAGCATTTTGGTCTCCCCCGGCCCCCCCGACCTCTGCCCCGAGCACCAGACCGGCCTCCCCGGGTAGGTGGAGGAGAAGGAGAAACAGGAGCATGCTGGAGAAGGGCCGGTGAGGTAGGTGTCGTGATATCAAGAGGAGGTGTGACTCGGAGGAGCATGGAGCATACACTTGATAGAGATGGAGTGGTAGCGGATGCCAAGATCTGAGCCCGAAGGCCCAGGAGATGAGGTGGGACCCGGGCCATGAGCATAGCAATGCAGACTGCCTCCTTCTGAGCCCGCTGAATTGCAGAATCAGTTGTTGGTGGCTGATGTTGAATCCATGCTTCAGCCAGAGATTTGACCCGGGCAACAACAGATGTCATGTTAGACCCGGTGGTGTCCAGAGCCTGTAGGTCAGTGATGATATCGAACAGACGTTGGAGGCTATCTTTTTCGGAATACAGGGACTGGAGCTCGTTCCACATGGCTTTGGCCGTCTCAAGGTACATGGCCATTTCATAAGGTTCTCCATCCAGCGAGTTCAAGATCCATGTCTGTACGCGGCCATCGTCCCTCAGCCATTCCTCAGTGACTGGAGTTGGGGGATCCTGGGTTAGATGAGAGGCAAGGCCCTTGGCTTCTTGAAGGACGCGGCGGACAGAGTGCATCCAAGGCATGAAGTTTTTCTTCCCAGAGAGGGAGATGGTAGTAATCCGCAGCTCATCACGGAGCTCACTAGGACGGGCGGTCTCAGTAGGCACAGTCGAGGAGTTCTCAGACGAGCCCATTAGC
This sequence comes from Dactylorhiza incarnata, assembly GCA_033032865.1. Taxonomy (NCBI): domain Eukaryota; kingdom Viridiplantae; phylum Streptophyta; class Magnoliopsida; order Asparagales; family Orchidaceae; genus Dactylorhiza; species Dactylorhiza incarnata. Next base: position 183,834 of record JAWHQI010000305.1, on the reverse strand, counting down.
GCAGAGGCAGCGGACTGGCGGACAGAGGAGCAGGTCGTGCGAGAACCAGACCCTCGGCGGCTTGAGAAGAGCCCGCTGAAGAAGCACTGGCGCTGGCGGTCAGAGGAGCAGGCCGCACGGAAGCTGAGTCCGCGGCGGCTTGGTGCTGGCGAGATGAGCTCGCAGGAGCGCGGGCACTGGCGATCTGCGAGAAGGGTTTACTGAGACCGCGGCGACTTGGTGCTAGCGAGATGAGCTCACAGGAGAACTCGCGAAGAGGAGACCGCGGGAGAAGAGCTCGCAGAAGAGGAGATCGTGCGAGCTGGAAGCAGACCGCAAGTAACGAGGAGATCGCGTGAGGAGATCGCGCGAGCTGGAGCTGGAGCTAACGGGCTGCCGAAGAGGAGATCGCGCGAGCTGATCTGGAGACGGATGCTTGCAAACAAAGAGGCCGCACGAACTGCGACTTGAGGCAGACCGCTGGAGGGTTGCGGCTAGCGGAGGAGATCGGCAGAAGCTGACCGCTAGAAGCAGGCTGCGGGAGGCGGGTGCAGAACGCCGTGATCGGGAGTCAGGCCGCACGAGACTGCTAAAGGAGCTCGCAGCGAGTTGGAGACCGGGAGAAGAGCCCGCAAAAAGGGAGAGATCGCAAGGAGAAGGCGATCAATCATCCGGCGGCAGGTCTCGCGAGTAGGAGGGGCCCACGGGAAATGTTATAAAAGGGGGCGCGGGGAAGCAGCGTAGCAGCGAGAGCAGCGGAGCGAGAGAGAGAGGAGTTCGCGCGGTCAGAAAATAGGAGACCGCTCAATTCGGCGAGCTGCAGTCCACGGGAGAATTGGTTTGGCTAAAAAAAAATTTCCTTTGCTCTGATACCATGTAGAGAAACGCAAAAGCGTATATTCATTTTCTTATTTTGTATACAAAGGAGAATACATATATATAGGAGAGAGATGAGAGAGAGAAAACCTATACACAATGTGGGACTAAAGAGAAGAAGAGGAGGAGTACATGGGCCACCAAATGGGCCAAATACATGGGCTATTTCAACAATCATAAAAGTACAATGAAAATCCTATGTAGGAATCTTGTGTCTAAAAGCTTAATTATGCCTCTAAGTATGAATGATGTTTTACATTAGACAATGATACACATGATCACATTCTTTGATTCATATATTTGTATTTAATCTTGTTTATGCATGTATATGTAGTGTAATAATGTAACTAATTGATATGTACGGATAAATTAACTACACATCATTATCATGCACTTACTTCTCAGAGAAGTGTGGTTAAAAATTAAAATTAAATGTTTGTTAAACAAGTGAATTCGGAGTCCTTGATCACAAAATTAAAAATCAAATAATAAATGATAAGGAAAACTCGACCAAGAACTACTCACCCTCCTGATAAGTTTTAATAAACATTGTGAGATTGAGCACCTTGGAGAGAATTGTAAAGTGTCTTGTGCAAACAAATTCTTAATACACCACATAACTTCGTGATGGGGACTCCGTGTTGGAGGTTGATGAAGCACTCAGTCGGCCGGCCAGGAGGGGATCGAACTTAGCATCCATCCACAACATTAGAGCCTAGAGCGAGGTAATGGACCATAAGCATTAAGGCGACGGAAGATGGTCGGATCCATAGGAGGTTGAAGCGCGGTTGTGTCGGAATGCGCCATATATTGGATTTGTGGGAGCAAGCAAGCGTGAGGAAGGGCGGTGCACAGCGAGACAAGAGAGGGAGGCGTTTTCGGGTGCGGTTACAAGTCCTCGCGGTCAGCAATGGAGGAATCATGGTGGAAACCACGGGATGGGAAATTGCGCAGTCGTGAAAGGCACGACGAGATAGGGACAGCGTTAAGAGGTGGGAATGGCGCAATCGGTGAGGTCGGAGCTGGAAGCGAGAGACGCGGACTACACGGTCGCGGGAGTCGCTGACGGGATCGATTGTAGCGGAAACGACACGTGTGTAGACGAACCGGGCAGAGCACGCGAGAGGGGTGTGCAGCAGACACGCAGAAGCCGTTAGAACGTCTTCGGGAGATGGATACCATGGCCGGAAGAGACGCGGGTAGCGCCAAATTGTTAGCTCTTCGAAAATGAGAGACATGCGGAAAAAAATTTGAGAGGGGAAAAGGAGAAGGGAGAGAAAGGGAGGAAGAGGAATAACCCCTATGGTTCTAAGATTCATAATTCCACCAAGATAAAGAAAATAAATAGTCTTGTGGGTTTATATAACACCCCCAGTCGTATTACAAAACAAGGAAAGATACATTCGATTCCAAAATATTCGCGCGTCTTAATGACTTTTCGCAAGCGTGTCATTAGAGGGCCTTTCGCGGCGCAAATTCAACATATTATTGCAATTCCATTTATGATAATGAATCTCATACAATTCATTATGAGTATGCCTACGTAGAAAACTTTACTAAGTATTTAGGGAACGTAAACTATCTTTGGTTTTTATAAGGCATTAATTCATTTATGCTCTGATATCCATGCTAGGGATGCACCGGAGCACATACGGTTTCCACCATGGACTCACAAAATGTGTGTAGTAAGCAAAATGTGTGTAGTAAGCTATGCAACTTAAAATTAAGAAGATTTGACCTAAAGCACTCGCACCTTTACGTTAGAACCTAAAATTCAAGGACAACAACGCTTTAAATTAATTAGAGTTAAGAGAGAACATGAAACCATAAAGTGTAAATAATGTAATTTACATTATTATGTATCATTTCATGGAAAAGCTTGTATAGTGTCATATTTAGAAAGACATCTTCCATAGCTTCAGTTATTGCATATTTAGATCTTCATGCATGTGTTTAATTATATTGCATTAATGTCGCTAGAGTCTTTCTTGCTCGCCAATGGGCTGATCCCGTCTTCGAACTTTTCTTTTCAAAGAACGCAGGTCGGGAGATTCGCTAAGGTTGATCCTTCGAGGATATATGCAATCTTAGATTATTTCATGTTATTTGCTTTCGAGCATTATACTTGTTTGGATGGACTCTTTAGTACTCATCGATTATGTTTTAGATTCCAGTATTCAGATTTGATTTCAATTACTATTCTAGTTGGCTGTATGATTCAAATTTTGAGGTACACTTTATTACTCTAGTTCGAGTCACTCTTTTTCGTTGTGTACTTTAGTTACATCTACTATCTTTTTGTTGTACCAGTTTTATATTGTTACTTAGTTTACTTCATATCACGAGTGTTGGACAGGCTTTTGAAATGTTACTGAACTAGAGGGGTATACTAATATGTTGTTTTGTTTCCTTCCTTTCTAGCTTAGCATGATAAGGCACCGTTCTCTATATAGAGGTAGAGAGGAAGAGAGGGAGAGAACCATCCGAACACAACTGTCAATGCATTAGAAGATGCGTGAAAATTTATGAAACTTAATGTTTTTCATCTCGAAAGTGTCAGACACCATATGTTGTCCCTCCTGGTGCGAGAGAAGTCTAATTGAAGCCAAGATGAACTCCAGAGAATCCCTGGTGAGATTTCACAACTCAATCATTTAACCTTAGGTCTTCCCTCCTTGGTGAAAATAATGTGTAGTTGGATCCCAAATGAGCTCCAAGGAATCCTAGATAAAATTCCTTATACTCTACCTTCTATACTTCTCATATATTTGTTGGGCGATTAACTGTGTCCTTAGCTGGTCATTTTGGATTTAATTGCTCTAATAGTTGAGCTTGGTGAATAAAAACTGTGAAAATATTTACTGCTTGGGGTAATTGTAAATAACTTTTAGCCTCCCCTCAAAATCATGGTGTAAGATTGGGTCGTAGAGAGCAACATAGCATCATCTTGACAGTCTATCAAACATACAAATAATTAAATAACGCACAAGGTAGGACAGATTTTTTTATGTGGAACACTAGAAAGCAGCAAAAACCACAAGCATGGTCCATTTAAACAACTTCCACTCTGAAAAAGAATACATACAATAGTCGTGTAAATTAGAAAATTCTTAAGTTCTCTACTTACAGTCTTCGTAAAAAGAAAAATAATTAAGTCCTCCCTTTACATTCTTTCTAATGTTGTAATTTCTGGTAACGATTGGGTAAGGCATGGACTCAAAATAAACAATTCATAAGCATACTTGTTCTAATTTCTCCATGCATACATACATTTTGGACCAGAAATTATAAGTAAAGAAACTTACCTGAGGTTCACCTTTTCTAATCCCAAGACCAAAGGAACTAACAAAAGAATTGATGCCCCGGTGGATTGAGCAGTACTACATTCAGAACAAAGCTTGAACGCAATATCCATGCAGACAATCGGAGCACCTCCACGTTCCCCATCTTCATCGCCAGAAACAATGTACAAAGCCATGGGCAAAGTTTCTTTTCCTTGCCCATGACCACCATGATCTCTTTTAGCACGAACAAGAGTTTCCCATGTACGGCACATGGCATATGGACCCACCCATGATCCAGCAGACAAGCCATAACCCTTTCCTGCTTGAAGCAAGTTATGTATGGAGTACTGTGATTTATCAGAATCACCAAAGAGATGTAATATGCCAACATAATCTCGATCGTATGGCTGCATAATTAAGAGGGTGTCATCGACAACAACCCATATGAAAAAAGTAGGACGAATTCCAACATTATTTGTGCGAAACTAATTGTCCTGAATATGAAAGTAAATTGATTTATATCTGCAAGTATTGATGATCCCTCTCACCTTTTGCAGGGGTTTTCTCCAAGATCTCCCCAAGTAATGGAATATCAATGCCTAAAAATAATTTCATATATATTCAATTAAGGAAATGCAGGTGTACATTAATGAACGATGACATGCTGTACAAAGAACAACACCTGGGCAACGAGCATCTGACTGCTTCTAATCATGCAACCCCAATTGACATCAGTAGTAAACCTGGTATCACCAATGGCATCAAATCCTGTAAGTAAAAGCTCTAGGGGTTTATCATCCATCACATAAAAGCAAAAGTTAATGCAAATAAGGAAAATTTGGTTTCCCCAGTTCTTTATATTAATAACCATGGGAGAACTAACCTTTACGGTATGTGATCCAAATCTTCGATGAAAAATCTTCTAAAAAAGCGGCTAGCGCATTAGTAGTCTTAGTATCAGTAGATGATTCTCCCGCAGAAACCTTGTAGCAAGCACCCAAGAGCCACATCTCACTTGTTGAGCTTGAAAAGTCTGCTTTGCTCGTCCAAAGGAAACGCTCCTGAATTTTCCTCATCATGCCTCCAGTCATAACTTTCCTAACAGCTGTCGTCAGTCCATAGTTTCTAGATTTAATTTCCTTCTTATCAGCAGGAGATGGACTGGAAATTGTCTCAAAGATGGGAAAGGTAGAAGAGAAGAAGGACAACAACAAAGAAGCCTTTGGAGACCTGCTGTGACTAGCTGCTTGCTCCGTCTTTGGACCTACTGTGTGTGCATCCACTGGGTCACTCGATTGTCCTGCAGGAAAGTTTGAAATCACAGCTTTCTCAGGCAAGCTCGTCATCACCTAGAGATGCATGAACAAACAACAAAAAATTGGTAACATAAATGAGAGAAATACACTATATCTTTGGAGGAATAACTATTAGAGAACCATCATCAGTTCAAATCTGGATAGTGATGGACAAGCAGCAGTCTACAGTAAAATCTGACTACAATGCACTGACGTAATTATAATATGTTAGTAACTGTTACAGTATCAGATAACATTTAAGCTGTAATTTAAAAGTTTTAGATATTGGGTTCACATTGCTATTAACTTGGTTCCCAAAAAAGGTTCTCATTTTGAATCCTAACATCTACAAACTACCCTGCTACCAACAGCCTCAATTCCCAAAAAAGGTCAGATTTTTTTTATAATATATTGTTGTAGTACAGTGTGATCCGATGCAAAATAAAAAACAATGTAGAAATATAAAGGAGAGAACTATAATATCCTGTGCACGAAATACCTCATACATACAATCCATAGAATGGATCCGTTTCATATAAACAATTCTACCAAAAAATTATATTTTAATGTTATTTATTGATTTAATGTGGAGGTAAATAGAATGCCCAAATGTTACACCTACTATGGGGCCTCCGTTTTATATAGCAAAATAGATGAATTTGAGATTACAAAGTATAGACATTTGCTTTACTCACATAGCACAAACTCATCAAGCTTCATTCCTCTCTCCTCTCGACTAAATGGAAAGCAGGAAATCGATAATTATCCATTACACACAGAAACAGAACTCGTCCCAACTCCGATGTAGATCATTTTTTTAATGTTCGCGATTATCGCTAGTAGATGAAACTCCTCTATTCACGCTACAGCCCTTGCAGTTATCCGTTGTAGTTTGCTTCGGAAATGTAGAAATTCTTTTTGCGTCTCTCAGAGTTCTCACTTTATCGCATGACGATCGACGATTTACCTCGGGGTATTGTTCTCTTGTTGGTGGGAACCTTGTTACTTCGAGGAGTAAAAAACAGCAAGTAGTGGCAAGATCTAGCGCTGAAGTAGAGTTTCGGGCTATGGCTCATGGAGTTTGTGAAGGTCTATGGTTACGTTCCTTGATGAGTGACCTAGGATTTCCTGACACCGAACCCATTCGATTGTATTGTGATAACAAGGTTGCTATCAACATCGCCCACAACTATGTTCAGCACGACCGTACTAAACACATTGAAGTGGATCGACATTTCATCAAAGAGAACATTGAAAAAGGAGTTGTGTACTCCTTTTTGTCCCCTCAGACAGACAACTTTCTGACATACTCACAAAAGGCATGAGTGGAAGTACCTTTGGAAGGAATGTTGTCAAGTTGGGCATGTCCAACTTGAGGGAGAGTATTACAACATGTGTTTTTTCTTTCTTTTGTTTCCTTAAAGTCGCGTATTATTTTTATCCGCCTCCATATATAGAGGGGATAGTTTTGCTCTTAGAAATTAATCAAGTCATTTTACTATTCTCTCCAACATGGTATCAGAGCCACGGCTTCTTGTGCCCTCGTTCGTCCGCGCCTTCTGTCTTCGTCGCTCCGATCCGTCCCGCGGCGTCGATCGGTTGCTTACTAGCTCTTCCAGTCGCATGCGAGGCTCTTCCGCTCGCGTCTGCCGCATGCGCCTCTCCTGCACGTGTCTCTTCCGCACGCGCCTACCAGTTCGTCTCCACAGCCGCAACTTCCAGTCCTCAGTTTGTAGTCACAACTCTTCCGGCGTCGGCCATGCAGTGAAGCCCTTGCTTCTTTCTGGCGCCGCTTGTGTTTTAGCCAGTGAATGGAGTCGATTTCTCTTCGTCTCCTCGTCCACCTTTGTATTTGCGCGGCATAATCCGTCGTTCCTTGAGGCCCTAAGCCTTGTGTGGTCTCCAGCTTTCTATTCTTGAGCCACTATATCTAGCAGCGGTGATTCACCTGCTCCCTCCTCAGCGGTTCTCCCTCCGGTGAGTTCTCTCCGCGGGAGCCATGAACACAATATTGCGTAGATTACTACCATTCGTCTCGATGATTCTAATTATCTATCATAGGTGTAGGAGAGTAGGGCTGACGGCACCGGAAACATAGGCCCTTGATGCGGCATTCGTTGTAGATATTGTTGGAGATGCGTTGGGGAACCACCGGTCGGTCTCCCCCAGGGGGCGACTGCTGCGGGGCTGTCGAAGGAGGTAGCCGCTAGGGCGGCCGAGGCGGGTGGTGACTGGCTGCAGGCGCAGGCGCCCTGGGGGCGAGGTCGGCCTCCACCAGACGCGCCATGTCAAGGGAGTCGGAGACCGTACGGGAATGGTGCGTGCGGAACCGGGAGCGGATATGGGGCAGTAGCCCCTGCATGAAGAAGCCCAGGTAGTGGTCGGGTGGCAAGCCGGGAACAGGAGTGACCAAGGCTACAAACTCGTCAATGTAATCGTCCAGGCCGGCTGTCTGGCGGACGCCACATAGTCGCTCGATAGCGGAAGAGACAGAGTAGCGGGTGTCGTACCACCGAATCATCTCCTGTTTGAACTCGGACCAGGAGAGGGACGGGTTGGATTGGCGGAGCCACCGAGCCCAGTGGAGGGCCGAACCGTCCAGGCCAACCACGGTCGTCGACACCTTGTCATGCTCCGGTGTGTAGATGAGGTCGAAATATTGCTCCGCCTTGGCGATCCACCCCATCGGGTCTACGCCGGCAAAAGAGGAAATATCGAGGGAGAGGGCGGACCGGGCCTGAATGGCCGGATGAGGGTGTCCGAAGGAAGAGGACAGCGCCGAGGAGAGAGACGTCGTCCGCGGGCACGACGGGCACGGCGGTGGCGGACGCCTAGAGGGAATCAATCTTAAAGTGGAGGGCGAGGAGGGAGGTGTACATGGAGGCGACAAGTTGTTCCTAAGCCTCGACGCGACGGCTAAGAGTTTTTCAGAGGCGGAATCTGGAGCGGGGTCGTCGGAGGAGCGAGTGGTGGGAGCCATGGGGCTGGAGACATCGGTCGGCGGTCGGTAGGGGCGGATCTGGCTGTGATCGGCGGAACCCGAAGGTTGGCGACCTTCCTGCATCAAAACAGGGTCGACGTGCGGATCGGGGGCAGCCCTGGCGCTGGAAGCGGCGGAAATGTCCAAGCGTCGACGCTAGGGCAGAGCGTCGGAGGTAGCGGGTCGGAAAACGGAGAGTCAGCGACGTATAGGGCGGAGACGGCGGATCGGTGCGGGATCGGGCGTTTCGGCTCGGTAGCGCAGCAGAAATGGTGTGGCAGCCAATATCTCGTGGGATCGGCGCGGGATCGGGCGCGGAGAGGCGTTGGCGGAAGATCACGAGCACCGGAGGCGAGATGGCAGGTGGGGAGACAAGTCGGACCAAATTGATACGATCCCGGAGAGGAACCCGGTGGGGGGAAGGGCCGGCGAAGGTGAGGAAGAAGAGGGGGATTAGTTGTTAAAGGCGCGCCTAAGGCTCAAAGCTCACCAGGCTCAGAGGTTTGCGCATTCATGCGCCTTATTTGCGCCTTTGGAACATAAAGGCGCGCCTGAGTGAGATTTTTGTTGTAATTTTTTTTTCAAAAATAAAGAAAAAAATAATGTAAGAACTCAATAATTTTTTATTGTTTTAGTGTTTGTGAAAGATAATTGTACGTTGATACTTAGATATGATGCAAGACTTAGATATGATGCAAGTGGCCACATTGATTTTGTTTTTTAAGAGATATAAACAATAGATGAATGATTAATTAGTAGACTAGATGAAGAATTTGATCGAGAAGCTGAAATGATGGTTCATGTTGATTATTTAAAATGGATGTGGTTGCGCCTTGCCTTTGTCAGGCGCGCGCCTGCGCCTTGAGCCTTGCGCCTAGGATTCAAGACACCTTTGCGCCTTGGTGCGTCTTGGTGCGTCTTGGTGTGTCTTGCGCCTTTAATAACTACGAATGAGAGGAAAACCTTAGGGAGCAGCCCTAATTCTCATTCATCCAAGGATAATCCAAAAGGGAGTACAACACCGCCCCTTATAGGCGCGGGGTGCGAATAGCAAATGCGAATAAAAATAAATGTGAACATAACATAATATGAAATAACCGAATGCGAATGAAATAAAATAATCATGTCGGCGTCGCGTCTTCGGTTTCTCCTCCTCCAGACGGACCCGTCGTCGTCTTCCTCCGCATGTAGACCCACCACGGCGTCTCGTCGACATGCACGTCCGTAACAAAAACTCTGAAGATTTGTATCTACTTTCCAGTGTAGGGGCCTTCAGCACCGGGCACTCCAATTATAGTCTTATTTCATGAGTAAATTTTGTATTTGGTTCTTACAGTAGACATATATGTAGCATACTCCTAGATATCAGTCTCCGAGTCGATAAATACAGATATCAGTATAAAATAATAACTTCGATTTTCTGACCAAAATTTCCTTTCAAACAGCATATCATGAAACTTCGTAATAGAAATGTTGTTTCAGATAACAAAATCAGTTCATGGATCAGTAAACTTGTAAAAGTGGGAGCTAATACATGCAATTTATCAATTGAGCCGTCCTTCGAGTACTGCTCTCCTTTATTTCAGATTCATAATCAACTAATCAGGCATCATAGTTCTTCCTACATCCCATTGTTTGTAGGCTACTATAAAAGACAGTTCAAGCAGTTATTTTGACGTAATAAAGATGAGCAGGAAGTCAAAAGAATCTCCATGGAGCAATAAGAACTTTCTATACAAAAATACGGACCGTAACTTCGTTGCATCCCGCAAGCAACACAAAATTCTACTCAGATCTTTCGAACTGCTTTTATCTCCAAAAAAATAAAAACAAACCGTGGATAAATGATCTAGAGTATGTCCTTTTCAGAGGGAAACCCTGATTTTAAACAAAAATTAAGGGAATAATACCTAGAGGGAAGCCAGCGACAGGGAAAGGGAAGTCAGAAGTATTCCCTCTGCGAAAGATTGTCCCCATCAGGCCGGTCCAAATCCATGAAAGACCGGCGTGTGGTAACGACGAAGGTTTAATGGACTGCTCCGGCGAACTTCGGCGAAGGACGAAACAAAGAAGAGGGGCGGTTCTTCTCGTACACGTAAATCTTCAAGTAAATCGCCGGATCAATCGCAAGTTGAAGATGATTGATCGAGATTCGATCGAAGACGGGGTAGCGCGTGAAACGCCGATGCTATACGAATGGCTGTACAAGCGATATAAAACGATGTTTAATCGAGCCATATGTCCTGCAACTTAGCTCACAAAATTTTACGTGTACACCATTTCAACGTTGAATACCGAGAGATATTTATGTACGGTAACTTACGGTAATCATAACAGATCGTGCGCAACAGCGCAAATATATAGTTGTAGGATCCGTGATTTCAACGGCCGTATTTGTGTAAAATGATCGTGTTGCTTGTCGCTCAGTTTTTTCCGGTTCGGAGAATCGGACCGTCTTAACTCCAAGTCGGATCGGGCGGGCAAACAGTCAAATGAAAAACCAAAACAGCAATGACAGCGTTGTAGAGTGGAAAATCCGGAAATTGTGAAAAACCATGTTAAAGGATCTGTGCCGAGCCGAAATCCACTATTATATTTGAGTTTATAGGAGTTTCTGATTCCAGGAGGGTTGCGGGTCACCTCTTTGTTTACAAGCATTGAAAATAATAATAAGAAGAGGAGAGATGGCTAAGCCCACGTAGCTTCCGCGAGAAGCGCTCTTCGGTTCCTTCTTCTGCGCTTGCTGGAGCGTTCCACGGGAGCGTTGAGCGTGAGCAAACTAAAAAGGGAGCGGAGTGAATTCCGAGCGAAGGAACAATCTAAGTCTCACGTTCTTGCCAGGAAACTTCAGAGCTCTCCCTAGCCTCCCTGGTTTTTTGTCTTCAAATGAAGGCATATGAGCCTTTTATAGCTTTCTTGAATGGACGCGTTGGTAATTGCGCACGGCTGAATCCTGAGTTGGTGACTGGCGTCGCTTCATTCTAGTCACCTGGATCACCAATTTTTCTGAAATGACGGACATGCCCCCCGGGCGGTCCGGGAGGCCCGGTAAGCTGCCCGGCGGCGGTGGCGGCCGGAGGCGGCCGGAGTGGCGGTGGCGCGCCGGAGGCCGGCCCGACGCGCGCGCCGGCACGCGCACAGCTTGGTCGTGGGCAGGAGTTAGTCGTGTGCGGGTCGGCCGCGCGCGCGCTGCTGGTCGGCCTCACGCACGCGCGGTGTGGTTATGCGCGAACGCGGGGGCCGTGCGCGGAGCCCGTGCATGCTTGGTTTCGTCCCCCTTTGGGATAATTTTGGACCCTTCGAGCGGGCGCGGTTCACGCGTGATGTTCACTCGGTCGGGTCGGCTTGCTTGAGCGCTTCGGTCGAAGTCCTACCGGTTTGACTCGGAAACCTTTAGGGTGAACCCCATCAAACGCCCTCAATTTTTTGCGGGTCGTGATCCGCAAAGCGACGAGCCCGAAAATATTTGACCTCGATTATTTCGCCTTGGGGTCATCGACTCCGAGTCATTTCAGCATGCACGTGTCACAGATTATCTTTTGTTTGCGGTGTGAGATCTCATTCCCATTAAGCGGGGAGATGTAGGTTTGGAGGCATCTTGCGCTTTACGATCCATATGTGTCGTGCACCACTCATGCCAATCGTCGTCGAGCATTGTGACACGGACTCGTTGCTTTGAGTGTAGTGTGGAGGGCGGTTTTCCCCCCTTCGTATGGGTGGCGGTAGAGGACTCAGAGTTCGTTTTTGGCTAAGTGGGGGCAGGAGGACTCGTGGTCCGTCCTGGCCGAACTCCATATGAGGGTTTAGAGATTGCTCCTGCCTTTAGGTGCAGAGGGACTTGTGTATGCTCTTGCTCAAGCAGAAGGACTCGGGGTTCGTTCTATTGGAGGTGGTGAGGGAACTTCGTTCGTTCGTGCCTCAGAAAGACATAGGGTTCGTCTTGTTGGAGGTGGCGAATGATTTTTGTCTGTTTGTGCCTCAAGAGGACTCGGGGGCCATCCGGTTGGAGGTGGCGAAGGATCTTTGTCAGTTCGTGCCTGAGGTGTAACGTCTCATTTCGCGCTAGACCCCTCGTCGATGACTTGACGTCGAGACTCGACTCAGACTTGGTGTTGCACCTAGCCCCTGAAGTGGTTAAGACGAGTCATGGTCAATTTGACGCATGACGATGAATTAGGAGAAATGTGGTTGGATTATGCCAAGTCAAAAGCAGTTTTGACTTTTCATGCCATTTTTATATATCATCCACTCAGATTTGGACCTTGGGCTCAACATGAAAGTTGTAGCCCTTGGCAATACCTTTCCAACGAGTGGTGACACATTTTCTGGGGAGTTATGTAGCTCCCACAAATCTAGTTTGAATATCTGTTAAAAGTTGGATTTAGACTTCCATGTCATTTTTAGGTGTCGCCCACTCATATTCAGACCTTGGGCTCAACATGAAAGTCGTAGCCCTTGGCAATACCTTTCCAACGAGTGGTTGCACAACTTCTGAGGAGCTATGTAACTCCTGGAAATCCATTTTTAGTAAGACTGGTCAGAAGGCGTCGAGACAGCTCAGCTAAGCGTCGAGACAGGTCGACGCTTGACCTGACTGCATTACTCTGTCATTTTTAGATATTTTCCACCTTTTTTATTTTTATATTCTCTGACATTGACTTACCCCATGCCTTATCTTTCTCAAATCAAGGCAAAAGTTAAATAGTGTTCTAACAGGCAAGCGACACATGGCAAGTCTTGTGAAAATTAATATAACAATAAAAGACTAGTTTTCATCCGTTGAAAACTTTCCTTCACCATTGCTAGACTTCAGTTCATCTTCCTCATCTCTCCAAGAGCTGAACCAGCTAGGAACTTGGAAGGACAAAGCTTGGAAGGAGCTTTGGAGCTTGGAGAAGCGTCGTCATGCCGCCGAGAAGGTTGACCCGTTCTATGGCCGCCGCAAATGAGGTGACTTCCTCCCCTCTCCCTTGGTGCTAGATCTTTAGATCACATATGAGAGATGTTGGGCCAAGAGGACCCAACCTTGTGAGTTTATGGTGTTTCCATAGGAGAAGACCACGCTAGAACTTCTGTTCTAGGGCGACGATCGCCGCGAAATTTGCTTCAATCAACCCCTCTCTTCAATATGAAGAGAGAGGACTTGATCTCGTGAAGATTGGTGGTCTTTTGAGGAAGTATTTGAGGAAGTGGTGTTGTTCATTTTACCCCCTTGCTGGAGGAAGAAGATGAACAGTTGACGTTAGATTTACCTTAAGATACGTGCAGAAATTATATCTGCAGACCGATGCAGAAATCTGTTTTTCTGCGCGCAGCTGTGTTCAAGTCCAGTTTTGGGCATGATACAGCAGGATTCAGGTTTCAGGCTCAACACAAAAGTTGTAGCTCTCGGAAAATCCTTTGAGATAAGTGGCTGTGCACTTTCTGGGGAGCCTTGTAGCTCCCTAGATAACCCTTGAAAGCAGACTGTGTAATAACACTATGTTGTAGGTTGTTAGCTTGCTGTCTTGTTTTACACAGCCAGCTTGTTGAGCTTGTTTGAGGATGAAACACTTGGAATTGGACCTTGGGTTCAACATAAAAGTTGTATCCCCTGTCGTTACCTTTCCAGAATGGGGTGGTACGTAAATTTTGGTGTAGTAAAACTCTCAGAATTTCAGTTTTAGTACTTTGTGTCATAGTAGCCTAAGTCTCGATGAATTTTGGAATAACTTCATTGATATTTGTTTGTTGTTCAAAACAAAATTGTAGAGATGATGATGATAATGTGCATATCGCTGTAGAATTTCATGATTTTTAGATGAATATTTATTGTCATTTTGTGAATAATAAATTGTGATCGTAACAAAACAGCGAGTCTATGCTAGAGGCTTCAGCGAGATCGGAATTGAAATGGATCCTTGTTTATATATATTTTGGTGTAAAATATTGAGCTGATTGAGCTTGGTTTTAGGAAGAATTTGGTCATGAGAAAACTTAAGTGCTATTATTATCACATATGTGCTATTGAAATGTGTTTACCAAGCTAGGCATGAGAGATAGTTATGCTGCCTTCAGTTTAGTATTATATTTTAAGAAGAACTTGAATACACATGTAGTCCACCGGGATCGGTAATAGAGAGTAATCCCTTAGCCCGTACACACCACGTTGCATTAGAGTTACGAGAACTCCCTATGGGTAGCAGGCATTGGTTGGTGTAGTGAGAAAGGATATGGTTATATCCTTGGTTTTGTGAAGGACATGGTTGGTGGTCCTCGGATGCTTTTGAGCATATGTTGGGCTGGGTTGATAAATGTGTTGTAACACATTGTGTATGACGATCCTTTGTATGTGGATTGCATGTGGTGGGTCTACGGGCTCGCAGTTCATCACACCGTCAGGAGCTGGCAGTTAGACTCGGCAAGTTGGGCTGTGTTCCTTGGTGCTTACTTCCCAAGGACCCCTTCTGTGCCAAAAGACTCGACTGGTCTTGATCGTCGAGCAATAGTACGCATGGGCTCCGCAGTTGTACCAGCATTGAGGCGTACGAAGGCCTAGGTCAGGTAGCGTGTAACCTGTCTAGGAGTGGAGGGCCCGCTTCACTATCTCCGTCTGACCACGACGGGAGATGCCTGAGAGGCTCGCTACCTCCAAAGAGAGGGAACTAAAGTCTGTGTCGACATAACAAGTGTGTGTGCGTACATGGGCAATTCATCATTCATAACATGACATTGCATTGCATTGCATTGTAAAAGATCCTTATCATATAAATTTGTATGAGCACCTTTATATGATAAGTTAATTACTTGGAAATCTTAACTTATAAGTTTGTATGCGCATTCATATAAGTTAAGATACTATACTGTTGATCTATAAACTGCTGCTCTTTACTTGTTAGCTTTTACTGCCTGCTAGTAGTTGATTACATGCTCATTTGATTATAACTGCTAGGAATGTGATATTACCTGCTAGCTTAGATTCACCTTCTTGTCACCTGCTTATATATATTTTACTGCTAATAATGAGCTCCTGATTCACTTCATCCGCCCGGTGCCTAAGAGCCGCCGGGAGAGAGGATGAGAAGTTGCTTAGTCTTTATGACTAACGGTTGTTGCTTCCCCTTTTAGGAGCACCCCCAGCAGGACCAGCAACAGCTGTTGTACCATATCCAGGGAGACAGGGCATGATACTACATTGCCTTCCATTCCGTCCGTTACGGAAGTGAGTTTTTGAGTGACTACTTGTAGCCCCTTGTGGCAATCCCATTTTGTACTTGTTTTTAGTAGACTCTGATTTGTGCTCTGATGATTTTATTCAGGAATATTTTGTAATTCCTCTTTATTATTATTTTGTGGACTTAGTACTCATGTGAATCTGGACTTGTTGTTTATACTTTTTGTATAATTCTTCATTCTTTTGGTTGGCCTGCGATGTTGATGTTAGCCGGCAGAGCGGTCGACTTGCGGTTGGGTTAGCTTGGGCTAACCCGGCTTCAAGTTGGTCGTTCTGGGCAATAATAGTCCTCCCTCCCCTTGTAGGGGGTGGAGCGACTTTTACATGAGGAGGACTCGGGGTTCGTCCTGTTGGAGGTGGCGAAGAACCTTTGTCCATTCGTTCCTCATGAGGACTCGGGGTCCGTCCGACTGGAGGTGGCGAATGTCTTTTGTCCATTCGTGCCTCAAGAGGACTCGGGGTCCTCAGGTTGGAGGTGGTGAAGGACATTTGTCCGTTCGTGCATCAGGAGGACTTGGGATCCATCTGGTTGGAGGTGGCGAAGGACCTTTGTCCATTCGCGCCTTGGAAGGACACGAGATCCTTTCCAATGGAGGAGGTGCACTGTAACAGTCCTGGCCCAAGCCCATCCCCGGGTCACTGACCCCCAGGAACTGCCGGCACCGACGGCCCAGGCCCATGCTGGGAGCGGCCTGACCAGTCAACACTGGCCCCGTCCTAGGACACTGGCACCATCGGTTCAGCCTGACCACAACTGGTCAACAAAGCTCAGTTGGTGATGAGAAGTGAAAGTACTCCGTAGTTAAGCGTGCTCGGGCTGGAGTAGTCACGGGATGGGTGACCTCCTGGGAAGTCCACGCGCTGCCGCTTAACTGGCTCAATTCTCATCAAAGGGAGGGCGTGGGTTCGTGCCCCCCCCCCCCCCCTCCAACAAACCGTTGTGCCCTGTGGTAGGCCAGAGAGGGGTTGGGGTGTACGGCCTGCAGGCTTGTTGTTGACCAGTTGTGGTCAGGCTGAACCGATGGTGCCAGTGTCCTAGGACGGGGCCAGTGTTGACTGGTCAGGCCGCTCCCAGCATGGGCCTGGGTCGTCGGTGCCGGCAGTTCCTGGGGGTCAGTGACCCGGGGATGGGCTTGGGCCAGGACTGTTACAAAAAGTGCATTTTTTTGTAACGTCCCAAGGCCCTGGACTTACCATCGGGACAACGTCCACCGACTGCCTCGCCTGGCGACCGTTACCGGGCTGCAACCCAAGCACCCCAACCCCTCTCCAGCCCACAGGCGGGTTGTTGGTGGTCACAGCCTCTCTTTGATGAGGTAAACTCGATAGTCAAGCATGCACCACGGGGACTTCCCAGGAGGTCACCCATCCAGTACTACTCCAGCCCGAGCACGCTTAACTATGGAGTTCTTTCACTTCTCATCACCAATTGAGCCAGCTCAGTTGGTGATGAGAAGTGAAAGAACTCCGTAGTTAAGCGTGCTCGGGCTGGAGTAGTCACGGGATGGGTGACCTCCTGGGAAGTCCACGCGCTGCCGCTTAACTGGCTCAATTCTCATCAAAGGGAGGGCGTGGGTTCGTGCCTCACCTCCAACAACCCGCTGTGCCCTGTGGCAGGCCAGAGAGGGGTTGGGGTGTACGGCCTGCAGGCTTGTTGTTGACCAGTTGTGGTCAGGCTGAACCGGCGGTACAGTGTCCTAGGGCGGGGCCAGTGACCTGGATGGGCTTGGTCAGGCCGTCCCAGAATGGGCCTGGGCCGTCGGTGCCGGCAGTTCCTGGGGTTGTCAGTGACCCGGATGGGGCTTGGGCCAGGATTGTTACATGCACACGGACCTTTGTCCATCTCACCTTGACAGTAGAAGGACACGGGGTATGTTCTCTCAAGAGGTGCAGAATGACTTTCGTCCATCTCGTCTTGTAAGTAGGACACTGGGTCCGTTCTCTCAGGAGGTGTGGAAGGACTTTCGTCCATCTCGCCTTGGCAGTAACAGGACTCGGGGACTGTTTGTTCCAGTGAGTCAGTATAGTTAATGAAATCTTAAAGAGACAGCGGTGCTATTGTTGAAGGGGAAGATACATGTGAGCATGAGCTTGGCTCTGCGTTTCTCCCTTCTGAAGAACTCCGGTCACTTGTAGAAGCGGAGTAGGTTTTGCGCGTTTCAAGTCAGGGGGAGCGTCTTCCCATCTGGAGCACTCAGCTTATAGGTTCCTGGATTTACTATTGCGGTGACGACGAATGGTCCTTCCCATGCTGGGGAGAGTTTGTCCTTTTGGGGGCCCTTTCCTGTCGCTTCGAGGTTTCAGAGGACTAGGTCCCCAATGTTAATTGGTCTTGACTTTACCCTCCTGTCGTAGAAGGGGGTCATGCGATTCTGATACGCGGCGATTCGTTGTGTCGTTTTGTCCCTGACTTCCTGGACCAAGTCCATATTTTTCCGAAGGAGCGCCTCGCTCTCTGTTGGATCGAAAGCTTGGACGTTGGAGCTCAGAATGTCGATGTCCACTGGTATGACCGCTTTTGACCCGTAACAAAGGTTGAAGGGTGTCTCCCCATCAGGGTACTTTCCGTCGTGTGATAAGCCCATAACACGTTGGGGAGGGTATCTGCTCATTGCCCCTGCCTCCTAGAGGTGGGTCTTCAGACCTTTTAGGATGGTGCAGTTAGTGACATCTGCCTGACTGTTAGCTTGTGGATGTGCTACAGCCGTATGACGGAGCTCTCTATCCTTAGATCATCGCACATATTTGTGAATCCCTTCCCTTTAAATTGTGTCTCATTGTCGGCGACGATTGTTGTTGGGATGCTGAAGCGGCAGACGATGTGTTTTTTTAGACGAACTGCTTGACATTCTCTTTGGTGATTTTGGCCAGCGGCTTTGCCTCGACCCACTTAGAGAAGTAATCGACGGCCAAGATGATAAACTTCATCTGCCCGGAGGCTAGTGGGAAAGGGACAAGTAAATCGATCCCCCACTGCGCGAAGGGCCACACACTCTGAAGTGGGGTGAGACTGACCGGGGGTTGATGAGGAACGTTGGAATGAAGCTGACAGCTTTCACATTTTCGAACAAACTTGAGAGCGTCCTTCTTCAGAGTGGTCCAATAGAGTCCTTGACGCAAGACCTTTAGTGCCAAAGCTTTGCCTCCTAGATGCTCTCCACATATTCCCTCGTGAATTTCCCTTAGGGCGTAGCTGGCCTCAGCGGGGCGTAGGCACTTCAGGTAGGGTCCAGAGAAGGAGCTCTTGTAAAGCTCGTTGGCAATGATGGAGAATGAGGCGGTGTGGATCCGCAGTCGTCGTGCCTCCAACCGTTCCTCAGGCAATTGCCCGCTCCCCAGGTAAGCGATAATGGGATCCATCCAATAGGGTTCCCCTTCCGCTATATTGGTGATCTCCAACGGGCCGTCAATGATGGGGATCAATTGGTCTTCAACTCGGCGACGCCTTGACTGGTATCCCGTGGTGGAACTTGCGAGCTTGGAGAGTGAGTCGGCTCAAGTATTTTGTTCCATGGGAATGCGGAGAATCTGGTGAGGCTTGAACTTTTCGAGGAGCGACCTTGCTAGCCGAAGATATTGCACGAGTTGCTCATTTTTGGCCTCATAATGTCCCTCGACCTGTGAGACCACCAGTTCGGAGTCTGAATTGACGGTTAAGTTTTCTACTCCGCGACGTTGTTGGTGGTTAGAAACTTCAGCATAAGCCAATACTCGAGGGTGGTTCCTTTGGGACTTGTCAGTAGCAAACCCGCGCCTACCCCCTTAGCTCTCGACGCCCCGTCAACATACAAGACCCATCGTGCGGGAGCCACGCCGTCGGGGTCGGGCGCATCCTCTGAGGGGGATCGTGCACTCCATTATGAAGTCTACTTTGACTTGAGACTTGATGATGGGCCTTGGTAGGAAATGGATCTCCAATTCTCCCAGCTCCATCGCCCATTTAACTAGCCTCCCCGATACCTCTGATTATTGTAGGATTGTGCAGAGCGGTAGCTGCGTGAGCACCTTGATGGTGTGTGTTTGGAAGTATGGTTGGAGCTTCCTTGCGGAGAATACCAAGGCTAGAGTCATTTTGTCCGTTGCTGGATATCTAATCTCGATGTCAGATAGGACCTTGCTGAGGTAATAGATTGGGCGGTGAACCCCTCCTTCTTCCTTGACCAGGACCGAGTTGAGTGTGTGCGGTGGCACTGCCAAGTATAGGACAAGGGTATCTCCGGTGGTAGGCTTGAAGAGTAGCGGGGGAGAGGTTAGGTATTGCTTGAGGTGCTCGAAGGAAGCCAAGAGCTTTTACACTTCCTCCTTCCTTTATTGTCTGGAGCCGCTCGGGCACAAAGTTACGCTTCTTCTGGATCGCGAGCCTACATGCGGGATTGATATTTAATGAATGCGTAATTATATGCGGATCTACTCCGGGCATGTTATCGGGGCTCTAGGAAAATACGTCATGGTTTGCGCTTAGAAAGTTTATGTACTCTCCCTGCTCCACACCGTCGGGGGTTAAGAACTTCATTGCGAGGTGAGGTATGGATGGGATTGCCCTGAATGTGTCCTGGAGAGGTCTGCCAAAGATAGCAATGTAGGCGGAGTTGCACTCCACGATCACAAACTGGATGCTTCGGGTTGCTTGCCTTAAGAATTCCCCTAATATCACTGGGAGGATGATCATCCCCTGCACCGAGATTGGTTGATTATTGAATCCATAGATCGGTCTGCTCATTGGACGGAGATAACCCTTACAGATCTTCATGCTCCGGAATGTGGACATGACAAGGGAGTCGACCGAACTCCCATTGTCCACGAGAATCCTTTTGACGCGAAGGAAATGCTCTCCTACCCCTGCGATGATGATGAGGGGACCTTGATGTGGTGCGCGCACTCCCTTGAGGTCTTCGTCCCTGAAGCGGATGGTGTTGTCCAGACACACCATTTTGCTGAGGTGGTTTTCTTCGCCCTGTGTGGCGGAGAAAACCCAGTCTGCACGGGAAGGGGGGCCTGCAATGGCCCTGAATTCCTCGCACACGCGCCTGCCCCTTTGCGCCCCTAAGTGCGCACAAAGCTGGGAGCTTGCCTGAACTGGGGTGATTGCAGCCTTTGCGTTATACGACGCTCCTCCGGCGGAAGTCATCCTGCAGGGGGTGCGAAAATAATCTTGTGTCATTGTTGTTGGCCGGGAGCGCTTGCATTGTACAAGCGTCGTCCTTGAAAATTACTTAGAACTTTAGGGAACACTTTCCCACAGACGGCGTTAAACTGTTGCGGGTCACACGATTTTCCTCCAGTCAAAAGAATCGGTTCGTCTTAACTCCAAGCCGGACCGGGCGCACAAATAGTCAAATGAAAACCAAAGCAGCAATGATACAAAGCGTTTTAGCGTGGAAAACCCAAAATGGGTGAAAACCACGTGGCTGAATCAGTGTCGGGACAAAATCCACTATTTTCCTTGAGTTTACAAGAGTTCCTGATTCCATCAGGGTGACAGGTCACCTCCCCATTTGCAAGCTTTGAAAATAATAATAAGAAGAGGAGAAATGACTAAGTCCATCGAGATCCGCGAGAAGCGCTCTTCAGTTCCTTCTCATGAGCTTGCTGGAGCGCTCCACGGGAGCGTTGAGCGTGAGCTGACTAGAAAGGGAGCAGAGTGATTTCAGAGCGAAGGAATGATCTAAGTCCCACGTTTTTGCCGGAAAACTTCAGAGATCTCTCTAGCCTTCCTGATTGCTTGTCTTCAAATGAAGGCATGCGAGCATTTTTATAACTCTCTTAAAAGGACACGCTGGTAATTGCGCCCGACTGAACCCTGAGTTGGCGAATGACGTCGCTCTGTTGCAATCACCTGGATCACCAATTTTCCCGAAATGACGGGCACCCCCCGGGTGTCTCGGGTAAGTTGCCCGGCGGTGGCGGCAGGAGACGGCGGGAGTGACGGCGGCGCGCCGGAAGCCGGCACGACACACGTTGTATGGCCGCGCATGCGCGCGTGTTGGTCGTGCGCACGCGGCCGTGCACGGTTCCCGTGCGTGCTTAGTTTCATCCCCCTTTTGGGGTGATTTTGGACCCTTCAAGCGGGCGCGGTTCACGCACGTTGTTCACTCGGTCCGGTCGGCTTGCTTGAGCATTTCGGTCGAAGTCCTACTGGTTTGTCTCGGAAACCTTTAAGGGGAACCCCATCAGGTCGTATTGAAAAGTGCTCGTATTTTAGATTAATCATACGCGAAAATTCGTGCTGCCAAAAATATGGGGCGGGATCAGGGGTCGGACATGGTGATCTAAGATGCCTCACGCGCATCAACATTTTTTCTGAAATCCAAGTGCTAAAATTTCTTCTCATTCACTTCTCTATTGCTCTTCTGATATAACACCCATAAAATTTTCTCAAAATGTACGTTATCAATTACAAAAAAATTTAACCTCTTGATAATATAAGAGCACTCTCTACGCCCTCAAGCATCTCCATCTTCACCCTTTCCGTTGTGACATTTTGAATTTTTCGTCTCACAAATCTACATGTGCTCAAAAATATGTCCAGCATTGAGGAACGCCATTACCACTCCGAAGAGGAAGAAGTTAAATCGTGTTTTCATCTGTCCATAAAACATAGGCTCCGTTTGGCACGGCGGTGGCGGTCATGAATGCGGTGGTAAAACTGTCATTCGTGAACAGACACTTAGGGTCCGTTCATTTACACGTTTTCATCGAAAGATTTTCGATTTGGTCCAAAACGAAAAAAATCATGCTTTTTTTTTGTTTTGGGTCAAAACAAAAACTTATGTTCGTTTGTAGCTTGATTTTCAGTTTCGTTTTGGTCCAAAACGAAAACTAATGTTCGGTTGGTAAAATTCTCCATTTTCTTCTTCATTGCTGGATACATCCTTGATCTCCGGCCTGTCGAGAAGCCGTTTGTTGAAATGTCTCTACCCGGCGAGCCCAGGCCGGCAAGGTCAAATGTTCAATTGCGCTCTGCTTTGAGCCTAGACAACAATAAACCCGATTCGAAGGATTTTTACCTACAATGCTCCCTGTTATCCCCTCGCCGCCCATGTGCCAGCAGCAGCTCGAGCTCCTCCGGATCTACCACCAGAGGCATCGACGACAGCCGCACTTGTCGGCGATCACATGGTTAGTCCGGAGACTACGAAGATAATCATGGCCTCAACAACCCGCCATTGGAATTAGCAATGGTGGCCGATCAGATCCGTGGAGATAGGTTGGGGTCACTGGTCTGCAGACCTGTAGCGCACCCATAGTAGACCGGGGCGCTACAAATACAGTCGAACGAATGCCCCTCTCCTCAAGTGTGGCGACTGCGACAAGGGTGGCACCAGCAAGGGCGGGTACGACAAAGGCCACTATGTTTGATCGGCGATGGCGATGGCGATGGCAATGGCCGGCTGTGTTTGACTTTGCATCATGGGGATGGTGGTGATGTGTGTTGGCCGACTGTTGAATATATGATGTAGGGATGCAGAGCTGTTACTTTCCCATTGAGTTCTTGTTGTTTGATGTTGGCTGCTTTACATTCTGTCGTGGCAGTCTGTTATGTGCTTAGAAATGGGGTTTTCTGTTGGGGTTCTGTGCTTAATGGGTTCTTGTTTTGGATAGGGATCATGCTTTGATTAGAGTTTGATTAATATGTTAGTTATAAGAATTTTCACCTATGTTTTCCCTAAACCTTGACCACTCCTGATAAGACTATGGTTGAGTTTGGCATGGCTTATTTGCTCCGGTGAGGTTGGACAAAAACGTTATTGTCATATCAAAATTTTATGCCTCAAACTAATTTCTTTTTTGATAACGGTGGTAACATTTGTCATACCAAACATACATTCCATGAGAATGTCGTTTTTGTCAAACCTCACCGGAGCAAATAAGCTGCGCCAAACGCAGCCTATGTTGTCTTAGGAGTCAAATCATACATATTTAACGACGCAGCCATAAGTAAATGATCTCATTGATACTGCAGTGGATGACATATGGCGATAGACGCGTCGAGAATCCTGGAAATGACAATGGCAAGGGAAAAGTTGTGGCGAGTCTTTACCGCTATGCATATTTGAATTATTTTGAATTGTGTACATGCGGAAATTATTTGACTCTGAGCCGGCTCTCTTTGTATGGGCACTGCATATTGATTAAATTGAAGAAATTTAAAGCCTCAAAATCATTGATAATCATGAAATCGCTAAAAGACTAAATATGGATTAGCAGGTGACAGAAACTCTGATGGGAATATTATATAAATATTTTCTATATTTTGAAAATGAATAAGAACTTAATATAAGAAGAATAAGAAATTGAGTGTGTGTCAACGCATAGAAATGTTAAGGGTTAGCCTCATAGGAGGGCAGAACTCCTACAAAATTTTGATGATTCCAAGACGGAACGTGCGGTCGATCACACTGAATTGGAATAGAATTGTCTAATCTAGGGGGCTTGAAAACCTGCTGCGTGTTTGATCGCCCTAGATCGGGAATTGAATTGGCGGGCCCAGATGATTGGCAGAATTAAGAATGACCCTTAACATTTCAGAAGACGAGATATGAAAACTGATTACAGATAAGAAGAAGAATAAAAGAAAGAATGAATTTGAAAACCCTGAAACATTTAGCTACTTTGTACGTGTTCACTTGTTGAAACCAGTTTCCCGGTCTCAGCGTTCGAAAGGGGGTTGCGACTAACCCTTACTTGACCTAAGCCTAGACCCTTGACCGGTCACTAGGAACTGAAAGACTTGGACTTGATGAACACTTGAATCCACAAATGGACCCCTTAAGCTGCAGCGCGGAGGTCCCACCACATACCCGGAAGATCTTAGAGCGCTTCCCCTCCCAAGCCAATGCTGAGCCTGGGCACCTTGGAGGACACTAAGAACCACCTCACTGTCAGCTGAAGGATGACAAGGGAGGGGGGTGCTTGCTCACAAGACACACGCAAGGGGGGGGGGGGGGGGGGGGGGGGGGGGTAGTGACCAACCCTTCCCAAGGTGCCCATGGGGGTCTATTTATAGACTTCCCAAAAAATGGACTGCGGATAGCAAAAATCCTGTTATCCGCAGTCCAACCATGACCGCAATCAACCACGCATGAGGGGGGGGGGGGGGGGGGGGGGGGGGGGGGCGAGTGGGACTCGAAGTGCCCACTCCCCCCCTCACGGGAGGTCATACCGACCTCCCCACCCATGCCGGGCGAGTGGGAGGAGAGGTGGGCGAGTGGGGGGGGGGGGGGGGGGCTGCCCCCCACTCGCCTCCCTAAGGGGGGGTGGCCGAGTGGGGGGGCTGCCCCCACTCGCCTCCCTAAGGGGGAGGTGGCCGAGTGGGGGGGCTGCCCCCACTCGCCTCCCTAAGGGGGAGGTGGCCGAGTGGGGGGGCTGCCCCCACTCGCCTCCCTAAGGGGGAGGTGGCCGAGTGGGGGGGCTGCCCCCACTCGCCTCCCTAAGGGGGAGGTGGCCGAGTGGGGGAGCTGCTCCCACTCGCCTCCCAAGAGGGGGTGGCCGAGTGGGGGAGCTGCCCCCACTCGCCTCCCAAGAGGGGAGGTGGCTGAGTGGGGGGGGACTTCCCGCACTTGTCTTGCTTGGCCATTCTTCCCTCTCTCGGGTCATTCCTTAGCCTCGCTCGACTTTGGTCTACTTCGTCGCGGAACCTTTCCTATTACAACCTCACCCGGGTCGGATCGCACCGACTCGGAAAATATGAGGGTTGTACACAATCCCCGCTCTTTTCGAGCTTGCCCCAAGCTCGGAAAGAAAGTTCAACCCACCGATTTGACGAGTTGTGGGACCTGAGGGGAATCCACGAAGGGACTTGCCAACGGGACATCCTTGCCGAGCTTTTCGGCTGATCCTGACTTGAGACGGAAGGTGAACCTTTTTCCACTAAACACCCATCCTATGAGCCGAGCTCAACTGGAGGTGGAAAAAGCTCAACACCTTAGGTCGAATTGACTTCGATTTGAGGTGGAGGAAAGACTCAGCACCTCTAGTCGAGCCGAGCTCGACCTGAGGTGGGAGGAAAACCTTTCTCCACTAGACGCCCCTCCTGCGAGCCGAGCTCAACAGGAGGTGGAAAAAGCTCAACACCTTAGGTCGAATTGACTTTGATTTGAGGTGGAGGAAAGACTCAGCACCTCTAGTCGAGCCGAGCTCGACCTGAGGTGGGAGGAAAACCTTTCTCCACTAGACGCCCCTCCTGCGAGCCGAGCTCAACAGGAGGTGGAGAAAGCTCAACACCTTATGTCGAATTGACTTCGATTTGAGGTGGAGGAAAGACTCAGCACCTCTAGTCGAGCCGAGCTCGACCTGAGGTGGGAGGAAAACCTTTCTCCACTAGACGCCCCTCCTGCGAGCCGAGCTCAACAGGAGGTGGAGAAAGCTCGACACCTTAGGTCGAATTGACTTCGATTTGAGGTGGAGGAAAGACTCAGCACCGCTAGTCGAGCCGAGCTCGACCTGAGGTGGGAGGAAAACCTTTCTCCACTAGACGCCCCTCCTGCGAGCCGAGCTCAACAGGAGGTGGAGAAAGCTCAACACCTTTAGGTTGAAATGATCTTAACCTTGGGTGGAGAGAAACTCAACACCTCTAGTCGAGCTGAACTCGACCTGAGGTGGGAGGCGAGAACTCCATACCTACCAGGGAGCCGAGCTCACTGGTGGGGGAGGGACTCAACACCTAACAGGGAGCCGAGCTCACCTGGAGGTGGAGGGACTCAACACCTAACAGGGAGCCGAGCTCACCTGGAGGTGGATGGACTCAACACCTAGCAGGGAGCCGAGCTCACCTGGAGGTGGAGGGACTCAACACCTAACAGGGAGCCAAGCTCACCTGGAGGTGGAGGAAACTCCACACCTAACAGGGAGCCGAGCTCACCTGGAGGTGGAGGGAACTCCACACCTAACAGGGAGCCGAGCTCACCTGGAGGTGGAGGGACTCAACACCTAGCAGGGAGCCGAGCTCACCTGTAAGTGGAGGGACTCAACACCTACCTGGGAGCCGAGCTCACCTGGAGGTGGAGGAAACTCCACACCTAACAAGGAGCCGAGCTCACCTGGAGGTGGAGGAACTCAACACCTAACAGGGAGCCGAGCTCACCTGGAGGTGGAGGAACTCAACACCTAACAGGGAGCCGAGATCACCTGGAGGTGGAGGAACTCAACACCTAACAGGGAGCCGAGCTCACCTGGAGGTGGAGGAACTCAACACCTAACAGGGAGCCGAGATCACCTGGAGGTGGAGGAACTCAACACCTAACAGGGAGCCGAGCTCACCTGGAGGTGGAGGAACTCAACACTTAACAGGGAGCCGAGCTCACCTGGAGGTGGAGGAACTCAACATCTCTAGTCGAGTCGAACTTGACCTGAGATGGAGGGAACTCAACATCTCTAGTCGAGTCGAACTCAACCTAAGATGGAGGGAACTCAACATCTTCCAGGGAGCAGAGCTCAACTGGAAGTGGAGGCAGCTCAACAAGAGCCCGCGTGCCGGTTTCTCTTCTCGCCTGCTGAAGCCCAAAGACAGCTAAGGGAGAAAGGAGAGAGAAAGAGGCGAACCTTTGAGGGCAGCGACAGCTGCCCCACCTTGCCCTGCTGAAGCCGAGTGTACTCGTAGGAGGATTGTGATGTCAACGACCCAAGCCCTGGGGAGCCGCCTTCATGAGGCGGATGCTCTCCGAGACAGCTGGAGGGGAGTCTTTGCCGATGACATCCTGCATGGGTTCTCCCCTTCTCCTGCGCAACCCGACTCGTCCCCTTGCAGCGGTGGCTATTCCCCCTGAACGTGAGGGTGGCTAGGGACTTCTTCTCTTCTTTGGATCCTCGTAGGAGCCATGTATCTCCTGCATACCTGTTTCCTTTAATCTTTCTCCCTTTACTGCTTGAGGATTTGATACCTTACTTGAACCGATCATTAGGTAGTTAATCGATCCGATGAGCCTCCCATCTGCCGACATGACTGAGCCCGGAGAACGGTCTGTAGTCAGAGATCTTACCGATTGGAGGTGGAAGTACCCATCCACGTCCTAGGTACTTTAGCCTACCTGGAGGTAGAGGAACTCAACGCCTTCCAAATCCGACTGGAGGTGGAAGTACCCATCCACGTCCTGGGAGTCTTATCTCAACCGGGGGTGGAGGAACTCAACGCCTTCCCAATCTTTCTGGAGGTAGAAGTACCCATCCACGTTCTGGGAGTCTTAGCTCAACCAGGGGTGGAGGAACTCAACGCCTTCCCAATCTGACTGGAGGTGGAAGTACCCATCCACGTCCTGGGAGTCTTAGCTCAACCGGGGGTGGAGGAACTCAACGCCTTCCCAATTTGACTGGAGGTGGAAGTACCCATCCACATCCTTGGTGCTTAGCGCACTGGAGGTGGAGGAACTCAACGCCTTCCCAGTCCCCTTATCGATTGTAGGTGGAAGTACCCATCAGCGTCCTGGGTGCTTACCTTCACCCGGAGGCAGAGGAACTCAACGCCTTCCCAATCTGACTGGAGGTGGAAGTACTCATCCACGTCCTAGGTGCTTACCTTCACCCGGAGGCAGAGGAACTCAACGCCTTCCCAGTCCACTTAGCCAAGGCGTTACCTGAAACCTCTTTATTCATCGTCGAGGAGCTACCTGCTTATTACAACGCGCGCCTCTGGGCCTACTTGGTCACATGCACCTTGACCATCTCTTTCATCATCTCCTCCACTTTCTCTGTCTTCTCATTCCTTTCCTTTCTCCTGGTCCTTCCCGCTTCCCTGGTCAACCTGCAGGTGGGAGACTTGCCTCTGGAACCGATCTGCGTAGCTTCCTTGCGTCTCCCCGTGCTTTTGTTGAATCAGGAACAGGGACTACGCCCCCTTCCTGGTGAGACAGAGGCATCCTCCCTGCCCCCTCACTCGGGGCAGCTGGCCCCAGGAGAGCTGTTGAAGAGCGCTTGCGCTTGAAGGTTCAAGCCTTCCTCCGAGGCTGGACCCTTCCCTTGCCAACACGCTTGCTCTATCTCCATCAAAGACGGCGAGGCGAGCACAGGTGTTGGCGATGCCGTGCACTCGCCCTGAGGGGGGAGTGCAAACCGCAAGACTTCCCGGATTGACTTCCTGAACTCCTCGAAGTCACCTTTCTTCATGCACTCCCTGTGAAAATTTCTCGAATCTTGTGAGAGCAAGCAGGAATAACAACTAGAGATACAAGCTAAAACAACCAGAAACAATCTTAGGCAAACAAACGATCTTTATTGATAGCAAACTTCAATTACAGGGCAAGACATGCTTGACGAGACATGATTTCGTCAGCACAAAACTCCAAAGAGAAATACAAAAAACTGAGGATAACTGGAGACCGCCCAAACCGCGCGACCTCCCCTGCGATCTCTGCTAGTTGCAAGACCGCAACTCTCTGCCGACCACAGAACACCACCAGACTGCTGCACAGACCGCTCCCTTCTTCCGACCTCCTGATTCTCCCGAACTCCAGCACCACAACTCCAAGCCGCAGACCGCCCGAACACTTTCAGAGGAAGAGGTGATCGCTGCTGCCCACACTATCCGCAGAAGCTGCACAATAAGAGTTCAATCAGAGACCGCCCGGTCAGAAATAAACAGACCGCCCGGTCAGAAATAAACAGACCGCAAGAACAAGAGCGAACTCAGCTTACACTTGGTGTGTCTATCTGTTTGCTGCAACAGTGGCTCCTATTTATAGGCGTGAGACCTGATCTGGTCACCACCCTAGAGATAGGATCACCACCCCCCCCAAACCGCGCGACCTGACCGGTCACACTGCGCGATCAGCAACATTACTTCTGCTTCATTTTTGGTGAACCCACCAGCTTCAATGTCACCATGAGAGACCGCCACTCTCACAGCAGACCGCGACTCCACAAAGAGCTCGCCAGACCGCCCGAAGCTATTCACCACCTGTGTTCGCACGAGACCGCGAACACAGTCAGTTCGCCATCAGATCGCGAACTCCTGTCCGCATGTCGATCTCCTTCTGAGACCGCGAACAGCAACCAGCTCGTATACCAGTCTCCTCCTGAGACCGCGAACTGAGACCGCGCGACTAAGACCCTTAGTCCGCGAATAGCCCCAGAAAGCCCGGTCAGCTACCAGACCGCATTCCGGAGAGAACCTGGATCAAACTGGGCGGTCACACCAGACCACCACAGCCTTGAAGAGGACAGCGCGCCACGCGGTCACGCACAGACCGCGCGGCTCCACCAGCAGACTTTGGACAAGACCAGCGGTCAACCCGGGAGACCGCAGCTAGGCTTAGATCAGCCAGACCGCAGATGCAGACCGCCAGGTCGTGCGGTCACGTCAGACCGCCCGACCTCCTCCCAGACTGCCCAGGTCCAAAAGCCTCCTTCACTTCCACTTCAACAATTTCAACACTCCCCCTTGAAGTGGGAAGTGGAAACCAGCCCAAGTAGCTCCCTTAGCCATGTGAACGGCCCCTTTGCCAGCGCCTTTGTGAAGATGTCTGCGATATTGTCCGCACTCCGCACATGCCCGACCGAAAGAGATCCCTCCAGCACCTTCTCCCGTATGAAGTGATGCTCGATCTCGATATGTTTGGTCCTCGCGTGACAAACTGGATTGGTTACCAGTTTGAGAGCACTCTCGTTGTCACCGCGTAGCAAAGTCGGCTCCCGAACCTCCTTGTGGACATCTCCCACCAACCTCCTAAGCCAGATGGCTTCCTGAGCTGCCAAGGCCGAAGCCTTGTATTCCGCTTTTGTGGTGGAGACCGATACGGAATCCTGCTTCTTGCTGCACCATGATATAGCCGTAGGGCCCGCCATGAAGACGAATCCAGATGTCGACTTCCGATCATCCGAATCTCCCCCGTAATCAGCATCCATGTATCCATGCACTTCGAAGCCCGCATCCCTCCTGTATAAGAGACCCATGTCCGAGGTCGCCTTGACATACTTCAGAATATTCTTGGCCGCTAGCAGATGAGTCTGAGTCTGAAGCACAAAACCCACAGAATAGGAGATATTCTGCGATCTTCCCGTACCACGCCCTCGGCGCTTGCTTCAACCCATACAGGGTCTTCTTCAGCTTGCAGACATGCTCCGGAAAATCCTCAGACACAAAGCCTGGCGGCTGGACCATAAAGATATCCTTGTCGATCTCGCCGTACAAGAAGGCGTTTTTGACGTCGAGCTGCCAAATCTTCCATCCATTGAATGCCGCCAAGGCAATGATAAACCGAACTGAAGTCATTTTTGCCACCGGACTGAATGTCTCCCCATAGTCCTCACCGTATTGCTGCGAGAATCCCCGAGCCACAAGGCGAGCCTTGTACCGCTCGATACTGCCGTCAGCCTTCTTCTTGAGCTTGTAGACCCACTTGCATGTCACCGGAGTGGTGTCCTTTGGCTTGGGCACTAGAGACCAGGTCTCATTTTTCTCGAGAGCTTCCATCTCCTCTTGCATCGCAATATCCCACTCCTTCACGCCTCTGGCCTTCTCAAAGCTCGACGGCTCCTTCTCATCCAAGGGACCAGCGAAGAAACATGAGACAAAGCTCACTGCGTTTCCTCCTGTATAGCGATCAGGGGCGGTGATCGCTCGCTTCGACCTCCTCAACTCATTCCCCTGAACCGCATTGTCTCCAGCTGCTTCTTCTCTAGCTCCCCTTCCAGACGTGCTAGGAGCACCGCTCCCCCTGCTCCTTGAGCCAGAAGCCTCCGTCTCAGAACTAGAAACTGATGGACCACCTGGTGACACAGGTAGATCCACCTGAAGATCCTCCACAGCTTTCTCTGGCATTTCCATCCTGCTTTCTGGTAGCTCCACATCAGAAGACCCCTTGTAAGATGTCACCTCATCGAACACGATGTCGCGAGATACAACAAACCTCCGCGTCTCCGGGTCCATGCACTTCCATCCCTTTTTGCGCTCATCGTATCCCACGAAGACTAGCTTCCTTGCTTTCGCATCTAGCTTCGTACGAAGCGCATCTGGAACGTGCACATAGCAGGTGGATCCAAACACCCGAAGGTGTGCCACGCTTGGCTTCTCCTTGAACATCATCTCATGCGGAGTTAACATGTTGATGGGGCTCAGAGGCATCCTGTTGATGACGTAGGCAGCACAAGACATTCCCTCCGCCCAGAAGGACTTTGGGATACTCTTGGCATGCAGCCAACACTTGCAGGTTTCCGTCAGATGACGGATCTTCCGCTCTGCAACTCCGTTCTGTTGTGGAGTATGAGCACAAGTGAGCTCCCTTCGGATGCCTGCCTTCCTGCAAAAACTGGAGAACTCAGCAGAGGTGAACTCCCCTCCGTTGTCCGTCCTCAGCTTCTTGATCCGCAGATTCAGCCGACCCTCCACGAGCTCCTTGAACTCCACAAACTTGGCAAAAGCCTCCGCCTTCTCCTTCAGAAAATAAACCCAGACATATCTGGTGTAATCATCGATCAACACCAGCATATACCTGCTGCCTCCGAGGCTTGGGTAGCAGTTGGTCCCATCAAGTCACCGTGGATGCACTCCAACGGCACACTACACCTTGTCTGCGACTTATCAAACGGCAGTCGATGAGACTTGCCGAACTGACATCCATCACAAACATGACCTTCACCGTAGGAGGATAGATTTGGCAGACCCTTGACCAGACCTCTCACCGCCATAGCTTTCAGCTTATCCATCCCTACGTGCCCAAACCTCTCATGCCATATCACGGCACCATCATTCGTCTTCATCTTGTTGACATAAGAATTTGTCGATAAAACGAACAAGTCTTTCGCTCTCCTCCCGACATGTACGACCTCGGCCTTCACGACCTCTACATTACGTAGAAATTTCACTTCTGTTGGGCCAAACAGAACGTGATACCCAGCGTCAACAGCGTTGGTCACGGAGAAGAGGTTTTTCCTCATACCGGGCACATGATAGACACTCTTCAAGGTTAATGGCCCTCTATCACTGCCCAAGGAAACAACCCCACCTTCTCGACTGCATGCACAGTATTATCTGCAGTAATAATAGCATTGTTACCTGTGTAGGGCTCCGCTGAAGAAAGCTTTGACCCATCCCCGGTGAGGTGATGACCACACCCCGAGTCCACGATCCAGTCCTCCTGATAGTTGATAGGAACCGAGGCTCCAATAGAAGCCGAGAAGGCTCCTCCCCATCCTCCATCAATATGACTGGCCGGTGCTTCCTCCTTCTCAGCAGCATGCCCTGGCTGAGTATTCAGCCTGCAGTCCTTCTTGAAGTGCCCAACCTTCCCGCATTTGTAGCATTTGGGACCTTCCTTCTTCTTCTTCTCCTCAGCCTTAGGAGGATAGCCCCTCTCCTGCTGTCCAGAAGTTGAAGGCCCATAGCCTCCAGCGGTCTTCTTCTTTTTATCCCACTTCTTCTTCTTCCCTGAGAAGAGAACCTCGCCATCTCCCCCAGACACGGACACCCCCGCCATCTGCCTTGCCAGACTTTCCTGTGACGCTAGCAGATTCTCCAGCTCTATCAGAGACGGCTGATTAGCCCAACCCTGCACCGACGTCACAAAGGCCACATATTCCTTCCGCAGGCCGCGGATGATGTGCCTCTTCAGCTTCGCCTCAGAAATTGGCTCATCAGGATCCAGTGTTGATATCTCAGCGCAGAGGTTCTTCATCTTCATAAAGAAATTTGAGATAGAAAGATCACCCTGAGCCGACCTTGCCAGCTCATTATCTAAGAACTGTAGCCTCGCTACATTCTTCTTGTTAAACAACCCATCCAGGGCTCTCCAGATCTCGGCAGCTGATCCACACCCTAAGATGTGATCAAATAGATCAGGTGAAATGGCACGCTTCAAAGTGAACTCGGCCTTAGCATTGGTCTTTCTACACGCCCTCACGGCCGGACCATTGTCACCCGCTTCTGTTGCCTTCACCTCTTCTGTTGCATCTCCTCCAACAACCTCCCAGAGGTACTCCCCTAGAAGATAGCTCTGCATACACGACTTCCACTTCTTGAAGTTAGTCGACGTAAGCATCTCAATCCCAAGACCCCTTGCAAATCCACCTTCCATTGTTCTTCCTCTGGTTCCTTCTTCACAAAGGCGATGACTACTCTAAGTTATTCACTGCTCTATCCACTCCAACCTAACTCTGATACCATGTGAAAATTTCTCGAATCTTGTGAGAGCAAGCAGGAATAACAACTAGAGATACACGCCAAAACAACCAGAAACAATCTTAGGCAAACAAACGATCTTTATTGATAGCAAACTTCAATTACAGGGCAAGACATGCTTGACGAGACATGATTTTGTCAGCACAAAACTCCAAAGAGAAATACAAAAAACTGAGGATAACTGGAGACCGCCCAAACCGCGCGACCTCCCCTGCGATCTCTGCCAGTTGCAAGACCGCAACTCTCTGCCGACCACAGAACACCACCAGACCGCTGCACAGACCGCTCCCTTCTTCCGACCTCCTGATTCTCCCGAACTCCAGCACCACAACTCCAAGCCGCAGACCGCCCGAACACTTTCAGAGGAAGAGGTGATCGCTGCTGCCCACACTATCCGCAGAAGCTGCACAATAAGAGTTCAATCAGAGACCGCCCGGTCAGAAATAAACAGACCGCAAGAACAAGAGCGAACTCAGCTTACACTTGGTGTGTCTATCTGTTTGCTGCAACAGTGGCTCCTATTTATAGGCGTGAGACCTGATCTGGTCACCACCCTAGAGATAGGATCACCACCCCCCCCCCAGACCGCGCGACCTGACCGGTCACACTGCGCGATCAGCAACATTACTTCTGCTTCATTTTTGGTGAACCCACCAGCTTCAATGTCGCCATGAGAGACCGCCACTCTCACAGCAGACCGCGACTCCACAAAGAGCTCGCCATACCGCCCGAAGCTATTCACCACCTGTGTTCGCACGAGACCGCGAACACAGTCAGTTCGCCATCAGATCGCGAACTCCTGTCCGCATGCCGATCTCCTTCTGAGACCGCGAACAGCAACCAGCTCGCATGCCAGTCTCCTCCTGAGACCGCGAACTGAGACCGCGCGACTAAGACCCTTAGTCCGTGAATACCCCCAGAAAGCCCGGTCAGCTACCAGACCGCATTCCGGAGAGAACCTGGATCAAACTGTGCGGTCACACCAGACCACCACAGCCTTGAAGAGGACAGCGCACCACGCGGTCACGCACAGACCGCGCGGCTCCACCAGCAGACTTTGGACAAGACCAGCGGTCAACCCGGGAGACCGCAGTTAGGCTTAGATCAGCCAGACCGCAGATGCAGACCGCCAGGTCGTGCGGTCACGTCAGACCGCCCGACCTCCTCCCAGACCGCCCAGGTCCAAAAGCCTCCTTCACTTCCACTTCAACAATTTCAACACTCCCCGGCAGGGGTGAGTCCCCCAGCTCATCGCTTCCAGCCATGAGACTTGCCCAGAGCTTTCCGAACTAGCTGTTTCCACGCTCACCGCACCAGAATGTTGAAACCAGTTTCCCGGTCTCAGCGTTCGAAAGGGGGTTGCGACTAACCCTTACTTGACCTAAGCCTAGACCCTTGACCGGTCACTAGGAACTGAAATACTTGGACTTGATGAACACTTGAATCCACAAATGGACCCACTACATACCCGGAAGATCTTAGAGCGCTTCCCCTCCCAAGCCAATGCTGAGTCTGGGCACCTTGGAGGACACTAAGAACCACCTCACTGTCAGCTGAAGGATGACAAGGGAGGGGGGTGCTTGCTCATAAGACACACGCAAGGGGGGGGGGGGGGGGGGAGTAGTGACCAACCCTTCCCAAGGTGCCCATGGGGGTCTATTTATAGACTTCCCAAAAAATGTACTGCGGATAGCAAAAATCATGTTATCCGCAGTCCAACCATGACCGCAATCAACCACGCATGAGGGGGGGGGGGGGGGGGGGGGGGGGGCGAGTGGGACTCGAAGTGCCCACTCCCCCCCCCCCTCACGGAGGTCATACCGACCTCCCCACCCATGCCGGGCGAGTGGGAAGAGAGGTGGGCGAGTGGGGGGGGGGGGGGGGGGGGGGGCTGCCCCCACTCGCCTCCCTAAGGGGGAGGTGGCCGAGTGGGGGGGCTGCCCCCACTCGCCTCCCTAAGGGGGAGGTGGCCGAGTGGGGGGGCTGCCCCCACTCGCCTCCCTAAGAGGGGGTAGCCGAGTGGGGGAGCTGCCCCCACTCGCCTCCCAAGAGGGGGTGGCCGAGTGGGGGAGCTGCCCCCACTCGCCTCCCAAGAGGGGAGGTGGCTGAGTGGGGGGGACTTCCCGCACTTGTCTTGCTTGGCCATTCTTCCCTCTCTCGGGTCATTCCTTAGCCTCGCTCGGCTTTGGTCTACTTCGTCGCGGAACCTTTCCTATTACAACCTCACCCGGGTCGGGTCGCACCGACTCGGAGAATATGAGGGTTGTACATCACTGATACTACTCTTTGATACTGCTACTGTACATGTTTCTGCTTAATTTACTGATTTACTCATTCTACTGCACATGTATACAATCATGCATATTTATACGATTCTTGTGATTGCCTGTAGAGCGGTTAAAGAGGTAAATGACTCGCTTAGTTTTCTAAACTCACTGTTTGTTGATTTCTATTTGTAGAATCCGACCGCCAGTGTGTCGGGCCTCATTGGGAGTGCAGAGGCGGGAAAGAAGCAGACAGAGGGTGTGATTAGATTACGGGTTAGAGTTTTGTTATAGTTTGTATTAGAGTTTTAGTGTTCTCTGTAGATTGTACACATGTACTGGTTCTGTTTTGGTACTGGTTTTCATGTACTCTGGCATGACTTGGTGTAAATTATGCTTAAATGAATAAAAAGTTGGTTTATGTTTTCTCCTCGTACTTTTTCGCATCTATATATTATAATTGTTGCGTTATATTATTGTGAAAAACCGCTCAGAATAACATAATTAAATTATGACGATCTACGGGCCATTGCACTAGGAACTTATTTCAAACTTTATCGAGGTCTGACATGGTGTATATGGAAAAAACTTCCATGGCGCTGCCCCCGACCCCACAAGGGAAACTTCCCCCTTGATCCTTGTTTGCAGACCAGGCGGCGAAACCTCCAAAAAAATTGTGTAAGAGGTTATAATTTCAAAGGTGAAAGTTTCATCGACTTTGTTATCGGTCTCTTTCTTTGGTACTCTATATTTATACAGCAGTTAAATCTTCATAAAGACGACACTCGAGGTTGCTTTGGTAAAACGCACAGTGCATTAATATAACTAACAAAAGTGTTATATATGACAGATTCACTACAATGATCTCCGACATTGAAGGATTTACATAATAATCTAGTCTTCATGAGGAAGCATATATTCCGCAAATTCATACTCGCGATGGATTCTCTTCATCAACATATATTCCGTGAGTTCATACTCTCGACGTTTCTCTTCGGTAGTGATGTGGATCGTTCGGGGCCTTAATTCGTTAGATCGGGCAAATCGACCACCTTAGCCCGCAAGCGCCCGAACGTGCAAACAGATAAGGGGGTCTTCAGGGAGACCGAGTCAAAGAGTTGATGACGTGGAAAACCTACAATTGGGGTGAAAAACCACGCGGTTGGAGCTGTGCCGACCTAATCTTCACTATGCCTCGAGTTCCTTTACAGTTTTGTTCTTGAGAGAGCGAGGGCGACAGGCCGCACCTCGTTACAATGACGGGGGGGGGGGAGAGTTCGACGTCTTGCTTCGAAGTGAACTTGCCCCCTGAGTCCAAGCTTCGTCCGTACCGCTGCGGGCCTTCGACACCTTGGTAAGTCCGCCAATGATGAGCCCCGAGCCTTCAAGCGGGCTGCCAATAGCGAGCTCCGAGCCTCCAAGCTGTTTGCGAATAGCGTTCTCCAAGATTCCAAGCGGTCTGCGAGTAGTAAACTCCAAGCCTTCCGAGCGGTCTGCGAATAGTAAACTCCAAGCCTTCAAGGCGGCTTGCGAACAACAAACTCAAAATCTTCAAGATGGTCTGTGAACAGCAAACTCTACGTCTTCAAGGCGGTTTGCGAATAATAAACTCCAAGCCTTCAAGGCGGTCTGCGAATAGTAAACTCCAAGTCTTTAAGGCGGTCTACGAACAACAAACTCCAAGTCTCCAATCTCTAGAGAGAGAGAGAAAAGGAGGGGATTAGAGCTCCAAGCCAAAAGTGAAAAAGTGAATAACCCAAGAGGTCTATTTATAGTTTCTTGGAGGGGTGGTCCGGTAAATTTACCTGTTATTTATCGGACCGACCAATAGGAGGGCTCCGTTTGAGGCACGTGGATCACCCACTCTCCTGAAAAGACGGGACCGCCCCTAACCCGTTTAGGGTTTCGAAAAGAGAGAGAGAGGGAGGCGGCGGTGGGCGGCCGCCGTAAGAGGTGGTGGCCGCCCCCGCATAGCCCCCCGCCCGGCCGAGGGTTCGGCCGAACGGGGCGGCCAACCCTTGCGGGGCAGGCCGCGGGCTCGGCCGGGCGGCCGGCCCTCGCGGGGGCCGGCGCGGCGCTGGGGCGGCCGGGCCTCGCGGGTCGGCGCGAGTGGTCGGGCCTCGCGGGGGCTGGCGCGGGCGGGTGGCCGACCCTCGCGGGGCCGGCGCGGGCCCCGTCCGGCCGACCCCTCGGCCGGGCGGCGGGCTAGGCGGGGGCGACCGACACCTCTTCCGGCAGCCGCCCACCGTCGCCTCCCTCTCTCTCTCTCTTCGAAATCCTAAACGGGTTAGGGGCGGTCCTGTCTTTTCCGGAGAGTGGGTGATCCGCGTGCCTCAAACGGAGCCCTCATATTGGCCAGTCCGGTAAATAACTGGTAAATTTATCGGACCGCCTCTCCAAGAAACTATAAATAGACACCTTGGGTTATTCATTTTTTCACTTTTGGCTTGGAGCTCTAATCACCTCCTTTTCTTTCTCTCTCTCTCTCTAGAGATTGGAGACTTGAGGAGCGTTGTTCGCAGACTCCTTGAAGACTTGGAGTTTGTTGTTCGCAGACCGCCTTGAAGGCTTGGAGTTTACTATTCGCAGACCGCTTTGAAGACTTGGAGTTTGCTGTTCGCAGACCACCTTGAAGACTTGGAGTTTGATGTTCGCAGGCCGACTTGAAGGCTTGGAGTTTATTATTCGCAGACCGCTCGGAAGGCTTGGAGTTTACTACTTGCACACCACTTGGAATCTTGGAGAATGCTATTCGCAAACAGCTTGGAGGCTCAGAGCTCGCTATTGGCAGCCTGCTTGGAGGCTTGGGGCTCATCATTGGCGGACCTACCAAGGTGTCAAAGGCCCGCAGCGATACGGACGAAGCTTGGACTCGGGGGGCAAGTTCGCTTCAGAGCAAGACGTCGAACTCTCCCCCCGTCATTGTAACGAGGTGCGGCCTGTCGCCCTCGCTCTCTCAAGAACAAAACTATAAAGGAACTCAAGGCATAATGAAGATTAGGTCGGCACAACTCCGACCGTGTGGTTTTTCACCCCGATTGCGGGTTTTCCACGTCATCAACTCTTGGACTCGGTCTCCCTGACCTCCTTATCTATTTGCACGTTCGGGCGCTAGCGAGCTAAGGCGGTCGATTTGCCCGATCTACCGAAGGTCCCAAGCGATCCGCATCAAGTAGCATATATTTCGCGAGTCAATACTCGCGAGGAGTTATCTTCATTAGCACATATTTCGCGAGTCCACTGTCACAATGTCTTCTATTCATCATCATACATTCTACGAGTCAATACTTGTGAGGTGTTATCTTTATTAACATATATTTCACAAGTTCATTCTCGCGATGTCTTCTATTCATCAGCGTATACTCAACGAGTTAATACTCACGAGGTCCTCTATTCATCAACATATATTTTGTGGGTGCATTTTTGCGATGTCTTTTATACATCAATATATATTTCCCGTTTTCTCTTCGTTGTCACATATTTTAAATCACTATTCAAGGAGTCCTTAGTTCTTACTCATTAGGTCTATTATTATCCAGTCTCCAGCTCTCAGAGTTTGTTTTGATCAAACACTCGAATACTTCAAGTACTCTGTGCATAAGTAATATGCAAACTCTCATTATACAAATTTGTTGCTCCTATTCAGCAATAGTATATTGGGTTTCTCAGTAGAGATAATTTGATTTTCAACATGCTTTTCTGGCATCATATTCAATGTACTCTTATTTGCGAAATTCTCATTCACAAGTTTTTATTGTCTTGGTGCGATATATCACCACATATGGTTCACCTGCAAGGTACTTGAGACCTTCAGAGGATGATTGACTGCATATTCAAAGAGAATAGTGAAGAGGTTACATATGACTTTATGGTGATGATCAAGAGCGTGAAAGGTTGCCCGAAGGATCTCGTAAAGAACTTCACCATCTTGTGGAAGTACAAAATGAGGCTCAACCTCGCCAAATGGAATATCTCCTCATTCCAAATGGAATTTAGCCGAACCCCGCAAAGGTTAAGATCATCTTGGAAATGATAGCACATAAGGATTCGAGATTGGTCCAGCAGCTGGCTAAGAGAATCACCAGACAGAGTTGCTTTCTCTTTAAGTCCGGAGAGAAATGTTCACTCTTCTTCAAACTCTCCGTGTCAATCCAAACTTTGAGTGAATTCAAGAGGCCTTCCTCAGTTTAAGGAGAGGGCTTCAAAGTGACTATACAAAAACTCCTGGGCCAACTAACCTCGCTCAGATGTTCGAGCCATTATAGCTCGCCCCGTCAGGATGGCGAGGGAGCGCTCCTGCTTAGAACAATTTGTATATTGACATTCTAGAAACTCCTTTTAAAGCATCATGAGTTTTTCTTTCGACTTCGGCAAATCTCGCTTCGCTTCCTGCTTTACAAACTACATAAGGTAAATGGGTTTGCCTTCCAGAGCCAGAAAAACAAGGAAGTTATGAAGAAGACGGGTACTTACAACAACGCACTCATATTTCTTGTCGACGACGAGTTCCTTGATCCTAAGTCTGGTCTTGTGCCATCAATGTGACTTTTAGCTTGCTAAATCCACCTCATTAGGGGCCTGTGGACATGCAACAACTGAGAGTATGTTGATTCTAAGTTCGATATAGTACCATCAATGCGACTTTCAACATTCTAAATCCACCTCGCTAGGGCCCTACATGCATGCAATATCTGGGATTATGTTAATAGTATGGTCATATACCGTCAATGCAACTTTCAGCTCGCTAAATCCACCTCGACAGGGGTCCCCACAGACATGTGATAGTCAAAAGTATGTTGATTCTAAGTCCGATCTTGCACCGCTCACAACTTTTCACATCCACTCCTCCCGTTGAGCTCACTCGCAACACAAATGGCCTGAGAGTATGCCAACCTTGGCTGGTCTTCCATTGCTCAGTCTTTCCGTTTTGAGCTATTTTTTGGATTGCACGACACAAATTGTACACGGTCATGTGACATGCCATGTACCGGACCGTAAAGTCTGGTTTTGCCTAATTTTCATCTATCTGATCATGGGGTTTAAGATCTAATGACTATGATTATTTCTAAGGATTTAGGTTTAAATGGGTGGGCTAAGTCCTCATTTGGAGCCATTATTTATTTCTCATAGGTTAAGAGAGAAAAGTGGAGGAGAAAAATTTGTAGTGGAAGAAAATGTGAAATTTTCTGATCGTTTAGGAGTAAGCAGGAGTTATATCAACTAAGTTATAGCCAAACAACTACAATGCCAAATAGCAGCAACACAATAGTCTTTATTGAATCAAATACTTCATTACATTGCGAGGTATACATGGCGAGACATGATTTCGCCAGTACACAAGGAGAACAGAAGAAACAAGCAAAAAGATAACTTGCGGTTAGCCCCACTGAAACCGCCTAACCGCCTGTCCGCTGCGACTTGCTGCCTTCAACTGAACCGGCTATCAGCTGAGTCCGCCCGAACAGAACAAAACGAACACGAACAACAGAACTCGCGGCCTTCCAGAACTTGACCGCTGATCTCCCGACCTCCTGCAAAACCTGCTAGTTGCTACCCGCAGAACTGCTACCAGACCGACTAGAAGAATAGGCGCAAGTCGCAATCCGCACAACCCGCAAACAGTTGGTTCGATGAATGAACAGTGCCAGGGGGTCCAATTTATAGGCACGAGACAGGATCCAGTCACCGCCCATGTGATAGGGTCACCACCACAAGATTGCGCGACTAGAACAACTCGCGCGGCTAGCACCTCTGCCATAATTGAGCACCACAGGCTAGCCAGACAAAAGCCATCAGACCGCCAATTGAAGACCGCACGACTAAGGCAAGAATGCCAAGTCCCCACCATCAGTATCCGCATAGAGAGCTCGCGCAGACACCAATAGAAACCGCGCGGCTAGACAGATATACAGCCCGCGCACAAACACCATGAGCCCGCCTAGCGGGTATCACTGAGAAGACAGGTCAGTT
Organism: Dactylorhiza incarnata; assembly: GCA_033032865.1. NCBI lineage: Eukaryota > Viridiplantae > Streptophyta > Magnoliopsida > Asparagales > Orchidaceae > Dactylorhiza > Dactylorhiza incarnata. The sequence goes on along the minus strand of JAWHQI010000305.1, from coordinate 141,867 downwards.
AAGCCGAAGCGAATACTGCTGGTCAAGATAGAGAACAAGCCGCGCGATTAAACAAGTTTAACCGCACGACAACATTACCAAAACGCCACGCAGTCTGAGGGACCAGACCGCGCGGCAACAACCCGGAAGCACCTGAGCAGAAGTGAACCCGACTAGCTGAACTAGATAGTCGCCAGAACAGAACGCGAGACCGCCCGGTCTCAGCGGCAATTGCGGCCAGACTGCAGACCGCGCGACCACTTCCCAGACCGCGCGACCACTTCCCACATCAACATTTTCAACACTCCCCCTTGAAGTGGGAAATTGAAAACAGCCCAAGTAAACTCCTCAACCGAGTAAACGGTCACTTCGCCAGCGGCTTTGTGAAGATGTCTGCAACATTGTCCACACTCCGAACATGCTCGACCATAAGAGATCCTTCCAACACCTTCTCACGAATGAAATGGTGCTCAATCTCAATGTGCTTAGTCCTCGCGTGACAGACTGGATTGTTCACCAGCTTGAGAGCACTCTCATTGTCCCCGCGTAGCATAGTGGGACCTTGAAACTCCTCATGAATGTCCTCCACCAACCTCCTGAGCCAGACGGCTTCCTGAGCTGTCAAGGCCGAAGCCTTGTATTCCGCTTCTGTGGTAGATACAGACACTGAGTCCTGCTTCTTGCTGCACCAAGAGATAGTTGTGGGGCCTGCCATAAAGACATAACCAGACGTTGATCTCCGATCATCCACGTCTCCCCCATAATCAGCATCCATGTACCCATGCAACTCCAAGCTTGACCCTCTCCTATATAGGAGACCTATATTAGAGGTCGACTTCACGTACTTCAAAATTTCTTTTGCCGCCAGTAGATGAGGTTTCCGTGGTTCCGCCATGTACCGACTCACCTTGCCAACTGCATAAGCAATATCTGGCCTTGTGATCGTCAAGTAGATCAAGCTCCCAACCAGAGCGCGGAACACCAACGGATCAGATAAAACTCTCCCTTCATCCTTCCGAAGTTTATGATGTTTTTCCAGAGGTATAGAGCTGCTCTTCCCTTCCTCCATGCCGAATCGTTGAACGATCCGCTCCGCATACCCAGCCTGAGAAATGAGCACTCCGCTCTCCTGCCTCTGCACCTCGAGTTCAAGGAAATGGTGGAGCTCACCCAGATCCTTCATCTCAAATCTGATAGCAAGCTTGACCCTTAGCCTTGCTATCGCATCCTTTGAATTTTCGGTGACAATCATATCATCCACGTACAACAGAACAATAACCCGAAGCTCCCCCTCCTTCTTGACGAACAAGCTAGAGTCAGAGTTTGAAGCAAAGAACCCGCAGAATAGGAGTACTCCGCGATCTTTCCATACCACGCCCGAGGCGCTTGCTTCAACCCATACAGGGCTTTCTTCAGTTTGCAGACGAAGTCCAGAGAATCCTTCGAGATGAAGCCCGTCGGTTGGATCATGAAGATATCCTTGTCAATCTCGCCGTATAAGAAGGCACTCTTCACGCCGAGCTGCCAAATCTCCCATCCACAGAACGCCGCCAAGGCAACAATAAATCGAACCGAAGTCATCTTCTCCAGTGGACTGAACGTCTCCTCGTAATCCTCTCTGTACTGCTGTGAGAACCCGCGAGCCACAAGGCGAGCTTTGTATCGCTCGATCGTGTCGTCAGCCTTCTTCTTGAGCTTATAGACCCACTTGCATGTCACAGGGGTAATGCCCTTGGGCCTGGGCACCAGAGACCAATTCTCATTCTTCTCAAGAGCTGTCATCTCTTCTTTCATAGCTATGTCCCACTGCTTCACGCCTTTGGCCTTCTCAAAGCTCGACGGTTCCCACTCATCCAGGGGGCCATCAAAGAAACATGAGACAAATCTCACAATGTTTCCTCCTGTATAGCGATCAGGGGCAATGATCGTTCGCTTCGATCTCCTCAACACCTTCTCTTGACTCGCATTATCCCCAGCTGCTTCTTCCCTAGCTCCCCCTCCAGACGTGCTAGGAGCATCGCTCCCCCTGATTCCTGATCCAGAAGCCTCCGTCTCAGAACTAGAAATTGATGGACCACCTGGTGACAAAGGCAACTCCACCTGAAGGTTTTCCACAGCTCTCTCTGGCTCCTCCACCCTGCTTTCTGGTAATTCAACACCATAACTTCCCTTGTACGACGTCACCTCATCAAACACGACGTCGCGAGATACAACAAATTTCCGCGTCTCTGCGTCTCCGGGTCCATGCACTTCCAGCCCTTCTTCCGACCATCATATCCCACGAAGACTAGCTTCCTTGCTTTTGCATCTAGCTTCGTCCGAAGCGCATCTGGAACGTGCACATAGCAGGTGGAACCAAACACCCGAAGGTGTGCCGCGCTTGGCTTTTCTTTGAACATCATCTCCTGCGGGGTCAGCATGTTGATGGGACTGAGAGGCATCCTGTTGATGACGTAGGCGGCACAAGACATTCCCTCCGCCCAGAAGGACCTTAGGATACTCTTGGCATGCATCCAACACTTGCAGGTCTCCATCAGATGACGGATCGTCCGCTCTGCAACTCCGTTTTGTCGTGGAGTATGCGCACAAGTAAGCTCCCTCCGGATGCCCGCCTTCCTGCAAAAACTAGAGAACTCACCATAGGTGAACTCCCCTCCGTTGTCAGTTCTCAGCTTCTTTACCCGCAGGCCTAGCCGACCCTCCACTAGCTCCTTGAACTCCACAAACTTGGCAAACGCCTCCGCCTTCTCCTTCAGAAAATATACCCAGACATATCTGGTGTAATCGTCGATCAACACCAGCATATACCTGCTGCCTCCGAGGCTTGGGGTAGCAGTCGGTCCCATCAAGTCACCGTGGATACACTCCAACGACACACTACTCCTTGTCTGCGACTTATCAAACGGCAGTCGATGAGACTTGCCGAACTGACATCCCGCGCAAACATGACCATCACCATAGGAAGATAGACTAGGCAGACCCTTGACTAGACCTTTTATCTTCATAGCCTTCAACTTATTCATCCCTACGTGCCCCAACCTCTCGTGTCATATGACGGCACTATCACTGGTCCTCATCTTGTCGACATAAGAACTTGTCGATAAAACGAACAAGTCTTTTGCCCTTCTCCCAACATGAACGACATCGGCCTTTATCGCCTCAACGTTTCGTAGAAACCTCACTTCTGTTGGACCGAACAAAACGTGATACCCAGTGTCAACAGCGTTGGTCACGGAAAAGAGGTTTTTCCTCATTCCGGGCACATGATAGACACTCTTCAACGTTAGTGACCACCTATCACTGCCCAAGGAAACAACCCCCACCTTCTCGACAGTATGCACAGTATCATCAGCAGTTATGATGACATCATTACCGGAGTAAGGCTGCGCTGAAGAAAGCTTCAACTCGTCCCCGGTGAGGTGGTGACCACACCCTGAGTCCACGATCCAGTCCTCCTGATAGTTGATAGGAGCCGCAGCTCCGACAGAAGCCGAGAAGGCTCCTCCCCATCCTCCATCATTTTGCCTGGCCTCAGTTTCCTCTTTCCCTACAGCAGCATGCCCTGGCTGAAGATTCACCCGGCAATCCCTCCTGATGTGACCAAGCTTTCCGCACCTAAAGCATTTGGGTCCTTCTCTCTTCTTCTTCCTGTCAGCCTTGGGAGCATAACCCCTCTCCTGCTGTCCAGACGTTGAAGGCCCATTGCCTCCAGCGGTCTTCTTCTTCTTATCCCATTTCTTCTACTTCCCTGTGAAGAGAACCTCGCTATCTCCCCCAGACACTGACACCCCCGCCATCTGCCTTGCCAGACTCTCCTGCGACGCAAGCAGATTTTCCAGCTCCAGCAGAGATGACTGATTTGCCCAACCCTGCACCGACGTCACAAAAGCCACATACTCCTTCCGCAAGCCACGGATGATGTGTCTCTTCAGCTTCGCCTCAGAAATTGGTTCATCAGGATCCAGTGCTGAAATTTCAGCGCACAGGTTCTTCATCTTCAGGAAGAACATAGAGATAGAAAGATCTCCCTGAGCCGACCTAGCCAGCTCATTTTCCAGGAACTGTAGTCTCGCTACATTCTTCTTGTTAAACAGCCCGCCCAGGGCTCTCCAGATCTCGGCAGCTGATCCACACCCTAAGATGTGATCGAATAAGTCAGGTGATATTGCCCTTTTCAGAGTGAACTCAGCTTTCGCATTAATCCTCCTCCAATGCCTCACCTCATGACCATTATCCCCAACTGGGACAACTTCCTCCGTACTATCTCCTCCAACAACCTCCCAGAGGTCCTCGACCAGAAGATAACTCTGCATGCACGACTTCCACTTCTTGAAGTTAGTCGACGTGAGCAACTCAATTCCAAGACCTCTTGCGTATCCAGCTTCCATGGCAACTGTGGTTTCTTTTTCACAAAGATGATGACAACTCTAGTTGATCACTGATTATCCACTCCAACAATCTCGCTTTGATACCATGTAAAATTTTCTGATCGTTTAGGAGTAAGCAAGAGTTATATCAACTAAGTTATAGTCAAACAACCACAATGCCAAATATCAGCAACACAATAGTCTTTATTGAATCAAATACTTCATTACATTGCGAGGTATACATGGCGAGACATGATTTCGCCAGTACATAAGGAGAACAGAAGAAACAAGCAAAAAAGATAACTTGCGGTTAGCCCCACTGAAACCGCCTAACCGCCTGTCCGCAGCGACTTGCTGCCTTCACCTGAACCGACTATCAGCTGAGTCCGCCCCGAACAGAACAAACCGAACACGAACAACAGAACTCGCGGCCTTCCAGAACTTGACCGTTGATCTCCCGACCTCCTGCAAAACCTACTAGCTGCTACCCGCAGAACTGCTACCAGACCGACTAGAAGAATAGGCGCAAGTCGCAATCCGCACAACCCGCAAACAGTTGGTTCGATGAATGAACAGTGCCAGGAGTCCAATTTATAGGCACGAGACATGATCCAGTCACCGCCCATGTGATAGGGTCACCACCACAAGATCGCGCGACTAGAACAACTCGCGCGGCTAGCACCTCTGCCATAATTGAGCACCGCAGGCTAGCCAGACAAAAGCCATCAGACCGCCAATTGAAGACCGCGCGACTAAGGCAAGAATGCCAAGTCGCCACCATCAGTTTCCGCATAGAGAGCCCGCGCGGACACCAATAGAAATCGCGCGGCTAGACAGATATACAGCCCGCGCACAAACACCATGAGCCCGCCTAGCGGGTATCACTGAGAAGACAGGTCAGTTAAGCCGAAGCGAATACTGCTGGTCAAGATAGAGAACAAGCCGCGCGATTAAACAAGTTTAACCGCATGACAACATTACCAAACCGCCACGCAGTCTGAGGGACCAGACCGCGCGACAACAACCCGGAAGCACCTGAGCAGAAGTGAACCCGACTAGCTGAACTAGATAGTCGCCAGAACAGACCGCGAGACCGCCCGGTCTCAGCGACAATTACCGCCAGACCGCAGACCGCGCGACCACTTCCCAGATCGCGCGACCACTTCCCACATCAACATTTTCAACAGAAAAATGGTATCACCGACGATCTAGGAGGCAGATCAACAGTTTGTTTTCAACAATGTGAAGAGGGTTTCGTTCCGCTCGTGCTCATCCCTCTTTCTTTTGGAGATCTCTCTCCTTTCTCCCGAACGACGGTAGGATCTCAGAAGATCTTGAAGTTTCTCCCCCAAATCTTGAAGCGCGATGAAGATCCTTGAATGTGGGCATGATTTATGCCACACACTGAGGTCGTTCGTGGATTTGATATTCCAGTGAGTTTTCCCCTTTTTTCATTCATCGATTCAATGGGCCTTTGGTAGATCCTAACCATATATGTGTTCTTCGTGGCAGATTTTGGAGTAACTATGGAGTTATATCGGATTTGTGAGGACCGATGTTGGGTGGAGCATAGCCCACTACTTCGTACTAGGAGATGATGAAGAGACACATATTGGATCATCTTAGAACCCAAGTCTCTCTCTCTCTTGGTCATTATGATTGTTTGCCCTTTTATTTTATGAATTGAAATGGCATGGTCGGATCAAGCCCTTAGGCGAGATCCGGTCTAGGTTACATTTTCTCTTGCAGTTGCGTGTGAGCCCATTTGCATATTATGGATTATTAGAGCCCGACGATGAAGCCTTGAGCATAGGCATGATGTGATGAAACCAACTAAGTTGGTGGATCCGAACCATGGTGTTTTATTATAATCATTTTTGGATGCGGTTGGAAATTATTCTATTGAATGATTGATGTGATTATGCATGTATGCTTGTTATTGCTTGGTTATATGTATGTGATGACTTAGGAAATGGTGATGATTATGGAGGCCTCAAGTGGTGGTTGGGAGGGGGGAGGGGAGCTTGTGAATGAGGATATTGGGTATATTGATAGCGTCTTAAATAAGTGATAAGTGTACGTATTGGATGTATACAATCAAATTGACCAACCCCTTTAGCTCATGCGAGAGCTCTTGGGATTTGGGTTAGTAATGACTCCCACTAAGTTATGATTGCTGATGTGAGGATTTGGCTGTGATAGAAGGGTATATGTTGGGAAAAACCCCTCCACGATTTGATATCTCAGGTTATTACAGTGATATAAGATAAAGTGTTTGTATGTATAGATGACGTTTTTTTAGTATACGTCCAAAGTTATTTAGAGGTCAGACAAAGAATCAGTGTACTCAAGAAATCAAAATAAGCTAAGTAGAATTCTATGCTTTGAGAAGATGTCGACGTACAACGAGAAATATACAAGGATATGTCGAGGTACAACCAGAAGTATATAAGGAGATGTAGACGTACGAGAAGAAGCTTACTCTATGCTTGAACTAGTAGTCAACACATGAAGACAAACAATTATACTTCCTCATGTCGAGATATATTATAAAGAAGTCAGAGCATAAGTATGTCTGCATACATTATGATATCCTTTCCTCCATATATATCAATTTACGTCAACAAGTAGTTGGGGTTCAATAAGACTTGTGTCGTCTTCTCTACAAAACAATTTTGAATGAATATTGAGCAAATTAATGCAATGATTCAGATTTGATTATGACCATTGATGATTCAATTAAGGAAGGTCTTCATTCTATTCAGGTCAGATACGACAAGAGATTATTTGGACATCATATATATATTACTCTCTATTGAAGGAAAACATGTATGAACCCTATTCAAAAGATAGAAGCAATTTGAAGGAATAAAATCAAAGTTTCTCTCTGCCTCTCTCTAATCCCCTTCTCTTCATGCCCATTATAGGTTTAGGGTTGAGCAAATCTCCCCATCCTCCTTCCTCCTTCAGGTGAGCTTGACTCCCTTATATCTCCACCTCCATCGCCACCTCCAACGAGATCTCAAAACATGTCTCACTTGCACCTCCGCCTCCACCTCACCCCTATTACAATTACAATCTCCAGATTAGTTATTACAGGCTGTTTTTAGTTGATCTTCTGAATGTATGCCACTTGGCACTATATCTGCCTTTTATTTCTTTAGCCTTGTATATAAATAGCCTTTTATGCAAGGCAGAGGTGTGACACCTTCAACAATGCCTTTTTCAAAGGAGCAATATGACAACATTTTGGCCATCATTCAACAGTCGCAACAATCCACTAACGCTGCTTCTGACCATACTTCTAATTTTGTCCACACCTCTGCCTTGCATACTACCAATAATTCCTCTCCAGGTACCACATATGATCAGTGGATTATAGATACAAGTGCAATAATCATATTACTTCTTGTTTTTCTTTATTTCATGATTTCCACAAAATTAAACTCATCTATGTTAGTTTACCTAATGGACATTCCGTTTTAGCCAAGTATTCTGGAACAATTTATCTTACCTCCAAAATCACTCTTTTCAATGTCTTGTATGTTCAGAATTTCCATGTCAATCTAGTTTCTGTCACCAAATTAATTAACTCCTGATCTTCATTGTTGTTTGATTTTCGATGACTCTGTATGTTTTCTTATACATAAACATACCAAGCAGATGATTGGTTCAGCTAGACGGCATGGAGGGCTTTATATCTTAAACATTACAGATGTCTCGAACACTGCCTCTGCCACCTCTTCTTTTCAAATAAAACCTGTTTGTAATACCTATAAATCAAACAATTATGATGCTTTGTTATGGCATTTTCGTTTTGGGCATATTTCTTCTTCTTGTCTAAAAGCTTTGTCTGATCAATTTCCTTTTATTCCCAGCATTTATGTTGCACCGTGTGATATTTGTCATTTTGCAAAGCAACGCAAATTACCACATTTCTCTAGTAATTCTAAATCTACTAAGGCTTTTGAGCTATTACATGTTGATATTTGGGGTCCTTACTCTACCACTTATGTTAATGGGCATCGTTTCTTTCTCACTATTGCTGATGATTTTACCCGTTTTACTTGGGTTATTTTTATGAAAAATAAGAGTGAAGCACGACAACATATACGCCATTTTTCTGCATATATTGAAACTCCGTTTCAATCCAAATTGCAATCTATACGCACTGATAATGGGGGAGAATTCTTGATTGTTGATTTTTACAAAAGTAAAGGAATCGTTCATCAAACAACTTGTGTTGAGACACCTCAACAAAATGGTGTTGTTGAACGAAAACATCAACACATCTTAAATGTTGCTAGAGCTCTTTTCTTTCAAGCTCGATTGCCAAATTCATATTGGACTTTTGCTATAGCTCACTCAGTGCATATAATCATAGACTGACTACACCTTTACTTTCAAATAAAACTCCTTATGAAATCCTTTTTCAAAAACTTCCAAGTTTTATGCATCTCAAGGTTTTTGGGTGTTTATGTTATGCTAATACTCTTAGCTCTCATCACAACAAATTCTCCTCCATAGCTAGAAAAGCTATTTTCCTTGGATATAAGGAAGGTACTAAAGGATATCTTCTCCTTGATCAACAATCAAGAAAACTTTTTGTCTCAAGAAATGTTGTGTTTTTTGAAGACCATTTTCCTTTTTCTCAGAATTTTACTCCCTTTCAAAGTTCTATACCTGCTTCACAACCTTTTCCTAATACATCATTTGCCGATTCTTATATCAATGATCCTGCTGCAATAAACCTTGCTCCCTCAATTCCATATGATACAGAAACTCAAACATCCCCTATTTTACAGCCATTTATAACCAATTCAGAATTAAACAATTCAGGTACTACCAATTCAGAAACTGTTGCAGCATCTCTTGATGTTCCTATTTTATCAAGAAGGAGTAGTAGAATCAAACATCCTCCATCTTACCTTCAGGATTATCATGGTTCTTTCCTAACCAGTACAATTAAAACCTCAAAATCTTCAGTTTCTTATCCTCTATCAAGTGTTCTGAGCTATGATAAATGTTGTTCTGCTTATAAATCTTTTTGTCTTAATGTCACTTCTCAAACTGAGCCATATACTTATGCTCAAGCAACAAAATTCAGATGTTGGAATGATGCCATGAATGTTGAGCTTAAAGCTCTTAAGGAAAATAACACTTGGACAGTTGTTGATCTACCTCATGGAAAGACCCCCATTGGATGTAAGTGGGTATATAAGATTAAATATCAAGCTGATGGAACCATAGAACGGTATAAGGCAAGACTTGTAGCTAAGGGTTACAATCAAATGAAAGGAATAAATTACTTTGATACTTTCTCTCCAGTTGTTAAGCTCACTACTGTGAGAGTCCTTCTCTCTATTGCAGCTGCAAAAAATTGGTTTCTTGAGCAGCTTGATGTTAATAACACTTTCCTTCATGAGGATTTACATGAAGAGGTCTACATGTCTCTTTCACCTGGTTTTGAATCCTCCAAACCCAATTAAGTGTGCAAACTACAAAAATCTTTATATGGGTTAAAGCAAGCAAGTCAGCAATGGTATTCAAAATTATCTCTTGCTCTTAATAATATTGGTTATAGCCAATCCACAGCAGCTCACTCTCTATTTGTCAAGAAAACTACTACTAGTTTTACTGTCCTTCTTATATATGTTCATGACATCGTTTTATCTGGAGATAATATGCAAGAAATACAAGCTGTTAAGAAACAATTGGATGAGCAGTTTAAAATTAAAGACCTTGGAGGTCTTCATTTTTTTCTTGGACTTGAAATCTCTAGATCCAAAGAAGGAATTATTCTTAATCAACGCAAATATACTCTTGAATTGTTAGAAGACAGTGGTCTCTTAGCTGCTAAACCTGTGTTTTCCCCACTTGATCCCAGCTCCAAGTTACAAAAGGATCAAGGCAATCCTCTTCATGATGCTCTGAGTTATAGAAGATTGGTTGGTCGATTATTGTACTTAACCACTACACGACCTGATATTTGTTTTGCTGTACAACAATTAAGTCAATTCATTTCTTCACCTATGGACTCTCATTATCAAGCAGCCATGCATGTTTTGAAATATCTTGAAGGAGCGTCGACTAAAGGATTTTTTTCCCTGCCAATAATAATGTGACTTTATGTGGTTTCTCTGATGCTGATTGGGCATCGTGTTTGGACTCCCGTAAATCAATGACTGGTTTCTGCGTTTTTCTTGGAGATTCTCTTATTTGCCGGAAGTCCAAGAAGCAAAATATTGTTTCACGTTCTTCGTCTGAAGCAGAATACAGGGCTTTAGCCAGTCTTACCTGTGAACTGCAATGACTAAAATTCCTGTTTACTGATCTTAATATTACATTACCTCAACCAGTGTCAGTTTACTGTGATAATCGTTCAGCGATATATCTTGCACATAATCCATCTTTCCACGAACGCACAAAGCATACAGAGATAGATTGTCATGTGATTCGTGAAAGAATAAAATCTGGTCTAATACATTTGTTGCCTATTTCTTCTGCAAATCAGTTGGCAGACCCTTTCACCAAACCCTTGTATCCATCAGTCTTCCAGACAGCAATCAACAAGTTGCCACTATGTGATCCCCATAGTCCAACTTGAGAGGGGCTATTACAATTACAATCTCCAGATTAGTTATTATAGGCTGTTTTTAGTTGATCTTCTGAATGTATGCCACTTGGCACTATATCAGCCTTTTATTTCTTTAGCCTTGTATATAAATAGCCTTGTATTCAGTGTGATTAATAACAAGTGTTGTTTTACTTTCTTCCATGAAAGACTTAATTCTGAATTCTAAGAACCCCGAAACAGGTCCATTGACATATTTGCTTATGCGCAACCATCTCAAGGGCTCCTCAAACCTTGTTTCATTCACTGTCTTCTAAAACAGTGTTTTTGTCAAAATGCGAGATTCACGTAAAGGTGTAGAAGCATCTCCAAAGTTGTATATCACTTATTCGATGGATTGTCATACCAAATTTGCCGTCCAAATGCCTTTCTATAAACCCAACTCGTTTTAGGGGAATAAAGATCCTCTCCATTTGAATAAAATGGATAATATTCATTTGATGATCAAGATTATCTTTCTATTTATCTAATAATATAATTATCTGTACTATCTATAAAGATATATGAATGTCTTATTAATTTCATGCATTTAAAATTTATCAAACAAATTCTGCTTATTCGATCTGAAGATCTAATTCTGATGTTGGACTGCAAATAACAATTCAAGGCAAATCCTCCTCCCTCCCCCGCGCTGAAATCCCGAGCCCCCCATGACGAAAACTGAATAGAGAGAGAGAGAGATGTGGAGAGAGTGCGACGAAGAGGGGGAGTGAGAGAAAAAAATATATTTTTAAATATATACGTATATTTTTTTACAAAATAAACATTGTAATATTGATGTATATTTTTTACGGCCATTTCAAGTACTCATATGTATATGTTGCGGGCGCAGCCCACAGACGCATCGAGCACAGGCGAAGCCCGTGCGGAGGTGGGCGAAGCCCGCTTGACAGCATCGCGCCGGGGGTGGGCGGAGCCCGCCGCGCCGGCCGGGTACTGTCGCGCTTGGCCGTAGGGGCGGAGCCCGTGTCGGGCACTCGCATTGTATATATAAAAATATAAAATGATGAGATTGAATTAAAAAGTTGTATCCCTAAAAGAAATATATGACGCTCTTATATGCAGGTCATTTTCGGCTATGTGGAGTCCAAGAATAGAAATATGTCAAACTAAAAATGCATAGGAAGCCGTGAACCCATATAGACAGTATAATATTCCGCGCCCTGCACATAACCATTATATTCTGCTCCCTCCACATAGCTGAAGGGGCCTTCATATAATTAGAGCAATGTTATAAGCACACCAGTTTTGGCTATTCGCACATCAATTTCTATGAGCTATTACGCGCCTTTTGAAAATACTCATTGTACATGCATTTTTAGGAAAAGTGTTCAACACGAAAAATTGTAGATGTCGTCGAGATGTACAACTTTCGTGTTGAACACTTTTCCTAAAAATGTACGCACAAGGCGTATTGTCGCTCTGATCGTAACTATAGCGAATTTTTGAAAATAAGTCTTGTACATGCATTTTTAGGAAAAATGTTCAACACGAAAGTTGTAGATCTCGACGAGATCTACAATTTTTGTGTTGAACACTTTTCCTAAAAATGCATGTGCAAGACGTATTTTCAAAAGGCGCTTAATAACTCATAGAAATTGGTGTGCGAATAGTCAAAACTATGTGCTTATAACATTGCTCTATAATTATTGCCAAAATATATATATTTACCACACCAAATATTATAGAAATCTGGTACTCTTCGGGACCCGACTCGAATTATCCAGCAAATCCGAGCGGCTCCGCCCCCGACTGCCGCATCCGTCGTCTGAGCAATCTGTGACTTTTAACGGGAAACGACGATCGGCGTTTACCGGCGATGACTGTACCGGCAGTGGCTGCTTCTGTCGTGCACGAGGTTCTGGGGTTCAGGGCCCAGGAGGTCGACACGCCAATCATCGACTATATTGTTAACGTTCTCGCAGACGAGGATTTCGACTTCGGCGTCGACGGAGACGGAGCTTACGAGGCCATTGGCGAGCTCCTCGTCGACTCTGGATGCGTCGAAGACTTCTCCGAAGGTCGTTCGGTAAGGACACACTCTTCTCGCTCATTTATCTACTAGCTCCATGTTTAGATTATTGTCCGTGATTCAACTTTTTTTTAATGTTCCTTGAACTAGTTATGGTGATTTTTGTTGCTTATGATGTTATTGAGTGCTTCTTTAGAAATTCGATGGCAATAACTTATTTACACTCCGTAGAACGACCGGTTTCCACTTGCCAGAGGGACAGAATAATGCCCAATATAAAATCATATTTGCTAAGGACACACTCTTCTCGCTCATTTATTTACTTGCTCCATGTTTAGATTATTCTCCGTGATTCAACTTTTTTTTAATGTTCCTTGAATTAGTTATGGTGATTTTTGTTGCTTATGATGTTATTGAGTGCTTCTGTAGAAATTTGATGGCAATAACTCATTTAGGCTCCGTTTGGCACGACGGTGGCGGTCGTGAACACGATGGTAAAACTGTCATTTGTGAACAAGCACCTAAGGAACTTCATCCACTTTTATGTTCAAGTGGATGAAGTTCCTTAGGTGGGCGTTCATGAATGACGGTTTTACCACCGCGTTCATGACCACCACTACTGTACCAAACGGAGCCTTACACTCCGTAGAACGACCAGTTTCCACTTGCTAGAGGGACATAATAATTCCCAATATAAAATCATATTTGCCAAGGACAGTGATGCAGTGGTAGACCAACGGGGAATGGGCACGCAAAATGCGAACCCTAAATGTGATGAATCGTGATGAATGCAAGACGGTCTGTTCAAAATTTGACAACAGTAATTAATTAATATATTGTAAGCAACGGCGCAAGGACCCACAAATAATAATTAATGAGGAGCACGTATTTGATTGCAAACCACCATGGCGCAAATAATTTTTAAGCGCGCACTAAATAAACCCTGCAAGCGTTATGAAGTCCAGTACTAAACATATAAAATTGCAACCACACAGATGAAAGAGCCAAACAAACAACAATAGAAGATAATAACTCCAAACAAGACTTACATGTGCATGCGGTGACAAACAACGATTGGTTGGGGCATCCAGGTTTGCTGCGAGTGGGAAAACATCCGGTAGGGGAGCTCTATCTGGAGGGGAATGGGTTTGGCTGACTGGAGCGTGACTAGAGGGAGTTGGGGTGTCTGTAGCTTGACACAGGGAGGGCTTTAGTGGTGGTTGCTTGGAGAGTGGTGTCTGGGAGGTTGGGGAAGGGGCTGCGGGCTGCTTGAATGGTGGGGAAAAGGCTGCGGGTGGTTGGGATCTGCGGAGAGAGGACGCTGCAGGTTGTCGGGAGTCTGGAAGAGGGGCGTCGTGTGACTGGGAGGGGATAAGGGAGGGGCGGCGTGTGGCTGGGAGGGGAGGCTGCGAGAGGCTGGGAGTTGCGGAGAGGGGAAACTGTGGGAGGTCGGGAGGCTGGAGGAGGGCGGCGTGTGGCTGGGAGGGAAGAAGGGGGGCTGCGGGTGGCTGGGAGTAGCGGAGAGGGGAGGCTATAGGTGGCCGGGAGGCTGGAGGAGGGGCGACGTGTGGCTAGGAGGAGAGAAAGGGCTGCGAAAATACCTCTTGGAGTCGCACCAACAGGGGAGGAGGTTCGCCGGCGTCGCACCCACGAACGAAGACCGACCGGCTGCAGAAAAACAACAAACCATCGATACCCCAACTGAGCCCTGCACCAACTATATATAATAAAAATGACCTAGGACATTCCAAAACGGACGGCTCATAACGTCCGGTTCGATCGAGCGCCAAATAAGCTCAAAATACATAAATGAATATAGTAAATCAACTCGCAACGATGATCCGGACGCAACCGTGGGCTCGGATCGACCGTCCGAGCGATGGTTCACCGCCTCTTGCGGGAATAGACGTGTGTGGGTCGTTGCGCGCCATCAAATCTCTCCGGCTTGAAAGCACTCATCTCCGGTGAGTGAAGATGATCGTACTCTCGACGAAGCTGCGGGGCGAGTCTCTCGAGCTCCTCAGAAGAAAACCATGTAGCATCGTATAGCGGGCGACCGCTCCAACGAACAAGATAGCGGACAATAGACCGTCCGCTAACGGTGTAGAAGTCGTGGCCCATGATCTGACATATGTCGCCGATAGGAGAGGTGTCTCTGACTGTGATGTGCCTCCGTCGGACTGCTGGCTCGGCGGGATCGTCGCTGGCGTTGGGTGAACCTCCTGGAGTGACTCCTCAGGCGGGGGAGGTGGAACTGGTAGGGATCACGGGTGGTAAAGGCTCAGGGGTGTGTGTGGAGTGAGGGTCCACATACACGTGCTCCTCGTAGTAAGTCAAATCTTCTACGTTGAATACTCGACTGATACCCATACCATGAGGGATGTCAATCTCATATGCGTTCGTACCTATCCACCGCACGACTGTATAGGGGCCCATTCGGCGAGCGCTTAATTTCTCGCAGACCCTTGCGGGAGCCTCTCTGGTCGAATGCGAATCAACACCTGCTCTCCCTCCTCAAAAATTTGTTCACGCCCGTGTTGATCTGCTCGGTCTTTATAATAATCATTACTAGTTGCAATTTTTTTTCGGACCGACTCACGAAGTGCATGCACATGCCGGATGAAGGACTCTGCGGGCTCACTGGGTCGGGACTCAAGTGGAATATCGATCAGGTCAATAGGTTTCCTAGGCCCATAACCTAATATGATATGAAATGGACTCAAGCCTGTGGATCTATTGACCGAACTATTATATGCAAACTCAGCTATAGGCAACACCGAATCCCAAGTGGACGGACTATCCCCAACTAGACAACGCAAGAGGGTCCCTAAGCTACGGTTGACAACCTCAGTTTGTCCATCCGTCTGGGGGTGGTAGGCGGAGGAGAACTTCAAGGTTGTACCCATCTTTTTCCATAATGTCTTCCAAAAGTAGCTCATGAATCGCACGTCGCGATCGAAGACGATGGACGTGGGTAACCCGTGGTACTTAAAAACCTCCCTGAAGAATAAGACCGCCACATGCGAGGCGTCAGCGGTCTTTCGACACGGAATAAAATGAGCCATTTTGGAAAAACGGTCAACCACAACAAAGATCGAGTCGAGCTTCCTCAATGTGCGAGGGAGCCCAAGTACAAAGTCCATGCTAATGTCAGTCCATGGTCGCAGAGGGACGGGTAAAGGAGTGTACAATTCAGTATGTTGGCGGGACCCCTTCGCAGTCTGATAGACTCGACAATGTCGGACAACTCTAGTGACGTCCTTCTTCAGGCTAGGCCAGAAGAAGCGATCCTCGACTAAGGCAATCGTCTTATCACAACCGAAATGACCCGCTGCTCCACCTGCGTGCAGTTCCCAGATGAGAAAATCACGGAGGGACGTCTGAAGAATGCAGAGGCGCGAGCCCATAAATAAGTACCCGTTAGAGATCGTGTAGCCCTCACGAAGATCAGGTGGGTCCCGTGATAGGGCACCATGAATCTCACCAAAGTCTGGGCAGTCGGGGTAATCAAAGACTAAGCGCTCGAATCCCACTACTCTGGAGCTCATGGTGTGGAGGAGACTGACTCGGCGACTCAGAGCGTCAGCCGGCTTGTTCTCAACACCTGCTCGGTGCTTGAGAACATAATGGTACTCCTGCATATACTCCACCCATCTTGCGTGACGGTTGCCTAATTTCTTCTGTGAGTCAAGATATCGCAGTGCCTGGTGGTCAGAATACAAAACGAATTCCTTATGTAGGAGATAGTGACGCCAATGGCGAAGGGCCTGTACTATGACATAAAACTCCCGATCGTAGTTGGAGTACCTTTGCCGGGAGTCATTCAGTTTCTCACTGAAGTAAGCAACTGAATGACCCTCCTCACTAAGCACTCCACCAATGCCAACGCCCGATGCGTCGCATGCCACCTCAAAGGGCTTGGAAAAATCCGGTAAATAGAGAACAGGAGCGGACGACAGTCTCTCCTTGATCTCTTCGAAGGCCCGCGCGGCGGCCTTCGTCCACACAAAATCACCCTTGCGGAGGCAGCTCGTAAATGGGGCCATAATGGAACTTAATCCTCGAATGAACCTCCTATAGAAGGTTGCTAATCCATAAAAGCTTCGGGCCTCGTGGATATTCGACGGGACATGCCAATCACGAATAGATTTGACCTTGTCTGGGTTGACCGAAATACCATATGCGAAAATGATATAACCTAGAAAGTGAACCGAAGCAGACAAAAATGAACACTTCTTTAGGTTGATATAGAGATGCTCTTTCCGCAGAAGATCAAATACGAGACGAATGTGGTGTAGGTGATCGGTGCGGCCTTGACTATAAATCAATATATCGTCAAAATATACTACCAGGAACTTGCCCATGTAGGGCCGCAGGACCTGTGTCATCACCCTCATAAATGTACTGGGCGCGTTCGATAACCTAAATGGCATGAAAAGCCACTCATACAAGCCTTCCTTTGTCTTGAAAGCCGTCTTCCACTCATCCCCCTCCCTAACTCTGATATGGTGGCAGCCACTGCGGAGATCAATCTTCGAGAAAATCTGGGCACCAGCCATCGAATCCAAGAGATCATCGAGGCGGGGAATGGGAAAACGATACTTCATCGTGATTTTATTGATGGCACGACTGTCGATATACATGCGCCAACTTCCGTCCTTCTTTGGAGTAAGAAGGGCCGGTACAACACATGAACTCAAGCTCTTCCGAATGAACTTCTTCCGAAGGAGTTCGTCAACTTGCCGCTTCAGTTCGGCATGCTCCGTAGGATTCAGACGATAGTGGCAGATTGGGCAAATATGCCCCGGGAATCAGATCAATAGCGTGCTGGATATCCCTCAAGGGAGAGAGCTCATCAGGGAGCTCCTCAGGTATAATGTCTCCATAAACATCCAACAGCCGGCAAACATCTGGGTTAGTGATCTCAGTCTTGCTAGGGGCCTCAGGTGACATAGTGGCTGCCACCACAAACATAACCCCGGACTCCAAACTCTCTCTCAGAATATCACCCTTCCTCAAAACGTGGAGAGGTCTAGATGACCCCGCGCTAACGGATGATTCAACCTTGCCCTTGGGAGGATCCCTGGGCCGGGTCGGGGTAAGGGTAATCTTTCGACCTTTGTCGAAGAAGACACGTGTTGGACCAATCATAACACGTGGCATCGCGATCGTATAACCAGGGTCGTCCGAGTAACACATGTGTAACGTCCATAGAAATGACGTCACACCAGACCTAATCCTCAATGGCCGCTAGGCTAATGGGCACTAGACACCGCTGCGTCACCTGGATGGTGGATTTGTCCACCCAAAGGACACGGTAAGGTTGCGGATGAGGCTTAGTGGTGAGATGCATCCTCTCCAACCCCTTTTTAACGATAATATTTACGCAGCTACCACTATCGATGGCGAGCTTGCAGGGGCCTCCCGCGCTCGGGAAATACGTGAAGAAAATCGTGGTGCGTCGCCAATCCTCCTCGGCTCATGGGGTGTGTAAAAGGCGTCGGAGGACTCCTAACTCTAGCGACTACTCAGCGTCGCTCTCCCATCCTTCCTCCATAACAACCGTAATCTCCTCAATGGCGGCATCCTCAGCCTTAGTGCTGGGCTCGCCAGACTCCTCGATCAGTAAATTCCTAGTTGGGCACTGCGCGACAAAGTGCCCCCTACCCGAACACCAATAACATTGGGCGCCCCCCGATTTGGGGCCTCCAGGAATAATAACTTTCCCCGTCCCATCGACGGGGGTGTCAGAGGGGTGGGGGGGGGGGGGGGGGGGGTGGGGGGTGGGGCAGTGTCTGTGGTAGCCGGGGGTCTCCTGGCCGGGGTGGCATCAGCCCGTGAAGTGAACTGCCTAGGGGAAGATGTGCGCAGATATTGCTCATACTCGAGCGCGAGTTGAAAGACCTGCTCAACCGTTTCGATCCCGTGGGGAATCAGTTCTCTACGGATATCAACCCTAAGTCCGGTCCGAAAGCGTGAGGCAGTGGCGATGAGCTCCTCGTAAATATACTACGGACCACTAACTCGTTAAAACGGGACATGTACTCGACAACAGAAAGGGTCCCCTGTCGCAAGGCATTTAACTGATCGATGAGCTGATCGCGATATGAGGCGGGGAGGTATTTATCTCTCAAGCGTTCCTTCATCTCATCCCTTCGGGTGACGGAGTAATATTCCTCACGCTCAAGTGACCTCTCCACGCTCGACCAGTAGATCTTCGCCTGCCCTAATAATTTCATTTTGGCAAAGCGCACACGTCTCTCATCACTCATCTCAAACCAGTCAAAGTAATGGTCCATCTCCATGAGCCAATCACTAAATGCCTTCGGGTCCAGGTGACCGTCGAAGGAAGGCGCGTCAATACGGATGCGTCGAGTGATGTCATCCTCCTCGGGAGTCATCCCTCGACGTGGCTCGCAAAAGTCGTCAAACTGGTCGTCATCATCGTAATCGTATCGCGCGGGAGGGGCTCGACCCCTCCGGCCAGGTGGATGCGGTGGCCGGGGATTCCTCTCCGGATCCTGGTGATACTGGTAACCACGATACATATTTTCTCTCGCAGGAGGGGGGTCTCTGCGGGGAATGTTCCTACCACGCCTCACAGGGAGAGGTGTGGCGTCTCGGGGATCCTTGAGTGGCTCGTCCGCAGGGGGTGGAGCCGCTCGACCTCTTGGGGTTTCTAAATGATCTACTCTAGTACTCACCCTAGCAATGTCGCCCCTAAGGGTCTCAAACTGGGCTCCCATCCGTCGAATTGATCGAGTACGAGTTTTTGAAATTCCGCGGATGTCATGTCTGATTGGGTACTAGCAGTCCTATCGTCGTTGGCATTACGATGTGACATAGCTCGCGAAACTCTCTACCATTACGTAACATGCACGGGGCCCTAACCTAGTCTCTGATACCAATTTGATGCAGTGGTAGACCAACGGGGAATGTGCATGCAAAATGCAAACCCTAAATGTGATGAATCGTGATGAATGCAAGACGGTCCGTTCAAAATTTGACAACAGTAATTAATTAATATATTGTAAGCAGCGGCGCAAGCACCCACAAATAATAATTAAGGAGGAGCAGGTATTTGATTGCAAACCACCAGGGCGCAAATAATTTTTAAGCGCGCACTAAATAAACCATGCAAGCGTTATGGAGTCCAGTACTAAACATATAAAATTGCAACCACACAGATGAAGGAGCCAAACAAACAACAATAGAAGATAATAACTCCAAACAAGACTTACACGTGCATGCGGTGACAAACAACGGCTGGTTGGGGCATCCAGGTTTGCTGCGAGTGGGAAAACAGTCGGTAGGGGAGCTCTGTCCGGAGGGGAATGGGTTTGGCTGACTGGAGCGTGACTAGAGGGAGTTGGGGTGTCTGTAGCTTGACACAGGGAGGGCTTTAGTGGGCGGTTGCTTGGAGAGTGGTGGCTGGGAGGTTAGGGAAGGGGCTGCGGGCTGCTTGAATGGTAGGGAAAAGGCTGCGGGTGGTTGAGATCTGCGGAGAGAGGACGCTGCAGGTTGCCGGGAGGCTGGAGGAGGGGTGGCGTGTGACTGGGAGGGGAGAAGGGAGGGGCGGCGTGTGGCTGGGATGGGAGGAGAGGCTGCTGGAGGCTGGGAGTTGCGGAGAGGGGAAACTGTGGGAGGCCGGGAGGCTGGAGGAGGACGGCGTGTGGCTGGGAGGGAAGAAGGGGGGCTGCGAGTGGCTGGGAGTAGCGGAGAGGGGATGCTATAGGTGGTCGGGAGTCTGGAGGAGGGGCGGCGTGTGTTTGGGAGGAGAGAAAGGGTTGCGGAAATACCTCTTGGAGTCGCACCTACTGGGGAGGAGGTTCGCCGGCGTCGCACCCACGAACGAAGACCGACCGGCTGCAGAAAAACAGCAAACCATCGATACCCCAACTGAGCACTACACCAGCTGTACATAATAAAACTGACCTAGGGCATCCCAAAACGGACGGCTCATAACGTACAGTCCGATCGGGCGCCAAATTAGCTCAAATAGTAAATCGACTCGCAACGACGATCCGGACGCAACCGTGGGCTCGGATTGACCGTCCGAGCGATGGTTCACGCCTCCTGCGGGAATAGACGTGTGTAGGTCGTTGCGCGTCATCAGACACACTCTTCTCGCTCATTTATTTACTTGCTCCATGTTTAGATTATTGTCGGCGATTCAACGTTTTTTAAATGTTCCTTGAATTAGTTATGGTGATTTTTGTTGCTTATGATGTTATTGTGTTACATTCCAACCTGCTGCAAAGGGAATCCCCGCAATAGAACAGTAACTGGAAATGTAAAACAGGACACTTAACTTCAGATTCAACACAACATCAAGCAGAAACTCCAAAACAATACAAAATGGATCAAACCTAAGAGGCATGAAACCTCTGAACAGATGATCGGAAAAGTCGAGGAGGTGTCTCCTGGGCCGCAAGGTCAATGGGACACTATCACAAAACATAAGCAAAAACAAAACCCTAAACCCAACCGGTTGTATACTAAGGACCGTTTGGAGAATTACATCATTACCCTTGCTCAAAAATACGAAATTATCCCGCATGTATCAGAGTGCTTATGTAGAAATTCGACGGCAATAACTCATTTACACTCCTGATAACGACCAGTTTCCACTTGCCAGAGGGACAGAATAATGCCCAATATAAAATCATATTTGCTAAGAAACATTAGGCAACACAATTGTCTTTGAAAAAAATAATGAGTTTGTGTCATTTTTGGCATAAAATACATGTCTTGCTTTATATTACAAGTATTTTGTACCTTCAATCAACTATCAGATATCCTTCTATTTTAATCTTTTTTTTTTCCACTTGACACAATTATTAATGAGATCCTTCAAAATATTTCAGATATTATTAGGGTTTATCTTTTAAATGTAGCAGACTAATTAGAACAGTGTACAAACTGTTTATCTCCTTGTTTGGAAAAAAGAATGCAATGAGCTCCCTATGTCTTTTTCACCAAAAAGACATATAAGCAAGATTCACAGATTGAGGTACAAAAATGAAAGACAAAATAACTTTATCTTATAAATCTAGTGGTGAAGAAGACTAAGAAAAACCATCCTATCTTTCATTTCTGATCATTTGTCCTTAAATTTAGTTCTTACTTGACTTGGACATGGTGCTAAGGCAAATGAGTGAGGTTCAAAGATAAATAAACAAGAAATTTTTTTATCGTATAATAATTGCAGCGGCAGATATGAAAAAGAAAAAAAAATCCTATTTTTTAGTTTTGATCATCTGTATTTAATTTCGTTCTCATGTCTTCATTCTCGATGCAATAGCTCATGAAGAGCTTCGATGAAGATGAATGATAAACTTGTACTTAGAATCATGCTTACTAAAGATATATTATATATGAGCAGTCGTGTACGGGTCTCCTCCCCAGGCACAATGTGCAACAACAATGGTATTTGTCCTTCGCCCATTGTCCATGAACATTGAACCAGGGAAGACTAGTGAAAGCTAGGTACTGTTGCTGCTACACATTGCACATGGAGAGCGGGCTGCTCGTAAATTTAGAAGATAGTTTTGTATGTAAAAATATACAACTTATATCATTAAATTTCATCTCATTTTTCATCATATATATAAATATAGTTTTGTATAAATTAATTTTTTTTTGCGCAGACGCTCATACATTTTTTTTATTAAGGCAATATTTATCCGAGTTATTTATTTATCTATAATTATTGTCTTATTTTATGAACGAGCTTTAAAATTATTATTTTTGTTTTGGATGTGAGTGCTTAATTTGCAAAGAACAAAACAATCAGAAATAGACTAAGGCTCTGTTTGGCGTGGCGTTTTTGCTCCGGTGAGTCTGGGCAATAACGCTACCGTCATAAAATGTATGTTTGACATGACAACGGTTATGACCGCCACAAAGAAAAGAAAAGTAGTTTTGAACATAAAAAGGAATGAAGTTCCTTAGGTGAGGTCGGACGACGGTTCATAACCACCGCGTTCACCACCGCTGCCGCAGTGCCAAGTGGAGCCTAAATGATTAAGGGTAACATGGTTATCAAAGTATTGTGGTTGGCATCAAATAACTCTCTTTGAAAGGAAATATATACATGTAAGTAAAATGGAAATGCTTTTAGCATGAGGATTATCAAATTTTTTTTAATATTTCCGAAGAGTTCTGGCCAAATAATGTTTGATAGTTTTGGTATTTCATAAAATCATCTTTCATGTATCCGACACCAATTTGTTATACTCTCAAAGTACATCTTTACATTGGTTTTGCAAAGCTGATCAGCTCTTTCTTTACCTTCACCTTCCTTCACATGCTCTTTTATTAATGATTTATGGTTGTGGGATTAATTTTGTTTCATAAGTTTGTTGTGGAGTCTGGCTGTGCTAGTTTACCTACTAAAAAAAAGGGCATCCCGGTGCACAAGGCATCCCCGCGCAGCGAGGGTCCGGGGAAGGGTTCCACCATAAGGGTGAAATGTAGGCAAACCTTACCCTGCTTTTTTGCAAGAGGCTGCTTACAGGACTTGAACCCGTGACCTCAAGGTCACATAGCAACACATCAACCGGTGCGCCAAGGCTCTCCTTCCTAGTTTACCCACTGCCGTTGAAAAAATGGTGTCAATTGGTGCTGTGCCTTCCATTTTTCATGTGGAATGTACATTTTTTTTTGACTTCTTTATCCCGGATTATTTCAGTTTCAAAGTAGTATAATTTTTTGCCATAATAATAATCCAAGTATATCCTATACCACTTTGGTTGGTTCTTTTACTTTGTATGCATTTATGAACCTTTTGTTGTCAATTGAGTTGGTCACTGCTAAAGGCGTGGTTCCTTTTCTGAGGATACCATGTACATAGGTTTTGATCACTTTTGAGTGCCCGCTAATATTTTTGATTTAGTAGAGTATTACTTTTTTTATTCAATAATATCACTTATTAGTTGCAACATCCATTTTGTTTTTAGCAGCCTTGATATGTTTTTTGAATAAATATAGGTCTGTAGTAAGCTATCAGAGAAGTTTGGCAAACATGGATTGGCAAAACCTAAGCAGGTTGTCCGAAGCCTCGCTACACCAGTGCGTATGTATGAGGGAATGGATGAGGATGTAACACCAAAGAAAGGGCCAGAGGTCCTTGAAGGACCCGTGCTTTCTGAACGTGATCGAGCAAAAATTGAAAGAAGAAAGAGGAAAGATGAGAGGCAAAGAGAGGTGTGTTCTGAAATTCTTATCATATTATGATTGCATTATGCTATGTAACTGAAGGAAAATGCCAAATTTTATTTTCTGATAGACATAGTTGTAGAGAATTGTAAATTTAGCCGAGTATTGCATTTGTTAAGATACTATTGTGTAAGCTATATTAGGTTGTTAATTTTCTGCGTGTAAAGTTATGGATTTACTTCTATCTATTTTTACAATTTTTTTGTACCAAAGTCATGTGCAATCATGAATACTTATTGCGCTAATTTCTATAAATCTATAATCAGTTCAACATCTTTTAAGCAAAGTAGGGAGTATGACATAGTTTTTCAAAGACAATATTCCTTTTAATTATATGCAATATACAACCAATTTCTTATTGTGCAGGCTCAATATCAAATGCATTTGGCAGAGATGGAAGCTGTTAAAGAAGGGATGCCTGTTATTTGTGTTAATCACAATAATGACAGTGGGTCAGCTGTTAGGGATATTCATATGGAGAACTTTACTGTATCTGTGGGTGGCCGTGATCTCATTAAAGATTGCTCGGTGACGCTTTCGTTTGGAAGGCACTATGGTAAGTTGCTATTCCTTATATTGTACTGCACTTCCAATTGTGTATTCCATTTTGGCGCTCTTGTGAAGTTAGAAAATAATTAGTTCATATTCTCATTATTCAGAAACAGTTAATGTACATGCATTTAATCCAAAATCTGCATCAGTCTTGGTGTCATGTTCTATTGATCCAGTTGTTTGTGCATACAATGATAGATTATGATGTAAATTCACATTTTGCAAACAATATTTACAAGTGTACATTGTGGGATGCATGCAACACACAAGAAAGAATTTTTGTGATAATATGGCTTCTATGCTAAATTGGTAAATGTATTTTGCTACAAATAACTTTAAGCATTATGATAGCTTTATCTATTTTCTAAAGTAACTTAAATGTTCTTGCTGCTGTAAATAACTTGGCTCAGCATTTCTGATGCAGGACGGGTGTAGCAAAGTAAAGGTTGACTCTAGGAGTGACTAATGAATAATAAATTTATTCGACGACTAAACTTTCTGCAATGAGAACCTTATAAATAGTATTGCACAATAACACATTGCAGTCGAGTTTCTACACATGGAACAAGTGATGTAATACACATGCAAGAGAGCTAGAAAGATATACGAGAATAAATCACGACAAATTACAAGATACTTCTATGCAAAGATTACAAATTAATATTACTAAAAATTAGCAATAGACGAGAATAAATCACGACAAATTACAACATACTTCTATGCAAAGATTACAAATTAATATTACTAAAAAATAGCGATTTACACAAATTCAGCACAAAGAAATTACCACCAATCAATAAACATACAGTGAATACGAGGTAGAAGACTTGGGGGATGTGAAGTGACTAAATGAGTGGACAATGACCGGAGAACTGGAGGTCGGTTGAATTTGGAGCTTCGGAAGGTGTTGGAGGACTGGACTGACTGGCAAGGGAATGTGGCTGGACTGGATCTGAACTTGAGTTCCCAAGGCTGTTGTGGGCTGAAATTGGAAAAGGGAAGGGATTTGGACAGCTTCTGGGCTAGGAACGGGCTGTAGGATGGCCTGGATTGGCTGCTGTTATGAATTCCAGCAACTGGAATTGCTGTCCAGGGACATTTTACTGAAATAGTAGGCAGAATGGGGTGGTAAGCCGCTGTTGGGGGGTTCTGGAATTGAG
The DNA here is from genome assembly GCA_033032865.1 of Dactylorhiza incarnata. Lineage (NCBI taxonomy): Eukaryota > Viridiplantae > Streptophyta > Magnoliopsida > Asparagales > Orchidaceae > Dactylorhiza > Dactylorhiza incarnata. Next base: position 115,983 of record JAWHQI010000305.1, on the reverse strand, counting down.
GGGGGAGTTTATGGAGGCTGGTTGACAGGACTTGTACAACCCATATTCTCCGAGGGTGAGACCCGATTCAAGCCACGTAGACAAAAAGTCAAAGTCAAGGGTCAACACAGAGGACAGGAGTCAAAGACTGAAGACAACCCAACAAGCAGAGGCAGCAGAAGGCCTGGGCGAGTATGTGCGAGTAAGCCCCTTATACTCGCCAAGGTGGGCGACCATAGGAGATGCTCGCCGAAGCCAGGCGAGATCCCCTCAATGTCGCGTAGTCGCCGGGCAGGGCTGGGCTATAAATAGCCTCCCTTCCCCTTTGGTTTTCCTATAAATAGGACCCCATGGGTACTTTGATTGACACCTTTTGGCTGAGCTTTCGGAACCCATTTTCCGAAGACTTGTCCCTCCGAGTTCTTGACCGTCACCCTCGACCGTCATCCTAGATACTTGCCAAGTTGGTGCCTTCCTCGTACCCTGCTCGACCATCTTTGGTTGTGGAGAAGTCTCTTCTGAGCTTCTGGGTACGTGGTGGGACCTCCCTGCCGCAGCACCTGGGGTCCTGTTGTTGCTCTTCTAGCCCTTTCTTTGTTGCCAGTGAAGCCGTCTAGTTGGATCGCTGGGCGAGTAGCCTCCGACTGCATTGATCCGAATTTTGGAGTCGGGATTTTCCTGGCTTCAACACTTTGGTGCGGTGAGCGTGGATCGTAGTTAGAGGGAGAAAGTCTGGAGAGAAGGCGAGATAGTCTAAGCTGGCGACCATGAAGGAGCTGCGGGTAGCTCGACAAATGGAGGCGAGTTCGTGACGCGAGCTGATTTTGAAGTGTTCGCGCAGCGTTTGGAGGAGACCATGTGAGTATCGCTTCTTTTTCAGGGGGAGGGCACGGCGACCTCGCCTCATCGCATGACTCCGTCCGAGGATGGTGGCCCTCCTCGGCGAGCAGGGAGGGATCCAGTGGAGGAGGAGCCAGAGCGACCAAGGAGGCCGCAGTTCTATCAGCAAAGCTCGCAGGGGATTTGATTCCGCGAGGTGGACGACCAAGCGAGATCCCGGGATACTCGCCCCTACGACGAGTATGGGGGAGCTGCTCGCCACGCCAAGGATCGTCGCCTGTAAGGTGGGAGGAGCCCATTCTGTGAGGAGATTCTCGCGGCCCCCGCGCCAGAGGGGTTCAGAGAGCCAGTGATGGCCTACTACTCTAGGAGGGATGATCCCGTCCGACACCTCCAGTGGTTCGAGGATGTAGTCTCCATCCGAACCATGTCGGACTCCTTCAAGTGTAGGCTATTCGCCATCACTTTTCGAGGAAAGGCCAGAGACTGGTTCCACCAGCTGACAGCAGGTTCGATCTACTGCTTTGAAGACCTTCGCCGAGGAGTGACGATGCGATTCGCCACGACAAAGAAGAGAAAGAAGGAGGCCACAACCCTCTTCTATCTGGTGCAAGGAGCGCGGGAGACGTTAGAGAACTACATCGACCGCTTCCAGGAAGAAGTGTTGGACATCCAGGAGGTGGATGACTTCACCCTGCAGCTTGCCCTAACGTTCGGCCTGAGGGAAGGCCTCTTCAAACTCGAGATCAGCCGAGATCCTCCCATGTCCTATGAAGAGCTTATTGAAAGGGCCAATAAGTTCATTCAGGGGGAGGCTTCGAATCGCGGCTTCCTGGCCAAGTTGACCAAACTGACCAGGGAGGAAGAAGAAGAGGAGAAGGCCCCCGTGCCTAGGAAGAGGGAGGAGCCCCGAAAGCAGGAGAGGAGAAGACTGGAAGAGAGAAGGAGAGAAGATCCCAGGAGGGAAGAGCCAAGGAGGCGGGAAGAGAGGAGGCCCGTAGTGGCTCCGGAGCGTCGGGAAGAGGAGAGGCGTTATCAGGTCCCCGCTAATAGGCCGCCGGGTTGGCCCCATCGTCAAGGTCTGGGAAGAAAGGTCTTCCCGGAGAGGAGGAACTTCAACCAGCAGGAGAGGCGCCAGGAGAGAGGACGCGAGGAAGCGATGACTGTTGCCTGACAGGGTAACATGCCACCCCGAAGGAACCAGCGGAGGTGGCCGCAGGCAGAAGATGTTGTTCCCCTCTATTGTGAGCTCTATCAGGTAGAGGGGCATGAGACGATGGCCTGCCCGGATTTCTGGGAGGCCAGGAGAAGGCTAGCCGCTAGAGAAATTGGAGCAGAGCCTAGGAGGCCGCAAGCAATGCAAGCTGTCGCTCGAAGGAGGAATGAAGACCGGATCGATTAGGGAGGTCGAAGAGAGGTCATCCAGGGAGCAGGAGGAGGCGCAGTGAGAGTGATCCATGGGGGAGCAGGGCTTGGAGCTTCCCGCAAGGGAAGTCTCCATCAGATTTATCGCCGAAGTGTCGCCTCGACCTCGCAGACACCGCCCCCGTTGAGGAGATTACCTTTTCAGAGGAGGACATGTTAGGGAATGAGAATTCCTTCCATGATGCCCTCGTGATTCAAGCGGCCGTGGAGGACTTCACCGTTGATCGGATCTTAGTAGATAACAGAAGCTCTGTAAACATTATCTTCAAAAAGACGTTCGATGGGTTGGGAGTCGAGCCAGGAAGGGTCACGACTTCGGATGGTCCCCTCTTTGGCTTCTCAGGAGAGAGGAAAGAGGTGAAGGGAGGAGTGGATCTGCTAGTGACGCTCGGGGGCACCTCCATCAAGTGTCGATTCATCATCGTCGACGCCCCTAGCTGCTATAAAACGATCTTTGGGAGGGCGCTAATCAACTTCTTCAAGCCGCCCCGTCCTCTTACCATCAGTGCTTGAAGTACTGTCAAGGGGAGGTTCAGGTGAGGATCAGGAGCGATCCAAGAGCCGCTCGCGAGTGCTACCTCAGCGCAGTTAGCACCATCAGCTGGATGACGGACGCTGAGAAGATGGAAAAAGTGCTGGAAGGGATGGCTAGGCTGGAAGCCGCGGAAGAGGTGGAAGAGATCGAGGTACTCTCCGAGGCTGGAGTACCTGGGCTGCTGAAGATAGAAGGGTCTCTGAAGACCGAAGAGAAGATCGAGATGACGACATGTCTGCAAGAGAATGTCGACATCTTCGCCTGGAGCGCCGCTGAAATGCCCGGGATCGACCCGGAGGTTGCTTGCCATCGCCTCAATCTGGACCCCGCGGTCAAGTCCATTCGGCAGAAGAAGAGGTCAAGTGCCATCTTGCTGGCCGGACCTACCAGGGACGAAGTGAGGAAGCTGCTCGAGGCAGGCTTTGTGTCAGAGATCCAGTATCCAGGATGAGTCTCGAATGTTGTAATGGTGATGAAGGGTGAGGATAAATTGCGCATGTGTATTGACTTTTCCCTTCTGAATAAAGCTTGCCCGAAGGATTGTTATCCCTTGCCTCGAATCGACGCGCTGGTTGATTCAGCCGTCGGTTTTTCTGTGATGAATTTTCTTGATGCGTTTTCAGGATACCACCAGATCCGGATGCATCCCCCGATTGCCGCGATGTTTCCTTCATCACTGGAGATGACTGCTACAACTACAAAATGATGCCCTTCGGGTTGAAAAACGCAGGGGCTACATATCAACAGATGATGGATCATGTTTTCAAGGAGCAAAAGGGGAGGAATCTGGAAGTGTACGTGGACGACCTCTTGATCAAAAGCAAGAGCGTCCATGAGCATGTTGCCGACCTGGTGGAGACCTTCGCAACGCTTAGAAAGTTCAAGATGAGGCTCAATCCTACAAAGTACGTGTTCCGGGCAGGGAGAGAAAAGTTTGGGACATCTCCTCACCCCGAAAGGAGTAGAGCCTAACCCTGACAAGGTTAAGGCTATCCTGGAGATGATCTCGCCAAGGAGTACTCAAGAAGTTCATAGATTGACCGGACGGCTAGCTGGCCTTAGCCGCTTCCTGTCCAAGGCGGGGGAGAAGTGCTCTCCGTTCTTCAAAACGCTCAGAAAGAACGTTGAATTCGAGTGGTCCGAGGAATGCAAAAAGGCGTTCGAGCGGTTGAAGCAGCAGCTAGCCCAGACACCTCTCCTCCAAAGCCCGAAAGAAGGTGAAGACCTACTCCTCTACCTAGGAGTAGGAGCGGAAGCAGTGAGCTCGGTGCTCGTCAGAGAAGAAGGAAGAAAGCAGCTACCAATCTATTACGTTAGCCGGGTGCTAAAAAGGTGGAGTTGCGATACCCGATCCTGGAGAAGCTTACGTTCGCCTTAGTGGTGTCGGCGCGGAAGCTCCGACCTTATTTTCAAGCTCACTCCATCCGGGACCGTCACCGATCATCCCTTCCGAAGTATCCTAGAAGGAGTGGAGCATTCAGGAAGGCTCGCGGAATGGTCGGTAGAACTCAGTGAGTTCGACATTTCCTTCTCGTCCCGGGTGGCGATCAAAGCACAGACAGTGGCAGACTTCTTAGCTGACTTCTCGGGAGAAGCAGATCCGAGTGAGGCACCTTCTAATTTGATTTCCTGGAAGATGTTCGTGGACGGAGCTTCGGACAAAAGCTCTGTGGGAGTAGGCATCGTGTTTGTCAGCCCATAGGGAACTAGGATCGAGCAAGCAGTCGAGATCCTCTTCCCCGTCACTAACAACCAAGTGGAGTACGGAGCAATAATGGCGGGCTTGTGCTTCGCAAAGGAACTAGACATCTAAGATATTCGAGCTTTTACAGATTCCATGGTGGTTGCGTCGCAGATTCGAGGAGAGTTCGAAGTACGCGACGCCATCCTGCAAAAGTATCTTGTCAAGGTGAAAGGATTGATTGGAGGCTTTCAATCCTTCTTCGTCGAGCATGTACCGAGGGAGGAAAACTCAGCGACGGATCGTTTAGCCAAATACGGTCTGAGGGCCGGAGGAACGATCACTGAGTTGTTTCGGTCATCCATCGAAGAAGGGGAAATGATGGAGATCGAGCAACGCCCTTCTTGGATGGATCAATTCGTGGTGTTCTTAACTACCGGTCAGCTCCTAGCAGATGACGGAGATCAAAGAAAGTTTCGGTACAAGGCGACATACTATCTTTTGCATGGTGGGGAACTGTATCGATCTCGGGCCCCTTGTCCAGATGTGTTTCAGAAGCTGAAGTACCTCGAGTTCTGGAGGAGATCCACTCGGGAGAGCGCGGAAGTCATTCAGTGACTCGCACTTTAAAGCAAAGAATTCTGAGGCCCGGCTACTTCTGGCCGACCATCCGGAAGGATGTCGAAGCCTTCTCCAAGAAATGTCAGAAGTGCCAGCTGTTCACTCCTTTCCAGCTACAGCCGGATCGCCAGCTTCGTTCCATTACGTTCCCGTGGCCGTTCGCTATTTGGGGAATGGATCTGATAGACCCCTTTCCCCAGGCTAGCGGCCAGAGGAAGTTCGTTCTCGTCATGATTGACTACTTCTCCAAGTGGATCGAGGCCAAAGCTCTGCCAAGACCACCTCTCAGGTCGTGAAGAATTTCATCTGGGGAGAATAACTTGCAGGTTCGGGATCCCTCTCGCCATCGTCACCGACAACGGTCCCCAATTTGCCAGCTTGGAGCTAGAAGATTTCTGCAAGCAGCTAGGGACAGATCTTCGATTTTCCTCAATGCACCATCCTCGGAGCAACAGGCAAGTAGAGGCCGCCAACAAGTTGATCATCAACCTCCTGATGAAGAAAGTCGAGAACCTAAGAGGGAACTGGGCGGACCAGCTCCCTTCGGTCCTATGGCCTCTAAGAACCAGTCCTAATTCGGCCACGGGAGAAACTCCTTTCAAGCTCTCCCATGGTTCTGAAGCTCTCATCCCTGTGGAGTTTGAAGTCAGAAGTCCAAGAGTAGTTGCGGTAGGGGAGGGAGATAAAGAATAGCGGTTGGAAAATGAAGAGGCTCGAAAGTAGACTTGTTCAAAAAAAACCGGGCCCAGGGTGCCGGCCCGGGCCCGGCCCGGAAAAAGCCCGCCGAGGCCCGGGCCCGGGCAAAGCCCGCCTGGGCCCGGGCCGGGCTTAGGGGGCCTAACTGGGCCCCCATATTAGGCAAATGCCCGGCCCGGTGCCCGGGCCGGGCAAAGCCCGGTTTGGCCATGACAGCTTGCTGCCATGGCAGCTATAAGGCCCGGCCCGGCCCTGGGGGCCTTGGCAGGCCCCCATTTGGAGGGAAAGCCTGAGCCCGGCCCGGCCCGATTAAGGCTAGGCCCGGACCGGGCCCGGTTGGAAAAAAGCCCGGGCCCGGTAGGCCCGGCTCGGCCCGGGCCCGCCGGGCTTTTTGGACAGAACTACTCGAAAGCTATCTCTCGACTACATCGAAGAGCTACGAGACCTAGCCTCAGCTAGACAAGAAGAAATCAAGAGACGAATGACAAAATATTTCGACAAGCACGTTCGCCTCAAGCACTTCCAAGCAGGTGACCTCGTCTTAAAGAAGGTGGACGCAGCGGGACGATCAGCTGCCGTCGGTAAGCTTAATCTAAGTTGGGAAGGACCCTTCATCATCCACGAGTCATTGGCGACTGACGGATACTGTCTGCAGAATCATGAAGGGGAGCTACTTGGGAACACCTGGAACGGTGATGACCTGAAAAGGTTCTACCCCTAGCGGGAATGTGTATGTCCCCCTTTTGTAAAGATTACTTCACTTCAATAAATTCCTCGTCCCCTGAAACATGGGCCGCGAGAGTTCTTTTTCACTTCTAGAAGTTCTTTTCGAAGTAGGTAAAATCGATCTCCACGACCGGTTTGGGGAACAGGACTCCGACTCGACTCTCGTAAAAATCCAAGTCGGGGGGGTGGGGTGGGACAGCGCCTCGGGAGTGAGTTCTCCTAAGACCAAGCCTCTGCATTGACGGTCGAGATCAGCTCCCCCTTGCATGTTGGCCGAGTTACCACCCGATTGCATTTCTCATCCGACTGGAGTAGTTATCAGAGGAGAGTCCGGACACCAACCCCCCAACCCGACGAAGAGATGACCGATTTGACCGACCAAAATATCCTTGAATAAAGGCGTCGTTTACCCTTAAAGGGTTGAAAGCTCGCAACAAAGCATAATTTCTCTGCATTCATTCCGATCATATGAGTTGGTGTGATTAATCCCCTCTGATTGTTGAGTACCAGGGGAAAAATCTTCATCAGTATTCAGCAACGCAGTAAGATGGAGGCCTCAGGATGGTGTCTCCCCTTGGACCTCCCCGACTGTCATTCCCTACTCGTCAGCATTCAGCAACGTAGTAGGATGAAGGCCTCGGGATGGTGTGTCCCCTTGGACTTCCCCTACTGTCATTCCCTACTCATCAACATCCAGCATCCAAGAAGGATGGAGGCCTCAGGAGGGTGTCCCCTTGGACCTCCCCGATTGTCATTTCCTGCTCATCCTTCCTATTCCTGTTATTACTATTGTGACATCTTAAAAGACTCTTATCAGGAAACATTGGAAGCCTTGAGAGTATACGTCCCGCGGGACCCCGCGAGTAAACTTCACAGCTCAAGCGTCCTAAAAAACTCTGAAGTAGGCAAGTATCTACAGTGCGAGCATACATGTGCGAGTATACAATAAGAGAGTAAGGTATGATCGTCGATCGCCTCAAGTACCTCCATGATCGCACTAATCGTGACGGCGATCACTCAATCTCGCTTCGAGCCTATGAGCCTACCGAGCACTCATCGAGTTCGATCCTAAGAGCCTAATCGAGGTATAGCAAAATATGCGAGCATAAGAAGAACAGACGAGCAAAAAATCTTTCTTTCTTTCATTTTGTATGTTCTAATGAGTATACATCCACAAAAGCTTTACAAAGTCCCTGAGCAATCAAAAAAGTGCCCTGGAGACTAGGCCTCATCCTCGCCTCCATCGTCGTCTTCATCCTCGCCATCAATGCCGACGTCCTCCTCGTCCTCTTCATTCTCAGCATCACTGGCCTCGGGGAGGGAGCTCGCAGGGGATAGGTGGACTCCTCGACGAGTAGTGCTGGGATGATGTCCATCACAATTAAGTTTATCGCCTCCGGCATCAGATAGCCTTCAGCTCGCAACCTGCTCAGGACGACCTTCCCAGTTGCTCGCGCGATCTCCCGACGGATCTGTGGCATCTCGTCGCCATGGATCCTTATCTTCTTGCCCACCCGGGATAGACCTGCCGACGAAGGTTGTTGCTCGACAGGGCGAGTTTCCAGCTCGACAATCCTAACTTGGGCGGCCTCCAAGGTGGCCCGAGTGTCCTCCAGCTCCTTCTCGAGCCGCGACATCTTCTTTGCCACCACGATCTCATCCTCCTGCGAGCAGAATAGATAGCCGTTAACATGATAGTCGGCAAAAATGAATAGCAATGAAAGAAGAATACTTCAAGGCAAGAGCGCGAATACCTTGCAATTCTCCAGCTGAAGGCCGTGCGAGATGACAGTCTGGCCCAACGCCTTTAGTCGCTCTTCAGCGAGGAGCAAGTTCCTCGCCGTCTGATGTCTCAGCTCCGCCGACCGCAGGAGCGAGCGCGAGGTCTAGTGAGCCAGATACTCGGCCGAGACTTCCTGCAGTGACTCGACATCGGCGCGACCATACAAGGCGAACGTGACGTCGAACGCCTCGCCCTTATCCTCCCAATCCTCCGACCAGGCGGGGAGGTTGGTGCTCTGAGTCACCTCGTGGGCGCTCTCCGCCCAGGTCACCAGCGGGCGACCATAGGCATCCTTGCTGCGGAGGCCTTCTTTGTAGTTTGGATGGCTATGAGGCTCGCCAGCCTCGGAAGGGTCCGCCTTCGCGCCAAGGTCCCTGGTCGCGGCCTGCTTCTTCTTCCTCGCGGGCTCCTGGATCTTGCCCTTGCTCTTCCTTTTCTTTGACGGCCCGACCTCCTCGCCGACGACCACCGGGTCATCAGCGACCTGCGACAAATCGACGGGGGAGGTCGACAATCCCGCATCCACCTGAGGAGGAACCGCCTCCTTCTCCACGGGGAGAGGCTCGCGGGGCAGAACGCGAGTAGCTCTAGAAGACAGAAGACAAAGGTTAGTCGCCATTCAAAGTCAAAGGGCAAGTATAGCAGAAACTCGCTCAGTAATTTACCTTCACCCGGAAAGATCTCGGCGAGCACGTCTACTCGCCTCGGCCAGAAGACCACGTCGAAACGGCGACCTCTGAAGGAGTCGATGAGCTTCTCGCGAGGTCCCACCAAGAAAGGAGTCACGAAGATGTGCTCTGGGGGCTGATAAAAGGTGCGAGGAATGTCCTCGAAGTTGCCGCTGATGACAACTAGCTGCTCGTCCCAGCGATGGTTCTTGTTCGCCGTGCCGACCAGGGTGCAGGCGTGGCTGCAGAAGAAGATGACGCCCTCGCCGGCCGCCATGAAATGGAAGATCCTTCAGAAGACAGAAATATCGAAGACGATCTTCTCTTCTCGCAAGAAGCAAAGAAAGCCCATGATCATCGCCATTCTATTGGGAATGATCTGGGCGGGGACTATCCCGAAGTAGTGCAGAATTTGACATAATTCTGGCCACAACGATAGTCGCAGGCCGACTTCGAAATGGCGAATAGGGCTGACGAGCTCGCCCTCCACAAAACTGTTCAGCCGCTCGCTCTGGCGAGGAAGCCTGGCCGAGTACCCCGGGGACAGATACTTCTCAGAGAAATCATCTAAATCTTTTTGGCGCGAGGTGGACTTTTTGAACGTCGTCGCCGCAAAGTTCCTCGCATGGCTGGCACGCCGAACAGTGGCCTCGTCAGCCATCTCAGTGTGAAGAGAGAAGAGAAAGTTAGCGAGTTGTTGAAGGCGAGAAGGAGGGAATACTCGCGCGGAGAGAAAAATGTCGCTGATATCGTAATAAATACTTACCTACCCCCTATTTATAGGCAAATGTAAGGTATGGGAGATTGGCTACCCCGCCGCGACTAGAAATAAGGGGGTAGCGAGTAGCACAGGAAGTCGCAATGTCTGCGATGCACGTCAAAGCCGCCGACCTCCAGCACGCGAGAACCTGATCCAGTGCACCTCGCCAAATATGCGCGACATTCAAGCAACACATACTCGCAGAAATAAGGAAGAAAGAGAACAAAGTCATAAATCAAAGGTGAGATTCAATACTCGCCAAATAATATTACAAAATCAAATGTTCTTTACAAAGTCGCCAGAGCCGTTCTACTCAACATACAAAGCGATAAAAGAAGGAAGCAACTACTGGGGTCCTTGGGTATTTTCCTGAGGATCGAGAGGTTGAGGATGTCGCCCGAGCCCATGCTGCGTGCGCGCTTGAAATGCTCCAGGGCCAGCGACATCGCATCCTCGCCTTGGCGCAACTGATCTTCAATCCTCGCCAGCCGGTCGACCGAGCCCATACTCGCCCGCATTCCGACCAGCTCGTCATGATGAAGCTGCTGACGATGCTCAATCCTCCCGATCCGGCGCTCCAGGTCATGGATGGATTGGAAGCGGGACTCCGCGCCAGCTAGTTGATTCTCAAACTCTTCCAGCCCGGTGACCCGCACTTCCAGCTCGGCAAGGCGGCGATGAGGCCCGCTGATCGCCAGGCGCTCGACCTTCGCCTCCAACTCAGGTACACGCGAACGACCTTTTCTTGATACTTGCGGGGAGAGAGCCCGATGACGTCGATCAAAGCCCCCCCGGCGTAGTAGCGCGAGCTGCAATTAGAGGCAAAACCGACAGAGTTAGCGACAAGACCAACACAGAAGTCGCGACTGTCAGAAAGGCGACGATTACCAGGCCGAGGCGCTTCGCTCCTCGCATCGCGACGAGGGCTGCGAGATCGTCCCCGACGAGGATTCCTAACTCAGCGCGGAGAAGGGCTGCGATGATCCCGCCGAGCTGCAGAAGAACCGGCGAGGTGATCCCTGCTCGGAGGCACATTTCCCCTGCCGCGACCATCCCCTGGTCGCCCTCCCCCTCTAGGGGCGAAGAAGCCCGAAGTCCCGCCGCGCCGCGAGGACTCCGCCGGATGGATCAAAGGGGCGACTGACGAGGAAGGGCCCTGATCGCCGGGAGTGTTGGCAGGAGGCGGCAAGGGAGGCGGTGACGGAAGGCCACCCGCGGGCAGCTGCGTTGTGCTCGCCGGAGCTGATCGTAAATGGGCTGGCGGCGGTGGAGGTAGACTGCTCGCCAGAGGAGCCCCCTGCTCGCTCCCCGGAGGTCGCGATGCCTCATCCTCAGGAGGCCTCTGACCTGTAGGCGCCGGAGGCGAGCTGTATAGAATCCGCACCGAACGACCCAATCGCGGACCCGACCGGGTTTCCGACGCGACCATCGACGATGATCGCGGAGGGAGGACATCAAAATGCTCGCCCGGAGCTCCAATAGTCGGCAAGTCTGCAAATAGAGGAAAGAGCGTCACAATCTCGCCGCCAACATCAGGATATCGACAAATCTAGCAACATGATAAAGTGTCTTCTACCTCACGCGGGATCAGGGTCAGGATGAATTTGGGCCTGGGACCCAGTAGTACTCTCCCCCGAGGCGACCTTGGGCGCAGAAGGCTGGGAAGCGGGCTGCTCGCCATCATCGGACAGGCCCAGATCGTCGAGCACCTGCCGAATGCTCGCGGAGGTCCCCTGTGGGACGGCGGGAGGATCGGCGACATCCTCCGCAGGAGCGGGTTTCTTTTTCTTCTGTGCGAGCTTCTTCTTCTTAGAGGCGAGGAAGTCGTCGAGCTCGTCATGTTCCCGAGTACGTTTGCGAGGAGATGCCATTAAGCCCAGGAGCGCGGACATATCCTCGGCAGCCTCTTCAACAGCAGTGCACGACATCTTAAGCGAGTTCATAAAGGCGGTCCAATAAAAGACCCCCCCCCCCCCCCCCCCCCCCCCCCCCCCTCTATATATATAGAGTCCCGGAGCTAGCCGGGCGGATGCCAAGTAGACCTGATGCTCGCTCAGAGCAGCTCGTTGAATAAGGGTTGATTGTTTCTTTCCGAGCTACTTCGTTGCTCGCAAAGAGCGAGGATTGTGTACAACCCATATTCTCCGAGGGTGGGACCCAATTCAAGCCACGTAGGCAAAATGTCAAAGCCAAAGGTCAACACGGAGGACAGGAGTCAAAGACTGAAGACAACCCAGCAAGCAGAGGCAGCAGAAGTCCTGGGCGAGTATATGCGAGTATGTGCGAGTAAGCCTCTTATACTCGCCAAGGTGGGCGACCATAGGAGATGCTCGCCGAAGCCAGGCGAGATCGCCTCAATGTCGCGTAGTCGTCGGGCAGGGCTGGGCTATAAATAGCCTCCCCTCCCCTTTGGTTTTCCTATAAATAGGACCCCAGGGGTAGGGGTGCAAATTGAGTCGAGCCGGCTCGTGAGCTCGATGAGCCGGCTCGAAAAAAGCTCGACTCGAGCTCGAGCCAGTTGAGCTCGAGCTCGAGCTCGATTTCGAGCCGAGCTCGAGCTCGATTTCGAGCCGAGCTCGAGCTCGATTACTCTTGTTCATTAGCTCGCGAGCCGGCTCGCGAGCTTTTTTTTGGGTATTTTTTTAAAAATATATATAAATAAAAATAAAAATAAGCTCATGAGCAAAAAGCTCCCGAGTAGCTCGAGCTCGACTCGAGCTCGAGCTCAACATACTGGTCTCGAGCTCGAGCCAAGCAGGATGAGCTCGACGAGCTCGAGCTCGAAATATTTAGCTTGAGCTCGAGCTCGAGTTTGGAATTTTTGCCAAGCTCGACTCGTTACACCCCTACCCAGGGGTACTTGGATTGACACCTTTTGGCTGAGCTTTCGGAACCCCTTTTTCGAAGACTTGTCCCCCCCCCCCCCCCCCCCCCCCCCCCCCCCCCCCCCCCCCCCCCCCCCCCTCCGAGTTCTTGACCGTCAACCTCGACTGTCAGCCTAGATATTCGCCAAGTTGATGCCTTCCTCGTACCCTGCTCGGCTATTTTTGGTTGTGGAGGAGAAGTCTCTTCTGAGCTTCTGGGTACGTGGTGGAACCTCCCTGCCGCAACACCTGGGGTCCTGTTGTTGCTCTTCTAGCCCTTTCGTCGTTGCCAGTCAAGCCGTCTAGTTGGACCGCTGGGCGAGTAGCTTCCGGCTACATTGATCCGAATTTTGGAGTCGGGATTTTCCTGGCTTCAACAGCACTGAAGGATGGAAAAGGCGGAGTCTGGGCTCTTTAGAGGTGGTGTGAATTAATTCCTGAAAAGTAGGGGAGCGGGGTTAATGGGAGGGGAATATTGGCTGGACGTGGGTTTGGGTTGAGGAATATTTCACACCAGTAGGTAATCTGGTAGTTGGGGGGGGGGGGGGAATTGAGTGGAGGAATAACTGAAGAAGTATAATTTTGGTTTTCTTTCTTTGTGTGGGGTAAGGTGGTTATAAATGGGTCGGGTTATGGATAATGAGTATTTAATATAGATTATGGTGGTTGTGGTAGTGAGATGTGATGGTTGTTGAAGTTAAGGGGAGGACTGAGGAGTGTTGTTGGTGGTGAGGGATTGGCCAAGTGATGGTGGCCGGGGAATGGGGTGGTGGTGGTGTCCGACAAGGAGGGTGGATGTGGAAGGGGTCGGCCGGCCAAGGAGGGGAGGAGGGGGAAGGATCCAAGCTTCACACTCAGACTCTGGCTTCGGCACTGAGTAATTAAAAGGAGAATTTTCACTCAAACTTACAATGCCTTCAAATGAGGCCTACTATATTTATACATAAACTACGAAGGTGCCATGAGCGGTCATGATTCTCCAATCACGATGACCTCCAAAACATGCAAAATAAAAATAAGAAAATACATAAAATCCTAGATCGGCGATCTGCTCGAAATGAATTGTTTCGATTGTCTTGTAGACTTAAAGTGCGGTGCGATTCTCATCAATTTCAGTCTTCTGTATAAAAGATTAAAAGCACTATGTTCTTTGAGTATAATTGATATTAATTTCATTCTCATAACTTGACACATCATACTGTTGATTGAGTTATATTTGTATTCCCCGGGTAAATAGGGTTGTTTAGGCAAAGATTGTCTAACCTGATATAATATAGAACAACAAATCATAAAAACTTGTCAACATGTACCAACTGGAGAAAGAAATAGGAGATGCACATAGTGCAAATTAATGAAATAGTTTTAAGAAACTTTAGTTATATCCTATACTTATTCACATAGCTGCCCCGCAGCATGCTATAAAGCTCGGCAACATGCTATAAAGCTTGGCAACATGCTATAAAGCTCGGCAACATGCTATAAAGCTCGGCAACATGCTATAAAGCTCCGCAACAAGTTACAATGCTCCGCAACAAGTTATAAGTCAAGTTTTAAATTTACGACATTTCGTCTCCCAAAGTTTTCCTTGGGAATCTTGCGACTCTATTCTTCTGGTTCAACCACATTGCACTTCAACATATTTATCTCAATCTCTCACACCGTCACACGATTTCCTCTAACGCTAGTCCGCCTCAACCCATACGATTGTAGATATGAGTTTTATTTATATCTAAGTAAAATAAAATGCCTCATCATGGAACGCTCCATCTTGATGCCGCTTCTTACATCTCTCTTGCCCTGTCGCGTCTTCTTAAGGATTTCATGATTTCCACCAAACTTGCATACTTCTTCATTTTCAGCACAACCATCATGCACTCGTTCTCATCCGAGTAACCCTTGTTCTCAAAATTCTATCCAAGTTGTGGAGCCATTCAATGAACTCGTCGAGAGACAACCTGCCTTTAATTTTATATATCTCAATTAATATGTCATTTCCATACATGTTTCCACTTTAGGATGTTTGTGCCTTCTTGTAGGAAGGCCAGTGCCTTCCGAACCTGGTTCCTTAGGATACTCATCCCACGCTTCATCCTTAGAGTTGCTGCGGGTAACTGTCATGACACTTCTTCTTGGTTTAGCTGGTTTCACAAAGTTGGCACTTGCTTAAGCAACTCCTCAATTTCCCTTTGGCAGATCTGTATCTTAGCTTGATCCATGGTTTTGTTCGTTGAGTTTCATGATTTGGTGGAATATGATGATTAGGCTCTTAATTTTATGGGGGAGAAAAGGTGGTGGATTAACCTTAACATGGAGCTCTGGTACCAATGAAGGCATTCCAGTCATTTGAAAGATGAAACAAGAGCACCAAAATCAGTAGACCACAAGGTGGAACACGAACATCAACAACAACTCTATGGCAACATTCAGTTAAAATGCTCTTTCACAAACCAACATAGATCCAAAACAGCTATTTCTGCGATGAAAAGTTCACCACAATGTTTGAAAATAGCAAACCAAAAAGAGAATGATGGAAGCGGAAGATACAAGACTCTCCACTGGTTGAGATAAGGCTAAGGTCGCCACTCCTTGCTCAAGCAACTCCTCAATTTCTCTTTAGCAGACCTGGAGCTGAGCTTAATCCATGGTTTTGTTCGTGGAGTTTCATCAAGTGAAACACGACAACCGGATTTGGTGGAATATGATGATTAGGCTCTTAATTTTATGGGGGAGAAGTCATCGTGGATTGTGGGGCGGGTGGGTAGCTCGAGCTTCTCTTAACCTTAACATGGAGGTTTGATCCCAATGAATGCATTCCTGTCATTTAAAAGATGAAACAAGAACACCAAAATCAGTAGATCACATGGTGGAACAAGAACATCATCAACAACTCTATGCCAACATTCAGTTAAAAAGCACTTTCACAAACTAACATTGATCCAAAACAACCATTCATGCGATGAGAAGTCCATCACAAATGTTCGAAAATAGCAAACTAAAAAGAGAATGTTGGAAGTTGAAGATACAATACTCGCCACTGGTTGAGATAAGGCTAAGGTTGCCACTCCTTGAATAAGAACTTTGCATGCTTGAAGGATCTACTGATAATAAAAAAAAAGCTACTGGAGACGTCTCCACAAAACAGACCGATGTTTGTAGTTCACATAAAGTACACAATGAAAATGAGCCGTAGAGGCCTGTCAGCATTAAAAGAATAAGCAAATACAAAATTAAAGGAGTACCCCCTACTTAGCCAAAAAACAGTATTCTAGAAAGGGCTAATTAACTCAACCTGTTCAAGAAAACGTCGCTTGGTCTAGCTGTAGGCAGAATAACTTCTAAGTTGCTAAGTTTGGTCGTAGATGCCTCTAGATCGATGGTAGCTGGGACAAAGGAAGTTTTTGTAGACTCCAAGAAGATGGGGGGGGGATGAACGAGATTGTGCCGGGGGACTTCCATGGAACTGCACGAACAAGGAACTGTGATGCATGAACGACGATGGGCTTGTCGGCGAATTGAAGGGGAGAGGAATGGGAGTCCTTCGACCAAGAAAGGCATCATTATGGGTTCCATCAACGGGAGATAGCGTTTAGCTTGAGGATATTATTCATATCAGAAAAGATTACTGCATGTATTCTACACAATTCACCTTAAAAGAAGATAGAAATCTTAAATTTAACCGGGCAAACATTTCAGTTAATAGAACACGGGGGCAATATATATAGAAAAAGTTGGAAGGTCATTTCAGAGATTATTTGCGAGGACTTTAACCATTGAAGGGTTTATTAAATGATTTGTTTTTCATGGTGAAACTGTGATCTAATCATATAAGTTCTGCTTCATTTCTTTTTAATTTGATGATTTTTCTTAGGTCTTGTTGGTAGAAATGGTACTGGTAAAACTTCCTTCCTGAGACATATGGCTATGCATGCTATTGATGGTATCCCGAGGAACTGTCAAATTCTTCATGTAGAACAGGAAGTTGCAGGTGATGATACATCAGCGCTGCAGTGCGTTCTGAATTCTGATATTGAGAGGATTCAACTGTTGGAAGAAGAAGCTAGTCTGCTTACACAACAGGTTCTGGATTGTGCTGAAACCATTATTTCTTAGTTTATTTTGCAGATTACTTTGTTACCTGATTCATTTCTATATCATATTTCTTATGTACTACTATTATTAATTCTATTTTTTTCTCATTGACAACTAGATTTTGATGCTTTTCCTATCATAAAGATTCTAACTTGTTTCTGTTCATTTTTCAAGAGGGATCTAGAATATGAAGCAGATATGGGGACAAAAGATGGAAAGCTTGCAGGGAATGATAAGGATGCCATCTCAAGTAGACTTGAACAGATATATAAAAGGCTTGAATTCATTGATGCATATTCTGCAGAGTCTCGTGCAGCTTCAATTCTGGCGGTCAGTGTTTCTTAGATCATTAAGTCTTTCTCTTATGCTGTACGCACCAATTTGCAAATGGTTATTTTGTAAATAATGGATTAACGTTTGCTGGTGCTTTTACTACTTCTGTTATAGTCACCATCTATCTACTTCAGTTATGGTATTTTTGAATGTCATCACTTGATTTTTGTTAAAGCCCAAGCCTATTTGTAAAAAGCCCAATGGAAAGAGGCCCATTGTTCATTATTTTCTTCTTATTTTTAGTCCCACATCACCAAATGTAAATTCTTCCTCCTCTACTCTATATAAAGAGGGGAGTTCCTTTGTAATAGCTAATAATTTTTGGAATAATATTTATTAATAATTCAAATTCTCCCATGGTATCAGAGCGAGGCTGAAATCACTCGCTGCTCTCCTCTCCTGTGAACACTCCCGACTTTTGCATGAAACTTTTCCGGTATCGCGTGAAATCTCCCAACCTCACACGAGATCTTCCAATAGCTCCACGAACAGATCTAGCTCAGTACTTACCTAACATTACTTGCTAAGCTCGCACCTCTGCTTCCCGCGCCGATCTAAATCCATGATCAAAACTGAGGCCTCCCACGGGATTTCATAGATTCCGCTGGAAGGAGGACTCGCCCCTCGTATCCTCGACGCTCCTCGAATTCGTAGACTTTGCGAGCTCTGCTCCTTCTTTCGAGCGTCTGCGATTGTCGCAGCTTCCTCTTGCCGAATCACATGTCCCTGCATAGCGAGCTCTTCTATTGAGCTCACCAATTTGAAATAGCAGGCCCAAGGGTGGTCCCTGCGTGCAATCTACTGCTGATTCTCGCCTACACCCGCCGATCTCCCGCTTGCGTCCAGAGGGTACTTTGGCGAGACCAAGAATTCTTACGAACTATTCTGCGATTTGCAACATTAGCGTGATAACTTCTCGCGAGCTCTCTCTGTTTTACAATCTGAAACCGCATCGCCTGCATCCGCGATCCTGTCTACAAGCTCTCCCCGTCAACGACCTCACTAAGAGCCTCGACAAGCCTTGCTGACTTATTCCATCAAGCCTTTGCGAATTCGAGTGACTACGCGCTCGCCGAATCACAAGTACGATCTCGCCGTCCTCGCCCGATCCCGCTCTCACCGAGCTCACCATCCTTGAGTAACCCTCGATCGACTCCTACGCTGACGGCGTCCCACTGCGGCTCCTTTTATAGGGATCGATCACCTCCTCCGCACCGCGATCTCTGCGAGCTCTCTTCCATGCGAACCTCTGTGTGCCTCTACTCTGCTCCTGCGACCTCGCTATTTCTGCTAGTCCATGCGATTGTCTGCAATCTGTGAGTTCTGACATCACGACAGGAGCCCGACGTGTCCTCCTTGCTCCTTCTGCGATCTGCTAGCCCTCCTCCCGCTAGTCACGTTCACGAGCTTATCCCGTGATTGAACTTTTACGGTCGCAAGCGACCTCCTTTGAGCCCGACTGCAAGCGACTTCTGAAATACTGCAATCATTTACGCTTCTCACGAGCTCTTGTCCCACGACCTCTGTGCGAGTTCATATCATCTCCTCCGCTCCACTCTTTCGCTTTCACTATGCTATGATGACACCACCGCTCACTCCCGCTTTTACTCCGTCACCCGAGTCCGACTGGTGGTTCTCTTCGGTAGATATTGAGGCTTTGATTAGCGCGTCCAAACATTGTGCCTTTATTGCCACCTCCTATGGTAGCGCACATACTGATACGCAGTGTAAGTGGCTCATCGACTTCGGTGTCACCATTCATATGACTAAGAACTCTCTTGCATTCTCTCATCTTGAGAAACATAGCTGATTGTCATCAATATTTGTGGCAAATGACTCTTCTGTTCTAGTTTGTGGAACTGACGTTGTTGCTACTACCTCCCATCACTAGTTTGACGACACTCTATATGTTCCAAATTTTCCTTCCAGTCTATTATCTGTCAGTGCTCTACAAACAATTACAATCCTCTATCTCATTTTATTCCACTGCATATTATTTTCAGAACCTTCAATCGAAGAGGACAATTGCTACTGGGACTGAACGTTGCAGTTTCTACTACCTGAACGATCTTCTCATTTTCTCCGCCTCTGCCGTCTCAACTTCTCTATTTAGTGACATCACCGTTTTAGTCATCCTCCGCTACTTCTCCTCCACTACGTTTCCTCCACCAACTTTTGCCGTCTTTTTAGTTAGACTCCATTTTAGAATATGAAGCTTGCCAATTTGGCAGCATCATTATACTACTTTCCATGCAAACTTTTGTTAAAATTCTATTTTCCCTTTTGACCTTATTCATTCAGATATCTGGGGTCCCAGTCCCACCAAATCTGTTGGTGGAGGAAGCCTGTATTTTGCTAAATTTATTGATAATTTCTCTCGATGTACTTGAGTGTATGTTAAACGGGGGAGGGGTGGACCAATAAAGACTTGGAATGAAACTATAAGGAAAGACATGATGTACTTAGGCATTAGTGAGATTATGACTAAAGATTGGGCACAATGGCGACAAAGGATCCATATAGCCGACCCCACTATAGTGGGATAAACGCTTGAGTGTTGTTGTTGTACTCGAGTGTATCTTTTAAAGAACGATCTTAACTCTTCTTTGTTTTCTATAAATTTTGTAATGAAGTTCGCACTCAGTTTGGTTTACCCGACAAAATTATATGGACCAATAATGCGAAAGAATACTACTTTCCCCGCTCCCATTGGGGTCATGCGATTCTCATTTCTTGCTTTCTCATTAATCGCCTATCTTCTTATACTCTTCAGAGAAAAACACAATTTTCTATTCTTTATCAGGATGATACTCTTTTTTCCCTCACTCTTCTTTTGTTTGGTTATACTGCTTTCGTCCACACTCCCGCATCTGGTCGAGAAAAACTCTCTGCCTGCGCCACCAAGTGTATCTTTGTTGGGTCTTCTCCTACTCTGAGGGGATATCGCTGTCTTGACCTTATCTCTAAACGCCAATATCTCTGTTGATGTCACCTTCTTTAAGTATACCCCTTATTTCTCTCAAGAAGGCTGGTCTCTTCCTCTCGAGATCCCTCCTACTCTCTTTACAACCTCCCCTCCTCGCACCTCTGTTTCATCCGTCTTTATCATTCATTCTCCTCCACCAAATATACCACAACCTACACCAATTCCTGACCATATATCTCCTCTTTCACCTTTTCTTTATCATTATCGACAACGTCCTGTCTCATCCCCTCTATTTGCTCCTTCCACTCCAGAGTCCCCGCTGCCAGCTCCCAACCATCTCTCTCCTCTTCGGAAGGGTCCTTCACCTCAGCAGACTCAGAACTGGATGTTACCATTGCGCAGCGAAATGGGCAAGTAGGAGTACACAACATGCTATTATTAATGTTATGTCTTTTGCAAATCTCAGTCCTAATTGCAACAAGTTTGTTTTGACACTCTCTACCAACACCGTCCCTATTACCTATCATGAAGTCCTTCACATACCTTGCTCGAAGATGGCTATGGATTGGGAAATTTCTGCTTTGACATCACAGGGTATTTGGACTATTGTCCTACCCCTTCTGGAGGTGATGTTGTCGGTCAGGTCTGTCATTAAATTTCTCCCTGACGACATCGTGGATCGGTACAAGGCTCGTCTGGTTGCCAAGGCGTTCACCCAAACATATGATGTTGATTTTTTGACACATTCTCTCCAGTTGCCCGTATCAGTATTATCGGTTACTCTTCTTCGTTGTTGTCAACCGAAATTGGGAGTTGTCTCAGTTTGATGTAAAAAATGCCTTCCTATATGGTGATTTGCATGGAGAAGTTTATATGAAGCAATCTCTTGGTTATGCTGCACAGGAGGTGCCTCAAGTGTGCAAAATTCGGAAGACCATTTATGGTCTTAAACAAAGCCCTCGAGCATAGTTTGACAAGTTCAACCAAGTCGTCTCTACCATTGACTTCTCCAAATGCAATGCTAACCACTCTCTCTTTATACATAAGATCGACAAATGACTGATTATTCTTGCTGTCTACGTAGTTGATATCCTTCTTACCAGAGATGATTCCTCTGGAATAGGGATAACAAAGAAACATCTTCGAGAACACTTTGTTACAAAAGATACGAGTCTTCCCAAATACTTCTTGAGAATCAACATTGTGAGACGCAATAACATGTTACGGTTATGCATCCGCCCAAGCCCCCCCGTATGTGACACATGAGCGCATATGAGAGCTGGCTTTAAGGTTTCATAGGAAGAGTTATATTAGTTGTAATTAATTTGTTAATATTAATTAATGATTATTAATTAATTATATTAATTAGGGTAATTTACTTTTTCTTATTATGTGTGCCCTCCCTCATCTATATAAAGGGGAAGGGTATGTATGTTGAGCATCTTTTTGAGATCCCTTGGTCTAGGCTCTCTTGGAGAGAAGCTCTTTGGAGGACCCCGTCTCTGTGAGTTGACCAAAGTTTGCCTTCAGATTGTATCTTGTATGTTTGTTATAGTTAGTGTAATTTGCTTTGAGTGTTCAGTCTCTTGCTTTACAACCGCAAAAAGGTCTTGGTGGTAACAATAGGTCCGACTTGCCCTTTTTTGGATGTAGTTTCCGTCGCCGAATTGTTCTGCTCACCGCTCTATCAACCGCCAACGAAGGACCAGCCATCCCTCCATAATATGACTACCACCACGACCTCGCTGCATGAACGCTTCGATCGGTGGGATGCTATGCTCGCCGATGCTCTTGCAATAGTGCAAAATATTCATTCCAACCTCGCTAGTCCAGGCGTGCCGCCGACCTCCGCAAAGGATTTCTCAGTGTGTCATGCCGTCAAAACCACACCGACACCGCAATCGGCGCAGGAGCCCCACCTCCGGGTCTTTCCCAGCCCACCCCCATATTCGGGTGACCTGCACGCGACCCTCGATGGGATCAGTGCACCACCGAAGATGTCAGAGCGCAACCCCAAACTCCAGGAAGTCACAAGCGCAACTGAACCCTCGGTCGGTATGCAGAACTATCGAAATCCGTTGTCAACAGTCTCCTCAACTGGCATTCTCCTCCTCCCGTCCACCCTAGTTTCTCGGCCTCCAACAACACCTATACTCCCTGACGGGCTTTCTCTTCCTCCAACGTCTCTTGCATGACCCTTACCTCCAGCCGGCCTTCCCATCAGGTCGACACGCCCATTTGCCGATGTTCTCCCCGCGCATTGCCCTTTTGTCGACGACATTGCTCAGTACCGTGATCTCCCAAAGCTCAAGTGCGGGCTTCGTCCAGGTCTTCACGATGCCAGGAAACGTCATCGTCCAGTCTTCCGACCTCCTCGACCCCGCTCCAGAGCGTGTCAAATCCCCATCTGCCTCCAATATCCACGTATCCCTGCTTTTACTGCTAGCTCCCACCGCAACTTTCATGCGTCTATTCCTCACTTCCTTCAATCGACCGGTCTTCACGCCTTTTTCCTTTTATTGCCAGCCTTCGCCTCATCTTTCCCCTTCTCCATGTAACTGCTTTGTCCCGCCCCATCCCCAACTCTCTTCATACTCCACGCCATCTGTTTTACCTAATATTCTTCTCAATTTATTTTTCAAACACACAACTAACACTTACACCCATTTACACCCATCACCTGAGTCCAATCCTTCCATTGTATTTGCTCTGCAACTAGGCCCCATCATTACTTCCTCAGTTATTACCACCATCTCTTCTAGCTACCTCATCCTCCGCCCCTTTGGCCTTTTCCCCAATGTGCCGCCATCAACTTTTGGCCTCCTCCTTCCAACCAACATTTTGCCTCCTCTGTCCAACCAACATTTTGCCTTGACTGGCTCGCAACGCAACGTTTTTGTGTTATCCTCATTATTAGAGATTCCGATAAATATTTGATGCTCGACCTTGCGGTCAAAGTCGATTTTCATGGGCGGAATATTGTTACGGTTACACATTTGCCGAGCGCACCCCCTCACATGTGACACAGGTGTGCATATGAGAGCCGCCTTGAAGGTTTCATAGGAAGAGTTATATTAGTTGTAATTAATTAGTATGAAGTAATTTGTTATTATTATTAATTAATTATTAATTAATATTGATTAATTAATTATCTTAATTAGGGTAATTTTATTTTTCTTATTATGTGTGCCCACCCTCATCTATATAGGGGGGGTATGTATGTTGAGCATCTTTTTGGGGTCCCTTGGTCTAGGCTCTCTTGGAGAGAGGAACTCTTTGGAGGACCCAGAGATGGGGACCAGCCGCATCGACATTGGACTTTGGGCCAACTCTCGGCGGGCCCCGCATTTGTGTACTTGCGCAAGAGGCGTTGATCAGATCGACGATCCGAAACCACGAGCCTGTTCGGAGCGCCGTTTTACTATTTTTATGTATTTTATTTTTATATTTGGACTTTATTTAGTTCTATTCAGACATCGGGCGTAACTAGCAATCATAGCCGTTCACTCCGGGTACATAAGCCCCTTTTTCATTATAAATAGGGGTAATGACTGTCATTTGGTGGTATTGTTAGCCTTGTGAGAGAATCCAGAGCCAATAATCATATCGTGGTGCGACGCCGTGAGACCCCGTGGTGGGACATCCCGGTTAATTTCCATTTTCCCTTTATTGTTCCCGTAAGCCCCCCTGTTTTACCCCACGATTCCCCCTCGTTTCAGTCATAACCGCCCTCTCTTCTTCGTCCCTGTCCACGATCGACTACATCAACTCCTCCCTCACTTGATCCCTTCTCCTCCAACACGCGTCTCTTCTTCAGCAAGCGAGCACATCCAATCTCCCGCTTTTGCTGCAAAGCCTTACATCAAATTCTCTCTCAGCGACATCACGTACTTCTCCCTCACCATTTTTTTCTGCCAACTTCGTACATATTCCCTCCTGTTCGACTGCCCCGAGTTCTCTCCGACAATTCTAGTCACAAGCCAACCCCACTTCCTTCTCGAACAAGTCTACAATAGCTTTCCTCGCCGCCGATCTCGTCTCCAACCACGTTACCCATCTCCAATAAGGCATCCAGTAAAGAACCCATATTCCTGCTTAAGCCGCATGATTCCTCTCCTCTCCCATATGAAAAATCGCAAACTCTCTCCTGCTTAAGCCGCAAACCACCCAAGCCACTCAAAGCCGACCCCTCTTCCATCTCTAGTCACACCCTTCCTCCTTTCTCCACCCATGCTTCAGGCCGATACATTATTACAAGCATTGTCTTCATTACTTGGAGCCTCGACCACGTATTCCTGAGTATCTTATATAGTGTTTCTTTATCTTTATTGGATATTGGATGAGCATTTCATAGTTGTGTGGAAGTTGAAATTTGTTGTGCTTTTGTTGCATTTTCCTATTTCCTAAAATTCTCGTTGTGTAAATTTAGCTTTAAAGCCATTCGTGCGAAGGTGAACATGACTTTGCTTATGTACTTGAAAATTATGACGAACTTTGTGTTTAATTGCTAAACCTTATAATCTTGTTGCTAAGAAATTAATTCCGGATCAATTAAATCATACACATCATTTAGATTGAGTTTGTTCGAGTCCAACCCGCATCGTTATGAACTTGCTGGGGGAGAAGGAGAGATCTAGAGAGAGACTAAGGAGAAGAGGAGAAATTAGGGTTTGAGAGGAGGGAGAGGAGAGTACCTTGAGAATAATGATTTGCATAGCCTCCACAAGAAGGGGACCCAGGTTATATAATCACCCGGGACCTGAGGGGGCCGGCTGCCCCCCCCCCCCCCCCCCCCCCCCCCCCAATGGGGATGAACCGTTGGTTCAACCCCCTGGCCGCTTAATTAGAAGTGTGGGGCTGAACCGCCGGTTCAACCCGCTTGTTGCTTGTGCCCTCCTTCATACGACGACTGTAGTGCTTTCCGGAGAAGCGACCCAAGGGGGGGCGTAACATTCCCCTCTCCTTCAAAAATCAGCTTGCCCTCAAGATGAAAGTCCGAATAAAGCTCCTTGAACTCCATCATGTCGACCCAAGTGTTATGTGCCGCCGTCATATGCTTCCATTTGACCAAGACTTCGGGACGGTATTCATTACCCCGTTTCTTCCATTTAACCATCAGAACCTGTTCGGGCAGTGGACGCAACTCACCTGCTGTGGTGACCTCTGGTAAAAGTGGGCTAGCTTGCACTGACTCGCCGATTTTCTGCTTGAGTACAGACACATGGAAGGTCGGATGTATACGTGACCCTTCCGGTAAAGCTAAGGTGTAAGCCACGGGGCCTACTCGGCGGATGATGCGGAAGGTGCCATAGTAGCGTGGCGCTCGCTTCTGATTCGTCCGACGGGCCACCGAGAGTTGCCAATAGGGCTGGAGCTTGAGGAAGACCTCATCGCCAACTGCAAATTCCCGCTCAGTGCGGTGCTTGTTTGCCTGGAGCTTCATACGATCTTGTGCTGCTCGAAGGTTGTCCCGGAGTGTAGCTATAGTACAATCGCGGTCCCGTAACGCCCGTTCCACTACCGGCAATGCTGTACTACCTGACTCATAACTGCTCAAAGAGGGAGGTGCACGGCCGTAGACTGCCTCGAAGGGAGTCATCTTGCTGGCGGACTGGTAAGCCGTATTGTAGCAGTACTCGACCCAGTGTAACCATCGGGTCCACGTTCGAGGTTCGTCCATCACAACGCATCGGAGGTAGGTCTCCACTCCGCGGTTGAGCACCTCTGTCTGGCCATCTGTCTGGGGGTGATTTACGTGCTCATGCGCAGACAAGTGCCCTGTAGGCGGAACAACTCCTTCCAAAAATTACTCACAAACGTAGGGTCACGGTCAGAAATGATGGCGTGCGGAATGCCGTGAAGCCGGACGATTTCCCGCACAAACAGATCAGCTACGGACTCGCCGGTGTATGGATGACTCAATGTCAAAAAATGCCCATACTTGGAGAGTTTGTCCACCACAACCAAGATCACGGATTTGCCCTGCGACTTGGGCAATCCGTCAATAAAGTCCATAGAAACCGTGCCCATATGTGCTGAGGTATCTCCAGAGGAGTGAGTAGGCCTGTTGGCGCCGTAGTCTCATATTTCTGCTGCTGGCAGATGTCACACTGCTGAACTTCTTGCCTGAGGCCCTTCCAAAAAACATTTTCCCGTAGGCGCTGGAGTGTCTGTAGTATGCCGACATGTCCACCTGTGGGTGAAGAGTGAAACTCGTGAAGCATAATCGTCTTCCATGGAGAGGTTGACAGAATTACCACTCGGTCCTGGTAGTACAGCCGCCCATTCTTCAACTGGTAGTCAGGGATGGAAGATTCCCCTCTTTTTAGAGCCTCTACAATATCTCTGAGCTCGGCGTCTCGCATGATCTCTTCCTGGATCTCATCCAAAGAATCGATGAGGGGACCAAAAATCTGATGGAGAGTGCTCTCCGGCAATCTAGACAACGCATCAGCCACCACATTCTCCTTGCCCTGCTTATACATGATCTCATAGTCATACCCCAGTAATTTGGTGACCCACTTTTACTGAAGAGGGGAGGCAACCCGTTGATCTAAGAAGTGTTTCTGGCTCTGGTGATCTGTTCGGATTTTGAAGTGCCACCCAAGTAAATAAGACCGCCACACTGCCACAGCATGGAGAATCGCCAACATCTCCTTCTCATATGTCGATAATCCAAGAGTACGGGGTGCCAACGCTCGACTGTAGAAGGCTAGAGGTCGGCCTTCTTGCATCAAAACTGCCCCGATGCCTACCCCGGAAGCATCTGTCTCTACCACAAACTCTTTGTCAA
Source organism: Dactylorhiza incarnata (assembly GCA_033032865.1). Taxonomy (NCBI): domain Eukaryota; kingdom Viridiplantae; phylum Streptophyta; class Magnoliopsida; order Asparagales; family Orchidaceae; genus Dactylorhiza; species Dactylorhiza incarnata. The sequence continues at coordinate 89,264 of JAWHQI010000305.1, read as the reverse complement.
AATCCGGAAGTGCGAGAACTGGAGTGGTCGTCATGGCCCCTTTTAGAGCCTGGAAAGACGCCTCCACATCCTCCTGCCACAGAAATGCATCCTTTTGTAAGAGCTGTGTCAAAGGTCGTGCGATCTTCCCATAGTCCTTTACAAATCGTCTGTAGTAACCCGTGAGGCCCAGGAACCCTCTGAGTACTCGGACCGTCTGTGGTCGTGGCCATGTCACCATACTCTCGATCTTCCTGGGGTCGGCCTTGACGCCGTGCACGGAGACCAGGTGACCCAAATACTCCACCTCAGGCTGTCCAAATGAGCACTTCGACTGCTTGGCGTAGAGTTGATGCTGACGGAGGATGGTGAACGCTTGCTCCACATGAGCCAAATGCTCCTCCCAGTTGGCACTGTAGATGAGGATATCGTCGAAGAAGATCAACACAGACCGTCGAAGTAGGGGTCGGAAGATCTCATTCATCATTGCCTGGAAAGTGAACGGGGTGTTTGTGAGGCCGAAGTGCATCACAAGGAACTCGTAGTGCCCATCATGCGTTCGAAATGCTGTCTTGTGGATGTCCTCCTCGTGCATGCGGATCTGGTGATAGCTGGACCGCAAATCCAGCTTGGTGAACAATGAAGCGCCGTGCAATTCGTCTAACAGTTCTTCGATCATAGGAATGAGAAACTTGTCCTTTATGGTTGAACTGTTCAGGCCCCGGTAAGCAACACAAAATCTCCAAGAACCGTCCTTCTTCTTCACCAAAATGATGGGAGAAGAAAACGAGCTAATACTAGGGCGTATGATCCCGGCTGTAAGCATCTCCTTGACGCCGCGTTCAATCTCGGCCTTCTGTATGTGCGGGTATCGATATAGCCTGATGTTCGTCAGCTCTGCTCCTGCCTTCAACTGAATTTGGTGATCTCGAAACCGCGGTGGCGGCAGTGTACGTGGCTCCTGAAACAAGTCAGAATACTGATCCAACAGAGCACGCATCTGGGCTGGAATCTCCGCCGGAACCGTAGGATCCGCTCTAATCTCCATGACAACGGCCATCGTACTGTTCTGTTCCCCTAGCCGTTCCAAGCTGCGGAGTGATATCTCTTTCACTTGAGACGACTTGAGGCCTCCCAAGCAATACTCCTTCCCACCCTGGGCGAACTCCATAGCCACCTGATCCCAGTCAAAAGTTACCCGCCTCAGCTGTCGCAACCAATGTACTCCCAACACCATGTCCGAACCTCGGATCGGCAATAAGTAAACATCAGTATGCCCGGTGTACCCCTGTACCCGAAGCTCCACCCCTTTCATCACCCCTTCACACTGCAGTTTACTTCCATCCGCTACCATGATGTGGAAAGCCGCGCCTCGATCTATGTCGTACCCCGCCTTCTAAGCCACAGCGGGATGGATGAAGTTGTGGGTGCTCCCGCTGTCTACCAAGATCGTCACCTTCTCCTAGACAACCCTTCCTGCCATCCGCATAGTTAGGGGGGTGCTACACCCCTCCATCGCCTGTATAGAGACCCCGAACTCTGTCAGGTCTAACTCCTCCTCTAGGACGGCCTCGGTCGAACCCTCCTCCTCGGCCTCGTCACGTAACATGAAAACTTGCACCTTTTGACATTTGTGCCCCGGGCCGTATTTCTCATCACAGTTAAAACATAGGCCCTTCTCCTTCCGTGTCTGCAACTCTGGCCATGTCAATCTAGTAACGGTGAGCCGGCCAGCTTTCGGGGTATCCCGCCGTACTGGAGCCGGTGTCACGGCCACACGGGTGGTGGTGCGACTCCGCTGTCGAGTGAATCGCTCCTTTTGTATCCTTGCAAGGCTGATGGCGTGGGTGAGGCTCGTGGCATGTAAGCATGGACCTCATCTCTCAAGTAGTCCTTCAGCCCCGATACGAAGCAACTGAGGAGAGTCTTCTCCTCCCAGCTGACCCGATTGGCCAGCTTCTCGAACTCCGTACGATACTCCATCACTGTGCCTTTCTGACGGAGCTTCTGTAACGTCGCCTCCACGTTCTCATAGTCCAAGGGTCTGAACCGAGCTGAGAACCCTTCCACAAAGTAAGCCCACGACGCGTATCCGTTTCCCCGCAGGAACCACTGCGCCCACTGGTATGTGTCACCATGGTCGCAGGAAAGATGCTCTGATACCAAATGTTATGGGAGAACTTAGGGTTTGAGAGGAGGGAGAGGAGAGTACCTTGAGAATAATGATTTGCATAGCCTCCACAAGAAGGGGACCCGGGTTATATAATCACCTGGGTCTTGAGGGGGCTGCCCTCCCAACCCCCCCCCCCCCCAATGGGGCTGAACCGTTGGTTCATCCCCCTGGCCGCTTAATTAGAAGTGTGGGGCTGAACCGCCGGTTCAGCCCGCTTGTTTCTTGTGCACTCCTTCATACGACGACTGTAGTGCTGTCCGGAGAAGCGACCCAAGGGGGCGTAACACACTCACATAGAATTCTATTAGAGTCAACACACTTTCCATAGCCTACCCTACATCACCCATCCTCTGAGAGTTGGCTGAAGCTTTCCTTTGGATTGTATTCCGTATGCTTGTTAAAGTTAATGAACTTTACTTAGAGTGTTCATTCTCTCGCCTCATGATCACAGAAAATTCTTGTTGGTAACACAACATAGTTCTTTCCCAAAGAAAGTATGTCCTAGATCTATTCGAAGAAACATGTTTTCTTAGACCCATGCATGCTCAGAATCCTATGTCTATGGGCACTGATAAATTTTGGGATGAGACAGCATGTGTCTGGTCTGTAAACTTATTTATCCTACTTTAACCAAATCTAATATCTCTTTTGCTGTTAGAAAGGTCAGTCAGTTTATGCAAGCTCCCAAAGAGTGTCATCTAGAAGCTGTATATATCAAAGGATCTTCAGGCAAAGGACTACTGTTTAAAAGAAACAATCACTTACATATTGAACCATATTTAGATGCAAGCTATGCAAATGATAAGGGAGATCAGAAATTCACTTATGGATACTGCACGTATGTCAGAGGAAATCTCATCACTTGGAGAAGTAAGAAACAAGCAGTAGTGTCCAAATCAAGTGCAGAAGCAAAATACAGAAGTACGACTCAGATTGCTTATGAGTTAAAATAGTTAAGAACTCTTCTAAATTTTTTTGGTGAAACTCACAACTCTCTTATACGGCTATATCAATGTTCTGTGATAATAAAACTGCATCTATATATCTAAAAATCTTGTATTCCATGAAAGAACAAAACATATAGAAGTTGATTGTCTCTTCATCAGAGAGAAAATTATCAACAAACAAATATGCACTACGTTTGTTACTTCAGATAAAAAATTGACCGACATTTTCACCAAACCGACTGATTAATCTTTTTCCAATATTTGTGTCAAGCTAGGAATGATCAATATATATGCTCCAGCTTGAGGGGAAGTGTTAAAGCCCAAGTCTATTTGTAAAAAAACCAACGAAAAGGGGCCCAATGTTTATTCTTTTCTCCTTTTTATTTTTAGTCTCACGTCACAAAATGCAAATTCTCTCTCTTCTACTCTATATAAAGAGGGGAGTTCCTTTGTAATAGCTAGTAATTTTTGGAATAATATTTATTAATATTTCAAATTCTCACAATCTCTTAGGCACAACATATTATGGAATTAAGCATTTAGTGTGTTAAGATCGTGGATCTTATGTCATAACTCATAAGATGCTAGAACTAACATAACCTTTTCTCCTATTTTGAAACTTGGAAATGATGATGTTGGTATGGCCTGTAAGTTCATATATTAGTGGAGGTTGAGTTAAATATCAATGGAGGAGCAAGCTGTTCGTTGGGCTTGTTTGAATGTTGTTGAGGCATGATATTGATTAGCCCTATGTTCTACCCCTTTACAATAGTTTTAATCTTGTCTTCTTGATAACTTCTTCCTTGTAGTAAACAAGTTGTCATACTGGTTCCCCCGTGCCCCAACGCGATAGTACATCCTCCGTTCGGTGTCGTTGTAAAAATGTTGTCACGCCAAATACAAAAATTCAATGGAAGGGGGCGCGGGCACATTTAAAAAAAAACATACAAATTAAATTTACTTATACAAATTTATAATAAATGGTTAAATTGGAAAGATGAATGACCAAAGAGTATTTTTCCCTTATATAAGTATATATGTTACTGCTATTCTATTTACAATGAGTGGTGTTCTCAACTTGTCATTTGCTGGCGCCAATACTTACAAGTAAAAGTAGCTGATGTTTATGGAATGGTGGTATTCTACTAGTTGAAAATATTTAATAATAGGTCCTAAACACTTCAGAAATCGTAAGCATGGATTGGATACTTTGATTAGATTGCTTACCTTTTATTGAAGTTGCATGGGTACCTTATTTGACATTGCCAGATGTGAACATTAATACATTATTAGCCCTTAATAATCTCTAAGAATTATAACGTTGGCAAGTGGATGTGCTTATGCCTTGAACATGATCCACCATTTAGTATAACCTGACGGATCTATATGTTGACCCTCAATTCTTGTAAACCTAGAAGCTGTACCGTTGTTGTATTTGCAAATGTTTTATTTGTCACACCATATTGCAATTCAATTTTCTTTTCTTGTGTTTTGTTTTCAGAAAATAGAAATTAAATACAGAAGGCATGTTAGGAAGGATTTGTTTTTTTGTTTCCTACAAATGATTATTTTTCTTGTAAAGCAGAACTGAAGTTATTTTTTCTTCCTTCCAAATCTTAGCATTCAAATTGTAGTAACTTTTTAATAACATTTCAATAAAAACTCGTTTTTCCTAATGTCAGTTTAAGATAATGAGGCAGTTGAAAAGAAATAGAGATGAGGACAGATGATACCATCAAGAGAGGAGATGGGGCGACTTCCATTTGATCAAAATATTCATTCATATCATACCTAGACCAAACCCTAGGCTGCTATTTATATGTAGAAATCCTATGGGATTATACAACAACAACAACAACAACAGAACCCATATAGTCCCCAATCATTGGGGGTATGGGCGGGGGAAGATTGGAAACAAACCTAACCTTTGGCCCTATGCCCAAAGTGGCTTCTCTCAGAGGAGAAAGACCGAACCTTTGACAATAGATGCACAAAGTGGCTGCTCACAGATTACCACTGAAACAGTGGCTGCTCATAGATGCACAAAGTGGCAAAAATCCTATGGGATTATAAATGATTAAAATCAAATAAACCTTAAATTTATCATTTATGTAAATAGATGAATAAAAAAATAAAATCTGAAAATATTAATATTCTTAATACTGAATAAGGCATAATAAAATGTAAAATAAAAAATTAGCCATGCCGTCGGTGACTAAATTGTCTTCATTGATTATCATCAATTCCTTTGGGATATAAAGAATTCTCCTTCAGAGGGCTATGCTGGAGTTACCCTCAAGTAATCCATGAGAAATGCACCGTGACTCATCACATGTCACGTCATTTGAAGATGAATATTGTTACGGACGCGCACGTCGACGAGACGCCGTGGCTGGTCTACACGCGGAGGAAGACGACGACGGGTCCGTCTGGAGGAGGAGAGACTGATGACGCGCCGCTGGGATGATTATTGTTAATTGCTTGTTGTTATTTCATATTATGTTGTGTACGCTTTTCTATTAGCATCGTACATTCGCTATCCGCACCCCGCGCCTATAAGGGGTGGTGTTGTACTCCTTTTTGGGGATCTTTGGATGAATGCATTTTATGGTTGCTCTCTAGCCTCTCTCTCAATCTCTTCTCCTCATCTTTCTCTCCTCTCCCCCGTCGGCCCTCCCCTTCGCCGGATTCCTCCCCGGGCATCGTAATATTTGGTCCGACCTGCCTCACCGCCCGCCATCTAGCCGCCGGTGCAGGCTATCACGCTTCGTCTGCGGTTTCTTAGTCAGTCTGATTCAGAGAAACCGTGAACCAAGACATGAAAAAGAACGAACTCAAAGCTTTCGTTTCCGCGCTGAATACCGATCCCGTCTTCGATATCCGTCGCGCGCGTTCCGCCTGCAACGCTCGTTTCCGCCCGCCGCGCATCTGCCTAACTACCGCGTCCCCCGTTCCGTCTCTTCCAACGTCAGGCCCGCCGATCCGCCGCTCCCAGCGCCCGCGTCACCGCCGAATTCGCTTCCTTCTGCGCCTACGGCCGACGACGGCGGATTCCATCGCTTGTGCGACAACCGATCAGCAGTTTCCGCCCTATTTGTCGCAGGAAGGCCGCCGAACCGCCGATCTCCGCCCGCCTCTGCTCCAGCTCCGCCGTTTTCGCTCCGCCAACGACCCTCCCTCCTCCAATGGCTCCCAATCTTCTCTCCTCCGGTGAACCCGCTCCGGACTCCACCGCTGATGCCCTTAGCCGTCGCGTGGAGGCTCAAGAGCAACTAGTCGCCTCCATGCACGCCTCCCTCCTTGCCCTCCACTCCAAGATTGACTCCATCCAGGCTTCCGCCGCCGCCGTTTCCGCCGCGTCCGTTCGCCCGCGGACGGCGGCTCTCTCCTTGGCGCTGGGCCATCGCCCATTTCCGCCGGGGCCACTCCTTCGCCCATTCCGGTCCGGCCCACCCTCTCCCTCGATATTCCCTCTTTTTCCGGCGTTGACCCGATGGGGTGGATCGCAAAGGCAGAACAATATTTCGACCTTAACTACACACCGGAGCACGACAAGGTGTCTATGACTGTGGTTGGCCTGGACGGCTCGGCCCTCCACTGGGCTTGGTGGCTCCGCCAATCCAACCCGTGCCTCTCCTGGTCCGAGCTCAAACAGGAGATGATTCGGCGGTACGAAACCCGCTACTCTGGCTCTTCCGCTATCGAGCGACTATGCGGCCTCAGCCAGACAGCCGGCCTGGACGACTACATTGATGAGTTCGTAGCCTTGGTCACCCATGTCCCCGGCTTGCCACCCGACCATTACCTCAGCTTCTTCATGCAGGGGCTACTGCCCCATATCCGCTCCCGGCTCTGCACGCACCATCCCCGCACGGTCTCAGATGCCCTTTACATGGGGCGTTTAGTGGAGGCCGACCTCGCCTCCAGGGCGCCTGCGCCTGCAGCCAGTCACCACCCGCCTCGGCCGCTCTGGTGGCCACCTCCTTCGACAGCCCGCAGCGGCCACCCCCTGAGGGAGACCGACCCGGCCGACCGGTGGTTCCCCAACGCATCTCCAACAGTACCTACAACGAATGCCGGAGCAAGGGCCTATGTTTCTGGTGCCGCCAACCCTACACTCCTACACATGTGTGCTCCATCAAGGAGTTCCACGCCATAATCGGCGACTTCGACCCGGAGGTCACCTTGGAGGACTTCAAGGCCCTCGAGCTATCCGAGGGTGACGGCGCGGTGAACACCGCCTCACCTACTTTTCACCGCTTGGAGCTGCCCTGTTTCTCGGTGGGCGGCATTTCGGGACCTCAGACCATGAAGCTGGCAGGCACGTTGCGTGATCGTTCCATTGTGGTCATGGTGGACAGTGCTGCGAGCCACAACTTCCTCTCGGCCCAATTGATGCACCAGCTTCACCTTACCTTGGTTCCCTCTCTTGATTTTACAGTCTGTCTTGGCGATGGGCGTCGCCGGCCGACCCACGGGTGTTGCACCGCCCTCTCCCTAACAGTGGGGTCCTGCCCGGTAACCGCAAACTTCTATGCTCTCGGCCTCGACGGTATTAACGCCATTCTGGGAGTGGCATGGCTCCGCACGCTGGGCGAAGTGCGGGTCAACTGGGAGAGTACGACTATGCAGTTCCTCCAGGAAGGCCAGACGTGCCGCCTGGTGGGGGATTCCGCTCTGCTTCGCTCCCCGGTCTCCGCTTGTGCGATTCAGCGGACTCCCGACGTCGACTTTTCCGCCTGGCTTTGGCCGCTCTCTGCTCCGACACCGCCACCTCCTTCACACCCGGATGACCTTCAGACATTACTCGCCGAGTTCGACAACATCTTTGCGGCCCCGACCGGCCTCCCTCCGGCTCGCCCGACGGATCACGCCATTCCCCCCCAGCCCGGTGCTGCGGCGGTGTCGGTACGCCTTTACCGCTACGACCACGTGCAAAAGGACGAGATCGAGCGCATAGTCTGTGAGATATTGACGGGGGGCCTCATCCGCCCCAGTGCAATCCCCTTCTCTAGCCTGGTCCTCCTGGTCTGAAAGGATGGTAGCTGGCGGTTTTGCGTGGACTACCGGGAGCTCAATAAGTCCACCATTCCGGACAGGTACCCGATCCCAGTTATTCAGGAGCTTCTGGATGAGCTCCACGGTGCCAGATTCTTTACCAAGCTGGATCTCCGAGCAGGCTATCACCAGATTCGGGTACGGCCCGAGGACATCGCCAAGACCGCCTTTCGGACGCACGACGACCACTACGAGTTCTTAGCCATGCTCTTCGGCTTGACCAACGCACCGACCACCTTCAAGGTGACGATGAACGACATTTTCCGAGCGCTACTTCGTCGACACGATCTAGTTTTTTTTGATGACATTTTGGTATGCAGTTCTTCCTGGGAGGATCACCTTCAGCACGTCCACCTCACTCTGACTACCATCCGGCGCCATCACCTCAAGCTCCACCCGAAGAAGTGTTCCTTTGGGGCATCAGAATTAAGCTACCTCGGCCACACCATCTCGTCTAGGGGGGTCGTTATGGATGAGGAGAAGATTGTGGCGGCCCTTCCTCGGCTTGACGGGATACTATCGCCACTTCATCCAAGGGTACGGGACTTTAGCTCGGCCACTCACGCAGCTCCTGAAGAAGTCGGAGGAGGGCCCTTTTCAGTGGACGGCTGCGGTCGCTGCCACCTTTGCCGACTTTAGCAGGCCCTAGTCCGCGGGCTGGTGCTGGCCATGCCCGACTTCTCTCTGTCGTTCCTAGTGGAGTGTGACGCATCGGGCTCCGGAGTGGGAGCCGTCCTCAAGCAGGCCGGACGACCGATAACCTATTTCAGCCGTGCTTTTTCCAGCACCATCCGCAGCCGCTCCGCATATGAGAACAAGCTCATGGGCCTCGTTCTCGCTGTTCAGCATTGGCGCCCATATCTGCTGGGCCGCCCCTTCGTGGTCCGCACCGACCACCACAACCTCCACTATCTCCTCTAGCAGAAGATCGCAACGCCCGCCCAGCAGGTGTGGGTGGCCAAACTCCTGGGCTATGATTTCACCATCGAGTTTCGCCCAGGGAGGGCGAACCAAGCGACCGATACCCTCTCTCATCAGAGCCGGTCGCCGGAGCTCACGACTATTTCTCGGCCGTTGTGGGAAGACGCGGTGACCATCCAACACGAGGTTGAGGCCGACCCCGCTTTATCCGGCATTCGGACGACGCTCATCGCGGACGCCACCGCCCATCCACCATACTTGCTTGTAGGGGGATGCCTGTTCTTCAAAGGCCACCTTGCCCTAGCGCCATCGTCATCGAGCATTCCTCGCCTCCTCACCGAGTTTCACGCATCGCCCTCCGGAGGGCACACCGGGGCCTTCCGTACCTACCGCCGTTTAGCGGCCTCCCTCTACTCTCCCCACATCCGACAGGTCAAGGCATTCGTGGCCGCCTGTCTGGTCTGCCAGAAGGCCAAATACGAGGCAACGTTTCCAGCCGACCTCCTTCAGCCTCTTCCCATTCCGGATCGTGTTTGGGAGGATGTGGCCATGGACTTCATTACTCGGCTACCGCACTCCCAGGGATTTAACTGCATCTTGGTAGTGGTGGACAGACTGTCCAAATACGTCCACTTTATTCCTCTTCGTCACCCTTACACCGCCGTCACAGTCGCGGAAAACTTCATCAGCGGCGTCGTGCGCCTTCATGGGTTTCCTCGGCCGATCGTGAGCGATCGTGACCCACTTTTCTTGAGCACCTTCTGGACCACACTTTTCCGGCTACAGGCTACTCGCCTCCGCATGAGCACTGCTTATCACCCGCAGACGGATGGCCAATTCGTGGTCCTCAACCGCTGCTTGGAGACGTACCTTCGTTGTTTTGTGGGGTGAGCAGCCCCGCGGATGGGCCAAGTGGCTCTATTGGGCCGAGTACTCCTACAACACTGCCTACCACCACGCAGCAGGTACCACCCCGTTTGAGGCTGTCTATGTCCGGCCGCCGCCCACCATTCTCTTCCATCTGCCGGGAGAGTGCCATGTCGAGAGTTTGGCCACCGCCCTGCAGGACCGTGACACCATCCTGGACCACCTAAAGCATCACCTCTTACGGGCCCAACAGAAGATGTCTTCCTTTGCGAACAGGAAGCCGCGCTACCTCTCCTTTCAGGTGGGGGAGAAGGTGCTCATCAAATTGCACCCCTACCGCCAGCTTTCCGTGGCCCGCAGGCCCTGTCCGAAGCTAGCTTCCCGTTTTTTGGCCCATTTGAGATACTGACACGTATCGGTGCGGTCGCCTACCGCCTCCGCCTCCCCACCGAGAGCCACATACACCCGGTCTTCCACGTTTCTCAGCTACGCCGTGTGGTGGGCCACCATGGATCACATTCCGCCGACGTCGATCTTGCCGGTGAGGCACCGTATTACCCGGCCAAGATACTCGACCGCCGCTGCCTTCTGCCGGGAGACCCCACCTCGGAGGAAATTCTGGTCGCCTAGGCCAACCACCCAGACTCAGATGCTACATGGCTCCCTCGGGATGACTTCCGCTGCCAATTCGCTGACTGCTGCTTTGAGGACAAGGCATATTTTCCGGACGGTGGTATTGTTATGTACGCGCACGTCGACGAGACGCCGTGACGTGTCTACACGCGGAGGAAGACGACGACGAGTCCGTCTGGAGGAGAGATTGATGACGCGCCGCTGGGATGATTGTTGTTAATTGCTTGCTGTTATTTCATATTATGTTATGTACGCTTTTCTATTAGCATCGTACTTTCGCTATCTGCACCCCGCGCCTATAAGGGGTGATGTTGTACTCCTTTTTGGGGATCTCTGGATGAATGCATTTTAGGGTTGCTCCTTAGCCTCTCTCTCAATCTCTTCTCCTCTTTCTCTCCTCTCCTTTGCCGGCCCTCCCCCTCGCCGAATTCCTCTCCGGATATCGTAATAGATAACCTATCATGAACAAATTAACGAGCCTTGCCTAAGGTTCTTAATATTACCTCATCTCAGAATCTGCAAAAGCTCCACTTGCAGAGATACTTTTGGAAAATCGTGGGGATCAAAGGTACCTTTATAAGATATCAAATCAATAACGTTGAAAGTCAGACAGTAATTGTAAGGTTATGAGACTCGATCATGGACTAACTTAAAGGTACTTCGCGGGAAGATATTAGGGAGGAAACTAATATGTATTCACCTTCATTGTACTCTCAAAATTTCCTATGAACATCCACCATAGTTCTTTTTTGCAAAGCAATTGGTCTTCTGTTCTTAGAATGCAATTTATGTACATGTTCAAGAAATGATGCAGCTTAATCAGACTATGCATGCATGGGTAATGATATGAGATCTATAAGCTTTCTAGTTTACGACCCATTTTGCATGCCATGTATTTAATTTTCTGAAAATAATAATGGTATGAGCAGTTAATTTGTCTCAACAGTGATAACTGAAAATAATAGGAAGCTAAAGAAAGACAAAACCGAAGTAAAAATTGAAATCAAAATTAATTTCAAACCAGATTAATACTTTAAGCCTATGTTGAGCTCAGAAAGACATTCAAGTATGATATATTATGACATTTTTTTTAATTTTTATTCCAACTTGTTGGGTCCACTTATTGTTTTCAATATGTCATTTCCAGTTAGAAAAGGTGGAACACTGACATATTATCCTGCAGCCGTGTTCTGTTGAAGTTGTGTTATGTTTTAATGTGATTTTTAACCATGCCTGAGCAAATGAATATCAACTGTTTATCGCACCTACAGGTTTTGCTGATGGCTTTGAAAGTGGAGTATAACTGTTTTTTGGGGTTTATTGGTTTGCATTATAGGAGATGATCAAAAATGTTATTCTTAAAACCATTTTTTATGATTTCCAATTTATTTTCCACTTTTCTCATGGTGTGCATGTCACTAGTTTTTTATTATTGTCTCACTTTATTCATTCTGTAGATTAGATGTTTCATCTCTTCACTTGACCAAAGTGTGTAATCTGACTTCTGAAGCAACTTTCGACTAATGCCTAGTCATTCTTTTCATCACTTTTGACTTTTCTTTTGTTTATTAGTTTGCATTCTAGCAGTGGATTTTGATAGAAAATGTTGTTCTTATAACCATTTTTTATGGTTTCCAAATTTTCTTTTCACCTTTTTCATGGTGTGTATGTCACTAGTTTTTTATTATTATGTTTCACTTTATTCATCCCGTGGATTAGATATTTTCATCACCGACCAAAAGTGTGCATTCTGATTTCTGAATCAACTTTTGACTAATGCCTTATCATTCTTTTCATCACTTTTGCTGCGGCTATGCTTGTTTCATAATATCAATGGCTTGTGGAAATGTTTCAGGGCCTTAGCTTCACTACAGAAATGCAGAAACGACCCACTAAAGCTTTCTCTGGTGGATGGCGTATGCGCATAGCCCTTGCTCGTGCCTTATTTGTTGAGCCTGATTTGCTATTGCTTGATGAACCGACGGTATTTTATTGTTGTAAGTTGCCTCATTTTGATCTATTGAGCGCATAAGCAAATAAAATTAAACTTTTTTGCAGAACCATCTTGATCTTCATGCTGTTTTGTGGCTAGAATTGTACCTTACAAAATGGCCAAAAACTTTTATTGTGGTATCTCATGCCAGAGAGTTCTTAAATACGGTATAAGCTTATCATTTCTCAGTTTATGCCGCTTAGGCTTCATTTTGTTGTAGTTTTATACAAAAAAGGATAAACAAAGTAAAAATTTCTCACTTCAGTCAGTAATGTTGTGTTATATCTCTTCAGGTAGTTACAGATATCCTCCATTTGCATGGACAAAATTTGACTACATACAAAGGGGACTATGACACCTTTGAGAGATCTAGGGAGGAGCAACTCAAAAATCAACAGAAGGCATTTGATACTAGTGAAAAGGCCAGGGCTCATATGCAGGTACACAAATGCTTGGCACGACTATGATGTTCTCATACTGTGAAAAGGAAGGCATTTATGTTACTGATGTGTATTCCCTATTAAATATTAAGTAAATGTTATAGGTTTTTCCTTTCTTCTCTTCCCCCACTCCACAACCACAAACCCTAGCTCCATCGCCAAACCTTCCACCACCTAGCAGCCTCTTCCATTTCTTCCCTATTCTAAACCGTATCCTGCTATATGCCTATATTGTCCGAGCCCTCTTCCTCTTCTTCTGACTCCCTCCGATTCTATTTCGCCTCACCCTAGTACCTTTTGAGTTCTTAATTATTTGTTAATTTTATATATTGTATGAACATGCACGCACTCTCTTAGTGATATTCAGCTGTGTTATATTGTGCTTTATTATTCGATTGGACGTGTTCGTGGTGTGTTGTAATCAATTGTGACTATTGCAGTATTGTTATTGCTTAAGCGACGAAGTGTAATTAGTTAATGTGATTGTGTGATGGAAATTAATGCATGATGAGTCATTTTATTGTCTCACATCATTGTTAGGTTAATTATTAGCTCAAGTCATTGTGCAATATCTATTCTGAATCGATCATATGACATGGGTCTGCCCTGTCTTCACTACATAATACTTCATTACATATATCTTCACTAGAAGATATACAAGGTATCTACACTAGAACACCACAGACATCAGAGTAAGCATCAACAATCGAAACATCAATCTACCAAACAGGTGATCACATAGCCATTACACCAAAAGGGCAATTATAATACTCCCATTAATTCTTATTACATCATCATTTTACACACATCAAGATATATATTATTTTTTGCATATATATACAACACATGTATACATATATGATTACATTGCACATACTTTATAATAATGAACATCATAGTTGATCTTTTGGGCCAACATTGCAAGCCTACATTCACAAATCGATTTAAAATGAGGGCAACCAGGAGTGACTGAGCAACACCTCTCGCACTCCTAAGTCTGCTAGGGGAGTTTATGAAGGAACAACCAATGGCCCTCAAAACTCTTCAAGTCAACACACATATATGTACAAATAAATAAAACATGAGTAAAACATGAGGAGTAATATTCAAACATGAGTAGAGTAATATTCAAACATGAGTAGAGTATCATAGTCACATGGATCATGTCGAGACGTCCTTATCTGACGTATAGATCGCCCTCCTCATCGGTCACCCAAACTCAACACCGACGTTTCCTGCGACCCCAAATTGCTCACTATAGACATGCCACACTTTAGTGGCACTTCTGCGCTGACCGTGTCTTCCAACCCCTCGCCGACACTCACCCCTCACAGTGTCGGCGCTTCGACATCTCAGTGTTCTATGAGACCGGTCCTTTCGAGTGGATTACTGGATGAATCTACTCTTCATTGGCTTCACTAGACCCCATCCAAACGAACTGACCTTATCATGGGTGCTATTCAAGGAAGTGCTTATCCGTCGATATGATAGACACCAAGTTACCAACATATTCGAGCTACTTGGGACAGCTTGTCAAGCCGAGTCTATCACTACATACATCGATGACTTCATCGAGGTAGTCACACAAGTTTCGGGCCTCTTAGCAGAGCACTACTTGGGCTACTCCCTCACTGGGCTACGAACTCATATCAGGGCATGTGTAACACCCCAAAACCCCACGCTAATTGAGAAAATGAGGAACCTAAGAGGCTTAGGGAAGCCTCGTGAAGATTGGGGGCTGATTGGGAAGTTTTTGGAGGCCATTTAGGGTATTTCATGCTTTACACGGTCTGGCACATGACTGTGTCCATGCCGTGTAGAAGACCCCGTTTCCCGAGAGCTATACTAGTTTGAGGAGCTCTACACGGCTGGGAAAGAAGTCGTTTCCCTCGACACGCCCTGAGATATTGCCGTGTCAGGTGATGAGTCTCATTTATATAACATTTTATAGACTCATCCAGGTATGTTTTCATTGATAAACACTTCACTTTCATCATGCATTCACTCATATTTCTCTAAATCACATTTCTTCATGAAGTGCACATTTCTACCCGTCGTAGTGTGCAATTGCGTACTATTCTGCTGGGGGCAAGCACATGGTGCTCCCCATGTCTTTATTTTGTTGTTATTATACTTTTATGTGTGCTGGTGGTCTGTGACCCAACTTGTTGGTCTAATTGCAGGTGGACAAATCTTCATTCTATTGGAATTGTAACCTGGAGAAATCGCACGGTCGTGCGTTTCCTTGACGCACGATTTATGCGACCGTGCGATTCCTGCATGGCCTAAAAATGGTGATCTGCCCCGGCTCGTGCATTTTGTTCGCGCACGGTCAGTTTTGATCGTGCGTGAGCAAAATCGCACGAGTTCCACTCTTTTATCTAAGAATTTATGTTATTTTGCAATTTTCCAGATCGCACGGTCGTGCGTTTATCCTTCACGCACGATCTGGTTGATCGTGCGTTTTCATTTCGCTCAAAATCATGAAAATCCGCCGTTCTGTATTTGTCAGTGCGTTTTCTTCATGCACGAGCATTTTGCCCGTGCGTGAGTAAAACGCACGAGCAGATTGCTGTTTTCTAAAATATTACGTTTCTGCTCCGCCCGTGCGATTCCTTCGCGCACGGTTGACTCCGAACGTGCGTTAGGTCGTGCGTGGAGGATTTTCTGACATATTTTCTATTTAAAGCCCGATTTTTAGGTCATCGAAAAAAAGTTCCGCCATTTCCACCGCAAGGAGAGCTCCAGCTCCGTTTTCTTCCACCCTTCCATGAGGGCTTTGCTCTAGGCCGCCTCCATCATCCAAGAGCTTCCAAGGAGGGGATTCTAGTCCTACACTCATCATTAAGCAAGGAAAGCTTCACACCGGAGTAGATCGGGTCGTGAGACGAAGAAGACGGGTCCATTGGGAGAAAGTGACAACCCTCTTTTACCCCGGACGTAGTTGCGGACCGAGCTAGGACGCGGATTGACAACCCGGCGATTCCTACCGTGAATCCCAACGAGGCTTCGGATTTGGTCGATTCTCTTGCACTCTTTCCTTTTGTTTTGATGAATGTAACTAGATCTCCATGTTATTGATGATGTGCACTATAAACCTTGATTTGTAATGTTCATTTCATTTTTATAAAATTATCTTGTTTATATGTGTATTTGAGGTGCGCCACCAAATCCACTCCACCCTCCACTTCATTCCGCTTGACTACTCTTCCACTACATGAGCCTACTCTTCCATTCCGCTTGACTACTCTTCCATTCCGCGTGCCTACTCGTCCATCCGCCGAGCGAAGCAGTGCATAGCGGCCTGCGTAATCCCCCATATTGCGAAGCGGTGCCGGCGACCCGCATTGTTAATTTAGTTTCTTTTATTTTGTTTCCGCAACTCAAAACCAACTCTTCCGCATTCCTTCCGCTAAAAAGGACTTCAATCTCAAGTCCTACCTCAAAAGTAAACTCCACCTTACTGTGTTCCTTCGAGATTGATACTCGGGGATTTACTCCTCGTTTTATATTACTTGTACGATCGGTACACTGCCGTTTCGTGCCGCAGTCTTGTTACCGCCTATAGCGGTGTGCTAAGATTTGCGCATCAAATTTTTGGCGCCGTTGCCGGGGAACACAGTCATGTGAGTTTCTGGAGAGGGAGTCGAGAGAGAGAAGTTCTTCCATTTGCTTATAACATCCTTTTTGTTTTATTTCTTCCTAATCTATTTTACAGTTTTAAAAATCAGGTTTTTACTAATTTTATTTCCATTTTGGGCGTAGTAAGTCTTATTTCTGTTTGTTCCATTTTTTGAATCTACTGTGCGCCATTAATGTTTTCTCGTCCTTCTTGCAATTGGTGCTCTTCTCGTAGTCACCTTAGTGAAGATTGTTATTTAGGAAGGCGTAATAATAACTCGTATGGCTCGTCATATGATTCTCCCACTACGGTTGCACCCTCATAAAACAAGCCTGCTTATTATCATTACGCACCTCCTGTGCAAGCATCACCTTCTCCGGGTGGTTGGACCCCATCGTGGTCTAAACCTACCGAGAAGCGGTGCTTGTGTTGTAAGAGTCTCGATCATGCACTGAAGGACTGTGAGCAATGGAAGTTGCAATTGGCGGAGGATGATGTGCCAGCGCTTATATCCATTCCACCACCTTCCTATGCCACTGCTCCTTCCATCACGGATGACACATACGTTAGGCCCCCAAGTCATCTTGGGAGCATAATGAATGCGTCGATTAGTGTTGTCGTTGATCGCCATGAAGACATTTTGGAGTTCCCTCCTTCACTACCGTCACTACCGGTGGATTCATTTTCTGAGGATAGCTCGCATCTTTTAGTTGAGTCCATCATGAGCCCTGCTTATCCTCCATCTTTTTCTGACTTTACTACGCATTTATCTTTTGATCTTGTCGATTACTTAGATGTGCAGGATGAGCTTCTGGATCCCGAAGCTGTGCCGAGTTGCACGGAGGATGATGATCTCTTCAGTGATGAGGTTATTACCTCATCATCAGAAGAGAAGGTCCAACTCATCACCGAAGATCCATGTTGCTCATTTTCTCCTTGCAACGATATGCTTATAGCCGACATTGATCCCTTTATGAAACCTGATGGGAGTGAGACCGGGACCACTCCCACGATTGCTGATTATTTTAGTTTTTCTTCTCTTTTATTTCCTGACCACCTTTCTCTGTCTGAGCCTGTGCAGGTTGAGCTTTCACAGGTACCCCAGGAGGACTTGGAGCATTTTGCTTAGGTCAATGATGAGTGTATCCTCTCATGTGAGGAGGTTGATCCCTCCTCCCTAGAGGAAGCCTCACTCATTACCTTTTCCTCCTACCGCCTCCCTGAAGACGACACCTTGCTGGGCAAGGATATTTTTGGTGAGATGAGTGAGGATTCCTCGTCCTCCGCTTACATCCTCTTCCCTCTACCTGTAAGGAGCAGGTATTATTATTTAGGTAGAGGGGTAACTGTTCTATCGCCGTATCGATACCCGTTACCGACACGGATATTAGGCCAGTTACCTGTGCACTTTTCTTTTTATACTCCCATTAGCTAAAACTGTTATAAATTTGAATAAGTCGTGCTGGGAGGACAATAACCCCAGTAGTTATCTTATTTTTATATATGCATTTTCTTTAATTCAGTTTTTATTTTTCTATTATGTTTTTGTTGGAGCTCACCCCTGCAGGTGCTTATTTTGGATCGCGGATGTTGCGGCTTTGTCTTGGATTTCAAGCGTCTTCTGGTATGCCCATTTACTGAGTATTGGGTAACCTCTTCCCCTCTATTTGTTTTAGATTGTAATGTTTATATTATTTCCACGCGTAGCATGTCATGAGTCTGGGGGAGAGTGTAGCGAGCTTTGTTACCCACACGCACGTGCACTACTTCATGTGCATACCGAAAGCAAATTTCATTTTAAGTTTTTCAAAATTTAATAATTTTTAGCATTTTTCCATGTACACTATTACACCCACTTGAGCGCGTACTCACTTGTTTTGAGCGTCTTGGGTCAAACCCAATTTTTCATGATCGATTGAAAAGTTATTGTGCTGGCATGGGATTGAGTCGTGAAGTATCATGTTGACTCTTGTAGTGCTCCTAGTCGAGTGCTCGTGTCACGTGTAGAGTTTGTGTAGAATTAACTTTTTCACATGCTTTTAGTTTTACAATTTTCTGATTGCGTGGACATTGCTTATTCTACTCGTAACTTGTGAATTCGGTAAAATCCGACGGTAGCGTAGGTGAGTGTGTAGAAGATCGCTAGAGTCGTATTGTTCGAGTCGGGAGGAAGGATATTCTTTCTCGGTGGCTAAGAACTTGCCCTAGCAACTCTCGAAGCATGGGTATAGGTTAATTCAATAGTGCGAGCGTGATGTAGGCCATCTTTTTGGCCCGGTTGAGCCTTCACTCCGATCCTAATGCTCTATCCTCGCTTAGCCCCTTTGTGCCTGTCCCTTCCTTTTGATTCAGCCCCACCGTCATTTCACCAAAGCCAAATAGTCTATCCTAATCGCACACCAAAACATTGAGCTTAAGGTTGTATACATTATTAGTTTTGGCATTTTGATGTGGTATTCAATTTGTGAATGCGTGGAAGAGCTCTATTGAAAAATCTTGCTGAAAAAATTGATGTAAAAAAAAATTAGGAAAGAAAAAAAAAGAAGTATAAAAAAAAAATCTGAAGTGAAAAATTTAGACAAAAAATTTGGGAGTTGGCAGTGTGCACACTCCATAGTTTCATGTTCAAGTATGGGGGAGTGGTGTATATATATATATATTTCATTTGTGTGTGGATGGTAATGATATTGCGGGCTCATTTGGGATTGGTGTGCTTAGCTCCCGCGTTTTATCATTGTTTATCCCACCTAAACCCAAGCCTAAATCTTAACCGAAAGTCCTACTGATTCGCATGTTGAACGTAACTAGTGTCGTGGAGAGAATGTGAACGGGCAAGCTTATGGCCATCGACATTGATGGATTTCTTTGGAGGCTCTCCCAATCCTCGATCTCTGGCAATATTCCTCTTAGTGATTGAGCTGCGTGCTCCCTGCGCATGACTAGAGGATTTACCGTGATTCTAGTTACGAGTAGGCATAATATGTAGAAACGCAGTTAGAAAATTGTAAATTAATTCGTATGCGTAAAAGTTTCTTCTACTAAAATTCATACATGTGCGGGCATGCAACTTCGCATTGTACTTCGCGTATTCAATTTCTTAGCTAACACATGATTTTTCTAGTCTTTTTGGAAAATTTGTTTGCTCGGGATGAGCAAACGAGTAAGTCTGGGGGTGTACCGATCGTTCTATAGCGGTGTGCTAAGTTCGCCTCACGAAGAGTGTGCTAAGACACGCCCTGGGACATTGCCGTGTCAGGGGCCGTGTCCAGGCCCAGGAAATGAGCCGTTTGCTCATTTTTATCCCGAGAGCTACACGTCCAGGCACACGACCGTGTGGGTGGCCATGTACGAGGCAGTGAACTAATTTTAAGCTCATTTTTTGCACCGTTCGATGTGGGATTTTAAGATCCGACGGTGGGGATCCTTGGCTGAGGCTTTTAGTTCGAAATTGAGAGCTTGAGAAGCTCATTTCACCATTTCATTTCTCTCTTAGGTTAGAGAGGAGGAGAGGAAGAAGAAGGGGAGATTTGCCATAAGAGGTCAATCCGGAGCTCTAATCTACGAGTCGAGGCCGAATTCGTGGAGAGGATTCTATTGTGGTCATCTTCATCTTTTTCTTGCAACGTTCCGATGGCAGGGATAAAATTAAGAAAGGTAACGATCCCTCTCTTCTCTGTTTTTAGGATGCGTGCTTGCATTCTTTCCATTTTGCTTTTGATTATGACATTTGTGGTACTTCGTGCCTCTAATTAGAGGGCTTGAGGTTGCCACAGTTCATTGAGAATCACCGGGGCGTGGGATTGCAACCGACATGATTGCATTAGACTACTCGATTTTGAGTTAGACATTGTGGGTGAAGCCGGATCATAGCCGCAGGTCCGATCCGGTGATGTTAATTGACGTTGCATGTAGGAATCTCGTTAGAGGTGTGAATGTCGCCATAACGCCGTTGTAATACCGATTTTTGTGAGAGGCTTCGCGATATTGGAATTAAGGCATATTGTGCACGTGAAATTTCTATCTATCGAAGGCGACATCGTTAGTTGCTTGTAGCTTGGATTGGAATCCAAAAAGGGAGAGCTTGAGCTAGGGACTTCATACGATGCCGCCGTACTCATGGTCAGGAGCCTTTGTATGATGCTACTCACAATGATTGAAAATGTAGGATCTAGGGACTTCATATGATGTCGCCTTATCCACGGCCAGGAGACTTCATCTAATGCCACTCATCATTTGTAAGAATTTATCGACGATGGCCTTCGTGTGTAATGCCACCGTGAAGGCCATGAGGCTTTACTCACGATGTCGTTGTAGCTGGTTTAAATAATTTTGATATAGGAGTATAGGGGCTTCGTGTGTAGTGCCTCCGTGAAGTCCAGGAAACTTTACTCACGTCGCCTCCGTACATGATTTGAATAGTTACGATAAAGGGGTATTGGTTGTTGGATCTGTATAGGATATATTGCCGCCATACCCGCTAAATGTTATGAATTGTGAATTCACACAAGTGTATAGCTTGT
This sequence comes from Dactylorhiza incarnata, assembly GCA_033032865.1. Lineage (NCBI taxonomy): Eukaryota > Viridiplantae > Streptophyta > Magnoliopsida > Asparagales > Orchidaceae > Dactylorhiza > Dactylorhiza incarnata. Next base: position 68,111 of record JAWHQI010000305.1, on the reverse strand, counting down.
GTGTTTTGTGATTGTGTTTGATGGTTTGTTAGACTTATACACGTGAATAGAGTGCCGTAGTTGATATGTTGGTGATACCTGGTTGCATACATTATTGCATAGTATGCCTCCTTTTTTTGTTGCTCAACACAACATAGAGACATGATTGATGTTTGTGACACGTAGACTAGAGCTTGATATGCTTGTTTATGTGTTTTTCATGTGCATACAAAATGCTGACTTGCAGGGTGATATGGTTCCTCGGGATCCGCTAGGACGGCCATGAGTGAGGTTGTTATGTGGTTTGTGGTTAGCTCATACCCTTCATGTTGTTTGGTTGCGGGGCAAGGTTCCAATGCAGGAGCGCGCTGAGGTAGCTTAGGGAATTTATATGTTTTGATGAACATGTTTTGTACGGCCTTAATGCCAAAGACATTTGAGTATATGCTATAGTATTGTGGACACTCAGTTTTTAGTTTTGTTTCCGCCGTGCTAATGTTTGGTTATAATGCTTAAATTATGATGAGTGTATGTTGTGAGACTCGACCAGACCCATATTATACGGTTATTGCGATAATGGTGTTACAATTTGGTATCAGAGTTAGGTTTAGGGGTTCTAGACCGATAGAAGGCGATTTAGTGTAACTAGACCATTAAGAAAAATTGTCCACATAGGATTGTTTGTTGGGACCATACGTGTCCATGTGATTGATGTTCGATTATTGAAATAATCTGACATGTTGTGTTCTTTGCGCTAGGGTGCTAGTGGTGAAGCGGGGACTTCCATAGCTTTAGAGGACCCTACGGATAGTAGCAACTCTACCCCGGGCCTCCCGAATGTCTCCGCGGATTTCTGTAGAATGCTAGCAGATGCGGTAGTGGCGGCTCAATCCACCATAGTAAAGTAACTGGTGCGGCTCCTGTCACACCAGAAGGAGTAGTGTGACGCACTGAGCCGATGTTGGAGCATATCGGTGGTCAGAGAGACCACCAGTTGAAGTATTTTCTGGGCTTCCATCTTCCTACCTTCAAGGGAGTCGACACTCCGATTGATGCTGAGGATTGGTTAGCAAAATTCAAGGAGCTGCTAGAGGCAGCGGTGACTTCTGAGGAGAGGAAGGTGTTGTTTGCCACCTTCATGCTGAAAGGTGATGCGAAAATGTAGGTTGGAGGAGCGTGATAGACGTTTCCCTGAGTGTCCTCTTACTCAGATTACAATGGGAGAGTTTGCGATCGCTTTCTTAAAGTGCTTCCTCTCGACGGCTACGAGACTGGCTCTTCAAGGGCACTTTCTGAGACTGCTACAGAGGGACTTGACTGTAGATGGATACTTACAAGAGTTTACCTGCTTGGGTCGTTATGCGGGACTACTATAACGGATGATGAAGAGAGATGTCACAGTTTCTATGAATGGTTGCGAGACAACTTGCGACAATCACTGGCAACATTGAGGACGACAAGCTTTTTTGAGTTGGTTGAAGCTGCCAGGACTTTGGAGCTGGATATTGAGCGAACTGAGCATCGCAAGGGTTTTGCGGCGTAGCAGGGGGAAGGTAGGCCTTCCTTATCTCAGTGGAAACTAGGCGGAAGCAAAGGGAAGAAGAGATTCTGTCACCTGAAGTTGTGTGTAGGGAGCGTAGCGACGAGTGGTGTCCACTCGAGGGAACCCCCTACATGCTTCAGATGTGGCGGTAGGCCGCATAGCTCGAAGATAGATTTGACACTCGAGAGGAAGCGGAGGCAGGAGCCCACTGCACCAGCGGGACCTAGCTATGCTGAGAAGGGCAAGACGATGGAATCGAGCGCTTCACAATTCCCACCAGTGCAGCCTAGGGCCTACAACCTCAGGCAACATGAGGTCATCCGTCAACCCGATGTGGTGACAGGTATGAAAATGTTAGAATATGTTTCGTGGTTAAGTTTTCATATTCTATGATTTTAGATTGCGGTCACCGATGTGTGTTTTGTATGCGTGATTAGGCATCATACTAGTTTTCAATGTACCTGCGATGATTTTATTCGAGTGTCGGTGTGGAACCCTTCGATGCGAGGATGAAGCTGAGTGTACGGATGCCGAATGGATCCTTTATGGTACGAACAGGAGGGGTCACATTATCTTGAGGATAAACCAACATGACTTCTACTTGGAAGGGCGATCTTGTCGCTAGTGGAGTTCTATGTGATTTAGGGAATGGATTGGCTCGCGGAGCAACGAGCCAACATTGATTGCAATCAGAAGGTAGTGACCTTGAGGAGTGGAGGACGAGATGAGGTCCAATTTAGAGGTTTGACCGGTGTTGCTTGCTCTCTAATTTTTGCAATGCAAGTGATGCGAGCGGTGAACTAAGGAGGCGAGGCGTATGTGAGCTTATTGGAGATTCACTCCCCAAGGCGATCAATTGGAGACGTGTCGGTAGTTGCAAAGTTTGGGGACGTGTTCCCTGATGAGCTTCTTGGAGCATCTCCTCAGAGGGAGATTGACTTCTCGATAGAGTTAGTACCCGATGCGAGTCCGATATCGCGTGCTCCGTATCAGATGACGCCAAAGGAATTGCTCGAGTTGAAGATTTAATTGCAATAGCTGCTAGAGCAAGGGTACATTCGATCGAGCTCTTCACTGTGGAGTGGTCCAGTGCTATACTGCTATGCATAAACTACAGTGAACTGAACGAGTTAACTATAAAAAACAATTACTCGGTTCCACATATCGATGATCTTTTTGACCAATTGGTTGGGTCGACCGTGTATTCAAAACTGGATTTGAAGTCGGGTTACTACCAGTTGAGGATCCGGGAGGTGGATATCCCGATGACCGCTTTTGGAATGCGGTATGGACATTTTGATTTCTTGGTTATGCCATTTAGTTTGATGAACGCTCCTTCAATGTTCATGGATCTTATGAACCGCGTATTTCAGAAATATCTGGATATGTTTGTAGTGGTCTTCATTAACGACATTCTAATGTATTTTAGATCGAAGGCTGAGCATGAAGCTTCTTTGAGGTATGTACTGCAGACGTTGAGGGAGAATCAGTTGTACGCCAAGTTCTCCAAGTGCGAGTTATGGATTGAGGAGGTTGCGTTTTTAGGCCACATGGTTAGTGGTAATGGGGTGGCGGTGAATATGACGAAGATAGAAGCCATTAGAGATTGACCTGTGTTGAAGACCGTTGCAGAAGTCAGGAATTTTCTTGGACTAGCCGGTTATTACAGGAGGTTTATGGATAGCTTCTCTCAGATTGTATTGCCCCTCACCTCTCTCACTCGCAAGGAACATAAGTTTGTGTGGACTTTTGAGTGCGACCAAGCTTTTGAAACTTTGAAAGAGAAATTGATGTCTGTCCCAATCCTAAGTCTCCCGAGTGGGACCGACGGATTTCAAATATTTAGCAATGCATCGGGCTGTGGTTTGGGATGTGTCTTAGTACATCATGATAGAGTGATCGCTTATGGATCACGACAACTAAAGTCCCATGAGAAGAATTACCCCATGCACGACTTGGAGTTTGCGGCGGTGAACTTTCCGTTGAAGCCGTTGAGGAACTATAGGTCTATGGTGCCAAGGTGGAGATCTATCATAAGAGCATGAAGTATCTCCTAAATCAAAAGGAGTTGAACATGAGGCAACGCAGATAGGTCGAGTTCCTTGGGGACTACGAGGTAGAGATTCAGTATACGCCTGAGAAGGCAAATGTGATGGCCGATTCCTTGAGCAGGAAGTAATCGGGACATGACAATTGGATCGAGGCACACTGCGAGCAGCTGATGCGAGATTTCGAGTTGTTGGACATTACATGTGTTGCTTGTGGTGACACTACTGTAGCTTGATTGAGTTGGATCGAGTTGCAGTATGATATATCAGATAGAATTTGAGAGACAACAAAGATTGATGATGAGCTCTAATCCTTGATGTTGGAAGTCCAGGAAGGCAAGAATGGTGATTTGGAGATAGACTGCGGATTTATGAAGTTGAAGGGGAGAGTGTGTGTACCGAGCTTTTACAAGCCCTGTGAAAAGTTGATGTTTGAGTCGCACTTCACAAAGTATTCCATTCACCCAGACAATATGAAGATGTACATGAATTTGAAGAAATTCTTTTGGTGGACTTGTATGAAGAGAGGCGTGGCACTGTTTGTGAGTAGGTTCTAGACTTGTGCCTTGGTGAAAGCGGAATGCCAAAGGCCCGATGCTTTTCTACAACCACTTGCTATTCCCGAGTGAAAGTTTGACGATATCTCAATGGATTTTTGTCATGGTTTGCCCCAATCCCAACATGAGAATGATGCTATTTTGGTGATTGTGGATTGTTTGACCAAGGTGGCTCACTTCATTCCTGATAGGAAGGATGATGTGGAGAAATTGGTGGAATTGTATATGCGCAACATTGTTCGGTTGCATGAGATTCCACAGAGTATCATCAGCGACAGAGACATACGTCTTACGTTCAAGGACTGGAGGTTGGTTCAGAGAAGCTTGAGGACAAAGCTCAAGTTTAGTATGCGTTTCATCCGCAGACCGACGGTCAGATGGAGAGGACAAATCATACGATGGAGGATATGCTTAGGATGTGTGCACTCGACTTTGAGAAGAAGCAGAAAAACCACCTATTCATGATTGAGTTCGCATACAATAATATCTTCCAAGAGAGTATCAAGATGACATCATACAAAGCTCTTTATGGGAGGCGGTGTCGGGCGCCGATGTCTTGGGCAGAGGCGGGGGACACCTAACTTGTAAGAAAGAAGCCAGTGGCTGATTTTTGAGATAGTGGAGACGACACATGAGCGTATGAAGATCGCTTAAGACCGTCAGGCTAAGTACTATAATGCACGCCATTGAAACTTGGAATTCGCAGTTGGCGATATGGTGTACTTGAAAATAAAGTCGTTCAAGGGCGTATCAATGATTTGGCGTTTGAAGAAGTTGAGTCCTAGATATTTGGGTCCGTTCTAGATTATTGAGCGCATAGGTGAGACGGCTTACCGTCTTGCTTTGTCGGCAAAGTTGAGTGGGTTACATGATGTCTTGCACATCTCGATTTTGAGGAAGGTTTTGGTGGAGCCTAGCGTTGTGATTGAGCTGACGACAATATTGGTGGATGAAAATTTGGCAACACGTGGTGCGTTTGGTTTGCATAGAGGATACGGAGATCCGAAAATTGCAAAATAAGGAAGTCAAGTTCATGAAAGTACATTGGAACAATTGCGGGCGAGACGAGTTCTCTTAGGAGAGAGTACAAGCAATGCGAGAGGAGTACCCAGAGCTCTTCGTGTCGGGTATGTGTTTGATGAAGTGGAATTGTAATTTCGGTGACGAAATTTATTTTAAGGGGGAGGGAGTTGTAACACCCCCAAAACCCGTGTTAATTGAGACAATGAGGATCCTAAGAGGTTTAGAGAAGCCCGTGAGGATTGGGGGATGATTAAGGAGGTTTTGAAGGCCATCTGATTTGGGGCATTTCATGCTCACACAGCCTGGCACACGGTCATGTCCAAGCCGTGTAGAAGACCCCATTTTCCCGAGAGCTACACGGGTGTGTAGAGGAGCTCTACACATCTGGGTAGGAAGCCATGTCCCTCAACACGGCCTGGGACATGGTCGTGTCAGGGGCCGTGTCCAGGCCCAGGAAATGAGTCGTGTGCTCATTTTTATCCCGAGAGCTACACGGCCAGGCACACAACTGTGTGGGTGGCCATGTACGGGGCCGTGAACTGATTTTATGCTCTCTTTCTGCACTGTTTGATGTGGGGTTTTAAGATTCGACGGAGGGGATCCTTGGCTAAGGCTTTTAGGTCGAAATTTAGAGCTTAAGAAGCTAATTTCACCATTTCATTTCTCTCTCTTAGGTTAGAGAGGAGGAGAGGAAGAAGAGGAAGAAGAAGGGAAGATCCGTGATTAGAGGTCAATCTGGAGCTCCAATTGGCGAGCCGAGGCCGGATTCGCGAAGAGGATTCCATTGCGGTCATCATCATCTTTCTCTTGCAACGTTCCGATGTGGGTAAAAAATCAAGAAAGGTAACAATGCCTTTCTTCCCGGTTTTTAGAATGCGTGCTTGCATTCTTTCCATTTTTCTTTTGACTGTGACATTTGTGGTACTCGGTGCTTCTAATTGGAGGGCTTGGGGTTGGTTCATTGAGAACCACTGGGGCGTGGGATTGCGACATGATTGCATTAGACTACTCGATTTCGAGTTAGGCATTGTGGATGAAGCCAGATCGTGCCCGTAGGTACGATTCAGTGATGTTGAGTGACGTTGCATGTAGGAATCTCGTTAAAGGCGTGAATGGGGCCATAACATCGTTGTAATTCCCGATTTTCGTGAGAGACTTCGTGATATTGGAATTAGGGCATATTGTGCACGCAAGATTTCTAGCTATCAGAGGTGACACCCTTAGTTGCTTGTAGCTTGGATTGGTACCCAAAAATAGAGAGCTTGAGCTAGGGACTTCATACGATGCCGCCGTACTCACGGCCAGGAGCCTTCTTATGATGCCGCTGGCAATGATTGAAAAATGTAGGTGCTGGGGACTTCATAATTCATATGATGCCGCCGTATCCATGGCCATGAGACTTCATATGATGCCGTTCATCATTCGTCAGAATTTTTTGACGTGGGCCTTTATGTGTAATACCACTGTGAAGGTCAGAAGGCTTTACTCACGATGTCGCCTAACACTACGTAGCATGGGGACGAGATACGATACGAAATGGATACGGGAAATGTGATTAAAAAAAACTAGGATACGGGAAATGTGATTAAAAAAACTAGAATACGAGAAATGTTTAAAAAAAGTGAATTATTTAAGTATAATTATTAATTAATGTGGAAACAAACAAAGTGTACATATCTTGAATTATAAAGAGAATTTTATAAGACTCAACATATAATATATATTATATTTCATTCGCATTTTATATTAATGTGGAAATGTGTTTTTTTTTAAAAAAAATTAGGACGCGGGATACACGATTTCGCGTTTTTTTAAAATTTTAATTTAAAATTAATTTTTCCCGCGTTTCGGAAACGCGTTTCCGGGCGTTTCCCGTATCCGATACATGTTCGAGCCGATACACGAGGCCTTTTTATGTATCCGTGCTTCATAGGCTGTACATGATCTGAATAGTTACAATAGAGGGGTATTGGTCTCTGGGTCTTATATGATATACTGTTGCCATACTCGCTAAATGTTATGAATTGTGAATTCACGCAAGTGGATAACTTGTATGTTCTGCGATTGTGTTTGATGGTCTGTTAGGCTCATACACATGGATAAGGTGCCGTGGTGGATCCGTGGGTGATACCCCCGGTTGCATACATGATTATATAGTATGCCTCCTTTTCTTTTGATGCTTAACATAGAGACATGGTTGATGCTTGTGACACGTAGACAAGAGTTTGATGTGTTTGTTTCTGTTTTTTATGTGCATACGAATTGTTGACTTGCAGGGTGAGGTGGTTCCCCCTGGTCCGCTAGGACGCCCGAATGGAGTGAGGTTGTTACGCGGTTTGTGGTCAGCTCATTGCTGACCCTCGTTTATCCTTCATGTTGTTTGGTTGCAGGGCAAGGTTCCAATGCATGAGCGTTCTAGCCGACTATAAAATCCAAAACCTCATTAAGTGTTTTCCCCTTCTCCTAGTTTTGTATTTCATTTGCATGTTGTTCCGGCTTGCGAGCCGAGGTAGCTTAGGGGATTTATATGTTTTGATGAATATGTTTTGTACGGCCTTAAGGCCAAGAACATTTGATTACATGTTATTGTATTGTAGACACTCTCAGTTTTAGTTTCGTTTTCGTTGTGCTATTGTTTGGATATGTTGAGTTGTACTTTTATACCTCTTTATAATGCTTAAATTGTGATGGGTGTATGCTGTGGGGCCCGGCTGTACCCATATTATACGGTTGTTGTGATAATGGTGTTACAATATGCCTTCACGTCCTCAATCATAATACTCTCCCTAAAGCCATGGAGCAGACGCTTCTTTGCTGAAGAAGCATTTTACACCCTCTTAGGCATTAGCCCACAGACCACCCCACGACCAACCATCAAAACCGCCACACTGATGCCCCCCCCCCCCCCCCCCCCCCCCCATCTCCCTCCTTGCTTCCACATTCATTAACATGACGCCCCATTGATACTGGCACTACCGTTGCCCCCTCTATCACCGCCACCACCACCACCAACCAAGCCCATTGCCATGCCAAGATTATCTCGACCTCCTCTTTAGGGCCTCTATTTTCGCTACCAACCTTCCTTCTTCCCCTCCTCTCCCCCACCATGCCCAATAAAGAATTGTGCATGTTACTCGCCGTTGAAGACGAAGACATCAACCTTGCTGATTTTGAAGCTCTTGAGCTCGATGATGACCCTACCGGGACTCGTCCTTGAGGACAAGGTTGGTTTTGAGTGAAGGAGCATTGATATGAATACGCACTGCAAAGGACCCTCCTCAAGACCATTGAAAATTCAGAGCTATCTCCCCGTTATCGTCTATTAATGTTATCTTTATTAGTATTGCGTCTTTATGTAATTTTCCCTTCAAAGGGCATTTTAGTAATTTTTGTCACTAGAGTGTTCTCAGTTATATAAAAAGAGTACTTAGGTCTTATGTTTACTTGTCAAGTCTTTTGTAAACTCTCACTTTAAGAGGGATCCTTCAGAGAAGTCCCCAAAAGATTAGTGTGAACATACCTCACGAGTTTGTTTCAACTTTCTATTATATGATGGGGATTGCGGATCGACGACAGACCGACATTTACCAAAACCCGCACGAATCTACATACACAGGTAGCTGAGATAGGATCGTCAGATAGAAGATCTGAGCCGGTAGTCGCGTTTAAAGCCGTCGACATATTTTTATAATTTTATTTCAAGTAAATGTAGTGTTTTATATTCCAGATGATCTTGACCGTCTGTATAAGTTCTAAATTTATAAATAGGGGTCTAGATGCTTATATTTAGGATCACAGAATTCAGAGAGAATTTTTGGGCTCTCGCTGTCTTCCCATAGTGCCGATTTTGTAGATCCGAGGAGCCGAAGCCAAGATAGTTTCCCACTATCCATAACTTCCTTCTCACTCATAACCACATAATAACCACCCCTCCTGCACTCATAACCACATAATAACCACCCCTCCCGCACTCATAACCACCACCAAGTCCTTTTTCTAGTCGTAATCATCCACAACACATCCACTCCTGCATGGTCGAAACCCTTCTTTACTATTCCAGTTAACTCCCTGTTATGGGTTTGCCGGAGTGGTGGCCGGAGGGGTAGATGATGACGTAGGGTACTATGGAGCCGGAACCGCGACTGCTTAGGCGGAGCGTGCTCGGGGGAAGAGAGTTACCAAAATCTCATACTTAAGACATAGGAAATAAAAAATATTTCTTGGATACTTTCATACAAGCCACACTTGCCTTTAAATAGGCTACAAGACCATTTTAATGAAAACCCTAATAATCTAACAACTAAGAACAACTAATAATAATTAAAGACACTAAAGAGATAACAATAACTAGGCCCGTAGCCCATAAATATCTCACCCGACCTTCAAATTAGCTTGTCCTAAAGCTCAAACGAAGATCGACCGATTTGATCATCGGCCTCTTTTATTTTGTGTCAAAATAGCTCATTGTAGAGCGTCGTTGTAGCGGGGTCTGCAAAGAGCGACAAGCCATCATTGTGCACACATGTCACAGAGGGCTGCGGAGATCTGGCGTGGCGCAGGCGTTAGTTGAGGAGAGTCTGTCATGCATAATGGCCGGTGGTGGGGGCAAGTGTGCCTAGTGAATGTGAGCTGCGGTGATTAGAAGTGGCGGCGTCGACTGGGGAACGGTCACCAGAAGGAATGATGCCAGAGGGGCCGGCGGAACATGTAACTGCAGCAAAGGGCGTTGGATGGAGGTGGCTGACAACACAGTTGTCACGAGTTACGATGGAACAATCAGTGTGTTCGATGGCGGTGCAGAGATCGAAAGACGAAAGAGCAGTTGTTGATGTTTGTTTGCAACGATCAGGTCGTCGAGTTTGGCGAGGAGGGTGGCGGCGCAGTTTGCCATTGTCGAGGTCGTAAGAGGCCATTTTGGCCTCCCAATATTCGTGTCGGGCCGCCTTAGACATTATTAAAAAAATGTAATTAATTAATTATCAAGTAATTAATTAATTAACTATTTATAATTTTTTTGAAAGTAATAATAATTAATTAATCAGATAAGTGATTAATTAATTAAAACCGATTCATCCATAAGATTGGCTTTAGGCGCGAGGCTAAAAAAGGTTAGGGTTTGGGCTGCCCTAGAAATCCCGCGCGCTAGGCTCGAAAAGCAGGCATCGTGGAGGCTCAATCTCGAAAAAGCCAAGTTGCGAGGTGCTTTTGCAGACGGAGAATGGTGGGCTTGGTGTGGAGAAGAGAAGATGTTGGGAGGTCGAACATGTCTCGAAATAGAGGAGTCGTTCAGTGTCAGGGGGCTCGAAGACGGAAAAAAGCGACAAATTAGTGTGGTGAATCGGACGCTAGGGGCGACGCCATCGCCGATGCAGGGAGATCGCAGGTGCGTGCAGTGCGATCCTGTAAATCCCGTTGAGGATGAAGAAGAAGCTTCTGCCGACCGAGACGGAGCGTGCTTCGATGATGGAAGGAGCATGCGGCTTGCTCCTCAGCGGGTGTCCAATGAGGAAGGAACTTTCATCGGCTTTTTGAGGATGAAGGTGGGACGTCCGTTTCTTCTTCAGGTGGTGGTGTTCCTGTGAAAACCAATGTTTTTTTGTGTGCGGGTATGTTGCTGGATCGGGTGGAAGAGAGGACCAAAGACTCTGATACCAAGTTGTTATGGGCTTGCCGGAGTGGTGGCCGGAGGGGTAGATGTCGGCGTAGGGTACTGTGGAGGCAGAACCACGGCTGCCTAGGCGGGGCGTGCTCGGGATGAGAGAGCTACCATAATCTCATACTGACGACAAAGAAAATAGAAAATACTTCTTGGATACCTTCATACAAACCACACTTGCTATTAAATAGGCTACAAGACCATTTTAATGAAAACCCTAATAATTTAACAACTAAGAACAACTGATAATAATAAAAGACACTACAGAGATAACAATAACTAGGCCCATCACCCGTGGCGCATAACACTGCCACACCAAAATCTCCGTCCAGATCATGATCTTGTCCCGTGGCTCAGCAAACACCATCAGATTTGCCTCTGTTCCAACAATTGCTGTACCAGCAATTTCATGCCAGCCTTCCTGCCCCTTCCTCTGCAAACAGTCCATATCCACGGTGCCACCAATATTATTCCATATTGTATAACTGCGAAATCCTAAACTAATGAGACCTTTCTCTACCTGAATCCACCTCACCAAGCCCCACTTTACCAGCAAATTCCAGCAATTTCTCAATATCCCATCCCCAGGAGGAGTCACCTGTACAGCATGCCTCTCCAGCGATTTTCCTGCCTTCCGGAAAAAGCGTTGTCCTGCTGTGCAGCCATCTGTCCACCCTGCAACCAGTCTTCAAAACACCAAAACACACCCAAGCAGCCAACAATTACGTATCCGGACCACCAACAGCCTCTGACCACCCTTTAACAGCCCCCCGATTCCAGAAATCAGTGCTGAACTGAAGCAATCTTGCTGTCCTACCCCCGAATCAGCCTCCTCCACCCCTCCGGACTCCTATTTTTGTTGTAAGTTCATAGTTAAATTTGATTTCACTTGTTGTTTAATTGGTGAACAAGCTTATTATTTTGGATGTTATTTCGTATGTGTATGCTCAAGGCTTGTACTGTTTCCAGGATTTATTCTCTTAGTACTTAATTAAAGCACTTTGAACTTGATTTTACCTGTTTATCTAACGTTCAAATATCAATAATAAATGCCTGTGACTAACTTTGTTAATTTCAGACTTATAGTAATTATTCGTCGGATAATTGCTTGTGCATTGCATCATTCTAAATTGCTATGATACTCCATGAACACCTACTCATTTGAGTTTATTAGGACAAATACACACCGTCTACATCTGTCCCACGTCAAATGCAATCCATTATTATTCCGCTTGGTATTTTAATGTTAGAAATCTATAGTACCATTGGAACCTGCTGAAAGTACCTTTTCAAAAGCTTATCTACCCTGTACATGATGCAAGTCACATGCCTAAATATTTAATTTCTCTCGTGATTTGTGAAGGTTACCTCTCTTTAATGTTGTTCTCTTTCACCTAGAAGTTCACTAGTCCATATTTGACTTCTTATATAAACTTTTTTTGCAGGCTTTCATTGACAAGTTCCGTTATAATGCGAAGCGTGCATCACTTGTGCAGTCAAGAATTAAGGTGCTTTTCACTAGTTTTTTTTTTGCACTTAATCATAGTTTGGAAAGAAAAGCTACTTCTCTTTTTCTTTTGCAGCCCTCTCTGTTTAGTTCATTCATACGGTGATCTGTTTTTGTTTTAAATGCCATTGAAGTTACTTCAAATTTCTTATCAATGTTGAGTTCACAGACAAGTTTTTCTCATGTTTGGATGGATGCTGTAGCTATAGAAGATATCCTAGCATGTAGTTGATAGGTGTCTTTCTTGATTAAATCCTAGTTTTGAACTCATTAGTTGCTGACTATATTTATACTTCCCTGTCCCTGAATATTTTCCTTGCAGCAGCAGAGCAGTATGAAATGACCTTCTCATTGTCTTTGAACCCAGATTTTAAATTTTGCCTGATTAGCAATTCTCTATGTTTGTGTGTTTTTCACCAAAAAGTGGGTTTTGGTGATATTTATTTTTAATTTTTACAATGGAATGTTTCAGGCATTGGATCGAATGGGTCATGTAGATCAAGTCATCAATGATCCAGAGTAATCTATTCTTTGATGTTAATGTAGTTTGTTTTATTATAAAATAAAATGGACTTTCAATCTTCTATTTTTAACCTGGTAATAATATCCTCTAATCCCATGATTAATTTTTTTGCAGCTACAAATTTGATTTCCCAACACCAGATGACCGGCCTGGTCTACCAATTATAAGTTTCAAGTAGGTTTATTTTTTGAAGTTGAACCATTTTATGATTTATTTTTTATTTTTAAACATTTGATTATAATTTGTGGATTTATTAAAAATTTTCTCTAGAAATTTTTTCTCTTCCATAATTGCTATTATTTTTGCTTGGTATTCAAAATTGAATTGTTTCATTTTCAGTTGACCTGAACAGTATTCCATACCATAGAAGCCTAACTAATATTAAAATATATCATTGATTTTAATGGGCACAGGAGGGATGAATTCTAACGAGGGAACCCGTGAATAGTGAGTTTCTGATGATGATTTGGTGATTATTGAAGTATAATTTGTATTTAAATGTTTTTACAAAAATGAGATTGTATCACAGTGCTTCGGTTGTTATACTTTTGTTTATCGAACCACAAAATATTTGCTAGGCGCCTCAAGCTCTACCAAATAATAAAATGCTTTTTTTAAAAGGAAAACACATCTTAAATCACCTAAATATTAAATTGCTTTTGTACAGTCGGAGGTGGAGATGAAGGTGGCGGAAATACTACGGAGCCTTGACCGCGACTGCCTAAGCGGAGCGTGCTCGAGAGAGAGAGCTTCCAAGATCTCTTTAGGGTTTGGGGAAATAGACTTTCTTCATTCATACCCATACAAGGCCCACTAGGTCCTTTAAATAGACTTACAACAGAATCTAATGGAAATACAAATCAATAGGAAATCAACGACAAACTTGGAATACGACTAAAAAAGACACCACCTAAAGACACGACGTAAATAACGACGCCATATAAGGACGCGACTCTAGGACATAATAAAAGCATATTAAGAAATAATTAATAATAAATACTGCCATAATAAGACCCATAACATCTCTCCCGGCCTTCAAATCTAGCTTGTTCTCAAGCTCGAACTTTGCGTGGATGACCGAGTCTTCTGGCATCTTGATCTCCCACCAGAAAAAATGTCTGATAGCGCATAGCGGTGGCGGGGATGTCAGCGAGTTGCAGCATCGCCGTTGGAAAAATGGGCGGCGGGAAGAATGTCTTTGGCGGGGTTGGTGGAGCGGTGTTCAGCAGCAGCGACAAGATGGATAAAGGAGCGACGACCGACAGAAGGAACGAATCTGACGACGAGGTTGCCGGAGGCACCGACGGAGCAGGGACAGACACATGAAGCTGTGGGACGGCGTTCACAGTGACTGACGAAGGTGGCACCACCACATGAGGTGATGGCGGAGGGGCAATCATCGCGGAGAGCGGTGGTACGTCGTCGGCTGGCGAAGAAGGCCACTGCATGAGGAGAGGCAGCGGCGGTGCTGGTGGAAGCTTTGGCAGAAAAACGGCTTTCATATCATCAAATTTGTGTAGGAGCGCGGTCATGTCGTCCCGACGATGAGCTTCGGCGTCCTGACGACGAGCGTTCATGGAGGCGGTAAATTCTTGTAACATCGAACCGATGGTTGCCGCATCCGCAGCAGTAAACTTGCAACCCATGATAATTAATTGACTAAGTAATTAATTTGTTATGGGCTCGAGAAAAAAGGAGCGCCTGCTGGGAGAGACAGCTGTTGCTGAGGGGCTTGAAGAAATTATACGTGTTGGTCTCGATCGGAATCAATTTCTTTTCACGCGTATTGCACAGGGCTCAAGAGCGTGGGACTCGAAACTGCGGAAGCAGATGCATGATGCACTGTTGTCAATCGAGAACAGCAAAGGTTTCGGCAAGCGGAATCGAGCGGTCCAATCTAGAATCGAGAGCAGTAGGGGATTCGTCGCCGTTCATTGCCTTTTTAGCGATGCAGAAGGCGGAATCGAAGCGGTCCAGGCTGGAATCGAGAGCAGCAAGGGATTCGTCGCTGGTTTGTGCCTTATTAGCGGTGCAGAAGGCGGAATCGACACCGCTGAAGTCGCAGAAACGCAGAGGGGGTGTCGATTGGATCCGTCGATGCTGAACGCGACAGGGGCATCGTTGAAGGTGACGAGAGCGAAAGATGAGCCCGGGCGCGACCGAAGCTTGCGACTGGGTCTCGACGTGTAGAATTAGCGTCGACTGGAGGAATGCGTCGACAGGGCTGGACGCCATCGCTGGAAGGAGCGCAATCAGCGGGGAGACAGCATGATCGATTGGAGTCATGCGTCGCTGGAGCTTGCGGGTAGCGTCGGACTCGGCGCAGAAGATATCGTCGTAATCTGTAACTGTGGGAACGATTTAGCTCTGATACCAAGATGTTAGGGGCCTACTCGGATGTTGCCGGAGGAGTGGCCGGATGTGGAGATGAAGGTGGCGGAGATACTATGGAGCCTTGACCGCGGCTGCCTAAGCGGGGCGTGCTCGAGAGAGAGATAGCTTCCAAGATCTCTTTAGGGTTTGGGAAAATAGACTTTCTTCATTCATACCCATACAAGACCCACTGGGTCCTTTAAATAGACTTACAACCGACTCTAATGGAAATACAAATAAATAGGAAATCAACGACAAACTTGAAATGCGACTAAAAAGGACACCACCTAAAGACACGACATAAATAACGACGTCATATAAGGACACGACTCTAGGACAAAATAAAAGCATATTAAGAAATAATTAATAGTAAATACTGCCATAATAAGTCCCATAACATCATACCTAATTCAATCTCCCCCGAGGAGGGTGTAGCCTATGCTCCAAAATTTTGTTTGTTGTAACTTGGCTTAGTTTTTTTGTTTGTCCCTTTCATGTAAAATTTCATAATAATCCAGTCGCCAATCTCTCTTGGATTCTATACTTAAGTTACCTGCCTGCCATCAGTGTTATGATCACATCCCTTTGCCATATCTTCTTTGCTGCCTCCTTCACACTCTGTTTGTACAGAAGCATCCATAACAGTGACAATACCCCTTAAACCTGCTTGAGCACAACAAGGCCACCGTTTTCATGTTCTTACTTCCTCTATCTCTTAATTCATTCTTTCCTCATCATGTATCATCTCCCTCTCTATGCGCTGGACTGCTGCAATCCAACTTTCCTCATTCTTCTTGTATCAACCAACAATGAATGAAAAAAAAGGAACATAAGAATAATTTAAAAAAAACAGTCAGGACATTCTATATACAACCTAGAAGACAGGCTTGAGTGTTGTTGTTCTAACAAAAAAACTTTTCTTACTCTTTTTTGGTTTGAGGGAATCATCTAATGTGTGTGGTGTTGTAATGGGAGAACTCAATTAAGGTCTAATAATGATGCACATGCACTTCACGACAATTCTAACGGTACTATTCTTAGCAAGTTTCTTACATGCACTTCACGACGAATGCTTTCATGCGGGAGTGCACATTTTCAAATTTAACTAACAGAACAACCTTTTTCGTCTGCAAATCGAAACTACAGTGTGTGTCCCTTCTCCCAACTCTTAATTCATTAGATTTCAAAACCTTACACCATATTTGATGTTCACATATGACTTGAAAAGTTCATGTGTCCACAACAGAAATTTCACCAATAACTAATTAAGGTGCGTTTGGTCAGGTTAAAGTGCAGCCTAAATAAATAACCAAAATGTCCATAAGTGATGCAACCCAAGTTTGCATCTTTTATTTTTTATTTTATTTTCAGTATTTTTATTATTGTTGCGCACGTCTTCGCGCATCTTTTGTTTCACGCATGTTGTATCGCGCATGTTACTCGCGCACTATCTTTCGGCTTATTGGTGTGACCGGCTAATAAGATCATGAATGTAAAGGTCCGTCAAATTAGGGGTAATATTGATCTAGGCAAGCAAGGGAAATGACATTAAAATTTAGCTATTATTATATTATTATCATTAAAAAAAAAACCTTAATTCTGAAATTATATTTGGTATTGCATATACTTTCAGAATTATTTGAGTTTTAAGAGCCAACATTAATATCCATTTATGTTCATTAAAATCCTCTCTTAAAATCTCTACCCATTTCTTATTCCAGCCAGCCGTTGAAACCATTCCTGGTTGAAACCCCCAATATTGATGTCAGCCACCCTCCTATATGAAACCCCCTTTTCTTTAATTAATACTATATTGAGCCAAGATTAATATCTCCTTTATGAGATCGGTTCAGCCTTCATAAATAAAAGGCTGCCTTCCCCATGTGAACAGCAGCTTGGGAAAATCAGAAAACAGAGTTTTAGTCTCTGTTTTTCGGTTACCCAGCCCGATCACCGCCCTCCTCACCTAGCTCCTCCCGTTCCAATTCCCAATTAGCTCCGCCTGTCCTGAAACCGCCGGCAAGCGCCCCTAGTGCTCCGACGAGCAACCAGGAAACTGTCCACTTCAGCTCCGCCAACCTTTCTGACGTGCCTTTCCCTTCCAGTCGCAGGAAAGGACCCGTCCAGCCCTCAATCCGCCAGCCAAAGCCTCCTCCAGGTGCTGCCCCCCCAAAACCCCGTGATCTGTCGCTTGCCGCAGCTTATGGTATACCTCTCTTCCCCCGCTCGCTCGTAAATTGCTAGTATAATAATATGCTTAATTGTATTTGAACGTTAAAATTAGAGCTTGCTTGCCTAGACTAATATTATCTCCTGTTTGTCGTTAATTTTATCACCGTTGTCATATTTCCCTCTTGAGACTCTTGTGGAAGAATTAATCAAGGCTGATTGCGCACAAATTTAATCACTCTTTCGCGTGTGTACGAACACTAAGCCGGATGTCTAATGAGATTACTCGTGAAAGATTGTTGGCGCCACAAAAATTTAAAATCATTTTACAAGTTTAATCATTCAAATTCAAGTCCAGAATTTAGTTTACATCAGTTTGGTATCAGAGCGGGTTCGATTCACTTCTATTGTGAATCGGCGATCTTGATTTAAAATTTTTGGAAATTTTATTTAGTGTTTTAAAAAAAAATATCTGTTATTAAAAAAAATCTGTAAGTTTTTTTTAGTTTTGTTTTCTTTTAAAAATTTTTTTTTTTAAAAAAAATTGTCTTAAAAACAAAATATTGACAATCGATTTGATCAATAGAAAAAACCTTAGGCGACTTAGCCCAACAAATGGGTGAGCTAATGAAGTCGGTCGGCACGCTTAATGCCAGTATGAGAGATAATCACCACGTCGTGACCGGGTTAAGGGCCTCCGTTAATGCTTTAGAAGCCGAACGTCACCTAGGTTTGAATCAAGAACCACAACAAAATCCTAGACACGAGGAGCACAACCCTAGACAAGCTGATCCTGCACAACCTGAACCTGGCCTCCGTCGCCAACCCCGTTGGGACGATGGAGTTAAGCTTGATGTGGGTGATTTTGAGGGTCACGTGGAGCCCGAAAAATGCCTAGATTGGTGTGAGCGTGTTGAGAGGTTCATGGCATGGAAGCAAATGCCTGTGAATCGTCAGGTTGAGTATGCCGTTCTTAGGCTTAAGGGACCTGCACTAGTCTGGTGGGTTCAGCTAGAGCGCACTCGTTTCACTTTAGGCCTAGCTCCTATCACAACCTGGGTTGAGTTTAAGTTGCAACTGCGGAAGCGATATGTCCCCCCGGACTATTTGCAAACTCTTTACCGAAGGTTCCATAACCTTCGCCAGGATAAGCTTTCCGTGGATGATTACACCAACGAATTCTTGATATTGCAGTCTAGGCTTGATCTTCATGAGGAGGATGATATGACAGTGTCTCGTTATCTGAACGGGCTCCGTTATGCTATTAGAGCCGAGCTAGAGTTACACGACTTTAGAAATTTGGGTGAAGTGTCTAGTAGAGCACGTAGAGTAGAGGCCTCACTTCAGAAGAGGACATCTGGGCATAGGTCTACTGAAAAAGCTACTTCAAGCACCACCACCACCGTGTCCACCTCTAGGATTACAGATCCTCCTCACCATCCTGTCACTACTAGGACCCCAGCTCCTCCCACTGGCCTCACCCGAGGTAAGGAGCCCATGGGATCTAAGCCCAACACTGGAGTATTCCGATGCTTCAAGTGTATGGAACCTGGGCACAAATCATCTGAGTGCCCACGACGCCACTTCGTCGCCATTACTGATTCCACCGATGGGCATGAGCCAGAATATGGAGTCTACCTTAGTGACTCCAAGCCTGAGCCCGAGTCTGATAGCGTTATCGAGGTCGAAGGAGAGCAAGCTGAGCATTTAGTTTGTGTTCTTCGCTATAGTCTGGTTTCCCCTAGCGAGACCACTGAGCATGATTTACGGAGGAATGAAATTTTCCGCACTACGGCGCGCATTCAGGGACACTTTTGTTCCATTGTCATTGATAGCGGTAGCATGGAAAACTTCGTTTCCCAACGTATGGTTGAGACGCTAGGACTCGAGACACACCCCTTGGAACATTCCTACCACTTATCTGGGGTTAATAGTCACCTGACTATGCCCATTACTCATCGATGTCTTGTGGAGTTCTCTATAGGGGACGTGTATCAGGATTCTATTTTGTGTGATGTTGCACCCATCGATGTCTGCCATATCTTGCTAGGTAGAACATGGCAATACGATAGACGTGTTATGCATGATGGTGTGAGGAACTCCCACTCCTTTGATCACCATGGGCGAAAGATTGTTCTTCTTCCCCAGAAGAATAGTCTTGTCCCTAGGCTTCCCGGGAGGTCCTCACCATCATCTACCTCGCCTTCCCTAATTACCACTGTACCACTTTTATTCAGTGCCACACTTCTGCCTGGACCCCCGCTCCAGAAGGAAGCGCCGGACTCTGGTGAGTCTTTCATCTTAGACGTCCAGGAAGCGCCACCTTACGTTGATTTTATATTAGGCGATCACGTATTTAGTTCGCATCACTTTCCTGTGAGTGTAGGTGAGCACTTTGGGTTACGTCATCTGAATATTGAATTTTTTAGGCTTAGCCTTATTAGAGAAATCGAGTCGTTTCATAGAATTTTTACTCCTAATAGGGACACGCGATTTAAGGGATTTTTGTGGTTGATTTTAAATAAAAATTTGTGATCGGTTTTAAAATATGTAGTGCTGGACCAATCCTCGCAGGTGATATCATAGAGATGTCTGGTCTTGGTTTCGTAGGCGTACGAAGGTGTCTAGAAGGAGTGCATATGACGCCATATGATTTAATAATTCCACATGTTCTCGTCTACTTTCTGTGTTGTTTCTCATCTTGTTTTTTCATTCCACCCTCTTCCACACTTTATGAAGTTCCTTTGTTCGATGCTCTAATTTTTACTGTTCGATTACATGTTTTGCATAAAATTATGTCTGACAATTTGCAAGCAACTTTGGAAAACTATAACCCCATGGTTGAACTTCGTACCGGGAGTTATTTTTTTCCAATGGAGTTGGGTTCCCTACATATTCCAGGAAAGAGGGTGTACCATCGGTTCATGTGCAACCACGACGGATCTTTCCCGTGTTCCGCTATCCACCACAGCAGGGCAGTGCCAGAGCATCTTCTTGGATCGACTTTTGGGTGTTACAGTGGCGGGTTTTATCACATTCTTGACGGGGTCGAGCTCTCTCAACCCCGAGAGAATTGATGCAACCCAAGTTTGCATCTTTTATTTTTTATTTTATTTTCAGTATTTTTATTATTGTTGCGCACGTCTTCGCGCATCTTTTGTTTCACGCATGTTGTATCGCGCATGTTACTCACGCACTATCTTTCGGCTTATTGGTGTGACCGGCTAATAAGATCATGAATGTAAAGGTCCGTCAAATTAGGGGTAATATTGATCTAGGCAAGCAAGGGAAATGACATTAAAATTTAGCTATTATTATATTATTATCATTATTTAAAAAAAAAAAAACCTTAATTCTGAAATTATATTTGGTATTGCATATACTTTCAGAATTATTTGAGTTTTAAGAGCCAACATTAATATCCATTTATGTTCATTAAAATCCTCTCTTAAAATCTCTACCCATTTCTTATTCCAGCCAGCCGTTGAAACCATTCCTGGTTGAAACCCCCAATATTGATGTCAGCCACCCTCCTATATGAAACCCCCTTTTCTTTAATTAATACTATATTGAGCCAAGATTAATATCTCCTTTATGAGATCGGTTCAGCCTTCATAAATAAAAGGCTGCCTTCCCCATGTGAACAGCAGCTTGGGAAAATCAGAAAACAGAGTTTTAGTCTCTGTTTTTCGGTTACCCAGCCCGATCACCGCCCTCCTCGCCTAGCTCCTCCCGTTCCAATTCCCAATCAGCTCCGCCTGTCCTGAAACCGCCGGCGAGCGCCCCTAGTGCTCCGACGAGCAACCAGGAAACTGTCCACTTCAGCTCCGCCAACCTTTCTGACGTGCCTTTCCCTTCCAGTCGCAGGAAAGGACCCGTCCAGCCCTCAATCCGCCAGCCAAAGCCTCCTCCAGGTGCTGCCCCCCCAAAACCCCGTGATCTGTCGCTTGCCGCAGCTTATGGTATACCTCTCTTCCCCGGCTCGCTCGTAAATTGTTAGTATAATAATATGCTTAATTGTATTTGAACGTTAAAATCAGAGCTTGCTTGCCTAGACTAATATTATCTCCTGTTTGTCGTTAATTTTATCACCGTTGTCATATTTCCCTCTTGAGACTCTTGTGGAAGAATTAATCAAGGCTGATTGCGCACAAATTTAATCACTCTTTCGCGTGTGTACGAACACTAAGCCGGATGTCTAATGAGATTACTCGTGAAAGATTGTTGACGCCACAAAAATTTAAAATCATTTTACAAGTTTAATCATTCAAATTCAAGTCCAGAATTTAGTTTACATCAACAAGCCAACCAGTAATTGATCACGTCCAATCTTAAACCATGGTCTGCATTAAACAAGCCCCAAATTTTAGCGCATACCTGTTGTTGGATTAAGATTAAACACAACGCGAGCCCTTGCATAGTGTAGATTGTTTGAAATGGAAAATAAATAATCTTCAGAAATTTGGAAGGGACGAGATCCACATGACAGACATAGGATTGTCTCCTGGATGATCCGAGCTCATAGTGACGTCCGGATGGATGGCATCATATTTTTATATATTTTTATGTAATTTTTCTATTTTTATTTCATACGGTTTAACAATCACCATTATAGGAAGATCAAAACGTTCATAATGGTTGTTGTAGAAAAATACTGAATCCTGTATATATTCGTTCTTAATCAAATACAATGTATGAATACAAATATATAGGAGGGAGAAATAGAGAAGAATCCCCTATACAGGATGCGGGACTAATATAAAACAAGAGACTAAATGGGCCATAATCATGGGTCTTTATATGGTCTTTTCTAACACTCCCCCGCGAGCTGGAGTGTACAAGTCGTAGGCACCCAGCTTGGACAGGAACTGATAAAATAGGGTACTCGGTAGGGCTTTAGTGAGAAGATCAGCAAATTGGTCAGTGCCCGGAACATGCTTCAATTCTAGCTTCTTCATTTGAACTTTCTCCCTAATGAAGTGGCAGTCCACTTCAATGTGTTTCGTTCATTCGTGAAAGACTGAATTCTTCGCTATGTGTATAGCAGTTTTACCTTCACATAATAAGGTAGCTGGCGGGGGAAGTTTTACTCCTAGATTAGCGAGGAGACTTTCAAGCTAAGTAAGCTCAGAGACAACTGACATCATCAACCGGTATTCAGCTTCAGCTGATGATCGAGCAACCACAACTTGTTTCTTACTGCGTCAGGTCACAAGGTGACCTCCAAAGTAGGTAACAAACCCACTGGTATACCGCCGATCATCCAGGGAACCAACATAATCTGCATTTGAATACACAACCAATGTTGGAGTAGAAGAAGAAGTTTTGTATACCAGCCCTTGACCAGGGGTTGTTTTTAGGTATCTTAAGATTCGCTCGACGACATGTAGATGAGATATCCGAGGAGAATGCATAAACCGGCTGACTACCCCAACTGCAAAGGATATGTCTGGTCTCGTGACCGTTAGGTAAATAAGTTTTCCAACGAGTCGTCGATAGTATTCTGGATTTGGAAGAAGAGGATCTGTATCAGAAGCATGTGCACACAGCTTGTGATTGACATCCATCGGGGTGTTAATCGACTTGCATCCAGAATAGCCAGCATCTTCAAGAAGGTCGAGACAGTACTTCCGTTGAGAGAGGACAAGTCCATCAAGACCTCTTGCGATCTCCAGACCAAGGAAGTATCGGAGGTTCCCCAGATCTTTTGTTTGAAAAACGAAAATAAGATGTTGTTTGACCCCCTTGTATTCCCTTTGAATCATCTCCTGTGATTAGGATGTCATCGACTTACACCAAAAGAAGAACCGTTCCTGTAGTTCGATGTCGAGTGAACAAAGAGAAGTCTGCCGAGCTCCGAGTAAAACCAACCTCCCGAACAGCTTTACTGAATTTATCAAACCTTGCCTGAGGGGATTGTTTGAGACCATAAATGGACTTCTTAAGGTGACACACTCGGGACTCCTCCGTGGTCTCAAACCTGGGCGGCTAATGCATGTAGACTGTTTCTTGTAGGTCACCGTTTAGAAATGCATTCTTGATATCCAGCTGATGTAAGGGACATTGGCGATGCACAGCCACAGAGAGAAGGACACGAACTGTGTTGAGCTTGGTCACTGGAGAAAATGTTTCCTCATAATCAAGACCTTGTGGTTGAGTAAAGACACGAGCCACCAGGCAGGCCTTAAGACGGTCAATTGTCCCATCAGGAGCATGCTTGATGACAAAGACCCATTTGCAACCAACAATAGTCTTGCCTGGAGGGAGAGGAACCAGATCCCATGTCTGGTTAGCCCAGAGGGCTGTCATTTCTTCGTCCATGGCTGCCCGTCATCCCTGATGTTGGAGAGCCTCCTGCACAGAGTTAGGGACAGAAATAAAGGATAAAGAAGTAGCAAAGGTGTGAAGCGGCGGGGACAGACGATGTAAAGATACATAGTTCGCCATGGGATGAGCGGTGGAGGCCGGTGCCGGATCAGCAGGTCGCAGAGCGTCGAGGTCGAAGCCGACTGCATTGGTGCGGCGGAGCAAGGAGGGCGACGAGTGTAAACACGGAGAAGAGGAGGCTTGTTGGGAACGGAAGGTGGGTCAGGGAGGAGAGGTGGTGGAGAGATAACGGGGATGACAGGTCTTGGTAAGGATTGTGGTGGAAGAGGGGGGTTTGGGGCGGAGAAAAACGGTTGATCTTCCTGGAAGGTAACATCAGCAGAAACTGTCACCTCGCGGGTAGTTGGAGAGTAACAGACATACCCTTTCTGGGTACGGGAGTAACCGACGAACATGTGTTTGGCTGCCCGAGGCTCCAACTTGTCTGTGGACGGACAAAGTAAGTGAACGTAGCAGGTACAACCAAATATGCGAGGGGTGAGAGAGAATGGCGGAGTAGAGGGGAAGAGGAGACTAAACGGAGTAGCATTTTGGAGGACGGAGGAAGGGAGACGGTTAATGAGATAGTATGTCGTCGAAAGCGCAAAGTTCCAATAAGCCTTGGGTATCTGCATTTGAATCATGAGGGAGCGAGCAACATCGAGAAGATGTCTATTTTTACGTTCAACAACGCCATTTTGTGTGTGTGTGTGTGGGGGGGGGGGGGGGGGGGGTATAGACACACGATGTCTGATGAATAATTCCAAATTCAGAGCAGAGGTTAGCAAACTCATGGCAAGTGTATTCACGAGCATTATCCGTCCGGAGAGTTTTTATTGGTTCGAAAAACTGTGTGCAAGTCTCAAGAACGAATGCACGAAACACACGGGGAAGCTCGGAGCAATCACGAAGTAAGTACAACCATGTCGTTCGAGAATAATCATCAATAAAAGTGATAAAATAACGATAACCAGACAAACTAGTAATTTTGTACGGGCCCCAAACATCATAATGTACTAAAACAAAAGGAGCAGAGCTCCGAGTACAATGAGGAGGAAACAAAGAACAGTGTTGTTTTCCCAAAATACATGGATCACAGTTAAAAGCAGGAAGATAGATCTTTGGAAGAGCCTTCTGGAGGACAAGAAGATGAGCATGTCCAAGACGCTGATGCCAATCAACGGAGGAGACTGAGGAGAGGATGGTAGGAGAAACATCGAGAAGGTAGAGCCCATTTTGCAGTCGTCCTTTACCAATGATACTCTGCGCTCGTCGATCCTGCATCAGAAAAGAAGAAGAGGTGAATGTGACAGAGCAATTCAAATCGGTAGTGAGGCGACTGACAGAAAGTAAATTAAATGGGGAGCCCGGGACATGAAGAGTCGAGCGGAGAGAGAGAGAGAGAGTGGAATTAAGAAGGATATCAGCAGAGTCGGAGACAGGAATGACGTCGCCATTGGCTACTGTGATACACTTTGGATGCGGAGAATCCAAGTATTGATGTGGCTGCAGTGAGGTGATATGATGAGTAGCACCTGAATCCACTATCCAGCGTGGACTAGTGGAGAGACAAGCAATACCTTCATTGGAGATGGAGGCAGCAGAGGCAACAGAGGCAGGCGGGCGTCTGAGCATGTCGTGGAGTTGTTGGAGCTGGAGGCAGACTTCTTCAAGATCAGCACGGGTGGCAGAAGGACTGTCAGCAACAACAGAAGCAAACGAATGAGGAGGAAGATCGTGTTTGCGGTAGCAGGTTGCCTCAAGGTGTCCATCCATACCGGAGAAGGAACACTTAGGACGTGGTCGGCCACCGCGACCCCTTTCCCGAGAGCCTGAACGTCCTCCACGAGCAGGAGGAGGGAGATGTAGTAATGGCGCAGAAGATTGCTGAAGGATGGCCGGTGAGGTAGGTCCAGTGGTATCAGGAGGTGGTGATACCTTTAGCAGCATGGAACACACATCAGAGAGTGAGGGAATAGCAGCAGACGAGAGGACCTGAGCCCGAATGCTCTGAAGATGAGGCGGTACACGAGCCATCTGTTGGTTTTTCAAGGTGATCTCAAAGCAATCAAGTAGTTAATCTTACTGCCAACGCAATATGAGCCTATAGGGTCGCACATAAGAGTATTGAAGAAGTTGGATGAAGGATTGTGTTGGCCTTACTCATATTGGATATGAGTGGAGGACGAATCTTGTGACTAATTGGAGTTGCGTCGAGAATGTCTCGATGGGAAAAAGGAGTACACGACGAATCGTCGAGAGGGTTTCGACGAATTGTGGTGCACTCGACGAATCGTCGAATTGTCTCGATGAAATGTGTGTTAATTCGTCTCATCGAATTCGTCGATATTACTCGACGAATTAGACGTACTCGACGAATCGTCGAGATTGTCTCGACGGAACACGTATTGATTCGTCATGTCGATTCGTCGAATGGTCTCGACGAATTAGCTATACTCGACGAATTCTGTTTACTCCAATACTAGTCTCGGGTGTGCGGATAACCTCTCTTTCGCCTGGGTATAAATAGACCACGATTTTATGCCCTAGATGATCGATCTCCTTTTGCGACTTCAGAAGAGAGACGAAAGCGTTCCGCAAAACCGACGGAAGGGTTCTGATCGGCCTTTCTTCCCGTACGTCGCCGCCGCCTTTCATCTTGATGGACCTAGCAGTCCGAGGGAAATGTAGAGGGCTCTTCTTCTCCGACCTACTTCTTGTACGACAAGAGACTAGGGTTCTTCTTCACTCGTGTGAATTTCCTTAGAGGCGCCGATCGATTTCTGTGCTTGGAACTCAGAGCTTGTCTTCGGGATCAGATCTTGGAGCATCTTGGTTGAGTATTGACTCAATCTTTTTCAGGTATTTTGCAAGTGTTGCTTCTCCTATTTCTTGATTCATGAAATCACAAGATCCTTTAACTGTTTTGGGTTATTCTTGTTTGTATTTTTCGCTGCGCATTTTTGATGCATTGTTCTAAGAAAACCCAACACCATTATCATGGCAATACATACTGCTTCCTTCTGGGCACGCTGGGCAGCGAGATCCATAGTATAGGGCTGATGTCGGATCCAGGCTTCAACCAGAGTCTTAGCCTGAGCAACAAATGAGGTCAAGTCGGCAACACTGCCAGTGTCTAGAGTCTGAAGATCTGTGATGATGTCATATAGGTGTTGGAGACTGTCCTTGCCGGAGTATAGGGAATGGAGCTCATCCCACATCGCCTTGGTCGTCTCGTGATACATGACCATGCGGTAAGGTTCGCCATCAAGTGAGTTGAGAAGCCAAGTCTGAACACGACCATCGTCACGTAGCCAATCATCTGTAGGTGCAGAAGGAGGATCCTTAGTGAGATGATGCAGAAGTCCCTTAGACTGAAGTACTCTTCTGACAGAATGCACCCATTCAACAAAGTTCTTCTTCCCAGTAAGGGAGATGGCGGTGATCCTCAACTCATCACGCACCTCAGGAGCAGGAACCAAGCGGACTGTAGGAGAGGACGCGGGCTGCCCTGAAGAATCATTCCAGGACCCCTTGGAGTCACAGCGGCTAGAGCAGGCTCAGCGGCGACTTAGACAAGGGGCAAGGTCACAGCGACAAAGCAAGAGAGGTGGACAGACACAGTTCTCAAGAACAGGAGCAGAAGCAGCGGTCTACAAGGCGAGACCGCGCGAGCAGCAAGGCGAGACCGCGCGAGCAGCAAGGCGAGACCGCGCGAGCAGCAAGGCGAGACCGCGCGAGCAGCAAGGTGAGACCGTGTGAGAAGACCGGGCGAGCAGGAGCAAACCGGGCGATCAGCAAGACGAGAAGACCGCGCGAGAAGCAGGCGAGACCGCGCGAGCAACAGGCGAGACCGTACGAGCAGCAAGGCGAGACCACGCGAGAAGACCGGGCGAGCAGGAGCAGACCGCATGAGAAGACCGCGCGAGAAGCAAGGCGAGACCATGCGAGGAGGACCGCGCTAGCAGGAGGTGCACGCGGCGAGAAGACCGGTGGAGAGACCGCGCGAGCAGGAGGATCACGCGACGAGAAGATCGGTGGAGACACCGCGCGAGCAGGAAGACGAGAGCGGGGCCCACTTGTCAGAGGGTAGAAGACTATAAGAGAGCCAAGATGATGGAGGAGAAGTGGAAGAGCCACGGGAGAGAGCCGCGTAAGCGGTCTAAAAAAGTGGAGAACGCAGTGGGAGCTGCGGTTAGTGTTGGAGTTTCTGAGATGATCTCAAAGCAATCAACAGTTAGTCTTGCTGCCAACGCAATATGAGCCTATAGGGTCGCACATAAAAGCATTTGGAGAAATTGGAGAAAGAATTGTGTTGGCCTTACTCATATTGGATATGAGTGGAGGACCAATCCTGTGACTGCTTGGAATTAAGTTGAGAATGTCTCAACGGGAAATCGTTTAAAGGGTTTAAACGAAAGGATTTACACTAGATAATTCGGTTAAAGGCATTAACCGAATTCGACTAAAGGGTTTAGACGAATTCGACTAATGGCAAATTCGACTAAAGGGTTTCGCCGAATTTATATAGTCGAATTCGTCGAAATGGTTTCGCCGAATTCGGTTATA
The DNA here is from genome assembly GCA_033032865.1 of Dactylorhiza incarnata. NCBI lineage: Eukaryota > Viridiplantae > Streptophyta > Magnoliopsida > Asparagales > Orchidaceae > Dactylorhiza > Dactylorhiza incarnata. The sequence goes on along the minus strand of JAWHQI010000305.1, from coordinate 39,798 downwards.
GTGAATAGCCGAATTTATATATAGTCGAATTCGTCGAAATGGTTTCGCCGAATTCGGTTATAGTGATTAGTCGAATTCGATTAATGTGATTAGTCGAATTCGGCGAATTCAATCTGGACAGTTTTTCCTCTGGTCTGCGGATAGCCTATTTTATACCTTGCCTATAAAAGGGAATGCGATTAGGTCTTCGATAGAACTTAATCTTTTCGCGATTGAGAAGAACTGCCGACCGGAACCGTTCCGCGCGAGGGCACGTTCTTCCGTCCGCCGATGGTCCTTCCGCCGCCGCTTGTCGCCGTCGTCAGTCGCCGCCTCCCCTGGATCGGATCTAGCAGTCCGTGGGGACGTTGAGAGCTTCCTTCTCCGACCTAGTTCTTGTACGACACGGAGCTAGGGTTCTTCATCGCTTGTGTGGACTTCTGTAGAGGGATCGATCTATTTCGATCCTTGAAGAACTCAAAGTAGATTTCGGATTTCTGTTGGAGCACCTAGGTTGGATTTGATCCAACTCCACTAAGGTAATTTATGCCTAGTATTTTTGATTACTTCTTGATTCATTTTCATGGCCCGATCCGAAACTCTTTTGGGTTATTCTTGTTCATTTCCGCTGCGCATATTCGATATGTCATCCCTTATGAAGGGGTATAGAAAACCCAACAGTTAGAGGGGCAGGTGAGGTCGCAGGCCGAAGGCCGTGAGATGGAGACCGCAGACCGCACGAGCTGGAGACCGCAGACCACGTGTTCGGGAACCTGACTCTGATACCATGTAGAAAAATACTGAACCTTGTATATATTCGTTCTAAATCAAATACAATGTATGAATACTAATATATGGGAGGGAGAAAGAGAGAAGAATCCCATATACAAGATGTGGGACTAATATAAAACAAGTGACTAAATGGGTCATAATCATGGGCCTTTACATGGTCTTTTCTAACAGTTGTCATTGGTCATGTTGCCTATAAATACAAGCATAGGAGGCTAATTTCGAGAATCAAAGATTTTGGACAGAATTTCTAGGATCATTGGGTCATTCCCATGGTGTCGAAGCTGTCGAACAAACCTAGGTGTCGAAACCTAAGGATCTTCCTCCACCTCCCTTACCCGGCCACTCCATTCTCCATCCACCCTCCAACCGGACGCCACCCCATTACTCCGACGACCACCTCCTTGTGCCTCTCCGACCACCCCACCCTACTTCTTGCAACCACCATAACTACCACACTATAAATAACCACCATAATGATAAACTCAGCTATTGTCGACAAACATTCAAATTAGAAATACAGAATACAACTTATCGAGACAGACTTGATACTATCTCTTGGGGGCAGGTTTACTCTAAAAGCCACTCTCCTATGAAAGCCTAAACCACAATAATGATCCAAGATGCCCGTCCACACATACTAAGGGTTTTTATATAGATGTAGTCTCGCTACAAGACAAAATAGAATAAAAGACACAAAAGCTACTATGGCTATATAGTATATACTACTAGGGGAAGGTACGTGGCAGACCCGGGGAGTCATCTTCGTATCACATGACTACCCACTAGCATCCAAAATTTACCTTAACCACTCCACTCCATTCACTTCATAAATTCCACAACCACCCGCACCAATTTCCCATTAGAAATCCACCCCAATTTCCCATTAGAACCCCCCCCCCCCCCCCCCCCCCCCCCCCCCAATTTCCCATTAGAAACCCACCCCAATTTCCCATTAGAGTTTAGACCCCCTCCCCCCCCCGGTCGGGCCTCACTCCGGTCGACTGATTTTGACTGAATTTATGCGATCCCGAAAATGCCCCCAACCTCTCACGACATCAAAAGAGACTCGCTGCTGCTGTTTTCTCCGCTCAGTATTTCTCTCCTCCCATCCGCGAACCAGCGCCCCCTCTCCTCCGCCGACCATTTCCTCTTTTATACGCTTTCGCCTCCCGCAAGAGCTGCAACTCGCCAAGCCAAGCGTGCCGATCTCTGTCTCTTCCCCAGTTTTTGCGATGGCGGTAGCGATTTTCCTTCCGCCACGATTTCACCGCTCCCAACTCTCCTCCTCCAACCTCTCACAACCCGCCGCTTCCAGTCGCGATCCGGCGCCCCACTCCAAGACGCGCCGCCGCCACCCCGACTCCCGATCACGCACCTCTAAATTACTCCACCACATCCCACGACCAGTCGCGCCTCCTTCAGATTCGGCGACTCTCCCAAAACAGAGGAAATTTTAGAAGCTACAGTAAAAACAGAGTAATTTAGCACAAGGTATAAATCACCTCGGAGAAGATCAAGAAAAACTGATGGAGCAAGGAAACGCATGGAAGATTCAGTTCAACGCAGTTCTATGAGGGATCAAATGGACCACCTCTTCGTGTACTTCCTATAGGCTCTCCCCGGAGAGCCAAAAGGCTCTCCCCGGAGAGCCAAAAGGCTCTCCCCGGAGAGCCAAATGGCTCTCCCCGGAGAGCCAAATGGCTCTCCCCGGAGAGCCAAAAGGATCTCCCCGGAGAGCCAAAAGGATCTCCCCGGAGAGCCAAAAGGATCTCCAGAGACCTTTATAGTGGATTTTCAAATTTTTAAATATGGTGGGCCTATTCTTCAAAGTCATGTAGTACGTATCCATATGACTTAACTCCTTGATCAAGTAGACTTAAAAGACTCTACGATAAGCTGAATTTTTTGACTAATTTGATGTATGTCAAAAATTAAATTTTGTTGATTAAATCTTCAATGATTTGCTGAATTTATGTATGCTCTTTGTTTGATCTGAGCCTTTATTATCCAATTATATATGTTTCTTCAATTTATTTTTGAATTCTTAGGCCACTGACTTTGTCTGATCCATCGCAGATTGTCTGCATGTTAGTCATCAGCACCAATGAACGGTATCGACCTTGTACTGCGGGACATTGCGAAAACACAACGATCGGTGGAGACCCTCGTCCGTTGTTGCCCTGAAATTCCGCCGGAATCGATTCCGACCCAAACGTCGTCATTCTATTCATCAACATTCAATCGCCCCACTAGTGAGCCGTGCATTTGTGGCAAGCAATCTGGCACGTTTGAGCAAGCTGTCATTCCATTTAGCTCCGATTTCATTTGCAGAGCAAGATAGAATTTTTAGATTCATCACCATGTGAAATTGTAAGTATGGTGCTCAGTACTGAGAAGATCAGCACAGTGGATCCCATTGTATCATTCATGAAAATGTAAACTGAAGTATGGATGTCTTAAAGATTTAATCTCTGTCATTTTTTGGCTCAAAATTTCTAAATTTAATATATAATTTTTGGATTAAAAGGAGAAAAAGTAGTTGAAAAGTGGTAGCAACTTTTGGATTGCGATTTCCTTATCTTTTCTTTGATGATTTGGAGAAAGTATTGCCTCTCACTGCAGCAGCAATGAATGATTATGCTGGTTACTTACATGGACTATAGAGAGCCACTAGTGGTTCATCAAAATCTTTTAACACTCATGTAGCATGTAGGACTGTACGTATATATAAATCCCGGGCCGTCCGACTGTAATGAATCGATTTTTAAGTTGGATGCATATATTTTAACATGATTTTTACATAATTATCGTATTATTCAATTTCAGATTTGTTCATCTTCTCAAGGAGTTTGAATAGTTTAGTATGTTTTTAATCACAATCAAGAAATATTCATCATAATGACACATAATAGCCCAATAATTTCTCAAACTAGGTACAAAAAGTATTTGACCCAGTACAATTTGATATTAATCTTCTAGTTTTCAAATTTTGCTTCCATTAGGAGATATTTTATCATCATACTAAATATTCATCATAATTACATATATCAACATTAGTTGTGCTGAAAAAGATTTAAAATATTTTTGTTATCAAAGATGATAATAATATGAACAACTATAATGACACATTGTAATCAAGTAAACCATTATAAAATGACTTATTATTATAATGATCTATTATAATAAAACTCATTGGACCACAAACTAAGACATTTATGAGAATAGTGATAATCTATAACATCATGAGTCAATTTAGAATGATATTCACAATACATTTCAAGATTTTTACATTGATATGAGTAATGAAGCTTATTAAAGTAAATTATCACTTTGCTTTAGTATTGAATGAATGGTTTAACTTGTTTGATGAAAAATATAAGAATCTGTGAGTTAAGAAAAATTGAGAATATTGTTTGGTTATTATTTTCATTAAGCTCGTTCCATGAATTCATCATAATGCTCTAATATTGATAAAATATTAGTCTATGAAGGCGTTTTTTGTGAGAAAGCGCAGCAACAATCAACTTTGACGGTTACATCGAAAACCTCGCTGAATCAATGACAATGTTTGATCATCGTACCGTTGTCTTACTTCCTCTCTCTCTCTCCTTCCATTTTTTTTCTTCCTTTCCCTCTTTTCTCTTCCTCTCTCACCCTTTCCTTCTCCTCCCCCTCTTTTTTCTCCTCCCCTCTTTTTCTTTCTCTTCCCTCCCCCTCCCCCCTTTTTCCCCCGTCATACCAGAGTAGAACCCGGCGGCCCCCCCCCCCTCAATTTCCCATTAGAAACCCACGATCAGATTACTCCAACAGACGGAAACCCCCACTATAGCCAACTGCCAATCCCACCCCTGAAAAGCCCCTCTTCTAGCTACAATCCCCTTCCCTCCCCTTATGAGCCCCTCCAGTACCTATGCCTCCCTTACTTCGTCCAAGTAAACTGTTAACCTTCCTGTCTCCCCTGAATCCCTCCTCCCAACTACCGCTCCCCTTCCAATGCTCCCCACAACCCGCCAACCCTCCCGAACACCTCCCCTCTGCAACAACACCCCAGAAAACTTCCCTGCCTCCTCCCTGCTCGATAGTAGCCTTCCCAGCCCCACCCAAAACATGCAACAGCCCTTCTCCAGCCCCACAACTCAACAGCAATCCCACCTCCCTCCACATCACAATTCCAGCCACATTTTCCTACCCGAGTATTCCATTTGCGTCGACATTCACGTTTCTCGGAGATTATCACCAGCAGGCATCCTATACTATATCTTCTTCAATCCCTGGATTTCAATGCTTATGTAATTTCTCATTTGAATTTTATTTCTTGTTCATATGTACGAATTGGTATCATACTAGTATGGATGTGTGTTTTTAGTTGTTTTCTTCTTAAAATTGTTTGGACTTGCAAAGTTTATTCACTATGTATTAAATTTAAACGCCCTTGCCTCAAACAAACTTGAAATTGCAAGTTTTCTCTATTACTTCGTAATCAATTGTGATATATGTGTGCTAGCCTTAAATACTAGCTATTATTCACAAACTAGTAGTATTGATGCCTTATGGTTCAAAGTTTTTGTCAATAAGGAGCTCGATGTTAGATAAGTTGAATTACTAAGATGGGCTTTCTTACTGACACCCAGAGGGTTGAATGTGAAATGAATTATTCATGAGTCTTAACCATGATATTTGCATTGTAGAAGGTGCCAGAATGGGTCACGTGGATAATGGTCATATATCCGTTTCATAGTCTTGCAAATGTATGCGGAGCACACCCACTTTACAGTGGGTTGCTCTCGTTTTGTTTTTTAGCTTTTCCTACATACTCTCATATTTATAAAATATATTCTTATTCTTTCAATAGTGGCTATATATTTATAAGAATTTTCTTTTATTATGTTCTGCAGTGATGCATCTTTTGGTTATCCAGGCGGACCTACTTTGTTCAGGAATTTGAATTTTGGTATAGACCTTGACAGCCGCATAGCAAGTAAGGGTTGTTTTTTCTCTTATTCCTCGTTAATATCTTTCCTGCTGCATGGTAATGGTGCCATAGTAAATGCTATCATAGTCATTCCTTCAAACTTTATAGAAGACCAAGATCTCAATTCTTTTTTGGATATCAGTGATTAGCTGGATTAGAAATTATCAGAGCCAAGATGTCGATCTCTTTGGATATTTGCTCGCTTTCCCTGCATTTTCCCTCGAGTCTAATAAATTGTTTTCATGTGTTCTATAATGCTCCTGTTACTTTTTTCTAATGCCTTCCTAGATAGTCCTATGATTTTATGTCATCATTTTGCGGACATCTTTAGGATAGTATGGATCATGTTCAGAATAACTATTATTTGTGACTTCCCATGGCCCATCATGGGGTCTTACTGTTTGGAACAAGCGTAGTTGAAGACGTTGCTATTTAACATTGTTTATTCTCTACTGTTTAGTTCAGTTCAGCTATTTAACATTGTTTATTCTCTACTGCTTAGTTCAGTTCAGCGTCATTATCTTGATTCTGTATCTCCTTGTAACTATTTTATCTATCCATCTGTTGCAATCTAATTGATATTCAATCTGGGTTCAGTGGTTGGTCCAAATGGCATTGGCAAGTCGACTATACTCAAGCTAATAGCCGGAGAACTTCAGCCAACTTCTGGAACTGTTTTTCGTTCAGCAAAGGTCTTGTTCTTATGAATTTTTTTTCTTTATGGGTCTGAAAAAATAATTATATCTGAATTATTTTCTGTTTCAAATATCCAGTAATAAAATGATGCTTTTTGCAACCTTCTTAAAAGATGTTTAGAATATTCTATTCTATTCTAGAAGTCCTACAATTGTGCTGTAAGCTGTTCAAGTCAATTCTCTTTACAGTTTTATTGATTAAAATACCAAAATTGTCTCAGAATACTTGGGGTATATTGGTTTTGGCATCAGACCCTTTTTCAAACTTAGCCATCTGCTGCTCTGATTCTCAAAACACCAACAGAAAAGGCTCTGTGAGGTACGTCCATGAGTAGAACTCAACGTTTCATGACCCAAGTTATGGTGTCAAATTCAGTACATCCTAAACTGCCAAGGGGACTTTTTTGTCATTTTGTCATTATTTATACTATTAAATAATTATCGCGTTGGTTGACCTGATTTTAGTGGTCCGTGTCGTACGTGACTGCCCTATGTGCGGATTATCCCCGGTGGTCCGTGTTGTTTATTAGTCCCACATTATCTACCGCACATCACCCGCTTGTGCTTATAATCCCCGTCCCACTCCTCCTATGACTTCGGAGTTTTGTGCTGGAAGTGCAGATTTCTTAGACAATATCAAAGCCAAATTTGACACGTTGCGGGGGTGTGTTTGTTGACCTGTTTCCTATGGGTCCTCGTAATGTGGGACTGCCCCATGTGCGGATTATCCCCGGTGGCCCGTGTTGTTGATTAGTCCCACATTTCCTATCACACATCATTCGCCCGTGCTTATAATCCCCGTCCCACTCCTCCTATGACGTCGAAGTTTTGGGATGGAAGTGCGGGTTTCTTAGATGGTAAATCTTGTATAGAAGAAGTGTTGTATTAAGCCCAATGTAAAGGACAACCTCTATGGCCCATTAGAATAATCTTGTATAGTTTAGTCGCACAATGTGGTTTGGAGTTAACGTGTTACTCCTCCTACTTATAAATGTGTATATTTACTTGTACTCTTTTTAAGAGTACTAAAATTATTAAGTCGTTGCTCTTGTAATTTTACATGGTTTCAGAACAATACGATTCCTAAAGTAAAACTCTCGACAATTGGCTCCTGCTCTCGCCGATTGAGCTCTCAGGCTTCCAGCAAAATCATCTTGCCACCTGGACTTACTGGCTTGAGCCCATTGTGCTCGCCGAGATCATATTTTGAGCTCGCCAAACCTCCTAGCGCTCACCATATTCCTTCATCGCTCCATCACGCAAAATCCCACGCCCTACCTTTTGTAGAATCCCAGCCCGCTCGTCTCCTTAGCGCAGAGCTCGCCGACGCCTGCTCTCTAGCACTGGGTCTCGCTGCCTCCTGTCATAGAGCTTGCCGAGTCATCCAGCGCTTGGTCTCGTCGAGGCCTACTCTCCAATACCACAATTCGACGCCTCCTTCAAGAGCAGAGCTCGCCTCCTCCAAGAGCTGATCTTGCCGTCACTTGTGAACTTGTGCTCGCCGCTTCTTCCTTCGGACCAGAGCTCGCCGACTCTTCCAACTGCAAAGCTCGTCAACCTTCAATCTAGATCTCAGCGACTCCTATCAAGAGCTCACCGAACACATGGCTAAAACTTACCCATGTTGCTTGGGATCTCCCGTGCTTGCCGACTCTTCTAACTGCAGAGCTCGTCGGCCTTCAATCCAGATCTCAACGAATCCTTCTATCTAGAGCTCGTCGAGCTCGTGGCTTGAGTTCACTCGTGTTGGTTAAGCTCTCATGTGTTGTTGAAGCTCGCTATGACTAATGCACGCAGCTTGAGCCTTCCTTTCTCGCCAAGCTCGTTGTTTGAACTCACATCTCCCACCAAGTTCCTTGGCCTTCCATATATTTATATCATGAAGAAGAATGTTGTGTTCGCCTCGTCAATCATTCCGGTTGCACTCGCTCCGACTCCCATCTATGAAATTCGAGACGTGCTAAAAATTACCACTACCTTCCTCACTGGGAAGGAAAACTTTGTTGAGTGGGTCCACTCTGTACGCCTACTTCAGACTAAGGGTTTCCTTCATCATCTAACTTGCGGTTCCTCTGTTGAGCCTACTGAGCAATGGATCCGGGATGATGGTCGTGTTCAGTCCTGACTTTTGAACTCCATGGACAATGGGCTATATCGATTGAATATGCCCCACGAAACAACAAAGGCTTTATGGGATGAACTTAAGTCCATATACTCTAGGAAGGATAGCCTTAACACCTATTTGATCTTTTTCGGGACCCCCAGATTGTTGAACCCGGTCAGATGGTGACCTGACGTCATTTGTGGGGCAATATAAGACTCTTATAGAGGTCCAGATTTAACACCAGCCTCCGACTCTGGATTTAACTACCCAAAGAGCTCAAAAGGAAGTTGTTGGCATAGCGATTATGATGGCATGACTACCACCTCATTTCTACAGTGCTCGTCCCAACGTCTTATGCTCTCCAACGATTCCCTCTTTATTCGATGTTTGTTCCATGGTTATGAAGGTTATTCCACCCACTGATGTATCCATGACTGCTTCTCCTTCCCTACTCTAACATTCTACTGAAGCTCGCCCCAACTACTGGGCACCTTGGAGGTCGCAGTGGGTCTCAAGGCGATGGGCGTGATGGACAAAATCGTCCCAAAGGGCAAAACACTCGCATGTGTACCCATTGTGGCCGGGCGAACCATACTGAAGCAACTTGTTACAAAAAACATGGGTTCCCGCTGCAGCTGACAAACCCTCCTCAGCACGACTCTCTTACGGTTGATGCCTCCAACGTGTCCCGCTCAAACATTTGACACATTGAGGGAGAAACTCCAACATCTTCGGGGGTTTGTTACTCGTACTTTTGGGTCCATCGCCTCTACTTCCAATGAAGGTATATCATATTTTTCCCATTGCTCCTTTTGCATAATGGACCCTGGGGCCACAAATCACATTACTCCGCAGAAACCCTCTTGGTACACAAACACTGTTAGTCCCAAGTTCATCACTTTCACAAATAGAGAAACTTCTTCAGTTATCGGATTTGGAGATGTGCCTCTTCTCCCTCTATTTCTCTATGATCTATACTTCATGTTCCTGGTTCACAATTTAATTTTCTCTCTGTTAGTCGACTTACCCTTGATCATGACTGCTGCATCACATTTTCCTCTTCTTCTTTTGTGATGCAAGATCGACGGAAGCAAAGTATCATTGGTAGAGGACGACTATCAAATGGTATCTACATCCTGGACCAACCCACCTTAGCTCTGCCTTCTGTCACTTCCATTGATTGGCACTGGCGTATTGGTCATGCTCCTCTTCCAATACTATAGAAGACCCTTCCTGATTTTACTTACTCTAAATTTACTTGCAAATCTTGTATCTATGGAAAACAACATTGTTGGTGCAAATTGTCACCCTACTTTCCACACTCAGCAATCGGTTTGGGGTGTCCGGTGAAGAGATCAAAGACCGCAACTAACCGGTTACTAACCCGCAGGGGTTGGCGAACAGAGCACAGAGGAGAGAGTGCTGCTAGCAGCGGCGGACACCAGATTTACCCGCAGTGGTGAATACCACTTGCTGCGGGCAATGTCATTACACAAAAATCTATTACAAATTTAGAAGCTATTATAAGAATGCGCGCTGGAAATAGAAGGCAACCGAAAGACAGAACTTACGACCATACCTACAACATGGTAGATTTTAGCCCAAGTTTCGTGTCCCTATCGAGCACCCCCGACCCTCTATTTATACTTGAAGGTAGGCTGCTTGACCGTTCGGGAGCATTTAATGTTGTATTAAATGCTCCGCAATCCGTGGGATCCGAAGCGTCGGTTGTGGAAGGAGAGAAAAAAGGCGCGCGGATACATGTCGTAGCCGCTCACACTACTGCTAGTTGAGAAAAAAGGGGGCCGGACGGACTCTAAAGGGTATCCGCCGCGACCTCTCTAAGAAGCTGCTGAATTTCCTGGAGTGCGCGGACGCTTGTCGAGTGACCGCACATATCTTCGCTGAGGGCAGTGCGCATTCATCTGGTGAGAGCCCGCAGTCTCTGCTGAGTGTCCGTCCGCCCGAGACTTCTGGGATTGGCCCGGAGGGCACAGGATGCAGTCGTAGGATTTGGTGAGAGCCTGCGGTCTCTGCTGAGTGTCCGCCCGGGACTTCTGGGATCGGCACGGAGGGCACATGCTGCAGTCGCAGGATTTGGGTTAACAAACATCATTATACTTTTTCTTCTCATTGTACTAGGAGCGATGCTCCTTCCTCATTAGTTCATTCAGACATTTGAGATTCATATCAAACTGCTAGTTTATTCAGATAACAGTATTTTACTACTTTTATAAATGACCATTCTCGCATGACTTGGGTGTATTTACTGTGCGCTCCGAAATAAATCGTGTCTTTCACTCATTCATCGTTGAAACTCGCACTCAATTTTTGGCTCACATTAAAATTCTTCAGATTGACAATGCTCGTGAATACACTAGTCATGAATTCCAGGAAACCTCCAATACTCTGAGTGTTCTCCGTCAAATGTCCAATGCTTACACAACAACAAAATGACGCGGTAGAGCGAAAGAACTGACCCCTTCTCGAGGTTGCAAGATCTCTCATGTTTCAAATGCAGGTTCTTAAGGTCTATTGACACTTCGCTATTACCGCCACGTGCTATTTAATTAATCACATGTCGTCGACCATCTTGAACTTCGCGTCTCCTTTTTTCCATCGTATTTCCATCTACACCTCCCTGTCCTATAACTCCTAGAGTTTTGGGTGTGTAAGCTTTGTTCATCTTCTTGGCCCTTCTGTAGACAAGCTGACATCACGTGCTTCTAAGTATATATTTGTTTGGTACTCCCGCACACTGAAGGAATATGTGTTACTCTCCCACCAATTGGAAAACGATAACATCTGTTGATGTCACCTTCCTTGAGGATCAACCCTTCCACTCTTCGTCCCCTCCTAACAACTTACCACCTGCTATCTCGCGTCCAAAATTCCACTTCAAAAATCTACCACCACCTGTGTTATTGACATCACGTTCCCCGTCTCCTCAAACGTGTACACCCGTCGGCCTCGTTCAGATGATCTTGGATAGTCACACCCTACTGATGACGCTCCTTGACCAGCTGATTCACATGCAACTCCCACCAAGGACGCACTCCCATCTACAACTCATTCTCTCTCACTATATCTCCTTTCACTGCTTATCTCCAGAATTTCACAGCGGCCTCGTTGTCTTCTATTTCCACTCCCTTTTCTATGAAGGAGGCTCTCTAGCATCTGGGGTGGCGGGCCGCGATGGATGATTAAATGACTGCACTATGAGCTAATCGGATGTGGGACCTTGTTTCCCTTCCTCACCAATCTTGTGTGGATGTAAATTAGTCTTCACAGTTAAGCACCATCCTGATGGGACAGTTGAGTGCCTCAAAGCACATCTTGTGGCTCGCGGTTTCACAACAATATGACATCGACTATGAGGAAATGATCTCTCCAGTAACTAAGCTGAATACAGTGCGCGTATTGATCTTATTGGCAGTCCATCGTCATTGGCAGTTGCATCAACTTGATATCAATGCATTCTTAATGGCGATTTAACAGAGACAGTCTATATACAACAACCTCATGGATATAAGAACGCATGGGAGTCTCTTGTTTGTCGCCTAAGAAAATCTATCTACGGCCTAAAGCAACCCCTCGAGCTTAGTTTGACAAATTTAGTAAAGTCGTTTGGGATTTCTAATTCACTCGGAGCTCTGCAGACTTTTCACTATTTACATGTCATCGCCGAGCAGGCATAGTGATCCTTCTTGTGCATGTTAATGACATTATCATCACGGGCAATGATATCTCTATGATCAAAAAACACTTGACCTCGCACTTTCAGACCATGAATTTGGGGCTCCTTCGATACTTTTTAGGTATTGAGGTCGCTCGCCGACCTGATGGGCTTATTTTATCTCAACGAAGGTACTGCAAAGATCTTCTAAAGGATGTCGGCTACTTGGGCTGTAATTCAACTGACGCACTCATGGATGCAAACCACTCACGAGTTTGACTTTAATCCTCTTCTACTTATCTGTAGTACTATTGTCGTCTAGTTGGCGAACTTATCTATCTGACTGTCACGCAACCAAATATCTAATTCACTGTTGCAGTGGTTAGCCAATATATGCATGCTTCTCGAACATCCCACCTTCATGTAGTCGAGCGAATTCTCCGATATCTGAAGAAAGCTCCGGGCCAAGGCTTGTGTATAAGCCCTCCTGCCCCCTCTCATTGATTGCCCATTCTAATGCGGATTATACAGGATCCCCCAATGATTGTCGGTTTACAAGTGGCTATTGCACTTATTTTGAAGGGCACCTGGTTACTTGGTGGTGCAGGAAGCAAACAGGTTTGTCACGCTCATTTGCGGAGGCTGGTATCGTTCAATGACCTCTACCGTTTCTGAACTCACTGTAATAATCAAGCAATTATCTATATCGCCGAGAATCCAGTGTTCCATGAACGCACCAAACATATTGGAGTCGATTGTCACTTCATCAGGGAAAAAACTCAACAAGCAAAATTAATCTTCGACATGCTCTCGTTGTTGATCAAATCTTTGATGTCTTCACCAAGGCCTTGCCTCACCCACTCCATCGATAGTTCATTTCCATGATTGGTGCCTACAATCTGTATGCTCCAATTTGCGGGGGAGAATAGAAGAAGTGTTGTATTAAACCCAATGTAAAGACCCACCTCTATGTCCCATTAGGAAGTTTGGTCCCACATTGTGGTTTGGAGTTAAGGTGTCACTCCTCCCACCTATAAATATGTGTGCATGTACTTGCATTTTTTCTTCCTATACATTTTATGGAGTGTTTTTGAGGACATTGTGCATACTTTTAGACGAGTTATTTTATTTTTCTCTCTCATTGACTTAGGATATTACAGGGACAACCATTTGCAATGCAAATTTAATATGCAATGTAGTTTTAGATGCAATCAAATAGTTCAGTGAACAAGGTGATACTTTTTTTAGTAGAAATCTATATATATATATATATTAGAGGTACAATTCGTGTGAACAAGAAATGAATTGAAATGATGGTCCTTTTGAAAATATCCGAGAGCTACAATAAGTATTTTCTAAAATTCTAGTGTTCTTCGTCAAGGGATCTACTAAATATAGGACAAATATGTCCGCAACTCGATCTGAGTTGGAGACACGAGGAATGGCAATTTTCTTAGAGAGAACACCATCCCGAATAAAGTGACAATCAACATTGATATTGTAACACGCTTTTTTCATTGTACATTGCAACATGGATCCGACCGATACCCGCGAACACAATGCACGCAGTATCAGACGTATTATAAAAGTGAGACAAGGTAACTAATTCGAAGGCTCTAACAACTAAAAACATAAATATACAACGAAAGAGACGACATCATTCACACACTCACCCACAAAATCAATAGTATGTTATAAAGTTCTAAGATAATGATGTCATACTAGCTATCACAATGCTTTCCATAGTTCTTGCAACAATGTTTCACTGTACTATTACAAGGCTTCAATAATAATGTTGTTATGGATCCCACGCTGTTTGTAATCTAGTATTAAAGTCCTGAGTCGTATTGTATCGAGTCTTTATCGTATGAGTCGAGTCACATTGAGTCATATGAGTATTTTATTATTTTTAATATTTCTATGTAATTTAATATGTTATGCATTTCAATATATTTACGTGTCTGCCCCTGGGTCTTTTTATATAAACCTGGTAAGTCATGTAACTGAAATCAAGCAATGAAATGTCAATTTTCCTTTATCTCTCTAAAATTCCCCTCCCTCCCTCTCAAGCCCTCTTCCCTTTGGGGTTTTCCTCTCCTTCCCCAAGCTTTCTTCTAACTTCTCCTCCTCTACCTCCATTCTAGGGCTTGCCCTTGTATCCCCGTCTTCATCGATCCGTCAAAAGAAGCCCATAACATCTTGGTATCAGAGTCCTCCTTCCTCGGCTTGACACATCTGTTGTCCTCACGAAGCCTTCACCGAGTCCATTCCAGCAACCACTTCTTCTCCTACGACACCATCAGCCACGAAACTCCTCTGCTAGCAGCGACAGATTCTACGCCAACACTCCAACGACAGATTCGATGCCAAAGCTCCTTCCCTCAACGACACCCAACCCCAACAACCCTCCACGACAATTGAGAACTCCTTTCTCTTCTCCCCGTTCGCAGCAAGTATCGATCTCCAACGCCTCTTCATGGACGCTTCGTTTCCGTCGATCGATCACCGTGCATGCCATCACTGCTTCGTCTTCTTCATCCTCTTCATCTCGTACGGCTCCGCCATCCTCTATAGCCATTACTTCTCATCTGCGTCATCCCCTCGAGCAGGAGTGTCGTCAACCTCTGCATCATCTACATCCCACGCCCTCTCCAACCGGGTTCTTCCACGACAACTTACCCTCATCTCTCTGGGTCGAAGCCATCGCAGTCACCTCTCTGGACCCAACATCTTCCAGCCGAGCATTTTCGACGCCGCTTCCGCAGGCGAATCCAGCGCCTCCTTCCCATTGACCGAACAACCGCTCGCCCCAGCTGCATGCGTAGTCCTCTCCATCACTTCAACCGCTACTGTAGCTAGGCCTCCGCACACGTCTCTTTGCTTCCTCGAGCAGTCTGTCTCTCTTCTCCTCATCCAAAGAATCATAATCGACACACCTCGAGCCCATCAAGTCAGCTCAACCACATGCCTTCTCTGTGCCCCCATCCCTGCCCCTCCTTTTTCGAGTCCTGAGCGCCCTTTCTCTTTTGGGAACTGTGTCGACACCTCTCAACACACCAACATCCGCACGCCCTTTTCCCAAATCAATTAAATTTCTAATTAATTTCTTAAATTAATTATTAATCTACTTAATTTAATGGACATTAAGCTTAGGTCGCGGATACGATCGCCCTCCACTCGATGTTGTTGAAGTGGTCTACATCATTCCAGGACTCCATGTCTCGCTTCGACACAAGGCTTGATCAATTGGAGCGATCGGGATACTTTGAAGTTCCGCCCCCTCCTGCACAACCACCATCCCCGCCAGCACATGTTGCCACCCCGTTCATCGCAGCTTGGCTTGCCCCACCACCGCCGCCGATTGCACCACCGGGTCCACCGACTGCGTCGTCGCAACCCTTACCACTGTCGGCCCATTCCGACCGCCTTATGACGCAGCTTCCACCGCCGGCCATTCCCCCTCTTGCACCACCGGCCCCTGCCTTGCCGGTCTCTCCAGCCACGTCGTCATCCTCTTTGTCAACCCTCGCTCTGCCAGTCCCTGCTCTACCGTCTCCCGCTCTACTAGTCCCTGCTATACCGGCTCCCGCTTTGCTAGCCCCTGCTCTACCGGCTTCCGCTCTGCCGACCCCTGCTCTACTGGCTCCCGCTCTGCCGCCCCTGCTCTGCCATCCCCGCCAGCCACCCCGACGCTTCTCATCGCCGCTAATGCCGCCGCGACGCGCTACCATCCCCCGCAGTTGATCGTCCTACTGGAGTTTGATCTTGAGGACAAGCTCGATTTCAAGGGCAGGTGGAGTGTTATGGATCCCACGCCGTTGGTTATCTAGTATTAGAGTCTTGAGTCATTTTGTATCGAGTCTTTATCGTATGAGTCGAGTCACATTGAGTCATAGGAGTATTTTAATATTTTTAATATTTCCATGTAATTTAATATGTTATGCATTTCAATGTATTTACGGGTCTGCACCTGGGTCTTGTTATATACACTCGAGAAGTCATGTAACTGAAATCAAGCAATGAAATATCAATTTTCCTTTATATCTCTGAAATTCCTCTCCCTCTCTCTCAAGCCCTCTTTCCTCTGGGGTTTTCCTCCCCAAGCTTTCTTCTAACTTTTCTTCCCCTACCTCCATTCGAGGGCTTGCCCTTGTATCCCCGCCTCCATCGATCTGTCAAAAGAAGCCCATAACAAATGCATAGTTCTTAGAAAATCGAATACCAAAATAGGGAAACCCTTCCATGAATTTCCTATTCTTGTGTACACTCCTTTGCCATGCACTTACTTGCAAAATGCGTGTCAACTTTAAACAAGTGTAAGCCAGGACTGACCATTGTAACAACCTCAATTCTCTCGAGAACCCTAAACAAGGCCCGAGGTACCCCTCACACCTACACAATCATCACTTATATATACAATAACAATAATAATAGCAAATGCAGCTAATAACACCTTTTCATAGCCCATGCAATGTTATAACAATGTCAGAGTACAATCATGGCATTGGCCTATCTGCAATTGATGTCTTTTTACAGACCACAATGTAATTGTAACTGTTGAAATAAAATACAAAGGCCCATATAGAGAGCTCATTACCTCCTTAGGATTTAGTCTCACATCTTAGAATGAGATTATAGCTCCTTCCTCTCTTCTTATATAAGTCTACAAATACTTGTATGTAGGGTAAGTGGGAGATTAATAAAAAATATTTCATTTATTTCTCTTTGTTTCGTGTTTTTGTACATGGTATCAGAGCAGAAATCATTCATAAAATTATTATTTTTCTTCTTGCCACCACTCGCTTAATCCATGCCTGCGTAAGCGGACCGTCGACCTCTTAGCTTGAGACTGCGAGACCGCATCTCAAGCCTTCGAGCCCTGCTAGGCTCTCGGGTGATCCCTTCCATCGCCAGCTCTTGGTTCCTTTTTATAGGATTTCCAGCTGTTCTCTGGGACCCACCGCCTTCCCCTTATGCCCGCCGACATTTCAAGCGCTCTGCGACCTCGCTACCTGCTCCCGCAACCTCGTTCGATTGTCTGCGACCTCACTGCGAGCCTCTCCTGCTCACATAGTAGGTTCTACGAACTCTCCGTCCGCCTCTACCGAGCTCCCTCTGCCCGTTGTTCTTGACCACACGCTCTTTCCTGCGGTGGTCGTCGATCTACTGTTTGTCGCATTGATCAGCCTTTTCTTCGACTAGCTTGCTCCCGTCCTACCTGCTAGCCTGCGTGCCTGCTCACTTGCTCGCGGACTCGCACGATCTTTCCATCGCATCCTATGTTTTGAAAGGCGCAAGGCGCAAGGCGCACCGAGGCGCAAAGGGGTCGTGGAGCCTAGGCGCAAGGCGCAGGCGCGCGCCTGAGGCACGTGAGGCGCCAAAATGTAAAAAAGATAAAATGTAGTTAATTAAATACAAAATACACATAAAATACATCTACCACCATCTTGTCTGCGCCTGCTTGCTTGCGTGAAACGCATGCTCGCCTGATCGCAGAGACCACAATTTTTTCCCGCAACGTCCTGTCTGCATGTTTGCCCGCGGAGTCGGCTTGCTCTCCTAATCCCAAAATCCGCTTGATCGCGTGACCGTATTGTTGATGTATCCACTCCAAGTCAGAAACTCCTTTATGTTTCCTATGCTCGCAGAGTTCGCCTGATCGCTTGATTGCGTGACCACACTGCTGTTGTATCCGCTCCAAGTCAGGAACTCCTTTCTGTTGCCCGTGCTCGCCTGGCCTTCGCGGTCCTATTTCCTCTCCGTGGATTATGGCTTTGAACGATGCAAACTCCCTTCCGGCCCGTGCCACCCTTTCTGTCCCTGAAGTTAGAGATGAACTTCACATCACTACTATATCCCTCAGCGGCAAGATGAACTTTAATGAGTGGGTGCACTCCGTTCGCCGAGTTCTCCAGACTAAAGGTCTTCATCATCACCTTACCTAGGCGACTCCTACTGAGCCCACCGAGGAATGGCTCCGTGATGATGACTGCGTCCAATCCTGGATTCTGAGTTCTATGGACAGCGAGCATATCGTATGATCATGTATCATGAGATGTCCAAGGTGATGTGGACAGTGAGCATACTTATCAGCGAGCATACTTATCAGCGAGCATATCGTATGGCTTGCTACCTAATCAATCGCATGCCCTGCTATATTCTCAACTTTAAGACTCTCTTCAGTCTCCTTTGTCCCTCCACACATCCCTTTCCAGTCACGCCCTGCGTCTTTGGCTGCACCTGATATGCTCACTATCTTGGCCCCTCCACCGACAAGTTTGCTTCTCGTGCTACCAAAAATATGTTCGTTGGTTACTCTCGCACTCAAAAAGGTTATGTCTGCTACTTTCCAAACGATCAGAAGGTTGTGACATCTGCTGATGTAACATTCCTCGAAGACCAGCCTTATCATTCTTTACGTATTGCTCCTCCCACGACTCTTACACTTCCGCATCCTACCGTTCCTGTTACTTCTCACATACTGCCATTACTCCCAACACCGACCACCATAACTACAAAATCACCTCTTCTTCGTGTGTATACTCGCCGCCCCCTCGATCTGATGCTCTACAACAGTTGCCCTCTACTATTGATACCTCGCGGCCTGAAGATCCGGCACCAGTAACTACTGCTCACCCCCTGGCCAATTATGTGTCCTTGCATCGCCTTTCTCCGGTTCTCCACAAATTCGCTACTTCTTTATCCTCTATTTCCACCCCTAACTCTCTGCAGGAGGCTCTTCAACATCCGGGGTGGTGGGCGGCCATGGATGAGAAAATGTCTGCTCTTTGGGCAAATCAGACTTGAGATATTGTCTCTCTTCCTCCTGGACAGACCTGTGTGGGATGTAAGTGGGTCTTTGCAATCATGCATGGTTTAGACGGGACGGTTGAATGCCTAAAAGCTTGATTTGTGGCTCGGGAGTTTACTCGACAACGCAACCTCGATTATGATGAGACATTCTCACATGTCGCAAAATTGAATATTGTTTGTATCTTGATCTCCTTAGTTTATCAACATTGGTCATTACATCAACTGGATGACAAGAATGTTTTTCTCAATGGCGATCTAGTCGAGACTGTCTACATGCAACAGCCTCCCGGGTTTGAGACCACGAGGGATTCCCTTGTCTGTCACCTCAAAAAACTCGTTATGGTCTCAAACAGTCTCCTCGAGCATGGTTTGACAGGTTTAGTATGGTTCCTCGAGATGTTGGGTTCACTCGAAGCTCGGCTGAATTCTCTCTCTTTACTCGTCATCGTCCAACAGGCACAATGATTCTTTTGATTTATGTTGATGATATTTTGATTACGGGTGATGATTTCAAAGGAATACACATGATCAAACAACACTTCACCTATGTTTTTCAAACTAAAGAACTGGAAAATCTTCGGTACTTCCTTAGTCTCGAGTTTGCAAGACGTCTGATACTCCTATGGATATCAATCATAAACTCTGCGCTCATACCTCCGGCTCCGATCTACTTCTTCCGAACCCGGAGTATTATCGTTGTCTTGTGGGGAAGTTGATTTATCTTACAGTTACAAGAGCTGATATATCATTTGATGTTGGAGTTGTCAGCCGATTCATGCATGCTCCACGAATCTCTCACCTCCAGGCCGTCGAGCGCATCCTCTGATATTTGAAGACTACTCCTGGACAAGGGCTTGTATACAAACCTTCTTCTTCCTTATCTCTTATTACCTACTCTGATGTTAACTACACTGGCTCTCTGGATGATCATCGTTCCACAAGTGGATATTGTACTTATTCTGGTGGACATCTTATCACCAGGCAACAAGAAGCAATCTGTGGTTGCTCGCTCGTCTGCCGAAGCCGAGTATCGTTCAATGACCGTTGTTGTGTCTAGCTTACATAGTTGGAAAGCCTCCTAAGTGACCTGGGAGTCAAACTTTCCTCACCGATCACTCTCTTTTGCGACAGTCAAGCTGCTATACATATTGCCAAGAATTCTGTATTTCATGAACGCTCCAAACACATCGAAGGTGATTGTCACTTCGTTCGGGAGAAGGTTCAACTGAAGAAACTGGAATTAAAGCATTTTCCTGTTGTTGGGCAAGTTGCTGACATTCTCACCAAAGTCTTACCACGTCCACTATATTATCAGTTCTTGTCCAAGCTTGGTGCTTACGATCTGTATGCCCCGTCTTGCCGGGGAGTGTTGAATATGTGCAATGGCTCATTGCAAAGCCCAAATAGAGAGCTCATTACCTCAGGATTTAGTCTCACATCTTAGAATGAGATTATAGCTCTTTCCTCTCTTCCTATATAAGTGTACAAATACTTGAATGTAGGTTTAGTGGGAGATTAATAAAAAATATTTCATTTATTTCTCTCTATTTCGTGTTTTTCTACAGTAACCAATGTCAGAGGTACAATCATGACATTGGCATATCCCAACCGATGTGTTTTTCATTGACTATTACAACATCCAAGTTATGGATCTCGCTGTCTGTAAAGAGAGAAATAAACTTGGACAAATATGTCCACAACTTTCCAAGGTTCCTCATTACTGAAATTAACTGGAAAACAGCCCTAAACAACTCCCAATATTAGTCCAATTTATTCATGACTTATAATAACACCTTATTGGAGCAACCTGTTACGCCCAGCGTCGCTATTAAAGGAAGGGATTCTGATGCGCGTCGACCCAAGGAAAAGGCGGTGGAAAAGACCGGGCTGAACCATCCGGTTCAGCCCGCAACTAATTAATTAAGAGGAAGAGGGCTGAACCACGCGGGTTCAGCCCTCATGGGGCCGGCCGGCCCTAGGGGATGAGGGAGCCTATAAATACCCTCTTTCCCCCTCTATGGAGGAGGCAATTTCATATTCAGGTATTTTCTTCTCTTGCAAACCCTAGCCGTCTTCTTCTTCCTAGCTTTCTCTCTTTTCGTTCTAGAACCTAGCGGTAGCATAACATTTGGTATCAGAGGATCTTCCTCCCAACCATGGTGACACGCACGGAGGCGGAGATGGCACGCTTGACCGCCATCGAGGAGAACTACGTCGCCTTGGCGGATACGGTGGCGGCGATCGAGGAGAACGTGAGGACCTCCCACAAAAATCTGGAGGAACGCTTCGATTCGAAGATGGAGGAGTTAAAATCCTTCCTCGTGCAAAATCTGAGAGGGAAATCTCAGATCGTGGAAGGATCCGAGGCGGGAGCCGCCCACCCCCCTCCGGCACAGCAGGGCCAGGCTACTGGCAGCGGGATACAGCCGGGAGGGGGATCAGCGTATGCGGAAGACGGGACGGGATCGACCGGGTCGGCGGAGATCGATCCCGCTCGGATCGGCTCGTTCCCGAGCCGATCGGGTCGTCCGGCACAGGGGAACATGGGGGGAGGTTGGTCTGCCTCCGGCGGAGCATGGGAGGCTGGCTACGGCCAGCCAGGAGTCACGAGACCGCCGGAGAACCGCATGCCCTGGATCAACCCAGGCGGACACCCGACGGTCTGGACAGGGCACGGGTTGCTTCCAGGACCATCCTGGCAGGCCCCGACGCATGCAGCAGCCCCTTTTCGACCTACCGGAGCGAACGCAGTCCCAATTGGGGGTGTTGCGGGTATCTTACCGCTGCCGGTACCACCGGGAGGACACGCAGGCTATGGAAATGGAAATCCGTGGGCTGGGGGGCAGCAAGGAGGCCACGGGGGAAACCCGGGACGTCCAGGGAACGTTGTAGCTCAAGCACCACCGTACCAACCAGCACCGACGGAACACCGGCCGTATATGCAACCTAAAGTGACACGAATGAACTTTCCGAAGTTCAAAGGAGGCGACGCCCTGGAGTGGATCCAGAAAGCTGAACTATTCTTCAGGTACCAGGAGATTCCGGCGGCGCAGTGGGTTCAGTTGGCATCTTTTCACTTGGAAGAAGACGCCTATCAGTGGACAAAATGGTTCCTAAGGGGACGGGACTACGCACCATGGGAGGAGTTTGTGGAGTCCTTCTCTGCTCGCTTCGGCCCTTTGGAGTACGAGGATGTGGAAGCCATGTTGCAGAAATTACGGCAAAAGGGGACGGTCACTGAGTACCGGACAGAGTTTGAACGGTTGGCCAACAGGGTCAATTGGGAGGAAAAAACGATGCTGAGTTGTTTTGTATCTGGATTAAAGGACCACTTGAAGGATGAAGTGCACGCGTACATGCCGCGCAGTCTGAGCCACGCTATTAGCATCGCTCGGATACAGGAGGAGCGGTTCAATCGACAGAGGGCTCAGGCAGCAGTGAAAGCCCCTATGGTTACACACCCTCCGCGGGGGGAAATAGCGGTGGAGGGCAGACCTACAGTGACAAGGTTGACGTACCAAGAGCTTCAGGCGAGGAGGGAGAAGGGACTGTGTTTCAACTGCGATGAAAAATACACGCGAGGGCACGCATGCCAGAAGGTCCAGATGTTCATGTTGAAGGAGGACGAGGATGAGGCTCCACGCACGGAGGAGGGTGAGCTGGATTTGACAGACTTTGGAGTATCCCTCCAGGCCATGGAGGGGAGAACAACATCGCCGACATTACGTATAGCCGGAAGGATCGGCGGTAAGGACGTCACGATCTTGATGGACAGTGGGAGCACTCACAACTTCATCCACCCCAGTATGGCTCAGAAGACGGGATACGTCATCGATCGCAGTGCCGCTTTCTACGTCACCGTTGCGGATGGACATAAACTGCGGTGCGAAGGAGTGCTGAAGGGGGTGGAACTTCAGATGCAAGGTTACAGAGGGCATTTTGATATTTACCTACTTCCGATCCGGGGTTCCGATGTGGTTTTAGGAGTGTCGTGGTTACAACAATTGGGTCGGGTTACCTTTGATTGGGACCACATGGCCATGGAGTTCAGCCAAGATGGGAAGGAGTACTGCTTGGAGGGGTTCAGTTTATCTCAGTTGAGTGAGTTCTCGCTCCGCAGCATGACCCGACAGAGGAAGCCATCTGCACACCATCTCCAGCTTGAGGACAAGCTGACTCTTGAAGGGGAAGGGAATGTTACGCCCAGCGTCGCTATTAAAGGAAGGGATTCTGATGCGCGTCGACCCAAGGAAAAGGCGGTGGAAAAGACCGGGCTGAACCATCCGGTTCAGCCCGCAACTAATTAATTAAGAGGAAGAGGGCTGAACCACGCGGGTTCAGCCCTCATGGGGCCGGCCGGCCCTAGGGGATGAGGGAGCCTATAAATACCCTCTTTCCCCCTCTATGGAGGAGGCAATTTCATATTCAGGTATTTTCTTCTCTTGCAAACCCTAGCCGTCTTCTTCTTCCTAGCTTTCTCTCTTTTCGTTCTAGAACCTAGCGGTAGCATAACACAACCACCTCAGGAATATGAGAGTTTAATCCCAAATAGTGATGATACAGGACTTTGATGGAATCTAAACTGAGAAAAACTGCTTGTTTAAGTAACTCAATATCAAGATATCATCATACCAAACACCACAAATAAAAAACCAAGAGGTTCTTGCTATCGAAACAATAATTAGGCACAAAAAGGTATAGAAGCAGCAACCCAAAATTCCTGAACACAACAAATGAATCCTAGCCTCGCTATATTTTTATAGGAGTCTTAGGTCTCGTTTGGCGCGGAGGTGAGGCTGCGCGGATTTCATCCGCGCCGCGCAACCACGACCGCGGTTCCCGCGGCGCGGATGAAATCCATGCGATTCCGTGCCTTTTTAGCTGAAGGGTGCGGCCGGGTGGTGCCGTCCGCCCGACCACGGCGGATCAGCCCCGCCAAACAAGGCCTTAGTTGCTTCAATACGCATGAAATAATCATTCCGTAAGCACAAAACCAGCTCAAAAGTTGCTCCAAACAGCATGAACAAAATCAGGAGAGCATTATTTGCGACGAAATAAAAACCAATACACAAAACAGTGCACCATTGTGACATCAAACCATGATACAGATTCTGAACATCACAAATATTTTTTGGGGAGCTGGAAAAGGGGCATAAATTGTCCTGAAAATTAAATAAAATGTAGGTTCAAGTGTTCAACAATCCACGATTGTGCAAATCTTCTTATGCATCATCTTTGGTTGCACAAACATGAACTAACCAACAAAAAACCCAAAAGCTGCACTATAATTCCTGAGACAACAAACACAAAAACTATGTGAGAAGACTAGGTCGGGGGTGGAAGATACATAATTGTAACACCCTTGTTTTCTTTTGTATACTGCCACATGGATCCGATTGATACTTATGAACACAACATGCAAAATTGGGCATATTTTAAAATTGATAAAAAAAAACAAACCCAAAGGCTCCAACAATGAAACATATAACTCTACAACGAAAGAGACAACATAGTTCACACATATCACATAGGGCACCGTTCTGGCAATGCAACCCTCCAGGAGTGTGCACGCTTTATGGCCTCAAATTCAGCTATTGCCAGTATCTTTTATGCCTAGTTGCATTATACATAAGTTAATTCTTTTGTCAAATAGAGTACCAATTTCTGCATTGAACTTATCATGATGTTTTTTCATCAATTTTGAAGGCACAGCCTGCTGGTGTAGGACAAAAATTAAAAAATACCTTGGGTTAGACATGCTACTTCAGTACTTCATTATTTACCTTATTTATGTCTTCCTGTCCTCGGAATGTGTATAAAAGTATTTCAGTAATTGCTTTTTAACATATTGGACAAGTGAGCTAACACAATGTTGATAAATAACCAGGATAATTGTTATGACAATTATTTCATCGTCTAGATGTTCTATAGTTTATTTCTTGAATTCCGTTTGAATTTTGACATGAAATTTTATCAGGTTAGTAAAATACCATTGATGTGCCATTTGCAATACCCTTGAAACATGAGACATCTATATTCTTTGTTATGCAGGTTCGGATGGCTGTTTTCAGTCAACATCATGTTGATGGCCTTGATTTATCTTCAAATCCTCTGTTGTATATGATGCGCTGCTACCCAGTAAGTAATGAAATATTCTCATCTTCTTCTTTATTTCATAATTGCATTCTGCAAGATGCATATGAATGTGGAAAATAGCCGCCTCTCTTAAAAAATCATTTCAACAGACTGATTCTTGGGATGATACAGGAGGAAATTTGCCATTTTTGTGCATAGGAAACACATGAAATCCCTTGTTGTTTATGGATGTTGCCGAGGTTTGATTAAACATGCTTTTGTAGGGAGTACCTGAACAGAAACTGAGAGCACACTTGGGTTCCTTTGGTGTCACCGGCAATCTAGCACTTCAGCAGATGTATACTTTATCAGGTATCAGCTTTTGAGTTAACAAATGTGCAAATTAAGTCCTTAGTTCAAGATTTTACTAGATTTAGCATAGAATGTCTTCCAAAATTTATACAGGGTTGTTGTTTGGAACACTCAGACCTATTCCATGAACTGAACAATATTTGCTTCAATACTTGAATGGTTTCAACATGCAATAAAACATATATGTGATTTGAGCATAACAGAATTTGAGCTCTGAATTTTTTTCTTGTAGTTGTTTCCTCAATTTCATGATCCTACTAGATCTATCTTCAACATTTTTATAGGGTGTGATTGTTAAGTCGACTCAAATATTGCTCTAATATCGGATCAAATTTTGGATCAGGTCGAGCTTGGATCAAACTTTATTTTATTCGATTTTGAGCCATATATGGATCAAATCTCAAAACCGCATCAAATGTAGAGGCTTGTCTATATATATATATATATGAAAATTTATGACTTTCTCAAACTTCCACAACAGGGGAGTGTGGCAGCCTGGCAGGCAAGAAGAATACTAGGGGAGTGTGGTTAGAGTGTTCTTATACCTAGGGTGCTGGCTAGAATGTTAAGATCTTTCGATTTTGTTTCTCACATCCGCACTTTTCTTTTTTTAGCAAATTCTTTAAACCTACCAATAATTTTGTCCCACTCCGCATGTTATCTGCTATTTCTAAGGCTTTAATAAGTACCATTATGCAAGGGAGGTGAAGTATTGGAGGAGTGTTGGGCTGCTAACTAACAGTTTCGAGTCTTCAATGAATTTCGAGCTGGTAAATGTATTTTGAGCTGGAATCAGATCAGTGAAATTTGCACCTGTTCCATGAATTGAACAAAACAAGCTTCAATACTTGAATGGTTTCAATATGCAGGAAAAAAAAATCTCATTTTCGACTCAATGTTAAGCACTTCAGATTCTGAGCTCTCATCTGAGGCAGAACAATTGTCTCTAGCCAAACTTTCTTGTAGTTTCAGTTCAGCGATTTCCCTCTCTTATTACAGGCGGTCAGAAGAGCAGAGTTGCATTTGCAAAGATCACCTTCAAAAAGCCACATATAATCCTTCTCGACGAGCCATCAAACCATCTTGTAAGTGCATCCTACTTATGCGCTCTTCAACATGTGCACCTTTTCTTCTTAATTAGAACTTTTGATTCTTGTTCACATGATAATAGAGCTTTCTTACTCAAGAAAGTATGGGATCCATTTATCTATATGAAAATTATAGGGGATCCTATTGTCTTTTGTTTTTCTTATAAATTTTAAGGGTGCTAAATGTACTTTATCATTTTATTTTTAATTGGGTGATGTAAGAGTGGGTTGTTGAACCTAGCCGCTCTAATACCATATTGGAACCTATGCACCTAAAATCAGTTTGTTATGTGGAGAGGTTGAGGATCTTTATCAAGTGCACAAGATTAAGAGTTTGTTTGGTGTGTCGTTTTTGCTCAGGTGCTTTTTGAAACACATGTTTGACACGACAATAGTTGCGGCAACCCCAACAGACAAAATCCATTTTGAACCTAAAAGAGGGTGCAATTCCAGGGCTGAGGTTGGATGCTCACGAATTATAGTTTGCGACCACCGCGTTCACCACAACCGCAGCCACGCCTAACAGATCCTAAATATGTTATTTATGTTAAACTATATTTTAAACTCCATGCACACCTTCCTGCACATAAGAAGAAATCGCACTGCTCTGTTATTGTGTGCGTTTTGCACTTCACTGAAATGATTTAACAGTACCTAAAGTAGTTTATAATCATGTTTACATGCAGGATCTAGATGCAGTTGAGGCACTCATTCAAGGCTTGGTTCTTTACCAAGGCGGGGTTCTGATGGTATGTCTCTCTTACAGTAGCAAAATTACATAGTTTTCCTGACATAGTGTTACTTCAGGATTACTTGTTTGAAAATTAAAATTTACTTGGAATTGCGCAAAATACTATTATGAACATTTTCTTCAATAAAAATGCAATTTGAATCATTTGTGCTCATTTCAATGAACGCTCAGTTTTTGTTTTTAGCGTAAATGAATGCAAAATGAGCGTAAATGATGCAAAAATGATGGAAATTGTTATTTTTTTTAAATGAGGCTGCAGGTGTTAGCCTATTGCTGCCGTTTATTTCACTATGGATGGGCACAAAATTTTTTTTTTTTGAAATCAGAGTAATTTGGGTTTGAAGTCTAGAAGAATAAATCCCAACCGTTCAAAATGAATGGGAATGGTCATTGGGAAGGATGATATTTCATATACAAGGTCAAGGTTGCAGATGTCAGATGTCGGGGACACGTCGGTTTATGTTTTTCATGTCGGTTTTAATGTCGGGTGATATCTCGGGGATATTTCATATGTCTGGTTTTGATAATTAATTATTTATATACATAATTATATATAAATGTAATCATTTTTTTAATTTATATATATTAATGTGTTAATAATTTAATATTTATTTAACTTCTAAATCTACGAAACTAGCATAAACATTTTATGTTATACAATTAATAACAGTGTAACACATGGAAGAAAGAAAGAGGAAGTCAGAAAGTCGTCGATAACGATGGAAGAGAAGGAACCTTCAGTCTAAATTCTAAAGGTCAAGCAAAATCAAAGTCAATGACAGACGGGCACAGAGAAAAAGTCGGAGAAAAGACCCAAAACAACCTAGCAACGAAATAATTTCGGTTTATTGTCTATTAGATCATAGACACTGCAACAACAACACTCAAGCCTTTATCCCACCATGGTGGGGTCGGCTATATGGATCATTTGTCATCATTGCGCCTTATTTTTAATCATAGCCTCACTAATACCTAAGTACATCATATCTTTCCTTATAGTTTCATTCCAAGTCTTTTTTGGTCTACCCCTCCCCCGTTTAACATGTCTAGTGACTAAACTCTCACAACGCCTATTAGGTGCCTCTAATGGTCTCCTATGTACATGTCTGAACCATCTTAAACAAGCTTCCCACATCTTCTCTACAATTGGCGCCACTCCTGTCTTATCCCTGATACATTCATTCCTAATTTTATCCAGTCTCGTGTGACCACACATCCACCTAAGCATTCTCATCTCCGCAACTCCCATTTTTTGCTCATGTACACCATTCACTGCCCAACACTCAGAACCGTAGAGCATTGTTGGCATAATTGCAGTACGGTAAAACTTGTCTTTAAGTTTTAATGGTACTTTACGATCACATAAGATCCCAGACGCGCATCTCCACTTCAACCAACCTGCTTGGATTCTATGTATCACATCTTTATCTACACCTCCATCTTTTTGAATTATCGATCCCAGATATTTAAAACACTCACTGCGGGAAATAAACCACAACTCTCTGCTAGCCATTAAATTTATCGAATAAGTTAGTCGATATAACGTAGGGATATATCGGTGAATATATCGGCCGATAGTTGATATATCAGATAATATATTCCAAAGGGATATTTTGTAAAAAAAATGAAAACGTGTCGTTTGGTTCATAAAACCTTTATGTTGGACGAAATGTCGGTCACGTCAAAAGATATCCACAACATTGTACAAGGTACAGTGACATTGACGTATTCTTCATTTTAATGCAGGTGAGCCACGACGAACATCTTATCTCCGGAAGCGTGGGGGAGCTGTGGGTTGTTTCGGATGGCAGGGTCGCACCTTTTGCAGGTTCTTTTCCTGATTACAAGAAAATGCTCAAGTCTGCTAGCCATTAAATTTCTGTATATTCCCTAAAAGAACTCTGAATCCATATTGGTTTTTTAAAGCCAATGAGTGCACATTCCTATATTGCTGTAGAAGTCTGCGGAGTTGAAAATTATTGTTTTCTTTTTTTCAAGAGAGATACAGATAACTTTATACAAAAAAATGATGAGCTAGAATTGAGAGTGATTAGTCTTTTTTTTTGCCTGGAAATCATAGATTTAAAGTTGTTCATACTGAGAAAGAAGCATATCACATGTACTATAAATATGCTTATGCCATTGGATTCATTGTTTGGAATGACCATCATTTGTTCTGTACAAATACTAGGGACATAAATTAGGAAGTATCTAGGGCTCAGTTTGGCACTGCGGTAGCAGTCGTGAACGTGGTGGTTATGAACCGTGTTCGTGAACGCCCGACCTCACCGAAAGAACTTAATCGGCTTTTATGTTCAAAACTAGTTTTCTTTTCTTCGTAGCGGTCATAGCTGCTGTCATGCAAACATACATTCTATGATGGTGACATTTTTGTCTATACTCACCGAAGCAAAAAAAAAAACGCCCCGCCAAACAGAGCCTAGGTGTTTTAGATCTAGTTTTAAGAAAGATGACCAGCCTGAAGATCATATTGTTAAAAATCTTTAGATGGATTAGTGAACTGGAGGTCTAACAATGCTTAGTTTCTATGTAGACCAAGAAGGTAATTAGACCCTTTAATTTTTTTCTTAGGCATCTCTTTTAAAAATCATGACCGAAACATGAATAAGATCACTAAATCCATTTTCCTATCTTGTTGAAGTCGATAAGTTAAAAATATTCGTTATGACAGAAACACGAAGAAGCCGATAAAGTTAAAAATATTGGTTTTTGTTAAGTGAGATGCATACAATTTTATATAAAAAGAACGTAGAGCTAGCATTGAGAGCCACCTAAGCCAGCCTGGGGCTCACACGCAAAAATGCATCTCAGACCAGGTACTGTTCACAAATCTCAGAGGTCCCCATGAAGAGATTTACGAAGAAAATGATATTTGGTGTGTTCGGGCAGGTCCGGAGCCCGGACACAAAAAATCCCCCAGCATTGAGAGTGTTGATTCATCAACCTTACTAAATATATTTCAAGATGAAAAAAATTTAGGTGGGTTTCTCTCATCTTCGAGCACGCGCATCAAACCGTTGGTTCTCCGTGAATGAACAAAATACTGTCGTATTTGTCAATTAAAAATATTGTCAGTATTCTGGGAAAACAGATCCGCCGTAGGATGTCAAATCATACGTCTGTATTTAATCTCCCATCTAAAATTAGGTGGGATAAAGCACCTAAAATTCTCTTTCAAGATTGAGAAGCTGTTGATGCCATGTTTTCAATTGAGGTACAAATAGATGACTGCACGGTTCACAAATTTTTTTTTTATTGACGGTCGTAAAAAAAACTAGACTGACTATCTTTGAAATATAATAATCTTTGGCACTGAGTTATCAGTTGAATAAATATAAATATAATCTTCTATGAAAAAAAAAGGTAATAAGTTTATAGGGTTATTTACCAAGACCTCCCCCCTCGAAGATTGCGTAATTACAGCTTGCGCCCCTCTAACTTTCATAATTACAAAAAAAAACCCATCAATGTTTACATTTCAAAAGTTATTTTCAGGGTTTTTTGTGCATGGATGTTATGAAATGTTAATATTGAAGGGAGGTAACTCTAATTTCAAAAGTTAGAGGAGGTGCTAGCTGTAATTCCACAAACTAGGGGAGGTCCCGATAAATAACCCTTTGTTTATATGGGTCCGAATTTGGTATGTATGCACACATAATTTGGGAGGTGCGCGAGCAGATCCGACCGTAGGATCTCGCGATCAACGGTCGAGATGCATCTTCCGCAATACATCTGAAATACTCCTCTAATACTGCTATCATTTTCCCGCATTACGGTCTGAGTATTAATCTGCACCGTTAGATCTCGCGATCCTACGGTCGCAGGTGCACGCCCACCTCCGAGAGATGCGCATACGTACCAAATTATTTGTCTTGTTTATATTGATGCTACATTCATAGCATAATTAACTTTTGAATCATTTATTTAGATATTTCAAAGATTTTAAAAATAATCCATGGATAAGAAAGAGTTACCTAGAATTAAGATATTCATAAATGAAGATTAGACCAAATGGCAGTTTCTATTGAGAGTGCAATTCTAGAGGTCAGTCATTTGTTATGTTAGTGAAGCACATAACAAAGAAGGTTCCATCAGAAATACTGATCATTCAACCCTGAGAAAGTTGCTCAGCCTCTCTTTTACAAGTGCATGAGTGAGTGTGCCAATAGTAAGGAATTTGAAATATCTCGGGCACAAATGATAATTCGGGGTTCACGATTATTAACTGCAACTCAATTTTGGCTATTTGCACCCAAATAACGAACACATCGTCGTATTATTTCAGACTCACGGCCAGCCGTTGTACTCCAATCACCACACGCTCAAGCCCTACTCATATTCACGCATGCAGAGCCCGATTTGTCGACGCTGCCCAACCGCTGCTACCATAATCACCGGACGCAGTAATAAACCCAATCTCACACGTGAGGACCAACTATCGTCGTCGTGGGTCTGAACCGGAAGTTTTCTCTCAGCCTGCTTCTTCCTCCTCCGAGTTTTTCTTTTCACAGTCACAATCAAGGTTGTAAAAATCAAATTTCGACGACTTGTCGGATTGAGTTTTTAAATGTCGGATATCGGAAGTCGGAGATATGTTATGCTTATGCTCTAAAATTAAAAATTAGAATAATAAATTTACGAAGTCATGCGTATCTCAAAATATATTCAACTAATATCAAAAATGAAACATTAGTAATAAACTAACACTATTATTACTAACAAGTACAAATATATATTGTAAAATATATTAATATTATATTAATTTTAATGAATACACAACTATGAGTTATTGTTGAAAGCCACACATCGGTATTGTAGGAGCGGTGTACTCAACACATGATTTGGGATGCGCGGGTCCTCAAAACCAGGTGGTTAAGACATGAAATGTTTTACGTACGTGTGACGCAGGGTTATCTACGTGTGAAAATATGAGATTGCAATGATAACCATGCGTTGCACGTACGTAAAAAATTTCCGGTTAAGACATGCGCTCAGTGCTAGAGATTCATGAAGCCTTTTTTAAATCAAGCTGACGAATAAGAGATTGCAGTGGTAAGAACACTTCGAACAGTGATGTGTTCAACGACAAGAATGTGGTCGTCTTTATAATTATGGCTAGGTTGCGGGGAACCTTTTGGCTAGTCGAACCACACCATTAAACTCGTCGCACATAGCAGTCCTCTACTCAGAATGTTCATTAGCTTGAGTAAAGCAAGTTGTTTTTATTGTAAGTAATTCTATGGTAAGATCTGCAACGGCCCTCTTTTAGGCAACCGATACAAATTAACAGTTTCATTTCATGTATCATCAGAGATACAAATTAAGAACATTTAGCGTGCGTATAAATATTCATTTCATGTTAAAGTACTAAGGCTCTGTTTGGTTGGGCTGTTGCTGATGAAAAGTTGCTGATGAAAAGCTGCTGATAGAAAAATTACTGATTCTGGAAAACAAAGTTTTGTCAAATGAACATATGTGGTTTGGGTATCGGTTAAACCACTTGATGGTTGTTAAATGAACATATGTGGTTTTGTTAAATGAACATTTAGCGTGCGTATAAATGAACATATGTGATTTGGGTATCGGTTAAACCACTTGATGGTTGAGGGTTTATGGATCGATATAGGACTTGAATAAGGCGGGCTCGTCGTGGTGCGGTGGATGATGTAAGCGATGCTAAGAGAGATGCTAGCATTGGGGTTGGTGTAGAAGTTATTGAAGTTGGGTAGAAGGGTAAATAATCAAGAGGAACTTGCATGAGATTCTTCTCAATATTTACACAAATATTAGCATAATATTTAGGGTAAATAATCATGTTTTGTGTGCTAATGTTACTAGTGGGCTCACGACATCCTTATGCGCATGAGCATAGAGATTTAATTACGAAGCAATCGAACGGTTGTGATGAATTTGATGTTGTCGCGCAAAAAATATAAATATTGAGCGCATATAGTTCAAAAACACGAGTTGAACTATGAATTTTACACTCTAAATCCTAACCTCTAAACCTAGAATTATTCTACTCGGTGTTGCTACACTCAAGAAATTTAACAAAATGGAATAATCGTCGAGACTGCGTACGCACATATCGGGCACGAGCGACCCCTAGGGTCTTAATAACACATCAATTATTATACTCGATAGATCATAAGATGCAAATTATTAAAGCAATTCTAAGTTAATTATTAAACCCTGATAATAAGATGCAAATTATTAAAGTACTTCAATGTTAGTCTAATATTACTTTTAGGACATTAGAATTGGTACTAGAAATGAATATTAAGAAAAAGCCAAAAAAGTGTTGATATTTGTAGGTCTCAAATAGCTATTTGCAGCCCTTTGATATTTGCAATCCCTCAATCACTATTTGCAGCCCCATTAAATATTTGCAGCCCCTTGACAAAAGTTTATATATATATATATAAATTGCTATAGTAATAATCAAATTTAGAAGATAATGATAGTCATAATACAGCGAATTTTTTTCCCCAAAATGATGAATGTATTTATCATTCAGCATCGCTTAAAATGAACAAAAACTTGCACAAAATAAAAAATAATAAACTTTAGTACTCATCACTACAAAAAAATTGATGCTTCTTTGTTCCATATGTCAATAGTTTTTGCTCATCACTACTAATTTCAATCTAGAAAAAAATTGGACAAAATTAAACCTAATAATACACAACAATTAAACTAAAAACACAATCTTACAACAATGCACTAAACCTATTAATGAAAATTTATAATTTTTTCAAGCAAAATCAGATTATTATCAAGAAAAAAATGTAAACATACAAAAATCCTAATTTTTTTCAAGCTAAAACTAGGAAAACCTAGATCTAAGATAGTAGGAGACTCACATTGGGTAATAATATAGGAGAAGTGAGGACTGGAATGGCTTCAAAATCGACTTCTCCAGGCTTCGAAATCAGAGGCGGGGTTTGGAGGTCCGGCAGCAAGGAGTATGGAAGATTTCCAGCGGCGGCAAGGTTCAGATCTAGGCGGTGGGGCGACGGCGGCGGCGGGGCGACGGCGGCGGCGGGGCGACGGCGGCGGCGGGGCGACGGCGGCGGCGGGGCGACGGCGGCGGCGGGGCGATGGCGGCGGCGGTCGGGCGGACTTGCGTGGTCGTGGGTTAGGGTAGAGATGGAAGAGAAGAAATCTGCTTTGAAATGAAGGGGCGACAATTAGAGAGATTTGATTTCTTAAAATTTAACAAACATTTAATGTTTTAGTAGCTGCAACTAGCTATTATGGGCATGCAAATATAAGCGACCTAAGAAAAAAGCCAACTTATGTATTCTTCAAATAAACAACAACAACAACAACAACACTAAGTCTTTTTCCCACCATAGTGGGGTCGGCTATATGGATCCTTTGTCGCCATTGCGCTCTATCTTTAGTCATAATCTTGCTAATGCCCAAGTACATAATGTCTTTCATTATAGTTTCATTTCAAGTCTTTTTTTGGTCTACCCCTCCCCCATTTAACATGTATAGTGGTCAAACTATCACTACGCCTAATAGGTGTCTCTAATTGTCACATTTGTACGTGTCTGAATCGTCTTAATCGAGCTTCTCGCATCTTCTCTACAATTGGTGTCATTCCTGTCTTATTCCTAATACACTCTTTCATATTTTTATCCAGCCTCTTGTGTTCACACATCCACCTAAGCATTCTCATCTTCGGAACTCCCAATTTTTTTCTTAAGTACATAATTCAGTGCCCAACACTCATAATCGTAGATCATCGCTGCTCTAATTGCAGTACGAATAAACTTGCCTTTACGGTTTAATAATGAAAATAAAATTAATTAAGATCTTTTTTATTATTATTTACAATGGTCTACATCAAATATTATACTATTCCCCTTCCATTTATTTTTGTCATTTGCAACTATTTAATATGCTTGGTATTTTATAGTGATATAAATAGGTTTGAATTTATTTTTTCAACATTTGGGGGTTTCTAATTTAAATATTATAGCTCTTAGGCTGTATTTAATTTAATTTAATCAAGTCTGCTGGCTGAGTGGTATTTTCAGTTTTTTCACAGGTCGGAATTAGATTTGGTCAACAATAAGAGTTTATTACCAACACTAGTTTGAAACTATAGCTACATATTGATATACAAATACTCTAGAAATGCATAAAATAACATCATTTTTTTCGTATCGTTTTTTCAAAATCCGGCGTCCAATTCCCATGAAACAAAACTCCAATTCTTATTCTATGGCCTTAATTCCGTCCAAATGAGCGGACCCTTAGAGATGACCGACTGTTATATTGATGGTCTTAATAGCGTCTCGAAGTTTTTCGTTCATCCTCATATCTAAGTAACACATTTCTGTCACGGAGATTTTAGATTAAAAGATCTCGACTTTTTAGTTTTTATGTTGACTTGTTGTGGATGAACAATTGTTATATTGATTTATGAGATATCACTCTGTTTGGCACGGTGGTGGCGGTCGTGAACACGGTGGTTAATGAACCGTCATTCGCCCTAACTAACTTCATCCGCTTTTATGTTCAAAACTAGTGTTCTTTTCTTGTTAGCGGTCATAACCGGTTTTATACCAAACATACACTATGATAGTGACGTTTTTGTCTAAATTCGCTCTGCCAAACAGGGGAGAATTTTCTGTGCGCTCAACACATAATGAGCATCCTGCGCAACTGTATTTTCTTGCAAAAATACAGTTGTAACATCATATACAGTTGTAATGGACTGTATTTGTACACTTACTTTTGCCTCAAAAATACAGTTGTAAAATATTTTAAAAATATACATTTTTTTCTACAACTGTATTTTCACACATTTTCACTCAAAAATATATATATATATAACTACTTAAAATGATCGTAAAAATACATGGATTAATATTCCGTTAATTATTTTTTTTAAAATAAAAACAAATAAATTCATTTTTTCAAAAAAAAAAAATTATCCTCCGCGCACCATGCTCCATATGCGCTCAAAGCATAGAAAATTTCCCCGCCAAACCGAGTCAATGTCTCAAACCTTTCGGTTCATCCTCATGTCTGAGGAGCACATCTCCTTCACAGAGATTGAGATTAAAGGATCTCATGATCTGCCCCAAAAAGCCTTCACCGCCATCAGACAAAACATTCGTTGAGGAAGCAAAGTTAATAGTTGCCTCAATAACAATGATTATTTCTAGAAGCCGCTAGAGGGATCCCAATACGAGGTCCCGGAGAAGTCCCTCGGAGAGGAGCAAGAGTTCTACGAGTCTTTGAATACTTTGTTCTCCCTATTGTACATGAAATCGAGGATAATCCTTATTTCTACAAGATGGCACCTAGGGCATCACCATCATATAGCCAAACTCCAAATTTCTATTGTGAGTTCCATTGTGACCTAGGATAATCCTTCTTTCTCTGGTTTTCTATATGCCAATTCTTTCTTCGTATCTTCGTATGTGGTCTTTCTTTATGTCATTTTTCTTCTTATGCTCCCCCTTTTTCTGATCCTATTGATCTAAAGCTATGATTCACTCAGCTCTGACCTAGACTATAGTTCCCCTAAGGGATCTCGGGCTTTTGAAATCTCGAACTTTTTGAGTAAGAGAAGGATAAAGCGCTATAATAATGAGTCGTATTGTGATCATCATATCCAACTTTATGATCTCATTGAGTCAATTATTTGGTTTAGGGAGTTGCATGGATTCACATTGATAAAGCTATGATGAAGCAAATTAGTGAGGGAAGAAGGAGAAGACCCGTGGATTGAAGTTCTTTCCATTCATGTCGAGGCTAGATGCCGATGAGGAAGGTTTAGTTTTCAAATAGGAGACGTAGCACCTGCCTCTACCCCTATGGCGCCTCTCTGTCGAGGCTAGACTTTATAATCACGTATAACGTCACAGGGGTGTGCGCGGTGCGGTTTGGTGCGGTTTTGGCCCAAACCGCAACCGCGCCGCAAGGGCGCGGTTTGGCCCGAGCAAAACCGCACCACACTGAAATTATGCGGTGCGGTTTCGGTTTGGTGCAGTTTTTTACGATTGCGATTTTAGCATGCGATTTACATAGACATCAAAAGAGTAATGTGAGATGAAATAAGATGTATGTGATAGACACCAAATGAATATGAATGGTTTAAATCCTAGATATGAACATCACCCACATATTTGTAGCTTTAATATTTATCCTTCAAACATTAAAACATTAAGAGAAGACTAGTGAATATGCATTTTTACTATTAGATGTGGAGGAGCCGAGTTTTTGTGTCGTCAATTCTGAGTCTCTGTGTCGCCGATTTGTCGCGCGTCGAGCCGTCGAGGAGTGGAGGAGAAACCATTTGCTCTGTGTCGTTGAATCCAAAGAGAAAGACTGAGAGGTGGAAGTCGGAACTACCAAACTAGGGCTAGCATCGACATCGGGTTTAAAAATATTTCACAATTTTCATGCATGTCCGTGATTGGGTCGACACGTGCATGTATGTTATATTGCTATATGCACTAATACAATTAGTTAATTACCATTATTAATTAATAATTTATAAGTTATACTTTTATTTAGATGTACGTGATATGTCATATAACAACAACAACACTCAAGCATTTATCCCGCTATGTACGTGATATGTCATATGTTTATGAAAAATTAAAAATATGTAATTAGTCGGTGCAGTGCGATTTTTGCGGCTTTCAAGATCCGAAAACCGCACCGCACTGTGCTAGGTTTGTAAAAGTGTAAAACCGCATCGCACCGAAACTACGTAGTGTGGTTTAAAAATCGATGCGATTTTTAGAGTTTGTGGTTTTTTATGCTCACCCATCTATCGATTTGGTGATGCGGAGTTATTGTGGGATGACCCTGAGTATGAAAAATCTCATTCATTAGTAGCTTTTGCAAGTCTGTCCCCATGTTAATTGAAGTGGCTTGACTCTGAAGGAGTTTTAGATCTAAGTGAAAATGTATTTAGTACATGCATATGCATTTTTAATAAAACTTAAACTAGCTTGATCTGGTCAAGGTTAGGTCAATGCAAACTCGATTGGAGTCAAATTTGACTCTTTAGTCAATTCATTGACTTTGATCAAGCTAAAAAATCTATTAGGGTCTGTTCGTTTGAACGGAATTGAAATTTGATATTGGAATTCGATATTGAGATTCGATATTCAGAATTGGAAATGATCTAATTCCAATTTCATCGTTCGCCTTATTGTTGAATATTGTGGAATTGATCAATTCTTTTATTCGTTTGTTAAAAAAAATTAAATCTAAGAATTGAAAAATATTATAAAGAAACTAATATTTGTTTACATATATAATAAAAAATGCCCGTCATGGCAAAAAAATGCGCGCCCGGGCGAAAAACTCACGCCCGGGCGAAAAATTGGGCGCCCGGGCCACAAAACGCGCGCCAAGGCGAAAAACGCGCCCCCGAGCGAGAAACGTGCGCCCGGGCGAAAAACGTGCAACCGGGCGAAAAACGCGCGCCCGGGCGAAAAACTCGCACCCGGGCGAAAAACACGCGCCCTGATGAAAAACTCGCGCCCGAGCGAAAATTGTGCGCACGGGCGAAAAATGCGTGCCCGGACAAAAAAATCAATTCGCGCCCGGAAGAAAAATTGCGCGCCCGGGCAAATAACGTGATAAATCGAGCGTGCCAGATTCGCCCAATTCCGATATGTCCAGCTAGATTTTGTGCGTAGGCTAAAATCAATTACATGATATTCAACTCAAATTTCAATTATTAAAGCTACCTAACAAGCGAACGGCGTAATTGGAATTCGACGTCGAATTTTAATTTCAAGTCTTCAATTCCGTGCAAACGAACGGGCCCTTAAAGTTCATAACATTACTCTACCACACTAAAGAAGTGATTGTTGCTCTATTACATATAAGGGTTTCCTTTTTTAATGATTTTTTATTTTTGCTCAAGATTTACTCAAACTATAAGGAACAAAATATAGACCAAATTTATAATAACTTAAGATCTTATAATGTAATTATACTTGCATTCAACTGCACGCACACGCGCACAAATACAAATTCTAGCACATGTGCACATTCTCCAATTTCCCTTGCGCATGCAC
This sequence comes from Dactylorhiza incarnata, assembly GCA_033032865.1. Classification (NCBI taxonomy): domain Eukaryota; kingdom Viridiplantae; phylum Streptophyta; class Magnoliopsida; order Asparagales; family Orchidaceae; genus Dactylorhiza; species Dactylorhiza incarnata. The sequence continues at coordinate 395 of JAWHQI010000305.1, read as the reverse complement.
GCGCACACACTCTTTTAGTCACAAATGTGCAAAAAGATATATACCAAGGAGTTAAAATGCACACATAAATATCATATGAATTCTGTACAACCCTCATATTTTCCGAGTCAGTGTGACTCAACGCAGATGAGGTCGTGATAGGGAGGGTGACCGTCACGCAGCGAACCGAACCAATGGAGGTCGTCAAGACCAAAAAGAAAAGGCCCGGGGGGCAGATCTCCTTGCGCGAGTGAACCTTGGGTCCACTCGCCCAAGGCCCCGGGCGAGTGGACCCTTGGTCCACTCGACCAAGGACCCGGGCGAGTGGACTCTTGGTCCACTCGCCCGAGTGGGGGGGGGGGGGGGGGGGGGGGGGGGGGGGGGGGGGGGGGGGGGGGGGGGGGGGGGGGGGGGGG